>OY720114.1:10000000-12432500 GCA_963082685.1 Cyclophora albipunctata | reverse complement strand
AACCTAACCTAACCTAACCTAACCTAACCTAACCTAACCTAACCTAACCTAACCTAACCTAACCTAACCTAACCTAACCTAACCTAACCTAACCTAACCTAACCTAACCTAACCTAACCTAACCTAACCTAACCTAACCTAACCTAACCTAACCTAACCTAACCTAACCTAACCTAACCTAACCTAACCTAACCTAACCTAACCTAACCTAACCTAACCTAACCTAACCTAACCTAACCTAACCTAACCTAACCTAACCTAACCTAACCTAACCTAACCTAACCTAACCTAACCTAACCTAACCTAACCTAACCTAACCTAACCTAACCTAACCTAACCTAACCTAACCTAACCTAACCTAACCTAACCTAACCTAACCTAACCTAACCTAACCTAACCTAACCTAACCTAACCTAACCTAACCTAACCTAACCTAACCTAACCTAACCTAACCTAACCTAACCTAACCTAACCTAACCTAACCTAACCTAACCTAACCTAACCTAACCTAACCTAACCTAACCTAACCTAACCTAACCTAACCTAACCTAACCTAACCTAACCTAACCTAACCTAACCTAACCTAACCTAACCTAACCTAACCTAACCTAACCTAACCTAACCTAACCTAACCTAACCTAACCTAACCTAACCTAACCTAACCTAACCTAACCTAACCTAACCTAACCTAACCTAACCTAACCTAACCTAACCTAACCTAACCTAACCTAACCTAACCTAACCTAACCTAACCTAACCTAACCTAACCTAACCTAACCTAACCTAACCTAACCTAACCTAACCTAACCTAACCTAACCTAACCTAACCTAACCTAACCTAACCTAACCTAACCTAACCTAACCTAACCTAACCTAACCTAACCTAACCTAACCTAACCTAACCTAACCTAACCTAACCTAACCTAACCTAACCTAACCTAACCTAACCTAACCTAACCTAACCTAACCTAACCTAACCTAACCTAACCTAACCTAACCTAACCTAACCTAACCTAACCTAACCTAACCTAACCTAACCTAACCTAACCTAACCTAACCTAACCTAACCTAACCTAACCTAACCTAACCTAACCTAACCTAACCTAACCTAACCTAACCTAACCTAACCTAACCTAACCTAACCTAACCTAACCTAACCTAACCTAACCTAACCTAACCTAACCTAACCTAACCTAACCTAACCTAACCTAACCTAACCTAACCTAACCTAACCTAACCTAACCTAACCTAACCTAACCTAACCTAACCTAACCTAACCTAACCTAACCTAACCTAACCTAACCTAACCTAACCTAACCTAACCTAACCTAACCTAACCTAACCTAACCTAACCTAACCTAACCTAACCTAACCTAACCTAACCTAACCTAACCTAACCTAACCTAACCTAACCTAACCTAACCTAACCTAACCTAACCTAACCTAACCTAACCTAACCTAACCTAACCTAACCTAACCTAACCTAACCTAACCTAACCTAACCTAACCTAACCTAACCTAACCTAACCTAACCTAACCTAACCTAACCTAACCTAACCTAACCTAACCTAACCTAACCTAACCTAACCTAACCTAACCTAACCTAACCTAACCTAACCTAACCTAACCTAACCTAACCTAACCTAACCTAACCTAACCTAACCTAACCTAACCTAACCTAACCTAACCTAACCTAACCTAACCTAACCTAACCTAACCTAACCTAACCTAACCTAACCTAACCTAACCTAACCTAACCTAACCTAACCTAACCTAACCTAACCTAACCTAACCTAACCTAACCTAACCTAACCTAACCTAACCTAACCTAACCTAACCTAACCTAACCTAACCTAACCTAACCTAACCTAACCTAACCTAACCTAACCTAACCTAACCTAACCTAACCTAACCTAACCTAACCTAACCTAACCTAACCTAACCTAACCTAACCTAACCTAACCTAACCTAACCTAACCTAACCTAACCTAACCTAACCTAACCTAACCTAACCTAACCTAACCTAACCTAACCTAACCTAACCTAACCTAACCTAACCTAACCTAACCTAACCTAACCTAACCTAACCTAACCTAACCTAACCTAACCTAACCTAACCTAACCTAACCTAACCTAACCTAACCTAACCTAACCTAACCTAACCTAACCTAACCTAACCTAACCTAACCTAACCTAACCTAACCTAACCTAACCTAACCTAACCTAACCTAACCTAACCTAACCTAACCTAACCTAACCTAACCTAACCTAACCTAACCTAACCTAACCTAACCTAACCTAACCTAACCTAACCTAACCTAACCTAACCTAACCTAACCTAACCTAACCTAACCTAACCTAACCTAACCTAACCTAACCTAACCTAACCTAACCTAACCTAACCTAACCTAACCTAACCTAACCTAACCTAACCTAACCTAACCTAACCTAACCTAACCTAACCTAACCTAACCTAACCTAACCTAACCTAACCTAACCTAACCTAACCTAACCTAACCTAACCTAACCTAACCTAACCTAACCTAACCTAACCTAACCTAACCTAACCTAACCTAACCTAACCTAACCTAACCTAACCTAACCTAACCTAACCTAACCTAACCTAACCTAACCTAACCTAACCTAACCTAACCTAACCTAACCTAACCTAACCTAACCTAACCTAACCTAACCTAACCTAACCTAACCTAACCTAACCTAACCTAACCTAACCTAACCTAACCTAACCTAACCTAACCTAACCTAACCTAACCTAACCTAACCTAACCTAACCTAACCTAACCTAACCTAACCTAACCTAACCTAACCTAACCTAACCTAACCTAACCTAACCTAACCTAACCTAACCTAACCTAACCTAACCTAACCTAACCTAACCTAACCTAACCTAACCTAACCTAACCTAACCTAACCTAACCTAACCTAACCTAACCTAACCTAACCTAACCTAACCTAACCTAACCTAACCTAACCTAACCTAACCTAACCTAACCTAACCTAACCTAACCTAACCTAACCTAACCTAACCTAACCTAACCTAACCTAACCTAACCTAACCTAACCTAACCTAACCTAACCTAACCTAACCTAACCTAACCTAACCTAACCTAACCTAACCTAACCTAACCTAACCTAACCTAACCTAACCTAACCTAACCTAACCTAACCTAACCTAACCTAACCTAACCTAACCTAACCTAACCTAACCTAACCTAACCTAACCTAACCTAACCTAACCTAACCTAACCTAACCTAACCTAACCTAACCTAACCTAACCTAACCTAACCTAACCTAACCTAACCTAACCTAACCTAACCTAACCTAACCTAACCTAACCTAACCTAACCTAACCTAACCTAACCTAACCTAACCTAACCTAACCTAACCTAACCTAACCTAACCTAACCTAACCTAACCTAACCTAACCTAACCTAACCTAACCTAACCTAACCTAACCTAACCTAACCTAACCTAACCTAACCTAACCTAACCTAACCTAACCTAACCTAACCTAACCTAACCTAACCTAACCTAACCTAACCTAACCTAACCTAACCTAACCTAACCTAACCTAACCTAACCTAACCTAACCTAACCTAACCTAACCTAACCTAACCTAACCTAACCTAACCTAACCTAACCTAACCTAACCTAACCTAACCTAACCTAACCTAACCTAACCTAACCTAACCTAACCTAACCTAACCTAACCTAACCTAACCTAACCTAACCTAACCTAACCTAACCTAACCTAACCTAACCTAACCTAACCTAACCTAACCTAACCTAACCTAACCTAACCTAACCTAACCTAACCTAACCTAACCTAACCTAACCTAACCTAACCTAACCTAACCTAACCTAACCTAACCTAACCTAACCTAACCTAACCTAACCTAACCTAACCTAACCTAACCTAACCTAACCTAACCTAACCTAACCTAACCTAACCTAACCTAACCTAACCTAACCTAACCTAACCTAACCTAACCTAACCTAACCTAACCTAACCTAACCTAACCTAACCTAACCTAACCTAACCTAACCTAACCTAACCTAACCTAACCTAACCTAACCTAACCTAACCTAACCTAACCTAACCTAACCTAACCTAACCTAACCTAACCTAACCTAACCTAACCTAACCTAACCTAACCTAACCTAACCTAACCTAACCTAACCTAACCTAACCTAACCTAACCTAACCTAACCTAACCTAACCTAACCTAACCTAACCTAACCTAACCTAACCTAACCTAACCTAACCTAACCTAACCTAACCTAACCTAACCTAACCTAACCTAACCTAACCTAACCTAACCTAACCTAACCTAACCTAACCTAACCTAACCTAACCTAACCTAACCTAACCTAACCTAACCTAACCTAACCTAACCTAACCTAACCTAACCTAACCTAACCTAACCTAACCTAACCTAACCTAACCTAACCTAACCTAACCTAACCTAACCTAACCTAACCTAACCTAACCTAACCTAACCTAACCTAACCTAACCTAACCTAACCTAACCTAACCTAACCTAACCTAACCTAACCTAACCTAACCTAACCTAACCTAACCTAACCTAACCTAACCTAACCTAACCTAACCTAACCTAACCTAACCTAACCTAACCTAACCTAACCTAACCTAACCTAACCTAACCTAACCTAACCTAACCTAACCTAACCCAACCGACAAAGGGGTGCGTCCAAGGATCGATAGGCGGCCCAACCTTTTGGAACATGTTGCTGGAATCGCTCCTCGAAAAACTAGGTACCCTCGATGTTTACTTCCAGGCCTTTGCGGACGACGTCGTTTTGGTGTTCTCGGGTGACAATGCCTCGGGTGACAATGCCGAGGCCCTGCAACTAAAAGCCAATAACACCCTGGCAGCCGTGCATGATTGGGGAATTCGTAACAAGCTTCACTTTGCCGCACACAAGACCAACGCGATGCTCATTACTAGGAAGCTGAAGTACGACTCCCCAAACGTTCAAATGGCAGGTATCCCCATAAACCTTGTTACCGAAATTAAGTTGCTCGGCCTCATCATAGACCACAAGCTGACTTTCAACGCGCACGTAACCGCCACCGTAAAAAAAGCCGCGGATATCTACAAACAGCTCGCATGCGCGGCGAAGGTCTACTGGGGTCTCAATCGGGAGGTTATAAGAACCATATACGTGTCAGTGATAGAACCGATCGTGCTATACGCAGCGAGTGCGTGGTCCCCGGCGGCGGAGAAAATCACCATCCGCAACCAGCTGGAAACTCTGCAAAGGGGATTCGCGCAGAAGATCTGTAAGGCGTATCGCACGGTGTCACTGACTTCGGCGCTGGTGCTGGCAGGCCTGCTGCCGCTTGACCTCAGAGTTCACGAGGCGGCGGCACTCTTTAAGGCCAAGAGAGGATACTCATGCCATTACTTACCACCGGGTAGAGAGTTGGAGCGCAGGGTGGGGTATCTTCAAAACCCCCACCCAGCAGAGCTAAAACCAACTCACTATGAACGCCTACAAGACCTGACGCCCGAAACCATAGAGAAACACCAAATGATCGGCCCACACATATACACAGATGGCAGTAAGATCGAGGGCAAAGTCGGTGCAGCGCTAACATGGTGGAACGAGGGCCGGGAGACAAAGTACTCTACCTTCCGGATGGAGCCACACAACACCGTCTTTCAATCGGAGATGTACGCTCTCTTCAGGGCAGTGAAGATGGTGAGAGACTCCAGGGTAAGTTCAGCAAATATTCTCAGCGACTCTAGATCTTCGCTTGACCTGCTGAGCTGCCCTGTTGCCACCCACCCACTAGCTGTCGAAATAAAGAGCCTCATCCAACAGATCCGAGAGGAAGACCGTGATGTGAAACTCTTCTGGTTGAGAGCTCACGTTGGCACACCCGGCAATGAGAGGGCAGACCACCTTGCCAAACAGGCAGCCCTCAAAAAGAAAACGGCACCCGACTACGACCGCGTCCCAATCTCGTTTGTGCGGCGGCAGATAAGGGAGGAAACCGTCGCGAAGTGGCAAGAGCGCTACGAAGCCTCCGGCACAGGATCGGTTACAAAAGCCTTCCTGCCCGACGTGAGGACGGCTAGGAAAGTGCTAAAAGAGACTGCCCTAACACCTGAGCATGTCCAAATACTGACCGGCCACGGGGGAATAGCGGCGTACTTGCACAGGTTCCATCTCAAGGACAGCCCTTTCTGCATCTGCGACCCCACCAACGAGGAGACGATATGGCACATACTGCTCGAATGTCCAAGATTTGCCATGGACAGACTGAATCTGGAGATACAAATACAGACCACTCTGGACATGTCCTCCCTTCCGAACATCATGAAGGAAGCGGCAAAAAGATCGCCATTCTTGACATTTGCGAGTAAGTGTATGAAGAACGCTGCCATAGCAAACGGGTCCACCGCCTACACCACCACCACCACCACTGCCACCGCGACGACTCTCACAACCACCGCAATCATCTCTCACACAACTACCAACACACCAGATACAACCACAACACCCAACACGAACACGCTGCAAAGGGGGTCCGCAATGGACCAACTCCTAGCACACGCCACACTAACAACATCACCAGGATTAAGGATAAGAGGCATCGCACTCTTTATGGACCAGGACGAAGAGACTCTTGGAATCTGTTTCTGTGGCGCTGCCGATTTTGCTCGTATCGAACTATCGCCGGGGTTGTCGACACTACTGGGAAAAAACACCATTAAGCGCACTACCATCGAAGCGCTACCCAGGGCGGAGGTGGCCGGGGAGCCCTATCGAATGTTGAGACTGGGAAGCAAAACAGTCGCGGTATTCGAGTGGGAGTCCGGGCCCCCTTTCGCTAGAGTAAACAAGGTGCTATCAACACTGCGAGAGAACGCCCTGTCAACGGGAGCCTCGCCCAGCATCATCAGTGTCGACGCCATGGCGGTGGGACTCGAGAAAGGTAGTGTGGCAGACAGGTATGGCTGCATAACATCAGCAGAAAGCCATTTAATTGTCGTTTATGAGAACCGCGGCGAAAACCTTGAGTTCCTCAAAACACATACCAAAAACGACAAACCTGTCGCCGCCCTACTAGGAAGCGAGCAAAGCGACGCGGAGCGCCTGCAGGGGAGAATTCATGCGTCTCAGCAAAAGGTATCGAAACCAAGGGGAGAAACAGGAGAGTCACTACCACAGCTTGTTAGCGTGCTGGCAAGGCACGCGTTGCCGAGAAGTACAAGCAGCCCACTCGACATCTTGGGCAAAGCAGTGAAAAACCTCCTCCGCACCTCTCCAAGGGAGAAGCCAGCCCCCGCCAAACACCGAACAAAAGCCGACCGAGGGATAGTCGACTCACCGGACCTGGAACAAGCCTTAACCGATCAACAACACGCGCAAAACGCCCTTATCGAGTTCATTTCCATCACACGAGAGACTCTCAAAATCTGCCAAAGAACCTGCAGCAGGATAATAGAGTACTACGTCAGAGCGAAAGCAGGTAGTACCCTCTCAGAGTCTCTCCTTCAGACAGAACTTGAACAGGCAAAGGCAGCCATTTTTGACAACAGTGTCCCCCAAGTCATCGTAGGGAGCATTATGTCAACCACTCACCAAATGGCATACAGCGCAAAATATGGCTTTGTACCACTGGACCGGAAGGAGACAGAACGGATTGGTAGGCCGAAATATCGGGCGCCCCCTGATGATCCGATATTGGTTATCGCCAAGTGCACGAAGGTAATGCTGGAAGAACCGATCTTATCCAGATCGGAGTCTATACTGGCGCCCGAGCACTGGGTGGTACCCAAGTTCACCTGGATCGACGGGGTACCCGGAATGGGTAAAACCACGTGGGTGGCGTCAAATCTGGAACCCGAGAGCGAGGTAGTAATAACATCGACAATCGAAGCGGCTGAGGACTTAAGGGAGAAGCTCGCCCGTCGCATAGGCGCAGACGCCAAGCACAAGGTGCGGACCATGGCGTCGGTCCTCGTCAACGGATTCTGGGGGCAGCCTCGCATAAACCGTTTATTGGTGGATGAGGCCCTCATGAATCACTTCGGCGCCATCATCATGGCCGCGAGATTGTCACAGGTTAAGGAGGTCCTTCTCATAGGGGACACCAATCAACTGCCCTACATCGATAGGAATGACCTATTCGTCATGTACTACCGTCGTCCAGATTCCATCGCCACCATCAACCGAGTCTTCCACGCTACCCACAGGAGCCCCATGGACGTAGCATTGGCGCTTAAAGAGGTATACCCACATATGTACACGACCAGATCGACCATCAGATCGCTCGCGCTTAAGGGATACCGTGACGCCAACATCCAGAAATCCGCCCCGCGTACCCTCTACTTGGCTTACACCCAGGAGGAGAAGGAATCCCTCATAAAACAGGGATACGGGACAGGATCTGGATCAAAAGTCCTGACCATCCACGAGGCTCAGGGGAAGCAGGCAGACTCGGTCGTCATCATCCGTGAAAACCCAACTAAGTCCTCCATCCATGACAGAGTTCAACACGCGGTGGTTGCCCTGTCGAGGCACACCGTTAGCTGCGTGTATCACACTGACGTCATCGATGACGCTGTCGCTAGGTTTTTGTTGGGGGCGATGTCAGCGTCAGAAGTGGAAATTGTGGAGCACAACATGAGATCTGCACTTAAGAGCCGAGACCATCAAGTCGTCAAAACCTTGATTGATATTTACAACGGCCTTGTGCCTGTGCGAGCACCACCACCACCACAAAGTCCCTTCCATTCCCAATCCACAAACCGGTAGACAAGTAATGCCTCAAATAATTGTAACATCTTTGTAGTAGTTTATAACATAGTTTAAGAAATATTTGTCATAATATTTGTAAAAAAAAAAAAAAAAAAGATGTGGTATAAAAGAGCACAGAACAGCAAAAAGAAAAGAGTTGAAAAGCAAACCATAAAAATTAAAAAAAAAAAAAAAACATTGTATATGTATAATAAATGTAAGCGTAAGTTTAAGTATATAGTAAAATTTATATAATAAATCTAAATAATAAGTATAATATATTATATAGGATGGACTATTGTAACATAAAGATATTAAGAGCGAATGAATGTATAAAAAATGAATTTAAAATGAAAAATGTAAATTGAAAAGAGTACGGACTTGAGTCTGTAGACAATAACAAAACAAAACAAAAAAAAAAAAAAAAAAACCTAACCTAACCTAACCTAACCTAACCTAACCTAACCTAACCTAACCTAACCTAACCTAACCTAACCTAACCTAACCTAACCTAACCTAACCTAACCTAACCTAACCTAACCTAACCTAACCTAACCTAACCTAACCTAACCTAACCTAACCTAACCTAACCTAACCTAACCTAACCTAACCTAACCTAACCTAACCTAACCTAACCTAACCTAACCTAACCTAACCTAACCTAACCTAACCTAACCTAACCTAACCTAACCTAACCTAACCTAACCTAACCTAACCTAACCTAACCTAACCTAACCTAACCTAACCTAACCTAACCTAACCTAACCTAACCTAACCTAACCTAACCTAACCTAACCTAACCTAACCTAACCTAACCTAACCTAACCTAACCTAACCTAACCTAACCTAACCTAACCTAACCTAACCTAACCTAACCTAACCTAACCTAACCTAACCTAACCTAACCTAACCTAACCATATACACAGATGGCAGTAAGATCGAGGGCAAAGTCG
Organism: Cyclophora albipunctata; assembly: GCA_963082685.1. Classification (NCBI taxonomy): domain Eukaryota; kingdom Metazoa; phylum Arthropoda; class Insecta; order Lepidoptera; family Geometridae; genus Cyclophora; species Cyclophora albipunctata. Next base: position 12,422,749 of record OY720114.1, on the reverse strand, counting down.
GTGCAGCGCTAACATGGTGGAACGAGGGCCGGGAGACAAAGTACTCTACCTTCCGGATGGAGCCACACAACACCGTCTTTCAATCGGAGATGTACGCTCTCTTCAGGGCAGTGAAGATGGTGAGAGACTCCAGGGTAAGTTCAGCAAATATTCTCAGCGACTCTAGATCTTCGCTTGACCTGCTGAGCTGCCCTGTTGCCACCCACCCACTAGCTGTCGAAATAAAGAGCCTCATCCAACAGATCCGAGAGGAAGACCGTGATGTGAAACTCTTCTGGTTGAGAGCTCACGTTGGCACACCCGGCAATGAGAGGGCAGACCACCTTGCCAAACAGGCAGCCCTCAAAAAGAAAACGGCACCCGACTACGACCGCGTCCCAATCTCGTTTGTGCGGCGGCAGATAAGGGAGGAAACCGTCGCGAAGTGGCAAGAGCGCTACGAAGCCTCCGGCACAGGATCGGTTACAAAAGCCTTCCTGCCCGACGTGAGGACGGCTAGGAAAGTGCTAAAAGAGACTGCCCTAACACCTGAGCATGTCCAAATACTGACCGGCCACGGGGGAATAGCGGCGTACTTGCACAGGTTCCATCTCAAGGACAGCCCTTTCTGCATCTGCGACCCCACCAACGAGGAGACGATATGGCACATACTGCTCGAATGTCCAAGATTTGCCATGGACAGACTGAATCTGGAGATACAAATACAGACCACTCTGGACATGTCCTCCCTTCCGAACATCATGAAGGAAGCGGCAAAAAGATCGCCATTCTTGACATTTGCGAGTAAGTGTATGAAAAACGCTGCCATAGCAAACGGGTCCACCGCCTACACCACCACCACCGCCACCGCCACAACTCCCACAACCACCGCAATCATCTCTCACACAACTGCCAACACACCTGATACAACCACAACACCCAACACGAACACGAACACGCAAATGGGGTCCGCAATGGACCAACTCCTAGCACACGCCACACGAACAACATCACCAGGATTAAGGATAAGAGGCATCGCACTCTTTATGGACCAGGACGAAGAGACTCTCGGAATCTGTTTCTGTGGCGCTGCCGACTTTGCTCGTATCGAACTATCGCCGGGGTTGTCGACACTACTGGGAAAAAACACCATCAAGCGCACTACCATCGAAGCGCTACCCAGGGCGGAAGTGGCCGGTGAGCCCTATCGAATGTTGAGACTGGGAAGCAAAACAGTCGCGATATTCGAGTGGGAGTCCGGGCCCCCTTTCGCTAGAGTAAACAAGGTGCTATCAACACTGCGAGAGAACGCCCTGTTAACGGGAGCCTCGCCCAGCATCATCAGTGTCGACGCCATGGCGGTGGGACTCGAGAAAGGTAGTGTGGCAGACAGGTATGGCTGCATAATATCAGCAGAAAGCCATTTAATTGTCATTTATGAGAACCGCGGCGAAAACCTCGAGTTCCTCAAAACACATACCAAAAACGACAAACCTGTCGCCGCCCTACTAGGAAGCGAGCAAAGCGACGCGGAGCGCCTGCAGGGGAGAATTCATGCGTCTCAGCAAAAGGTATCGAAACCGAGGGGAGAAATAGGAGAGTCACTACCACAGCTTGTTAGCGTGCTAGCAAGGCATGCGTTACCGAGAAGTACAAGCAGCCCACTCGACATCTTGGGCAAAGCAGTGAAAAACCTCCTCCGCACCTCTCCAAGGGAGAAGCCAGCCCCCGCCAAACACCGAACAAAAGCCGACCGAGGGATAGTCGACTCACCGGACCTGGAACAGGCCATAACCGAACAACAACACGCGCAAAACGCCCTTGTCGAGTTCATTTCCATCACACGAGAGACTCTCAAAATCTGCCAAAGAACCTGCAGCAGGATAATAGAGTACTACGTCAGAGCGAAAGCAGGTAGTACCCTCTCAGAGTCTCTCCTTCAGACAGAACTTGAACAGGCAAAGGCAGCCATTTTTGACAACAGTGTCCCCCAAGTCATCGTAGGGAGCATTATGTCAACCACTCACCAAATGGCATACAGCGCAAAATATGGCTTTGTACCACTGGACCGGAAGGAGACAGAACGGATTGGTAGGCCGAAATATCGGGCGCCCCCTGATGATCCGATATTGGTTATCGCCAAGTGCACGAAGGTAATGCTGGAAGAACCGATCTTATCCAGATCGGAGTCTATACTGGCGCCCGAGCACTGGGTGGTACCCAAGTTCACCTGGATCGACGGGGTACCCGGAATGGGTAAAACCACGTGGGTGGCGTCAAATCTGGAACCCGAGAGCGAGGTAGTAATAACATCGACAATCGAAGCGGCTGAGGACTTAAGGGAGAAGCTCGCCCGTCGCATAGGCGCAGACGCCAAGCACAAGGTGCGGACCATGGCGTCGGTCCTCGTCAACGGATTCTGGGGGCAGCCTCGCATAAACCGTTTATTGGTGGATGAGGCCCTCATGAATCACTTCGGCGCCATCATCATGGCCGCGAGATTGTCACAGGTTAAGGAGGTCCTTCTCATAGGGGACACCAATCAACTGCCCTACATCGATAGGAATGACCTATTCGTCATGTACTACCGTCGTCCAGATTCCATCGCCACCATCAACCGAGTCTTCCACGCTACCCACAGGAGCCCCATGGACGTAGCATTGGCGCTTAAAGAGGTATACCCACATATGTACACGACCAGATCGACCATCAGATCGCTCGCGCTTAAGGGATACCGTGACGCCAACATCCAGAAATCCGCCCCGCGTACCCTCTACTTGGCTTACACCCAGGAGGAGAAGGAATCCCTCATAAAACAGGGATACGGGACAGGATCTGGATCAAAAGTCCTGACCATCCACGAGGCTCAGGGGAAGCAGGCAGACTCGGTCGTCATCATCCGTGAAAACCCAACTAAGTCCTCCATCCATGACAGAGTTCAACACGCGGTGGTTGCGCTGTCGAGGCACACCGTTAGCTGCGTGTATCACACTGACGTCATCGATGACGCTGTCGCTAGGTTTTTGTTGGGGGCGATGTCAGCGTCAGAAGTGGAAATTGTGGAGCACAACATGAGATCTGCACTTAAGAGCCGAGACCATCAAGTCGTCAAAACCTTGATTGATATTTACAACGGCCTTGTGCCTGTGCGAGCACCACCACCACCACAAAGTCCCTTCCATTCCCAATCCACAAACCGGTAGACTAGTAATGCCTCAAATAATTGTAACATCTTTGTAGTAGTTTATAACATAGTTTAAGAAATATTTGTCATCATATTTGTATTTTTACAAAAAAAAAAAAAAAAAAAGAAGTGGTATAAAAGAGCACAGAACAGCAAAAAGAAAAGAGTTGAAAAGCAAACCATAAAAATTAAAAAAAAAAAAAAAAAAAAAAAAAAAAAAAAAAAAAAAAAAAAAAAAAAAAAAAAAAATTGTATATGTATAATAAATGTAAGCGTAAGTTTAAGTATATAGTAAAATTTATATAATATATCTAAATAAGTATAATATATTATATAGGATGGACTATTGTAACATAAAGATATTAAGAGCGAATGAATGTATAAAAAATGAATTTAAAATGAAAAATGTAAATTGAAAAGAGTACGGACTTGAGTCTGTAGACAATAACAAAACAAAACAAAAAAAAAAAAAAAAAAAAACCTAACCTAACCTAACCTAACCTAACCTAACCTAACCTAACCTAACCTAACCTAACCTAACCTAACCTAACCTAACCTAACCTAACCTAACCTAACCTAACCTAACCTAACCTAACCTAACCTAACCTAACCTAACCTAACCTAACCTAACCTAACCTAACCTAACCTAACCTAACCTAACCTAACCTAACCTAACCTAACCTAACCTAACCTAACCTAACCTAACCTAACCTAACCTAACCTAACCTAACCTAACCTAACCTAACCTAACCTAACCTAACCTAACCTAACCTAACCTAACCTAACCTAACCTAACCTAACCTAACCTAACCTAACCTAACCTAACCTAACCTAACCTAACCTAACCTAACCTAACCTAACCTAACCTAACCTAACCTAACCTAACCTAACCTAACCTAACCTAACCTAACCTAACCTAACCTAACCTAACCTAACCTAACCTAACCTAACCTAACCTAACCTAACCTAACCTAACCTAACCTAACCTAACCTAACCTAACCTAACCTAACCTAACCTAACCTAACCTAACCTAACCATTTCGGGTCCATAGTCATGGCCATCAGACTCACCCGAGTGAAAGAGGTTTTACTGATAGGAGACACGAATCAGTTGCCTTTCATCGACCGGAACAACCTCTTCCCTCTAAAATACAACCGACCCAACTCCATTACATCCATCTCCCAGCATCTCCTTTGTACGCACAGAAACCCCATGGACGTGGCATATTCCCTCGCAGAAGTCTACGGGGGGATATACTCGTCCAAGTCTCAGATTCGTTCCATGGAGCTTAAGTGTTATTCAGGTGAGCAGATCCCCAGAACATCTAGGGGCACACTTTACCTGACACATACCCAAATCGAGAAGGGAAACCTAATCGGTGAGGGATATGGGTCGGGTGAAGGCTCTCGCGTTCTCACCATACACGAGGCCCAGGGACAAACCTTCGACAACGTGGTTATTGTGCGAACAACGGAGAAGCAAACCCAACTCCACAATAGTGTTCCCCATGCAGTCGTTGCAATATCGCGTCACACTGTCAGCTGTGTATACTACACAAATGACAGTGATGATGCGATAGCCAAGTTCATCCGGCGCGCAACATCGACCTCCGACAAGGCTATTAGGGACCACAACCTCCGAATGGCGATCAGTAACCGGGACCGACAGGTGATAGGAAGGATGTTGTCCCGGGGAGAGTCTACGGAGTAAGCGGGGGCGGGTTTTGACGTGGTGGCTGCTCTCACAATGCACAGTGCGTGGCTGCTTGTTCCAGAGTCTTAGGACACTGGGACAGACAGTTGCACACTAAGCGCAAGAAGTCTGTTGGGCGCGGCACACACTGGCTATAGCAATATAGCAGGTGTGTGAACGGGCTCACACAAAAGAGATGTAAGTGCATTGTGAGAATTGTAATTGGATCGGCTTTAGCTCAATAATGTTGGTTATAAGTTATTATATTGTGTAATTGTGTCAGTAAGATTAATTATTATTATTGTATGACTTAATGAAATGTTAAAAAAAAAAAAATTTTAAAAAATTAATTACAATAAAGAAACGGAAAAAAAAAAAAAAAAATAAATAAAAAATATATATATATATATTAAAAAAAAAAAAAAAAAAAAACCGCTGTAGTGTGAAAATAGTAGTAAGCTAATTGTAAAAACATAGTTATGTAAGATAGTTTGTTAAGTAATTGTTAGTGTGTAACTTACTTTTAAAAAAATATCTGTTAAAACAAAATGTAATCTGACAAAGGGTACGGACGTCTCAGTCTGTAGTAGCGCATAAAAAAAAAAAAAAAAAAAAAAAAAAAAAAAAAAACCTAACCTAACCTAACCTAACCTAACCTAACCTAACCTAACCTAACCTAACCTAACCTAACCTAACCTAACCTAACCTAACCTAACCTAACCTAACCTAACCTAACCTAACCTAACCTAACCTAACCTAACCTAACCTAACCTAACCTAACCTAACCTAACCTAACCTAACCTAACCTAACCTAACCTAACCTAACCTAACCTAACCTAACCTAACCTAACCTAACCTAACCTAACCTAACCTAACCTAACCTAACCTAACCTAACCTAACCTAACCTAACCTAACCTAACCTAACCTAACCTAACCTAACCTAACCTAACCTAACCTAAGCCTAGCCTAACCTAAGCCTTGCCTAACCTTACTTGCAAATACTTCCCAATGGTTGGGTTTGCAAAAATCAGGTTAGTCAGTTCTGAGTCGGAAAGTTAGGTTTGACTCGTTTGGGATTGCAAAAGTTAGGTTTTAGTTTTTTGCGTTGGCGAAAGTTAGGTTTGTACCGGTCACGTTGGCAAATCAAGGTTTTAGTCGGTTGGGTTGGCAAAAGTTAGGTTTTAGTCGGTTTGGTAGGCAAAAGATAGGTTTGAGTCGAATTGGTGCGCAGAAGTTAGTTTCGAATCGGTTGGGTTGGCATAAGTTAGGTTTTAGTCGGTTGGGTTGTAAAAAGTTAGGTTTGAGTCGTTTTGGGTGGGCAGAAGTTTGTTTGGAGTCGGTTGGGTCGGCATAAGTTAGGTTTTAGTCGGTTGGGTTGGCAAAAGTTACGTTTTTGTCGGTTGGGTAGGCAAAAGTTAGGTCTGAGTCGTTTGGGTTGGCATAAGTAAGCTTCGAGTCGGGGTTGGCATTAGTTAGGCTTTAGTCGCTGGGATGGCAAGAGTAGTTAGGCTTTAGTCGGTTGGGATGGCAAGAGTTAGGTTTTAGTCGGTAAGGTTTCCAATAGTGATCTTGAATCTTTATAACAAAAATACATTATATTTTGTTTAGAATCCTAACAAAATAAAACAACAAAAAAATATATTGTTTAATTGTTTTTCCCTGTTTTTTCATAATTCTCTATTTAAGTTTTTAATTTATTTTTATATAGTACTTTCAAAGACGAATTCAACGGCACCGCTGTCGAGGCTGTAGGTCATCGCTTAGTTCCTTATTTCATTTAACAAACACGCCCACGCCACCTCTCCCTACTTCTGTTAACTTTGGTAAGAGACGTTCTGTGCGAATAATAAATTATTATTTAACCTTAATTTCAGCTTTTTAATATTTACTTCAATAGAATTAGTACTTAAATAGACCTGGAATAGTATTTCTGGAAATTAATACTCGAATTTTCAGACTACTTTTCAAGTTTTTCCTTATTTTGTTTTACCTTGACTTATAACACCGCCATCTAGCGATGAGTAGATAAAACTCAAATGCACCTACACTTATATCTTTAAAGTTTGACGATCATCGCGTAATAATTGCCAAAATAAATAATAATTTAAATTATTAATGGGAGACCACCCTGGTGGTTTAGTGGTATGTGCACTCGCCTGCCAAGTCTGAGGTCCCAGGTTTAATTCACAGGTCGGGCGATTCCATGTTTCCTACTTTTCTAATCGTGGCTCGGATTTTGAGATCACCCACCCGCATTATGCAAGCGTTGTGATTACGACATCCTCCTCACTGTACTGATATCTTCAGTGAGATGAGTGGCATTTGCCCAGTAGTGGGACATTATAGGCTTATTCTTTTAGGATAGGTACCCTAATAATATTTACATTTAAATAGTGTACATGTTCAATCATCTTTTTGCACTATTAAAGATCAATCCAGTTTTCTATGAAGTAGCGACATCATGGCAGGTTTGCGTAGACGGCGAAAAGGTATTAGATAGTAATTCAGTGAGGTGTTTTAAATTAATGTAAACAAAGATCTTGCCGGTGATATTGATAGTTACGCACATAAGACATGTGTCTATTATTTCTATTGTTAGTCATTTAAGTTAAACATGTAACGACGTGTTATATAATTTGTAAGTAAATGATTTCTGAATTCGGATTATGTTACGTAATAGTGCGCGTTCACCCCATATAAATAGTGTCCGTTAGGTTAATTTTATTTGCCAAGTGCAAGTCGCTTCGTGCACAGTTGGTTCCGTTTATTACAATTGTTAATTATACCAAATAACAATATGCATCCAATTAATTGATTATTTTTGTGAGCCGATAATGTTGTCCTTTGTGTGTTTCAATTAAGATACCATCAAGGTATTTTATATATAAAACACATTTAGAAACGTCATTAAACCGCATTGAAAGGATTACATTTACAATTTATTTGCAATAGTTTTTGTTATTAACTCATTTTCTTTACGTCTTATTTTCATGAAACCGTATTAAGTAAGTGATTGTTATTAATATGTGAGAATGTTAACAGATGGCGCTAGTAGCATCAATATAGTAGCATATATAATATATATGCTACTATAATGATGCTAATATATTATATACTCTATTTCTTTTGGATTGGCACAAAATGTGGACCAATGTCGTCAATTTTCCAGCCGAAGACGATTGCTTCTGCAGAGGAAAAAGGTTTAGTGATTTTTAGGGTTCCGTAGCCAAATGGCAAAAACGGAACCCTTATAGATTCGTCATGTCTGTCTGTCTGTCTGTCCGTCCGTCTGTCCGTCTGTCCGTATGTCACAGCCTTTTTTCTCCGAAACTATAAGAGCTATGTTGTTGAAACTTAGTGTGTAGATGTATTCTGTGAACCGCATTAATATTTTCACACTAAAATAGAAAAAAAAAAAATTTTAGGGGGGTCTCCCATACTTAGAAATGAAAAAAATATTTTTTTTTTTCATCAAACCCATACGTGTGGGGTATCTATGGATAGGTCTTCAAAAATGGTATTGAGGTTTCTAATATCATTTTTTTCTAAACTGAATAGTTTGCGCGAGAGACTCTTCCAAAGTGGTAAAATGTGTGTCCCCCCCCCTGTAACTTCTAAAATAAGAGAATGATAAAACTAAAAAAAATATATGATGTACATAACAATGTAATCTAACACCGAAAATTGGTTTGAACGAGGTCTAGTTAGTAGTTTTTTTTTTACGACATAAATCGTAAACCGCAAAAAAATACTGATTATTCATTCAATAACTCAAATGTAAATAAAAAAACAAGTACAACGAACTTCAAGAACTTCTTTATTATGTTACTCGCTGCTACGGAACCCTTCATGGGCGAGTCCGACTCGCACTTGGCCGCTTTTATTTCATTCTTAGAGCGTTTTCACATTATCCGATCCGATATCGGTGTCGGACGCCGATCCGATATCGGGGTTAAGTAAAATGTATGAAATAAGTACCTGTCTTTCATATTGTCCGGCCCGATATCGGAACATATTTCATACATTTGACTTACCCCGATATCGGATCGGCGTCCGACACCGATATCGGATCGGATAATGTGGAAACGCTCTTACCCTATAACCTTTTTCCTCTGCAGAAGCAATCGTCTTCGGCTAGAAAATTGACGATTGATACGATTGATACCGTTTATAGACCAGGGTAGAAGCCTTTAAAAATAATAAAAAGTGAAATAAAATCGCAGAAGGATGAATATTTTTTATTGTGAATCTTTCAAGTTCTTTATTGCTATGATGTTTTTGTCAGGCGTTATATTTTGTTTTCTTCTTTGGTGTGGAGGGTGATCTCATGTGTCTGTAGAGGTGTTACGTCTCCGAGCTGAGATTATATTGAAATGAAAGTAACCACAGAAATTAAGAGATTGTTTACATCATCATCATTTTTTTTTGTTTAGCTCATGCTACCATGCTAAATGCTACTATCGGCCACAATTATTGCAATATTTTTATATCGACAGTATTGAACACATAATTTCTTGTTCTAATGCTCGATCCCGGTTAAGCCGTCGGTCCCGGTTACATTCTATGGATAGTAGTCGTTACATGAGCCCTGTCAGAGGCCTTTGGCGGCTCAATAACTCTGACACCAGGATTGGTCAGGACCATCCACTCGATAGAGAAGAATAGACATATATACTGACTAGCAGCGCCCCGCGGTTTTACCCGCGTTGTGCCCGTTCCCGTGAGAATTTCGGGATAAAATGTAGCCTATAGCCTTCCTCGATAAATAGACTATCTAACAGTGAAAGAATTATTCAAATCGGTTCAGTAGTTTCTGAGATTAGCGCGTTTAAACAAACAAACAAACAAACAAACAAACAAACAAACAAACAAAACAAACTCTTCAGCTTTATAATATTAGTATAGATTACAGCAAGTGCTTTAATCGCATAGACCATATGGTTCTTCTCATGAAAATATTTTAATTAGGAATAAGAGGCAATCTTTTCAGATGGTTTGTATCCTATGTTATGAATAGGGGTCAAAAATTAGTACTTAATGGTACTACTCTAAACCTGGGTTCCCTCGGGAATCCCCCAGGGATCAATCTTGAGTCCTTTAATTTTTGCTATTTTTGTAAATAACATAGTTATGCTCTTGTTTCATCTTTTCTAAAATACTTCTTTATGCACATGACATGAAGATTCTTACAGGATTCATTCAATCAATGATGCATTAAACCTTCAATGTATCGAAATGCTATGTATCCTCATACACACGTATATCAGTTTCTATCTTGCATAATTACACTATAAACGGAACACAGTTATCAAGAGTAAATGTCATTAGAGATTTGGGTGTAACAAAATAGTGTTTCAGGAGACTCAAAATAGTGTTTCAGGAGTCAGTGAAATAGTGTTTCAAGAGACTCAAAGTAGTGTTTCAGGAGACTCAAAGAAGTGTTTCAGGAGACTCAAAGAAGTGTTTCAAGAGACTCAAAGTAGTGTTTCAAGAGACTCAAAGAAGTGTTTCAGGAGACTCAAAGTAGTGTTTCAGGAGACTCTAAATAGTGTTTCAGGAGTCAGTGAAATAGTGTTTCAAGAGACTCAAAGAAGTGTTTCAGGAGACTCAAAGTAGTGTTTCAGGAGACTCTAAATAGTGTTTCAGGAGTCAGTGAAATAGTGTTTCAAGAGACTCAAAGTAGTGTTTCAGGAGACTCAAAGTAGTGTTTCAGGAGACTCTAAATAGTGTTTCAGGAGTCAGTGAAATAGTGTTTCAAGATACTCAAAGTAGTGTTTCAGGAGACTCAAAGTAGTGTTTCAGGAGACTCAAAGTAGTGTTTCAGGAGACTCTAAATAGTGTTTCAGGAGTCAGTGAAATAGTGTTTCAAGAGACTCAAAGAAGTGTTTCAGGAGACTCAAAGTAGTGTTTCAGGAGACTCTAAATAGTGTTTCAGGAGTCAGTGAAATAGTGTTTCAAGAGACTCAAAGAAGTGTTTCAGGAGACTCAAAGTAGTGTTTCAGGAGACTCTAAATAGTGTTTCAGGAGTCAGTGAAATAGTGTTTCAAGAGACTCAAAGTAGTGTTTCAGGAGACTCAAAGTAGTGTTTCAGGAGACTCAAAGTAGTGTTTCAGGAGACTCTAAATAGTGTTCCCGGGAGCCAAAATAGTGTTTCAGGGACTCAAAATAGTGTTCCAGGGACTTAAAATAGTGTTTCAGGAGACTCAGAATAGTGTTTCAAGAGACTCAGAATATTGTTTCAGGAGTCAGTGAAATATTGTTTCAAGTGACCCAAAAAGAGTATCAGGAGTCAGTGAAATAGTGTTTCAGGAGACCCAAAATAGTGTTTCAGAAGTCAGTGAAAAAAATATTAGATGCTAAAATTATTTCACATCGGCAAACAAAGAAACAACAAGAATAAAATATTTTCTATCTCAACTCAAATAGCCACGAAATTTGAGGACAAGCAGCCATTAACTATGCATTATAAGAACTATTCTCAAGTCCACTGAGTGAACAATAAATTAAATTTCTCTATAAAATGCAATTTGCTTGTTTGGACTACATTTACATAATGTTGAAATGAAGTGTAAAATGTAAAAAGTATTAGCTTGTAATGTCCCACTGCTGGGCAAAGGTCTATCATGTCACTGAGGATATCAGTACAGTGAGGAGGATTAGGCATAATCACTATGCTTGCCAAATGCAGGTTGGTGATCTCTAGCCCAAGCTATGTAAAATATTATGCACAAAATTTTGATTTGATTCAATGGACGAATTTCTTTCTTTTATTGTGGTTATTTTCTGCTGGACGGAATCAACCCAAAATGGTTGTATTTACAGTCTTCTAAAAAGTAATTAGGTTTCATCTCTTTTGAACATTTGACAATATTCTGGTGTTCAACAGGAATAAGAATGGAGGTGAATGGGCATCACATTGATATTTTTATGAATGGGGCTTGCTGGAGGTGCTCGTTCGATAGATACAACTGTATGAGATCAGCTGGTAGACGTATGTTACCCACAGGGGGTCAGTGGTCACTGGTGAATTGGTGACTGAGAACTAACAGTTATGTGTGACTGAAAGAAGAGTAATAAACAAGGAACATTAACTTTAAACAATCAAAGGCACAATAAACAATCCATTATTGTAGATTCTACAAGTATTTTCGCCAATTGATTGACAAGTTCACATTATTGTATACCTACATTACTTTATTTATTGTTTTATTATATTTATTGTAGAGATTGTCCAAGCTGAAATGACACGCCCCACCTCCGCATTTACGCACACTAGCAAATTTTAAATATGGACGCAATACACATAAACATGCAATTATAATTGGTCGTTCAGTTGCCGTACTCGCCGTACTCGCTAAGAAGTGCAATTCTCGGATTTGTTGTCCAACTAGTTTAGTTGATCGTGAACGCGCGAGAGGAGAGGACGTCTTGTTTCATACAAAGTGACGGCGCTGCTCCATAGAGCGAGCGTTTTCGGATTTATCACCCGACTAGTCGGCCGACATGTGCACATAGAAATCAATAATTGGCGCTCCCACACAGATGAAGTGCCGCTATTAATATTTACACTCACACATCTAAATAAAGTAATTAAGTAGTGGGGCGCGTCATTTCAGCTTAGACAATCCTACTTTTGTACATGGTACAGTTTTATCTGTAATATTAAAAAGTACTTACAGTAGGTACTATTGTGAGTACTGGCCACCGCACCGTCGTGGATTCTCTACGGTTGATTTAAAAACCGTAATGCCAAATTATGTATTAACTATGTCAATGTTGTTCTGTTAAAATAATAACAATGAATAAAGATTTATTTTATGTGCATTAACGTATTTCCACGTAAATAACCCCATCAAATGGTAGCAGAGCGTGGTTGTGACGATTAGCTACGTTTGCGGTAAATATATTCGCAACATGGCATCGAGGAGTTATCGAAATATAGAACCGTTGAACAAATCGAACTATGACACATGGTGCCTACAAGCTCAAGCCGTCCTAATAAAGGGCGATTATTGGGATATAGTAAGCGGCGAAAAAACATTGTCTCCAACTGCTGATGCGGCGGCAAAGGCGGCGTTCAATAGAGAAGATTAAAAGGCAAGAGCAGGGGCTTTTCACTGGGAACATTGAAACTTTATATGGGAAATTTAGTACCATGTTCGTATTATAGATGGCGTTGGTAGCGTGGCGGTTTTTTTTTTTACTATGGCAGCCCCTTCGTAACTTGGCAAACCATTTATAAATTACTCTATGACATAGAGTAATTTATTCATCGACTTTCATAGCCTTATTTATAAATTACTCTATGACATAGAGTAAAAAGTCTATGTTGACAAATTCATTCAATGCAAATTCATTGATTCCGTTACTTTTTCTGTTGTGAATTGTGATGTGAATGTGCGTAAGTGATTAATTATGATGCGTATAATTATGGTATAAAGAGGAAAAAAAATAAGAAAACAATAGCATAAACCAGTTAGGACTTTATTTATTTTTTATTTTCGAAGATCTTCACACCTATGCCATGACATATAATAGTTTATTCTCAAAATAGTGTACTCTCACTGAATAATTTGCGCTGCAAATAATTAATGTAATTAAATTCAATTGACAATTCCTTAGGGTATGTTTGAACCACAACTACTAATATAATGATGAATGTAATATATAGTTACGACAGTTTGTAAATTAACTATAAATAAATACATTTACTAGAATACATCTGCATTTTTATTGCGATTCTGATACAAGTCGTATTTTTCTACATTTCTTTTCCCTGCTTTGTTAACACAAATAGCAATGTTTGTAAAAAAACCAGCAAACGTTAAATAAAACAGGGTTGAAGAAATTTAGAAAAATCGACTTGAATTCAAATTCTCTATTCATACTGGGCTATAGCAAGTACCACCGAAAATTGACATGTCTAACCACTAGGTGGCGATACTATCGCCTTTCCGGCTGATAACTCTATTCCCGTATATATAAGTTATTCCCGTATATATAAGTTACTTTATGGGCAAGAGCTGAAATTTTACTTTTGCTGTCACCTTCCGAACTGAAACAAATAAAAATCTGTACGTCATCCAAAGCTGTGTGGGACAAATTAAAGGCTACTTACCAAAGCACCGGGCCTGCGAGGAAAGCAACCTTGCTGAAACAATTAGTTCTAAAGCGAATGACAACAGAAGAAGACATCCGTGATCATATAAATAATTTCATGGATATCGTAGACAAACTCGCCGATATGGACATAAAAATACCTCCAGAACTGCTCAGCATCATACTGCTATACAGTCTGCCAACGACGTTTGAAAACTTTAGAATAGCCATCGAGTCAAGAGACACACTGCCCAATCCTGACGACCTTAGAGTCAAAATTCTCGAAGAATACCAGGCCAGGAGTGGTAGCGATCAATCTGAGAGCACCGAAGCATACCATTTCAAGAAAAACAAATTGAAACCGTACTGCAAGAGCTGCAAAAAGAAGGGACACACTACCGAGGCATGTTGGGGGAAAAAGAAGCATCACAATGAGAAAACTGACAGAAGCCAGCCGAAAAACTTCAATGTTTGTCTGAGTACAGCAAGTTCAAACACCGACGAAGCTCTTTGGTGTTTAGACAGTGGGTGCTCATCGCATATGTGTGGCGACAAGTCTCTGTTCTCTTCCATCACCCCTGAAAATGGCAACCTCAAGTTAGCGTCAAACAAATACACTAGCAAAATCGAAGGCAAAGGAATTGTTACAGTTAGCAAAGAAAAAGAAGCCTACAACTTAAACAAAACTTTGTTTGTTCCTGATGTATCAGTGAATCTACTGTCCGTAGGCAAGATAGCCGACAGAGGCAATAAAGTCCTCTTCGAAAAAGATAAAGCCTCTATCATCTCCCAAAGCGGCGAAGTAACACTGACAGCACAGAGAAGAGACGGATTGTACTACCTTGATTTTGAAAAGAAAGAAACTGCAAACTACACACCACAAGACATCATGGAGTGGCACCGAAAACTTGGCCACATAAATGAAAGGGATCTAAAGAAAATGGCTGCAGACGACCTAATGTACGGATTAAACTTTACTGACAAAAAGTTAGAAACGTGTGAGACCTGCATCAAAGGAAAACTGTCCAGACTACCCTTCACAAGACATGATGACCTGTACACGACGGAACCGCTAGAGATTATTCATAGCGACGTTTGTGGAGCCTTCGAGTGTGACACATTAGCAGGATCAAGATATTACGTCACATTCATAGACGATTTTACAAGATATTGCCACGTCTATTTCATAAATAAGAAGAGTGACGTATTCAGCACCTTTGAACAATATAAAAACGAAGTCGAGACGTTCCACAATAAAAGGATAAAACACCTGCAAACTGACAACGGCACTGAATATCGTAACAAGGAATTTGACAATTTCCTGAAGCTGCACGGCATCCAGAGAAGATTGACTACCGTGTACACCCCGCAACAAAATGGGATCAGCGAGAGGAAGAACAGATCTTTGTTAGATAAAGCCAGATGCTTGCTGATCGAAGCAAACGCACCCAAAAAGCTGTGGGCTGAAGCGGTATCTACAGTGAACTATCTCTTAAATCGTAGCCCTTCGAAAGCATTAAATGGCAACATACCATTCACGAAATGGATAGGCCGAACACCATCTGGTAATCATCTTCACGTTTTCGGCAGGAAGACCTTCGTCCTGAAAAAGAACCGACGAAGCAAGCTGACACAAAAAACCAAAGAAGGCGTATTCATGGGTTACTCGTTGACCTCAAAAGGTTACAGAGTGTACATACCTGAAGATGATGACGTGGTAATAAGCAGGGACATCAAGGTCATAGACAAAATGTACTATGAAGAAAAAGATACGGACTATGAGAGCCATGTAAACGAAGTGGAACACCATAGCACGTACAGACCTGAAAAAGGAAACAAAAACAAAAGAAAAGATCAGAATATTAGACAGGAAATAGAAATTGAAATTATAGAGCAAGAAAATGAAATTCCTCAGCATGATCCCGACAATCTTGAAGATGACATAGATGAAGTAGAAGCTTTTGACGATGCATCAGAGATCTTTGAGATACCTGATAATGGGAGGCCACAAAGAGAAAGACGCCTACCAGGATGGACCAAGGATTTCGTACTTGATGACTCTGAAGAAAATCATTTGCTCATGGAAATATGCTGCCTGTCTGACGGAAATGAAAATGAAGACGATGAGTACAGGCATGATGCCATAAAAGCTGAAATAAGAGCACATGTCAAGAACGGGACCTGGAAAATTGAAAAGAAAGGCAAAGATGTGAAAGTCGTAGACTACAAGATGGTTCTGAGAAACAAAGTAGGAGCAGATGACAGCGTGACAAGAAAAGCCAGACTTGTAGCACGAGGTTTTACACAGCGGCCAGGTATCGACTATAACGAGACATACGCACCTGTTGCTAAGTTAAGCTCAATCAGATCTGTCATCGGCATAGCTATAGAAGAAGGGTTACAGTTAAATCAAATGGACGTCACAACAGCGTACCTAAATGGTGAACTGGAAGAAAAAATGGTAATGAAGTACCCAGACTATTTAGAAGAATACCTGACAGAAATCATGATTGAAGAAAGCACAAAAGAGGATCTGACTGTCTACAACAAAACTGTAGAGATGCTAAAGGACATCAAAAACATTCCAAAAGAGAAAGCTTGTTGTCTTATCAAAGCACTTTACGGACTCAAGCAGGCAGGGAGGCAGTGGTACAAGAAACTCGACACAGAACTAAAACACATAGGATTCAGAGCATCAGAAGCCGACCCATGTGTATACCTATTAGAGAAAAGAGGAGTAAAAATTATAATAGTAATCTATGTCGACGATTTATTGATTGCCTACTCGTGTCCAAGAAAACTGCAAGAAGTTAAAAACCTACTAAATTCAAAATTCGAATTGAAAGATCTGGGAAAACCCAAGCGGCTCATTGGTATAGATTTAACATACAAAAAGGGTGAAATTAAAATCAACCAACAAAAGTTTATAGAGGAAACTCTTAAGAAGTTCAAGATGGAAGATTGCAAGCCTTCATCTACACCCATGGAGCCAGGCCTCAAACTAGAAAGAGGTATAAAAGATGTAAGACAACATCATGATCTTCCTTATAAGAATCTGATCGGTATACTTATGTATCTGGCAGTAGCAACTCGACCTGATATTATGTTTGCCATAAGTTACCTCTCACAGTTCAATGACTGCTATAAGGAAGAGCACTTCAAGTGTGCAAAAAGAGTACGTAGGTACCTAAAAGCGACTAAAACTGTCGGCTTGACATTCACAAAGACTGGCCAAGACATGTATGGCATGGCAGATGCGGACTGGGGCGCATGTAAGCTTGACCGAAAATCATTCTCAGGCTATTGTTTCAAATATGCTGGAACGGCCATAAGCTGGATGTCGAAGAAACAAAAGAACGTCGCGCTATCGACTGCAGAAGCAGAATATGTAGCGCTGACGGAAGCTGCTAAGGAAGCGATTCATCTGAAAAGCCTTTTCAAAGATTTAGGAGCTGATTACGAAACCGTAGTCATCTTAAATGACAACCAAGCCCTGAAATTAAGTCAAAATTCAATGGTGACCTCGAAATCAAAGCACATTGATTTAAAGATGCACTTCATTCGGAACTGCATCCAAGAAGGAGCAGTAGAAGTAAAGTATCTGCGAACCGAGGATATGGAGGCAGACTTGCTGACCAAAGCTTTAGCTGGTCCGCGGCTCGTGAAGTTGCGGAGCTGCCTGGGACTGTCCTGATGACCACGATAGTGCCGTGAAGAGGAGTGTGAGTACTGGCCACCGCACCGTCGTGGATTCTCTACGGTTGATTTAAAAACCGTAATGCCAAATTATGTATTACTAGCAGCGCCCCGCGGTTTTACCCGCGTTGTGCCCGTTCCCATAGGAAATCCGGGATAAAATGTAGCCTATAGCTTTCCTCGATAAATAGACTATCTAACAGTGAAAGAATTATTCAAATCGGTTCAGTAGTTTCTGAGATTAGCGCGTTTAAACAAACAAACAAACAAACAAAACAAACTCTTCAGCTTTATAATATTATAGTATATAGTATAATAGTATAGTATAGTACCTATATAGTATATAGATGTCAATGTTGTTCTGTTAAAATAATAACAATGAATAAAGATGTATTTTATGTGCATTAACGTATTTTCACGTAAATAACCCCATCAAATATAATACTTCTGTATTATTAATTTATTACTATACCTACTAGAATTAAAAACAAAAAAATATTGTTGGGTTAGAACTTCGATCAACAATACATGATCGAAGGGTTAGAATGTCAGGTTCTCACAATTTATTTTTGTTTGTTTATGTTTTACAACCTTAGGCAGGCCGTGTCCACAGTAGGCAAACTGTTAGCGGCCGACTGAGTTTGCGGCGCGCGGCGTATCGATTTAGTACGCCCTTCCATATATTTGAAATGGAGTGTCCACAGTTTGCTAGTTTTGCACTCACTGTACGCAGTTTGCAGCGTTACGCGCGCCGACTATCTCAGTGAGCAGCCGACAGACAACTGCGAATCACGAGTGTAGATGTTGTTCACGCCTTCGCGTTCGCGCTTCGCGCCTTTCCCCGATCAGTGTCGGTTTTTTGTCCGCGACAAAGGGTTTGCGGCGCGCGAACGTGAAATAGCATCGAGTGTGCAGGGTAGCAGTTTGCTTGCGACGCACAAAAATTTATCTGACTGAGTTTGCAGCTAACTCAAACTTCAATTCGCCACATGTTCGCCACGCGGCTCACTCAGTCGGCCGCTAACAGTTTGCCTGCCTACTGTGGACACAGCACGGCCTTAAGCGGGATTTTTTGTAAATCCGTTATTGTAAATTGTAAACATTCTTAACAAACCATTGATTGACGACTGTCAAGTAAGTAATATAACATTGACGTTTCCTTCTTAGTTTGTCATTGACCGATCTTCTTCTTCATCGAGTGGATGGTCAACCATGGGTCAACCATATTTATTAAATCCATGGACTATAATATATTCTTTATTTATTTATTTTGTATTTATTCTTAAATCCATGGTATATTCTTGTATTTGATATTCAAAAATTACATTGAAATGACATATAAGCACTGACCTCTACTATATATAGTATATATCACTGAAGTATATATATATATGTAGTAGAGGTCAGTGCATATAAGGCATGCGGTGACTTTGACGGTGTTAATGCAATTTTTATTTAATATTTCCGATTCCGGAACGGTGCCATGAGCACAGAATATATAGAAATAGAAATGATGGCATATTTATCTTACCTACCAAAGAGATGAAAAATAAACTGATTATTGTACACACTGACATCTATTGTATACATGTTGTAGGCAGATACGAAAGTCCATGGAACTACGATGGAACTAATAGTAGTAGAACTTGCCGCCATTAAAATCTAACCAATGAGAGCGCAGCTCGCGCAGGGCCAATCAGGAGCGAGCGCGCGATGTTATAATGAGATTTTACGATATCGATTTGGATATTATACCATCATGTGAAATTGCTTAAATTGAGTGTTTTGTTGTCTGCGCTATAACAGTAGTAATTATAAGTCAAGTATTGGAAACATAAGTAGAATGTTACAACATTAGTGTAGATAAAATAAGTTATGACTTATGTCGACTGTGATTAAAATTAATTTGACGTTCACAGCAAGCAAATAAGGGTACTGTTTGCTTGCAGTGAACGTCAAAATTAGTTCTCGGGACTTTCGCAGGGGCGCTTCAAATTGCCACAGAAAATTAGCTGTCATTTGTATGGTAACAGCCAGTTCAGTGTGTATATAATAGAGGTTGTACATAATAATGGTACGAGTCATGAAGTAGGTAAACTTTATTTGAATTCTAATCCAGCAAGTAGTCCGCCAAGCAGCCTGTGTTGTAATCACTGGTTGTAATGCTTCCGAAGAATATTCAACTCAACAACTGCGCTCTTAATTCAACAGCGCTAAGTGTAAATTGTATCAAAACAAAAGATTGAAGATTGTTTTGAGGGTATTACAACCATACTAAAATCAGTAAACTCCCACGGAACTCCTTACGACGCAAGACGCAAGCCACTCCAAGCAAACCAACCAAGCAACTACCAAGCAACCAAGCTATCAGCTATCAGTCCCCGCCCGCGGTGCCTACCGCGTGCACTTGACGCACATCACTATTTAATTTTTGTTTTTAGATTTGAAATCGTACGTCGGTTTGTCGGTTATTTCCGTGTTCATCTGTTTATTTTCTTGTGAATGCAATAAACTGAAGAAACAATAAAACTGAATGCAATTGAAAAAGTATACCTATTTGTGTTGCATAGTATGTTTTAGTTTAACAAGAAAATTGTTAGAACATGATTCAAAATGAGTGACAATATCAAAGTAGTTGTCAAAGTGAGACCGCTAATATCTCGTGAAATAGAGAAAAACTTGGCGTTGCAGTGGCGAGTGAACAACAACACTCTTTACCAGATAGATCCTAATGGAAAAGACTCGGGACAAACATTCACATTTGGTAAGTAACAAAACAGAACAAAACCTTGTTTGTTTACACCCGCACCGATCTATTGGTATTCTAATGAGGTTAAGCCTACACACACATTCGCCTCATGTAAGGCTTTGAAGGTTGTATGAATACTAATAAAGCTTTACTTTTGGCATAAAACGTTCTTAAACATAAACTTGTTTGTTTTCAGACAAAGTGTATGATGAAAAAGCGAAGACTGCGGAAGTGTACAATGACGTCGCGAAGCCTATCGTTGAGGCGGCAACTGCCGGCTTCAACGGCACGATATTCGCGTACGGACAGACGTCTTCAGGCAAGACCTACACCATGGCCGGGACAGAGGATTCTCCTGGTATCATACAGATGGCCGTCTTAGACTTATTTGATATCATTAGCAAGACTCCTAATAGAGATTTCTTAGTAAGGTTTGTAAGAAAAGTGCCAAAACTTAGGTTACATATATTTGTTACATACTAATTACACCAGTCAAGAATCACTAACAGTCCACTATTTGTTTTTAAGCACCTATGGAGTCTCTTTTGCTTACACAACACCTTAATCCACAAGTTAAGCAGTATTAAGAATATGTATAGATAGATGTTACTATGAAAAATATGGGTCTTCATCTAATGGATGGTCAACCTGACCAATCCTGGTGTCAGAGTTATTGAGCCGCCAAAGGCCTCTGACATGGCTCATTTAACGACTACTATCCATAGAAAGTAACGGGGACCGACGACGGCTTAACATGCCCTCCGAAACACAGAATGGGTAATTTTTATATTAGTAGTGGAATTGGGAAAACAGGCACTTAACTGTTCAAACTGACAGATGGATTTCCTGAAATTCACATGGAACCAATATAAATTGGGTAAAACTGTGAGTCACTTGGACCATATGCTAATAGTGCGAATAGAATTGCCAACTACTGTACCTATTACTTCGAAGTGGACAGGTTGCCTTGATTTTGCAAATGCTTGAAATTTTATACATTCAGTACATTATCTTTTGCAAATCAATCACATCCTTCATTACCAACTGTCTAAGTGAGCTATGCTTGAGTGCATTTATTGTTATTCACCTTTTCTTCTAATTTACCAATTCAACTATAGTAATAGGCATGATGACTAATTTTCAAAATCAATAGTAGATTTATTTTAACAAATAAATTATGAATGTCGACAATAATAAGAGAATAAATACATCTTTCAATATCTTTGAATCCTATTTCATTAGATCAGATAAATATTTTGGCGATACTTGATTACTGTCATGCCTATTCAGTCCATGGAGACTCGTGCATGGCCTCAAGTGTGACTACTGGAACCAACATATCCAAGTGATTTTCATACGATTTTATCAAGTGATTTTGGAATGAGTCTTGGCCATTTTTATTCTAGAATAAGTGAGATTTGGAAAGATTTCTCTCTTTCTCTCTCTTTCTCTCTTTCTCACACCTCACGTAATTAACGGATGCCCCCTAAGTAAAACTTACTTGAGATTGATTTGAATTCAAGGGGTAATTCAGGGCAAGAAGTAGTTTATCAATTATTTATTGACTAGCAGCGCCCCGCGGTTTTACCCGCGTTGTACCCGTTCCCGTGGGAATTTCGGGAATTTTTATACATATAAACCTTCCTCTTGAATCACTCTACCTATTACAAAAAACCGCATCAAAATCCGTTGCGTAATTTTAAAGATTTAAGCATACAGACAAACAGACAAACAGACACGAAACAGAGACGACTTTATTTTATACTATGTAGTGATAATGTAATTATTAAGGTTACTTAGATAACAGATGCTTTATTGATATGAAGTTATTTTATACTAGCTGCGCCCCGCAATTTCAACCGCGTTGTACCCGTTCCTGCGGGAATATAATAAAAAGTAGGCTATGTCCTTTCTCAGGCTCTGGACTATCTGTGTGACTAACCAAATTTCACTCAAATCGGTTCAGTAGTTTTGGTGTGAAAGTGTAACAGACAGAGTTACTTTCGCATTTATAATATTAGTTAGGATACCTACATTATGCCTTGGACCATTTTGGATATAATATTTGATTAGATAGAATACTTGAAGATTGGAAAAAAGTAGTAGTTTTTTTAGGTGAGGGATCAAAGATCGAGAAGGACACTATCTGCACTTCATAATGTCCACTTATTCCAAACAGCTCATACACTACTTGTTTTATTGGCATTTCTATCTAAGTTAATGCCCTTTGAAACACTACCATGCTTCAGAGGGCATGCAGAGGCATGTTAATGGTCAGTGCCATTTGTTTCAATTGTTATACAATGTTGTCTTTAAGGTGGTCTAAAACCTTTGATGCTACAGTAGCCTAATCAAATTCACTTTTTGACTAATCTTTTCAGAGTATGCTACATGGAAATATACAACGATACATTGATAGATCTGCTGGACAAGACTAACAATATAAAAATAAATGAAAACTATGAAGGTACTATCATATTAAAGGATATTGAGGAGAAGGTCACTTCATCCCCGGATGATGTACTGGAAATCATGAAAGTGGTAAGTTTTGACTCTTTACTAATCTATATCTATCTATACTAATATTGTAACGAGGTAAAATTTGTAAGTATGTTTGTACATTACGGCTTATATTGGGACCTATACATCCGATTTTTTCTTTCACCAATAGGTAATTTTAGGTATAGACATAGGTATGGACATGGGGTATATCCATATTCTTAATTAAATCAGTTATTGGTGTGCGATACAAAAATTATTGATTTTACATAAAAACAATGTTCTACATAATATTTAAAATATGTTCAAATTTTTACCTATAAAAAAGATCCCGAGGGTATATTTCAAACTATGAGGCAGAATTTTGTCAACTAATTATAACTAATAATTCCATCACAACAATCCTTCAAACAGTAATAATTTTTGCAAATATGTATGTCTGTTTCTGAGTTATATTATTTTATTTTACCTTACACTCATAGTATACTATATTACAGTACAAGGTACCTATTGTCTAATATGAGAAGTCTAAACGTAATAATGTTACATTCGAAGCATAAACTAGACCATAATATTCACAAACAATAGCAACTATTTTGTGTTTATATAAATGTTAAAAACAATCTGCATTGTTTCTATTGTTTATTGTCTCACACTAAGCCGAATGCTGAGTCTACTAGTTGAAGAATAACATAGCGTTTATTCACTTTGGTGTGGATTATTAATTTAAATGTGGATGAGTGGAATTCTCTTAAGATGTTACAAGATCTCCCCAAGGCGCGGGTTATGCTGCAAATATTAATAAGACGTGTAAGGAAGTTACAATACAAATGACTAGTTTAATTTAGTTTCAGTACAATAGTTCTTATTGTTAACAATTTGACCGAAGCCTGCTGGAGTCAGTGGACTAAGAAGTTGTTAAACTTTAAATTGCAAAGCAAATATTATGGTGGTTGCCTTATATGCCATGTGCAATTGGATTTTGTATATCGTCTGTTTTGTGGTGTGTGACATTGAAAACCCAGTGATGGAACCATTCGGGGTTCTAGTGTTTGGGAAGTAGTCTCTTAGTTCTAGTGTCTGAGGCATGACCCCCGAAATCACCCCAGTCCTGTCAATAATCGAGATTCCCCCTGTAAATAATTTTAATAAATATAAATAATTTAGGCCCTCCAAAATCAAAATCAAATTGCCCACCTGTGTAATCTATGTAGGTATGTCATCACGTAAGTTCGTATTTGTCTAAATGAATGATGGTGTATTGTTTCCGTTTTCAGGGTGATGCTAACAGACAAACTGGCGCAACCAACATGAATGAAAAGAGTAGCCGATCACATTCTATATTTCAAATTGTAAGTATTGTAACTTCGCTTAATTTTCTAACTCTTATTTTTAAGCTTGACAGATATAATAAGTACTCTTATCTAGGTTTGTTTTGGTGTGTACTCATCACACTCATCACTAAATACTTAAGTACTTTAGTATATTTTTAAGTTATAAAATTTAAAAAAGTCATTTATCATAGTAGTTTGAATATCCATAAGGCACATTGGCAACAAGGCTGATCACGTTTCTCTTCTCATTTGTGTAACTAAAAGTTGAAGAGCAGCCCTTGGAGCCAACTGTTTCCTCAGGACAGTGTTGTGTGGTTGCCTCCAGACGGTGGAGTCCCGCTCCCGCGCGGAGGGCGAGGCGGGCGAGGCGGGCGGCGCGGGCTGCGTGCACGTGGCGCAGCTCAACCTCGTGGACCTGGCGGGCTCGGAGCGCGCCGACGCCAGCGGGGCCACGGGCCAGCGCTTCAAGGAGGGCACGCACATCAACAGGAGCCTGTTCTCGCTCACGCTCGTCATCCGCCAGCTCTCGGAGAGCAGCTCGGACAGCTCCAGATTCGTCAACTACAGGGACAGCAAATTGACTCGCATCCTTCAGAACTCGCTCGGCGGCAACGCCAAGACGAGCATCATCTGTGCGATCACGCCCGCTGCCTTGGACGAAACTATATCCACCCTCAAGTAAGTACCAATTATTTTCTAACTTTTTACGGTTCCTTATCCAAAGAGTAAAAAGGGACTCTATTACTAAGACTCGGCTGTGCGTCTGTCCCTCCATCTGACTGTAACCAGGCTGTATCCTATGAGCCCTTCGTGCGCGAGTCCGAGTAGGAGCAAATGGCAGTGGCATTTGCGGTAGCTCTTATATCGGACTAATCAAGCGAACTATTGCCGAGCGGGTCAAGGAACATATCGCAGCTGTCAAGAATCGCCAGGTGGAAAAATCCGCGGTGGCAGAACACTTGCTGGAGTCTGGCACTAACCACTGCATCGAACTCCACAGGCCGAAAGTACTTTCCAACGAACTTCACTATTACTCAAGACTTGTACGTGAAGTGGTTGTATTTAAGTCACTATTGCCGGCTTGTGCTTCAGAGGTGTATCGTCCAATTTGATCACTATTTTATGTAGTCCATAACAAATTAATTATAAATTAATTGCGGCGACACAACGGTAACAAACTTTTTCGCGGTGTTTCGAATGACGCTCTGTTTCTTCAATGCCACACGTTCTCGCCCGTTCTTTCCACTCGACACCACCAAAACGACACCACCGGTGGTGTCGTATGGAATCTCTAGTCCATACGACACCACCGACTATTAGTGAGGTTACCTACATACAAAGTTGTTGAAATGAAAACTCCAATTAAGTTCAAGCAGTTTCATTAATGAGGTATGTCATTTGATAAAGTTTATATTTATCTGTCACTCAAATGGTCATCTTGACATTGTTCATTGCAATTTGCATATTATTGTCTTTCCGTCCGAATATTTTTTCTGGACATCACTAGGGTGGTGTCGTATAGACTAGAGATTCCATACGACACCACCGGTGGTGTCGTTTTGGTGGTGTCGAGTGGAAGGAACGTTCTCGCCCGCTGATTGGTTGTCCTGGACGTACAAGTGTACACATCGCAAAGTTAATTGTTAATTGTTGGACGTTTTCTTTCGGTGCGAGCTCGATATTTTCCATTTTTGGTTGAGTGGGTATATTAAAAGAACCTCTGGCTGTACTACCGTCAGCTGAATGAAATAGAGCCAACTTGAAACTCATTCATGGGAAATTTAAACAGAAACAAATGGTGAATAACTACCTATTTTAATAAGGGAAATTATAAGTCTAGCCACAAAATTACTAACTCGGCCACTACTTCTAGTGGCTAAGATAGTATTATTTAGAGGCTCGTTAATTGTGGCTGACTTAGTAATTTAGAAGGCAACATACATTTTTGGGGGCGAAATATGATATTAAAAAGAAGCCTTAAAAATTCTTACTATTCGGTAGGTTAGGGTTATTATTTTTTTTGTATTGATTTAAAAATTTAGAAGCTAAATAAATATTTTTTTTAGAGTGCTTTACATAGAAGATAACTAGTGGCTAAGATAGTATTATTTAGATGCTCGTTAATTGTGGCTGACTTAGTAATTTAGAAGGCAACATACATTTTTGGGGGCGAAATATGTTAAAAAGAAGCCTGTTTAATTAGCAACCTTTTAATAATTACATGTATGGATTGGATTGGGTGTATTTTGGTTTACCATGAGAACTTTCAAACTTTGGTTATGTCTATTTGTTTTAGCAGCTGAAAATGCCATAACTACGTTGATATTTCTGTTTAAAATATGAATGCAATATAACATTGTATTCTTGCAGTATTTCTGTCTTGTATTATTATGTAAAATTCTCTAGCTCAAATACCCTATAAAATAATAAAAATCGTGTGTGTGCGTAAAATGTTTTTTATTAAAACAAATAAATCAAGTCCATACTTTCAACCTTAAAATTGACAATAATTCTTAGAACATACTTGTAGAAACGACTTTAGACTTATATATTTCTTCATAAAACTATTTTTATATTGATTTTTTCTTTAAAGATCTTCCTTTAACTCAATTGCAGTTTCTAAGCTTTTGTAAAGCCGCTCCTGGATCTTCGTTTTTTTTTATTTATATTTTTCTTATTGTTTTAGGAAAACAATCAAAATAATTTCAATCTTCTAGTTGACAATTATTGTGAACATTTTTACGGAAACTTTTGAAGTACATATTTCACTCATTTATTATTTGTTTATTTAGCTGCACTTATCGCGTTTTGTAATCCGCGGAGGAATATGCTATCCTCTTTTCATTCGTTTCCATTTTACAAGGTACAATCCACACAATACTTTTATTTACAACTTTTCTTGCAAATGAAAATTACAACAAACAAAATTATAAACACGGCGTTCCTTTAGTCCTATGCCTATGAGTTTATTGAAAAATTAAGAAAACTTTGTTTTAATTTTTAATATATTTTGCTAATTAGTCAACAAAACATGTATTTCCTTACATTTATTTTTGCTTGTATTGTTATATTTTTTAATCCTTAAGTTTAATATTAGATGTTATGCGTTTAAAAATATTAATCGATTATATTAAAGTAAAGTGTAAGTCGAGATAAATGGAACGTGTTTGTCAAAGACAAGGCAATAATCTTTGGTCTGAATTTGATATTTTGACATGTCGAGTCAAAGAGTATGGAATATTGTATACTGTATCGAGTCGGATTTCATATCGAATAGTGCCGAGCACGAGTGCCGAGAATAGCATTTTTAGTTTCTTTATATT
Source organism: Cyclophora albipunctata (assembly GCA_963082685.1). Taxonomy (NCBI): domain Eukaryota; kingdom Metazoa; phylum Arthropoda; class Insecta; order Lepidoptera; family Geometridae; genus Cyclophora; species Cyclophora albipunctata. The sequence goes on along the minus strand of OY720114.1, from coordinate 12,395,192 downwards.
TTAACGATATTTTTAGTTGACATTGGTCATTTGATGTTATGTAGGTATCGATGAACTGAGAATCGGGTCCAAGTACCCTCGTGAACGCTGCCGTTGCACCACGACCAAAACGCGCAAATGGTCGCCTCGCCCGCCGGCGAAAACAAAATAAGCTTGTGCTACCCGGCGTATGTTACTCCGAGCAGCGCTGGTTTTCAGCTGCCTCCGTTCCTTACAGCATTAAACAAGAACGGTCTGGGCCCACGTCCATAAAAACATTACAAAAATTAAAAAATAAAGATTACAATTAAAATATTACAAAAAATAAAGTAACAAAGTAACTTACATTATAAATATATCTATCTATTTTTCAATAGTGTTTTCTTTTTCAAGCAAGCGATTTCTTTTTCAAACATGACTCTATAATTTTGTTGATTACGCCTAATCCTCTCACTGTACTGATATCTTCAGTGAGCCGAGGCCTTTGCTCAGCAGTTGGATATTAGGTGGACATTGTCACAACTAGTTGCTTATAAATCAAATATCTATGTTAAAGGTTCGCAACCCGCGCTAAGAAAGTAACGAACATGCCTTCAGTGAATGCCGTTGCGACGCAGGAATCAATGATCGAACAGCTCACTAAAGAGATGGCCAGACTGCAGGCGGAGCTCAACGACAAGAGGAAACTCGAGGTTATGTTAGAGAACCAGAAACAAACTGAGGTATGCACTAACAGGTACCGAACATATATAACGGACAGTCCTTAAGGAATTTGTATCTGGAGAAATGGAACTATATATTGGTCTGAGACGATTCGTGTATCCGATCCGGCCAAACTTTATCAATTCATGTCGATCCGATGGGACTATACATTGGAGCTTGGCCCGGGAGCGGCACGTTTATCAGATCGCAACGGTACATAAGGGTATCGCGGTGGCGCATAGATTAATTGAACTATCTAGTATCAGATTAAGTGACTATAGTTAAAGGATGTACGAACTAATAGTTGAAGTATGTTGTATACTCGGAGTGAAGGCGTTCAATGTGGATATGTCTGTTCCAGCTGGACCTCCAGAAGCGTATCCAAAAGCTCCGTGAAGTGATAATCCACGGGTTCGCGGCGGCGCCGGGCGCGACGCGCGCGCCGCGCCGCGTCACCATCTCCGCCGTGCACGCGCCCGAGCCCGCGCCGCCGCGCCAGCGCTTCCATACGCCCGGCGTCAAGTACAAGTCAGTATACAATACAACACTAACTCTTTCATCTCCGCCGTGCACGCGCCCGAGCCCGCGCCGCCGCGCCAGCGCTTCCATACGCCCGGCGTCAAGTACAAGTCAGTATACAATACAACACTAACTCTTTCATCTCCGCCGTGCACGCGCCCGAGCCCGCGCCGCCGCGCCAGCGCTTCCATACGCCCGGCGTCAAGTACAAGTCAGTATACAATACAACACTAACTCTTTCATCACCGCCGTGCACGCGCCCGAGCCCGCGCCGCCGCGCCAGCGCTTCCATACGCCCGGCGTCAAGTACAAGTCAGTATACAATACAACACTAACTCTTTCATCACCGCCGTGCACGCGCCCGAGCCCGCGCCGCCGCGCCAGCGCTTCCATACGCCCGGCGTCAAGTACAAGTCAGTATACAATACAACACTAACTCTTTCATCTCCGCCGTGCACGCGCCCGAGCCCGCGCCGCCGCGCCAGCGCTTCCATACGCCCGGCGTCAAGTACAAGTCAGTATACAATACAACACTAACTCTTTCATCACCGCCGTGCACGCGCCCGAGCCCGCGCCGCCGCGCCAGCGCTTCCATACGCCCGGCGTCAAGTACAAGTCAGTATACAATACAACACTAACTCTTTCATCACCGCCGTGCACGCGCCCGAGCCCGCGCCGCCGCGCCAGCGCTTCCATACGCCCGGCGTCAAGTACAAGTCAGTATACAATACAACACTAACTCTTTCATCTCCGCCGTGCACGCGCCCGAGCCCGCGCCGCCGCGCCAGCGCTTCCATACGCCCGGCGTCAAGTACAAGTCAGTATACAATACAACACTAACTCTTTCATCTCCGCCGTGCACGCGCCCGAGCCCGCGCCGCCGCGCCAGCGCTTCCATACGCCCGGCGTCAAGTACAAGTCAGTATACAATACAACACTAACTCTTTCATCACCGCCGTGCACGCGCCCGAGCCCGCGCCGCCGCGCCAGCGCTTCCATACGCCCGGCGTCAAGTACAAGTCAGTATACAATACAACACTAACTCTTTCATCACCGCCGTGCACGCGCCCGAGCCCGCGCCGCCGCGCCAGCGCTTCCATACGCCCGGCGTCAAGTACAAGTCAGTATACAATACAACACTAACTCTTTCATCTCCGCCGTGCACGCGCCCGAGCCCGCGCCGCCGCGCCAGCGCTTCCATACGCCCGGCGTCAAGTACAAGTCAGTATACAATACAACACTAACTCTTTCATCTCCGCCGTGCACGCGCCCGAGCCCGCGCCGCCGCGCCAGCGCTTCCATACGCCCGGCGTCAAGTACAAGTCAGTATACAATACAACACTAACTCTTTCATCACCGCCGTGCACGCGCCCGAGCCCGCGCCGCCGCGCCAGCGCTTCCATACGCCCGGCGTCAAGTACAAGTCAGTATACAATACAACACTAACTCTTTCATCTCCGCCGTGCACGCGCCCGAGCCCGCGCCGCCGCGCCAGCGCTTCCATACGCCCGGCGTCAAGTACAAGTCAGTATACAATACAACACTAACTCTTTCATCTCCGCCGTGCACGCGCCCGAGCCCGCGCCGCCGCGCCAGCGCTTCCATACGCCCGGCGTCAAGTACAAGTCAGTATACAATACAACACTAACTCTTTCATCTCCGCCGTGCACGCGCCCGAGCCCGCGCCGCCGCGCCAGCGCTTCCATACGCCCGGCGTCAAGTACAAGTCAGTATACAATACAACACTAACTCTTTCATCTCCGCCGTGCACGCGCCCGAGCCCGCGCCGCCGCGCCAGCGCTTCCATACGCCCGGCGTCAAGTACAAGTCAGTATACAATACAACACTAACTCTTTCATCTCCGCCGTGCACGCGCCCGAGCCCGCGCCGCCGCGCCAGCGCTTCCATACGCCCGGCGTCAAGTACAAGTCAGTATACAATACAACACTAACTCTTTCATCTCCGCCGTGCACGCGCCCGAGCCCGCGCCGCCGCGCCAGCGCTTCCATACGCCCGGCGTCAAGTACAAGTCAGTATACAATACAACACTAACTCTTTCATCTCCGCCGTGCACGCGCCCGAGCCCGCGCCGCCGCGCCAGCGCTTCCATACGCCCGGCGTCAAGTACAAGTCAGTATACAATACAACACTAACTCTTTCATCTCCGCCGTGCACGCGCCCGAGCCCGCGCCGCCGCGCCAGCGCTTCCATACGCCCGGCGTCAAGTACAAGTCAGTATACAATACAACACTAACTCTTTCATCTCCGCCGTGCACGCGCCCGAGCCCGCGCCGCCGCGCCAGCGCTTCCATACGCCCGGCGTCAAGTACAAGTCAGTATACAATACAACACTAACTCTTTCATCTCCGCCGTGCACGCGCCCGAGCCCGCGCCGCCGCGCCAGCGCTTCCATACTCCCGGCGTCAAGTACAAGTCAGTATACAATACAACACTAACTCTTTCATCTCCGCCGTGCACGCGCCCGAGCCCGCGCCGCCGCGCCAGCGCTTCCATACGCCCGGCGTCAAGTACAAGTCAGTATACAATACAACACTAACTCTTTCATCTCCGCCGTGCACGCGCCCGAGCCCGCGCCGCCGCGCCAGCGCTTCCATACTCCCGGCGTCAAGTACAAGTCAGTATACAATACAACACTAACTCTTTCATCTCCGCCGTGCACGCGCCCGAGCCCGCGCCGCCGCGCCAGCGCTTCCATACGCCCGGCGTCAAGTACAAGTCAGTATACAATACAACACTAACTCTTTCATCTCCGCCGTGCACGCGCCCGAGCCCGCGCCGCCGCGCCAGCGCTTCCATACTCCCGGCGTCAAGTACAAGTCAGTATACAATACAACACTAACTCTTTCATCTCCGCCGTGCACGCGCCCGAGCCCGCGCCGCCGCGCCAGCGCTTCCATACTCCCGGCGTCAAGTACAAGTCAGTATACAATACAACACTAACTCTTTCATCTCCGCCGTGCACGCGCCCGAGCCCGCGCCGCCGCGCCAGCGCTTCCATACTCCCGGCGTCAAGTACAAGTCAGTATACAATACAACACTAACTCTTTCATCTCCGCCGTGCACGCGCCCGAGCCCGCGCCGCCGCGCCAGCGCTTCCATACTCCCGGCGTCAAGTACAAGTCAGTATACAATACAACACTAACTCTTTCATCTCCGCCGTGCACGCGCCCGAGCCCGCGCCGCCGCGCCAGCGCTTCCATACTCCCGGCGTCAAGTACAAGTCAGTATACAATACAACACTAACTCTTTCATCTCCGCCGTGCACGCGCCCGAGCCCGCGCCGCCGCGCCAGCGCTTCCATACTCCCGGCGTCAAGTACAAGTCAGTATACAATACAACACTAACTCTTTCATCTCCGCCGTGCACGCGCCCGAGCCCGCGCCGCCGCGCCAGCGCTTCCATACTCCCGGCGTCAAGTACAAGTCAGTATACAATACAACACTAACTCTTTCATCTCCGCCGTGCACGCGCCCGAGCCCGCGCCGCCGCGCCAGCGCTTCCATACGCCCGGCGTCAAGTACAAGTCAGTATACAATACAACACTAACTCTTTCATCTCCGCCGTGCACGCGCCCGAGCCCGCGCCGCCGCGCCAGCGCTTCCATACTCCCGGCGTCAAGTACAAGTCAGTATACAATACAACACTAACTCTTTCATCTCCGCCGTGCACGCGCCCGAGCCCGCGCCGCCGCGCCAGCGCTTCCATACTCCCGGCGTCAAGTACAAGTCAGTATACAATACAACACTAACTCTTTCATCTCCGCCGCGCACGCGCCCGAGCCCGCGCCGCCGCGCCAGCGCTTCCATACTCCCGGCGTCAAGTACAAGTCAGTATACAATACAACACTAACTCTTTCATCTCCGCCGTGCACGCGCCCGAGCCCGCGCCGCCGCGCCAGCGCTTCCATACTCCCGGCGTCAAGTACAAGTCAGTATACAATACAACACTAACTCTTTCATCTCCGCCGTGCACGCGCCCGAGCCCGCGCCGCCGCGCCAGCGCTTCCATACTCCCGGCGTCAAGTACAAGTCAGTATACAATACAACACTAACTCTTTCATCTCCGCCGTGCACGCGCCCGAGCCCGCGCCGCCGCGCCAGCGCTTCCATACGCCCGGCGTCAAGTACAAGTCAGTATACAATACAACACTAACTCTTTCATCTCCGCCGTGCACGCGCCCGAGCCCGCGCCGCCGCGCCAGCGCTTCCATACTCCCGGCGTCAAGTACAAGTCAGTATACAATACAACACTAACTCTTTCATCTCCGCCGTGCACGCGCCCGAGCCCGCGCCGCCGCGCCAGCGCTTCCATACTCCCGGCGTCAAGTACAAGTCAGTATACAATACAACACTAACTCTTTCATCTCCGCCGTGCACGCGCCCGAGCCCGCGCCGCCGCGCCAGCGCTTCCATACTCCCGGCGTCAAGTACAAGTCAGTATACAATACAACACTAACTCTTTCATCTCCGCCGTGCACGCGCCCGAGCCCGCGCCGCCGCGCCAGCGCTTCCATACTCCCGGCGTCAAGTACAAGTCAGTATACAATACAACACTAACTCTTTCATCTCCGCCGTGCACGCGCCCGAGCCCGCGCCGCCGCGCCAGCGCTTCCATACTCCCGGCGTCAAGTACAAGTCAGTATACAATACAACACTAACTCTTTCATCTCCGCCGTGCACGCGCCCGAGCCCGCGCCGCCGCGCCAGCGCTTCCATACTCCCGGCGTCAAGTACAAGTCAGTATACAATACAACACTAACTCTTTCATCTCCGCCGTGCACGCGCCCGAGCCCGCGCCGCCGCGCCAGCGCTTCCATACTCCCGGCGTCAAGTACAAGTCAGTATACAATACAACACTAACTCTTTCATCTCCGCCGTGCACGCGCCCGAGCCCGCGCCGCCGCGCCAGCGCTTCCATACTCCCGGCGTCAAGTACAAGTCAGTATACAATACAACACTAACTCTTTCATCTCCGCCGTGCACGCGCCCGAGCCCGCGCCGCCGCGCCAGCGCTTCCATACTCCCGGCGTCAAGTACAAGTCAGTATACAATACAACACTAACTCTTTCATCTCCGCCGTGCACGCGCCCGAGCCCGCGCCGCCGCGCCAGCGCTTCCATACTCCCGGCGTCAAGTACAAGTCAGTATACAATACAACACTAACTCTTTCATCTCCGCCGTGCACGCGCCCGAGCCCGCGCCGCCGCGCCAGCGCTTCCATACGCCCGGCGTCAAGTACAAGTCAGTATACAATACAACACTAACTCTTTCATCTCCGCCGTGCACGCGCCCGAGCCCGCGCCGCCGCGCCAGCGCTTCCATACTCCCGGCGTCAAGTACAAGTCAGTATACAATACAACACTAACTCTTTCATCTCCGCCGTGCACGCGCCCGAGCCCGCGCCGCCGCGCCAGCGCTTCCATACTCCCGGCGTCAAGTACAAGTCAGTATACAATACAACACTAACTCTTTCATCTCCGCCGTGCACGCGCCCGAGCCCGCGCCGCCGCGCCAGCGCTTCCATACGCCCGGCGTCAAGTACAAGTCAGTATACAATACAACACTAACTCTTTCATCTCCGCCGTGCACGCGCCCGAGCCCGCGCCGCCGCGCCAGCGCTTCCATACTCCCGGCGTCAAGTACAAGTCAGTATACAATACAACACTAACTCTTTCATCTCCGCCGTGCACGCGCCCGAGCCCGCGCCGCCGCGCCAGCGCTTCCATACTCCCGGCGTCAAGTACAAGTCAGTATACAATACAACACTAACTCTTTCATCTCCGCCGTGCACGCGCCCGAGCCCGCGCCGCCGCGCCAGCGCTTCCATACTCCCGGCGTCAAGTACAAGTCAGTATACAATACAACACTAACTCTTTCATCTCCGCCGTGCACGCGCCCGAGCCCGCGCCGCCGCGCCAGCGCTTCCATACTCCCGGCGTCAAGTACAAGTCAGTATACAATACAACACTAACTCTTTCATCTCCGCCGTGCACGCGCCCGAGCCCGCGCCGCCGCGCCAGCGCTTCCATACTCCCGGCGTCAAGTACAAGTCAGTATACAATACAACACTAACTCTTTCATCTCCGCCGTGCACGCGCCCGAGCCCGCGCCGCCGCGCCAGCGCTTCCATACTCCCGGCGTCAAGTACAAGTCAGTATACAATACAACACTAACTCTTTCATCTCCGCCGTGCACGCGCCCGAGCCCGCGCCGCCGCGCCAGCGCTTCCATACTCCCGGCGTCAAGTACAAGTCAGTATACAATACAACACTAACTCTTTCATCTCCGCCGTGCACGCGCCCGAGCCCGCGCCGCCGCGCCAGCGCTTCCATACGCCCGGCGTCAAGTACAAGTCAGTATACAATACAACACTAACTCTTTCATCTCCGCCGTGCACGCGCCCGAGCCCGCGCCGCCGCGCCAGCGCTTCCATACTCCCGGCGTCAAGTACAAGTCAGTATACAATACAACACTAACTCTTTCATCTCCGCCGTGCACGCGCCCGAGCCCGCGCCGCCGCGCCAGCGCTTCCATACTCCCGGCGTCAAGTACAAGTCAGTATACAATACAACACTAACTCTTTCATCTCCGCCGTGCACGCGCCCGAGCCCGCGCCGCCGCGCCAGCGCTTCCATACTCCCGGCGTCAAGTACAAGTCAGTATACAATACAACACTAACTCTTTCATCTCCGCCGTGCACGCGCCCGAGCCCGCGCCGCCGCGCCAGCGCTTCCATACTCCCGGCGTCAAGTACAAGTCAGTATACAATACAACACTAACTCTTTCATCTCCGCCGTGCACGCGCCCGAGCCCGCGCCGCCGCGCCAGCGCTTCCATACTCCCGGCGTCAAGTACAAGTCAGTATACAATACAACACTAACTCTTTCATCTCCGCCGTGCACGCCATCGATCTGGTGGTAATACTGCCCTTGGTATAAAAAGAAGTTTCCGTCGAGATAGTTCTGTAGAAGAATCGCATACTGGTCGGATAACTCTTGGTCGTTAAGCATCCGTCTGACCACATTAAGGCAATCCTTCAATGGGACGTTGGTGAACAATGACCCGACATCAAAACTTACCATTATGTCGTGCGATCCCAATTCGTGCTCTTAATGATGGGTGATGCAATTCACTCGAAACGTCGGGAAATCAAAGTGTTTTTACTTACTAAAACAACCTTCTGTGCCGCGAAAAAACCCGCATAATAGGTTAATAAACTGTTTGTGTTATTCCAGCCCGCTGCTCGTCCCCGGCCCGTCCGACTTCGCGCCCATCCAGTCTAACCGTCGCCTCGCCAGCCTGCCCGAAGAACCGAGACTCGTCACTCCGCCACTGAAAGACAAGAAAATTGATCAAGCGCAGGAAATTATAGATCTAGGTTAGTGTTTATATCTTAAATACCTCAAATATGCACTATTGTACTGGTAGTTCTCACCGGTTTTACCCGCTTTTTTCTATTTCCAGCGGTTATTTTAGAATTAAAAGTAGCATATATTTTATATCAGACCTTAATGTGCCAATATTTATCCAGATCCGTTCAGTACTTTTGAATAGTTCATTTGTTTGTTCCAACGCGCTTATCTCTGGAACTACCAAACCAGTCGGATTAGAAAAAATCTGTATATGATGAGATGACATTCAAGAGAGAGGTTATATATAAGGCGATACCATCAATGAATACAGTGTGAATATCTTTATATCTTGAACCTTATTTTTACAAGTAATAGAATCCATTTTTTGTTTTCAGATAGCGACGATGAGCTGGACGAATCGTTACAAAGTATACCAACTTGTTCTCCTTATCATAAATGTAGAGGTAGGTTCATTAGACTCGTAGACACCCGCGCTTCATTGGTTCACAAATTATACAAGGCGTCCCTTTCACTATGCTACATGGACCGAAAGGAGCTTCACTAGTCTAGAAATAGTATTTTATTTATTTAAAAAATATATTCTTAGCCGTGGGACACCAACCATATATTGTATTTTCTGTCCAACTTATGGTATGCCATCTTCTTCTTCAAGTCAATGAGTCTTTATTTAATGAGGTATGCTTTAAATGGGTATATTCTTAAGTTATTGAGTGGTATCCAATTTATTGTACTTTCATTAGTCATTTAGATAACCATTTAGTGAAACACCTAAAGATTACAGTAGCGTCTAAGATAGTCTAGATCAGTACCAGATAGATTGTATAGTACTACAAACCTAGAGCTCAGGTTGAGTCTTAAGAATATTGAGAATTAGTAAAAAGAATTTAATGGTTCAGCTAGCTCTGCTAGTGGAACACATAAATTATACTGATTCTGTTTTTATCGCCACCATAGACACTACGAAAACACCACCTTGTGTACTCCGGAAGAATTCCAAACAAGCTGAGAAGAATTTGAAAGATATTTTGAAACTCACCGAAAGAGAAAAAATATACACGCCGAATGTCGTGAGTATAACTTATTTAGTTAAATCTGTTTTCGTGGGAATTTCCCCAAAAAAAGTAGCTTATATTCGTTCTGGGGGTAGACCACAGATCAGAGAAACTAATGGGAGATGTGAAAAGGAGGCGGGGCCGGCGTCGCAGCAATATGCGCAAAAACGGAACACATTGCGAGTGGAAATATTATTTGTAATTAGTTTACATTGCTTGCATAATACTAAAGATTATTCCAACGTTGAGATCTGATACCGCAATGGATAATGAGCACATTCAAGCTAACAAAATACTTATAATACGCATGTTATTGCGTATGTATTAGTTCTGTACGTACATTATTCGCAGCCTAGTTACGAATACTCGCACTGAATGCAAAGTGTGCGTGACACGCACTCAACGCGAAGTATTGTTTTCATTTTGAGTTTGTAAATGTCTAATGGGGACACTAGGTTTAGTACTCAGCGCGTAGGTTGGCATCTCTCTATATCTCTATGGGGTAGACTAACTGTGTACCAAACATCACAATCAGTTCAGTAGTTGAGGTGTAAAAGCGAAACAGACAGACAGATAAGACGAGCATAGATGCGGACGGGCCGACGGGCTGCAACACAGAGTTGCTTGTATTTATACTATTAGTATGACTACAAACTTGTACTGATAAATACCTCATTACATTCGTTTAACATCCAAGGTTGAACTAATGGAGAAACTAGAAGTGAAAACAAGTGAAATGGGGAAACTAGAAGACGAGATAGAAGCTTTGAGAACGGCGACTCAACAGAAGGACACTGAAATTAGTTCGTTGAAGAGTGTCATAGATAGCACGGAAGAGGACAACAAGCGATTGAAAAGTATTAAAGTAAGTTTAATCACCAGCGCCCGCTTTCTACTTTGTATCTGATCCTGTTGGAATTCCAGGATAAAAAAAGTAGCCTATGAGTTATTTAGACTCTAATACTCGTATACTAGTAGTTTTTGCAAGAAAGGTGACCTACAAAAAAGTTACCTATTTAGACGAACACAACTACCTTTGGACTAAAACTTTATGTAAGTATGTAGGTATTTTATGTACTTTATGTCTTAGTTATAAAAGCAAGTGTATCACATACCAGAATTACCTTAAAATTGAAGTGATCTCTCTTTCACTCTTACCACTTAAGATAGCATCAACTTCTTTTTCACGGATATTTTTTTCTATTTTTTAGTCTGACCTAGAAAGTCAATGTAAGAAGAATAGCACCAAAGTGACTGAATGGGAGATCATTTACGAAACGCTACAGAGGAAGGCCAAGTTGAGAGAGGAGGAACTTCTCTCTTTATTGGAGGAACATAAACATAGATTCGTTGAGGATATTAGTGAGTATTCTACTAAAACAGTAAAGTAACCGTTTTTTTAAAGTGAGGAAATGCTTTTACGCATCCCCGGTATTCGGGTAAACGCCGGGGTTCGAGGGCTCATCCCGACCGCAGTCCCCCACCACAGCTATCTTCCATGCGGCAGGTAATGTAATACCCACGAAATCCGTCACTGTGTTCCTGCGTCAGGCGGTAAAGCAGGCGATGCCTTAGGTCGATCGCCACTTGGTCTTCTCGCGCTTCTGTAGCCCCCGGACACATGTCAAGACAATGCAGCGCGGTGCCGTGAGGGCCGGCCGGAGACGGCGCCGCGGCCGGCGGGCCCGGGTGGCGCCTGAGCCGTTCCCTCGAGGTAGGCCAAACGGCCTCCACGAATCTGTGGCAGGATCCCGTGCCGCCAGCAACAGTGAAGTAGCCTGTAATGCTCGCTATTTTAGTACTACATACTTATATATTGGCTCTGTATCTGCAAATTAATTGACATCAATAATGTTATTTCCAGGTAAAATGCCATTCAAACAAAAAGAGAAAGAGATAATTAACTTCATGGACATGTCTAAAGACGTATCTCTAGTGAATAGCGACAACGAGAGCAGCATTGTTCAAACAGAGGACGAAGAATCCTCACAAACACAGAATATGACTGCAGACCTTCAGAAACAGCTAGCGAACAAAAACGAAACGATACAGAACCTAGAAAAAGTAATCAACGAACAAAAAGAAGTCATTGAAAGCATGGAAGAATCTAACCGAATCATTGAGAAAATTGTCAACGAGTGTAAGGAGGAAATGGGCTATTTGGAAAGCGAAAACACGCTGCTGAAAACGACCATGGAAACTTTACACGCAACTATAAAATCTCAGAAAGAGAGCATGGAAATCGCCGAACGCGATCTAAAGTCCTGCTACAGCGTCATTAAGGAACTTCAGATAAAGCTCAGCAGTAACATGTCCAAGGACTTCATCGAAGACTTTATAGAAAACATGATTGTGACCGAACATAATGTTATAGCGAATAATGACAATATTAGAAATATAATTCATTCTCTGAAACTAGCCTTAGGGACTCGTAAGAAAGAAGTCGACGGATTGAAAGATGCAATACGAGCTGGCACAGAGAAGGCCGAACATTTATCTGAAGAACTAGAAGTAAAATCAAAAGAAATGGAAGCTCTAAACGAAGAACTCCTCCAAATAAAAGAAAAATTACATGTAGAACAAGATTTAACAGAAAAAATTAAGATAATCGAATTCAAAAACACAGAACTTGAAAAAAGTAACAAAGCTAACTTAGAACTTATTCAATCTATAACTAAAACTTGTGAAATACTCAAGGTTCAGCTAGCAGAACGATTGCAAAAAGAAGCCGCTAATTTGAAACTTATTGAGAATTTAGATCAAACTATTACGGCTATGTCGGCCAAGGTAAAAGAACTAGAAACGAGATTGAAAGACAAGGACGATATTATTAACAACTCGGGAGATAGTCAAAAACATATCGAAATAGCAAAACATCTTATTAATAAAATGCAAAATATATTTACTATCCTAAACGCAGATGTGCGGCCAATACCAGATGTTATTGACAATCTGTTGACTATGTTTAATATATTTAGTGAGAATGTAAACTCTTTAGAAGAAATTGCTGTTGGTATAGTTACTGAAAAAGATGCCGCGAAACTAACCATCAATGAACTACAAAATAGCAATTCTGAATTAAGTCATAATACAAAAGAGTTGCCTCGTTTACAAAATGATATAAAGAATCTTGCAACCACAATTGAAGGATATAAAAAGGAAATTAACGAATCTGAAAATATTAGAAAGCATTTGGAGGCAGAAATGTCAAACATGAAGGTTCAAAACGAGCGGTTAGGTAAAGAATATGACGCGAAATTTAACCAAGTAAAGTTATTAGAAGATAAATTAAATCAAGAGATAGATACTAATGTACAAAAAGTTAGTACTCTTAATAATACTATAGTTGAGTTACAAAATGAAGTGACACAAATGTCACAAGACACTGTTGACTTACGATTGCAAATCAAAGAAAGTGAACAATCTAAAGAATCTTTTATTAAGGATTGCAAAGAAAAATTAGTTGATTTAATGAGAATATTAAACGTAGAGAATGGTTTCGCTGCTGAGGATAATTATAACGAAGTGTTCCATATTATAGAAATAATTTGTAATAAAATACAGGAAATTAGCAAAACACACAACGATCCAAAGTCCAAAGAAAATGAAATAGAAATACTTACGAATCAAAACATAGACATGAGTAAACTACTCGTTGAAATAGAAAACGAAAATACGGAATTACGAAACAGAATAGACTTACGCAACCAAAACAACTTAGCATTGAAAGAAAACCTTGACAAAGGCAATGAGCTGTTTGAAACCCTGAAAGAACAACTTGAGGTGAAATCATATGAGATTATCGACATGGAAGGAAAAGTCAGGGAGTGGAAAGATCAGTTTGAATCCTTTGATGTTGCCATGAAAGCAGAAATGCAAAATTTGCAGCACGAAAATCAAGCGTTAAAAACTAAACTGATTGACAGTAAGAGAAAATCAATGACGCAATTCGACTTATTAAATAATTCCGACCTGAAAACTCCAAAAAAATCTGACAATACCAACAGTGTTGGGCTCATATCACCTCCAAGCTTGTTGACCATATGTTGTAACAGGATAGTTGAAGTTATCGAGCCGAAAACAAATGATTCCGATGGTCCATACCCTTCAGATTCCAACACTGAAGTGAATAATGTAAAAGAAACGGTTTCCTGTGAAAAATGTAATATTTTGAACTTGGAGTTAGATGTTTCTCAACAGAAGAACGCTAGATTAATGGCTGTTGTAGAAACTTTGGAAACGTTAAATGATAAATTATTAGTTGAACAAGAAGAAATTAAAAAGGAGATCGCATTACTCATTGGACCAGCTCAAGAGTTGCAAAAGAAAATCCTCAGCCATAAAACAAATCTGTCCATTTTGACTGCTACTACATATGCTGAAAATAAATCTTTGCAATCTCAAGTGAAAGGATTACAACACCATCACGTTAGATTCCATAACGTCTGTCAAAGAGATATACCGGAGTTCAAGAGGCAATTGTGCGAGTTGATGAGTATCCTCAAAGGAGATCCATCCTTTTCAGAATCGATAAACTTCACTCTAAAAAGGTATTCGTTGCCAAATGTCTTGAATGACACCACAAAGGCTATGAATGAATCTACGTTAGACGGCGATATGTTAATGTTGGATACAAATATCACATTAACAACAGCTGATAACACTGTCGTAGGATACGATCAAACTTGCCTCGATTTGACACAAACATTCGAAGGCATTGAAGATACTAATCTCAATAACACAGAATCTAACGTACTTCACAATCAAATGGAAGACCTACAAACAGATAATAATAATATGTTTAACAAACTCGAAGATTTGGAAAAAGAAAATTCAAAACTTAAAAATTTGCTTCAGAAATATCCTACAGTTGATGCTAAATGTAGTCCAATTAAAATAAGTCAAAGTGTTTGCAAGAAGTGTATGGAGTATCAACAAGCTAAGATCGAAGTGGATCATTTAAAACAAATGCTTTCCAAAATCGAAGCTGAGAAACAAGAGTTACAAAATCAATATAATAGCTTAAATCTAGAAAGGCATACAACAGACGTTTTACAAATTAAAATAAAAACATTAGAAAAGGAATTAAATAGCAAATTGGATGACCTAGCCAAACTAAAAAGCAGCTTAGATAGCAAAATGAAAGAAATAAAGACTTTACAAGAGGAAAACGATTCTCTATCTAGTCAAGTGATGGAAAACATATCAGAGACGGACGACCTTAACCAAGAGCTAGGAAAATTGAAGCGAATAAACGAAGAGTTGCGTGAAAAGTGTCAGTTATTGGAAAAAGGAAGTCAAACTAATGACATTGAAATGAACAACGGAGAATGTTCACCTAAAGAAAGCCCCACCAAGGCTCGACTAAGTCGAAGCTTGAGTGACTCGGAAACGTCTTCAAGGTTGAACAAGATCAGTACATTGCAGAGCGAACTTCACGCCGGCCGGGAAGATTGTAAAGTATTGACTGAAGACGTAGCTACCATCAAACAGCATCTAGACTGCAGTTCAATGTCGATGGACCTAGACGACTCGATGTCGGAGTTCTCGCTGGCCCCAGAGTACCAAATTCCTATACCAAAGAAATCCAACATGCCGGACATACAGGAAGAAATACACGACCTGTACAAAACAGACAAGATCGAATGCTACAACTACTTGATAGAGAAAACTGGGGTTTGTAAGAGTTTGAATAGCGATTTTAAAATTATAGAAATTATGAAGCTTTTTTACAATAGTCTTCTTTCAAAACAGAGTGAAGAAGTAGAAAACCTTTACAATAAACTGAGAGACTATGAAAAAGCTGAGTCTAATCTGAAATCACAAATTGATAACACCAAAGAAGAATACACTAAAGTCAATCAACAGTTGGAACAGAAAATCAAAATTCTGAACACTATGTCCAAAGTACAGACTTACATTAAAGATAGCTTGAATAATGCTGCAACAGAAGTAAATAATAGCGATCACGAGAAAGTAGTAGCTTATTTAAAAGAGAACGTTCTAGCGATTTTAGATACTAATCTAAACTTGACCAGTGCGGTCGTATTCGAATCGGTGTTCCATAAATATCGAACTAGTCTGCAAGAGACACAGTCCAATTGTGTAACTCTACAACACAAACTAGACGCAATGTGTGGTCAAGTTAATACCGCCAATGAAAACTTACAACAACTGAGAGAACAATTGCAAGAGAAAACAAACGAGTGCTCACTTCTACAAACACAAAAGGAGCAGATACAGAACATTAGTAAATCGATTTCTGTAGAAATTGCCAAGAAAGAACAAGAAATCTTCGAAATCATATTGGAAAATCACAAAAAATTAGCAGAGCTTGACATTGTTAGTGGCGATGAAGAATTTTGTTCATCAGACACATCCAATTCATGCATAAATCTTCTGGTTGATAGAGTTATTAGAGCTCACAAATCAAGAAACAAGCAACAAGATTTGACGGCAGAAATAAATGTTTTGAAGGAATCTCTACAAGAAAAGGAAAAGCAACTCTTTGAACTACAGAAAGAAAACCAAGCACTAAAAGAAGTTAATAACACTTCTAATTTAGACTTGGTTAACAGACAGGAAGAGTTAGAATCGCTCAAAGATAGTCACCAAAAACTAAACAAAGTTTACGAAAACAAAATGAAAGAGAACACAAACAATCTGAATACCATAGACAAACTATCCAATGAAATAAAAAATCTTAAACAAGCGATTGTTGATAAAGAAGACTTGATTAATAACGCGAGAATAGACAATTCGAAACACACTGAACTAACAACGACAATCAAATATTTGCAAGAAAGCAACGAACAGTTGAAATCAGTACACCAAATGATGATGCAAGAGAAAGAATCTTGTCTCCAAGATTTAACCAAGTCATGTGAGACTATCAAACAGAATAACGCGGACATGGCACAAATGACTTCAGATATTTTAAGTCTTAGAGAGTCTTTGAAAGCAGCTTCCTCAGTTATTGACACATTGAAAGGTGAAGCCAACCTATTGAATGAAGAGAATGACAAATTGAAAACTTATTTGGATGAGAGGACCAGAGAATGCGTGAGATTGGAGACTAATATCAAAACTCACGAGAAGACGGCCGAGATTCAAAACAGAATCATTAAGAGGTAACATACTCATTATACGTTTTTAAATATTGAAAATGAAATCCGCAGCCCCTACGCGCTCTGTCGTTGTGTATCTAAGAGAAGAGTGATTCATAGGCAAGGTCTCGTGGACTTTATCCCATAATTTCGTCGGGAAATTGTTAAACCGCGGGACACTAATTATATTCCAATCTGATTCCAAAAAATGTTTCAACACAATTAACTGGAGTTTAAGATATCTAAACTAGCAGTGCCCCGCGGTTTTACCCTCGTTGTGCCCGTTCCCGTGGGAATTTCGGGAATTTTTATACATAAAAACCTTCCTCTTGAATCATTCTACCTATGACAAAAAACCGCATCAAAATCCGTTGCGTAATTTTAAAGATTAAGGCCCATCGCAGACGACAGACTTTTTGTGCGATCGAGTCTGCGGCGCACAAAAATTCGGTCGCGGATTGTCGCGGATTTTTGCGCGTCGTGTGCTTGTTGTTGATCGAAACGATCGTTGATCGATCGTTGAATTGTTGTAATTATATGCAGTACTGCAGTACTGCAGTACTGCATATAATTACATAGGTTCTATTTTCACAGACTAAAAAGTGCGTCACGGATAGTCTGTCGTCTGCGATGGGCCTTAAGCATACAGACAAACAGACAAAAATAGCGACTTTGTTTTATACTATGTAGTGATGTTTCCTTTTTGTATTCCATCATAAAGGTCTCACATTGTCATATAGTTATTTTTTTAATTCACAGTTCCTAAATGCGAATTCACTGTTCCTTAATGCGAATATCAATTAAGTTCCTTAATGCACTGTTCAGGTTAAAGAAACAGAAAGAAGATGATGACTCATCTCTGAATGACGCACAGATGAAAATGAAGGAGTTGTTGGAGAAGCACTCGGCGTTGTTGCTAGAACATGAAGCTATGAAGCGAACCGTGGCGACGCTGCAGGATGAAACCGTCAGCCTAAAAACGGCTAAGGAAACTTTAGAGGTTTGTTGTGGTGATTACTCTAGGTTTCTATCTGTTTCTATATAGTAAGGAGAGGGAAGTCCAGAGTTAGGGGACTGGTGCCGGGAGTTTTTAGACCGCCTAAAGTCCTCCGACATTGTCTAACGATTGAAATAACCGGGATCGACAATTTTAACCGCTTAAATAGAATTACCACTATGGGCCACTCATCCAAGCGAGGGCCGGGCCGTATGTCGCTAACAATTGTAATGACCTAACATAGCTTAGTCAAACAACACGACTATCGGCTTGCCAGGCCTTTCGCCTACTGCCTACCGTCGCGCAAGCGGGATGGTGATCTGAAACCCAAGATGAAAGAAAGAAATAGGAAATTATTTTCAAAAAGATTATAATAATAATAATTTGATAGTAATAGCAATAACGTTTCCGTAAGGCGCGGGTGTCCGAAGTCGAGCTGGGCGCGAGCGAGCGGGCGGGCGGCGGGCCGGCGCACGCGCGGCTCGACGGCTGCGGGCCGCCGCACTCCGCCAGGTACTACTTCACGAGCGAGCGGGCGGGCGGCGGGCCGGCGCACGCGCGGCTCGACGGCTGCGGGCCGCCGCACTCCGCCAGGTACTACTTCACGAGCGAGCGGGCGGGCGGCGGGCCGGCGCACGCGCGGCTCGACGGCTGCGGGCCGCCGCACTCCGCCAGGTACTACTTCACGAGCGAGCGGGCGGGCGGCGGGCCGGCGCACGCGCGGCTCGACGGCTGCGGGCCGCCGCACTCCGCCAGGTACTACTTCACGAGCGAGCGGGCGGGCGGCGGGCCGGCGCACGCGCGGCTCGACGGCTGCGGGCCGCCGCACTCCGCCAGGTACTACTTCACGAGCGAGCGGGCGGGCGGCGGGCCGGCGCACGCGCGGCTCGACGGCTGCGGGCCGCCGCACTCCGCCAGGTACTACTTCACGAGCGAGCGGGCGGGCGGCGGGCCGGCGCACGCGCGGCTCGACGGCTGCGGGCCGCCGCACTCCGCCAGGTACTACTTCACGAGCGAGCGGGCGGGCCGCGGGCCGGCGCACGCGCGGCTCGACGGCTGCGGGCCGCCGCACTCCGCCAGGTACTACTTCACGAGCGAGCGGGCGGGCGGCGGGCCGGCGCACGCGCGGCTCGACGGCTGCGGGCCGCCGCACTCCGCCAGGTACTACTTCACGAGCGAGCGGGCGGGCCGCGGGCCGGCGCACGCGCGGCTCGACGGCTGCGGGCCGCCGCACTCCGCCAGGTACTACTTCACGAGCGAGCGGGCGGGCCGCGGGCCGGCGCACGCGCGGCTCGACGGCTGCGGGCCGCCGCACTCCGCCAGGTACTACTTCACGAGCGAGCGGGCGGGCGGCGGGCCGGCGCACGCGCGGCTCGACGGCTGCGGGCCGCCGCACTCCGCCAGGTACTACTTCACGAGCGAGCGGGCGGGCGGCGGGCCGGCGCACGCGCGGCTCGACGGCTGCGGGCCGCCGCACTCCGCCAGGTACTACTTCACGAGCGAGCGGGCGGGCCGCGGGCCGGCGCACGCGCGGCTCGACGGCTGCGGGCCGCCGCACTCCGCCAGGTACTACTTCACGAGCGAGCGGGCGGGCCGCGGGCCGGCGCACGCGCGGCTCGACGGCTGCGGGCCGCCGCACTCCGCCAGGTACTACTTCACGAGCGAGCGGGCGGGCGGCGGGCCGGCGCACGCGCGGCTCGACGGCTGCGGGCCGCCGCACTCCGCCAGGTACTACTTCACGAGCGAGCGGGCGGGCCGCGGGCCGGCGCACGCGCGGCTCGACGGCTGCGGGCCGCCGCACTCCGCCAGGTACTACTTCACGAGCGAGCGGGCGGGCGGCGGGCCGGCGCACGCGCGGCTCGACGGCTGCGGGCCGCCGCACTGCGCCAGGTACTACTTCACGAGCGAGCGGGCGGGCGGCGGGCCGGCGCACGCGCGGCTCGACGGCTGCGGGCCGCCGCACTGCGCCAGGTACTACTTCACGAGCGAGCGGGCGGGCGGCGGGCCGGCGCGCGCGCGGCTCCTAGTGTATTGATGTTATTCTTCGGTTCCGTACTTTAAAAGGAGAAAACGTGACCCCCAATTTTTTACAAAGACTACTTACTAATCGAGTTGGAAAAAGAATGAGCAACCATGGACTCGAGCCAGTTGTGACATAATATGCCATTTGATAGGTCGCAGTCATAGCTTCATACAAGAAAGTCTGTGGTACGTTCAAAAGAGCCTCTATGGGGCCAAAACTATTTGACAAAAAATATTTGACTTTGAATGGATGGACGGCCAAATGAATATTGAACTTAGGGTCTGCTTTTGACAGAATACGACACATACATGATAATACGAACGATAAACTAACATTATATTTGTTTCAGACGCGACAGCATCCGCTCCAGAAAAGATAACGTAAGCGTAAACATTGTTCCACTTGCTGAACGCAGCAGTCACATCCCAACTAGCAAAAAGTGGTTTCATTATTATCTCCAGGAGCACATTTCCGTAGGACTATAAGAGACTTATATCCGCTAATAAGTCCGGGAAAGGGCCCATTTTATAAGTAAACTTTTACTTATATCGTGTTTATAATAGACCGCTTCAATGCCGTTTACGCCTATATTGTTCCTATAATAGAATTACGTCAATCCAATTAGTCCTGCAAATGCCAATATAAGTAAATTATAGGATAATTTGAGATGAATACGCGCCTCACAATGCTTTTTTAAGCTAACATTTGAGTGAACAGTCGAATTCTGTTCTATCGGTTAGTTTGTGTAAATATAACTAAGTTTAATTTAATAATAATGAATGTCAACCATAGTAGAAAATCAAAAGCTTATTATTGTTAGTCTGGTGTATATTCGTAGGGGAATGTGAATTTTCCGAAAATTCTATCGTGGTTTTAATTAAAATTTTAAAGCGCCTCTTGTAATGTACTTATTTACATTTTAATATTTAATATTTTATTATGAAAATATCATGAAAAGTTACCATTTGTTTGGTGAGCATTGCCAAGTGTGACTTAGAACCAATATAAGTAATATTGGTTCTATATTGGCCAGTGTTAAAACCGAAGAATTCGCCATATTGTTACCAATTAGGGTTCCACATTGTCAGATAAAAACAAACTCTATTGATGTTCATAGATTAGCATGTTATAGGAATATTGTAAGGGTTTGTTGTGCGTGCTAGGTTAAACATTATTTTAAACATTGTTTCCATTTAATATCTAATTATTTTATTCAGGTTCCCAACGATCGAAATAAAAGTATGGTGATATTCCTGGATACCATTGTGCCATGAGTGCCCTGGGGGTGAAATAGTAATGAATAGTAATGTGTAGCTTTTCTTTATTTGTATCTAGTAGTGTTCGTGCATCTTTAGGCAAAACATCGTTTATTCTTACATTTATAACTTCAAATAAAGAGTTTAATGCAGCGTGAGAAATATTGAAGTTTAGGGTCCAGTTTTTAATAGAATAACGCAGTTCTAAATCTTTGTTGTAATCTGAAAACTCTGCCCCATTATCGCTTTCAGAATCGCTCAATGATTTTTCACTATAACTTTCGCAGTCTGAACCTCCTCCATCTAAAGTACTACAGTTATCTTGTCCGGAACCCTCATCAGAATTTGCGATGCGCTCTTCACCAATTAAATTTAATACATCAGTGCTCACTGTGGCTGATGTCAAATCCTATAATAGAATTTGCGAAACTATATAACTAAAGCGTGTTTTAGCCTATATTGGTCGTTTCAAGCAAAAGTGATCTTATAAGAGTTTTGACCAGGATTGTTTGAGATTACTTAGACTATAACACTATTATGGAATGCCTTTATAAGTGTATCTAAGCTTATAATGGCATGCGATAAATCAATATAAAGAACATTTTATCCTACTGCGGGCTGTTATAATCTTAGTGATTTAATTATATTTGAAACGCAGATATTAAATACACTTTTAGGGTAATGAAAAACCAGATAAGAAGTATAAATGCTTTTCAGTAGTTTAACTTGAATTTACTTATATTGGCCATAAAAAAATAGCTTATATGAGGTTATAAGTATAAATAACAAGAGTGATTGCGCCTCAGTGTATATATTCCTGGTAGATGCTCCTCGAGGAGTCTAACGCTTTAAATGCTCCTAAGATGTTATCTTATAGGCGCATATAAGTCTGAGTTACCGGATTGATTACTCCTGAGTGCAATTAGTTTTGTTACTAGCTTTTATAGGAGTCTTAATCCAGTAGTGGCCACAAAATATCATCCTATATACCGATATAAGTTCAAATTATAGGATTAGTCGTACTGAAGTAAAAACGGTATTCATTAATGCTGTTAAAAGCGCAATAGCAAATATCAAAACCTTTATCGGAGCTATATAAGTCCAAATAGCATTATAAAATCGTATTCCAGGACAATTTTGCTAGTTGGGATATTGTGCAGTTAGTTACGGGAATGTGTTTATGTGCAGGGCGACAGCGGGGAGAGCCCGGCCGGCGTGGCGGCGGCGCGGCGCCGGCGCCAGAGCGTGCACGACGGACGTCGGCCCGCGGGTGAGCACCACACTCACTATACGACACGATACACAACACGACATACAACACGATACACGTGGCGGCGGCGCGGCGCCGGCGCCAGAGCGTGCACGACGGACGTCGGCCCGCGGGTGAGCACCACACTCACTATACGACACGATACACAACACGACATACAACACGATACACAACACGACATACAACACGATACACGTGGCGGCGGCGCGGCGCCGGCGCCAGAGCGTGCACGACGGACGTCGGCCCGCGGGTGAGCACCACACTCACTATACGACACGATACACAACACGACATACAACACGATACACAACACGATACACGTGGCGGCGGCGCGGCGCCGGCGCCAGAGCGTGCACGACGGACGTCGGCCCGCGGGTGAGCACCACACTCACTATACGACACGATACACAACACGACATACAACACGATACACAACACGACATACAACACGATACACGTGGCGGCGGCGCGGCGCCGGCGCCAGAGCGTGCACGACGGACGTCGGCCCGCGGGTGAGCACCACACTCACTATACGACACGATACACAACACGACATACAACACGATACACAACACGATACACGTGGCGGCGGCGCGGCGCCGGCGCCAGAGCGTGCACGACGGACGTCGGCCCGCGGGTGAGCACCACACTCACTATACGACACGATACACAACACGACATACAACACGATACACAACACGATACACGTGGCGGCGGCGCGGCGCCGGCGCCAGAGCGTGCACGACGGACGTCGGCCCGCGGGTGAGCACCACACTCACTATACGACACGATACACAACACGACATACAACACGATACACAACACGATACACGTGGCGGCGGCGCGGCGCCGGCGCCAGAGCGTGCACGACGGACGTCGGCCCGCGGGTGAGCACCACACTCACTATACGACACGATACACAACACGACATACAACACGATACACAACACGATACACGTGGCGGCGGCGCGGCGCCGGCGCCAGAGCGTGCACGACGGACGTCGGCCCGCGGGTGAGCACCACACTCACTATACGACACGATACACAACACGACATACAACACGATACACAACACGATACACGTGGCGGCGGCGCGGCGCCGGCGCCAGAGCGTGCACGACGGACGTCGGCCCGCGGGTGAGCACCACACTCACTATACGACACGATACACAACACGACATACAACACGATACACAACACGATACACGTGGCGGCGGCGCGGCGCCGGCGCCAGAGCGTGCACGACGGACGTCGGCCCGCGGGTGAGCACCACACTCACTATACGACACGATACACAACACGACATACAACACGATACACAACACGATACACGTGGCGGCGGCGCGGCGCCGGCGCCAGAGCGTGCACGACGGACGTCGGCCCGCGGGTGAGCACCACACTCACTATACAACACGATACACAACACGACATACAACACGATACACGTGGCGGCGGCGCGGCGCCGGCGCCAGAGCGTGCACGACGGACGTCGGCCCGCGGGTGAGCACCACACTCACTATACGACACGATACACAACACGACATACAACACGATACACAACACGATACACGTGGCGGCGGCGCGGCGCCGGCGCCAGAGCGTGCACGACGGACGTCGGCCCGCGGGTGAGCACCACACTCACTATACAACACGATACACAACACGACATACAACACGATACACGTGGCGGCGGCGCGGCGCCGGCGCCAGAGCGTGCACGACGGACGTCGGCCCGCGGGTGAGCACCACACTCACTATACGACACGATACACAACACGACATACAACACGATACACAACACGATACACGTGGCGGCGGCGCGGCGCCGGCGCCAGAGCGTGCACGACGGACGTCGGCCCGCGGGTGAGCACCACACTCACTATACGACACGATACACAACACGACATACAACACGATACACAACACGATACACGTGGCGGCGGCGCGGCGCCGGCGCCAGAGCGTGCACGACGGACGTCGGCCCGCGGGTGAGCACCACACTCACTATACGATACGATACACAACACGACATACAACACGATACACAACACGATACACGTGGCGGCGGCGCGGCGCCGGCGCCAGAGCGTGCACGACGGACGTCGGCCCGCGGGTGAGCACCACACTCACTATACGACACGATACACAACACGACATACAACACGATACACAACACGATACACGTGGCGGCGGCGCGGCGCCGGCGCCAGAGCGTGCACGACGGACGTCGGCCCGCGGGTGAGCACCACACTCACTATACGACACGATACACAACACGACATACAACACGATACACAACACGATACACGTGGCGGCGGCGCGGCGCCGGCGCCAGAGCGTGCACGACGGACGTCGGCCCGCGGGTGAGCACCACACTCACTATACGACACGATACACAACACGACATACAACACGATACACAACACGATACACGTGGCGGCGGCGCGGCGCCGGCGCCAGAGCGTGCACGACGGACGTCGGCCCGCGGGTGAGCACCACACTCACTATACGACACGATACACAACACGACATACAACACGATACACAACACGATACACGTGGCGGCGGCGCGGCGCCGGCGCCAGAGCGTGCACGACGGACGTCGGCCCGCGGGTGAGCACCACACTCACTATACGACACGATACACAACACGACATACAACACGATACACAACACGACATACAACACGATACACAACACGATACACGTGGCGGCGGCGCGGCGCCGGCGCCAGAGCGTGCACGACGGACGTCGGCCCGCGGGTGAGCACCACACTCACTATACGACACGATACACAACACGACATACAACACGATACACAACACGACATACAACACGATACACAACACGATACACGTGGCGGCGGCGCGGCGCCGGCGCCAGAGCGTGCACGACGGACGTCGGCCCGCGGGTGAGCACCACACTCACTATACGACACGATACACAACACGACATCACGATACACAACACGACATACAACACGATACACGTGGCGGCGGCGCGGCGCCGGCGCCAGAGCGTGCACGACGGACGTCGGCCCGCGGGTGAGCACCACACTCACTATACGACACGATACACAACACGACATACAACACGATACACAACACGACATACAACACGATACACAACACGATACACGTGGCGGCGGCGCGGCGCCGGCGCCAGAGCGTGCACGACGGACGTCGGCCCGCGGGTGAGCACCACACTCACTATACGACACGATACACAACACGACATACAACACGATACACAACACGACATACAACACGATACACGTGGCGGCGGCGCGGCGCCGGCGCCAGAGCGTGCACGACGGACGTCGGCCCGCGGGTGAGCACCACACTCACTATACGACACGATACACAACACGACATACAACACGATACACAACACGACATACAACACGATACACAACACGATACACGTGGCGGCGTGCGGCGCCGGCGCCAGAGCGTGCACGAAGGACGTCGGCCCGCGGGTGAGCACCACACTCACTATACGACACGATACACAACACGACATACAACACGATACACAACACGACATACAACACGATACACGTGGCGGCGGCGCGGCGCCGGCGCCAGAGCGTGCACGACGGACGTCGGCCCGCGGGTGAGCACCACACTCACTATACGACACGATACACAACACGACATACAACACGATACACAACACGACATACAACACGATACACGTGGCGGCGGCGCGGCGCCGGCGCCAGAGCGTGCACGACGGACGTCGGCCCGCGGGTGAGCACCACACTCACTATACGACACGATACACAACACGACATACAACACGATACACAACACGACATACAACACGATACACGTGGCGGCGGCGCGGCGCCGGCGCCAGAGCGTGCACGACGGACGTCGGCCCGCGGGTGAGCACCACACTCACTATACGACACGATACACAACACGACATACAACACGATACACAACACGACATACAACACGATACACGTGGCGGCGGCGCGGCGCCGGCGCCAGAGCGTGCACGACGGACGTCGGCCCGCGGGTGAGCACCACACTCACTATACAACACGATACACAACACGACATACAACACGATACACAACACGACATACAACACGATACACGTGGCGGCGGCGCGGCGCCGGCGCCAGAGCGTGCACGACGGACGTCGGCCCGCGGGTGAGCACCACACTCACTATACGACACGATACACAACACGACATACAACACGATACACAACACGACATACAACACGATATGTCGTGTTGGGTCTCAATATAAAACTCGAAAACGCCGTACTACACAAACCGTGTGTCATAGGTTGTAGACCGTTGTTAAACTGTTCTCAAAAGAGACGACAACACCTGAATGATTGCATTGAAGTTAGTTTAGCTCTAAACCGCCCCAACCCTAAAGACCCAAATGAGATTTGTAAAAACTTATTTTCGATTATATCGCGAAATGTTAACGCCGTGTTTCCAAAAAGACAGTTTACGGTTAAAGATAAAATCAGTTTTAGTGATTGGGCTACTGTAGGTATTAGGAAAAGTCGTGATGTTTTATTTGAATTATACTTTAAAAGGTCTTACACCAACGATGAAGCTTTTCATGCGTATGTTAGAAATTACTCAAAAATGTTTAAGAAAGTTTGTCTTTTAGCAAAAGCAAACCATACCGCTCGCAAAATAAAACAATCGAAGAATAAAATAAAGACGATTTGGAAAACGGTTAACAAAGAGACTGGAAGAACTTCTTCCAAGGATACCCCTTGCACTTTGAAATGCAATGACGGAACACTTATTACTGAACCTATTTCTGTGGCCAACCATTTTGATGTGTTTTTCAGTAGTATACCTAAAGAAACCACCAAGAATCTAGCTTCTTCTTCAGTTAAAGCTGAAGTTCTTCTTAAGGAAAATTTTAAACGGTCAATTCCTGGATTTGGTTTTAAACCAGTCTCTATTTCGCAGCTTAAAAAAGCTTTTAGATCACTGAACATGAAAAACACGGAAGATCTATGGGGTATTTCTGTAAAAATGTTAGATTCTGTCATTAACACTATTGCTCCTGAACTTACGAACCTCTTCAATCTATGCCTAAAAGCAGGTACTTTTCCAGATCTAATGAAACATAGTAAAGTCACTCCAATTTTCAAATCCGGTAGTAAGGATGATCCCAATAATTATAGACCTATTTCAGTTCTTCCAGCTCTAAGCAAAATTTTTGAAAAATTAATCCTTGATCAGTTAATGTCCCATTTTGATGAGCATAAGATTCTACATAAGAATCAGTTCGGCTTTACAAAGGGTAAGTCAACCATAGATGCTGGGACTAAATTAGTTTCTCATATTTTTGACGCTTGGGAAAGTTTGCAGGATGCTCTTGGAGTATTTTGTGATCTTTCCAAGGCTTTTGACTGTGTAGATTATTTAACGTTAATTTTGAAGTTAGAATGTTACGGCATCCGTGGTCCTGCCCTTGAACTCATGAAATCTTACTTAGGCGGTCGGCGACAAAAAGTAAACGTTAACGATAACCTTTCGGAAGGGTCTAATATTGATTTAGGCGTGCCTCAGGGGTCAATTTTAGGTCCGTTTTTGTTTCTAGTCTACATAAATGACCTCCCGTATCTAATGGAAAGCCTATGCGACACGGTATTATTCGCCGATGATACCTCGTTAATTTTTAAAGTAGATAGGAAGGATAGGGACCTTGTGCAGGTTAACAAAGCTTTGGCTATTCTCCTAGATTGGTTTTCCACTAACAACCTACTTCTTAATGAGGCAAAAACTAAATGCATTAAATTTTCATTACCAAATGTCCCAGTAGTAGATTCTTGCGTCAAATTGGGGGGTACTCGATTAACTCTTGACACTAGCACTAAATTCTTAGGATTAGACATAGATTCAAAATTACAATGGGGTACTCATATAAATTCACTTTCGGGTAGGCTAAGCTCAGCATCTTTTGCGGTCCATAAGATTAGGCAAATAACAAATGAAGAAACGGCAAGAATTGTTTACTTTGCTTATTTTCATAGTATACTATCTTATGGTATACTATTGTGGGGAGGTGCCGCCGATGTTCAATCAATTTTTTTGCTCCAAAAGAGAGCTTTTCGCGCGATTTATAAATTGGGGTCACGTGAGTCACTAAGGGAACGTTTTAAATCCAGTCGAATCCTTACCGTTCCTTCGTTATATATATTTGAAAATATAATGTATGCCCGCCGAAACTTGAGTAACCTTAAGGTGCGCGGAGATCACCACAGTTTTAATACGCGAAATAGAAATAAGCTTGCTGTTGTTAAGTCCAGGTTAGCGCGAACCGGGAAGTCTTTCATTGGTAGATGTATTCAATTTTATAATAAAATTCCCAAGGAGGTAACTGGGCTTAGTGAAGGTAAATTCAAATCGTACGTTAAAGACGTTTTATTGACTAAAGCATACTATAGCGTTACTGATTACATTGAGGACAAATATGTCTGGAGTCAAATTCCTGCACCAGCAACACAACCTGATTTTGACATGTAATCTTACTTATAAGTATTAAATTGTATTATACCTTGATTTAAAAAAATAACCAGCAGAGTTTCTTGCCCATTCTTCTCTGCTGATGTTCTTCCGAATGGGTGGTACGTTCAAAAGAGCCTCTATGGGGCCAAAACTGAATAAAATATTTGACTTTGACTTTGACTTTGACTTTGATACACAACACGATACACGTGGCGGCGGCGCGGCGCCGGCGCCAGAGCGTGCACGACGGACGTTGGCCCGCGGGTGAGCACCACACTCACTATACAACACGATACACAACACGACATACAACACGATACACAACACGACATACAACACGATACACGTGGCGGCGGCGCGGCGCCGGCGCCAGAGCGTGCACGACGGACGTCGGCCCGCGGGTGAGCACCACACTCACTATACAACACGATACACAACACGACATACAACACGATACACAACACGACATACAACACGATACACGTGGCGGCGGCGCGGCGCCGGCGCCAGAGCGTGCACGACGGACGTCGGCCCGCGGGTGAGCACCACACTCACTATACAACACGATACACAACACGACATACAACACGATACACAACACGACATACAACACGATACACGTGGCGGCGGCGCGGCGCCGGCGCCAGAGCGTGCACGACGGACGTCGGCCCGCGGGTGAGCACCACACTCACTATACGACACGATACACAACACGACATACAACACGATACACAACACGATACACGTGGCGGCGGCGCGGCGCCGGCGCCAGAGCGTGCACGACGGACGTCGGCCCGCGGGTGAGCACCACACTCACTATACGACACGATACACAACACGACATACAACACGATACACAACACGATACACGTGGCGGCGGCGCGGCGCCGGCGCCAGAGCGTGCACGACGGACGTCGGCCCGCGGGTGAGCACCACACTCACTATACGACACGATACACAACACGACATACAACACGATACACAACACGATACACGTGGCGGCGGCGCGGCGCCGGCGCCAGAGCGTGCACGACGGACGTCGGCCCGCGGGTGAGCACCACACTCACTATACGACACGATACACAACACGACATACAACACGATACACAACACGATACACGTGGCGGCGGCGCGGCGCCGGCGCCAGAGCGTGCACGACGGACGTCGGCCCGCGGGTGAGCACCACACTCACTATACGACACGATACACAACACGACATACAACACGATACACAACACGATACACGTGGCGGCGGCGCGGCGCCGGCGCCAGAGCGTGCACGACGGACGTCGGCCCGCGGGTGAGCACCACACTCACTATACAACACGATACACAACACGACATACAACACGATACACAACACGACATACAACACGATACACAACACGATACACGTGGCGGCGGCGCGGCGCCGGCGCCAGAGCGTGCACGACGGACGTCGGCCCGCGGGTGAGCACCACACTCACTTTACGACACGATACACAACACGACATACAACACGATACACGTGGCGGCGGCGCGGCGCCGGCGCCAGAGCGTGCACGACGGACGTCGGCCCGCGGGTGAGCACCACACTCACTATACGACACGATACACAACACGACATACAACACGATACACAACACGATACACGTGGCGGCGGCGCGGCGCCGGCGCCAGAGCGTGCACGACGGACGTCGGCCCGCGGGTGAGCACCACACTCACTATACAACACGATACACAACACGACATACAACACGATACACAACACGATACACAACACGACATACAACACGATACACAACACGACATACAACACGATACATAACACGATACACGTGGCGGCGGCGCGTCGCCGGCGCCAGAGCGTGCACGACGGACGTCGGCCCGCGGGTGAGCACCACACTCACTATACAACACGATACACAACACGACATACAACACGATACACAACACGACATACAACACGATACACAACACGACATACAACACGATACACAACACGACATACAACACGATACACGTGGCGGCGGCGCGGCGCCGGTGCCAGAGCTTGCACGACGGACGTCGGCCCGCGGGTGAGCACCACACTCACTATACAACACGATACACAACACGACATACAACACGATACACAACACGACATACAACACGATACACGTGGCGGCGGCGCGGCGCCGGCGCCAGAGCGTGCACGACCGACGTCGGCCCGCGGGTGAGCACCACACTCACTATACAACACGATACACAACACGACATACAACACGATACACAACACGACATACAACACGATACACAACACGATACACGTGGCGGCGGCGCGGCGCCGGCGCCAGAGCGTGCACGACGGACGTCGGCCCGCGGGTGAGCACCACACTCACTATACGACACGATACACAACACGACATACAACACGATATACAACACGATACACGTGGCGGCGGCGCGGCGCCGGCGCCAGAGCGTGCACGACCGACGTCGGCCCGCGGGTGAGCACCACACTCACTATACAACACGATACACAACACGACATACAACACGATACACGTGGCGGCGGCGTATAAGTATTAAATTGTATTATACCCTTTTAAAAAAAGCAGCAACGTCTTGTCCATTCGTCTCTGCTGATGTTCTCACGAATGGGTGGTACGTTCAAAGAAGCCTCTGGGGCCGAAAATGAATAAAAATATTTGACTTTTACAAATTGAATTATGTAACATATGGGCAGTCGACTTAATAGTTAGTAATATTGACATATTGAATTATCTAACATATGGGCAGTCGACTGAATAGTTTACTTTTACAGATCTGTCGAGTGCAACGCCCGCTGGCCCGGACGTCATTGAAGATGCCACTCAGAATAATAAGTAAGTGTTATTTTTTATGAGATAGATATACACTCCTAAACACGCTTGCTCTAACATTATAACAGACACATTCAGGCAAGTTACTCTTTATCTTTCTATAACTCTGTCTAACCATATAGAAGTCGTCGCCAATCAAGTAGTGGCATCCTGCCCGATATTCAGGAGTCGAGTGCGTCCATTTCGTTCGGAGGACGCGCCGTGTTCCACAACCCTCTACACCATAAAGTGTTAGTTATATAACTAATATTATCAGTTATTTTAAATTTACATTTATTTTGAAACTAGATTTTATTTCAATCAGCTCGTACCAATACTAGTGTTAGTTGTACCAATACCAATTCGTCTTGTTGTTTTGTAACCAATCATTATAATTTATTTTCTCTTACTTTCTCTTACTGCCGCACTCAAAGACTTCCATTATATCGACACAAAACGAATTGACGTAATTTTTCATATATTACATGCCAGTCGCTCATTAAATTACCCATTCCAAACCCTATTACAACATTTTCAGCGAAGTCCAACGACTAAAGGAACAGTTGCTTAAATGCGAACAAGAATTATCGGAACTTAGAGAGGAGTATCGCGAACTGGACCAAGAATGTGAGACTTGTGCGGAGTACCTCCGGGACAGCGAGGCGACCTGCGCCCGCCTCACCAAGGAGAAGACGGCGCTGCAGGTGAGGCTCGGACACACGATAATAGATAGATTATTGGGACCGGTAAAAACTCTTTCGTTCTTTAAAATGTCTTCGTTATCCAGGAACAACTATCCACTCTGAAGTCGGCGCCGAGGTGTACCGCGGCCGTCGCCGACGCGGCAGTCAATACCGATGAAGGTACTGTAACAGTATTATGTTGTACTAGCTGTCCAGGCGAACACTGTTTTGCCATTTAAAAATTTAGGGGTGGACTACCCTTAACATTTAGAGGGATGAAAAACAAATGTTGTCCGATTCTCAGACCTACTCGATATGTCTGAGATACCCGAAATGCACACAAAATTTCATGCGAATCGATCAAGCCGTTTCGGAGGAGTTTAACTACAAACCCCGCGACACATGAATTTTATATATTAGACTAGCCGCGCCCCGCGGTGTTGCCCGCGTTCTACCGGTTCCCGCGGGAATTTAGGGATAAAATGTATCCTATGTGTTATTTTGATCTAGATAACCTATATTATTGTAAAGTTTCATCTAAATTCGTCCAGAAGTTTTTTCGTGAAGAGCAACAAACATCCATACATATGTACATCCATCCTCACGAACTTTCGTATTTATAATATTAGTAGGAGAGAAGGACTAGTTTCACTGTCATTTTACTTGCTTAGAAACAGTCAATTTAGATGTTAAAACTTATGAAAATACTACAACAGGATAAGCTTCTAAGCCACGGTAGCCTTCTGTCAGAGATAAATGCCACTACGCACGTCGCTGAACAATCTTTAATTATCAATTTATTTATACAGTACTATGTGAATTAATGCGATTTACATTTCAAGCGCGACGCCACTCGAACACATTTTTTACATTCTGGAGGACATTTTAAATATTGTTTTACATCTGTGTGTTAGTTGAAGGAGGCTTCGAAACGGCCCACAATAAAAAGGACCCGCGGGCCATTTCGCCGGATTCCATTTTTTAAATATTTTTCTTCCGTCAAAACGGCCCTCACATAAATGGTATGAGAATTTTTTTGTTCAAGTCAAAGCAGTACAGTCAAAAGCAATATTGTTTTAAGTTAATGATTAAATAAAACCATATGATAAAAAATAGTAAGTATTTATATTGTGAACAAATCAGTGTTAACAATGTAAAATATACAAATGCCCAAATAATTTAAAAAATAGTCAACGTATTCATTACTATAGGTAAATAAATAAAAAGTTTACAACAGTAACAATCATAGAATCAGCTTCACATAATTAGAATATATGTATGTTCATAAAGGTCATTTAAAAGTCAATATCTGCCACTAATATTACATATTAAGCCATTTCCTTAGACGGAGGACTCTCAGAGGAAGATCCCTCTCAATGATTTGTTTGTTTCATTAATTAGGAAAGAAAATTGTCTATTGAAACAAGAGGTCCGTGGATCGTAACCACGCTCTGCTACCACTATTAGGAGGTCATTGATGGGATGTCTTGATCTTGAATAAAATTACCAATTACTTTATTGTTTCTTATTATTTAACTTCTTAGACTTTACAATACTTAATTTTACTTAAGGACAAGACATCCCATCAATGACCTCCTAATAGTGGTAGCAGAGCGTGGTTCCGGTACTTTCCACGCGGAATACAAGGAGTACAAAATGTTAAGTTCGAGGGAACGATTCCCCGTCGCACAATTTACGGGCGAAAACTTTAACACGTGGGCTTTTCGAATAAAAAGCATATTGAGAGAAAATGGAGTGCTGGCTGCGGTCGAAAACAAAGAGTTTCATCTTCAGGAGGAAAATGTCAACAGTGAGGCGAAGGCGCAGGCGATCCTCATCGCCGGGGTGGCCGATAGTCATATTGAATACTTGAGAAAGGAATCGGCATTCGCCATGTTTGAATGCTTGGAAAATAACTTTAGAAAGAAAGGCGTGAGAAGTAAATTATTTATAAGAAGAAAGTTGTCAGATACGAAATATATAGAAAAACAACCATTGTCACAACATTTTACAAAGTTAGAAGAAATGTTTTCTGAGCTGAAAGAGTCAGATACAGACTTGAGTGAAGAAGAAAAAGTTAATTACTTATTATTGTCCATGCCACAGTCTTATGAGGGAATAGTTACTGCATTAGAGACTGTCACAGATTTGAAATATGATTTTGTAAAAACCAGATTACTAGGTGAAGAGGAAAAGAAGAAGAAACATACATCATCATCAACTGAGAACTCAAAATATACAAATGCATTTTTATGTTTTAACTGCGGTAAACATGGTCACAAGAAGTATCAATGTAAACAATTGCAAATAAATAATCAGAATATTGGAAGAGGTTATAATAATTCATGGCACGGACAACAACATACACCAGGACGAGATTATGTACAAGGAACAATGAATCAAGGACGAGGTCACATGCAGGGAGCAACAAGAGGTCGAGGGTATTACCAAGTACAAAGAGGTAACTACAGGCAAGTTCAAGGGAGAGAGCATCAAGCATACACTATGGAAAAGGGAAATGCGTTTCAATGTGAGAAGGTCAATAGGGAAGTAAATAATTGTAAAAGTGAATATATAGTGTGGTGTATTGATTCGGGATGTTCTGATCATTTGGTAAACACTAAAGACTATTTTATGGACTATTTAGAACTGAAACAACCTAAAAATATTGCTGCGGCAAAGAATGGTGTGTCATTACAAGCTTTTGGAGTAGGAAATATTGAGGTTAAATGTTTTGTTGGTAAAAAAGAATCTATTTGCACTATAAAAAATGTATACTATGTTCCAGAGCTGAGAAAAAATTTATTATCTGTATCTAAAATGGAATCAAGCGGTTTGGAAGTGTCATTCTGTAGAGGAAAGGTAAGAGTTTATAATAAAAATTATTTGTTGATGATAGGAAATGCTGATGGTAACTTATACACAATAGAAATGGAAGTATTACTTCAAATTTGTAATTATTCTGCAGTAAATGATATCAATAGTAAAGTTAATTTGTGGCACAGGCGTTTTGGCCATTTAGGTATGAAAAATATTAATATTTTGGCACAGAAGGATTTGGTAACTGGTTTGGGTGAATTAAAAAATAATAAAATAGAATATAATTTATGTGAACCATGTCTTTTGAGTAAAATGACAAGACAACCTTTTAATAAACAAGGATATAGAGCAAGAAAACCATTAGAGCTAGTACATACAGATGTTTGTGGGCCAATCACCCCTTCAGGGAGAGAGGAAAATAAATACTTTGTGACATTCATTGATGACTTTACTCATTTTGTCATTGTATATCTAATTAAAAACAAATCTGAAGTTTTTGAAAAATTTAAAGATTATTATTATTATGCCACAAATCATTTCAATACTAACTTGTTGAAACTACACTCAGATAATGGAAGGGAGTATATCTCAAACGAATTTCAAAGGTTTTGTGCTCAGGAAGGCATACAAATGCATTATACTGTACCTTACAATCCGGAAATGAACGGAGTGGCTGAACGAATGAACAGAACGTTAATAGAAAAGGCAAGAACTATTTTATTGGAGTCAAGTCTACATAAACAATTTTGGGGTGATGCAGTGTTATATGCAACGTATGTTACAAATAGAAGTCCATCAGTGGGAAGAGAAGTTACGGCCAGTGAAATGTGGACCGGTAGAAAACCAGATGTTTCAAATATGCGTGTATTTGGATGCACAGCTTATAATCATGTACCTAGGGAACAAAGAAGAAAATTGGATAATACAGGAAAGAAAATGATCATGATTGGTTATACTACCTCAGGATATAAATTGTATGACATGGAAACAGGAAGAGTGTTCAATGGAAGAAATGTGATTTTTGATGAGAGAATAAAGGAAAATAAAACAGTATACTTACCTACAGAGAGAGGAGAAGAACTTTTAGAAGATAAAAGAATAATTGAAAAAGATACTTATAAAGAAGAAAATCATGATGAAAGAAGATTAGAAGAAAGAAATTATTATGAAGAAAGAGAAGAATCAGATACAGAAGAAAAAGAAATATATAAGAGTCCTAATCGAGAAATGAACCAGAGAGAAATAATGACATTAAGAGAGCAAAGGCAAGAAAGTGCTAGAAGTTTGAGATCTAAGAGAAGAATTCAACGACCAAAATGGCAAGATGATTATATAATTAACTTCAGTGAGAATGATGAGGAAGCATTATATGCACTACTTTCAGCGAATCAGGAGGAAGTACCATTAAGTTTTAAAGAAATAGAAGAGAGAAGAGATAAACAAGATTGGAAGAATGCGATCAAAGAAGAATTCAAAGTTTTAGAAGAAAGTGAAACATGGAAAATAGTACCAAAACCAGAAAAAGAAAAGTTATTAGATAGTAAGTGGGTTTTCACAAAGAAGAATGTAGGAGAACAAGAAATATGCAAGGCAAGACTAGTAGTACGTGGATTTCAACAGAAAGATCGATTTGAAGATATTTATTCACCTGTTTTGAAGTTACAGACCTTAAGAGTTTTGTTGTCAGTCGCAGTTTGTAGAGAATATGAAATACACCAAATGGATGTGAAGAGAGCATTTTTATATGGAGATATTAAAGAAGATGTATATCTTAAACCACCAGAGGGATTAGAATTACCAGAAGGAAAAGTTTTGAAGTTAAAGAAATCATTATATGGCTTGAAAAAATCACCAAAATATTGGTATGAAAAATTCAACGAGACGATTACTGAATATGGATTTAAACGATCAGAAAATGACTATTGCTTATATAATATGGGAGATATTTATTTAACACTGTATGTTGATGACCTTTTGATTTTTGGAAATGATAAGATTAAAATACAAAAATTAAAAGCATTTCTTGCATCAAAATTTAGAATGAAAGATATGGGTTCTAATAACTTAAACTACTTAGGAATTTCAATCAATGTTCACCCAGGGCAGATACTAATTAATCAAACTAAATATTTGAAAAGTATACTTAGAAAATATGATATGGAAAATTGTAAAGGTAATGACACTCCAATGGATGTAAACTTCAAATATGATGAAAATTCTGTTATTGATATGAGTTATGAATATCAATGTAGATCTTTGATAGGTTCATTAATGTATGCAACAGTAGGTTCTAGACCTGATTTAGCTACAGCAGTATGTTATTTGAGTAGATTTCAATCAAAACCAAGTGAAAATTTATGGAAAGCTTTAAAAAGAGTACTAAGATTTGTAAAACAAACAGCAGACTATAATTTAATATATACTAAAAATGATTGTAATTCTGTAACACCGTTAATTGGATATGCTGATGCCGACTGGGCAAGAGATAATGATAGAAAATCAACTTCTGGATATGTATTTAAATTGTTTAATAATACCATTGTATGGAGATCCAAAAAACAAACAACTGTAGCACTCAGTACAACAGAGGCGGAGTTAGTATCTTTGTGTGAATCCATTGTAGAAGCATGTTGGTTAGTAAAATTGTTGTTAGATTTAAAAGTAGATTTCACAAATGTTGTTATATTTGAGGATAATCAGAGTGCAATGAAAACTGTTAAAAATCCTGATCAAAAGAGATTAAAGCATATGGATATTAAATATAATTTTGTAAAGCAGAAAGTAGAGGAAGGTTTGATAATTGTAAAATATATTAATACTAAGTTTCAAGTAGCAGATATGTTAACTAAGCCGTTGTCTAAAAATCAGTTTAATAATTTTGTGAATGAGTTAGGTGTAAACGGTGTGAAGATGTGCATTGAGGGAGAGTGTTAAAATATGGTACGTTCAAAAGAGCCTCTATGGGGCCAAAACTGAATAAAAATATTTGACTTTGACTTTGACTTATGGCAATACACATCTCGAGATTCATAGACTAGATTAAGAAAAAAAAGAATGTCTCTCTGTCATGGCGTCCCTAAGTAAAATTAAGTATTGTAAAGTCTAAGAAGTTAAATAATAAGAAACAATAAAGTAATTGGTAATTTTATTCAAGATCAAGACATCCCATCAATGACCTCCTAATAATTTAAAAAAAATTGCATACCTGAAAACTAGGTGTTTTTGTCACTACAATGCAATATTTAATTTTCTCTTCACATCAACTTCACATCACCTCAATAAACATTCAGCACTGTGTCTAATAACTATCTAACGTCACACTGTACAATGCAAAAAGTGCAATGTCCAATATGCTTCTTAACAGTGATTGGTCGAACGAGTCGTCCAGCGAAGCAAACTCTCGTTTTACTACAAAAGGGCCGCATGACCTTGAGATAGATAGGTAAAAAGGACCATAGTCAGAAAGGGATAGCTATATTATATAAACAATGTTATAATTATAGCTATCTCTCTTGTTTGTACTTAAATGAGTCGCGTTAAAACGGGCGCTTTTTTTGTACATATTACATAACGCATAATTTCATATCCAGAATAAGGCATTCTCACATGACACTGTACCAATAGGGTTGACTCAAAAATATTTCGTGTCTTTTGTTCTCATTTTCATTAACACTTTTTCATTTGATTGTATTGGTTTTGACTTGAACAATAGACATTTCTCATACCATTTATGTGTGGGCCGTTTTGACGGAAGAAAAATATTTAAAAAATGGAATCCGGCGAAATGGCCCGCGGGTCCTTTTTATTGCGGGCCGTTTCGCCGGAAGCCTCGTTGAAGTACTACCAAAATTATAATAATAAGACATTCACGGGCCCAAAAAATTGATTCCACATTTCAGACTGGACCAGACTGCACTCTATCGTAGTAGATCGCATGTCGTACGACGCCGAGGTGGACAAAAACAAGAAGCTGACGAAAACTGTGGAGGAGCTGCGCTACAAGAAGTACGAGCTCAGTCTCGCGCTCGACCAGACGCAGCGCGCGCTCGACCGCGCCGCCGGCGACGCCGTCGCCAGGTATGAGCAGAGGCCTTAGCTGGCATTGAAACTAAACATCGCGAAGACTCTACGAACGTCTCAATAAGGTCTATGTTACAACGAAAGACAATCCATTTTAATTAATATACTTCGTCTTTGTTACCAGAGAGTTGGAATCGACTAAAGAAGAGCTGAGATCTGTTCGGAGCGAGCTGGAAGACTTGAAGATACGGTTTAAGGAAGTCGATGAGGAGTGCGAACTGTGCGCCGAACGGCTGCGGGAGAGTCAAGAGCAGTGTCGCCGGCTCGGCGAGGCGCGGGCGACGCTCGAGGTGAGTGAGAGACACGAGCAGTGTCGCCGGCTCGGCGAGGCGCGGGCGACGCTCGAGGTGAGTGAGAGACACGAGCAGTGTCGCCGGCTCGGCGAGGCGCGGGCGACGCTCGAGGTGAGTGAGAGACACGAGCAGTGTCGCCGGCTCGGCGAGGCGCGGGCGACGCTCGAGGTGAGTGAGAGACACGAGCAGTGTCGCCGGCTCGGCGAGGCGCGGGCGACGCTCGAGGTGAGTGAGAGACACGAGCAGTGTCGCCGGCTCGGCGAGGCGCGGGCGACGCTCGAGGTGAGTGAGAGACACGAGCAGTGTCGCCGGCTCGGCGAGGCGCGGGCGACGCTCGAGGTGAGTGAGAGACACGAGCAGTGTCGCCGGCTCGGCGAGGCGCGGGCGACGCTCGAGGTGAGTGAGAGACACGAGCAGTGTCGCCGGCTCGGCGAGGCGCGGGCGACGCTCGAGGTGAGTGAGAGACACGAGCAGTGTCGCCGGCTCGGCGAGGCGCGGGCGACGCTCGAGGTGAGTGAGAGACACGAGCAGTGTCGCCGGCTCGGCGAGGCGCGGGCGACGCTCGAGGTGAGTGAGAGACACGAGCAGTGTCGCCGGCTCGGCGAGGCGCGGGCGACGCTCGAGGTGAGTGAGAGACACGAGCAGTGTCGCCGGCTCGGCGAGGCGCGGGCGACGCTCGAGGTGAGTGAGAGACACGAGCAGTGTCGCCGGCTCGGCGAGGCGCGGGCGACGCTCGAGGTGAGTGAGAGACACGAGCAGTGTCGCCGGCTCGGCGAGGCGCGGGCGACGCTCGAGGTGAGTGAGAGACACGAGCAGTGTCGCCGGCTCGGCGAGGCGCGGGCGACGCTCGAGGTGAGTGAGAGACACGAGCAGTGTCGCCGGTTCGGCGAGGCGCGGGCGACGCTCGAGGTGAGTGAGAGACACGAGCAGTGTCGCCGGCTCGGCGAGGCGCGGGCGACGCTCGAGGTGAGTGAGAGACACGAGCAGTGTCGCCGGCTCGGCGAGGCGCGGGCGACGCTCGAGGTGAGTGAGAGACACGAGCAGTGTCGCCGGCTCGGCGAGGCGCGGGCGACGCTCGAGGTGAGTGAGAGACACGAGCAGTGTCGCCGGCTCGGCGAGGCGCGGGCGACGCTCGAGGTGAGTGAGAGACACGAGCAGTGTCGCCGGCTCGGCGAGGCGCGGGCGACGCTCGAGGTGAGTGAGAGACACGAGCAGTGTCGCCGGCTCGGCGAGGCGCGGGCGACGCTCGAGGTGAGTGAGAGACACGAGCAGTGTCGCCGGCTCGGCGAGGCGCGGGCGACGCTCGAGGTGAGTGAGAGACACGAGCAGTGTCGCCGGCTCGGCGAGGCGCGGGCGACGCTCGAGGTGAGTGAGACACGAGCAGTGTCGCCGGCTCGGCGAGGCGCGGGCGACGCTCGAGGTGAGTGAGAGACACGAGCAGTGTCGCCGGCTCGGCGAGGCGCGGGCGACGCTCGAGGTGAGTGAGAGACACGAGCAGTGTCGCCGGCTCGGCGAGGCGCGGGCGACGCTCGAGGTGAGTGAGAGACACGAGCAGTGTCGCCGGCTCGGCGAGGCGCGGGCGACGCTCGAGGTGAGTGAGAGACACGAGCAGTGTCGCCGGTTCGGCGAGGCGCGGGCGACGCTCGAGGTGAGTGAGAGACACGAGCAGTGTCGCCGGCTCGGCGAGGCGCGGGCGACGCTCGAGGTGAGTGAGAGACACGAGCAGTGTCGCCGGCTCGGCGAGGCGCGGGCGACGCTCGAGGTGAGTGAGAGACACGAGCAGTGTCGCCGGCTCGGCGAGGCGCGGGCGACGCTCGAGGTGAGTGAGAGACACGAGCAGTGTCGCCGGCTCGGCGAGGCGCGGGCGACGCTCGAGGTGAGTGAGAGACACGAGCAGTGTCGCCGGCTCGGCGAGGCGCGGGCGACGCTCGAGGTGAGTGAGAGACACGAGCAGTGTCGCCGGCTCGGCGAGGCGCGGGCGACGCTCGAGGTGAGTGAGAGACACGAGCAGTGTCGCCGGCTCGGCGAGGCGCGGGCGACGCTCGAGGTGAGTGAGAGACACGAGCAGTGTCGCCGGCTCGGCGAGGCGCGGGCGACGCTCGAGGTGAGTGAGAGACACGAGCAGTGTCGCCGGCTCGGCGAGGCGCGGGCGACGCTCGAGGTGAGTGAGAGACACGAGCAGTGTCGCCGGCTCGGCGAGGCGCGGGCGACGCGTCCTAGTCCCCGGCGGGCTCGCCTCCCGCTCTAGGAACTACGTCCACGCAAACGCAGCTTATCGAAATTGTCAAAATCTCTTCGTAATGCATTGTGACCGATCAATTGAGCTCCGCGTCGGAAAACGACGCCTCAAGCAGCACCAGTATTGGCTATTTTCCAATTCGGGGCTAAGTCGAATCCAAAATTAAAAATATCCTGAAAATTGACTTCAGTCCTAATAAAGTGTACTGGGTTCTATGAACAACATAATGATAGTAGTTTATGCAACTGTCATAAAAGGAAGTTTTAATACCCGTGTTATATGCAGTTGCATAGGTACACTACTTTATCTTCACTAATGCAATTAATCAAACAACAAGAGTAAAAGCTGACAATAGTTTTTCACGCGTACGTGTATTGTCACAGTGAACTTGCCGCCTTTAAAATCTAACCAATGAGAGCGCAGCTGCGCGTACGGCCAATCAGGAGCGAGCGAGATCTTACCAAAGAGTTTTGTGTATGTAAGTTTAGTAGTTTCGACGAAGTTTTCACGTATAACCCAACTGTTTTCAAAAGCCAGCCTAATATCAAAATGTTATACAACTTGTATGAGGATTTTGACATAAGGCTCGCCAGGTTAATTGGTCGCGTTATAATGATGTTATATTGAGATTTTACGGTATCGATGTGGATATTATACCATCATGTGAAATTGCTTAAATTGAGTGTTTTGTTGTCTGCGCTATAACAGTAGTATATAGCTATACGCATAGATATATATATTATAACGATATTATTATCTAAACCAGCTGCGGTTTCTACCACGTTGCACCCAAATAGCCTAAAAGTCACTAAAGAATTACTAGAATTGGATTGGTAGTTCTTGAGGTTCCGGTCAAACAAACAAAAAGTCAAACTCTTCGGCTTTGAGTGTAAATATGATATTTTATTCTCAGACCAAACTGTCGGAGCTACAAGAAGAATCGCACGCTTCGTCCCACTCGCTGTCGACGCGCAAGCGGAGACAGACTATACATGACAGAAACAGACCCGTCAGTGATCAGACCGAGTCGCATGAAGGTAATTCAACTATATCAAGATTAATCATACAATTTGCACTCATTATACCAAATGAAACGGGTCACATATTGAGTCATCCCGTGACCACCCGCTCGAAACGTCGAGTACGTATTTTTATTTATAAATACGTTATATTTTCTAACGCGATACAACAGACCCGTTTCATTTTGTGTAATTATACAAAATCCTTAATCCTTTAAAATGAGACTTAAACAAATAACACAACACTTCTTATTCGCAAACAATATAAACGACACATGTGAATAGTCTGCAACACATGTCGCCATTTACTTAGTGCAAATCAAAGGAATTTTAACGATTTGGTTGGGACAAATTATCTAATTTTTTTAAATTTCAGTCATGTCACGCAGTTTCTAGACCGCCTAAGTGCCTCCGATATAATATTACAATTGAAACAACCGGGACCGATAATTTACCGTGTCCTAACCACGTAAGCGCTCAGATAGAAACGCCACTATCAGCCACCCATCCATTGATTGACATTCCCGATTATATTATAATTGATAAACTATGTCACGAGCTATATTATTATATCGTATATTTTTTTTATTTCTAGATCGCAGTCCTAGATACGATAAAGACAGTCCTAGTAAAGGCGACGTAAAATATCTGAAAATGGTAAGATATCGTTATTAGTATAAGAACGTATTCCACTGCCTGTCTGTCTGTATATCTGAGCTTAAAAACAACTGAACGGATGCAGCTTTACCAAGAGAGTGTTTTGAAATTTTTATTTCAAAACTTTAACGGGAATCTTGCACAATCTCGATTCTGAACTGAAACTATCCAAAATTAATCGATGTAAATAAATCTCCACTAATAATAAATTATTTACATCCTTAGTATAATAGTCGACACTTTATGCACAGAATTGTGGGGCCATAAAAAGAGATAAATATATTTTATAATAACATAAGTTTAAAGTGGCTAATAAGGGCAAGGTTTATGATCCGACAACTTCAACTCGTATGACAATGTAACCGCATTGTGTAAGTACTTGGATTATCATAATTCTGTCTTCTCAGATGGTTGACAAATTGTACCAACAAAAGGCGGAGCTGGAACAAAAACTGAAAGCGACGCAAGTGGCTAATCCCATGTACGTGGCCACGGGCAGCAGTATCATACAGGTATCGTGTCGTGTATTCACAATGTAGCCTACATCGTATCTGTGCATACTCCTACACCGTTTCCACGACATGTTTTATAAACGAAGCTTTTTCTTTTTTATATATTTATACCTACGGGACAATAGTACTTAGTTACCAGCTATTAAATGTGAAGTGGATCATGGTCATCAAGAATATATTATCACTACATAGCCATGTCAGAGGCCTTTGGCGGCTCAATAACTCTGACACCAGGATTGGTCAGGTGGCCATCCACTCGATGAAGAAGAAGACTACATAGTATAAAACAAAGTCGCTTTCCGCTATCTGTCTGTCCCTATGTTCTTTAAAACTACGCATCGGATTTTGACGCGGTTTTTTAAATAGATAGTGATTCAAGAGGAAGGATTATATGTATAAAAAATCCTGAAATTCCCACGGGCACGGGCACAATGCGGGTAAAACCGCGGGGCGCTGTTAGTATTGTATATATTCGTCAAATTGCATTGGGTATTTTTCCTTATCCTGCTCACTGTTTTGATGACTTCAGACTTTGAAAAGCTTTTGCCTAGCTGTGGGATCTTGCGGGTCCTTACTTTTTTGTCGACCATAGATGTAATTTCGGAATTTTCAACAAAGACATTTTTTAGGTAAAAATACAATGAATGAATCCTACTCGCATACTAACACTAATAACATTTTGTCAACCTTTCAGAACCAACAAATAACAGACGTGATGAAGGAAAACCAACGACTAAAGAAAATGAACGCGAAGCTCATGAACGTTTGTAAGAAACGCGGCAAAGACACCAACAGAGAGAATGTCGACCCTTGCGAACAGAACGCCAACTGAATCAAGTGTATCGACAGCGCACTGGGAATATATTCAATGAAGACTGTTATTTAAAGGACTAATTTAAAAGGTAAAGTTAAACTTGAAA
Organism: Cyclophora albipunctata; assembly: GCA_963082685.1. Taxonomy (NCBI): domain Eukaryota; kingdom Metazoa; phylum Arthropoda; class Insecta; order Lepidoptera; family Geometridae; genus Cyclophora; species Cyclophora albipunctata. The sequence continues at coordinate 12,350,351 of OY720114.1, read as the reverse complement.
ATTGATACAGAATGTTAGATAACATTCTGTGATTTCTTATTCACTAAGCTTGAGGTCTTCTGTGTAAAGACTGATTTATGATTTATTGATACATTAGCTGATGGATAATGCCAGCGGTATTGGATTGAAAGATATTCTGCCAGAGTATTCACTTTACTGCACTGAAACTTCATATTGGTGCAGTCTAGCTAAGTCATGTAATTTGCATGTTAGTGTATTAAGCTAAATCAGCCTTTATATTCAGTATAATATGTATTAGTCTTTAGAATGACGCCTACGTAGATATCAAGAATACTTGTGAGGATATGACATGTACGTACAGTCAAATCTTAATGTGATGCAACTCATACCGTTTTGTAAGCGTTATGATTTGTATGTATAAACGTTTTATAAACTTTATAAGATACTTAATATAGAATATTCAATTGGTTACGCCCCATTTTCACTTGATCTGAACCGTTCCGGACACTTGCTCGCTCACTTTGTATCGGAATGAAAAAGTGAGCTATATGTTCGGAAATATTTAGAACGCATGAGTGAAAACGCTGCTTAAAAAACGTAATGTGTGACGTGACTCATATCTTACAAATATGTTGACAAAGTTCTTAATACTTGCTTATAATACTCCGTATACTCGTAAATTAACTCTCGGATGTTGGACGTTTAATGTAGACTAGAAGATCCAGTAATTATGATATGTATATTTAAATGTTTTTATAAATCGAGCGCTGGATTACGTAAAAATAAAATTATACTAAGTTTTCAATATCAAACACGTTATCGGCTAACTTTTGTAGTGTAAAACTGTATGTGGTAGTTTTCATAGGAGTCTTACATTTGATTAGATATTGTAAATGAAAGACTGAATGCGAATCGAACATTCCGAAAGCATTTACGAAGTGAAGACTTATTTGATTGAATGGTGCCATTGTTAGGACAAATTATATTATAATGTTTTAGACCTATTAAAAACTTACGACAAAGCACTGTAAACACTGTTATTGGAAACCGGTTTACCATTGACGTCTTACGTCAAACTGATAAGATTGAGGCGTAACTTTATTGTTAAATTACGAAACGTATGTACTGGATGTAATTTTACATGCTTCACTCTATTGTTCGCAGTGCTCTGTCTTTGTTTTTTGTTGGTCCGAGTTTGTTGTATGAAAGGAGTGCCAAGTTTAGCATATGAAGATTATTAGTCTGTTAGCATAATGTGAAGTACAACTTGGATGTTAATAGTATACTGTGTACAGAAAGAGAACCGACATACAGAGCATTCTACTTGTCTCTTTTTGTACCACCTACACTAAACTTTCTAAAAAGTAAAAGCAATTAGCATATTAATGTGTCTTGTATTTCGAGCCATAATTTGTGTATTATACAATTTTAAAGGTGCCTAAAATGATAGTATTTCGCGTTCAAAGACGCACCAATATTTATATCTGCCAAGCGCTTTGTGTATAGATAGTATTAATAAATTATTATTTTTGTACTTATTTCCACCATTTTTATACAAACCCTCTTGTAACTACGGCCAACATGTGATTTGCAATTATGAACCATAAAGTACATTGATAAGCGGCATACTTATTAAATGGTGGCCTTCAGAATGGTTTTTGTGGGAAATACCTTAGTTTTGTACGTCCAAAACTTAATGTGGCAACATGTGAATTTAATGCACAAATTAATTATTAATATTACTTCTCATAACGCACATGTAAGGGCGTAATTGTATTTTAAAATGATTTCTTATTGTTTATTTAATATTCTAAATAATTATCAAAGTATTTTACCAATTATTTTTGTTTTTGTCTGTAATACGAATGACTCAATTTATTTGCCGATTGATTTAATTTATTTTGTTTCATACACGCGCCGTCACGGTCGAGTCGTAACGTTTATCGCGTGATATGTTACAACGTATTGTACCTATTTAAATATATTACGATTGATTTTTACTTGATTTTTTATTTTAAAATAATGAATTGTGAATTACTTTTGAATTTGACATAGTGTTGGGTTGGGACACATCTGTACGTAACCCCGCGAAACTTGATTTTTGGGTTTTTTCTTCCCCGAAGTGTAAATCGGGTTATTTTTACACTTTTTTCTTCTAAGATTTAGTCATGCGGGCACGGCAGGTGTCAGTGCGGGTTTAGTGTCCGAGTGTGGACTGCCATCTGAGTGGATTCAGTTAGACGTCGGCGTTATCTAACATGAAAAAAACACAAGTAAATATAATAGGTTTATTTAAAAGACGGAACAAGAAAATGTTAGTAATAACTAACACATGATATACATGGAGATTATCACTTAAAAGATACGGAATTCACACATCCATCGACAAACATTATTTGAATAACAAGATTACTTAGTAATTACGCCCTGACTAATTCGGTTATGGTCAAATAATATTTTATCAATTAGTAAGGGTGATTGCAGGTTGCTATTGTTAGTAGGCACGACTGGAGATGTGGCGACTCAGTCGCTGTCTTTACCAAACATCTAATGGTTAATTTATCGATATGGCGTAGGAAACCTACTTGAGCTAGCTAAAACTGACCCAATCGCCGCGTACGCAGTAAAGCGTGCGATGAGGAATGTTTAGTCGCTGTACTTCTAACAAGCGACTGACTCGCCGATCGCGATGCAAAAAGTAACATGCCTGCTATCCCTAAATACTGAAGTACACGACATAAACAAAATAACAAATACACGTCCTAATAAAAAAAACAGTAAGATTTTTTTTTCTTTCGATCTCAAGCCGGGTATTAATTAGGCAAAATTTATTAGTAAAAGCTTTATATAAACAGTGTTTATAAACATCTCTGGAAACAGTTTATAAACAAAAGTGATGAATCATGTTGCCGAGCTCGACACTTCGAATGGAGATCAAGACGAAACAGTTTACGGTAAAATTGGTGATAAATACGTCGTAAACAGTTCATCAATAAATGCTGCCTAATGAATACCTGGCTTTAATCGAGAGGGTTCATTTATTTTAATTACGGGCATCAATGATTGAATTATTTTAGTGACACCACGGTTTAAACACTTTCCCCATTCACAGCCTTTCCGTTAACGGTATCAAAAGTGTTATTTTCCTTTTGGTCGACATCTACATTGGAAACATTACTAGTTTCCTGCCCTTGTTCTATATTAAAAAGAATATTATCTTTTCCTTCAACGTCGAGATCATTTTTTCCTTCGTCAATGTTAAGTATCGCACTAATGTTTTCCTTGTTTGTCTCTATATTCATATTTTCTTTCTCTTTCAACAACAGCTCGATTCTCTTGGGCAGCTCTTTCAGTATCTGTTCCGTGTTATCTTTGGTCTCGGTCTCGCTTTGTTCGGTGGCATGTTTCGTTTCTTTGGCTTTCTTTTCGACGTGGTCTGCAAAAGCGTTGTGTCCAGCTAGCTTGGCGAGGTCCGCGGCTAGGCTGAGGTTTTCTTGGTCGTTTGATTTGCCGAGTATTGTAGCCGCTTTGGAAATATCGCCTAGAGCGATGTAGCTGTGATATAAAAAAGGAACGATACAACATTTTTAACACATCGATAATTTTTATTACAACATTTACTATAAAAGCAACTTAAACACAAAAATGAATAAACTATAGGTAGCCCACTCGTCAGAGAATTAAGATGCAAGGCTGTTACTACTTCCATCGAAGGGTCGACAGTGGATTGGATTAATCGGCTTCGATTCGAGCGATATTTCGTACCATACCGATGTGTATCGAATGCATTAGTAGATTAGGGGCCTCGTTCACTATCTCCTAGTAAAGTTCTAAAAATGAGAAGTAATTTTTTTATGAGAAGTAAAAAGTAAGTTCCGATTAGCAACTCGACGGTTAAAAGATTGACTAGCGATATTCATTCATTGACATTCAATGGGTCACTCAATTCTGACAGCTAATCACTTGTCATTGACGTCAAACTATTGTCATGTCATAGTATTTTCTTCTCGGGGTGTTATTTTCTTTTTTTTATGAAATTATGCACATTGCTCACTGCATTTTTGGATAAGCGAAATCTTGCAAAGAATTCTTGATCGTCATGTTTTAAAAAATAGTTCTAGGAATTCTTTGTATAGAATAATATTCTTCTTCTAATTCATCGATTCGGTGCTCTGTATCGTTTATTTATTATCTATCTCTGTCTATGTCAACTTTATTATCGTAAAGGGATTTGAATTTTATTTATGTTTGGAGTATGTAGGAGTATTAAATATTGGTAAGAGAAGCTGACTTAATCGTCAATTAAAGTATTAGTAGTCGAAGCTACAAGTAAGTTACTTGCTACTTTATTCTTTGATTAGCGTTACTCAGAGATGGTGAAATTAGATAAATTGTTACTCGTGACTTTAAGCGACGAGAAGCTTACTTGACACTTTACTCAGAGAAGTTGAGCGAGGCCCTAGGTGTAATAGAAACTTACGTTTCGACTGAATGAAGTTTTTTTGAGTAGTAGTAAGTGAAAACACGACTTATAAAGCATGTCTCCATATAGTGTAGTGTGAGACAGTACTCACCATATCGAAGCGACGGCTTGTTGTCCGAAGCCGAGAGCGCGCGCGGCCCACGAGCGCAGCGTTTGGTCGGCGATGCTGTCCATGTGTCTGCAACATATGAGGCGTATGAGGAGTACTTCCTTAATCAAACTCGAGCTATGCAACATTAGCGATAACCTATCACTAAAAATCATAAAACACAAAGGACTAATTTATACAGGTAAGTAACGTCCAGAAATCCAAAGGGCAAAGTCCACTGACTAAAAATCATCTATATATATATGTCGGAGATGGACGTATAATCAAGCTATAGAAGTTAAAGAGTAGTTTGTAAATTCAGTTGACTGATGGAATCGGTAGTGTTGTTATTCCGTGACGTGAGTTCTACCTTCGTGGTGTAGTCTGTGGTATGAGAATAGACTATGTTAAGTCTGTGGTGTTACGCACTATGACAGATGACAGTTGTTTGATAGAGGGATGTGAGCTGGTTTGGTAGTCTGTGGCAGTGAGTGAGTGAGTGAGTCTATGATAAGAAAAGATGGCGTACATTAGACGTTATGGGACGAATGGAGATGGTTGGATGGCGGATTTTTGGAACGTAGATTGGAGGAAGGATGGGTTGACGACATCACGATCGTATTGCGAATCGAGTATAGGATTAGGAAAAGATTCTATGGCGTGGACAGGACGACTATGGGGTGTAGGGAGGTCGTTTAGGTTCCATCAATTAATTGAATCTAGACGTATCCTAACTGTAATCTGTAATCCATGATGATCGTGTGTAAAATACAAGCAATGTCATTGTAATGAAGTCCTGTGAGATATTATTTCAAGACCAAGACCTAGGAATCCTAAGATATCTGATGTTGTATTGACAGTATAATGCTCGTGCTTATCCTGATGTGACATTTCCCCGATATCAGAAGTGGGGTAAATATCGCTGTTCGGCCGACATCAGAAGTGGGATGATTATCGAGGTTAGCCGACATCAGAAGTGGGATGATTATCGCTGTTTCCCCGACATATAAAAGAAAGTCGTGTTAGTTACACTATTTATAACTCGAGAACAGCTGAACCGATTTGGCTGAAAACTGGTGGGGAGTTAGTTTAGAACCAGGAGATAGATATAGGATACTATTTATCCCGTATTTCCTACGGGAACGGGTGCGCTGTGGGTAAAACCGCGGGGCACAGCTAGTTATAAATAAACACAAACTCCTGCTCACCTCAGTCGACACAATATATACGCCTCCATAAACATGTTGGCTTCGAGGAGCGTGTTGACGGCTCCGATGACGTCATGCATCGCCAACAAACTGCCCACCTTGCGATACACGCCGCCGCCGTACCACCGGGACTCTGGACAACAACTCGCAACTTGTAGTCTTCATGTTTACAGCTCGAAAAGGAAGTAAGTAAGATAGCCCGTAATGGTCCACTGCTTGGCGAAAGCCTCCCGTTTCACCGAAGATATCAGTTTTGTAAGGAGGGTAATTTTAGTTATTTGATGGTGGTTTAAAATAAACTGGCTTCGAAGTTTATTTGGGACTGTTTCGGAATGCATTTCGTTTAAATAACTAACCATGAAGTACTAGTAACTACTGACCATGAAACTTGTCTCCTTCGCCCCGAGCTATCAACCGATCTATTTGGGCCACATACAACTGAGTGACATCCTTCCAGTATCTGAAACATTACAAACTAAACTAAACCACTGACAAAGTAATATTTATTAACATAAGTATTGAGTTCAAAGAAACTACTCATTACAGTATTCTGGGGAAAACCTTGCGCTCGGTGAAAATATCAATACAAAGTAAAGGAACAGTAAAATAATATAGAACAGTACTCAATTGAATATCCAATTAACGAATAATCTATATATAGAGACCCACACATCTGGCTCCCACGCGCACTCGATTTGCCCATTTTACGTGAACCGTGACTCTTTAATTAATTTCAATATATTATATGCTACATTGATCCTAACTGTCTTGCTATCCTTCTAAAACTAAAATAGTGTGTGTTGTGGTTAATAAACATTTATAACTCATCGTTGTGGTTTAATTCTTCCACCGTTACCACGCACCCCCATAGCTACCACAATTTTTTCTGTATTGTACTTTCTTTGTGTGGCAATAAATTGTTTTTTTTTTTTTTGTAAATACAAAAAGTAATTCAAACTTGGATAGTAACAAATTAATAAACCCAACAATTATAAAGGTCCTTTGAAAATTTCAGTGAAGTATAGTCCACTCACTTGTAAGACACACATGGAACGACGCTAAGCAGGTACGTATCGATGCAATCCTTTTGCGCCGCGTAATTAATCGCCGCCGCGTATTCGCCGCGGAATATCAACAGCATTAGGTACGATTCCGTGCTGCCGCACACTTGGTGACGGGACACTGGAAATTATATGGGAAATATTATCATTGTAAAGGTAATATGCTCATTAGTAATTAAATATGATCGTCGTGAATTACGTCAGTAATTTGATCATCATACTAAATAAATTGACTCTTCGTAGCTTCTAGAATACGCTATACGCATTTAACGCCATCTTTATGTTATGGTATGCGTGAAATGATATGAGGATAGATGGATGTTTTTAAATCTTTCACGCAATAACTACTGGACGAATTTACTAGAAACTACGGATATTATACTTTTTTATCCCGGAATTATCACAGGAACGGCAACAGGACGGATAATATCAGGAGTAAGTAAAGATAGGTAAGCAACCCAAAATGACTTACACTCTTCATCCAATACTTGGTTAACATCATTAATACTGCCGAAAATCTTCAAGAAATCCGAATCATACTCGAACGTGACTTCTTTAATAACGTCCGCTAAGCCTCTTATCTCTTTATGTTCCTTCACATATTTGTGTATCATTGTTAAGACGCCATTCAGTCTCGTCAAGTGAAGTTGTTTATACAATGTGGGGACGAGGAATTTCTTAGGAGCCTTGACCTTCGCCTCGGCCGTGAGCGCCGCGTTCTCGAGGCGATCCGCTTCAGGGTTCGGCTCGGTGTTACCTTTATCCGTGTGCTCTTTCCTTGGTTCCTTTTTGTTTGGTCTCTGTGCTTCCTTTTCTGCAATTAAAAAAAGGAAATTTAGCTTTTATACTCCAAATTTATTTCTTAATTAAAACATAGCTAGAACACAGCTCATGTAAGAACTTTTAAAAGAAGCTAAATATCAAATTCAAGAGCCGAGCTTTGTTTAATTGAACCGATGCAGGCTTAACTTAGGCCATTCTCTCTGCTAGCAGCAGCCGGCGCCGCCCGCGACACGAGTGATGTGTGTGTGTGTACCGTAGCGGGCCGGCGGGTGGTGGCGGGGCCGCCAGGCGCGCAGGCTGCAGTCGGCGCCGCCCGCGACACGAGTGATGTGTGTGTGTGTACCGTAGCGGGCCGGCGGGTGGTGGCGGGGCCGCCAGGCGCGCAGGCTGCAGTCGGCGCCGCCCGCGACACGAGTGATGTGTGTGTGTGTACCGTAGCGGGCCGGCGGGTGGTGGCGGGGCCGCCAGGCGCGCAGGCTGCAGTCGGCGCCGCCCGCGACACGAGTGATGTGTGTGTGTGTACCGTAGCGGGCCGGCGGGTGGTGGCGGGGCCGCCAGGCGCGCAGGCTGCAGTCGGCGCCGCCCGCGACACGAGTGATGTGTGTGTGTGTACCGTAGCGGGCCGGCGGGTGGTGGCGGGGCCGCCAGGCGCGCAGGCTGCAGTCGGCGCCGCCCGCGACACGAGTGATGTGTGTGTGTGTACCGTAGCGGGCCGGCGGGTGGTGGCGGGGCCGCCAGGCGCGCAGGCTGCAGTCGGCGCCGCCCGCGACACGAGTGATGTGTGTGTGTGTACCGTAGCGGGCCGGCGGGTGGTGGCGGGGCCGCCAGGCGCGCAGGCTGCAGTCGGCGCCGCCCGCGACACGAGTGATGTGTGTGTGTGTACCGTAGCGGGCCGGCGGGTGGTGGCGGGGCCGCCAGGCGCGCAGGCTGCAGTCGGCGCCGCCCGCGACACGAGTGATGTGTGTGTGTGTACCGTAGCGGGCCGGCGGGTGGTGGCGGGGCCGCCAGGCGCGCAGGCTGCAGTCGGCGCCGCCCGCGACACGAGTGATGTGTGTGTGTGTACCGTAGCGGGCCGGCGGGTGGTGGCGGGGCCGCCAGGCGCGCAGGCTGCAGTCGGCGCCGCCCGCGACACGAGTGATGTGTGTGTGTGTACCGTAGCGGGCCGGCGGGTGGTGGCGGGGCCGCCAGGCGCGCAGGCTGCAGTCGGCGCCGCCCGCGACACGAGTGATGTGTGTGTGTGTACCGTAGCGGGCCGGCGGGTGGTGGCGGGGCCGCCAGGCGCGCAGGCTGCAGTCGGCGCCGCCCGCGACACGAGTGATGTGTGTGTGTGTACCGTAGCGGGCCGGCGGGTGGTGGCGGGGCCGCCAGGCGCGCAGGCTGCAGTCGGCGCCGCCCGCGACACGAGTGATGTGTGTGTGTGTACCGTAGCGGGCCGGCGGGTGGTGGCGGGGCCGCCAGGCGCGCAGGCTGCAGTCGGCGCCGCCCGCGACACGAGTGATGTGTGTGTGTGTACCGTAGCGGGCCGGCGGGTGGTGGCGGGGCCGCCAGGCGCGCAGGCTGCAGTCGGCGCCGCCCGCGACACGAGTGATGTGTGTGTGTGTACCGTAGCGGGCCGGCGGGTGGTGGCGGGGCCGCCAGGCGCGCAGGCTGCAGTCGGCGCCGCCCGCGACACGAGTGATGTGTGTGTGTGTACCGTAGCGGGCCGGCGGGTGGTGGCGGGGCCGCCAGGCGCGCAGGCTGCAGTCGGCGCCGCCCGCGACACGAGTGATGTGTGTGTGTGTACCGTAGCGGGCCGGCGGGTGGTGGCGGGGCCGCCAGGCGCGCAGGCTGCAGTCGGCGCCGCCCGCGACACGAGTGATGTGTGTGTGTGTACCGTAGCGGGCCGGCGGGTGGTGGCGGGGCCGCCAGGCGCGCAGGCTGCAGTCGGCGCCGCCCGCGACACGAGTGATGTGTGTGTGTGTACCGTAGCGGGCCGGCGGGTGGTGGCGGGGCCGCCAGGCGCGCAGGCTGCAGTCGGCGCCGCCCGCGACACGAGTGATGTGTGTGTGTGTACCGTAGCGGGCCGGCGGGTGGTGGCGGGGCCGCCAGGCGCGCAGGCTGCAGTCGGCGCCGCCCGCGACACGAGTGATGTGTGTGTGTGTACCGTAGCGGGCCGGCGGGTGGTGGCGGGGCCGCCAGGCGCGCAGGCTGCAGTCGGCGCCGCCCGCGACACGAGTGATGTGTGTGTGTGTACCGTAGCGGGCCGGCGGGTGGTGGCGGGGCCGCCAGGCGCGCAGGCTGCAGTCGGCGCCGCCCGCGACACGAGTGATGTGTGTGTGTGTACCGTAGCGGGCCGGCGGGTGGTGGCGGGGCCGCCAGGCGCGCAGGCTGCAGTCGGCGCCGCCCGCGACACGAGTGATGTGTGTGTGTGTACCGTAGCGGGCCGGCGGGTGGTGGCGGGGCCGCCAGGCGCGCAGGCTGCAGTCGGCGCCGCCCGCGACACGAGTGATGTGTGTGTGTGTACCGTAGCGGGCCGGCGGGTGGTGGCGGGGCCGCCAGGCGCGCAGGCTGCAGTCGGCGCCGCCCGCGACACGAGTGATGTGTGTGTGTGTACCGTAGCGGGCCGGCGGGTGGTGGCGGGGCCGCCAGGCGCGCAGGCTGCAGTCGGCGCCGCCCGCGACACGAGTGATGTGTGTGTGTGTACCGTAGCGGGCCGGCGGGTGGTGGCGGGGCCGCCAGGCGCGCAGGCTGCAGTCGGCGCCGCCCGCGACACGAGTGATGTGTGTGTGTGTACCGTAGCGGGCCGGCGGGTGGTGGCGGGGCCGCCAGGCGCGCAGGCTGCAGTCGGCGCCGCCCGCGACACGAGTGATGTGTGTGTGTGTACCGTAGCGGGCCGGCGGGTGGTGGCGGGGCCGCCAGGCGCGCAGGCTGCAGTCGGCGCCGCCCGCGACACGAGTGATGTGTGTGTGTGTACCGTAGCGGGCCGGCGGGTGGTGGCGGGGCCGCCAGGCGCGCAGGCTGCAGTCGGCGCCGCCCGCGACACGAGTGATGTGTGTGTGTGTACCGTAGCGGGCCGGCGGGTGGTGGCGGGGCCGCCAGGCGCGCAGGCTGCAGTCGGCGCCGCCCGCGACACGAGTGATGTGTGTGTGTGTACCGTAGCGGGCCGGCGGGTGGTGGCGGGGCCGCCAGGCGCGCAGGCTGCAGTCGGCGCCGCCCGCGACACGAGTGATGTGTGTGTGTGTACCGTAGCGGGCCGGCGGGTGGTGGCGGGGCCGCCAGGCGCGCAGGCTGCAGTCGGCGCCGCCCGCGACACGAGTGATGTGTGTGTGTGTACCGTAGCGGGCCGGCGGGTGGTGGCGGGGCCGCCAGGCGCGCAGGCTGCAGTCGGCGCCGCCCGCGACACGAGTGATGTGTGTGTGTGTACCGTAGCGGGCCGGCGGGTGGTGGCGGGGCCGCCAGGCGCGCAGGCTGCAGTCGGCGCCGCCCGCGACACGAGTGATGTGTGTGTGTGTACCGTAGCGGGCCGGCGGGTGGTGGCGGGGCCGCCAGGCGCGCAGGCTGCAGTCGGCGCCGCCCGCGACACGAGTGATGTGTGTGTGTGTACCGTAGCGGGCCGGCGGGTGGTGGCGGGGCCGCCAGGCGCGCAGGCTGCAGTCGGCGCCGCCCGCGACACGAGTGATGTGTGTGTGTGTACCGTAGCGGGCCGGCGGGTGGTGGCGGGGCCGCCAGGCGCGCAGGCTGCAGTCGGCGCCGCCCGCGACACGAGTGATGTGTGTGTGTGTACCGTAGCGGGCCGGCGGGTGGTGGCGGGGCCGCCAGGCGCGCAGGCTGCAGTCGGCGCCGCCCGCGACACGAGTGATGTGTGTGTGTGTACCGTAGCGGGCCGGCGGGTGGTGGCGGGGCCGCCAGGCGCGCAGGCTGCAGTCGGCTCCGCCCGCGAGCACGGCGCCGCGCGCGAGCCCGGGGAAGGCCCCGCTCAGTATCGCGCTCCGCGCCGCGCTGAACACCGCGGTGCACGTCGCGCTCGCCACGTCCCACAGCTGGGAATCCGTCACACACTATGATGGGCTTACGTCGTTCATAGGACATTTTGGTAATAATGAATCTTTGTTAACAAAATCTATCTTTTATTATTTAATGACTTATTGGTAAGTATCCAACCTTGGTGTCGTACAGTTTAACGATTGCAACGACCGGGATCGACGGTTTAACGTGTCCTCCGAAGCACGGTAGCGCTCGGATAGAAATACCACCCATTGCTTCACTTCACACGTTCAATCGGGATGAATGAACGTCGCTTAGTCAACCTTATTCATACATTATATCAATTTTATTCTTATCCATTCATTATACATCACAAATCACACATTACCTTCAGAATTCATTAGTAACTGAGTACGACGGGTCAATTGAATCGTTACCTTGGCGCATTCAGTAGTCATAGTCATGAGCTGTCCGTCGCGATGCTCGTTCCACTTCACCTTGAAGACGAGCGGCTTGTGCGTCGGCAGGCTCGCGAACGTCACTAGCTCCTTACCGCCGTCTGGGAAATAAACATGTGTCAGTTCGTAATGTACTAACTAAACATACCTATATTGGGTTTGGATTCGATTCCCGCCCGGAGTCAACAATACGTGAAAACATATTTGTTGGCGACGACGTCTGGGTGTCAATTATACACATATTCTTACTAGCTGCCCCGGCAAACGTTGTTTTGCAATATAAAAATTAAGGGCCATATTAGTTTATCTTTTAACTCTTAAAAAGAATTAGACCACACCTTCTTTATCCTTAAGCTCCAATATTATGACATTCTTGTCTTTGCCGACGGAGCAGGCTGCAATCAAGTTCTTGTAGGGCGATTCTTCCTGAGACGCTGCCGTGTGCTGAGGATGGATGTCCATCATGTGGACCATGGTTCTGGGTGTATTAAATGTTTCTTTATAGATAATTGTTACATTTGTCTGTTGAGCAGACTTTAGTAATCTTAGGGTCTAACCACATTGAAACTCATCGGCGACAAGCCGAGTAGTGCGGTGATACGCACTCGGCACAAGCCGATTCCGCGTCGATAAATGTGGTTAGACCCTTAGTAGGTAAAATTAGTAAATGTCTCGTACTAAGTAATTTCGAGTACATTAGTAGCTTGCCCTGGTGGCGAAGTTTTAGACAGCCTGAAGGCATCCGAATTGGTGTAACCATTGAAACAATAACAATATAAATATAATGGTTCACTCGTGTGATTGTTCATTCAAGTGATTTTTTTTCTATCATTCCATGTTCACACGGCTTAGCTGCAATGACATGGGAATGACGTAGAAATGAACATTCACCCGGAGTTTCTTTCGATATGGCATAGATATTTCGCTTTTTCAGAATGAACGATTGATACCGAAAAAAAGATCCTACATAGTTAAGTAATTAATAAATGGTCATTTATGTTTTACTTTGCTGTCAGATTTGTTAGATGACAGATGTTTGTGTGAAAAATTACCCATTTGATTCCACCTTAAGAATATGCAGCCACCAATATCATTCAATTTTCACAGTTACATACATCAGTTAGGCTCGGAAATATGCGGATAAAATCACAGGGACAGAGAAACAGTTATGGTATAGTAGTAGGGAGTAATACAATAGTCTAGTACAATAGTGTACTCACGTGAACGCAAACGCGACGGCCATCGGTTGCAAAGTGTCTTCGTCAACCAGCGCTATGGCGCCGCTGTGCGAGCCCACCAGCAGCCCGCTCGGCAGCGGGGTGATGGCCGTCACGGACCAACATTGTCCGTCGACGACTATGGGCAGCGGAGTCGCCGCTACAGGGGAATCATTAGTAGATTATAGTAAAAAATGTATTAGCCAGTAATGCCCCACAGCTGGGCAAAGGCCTCTTATCTCACGGAAGATGTTGCAATGATGTCAAGATGATGTGATATCGTTCGTCAAACGGGAGGATTCCTGCCTTTTGGGTAAGGTCATGGAATATAATTTTATTTAGTTGTGACACACATATGTAAATCACAATCAAACAAACAATATTTTGTGTTTGTTAATTTAATGGATACTAGATAAAAGTAAGGCCAAGATAAATAGTCGTTTCTAAGACAAGTCTTAGCCGAAGCAATTGTTTAGCAGTGATCTAAGATCATGATTTGATTAAATAAACGGTACTTAGAACGATTCTTTCGCTAAAAGTCATGCTTTGGCTTAGACAAGTCTAAGATTAGATTTTTGATTACTTAGCACGTTCTAAGCTTGAGTTTGACGTCTTATTCAGAACAATCAAATACAAAAGTGAATTGTTCAACTTTTATGCTTAAAAAATATCATACACTAAAAATATCATAAAGTTGTTAAATATATGATTAAAAATATAATTAAAAGCTGACTTATAATTTTTCATACATGTATTTTAAGTAAAAACATTACATTTAAAAAAATATATTTTGTGAATTAGAATGCGCCACTGAAAGTATTGGCGCATTCTAATTCACAAAATAATTCAGCGAAGATCTCTTCTCTCTCATTCTTAGCTAAACGTTAGTCATAGATTCGTCTATTTAAGAGAATATCAGGATTCGTGCTATTCTAAGCCAAGGTACGACTTTTCAAAGTAGTCTTTTGACTAAATCTTAGTAACGATTTATCTCGGCCTAAGAGGTGCCTTACAGGCTTAGATGCGATTGGTGTGAGCATCAGATCAAGTAAAAATAAAAACTAAACGCTGGGTACAATACCGTGAAGGATGCATGTTTTAAACTTTGCTTTAATTTCACTTTACATTCACAACCTAATTACAATACCAAAATGATTAGTTTGACTGAAAATGGTAAGTTCGACCCTCAAATACTCAAATTAGGGCTCACTTACTTTCATATATTTTTGAATACTCATTGTCAAATAAAATATGGATGCTAGAATGTGAATAATTTGAGCGAGAGGGCGAGGAGGAAGGCGGAAGCTGTTCAAGTAAGTGTTAGGAAGCGAAAGTGATCCATACGTTGGTTGTCTGCGAGGCGGTCGTAGCGCACGAGCCGGCGGCCCGCCACGGCGTACAGCCCGCGCCCGGCCGCGCCCCCGCCCGCGCCCCCGGCCCCGCCCGCGCCCCCGCCCGCGCCCCACGCCAGCGCGAACACGCCGCCCGGCGCGGCCGGCGCCAGCGCGCGCGCCGCCCGCGCGCCGCCGCCGCCCGTCTCCACCACGCCCACCTGCACACACCGTGACCTATGGACTCACCCGCGCGGCCGGCGCCAGCGCGCGCGCCGCCCGCGCGCCGCCGCCGCCCGTCTCCACCACGCCCACCTGCACACACCGTGACCTATGGACTCACCCGCGCGGCCGGCGCCAGCGCGCGCGCCGCCCGCGCGCCGCCGCCGCCCGTCTCCACCACGCCCACCTGCACACACCGTGACCTATGGACTCACCCGCGCGGCCGGCGCCAGCGCGCGCGCCGCCCGCGCGCCGCCGCCGCCCGTCTCCACCACGCCCACCTGCACACACCGTGACCTATGGACTCACCCGCGCGGCCGGCGCCAGCGCGCGCGCCGCCCGCGCGCCGCCGCCGCCGCCGCCACTCACTCGTCTCACTCTCAAGTAGCCTGTGTTTTTGTGTGTTTTTTTCAGATTCGAATCTATCTCTGTGTAAATGTTTATCTAAACTTGTTCGATAGGTTTTGCGATAAAGGGAAAGAATATTTAAACGGCCATTCCACCCTTTACAATTAACATTTCTAGGATAGGAGGGTATGGTATGAAGTCCGTGGGAGTACAGCGGTGGGTTACCCGCGACTCGGCGGTGCCGAAGGCCAGCAGCCCCTCGCGCTCGGGATGCCACGCCACGGCCACCACCTTGCCCTGCACGCCCTGCCAGTATGACGTCACGCTGCCCGCCGCCATCTTGTCTTCCTGGTCACTCTGAGTGCGCCACACCCGCACCGCGCCGTCGCCTACTGCTATAGCGATTCTACACGAAGTTAGAAAATTATATTTGAAGATTGCACGTTGAACTAGGAAAACTTCTTTAATTACTAATATTATTGCTACATATCGGATCCACAAGATGGATGGATGGATGTTTGGATGTAATATATATTTGTTACTCTTTCATGAAAAAATTCTGGACGGATTTGGATGGAACTTAACAGTAATATAAAGTTATACATCAGAATAACACATGGGATAAATTTTATCCCGAAATTTCCGCGGGAAAGAGTACAACACGCGTAACATCGCGGGGCGCGGCTAGTCAAGTATAAAATATCCACTTACTTGCCGGCATCATACGGACATTGACTGACATAGTACACGAATCCTCCCAGAGTGTGTAGTGTATTAATCCATTTATCCTGGCACAAACTATAGCAGACGATATCTCTGTCTTGAGCTACGGTCCAAACAGACCAACCGGGGTCGACTTCACCTTCATTCTGTACGCGGGGAGCGTCTGTAGCGATGCAGTATAGACCTCGCTTGTGGTAGTTGTGTACAACACGCCATTGGAGCTTGTTTTTGCTGAAAATATAATAGTAATGTACAACCATAAGAGGTGTACATAGTACACACATCAACACTGTCTAGGGATATTTTGGATTTACTCAATTTACTCAAAATATATTAAAAATAACATACATGTATATATTTTTATCTACATTAATGTTGTAACATTCTACTTATGTTTCCAATACTTGACTTGAGTTTCATAATAGTAACGAGTGTTATATGCAGTTGCATACACTACTTTATCTTCACTAATGCAATTAATCAAACAAAACACATTGCGAAACTTTAAATTCACGCGTACGTGTATTGTCACAGTGAACTTGCCGCCATTAAAATCTAACCAATGAGAGCGCAGCTGCGCGTACGGCCAATCAGGAGCGAGCGAGATCTTACCAAAGAGTTTTGTGTATGCAAGTTTAGTAGTTTCGACGAAGCACGGACAACTCCCGTGAAGGCTCTCTCTCGCCTATACAGCGCGAGCCCACTCGTGCGCCACCCCCACCTCAACAACCACAACAGCAACTCTCTGCGCGCGCGGCGGCCGGCAGTGCGGGGAGAGAGCGCGCGCACCCACCTCCTGATGAAGGCCACCGTATGTGGCCGAAACGTGTCGAGGAACTCTCGACAGTAGTCTCCGTCGTACGTAAGTTCCCGTTTAAATAAATAATAAAGTTTCGACGAAGTTTTCACGTATAACCCAACTGTTTTCAAAAGCCAGCCTAATATCAAAATTTTATACAACTAGTATGAGGATTTTGACATAAGACTCGCCAGGTTAATTGGTCGCGTTATAATGATGTTATAATGAGAATTTACGATCTGGATGTGGATATTATAACATCATGTGCAATTGCTTAAATTGAGTGTTTTAGTTGTCTGCGCTATAACAGTAGTAATTATAAGTCAAGTATTGGAAACATAAGTAGAATGTTACAACATTAGTGTAGATAAACTACTATTATAAAGCTCATTTAACAGACTACACTCTAGAATAAAAGAAAACTAAGTACTTTTTTACGAAAATTATTTTTTATTCAAATAAAGAAAAAGCGAAACTAGATATTTTCGTTTCGTCTTTCTATTTCGCATTGAACAGCGTGGTGTCGCGACGGTTATTTTTGTTGATAATAAATAAACTTCGATCCATCCGGGTGTCCCTTGACACCTCTCAAGTTTTTTTAGGTACTAAATAGATTTAAGCGTTCTTGCGCAAACCACCCTAAGACTAGTAAGGAGTAGATGGGCCACCTGTCAATGTTCATGGGGTTGCAAGTCAAGAGCTGGCTCTTCCCGTCGGAGACGAGCAGCGCGGCGGCGCGCAGCCACAGCAGCGCAGGCCACGCCGGCGCCGCGCGCCCCGCCGCCCCGCGCGCCGCGCGCCCCGCCCCGCGCGCGCCGCCCGCCCCGCCCGCCGCGCTCGACGACACCAGCTTGCCCGACTTCGACCAGATACGGACACCGCTGATCAAAACACTCATATTATTTTACTTGTTGTAATACTGGTTTCCTAAGTTTGAGCGAACACTAGTCGTTTTGAATTGAAACGATTACGGGTACACTTCGCTTTTATTTAAAAAAATATCCGACGTTTCGGCCCCTTTACAGGAACCTTGCTCACAGAAGACTATAAAAGTGAAGTGTAGTAACCGTAGTTTCAATTCAAAATTATTGTACATGTTTCAACCATCTATAAATCCTTAATAATGTTCATTTAAATCAAATATTACAAAATAAATGTTATATCCTGGATCATGTAGAAATTATAATTGATAGAAGCCTTTCAAATGAACTCACCCATTTTTTCCAATAGAAGCTAATAAATGTTTGTGTATGTGATCACTAGCTTCTCCATTTCCATTCAAAGAACTCCCGTCTTTAGACTTAGAATTCTCTTTTTTACAAGAACCACCTTTATTCACAGCCTCTGTAGAAGACCCTGCTTCATTTTCAACCTTAGCTTTATCCATAGCATTGACCAAAGACTCTATACTCTGTTCGGATTCAGTTTTCTTCTTCAAAATCTCTGCTTTTAACTTCTCACATTCCTCCAAGAAGTCATCTTTTTTCTCTTCCTTCTCTTTGACATAGATGTCTTCGGGGGTGTACTTTTTGTGTCCAAATTCATCGGCCTCATGGTCTTTGTAGATGTCAAACATGTCGTCTTCTTGGACTATGCTTGCATCAAAACTGTCATCTGGAAGTTTCTTGTCAACGGCTGAAGCCAGATCTTCTTCAACTGTTTTGGGCGGTTCAGGTTGATCACCTGGTTCTTTTTCACCAACCGTTTCTTTTTGATCAACCATTTCTTTTTGATCAATTAGTTCTTTTGGATCAGTTTGGTCAATATGTTCACTGGGTTCTACTTCATCCCCAGGCTCCGGCTCGTTCTGGATTTTCCTCATCCGATCCATAGCGGTCCACCGTTTCTTTGTTGACTCTTCAATTGTCTTCTTGAGTACAACTTGGTATTGTGGGCACCAGCCCACTTGGACCACTTCATCGTCCGTACCGCGGACTTTGTATAGCAATTTACCAGGTCCTGAAATATTTAGTATAATTTCTTGAATATTAGGGTTTTATGTCAATATTTGGAGTAGGTATTAATTGGATAGTGAATGGGCTTGGCAATAAGGCCCAAAGTTTTAAAAGTATTATTGCAAACTTAGTTCAGGTTAGAACAGATTGTTGATAGCCTGGATACTGTATGGATTGGTATCCAAGCTATCAACTTTGAATGGTAAAAATTATCCATGAAATTCTGCATGACAATTATTAAGTAAAATTCCTATAATAACAAGTTCAATGCAGATGAACTTGGCAGGTGCTGGGAGTTAGTAGAATCAAAGATGTGGCAGTAAATACTTATACACTCAGAGTCTCAATTTACTATGTATTTTATACACCTAGCACATACCACTCAAATCAACAACAAAAATAACTCCTTGCTTCGTCCCAACAGCGACATGCATTGGTATATGAGGCGAGCAGCTCAGACAGGTTGGCTTGAAGCTCTTCAAGAGGTGAGGAAAGGACTTGGCTATGTTTGTAGCCAGGTCCCACTTGACAAGGTTGCCGAAGTTGCCAACAGACACCGCAACAGTGGCGGTTGAGTATCCTACACTTACAACATGCTGTGGAACACAAATTTGATATAAAGAGTAGTTTGCTTATACAAAGGGTAGCATAGTTTACTTCAGGATTGAGGTTGACTAGACAAATGTTTAGTCTGGCTGTTTCATTAATGTATAATTGATGCCTTGCTATTGTTTTAGTTTAATGTATTTGTTGAATTTATGATTTATTACTTTTTGAATTATAATAAAAATATTGCAGTATGCAAGCAATGGGACAATATAGGTTAGAAAATAAACTACAGCGATTCTATCTTCTCCAACAGTCAATGTTGCAGACATCTCATGTGTTACTTACTTCTTTCTGTTGTGCATGAACTTCATGTCCGTGAATGTACTCAATTTCAGACTTGTCATCAACTTGCTTTATGGTCCACTCTTTCACCATTCCATCGGCACTGCAAGTCAGGAAATTGCGCTTCTCTGGCCATTCCGGACTTATGTCTACACTTACTATTCTGGAGGTAGAAAATAAGGAATCAATAACAGTAGTGTACATGTGTAGGACTGAATCTTAACATTATTGATTTTGAATCAGATGCTTATACATTTGATTTAGTAGATGCCTACTTAGATAAGATCACATTCTTTACATTTCAATCACAAACAAAACATATAAGCTATTGTTATCGGTAACATGTGAGGTGCTTTGTACCACAACAAAGAAGGCACGTGGACACTAAAGAATTGTATATGATCAGAACTTACTTCTCTTTATGTGCCTTCCTAAGAACATGTGTGTTGTATCTGTATTTACTGTCGATTACTCCGTCGTACTCCTCAGGTATGGGCTCCAGAACACAGAGCCATCTAATCGGACCACCATAAATGATCCATCCATCGCTACTTACGCGTAGGACTGACACATGAAACCAGTTCGGAGACGGAAATAATATAGTCTCGTCCATTTTTCATAAGTTTCTAATTTGCAGGATGCTATTATTTCAGAAAAATACCGGTAAAATAGTGCGGCACTGTTGTTTTGCGGCGTTTATTTAACCGGCTGAGTTGCGCTGAATGAAAAATTGTTTGTTTCACTTTCGTTTCGTTTGATTTGACTTGACAGTAACAGTTGTTCATTGTTGAGTGTTGTATTTTGCTTGACATTGACAACTGACAAGTGACATTCCACTATTTATCACACCTACTGATTTGACTGGAATTGATTGCGCCATGATTTAATTTGAATATTAAGTCCTTGGACTGCGCCATTAATATAGACGGTACGGATCACGAACTAAAGTCCCTACATACGGAACGTGTTTTTATACGGACGAGACGGAACGGGAAGTTTTAGAAAAATCGTTTCATAAAAAATTTACATGAAGGACATATGTCACGGAGTCACGGACGGGACGGGAACGTGGCACTCACGAGGCGGGAAAAATATCGTCGTCGACGATGTTTAGCACGTCCCGCCCCGCGCGTGCCCCCCGTCCGTCCGTGTCTCCGCTGCGTATGCACAGTCACTCCGTTCGCCTTTGACATTTTTGTAACATAAATTGCTTGTTTGAATTGATTTCTATACAAATGTCGAAAATGGACGAGGAAAAAAATGTTTTTGACATACGAAATTATTGATATAAAATTGAGTCTCATCATCCAGAAGTTCTTTGTAAAGAGTGTGGTATTCTCCTTCTTGGTCTCTTTTGTGCCATGGGGGATGAACTTCTTGTTCGGGGCCGTAGCTACTTCGTCATCTAGGGCAATAGCAATTAAAGCCAATTCTTAAAATGAAAAATCCATCTTTCCTTATTACAACACTAGCACGTTAGATCCGAGTCACTGTCACGGTGCGTATGCATTTACACCACGTTCCCGTTTTGAACGAATAAATCACGTCCCCGTCTCGTTCACGTCCCGTCCGAGGTATTATCACGTTACGTATGCAGTAACATTAAAAGACTGTTTGACTGCATCACGGGATTCAAGGTGCTACTACGAGTATGACTTAATGACAGGACTTAAAAGTTAGTCACGAATGTCTATAGTTCAAAACCTTTATGGCTGCTTAAATTAAAATTATCGCGTACCTACTATTATTCATGACGTGCATGTTTGTCTGTATCTTGGTCAGTATCATCACGGGTATCATGTATATAATATACAAACCTAAGGTCGTCGATGGTGTAGGGAGCCAAGGCAAAGTCGTAGACATAGAGGAATAAGTAAAAAAAAACGGCGAACGGATGTTTCAATTTTGTTTTGGTAGGTAGGTATCTAATATATGTATCATCAGCTAGTCTAGTGTGAATGAGTCTAGTAGTACCTAGGTTAGGTAGGTACATTTTGTAGGATATAAAATACAAGAAATAAAATGAAGGAATTAATAAAACAGACAATAATCAATTCATTTATTAAATGTTTGTTAACTGTTACCTCGTACCCTGATAATACTTTATGATTGTACGATTGATTTAGGCCAAGTTACCTTATAATATAAAATTAATTACCTACATTATATAATATTAATTCCATATTGGGCGGGCCCCCAAACTAAAATAAAACAACATTATAATCCATGATGAATAAGCGGCACTATGATGCGGAGCGGAAGCACTTACTTAAAGGTTGTTAGAAAATGAAATGGTTCCAATTTCAAAAAAAAATCTTTAAATAAAAAAAATGTTTTGTTTGAAATTAGTGAAAAGGTAACGCGTAAAAGTTGTTAGTTTTACAGTAGTTAGCTACTTTTAAAATGTAATTTAACTAGGTAGGTACCTGAACCTATGGATTCAGAGAGATTGATGTGTTACTAAAATTGTGAAAAGAAAAGAGTTTCTCAAAGTGTATCTAGTAGGTAAATAATTTTGATTTGGTTTTCTGTCTATTCAGTCATGTGATGTGTAATATAAAATCAAAATGGCGATTTAATTAAATCTTCCCTCAAAAACAGAAAGTTATCGCGGTCGGTAGCATTTTTGTTTAATCAACGTTTTATAAACCCAAATTGATAGCTAATTAGGTGCTTTGTTAGATTAATATTGCTGTTTAGCAAAACGGTTTTGGTTGGTCGAATCGGAATCGGGCGCGAGTAGGTACCTAAAGTTAGATCTGTGAAATGTATGTGTTATATAGTGTTAGTGTTATCGTGGCATCTTGTATGCTTTTTGTTTCGCATCTCAAAGCAAGCTCTCGAGGCTCCTGGCTACACCTGGTAAGTAGTTAGGTACCTACCATTACTTCTTTGAGATTTTTTGTACCTACTAAAGTTCGGTCGCGTCGGTAATCAGGAAGAATTTCGTGCAGTGACCTTTATCTATCTGTCTGTGTCACAGGCCACAATAAGTAATTTACTTAGGTACTTATTTATTTATTTTTATTAGACACTACAATAATATCACCGCTTTGTGTGAACGCAAAGTGAACCCATTAAATTAAAATGGACAAAAAAATATTTGTACTGTTTGTCAATGCCAAGCCAACGCACAATGCGTTGGCGGCCGGTGAAACGGCAATAGGTATACCTAGGTACTTACCTAACTATTGTGTATTAGCCATAGCCATTGAGTTTAGTTATAACTCAGTGGTACCAGCACAGTTCATGAAGATTACAGTACATTCTGTCTGTACTTTGACTGTACTGTACTGTGGTAGGTACCTATTAAAGGAGACATAGATAAAAGGTGAATGGACGAAATTATTCCTGCTTCGATCGCAGCCTTACCTTAGTTAGTAGTTACTTCTAGTTTTATTGATTTCAGATTTGGGTAACTAGTTAAGTAGATATTATTAACATAGGTACTTCGATATATTGTAACTAAACTAATCCTATTAGCACAGCTATTAGGTATTACCTATATAAAGAATGCGAAAATTGGTGCAGATGAATGGATGGGTGTTGTTGCTATTTCATTTCGAGCAAAAACTCCTGAACGAATCTAAATGAAATTGGCACAGAGATTGGTGATAGATAATTACTGGAAGCGCATCAGCTATTTAGAAAGGTACCTACTTATTTTAATTCGGTTCCCACAAGAACGGGCGCACCGCGGGTAAACCGGGAAACTAGCAGCTCCTAGGATTTCATAAAAGGTTGTATTAGTGTCCTTGCAGCTATAACATGTTTATCGAAAGCTGGCGCGTAAGTATATGCCAGTTTAACCTTTTTAAAGTAAGTATCGGAGTTTTTAGACCACCTAAAGGCCTCCGTCATGTTCTTACGATTGAAACAACCGGGACCGACAATTGAACGTGCCCTCCGAAGCACGGTAACGCTGAGATAGAAATGCAACTATCGGCCACCCATCCAAATAGGTTTCGAGCTGCAAGTTGCTTAACAATTGCAATGAGGTAACATCGCTTAGTCAAACTACGCCACCGCACACCTTTATGCTTAACTTACCATTCCATATCAGCTGTGTTCTTACATTGCGTTGCACAAGTGAACTGCCAGTCTGCCACGCACCGGCCAGCTTTCTATAATCAAGCTATACTTACCTACCCTGCCTCTACTAAGGGTGCTTAGTTCATTTGAAATGCAATTTTAAAGGGGACTCTGGATTGGTCGTTAACTTTCTAGAACATTCTATAGGATTAAGCGGCATTCAATGTTTGAATGAGGCTTTTGTTGGCTTCGATGGAATTGAAAGGAGCAGGCTAATGATTCCGCTCCAAGGACCATTACAGTACCACCTTGTTTGTGTGCGTATTTTAATGTATTGCACTTATTACCGTAGGGAAGGATTCCATTAGAACGGTAATGGAGTTTTATGAATACCTAAGTAAGGTGGTACTTTACCTTATTTTATAAAGTCGGAATCTATTTTTAGCTTAAAGTAGGGCTGGTTTCGGTAGATAGTAATGACATAACAATCTCAAAATGTTCTTACTTCAAAGTGGATGGATACCTACGAAAATAAGTAAGTACCTAGAGTGCTTAACTGCGCTGCGATCTTCTTGGCAAATCAATGGTTATTGTGGCTTTGTGGCAGTTTGGTGCCACTTTATTGGCCGCAGTTCACGGCATTGAAGTGACTGACGCCATTTGCATTGAGCAAGTTCAAATCCGTTACAGGAGAACGTCAAAACACCAAACAATTGCTCGATCACTCGCGTTCTTTGGGGGTCAGCAATTTGGGGTGTCAGAGTAATATAACAAAAAGATGGAATTGCAGCAATTAGAATCCATAATTTATTTTAGACGTCCGTTGAACAAAACCTCTTATTGTGTTCCAAGTGCGCGTCCCTAGTGATGCGCTTAGGTCTATCAATCAATCACCAGTAGTGCGGGGAAAATAACCGCCACACCACCCCCCCACGGAGTAAGAAAAACCAGGGAAAAACTATACATGGTAGTCATCAAATTTTTTAAAACGAACTTGTCTCCCGGTCCGGGTTGTGTACGGAGGTTTACTAGAAGATGTGGTGGTATGTTGTTGAATAGAAGGTGGAGATGGTAATTGATGTTGATGAGGGATAGGAGCTGGTGCTGAAGGCTGTGGAGCAGGAACAGGAGGCTGAGGAGCAGGAAGTTGCGGTTGCTGAGCAGGTGAGGATGACACCTGATTAGGCGGCTGCGACTCAGGCTCGATGAAAGCCGGCTTAACGCGGTCAACACTAACAACAACCGCTCTGCCCTTGACGCTGATGGTAAGCATCTTTCCACCGTCGGAACGCTCGAGCACCTGATAAGGACCTGTATAGGGGACCTGTAAGGGGCGACGAACTGCGTCATCGCGAAGGAAAACATGCGACGCGGTTTGGAGCGTTTTGAAAACGAAGACGGCTGGCTCAGAATGGCGCGATGCAGGGACAGGTCGCACAGACGACATTATGCGTCGTAGTTGCACGACGAAATCCGCAGGATTTTCTAATGCAGCGTCAGACCCAGCTGTGGGAACTAACAACTCCCCAGGAAGCCGTATGGGCTCTCCGTACAGCATTTCAGCAGCAGATGCTTTAAGGTCCTCTTTGTATGAGGAGCGCATACCCAAAAGAACCATTGGAAGCGCCCGGACCCACGCATCATTGTGGCACATGAGTGCAGCTTTAAGCTGTCTATGTACCCGCTCAATCATCCCATTCGCGGCAGGATGGTAGGAAGTAGTCCTAATGCGCTTGGTTCCACACAGTTGTGTGAGACGGCGAAACAGGTCTGATTCGAATTGGGTACCCTGGTCGGTAGTAATGACCAGAGGTACGCCAAAACGAGAAAACCATTCGCGAACCAAGGTTTCCGCAACTTCTTCTGCGGTTATGCCGCGCATGGGCCAACTTTCGGGCCATCTTGTGACTCTGTCAATGGCTGTCAGACAATAACGAAATTCATTGCAAGGGGGCAATGGTCCTACGATGTCAATGTGAATGTGAGCGAATCGGCCAGATGGAAGAGCAAAGTTCCCTAATGGAGCCGAGTTATGCCGCGTCACCTTAGCACGTTGACAGGACTGACAAGTGCGAGCCCACTCTTTGCAGTCTTTATTGACTGACGGCCAAACATATCGGTCTGTCACAAGCCGTGTAGTAGCACGTGCGCCGGGGTGACTCAAGTTGTGAAACTTGTCAAACACCGCGCGACGAAATGAAGGGGTCAAATAAGGCCTGGGTTTGCCAGTGGAGACGTCGCAAGTAACCGAAATGTTGGTGCCTGGAATTAGGACAGGGGTAAGCTGAAGGCGAGAGCCATTACGGCGTAAGTCAGCGAGTTCCTGGTCCAATCCCTGCGATTTGGCGAGGGGCTCAAAGTCTTGATCCAGTGCGACAGCGTCAACGCGAGACATCGCGTCCGCAACGACATTGTATTCACCCTTGATATACTGGATGTCTGTCGTGAACTGGCTGATAAACGAGAGTTGGTTCAACTGCGGTGGAGGTAATTTTTCCCGGCGTTGTACGAAAGCGTACAGTAGCGGCTTGTGGTCAGTGAAAACAGTCACGTGCTGAACTTCGAGAATGTGACGGAAATGCTGTACGCTTTCGTACACCGCCAGTAACTCTCGGTAATAAGCAGGCCACTCGGCTTGTTGCGGGGTCAGCTTTTTGCTGAAAAACGCGAGAGGGCGCCAGACACCATCCACCTGCTGTTGGAGGCAGGAACCAATATGAACGCTCGATGCATCAGTAAACAGTCCGAGGGGTGCGTCATGGGCAGGATGCTCTAACAATGTGGCGTTAGAAAGGCTGGTCTTACAGGCTTCGAAATACTCCAGAAGCTCGGGTGTCCATAAGAATGGTTTAGCACCCTTACCATTGGTAGCGACGACAGCGTCAACTAGAGGAGCCTGAAATTTAGCAGCCTGGGGAATAAAACGCCTGTAATAATTGATCATCCCGAGGAAACGACGCGCTCCCTGAACAGTTTTCGGGGGAGAAAAATTCAGAAGGGCTTGTATGCGATCCTGTGGTGGTCGAGTACCTTGAGGGCTAATATGGTAGCCTAAGAAAACCACTTCCTTCACGCCAAAAACGCACTTCGATGGGTTTATCACCACACCGTAGTCCTGAAGGCGCTGGAACAGGATGCGCAGATGTTCCTTGTGGAGAGACTCATCCTTAGAAAAGACGAGGATATCATCCACGTAAGGAAAACAGAAATCGAGACCCCGTGTGACCTCATCTATAAATCTTTGGAAGGTCTGGCCAGCATTTCTGAGTCCAAAAGTCATAAATGGAAACTCGAAGAGGCCAAACGGGGTGACGATAGCTGTCTTAGGAATATCCTCTTCTGCCACGGGAATTTGGTGGTATGCCTTCACCAGGTCGAGGGTGCTAAATATGGTCGCTCCATTAAGGCTGTTGGCAAAATCGTTTATGTGCCTAACAGGGTACCGGTCTGGGATAGTCCTGGCGTTCAGGCTGCGATAGTCGCCACAAGGACGCCAGGTATCATCCTTCTTCAAGGTCATATGGAGAGGGGAAGACCACGCACTCTGTGAAGGGCGCGCAGTACCGGAACGAACCATATCCTCGAACTCCTTTTTGGCAGAGGTCAGTTTCATGAGAGCCAAGCGGCGGGGTCGACAGGAGATGGGTGGGCCGTCCGTAGTTTTGATATAATGCACAGTATTGTGCTTAATAACTCTCGGAAGACCAGGCGGTCTGGTTATTTCCGGGAATTCTGAAAGCAGTAGTGCGAACTCTGATTTATCAGCAACTACGGCCTTGATGCTCGACTGCTTGGAAATAGAGGCAGTACAGAGAGTTGCCAGCCCAGTAGTACCGTCAAGAAGACGCTTAGTACGGCAATCGGGTAGCAAATGGTAATAAGCTAAAAAGTCCGAGCCAATAATAGCGGTATTGACGTCGGCGACAACAAATCGCCAAACGAAACTGCGGCGCAAACCGAAATTAAGCGTCAGGTTGACAGTGCCGTAAGTTTTAATGTTACTCCCGTTGGCCGCGCTGAGGTCATAGTCAGAGGGTTTCCTCTGAACATGGAGCCAGCGGTAGGGAAAACAGCACAAGTCAGACCCAGTATCTATAAGAAACTGACGCTTGGAAATTTTATCCGTGACGAATAATCGGCGGCCGTTACTTTGAGAGGAGTCGCAATCAGTGGCCGCCGCTACTGATTGCTCTCCCGGTTTTCCGACTTCCAATCGCAGGGGCTAACACATTTAGCCGCTTTGATACCAAATTTGTTGTGGTACCAGCAACGTTTTGAGGCTCGTTCTGATGAAGCTCCACGCGAAGACTTCCTGTTGGAGGAAGAAGAACGATTTCGCGGAGGGCGCTGCGATCGCGATGAAGTCAGGGCAGCTACTTGCCTGCTCAGGTCCTCGATGCGGTTCATCAGAGAAACCAGTGTAGGTTGTGTGCTGGTGTTAGGTCCACTACCTGAAACAGCGCACAAATTGCCAGACACCGAAGAAGAAGACACCTCCATAATATTATCGGCGAGTTGGGATAATTTGTCCAGACTGAGGTCAGCTTGGGCGGCTAAAATTGCTTGCACTTGAGCGGGAAGTCGACGAAGCCACAATTCACGAAGTAGATTATCGTCAGTAAGTGAAGAACCCGCTAGGGAGCGCAAATGCCGCAAAAATTGCGACGGCCGTTTGTCCCCAATCTCCTCAATACTGAGAAGCTGTCTCACCCGCTGTTCTTGTGAAGCAGATACGCGCTTGATGAGCGTTGCTTTCAGTAACTCATACTTACCCTCTTTAGGAGGGTTTGTGACGATATCTTCTACCTCGCTAGCAACTTTGTGATCTAAATGACTGATTAAGTGATAATATTTAGTTGTGTCAGTAGTAATACCAGCTAGGTGAAACTGAGCCTCTACAAGTCCAAACCACACCGACGGAGCATGTGACCAAAACGACGGCAGCTTCACAGCAACTTTACAAACCTGTGCCTGATTAATTTGTTCCTTTGAGTCTGGTTTGCTGGCTGCAAGCCTTTCCTGCAAGGCAGCATTCTCAGCATTAATCGCTTCCAGCTCAGCTTTCAGCTCGTCCATGATTGCTAAGTACTTAGTAAATAAATCACAGAAAAAAACAAATGAACCAGCGAGCAACAAAATAGGCCAAACCGCAACCAAAAAACAAACCAAATAAATAATAAGGAAATTATTATTATGTAATAAGATAAGTGTTACAGGTTAGGAAAGTAGGCTGTATGGTAAGTATATTTGTTATGTAGGTAATTAATGAACCACACACCGGACTGGGAAATAGTAGGTAACCAAACACATGAAACACAACCAAAATTATTAACCATAAACCGTGGGCAAGCAGTGCAAAACATGCAAAAATATCATTTAAAACATACAGAAAATATTAGTAAGTTTAACAAACATTAATATCAATCAAAATTGCTTCATAGACAAAAGAACACATATTAACAACATTAATATTAATTAAAATTGCTACCATATTTAAATTGTTAGTATAGGTACTTAATAGTAAAAATAGTGTTACCGGCAAATCAAAACAAGTTCAACAAGCGAGTAAGTGATATGTAAGGTAATTAGAATTGTTAAAATTAAAACTTAATTCTAAAATTAGTTTGTGACAGGCCAAACAAAACACTTTAAATTTTAAATAATAAGTGACAAAATGCAAAACAAAAACCAAAATAATTATTAGAAATTATTGTAAGAATTGTCCTTAATCTGCAGATTAAAATTGTAAATAAATGTCCACAAACCAAACACCACAACCAAAGTAAGTAGGTGAAGTTTATTTATGTACACCAGAAATCACACCACACTAAGTTTTTCCTTGTTAGAAGATGATGATGAATTAGTAAGGTGAAAAAGTTTATGTGCCACTATGAGTGTTCAAGGTCACTGCAAACCGGTGCAAAATACGTGCAGGAAATGGGTGAACTTGCAAATGTTAGCACACAGGGGGCCCTCACGATGGTGCACCAGCTAGGGGGCTGTGCAAGACACAGTTCAGGCAATGAAAATAGGTGCAAGTCAACGCAACACGAGTCGAATTTCGGAAGGGAAACGGCGAGTTTGTTCGACGAAAACACGACGAAAGGTCGGCCGGGGTCCCACCCGAGCGCGGCAGTGTCCACCACCAGGGTTTCCAGCAACTTGTAAGCAGGAAATACACTGCGCAGGCGACGACTGGTTCTTCACGCGGCAAATCACACATGCCACTTGTGAAGGAATTTTGATGCGTTCGGTGTCAGCGTTCGGAGTCAGCGTTCGGGGTCACCAATTTGGGGGTCAGCAATTTGGGGTGTCAGAGTAATATAACAAAAAGATGGAATTGCAGCAATTAGAATCCATAATTTATTTTAGACGTCCGTTGAACAAAACCTCTTATTGTGTTCCAAGTGCGCGTCCCTAGTGATGCGCTTAGGTCTATCAATCAATCACCAGTAGTGCGGGGAAAATAACCGCCACTAAATTAAATTTCCCGCTCGCGCCTTGTCATTGAATCAGGTACAATCAAAGCGATGCCTAAAGTATCATATTGAGAAAAGTCAAGTTATAGTAAAAGTAAACAATCGAAATGTCACCTTAATACCTAATCCAACCCTCGAGCAAATAAATCGATTTGTTTATTCATAAACGTATTTTTAGCACAAATAAAACATACTCATTCGGTTTACCTCAGGGCTCAAAGCCGAAAACCACATGTTTTCTTTCCGGGAAAAAAATGGCAAAGCGAATAGAAATTTAATATGAACGATTGTGCTAATCCGGCTACAATCAAAACGGTCGAATAAATTGGATGCAATCAATAGAGCCAATAGAGGTAACTACGGGATCGTTTTCATGTCAGCTATTTCTAAAATATTTGACCGGCGCCGGCGATGCGATCCCAATTTAAAATACTATCGCGTTGGTTGGGCCTAAATTGTTTTATCGGATTTTACTCATCTTTCCCATTCAGTTTGAATACCTATTTACTAGTAAACTACCTAACTGGTTATAAAGCACGTTATGTACATAGTTTGACTGGTCCATGTTCTAAGCAACGTGCAGCCACTATTTGGGTTGGCCACTTTCTCACAGTTGATCAAATATAAAAATAACAGTAAAGTTATTTTCAGACTCCCGTTATCTCAATGCAATTAGGTATAAATCAGTCAATTAAACTAGTTTTGTACCTAGTACCGTTTTGTACCGCCATATTCGATTTTTTTGCACAGATTTGATACTTTACTGATTTTATTCAAGATACTGTACTTTCTCAAACGCCTCGGTGTTCTAGTGGTAGACGTGGTAGTGCACTCGCCTGCCAAGACTCAGGTCCCAGGTTCAATTCCCGGGTCGAGCGAAAACATATTTCGTATCCATGTTTTAAAACATGGCTCAGGTGTGAGATCACCAAGCCGCATTTGGCAAGCGTGGTGATTATGCCTAATCCTCCTCACTATACTGATATCTTCAGTGAGTGAGGCTAATACTACTTTACTGTACTTTTTTTACATCTAGTTGTAATCAATGTAATCAAAATAACTACGACTGTACAGAATGGAAAAATAAGTTAAATTCAATAATAACTTGAAGACTGCATGCTCTCAAGTTGAACTCAATCAGTAAAGTGCGAGCGAGTTGTTTCTTAAGAGAAGACTACACGCGGCGCTGCCGCGCTGCCATCCGGTACGAATATCAAGACTTGCTTAATGAACTAACTTTAATAATTTTGAATTGAAACTACGTTTACGGATACGCTTCACTTTTATTTTACATTTTTAGGGTTTCGTAGCCAAATGGCGAAAAACGGAACCCTTATAGATTCGTCATATCTGTCTGTCTGTCCGTCCGTATGTCACAGCCACTTTTTTACCTTCTGTTGAAACTTGGTTTAAGTAGATTATGTGAACCGTATTAAGATTTTCACACAAAAATAGAAAAAACATTAAATTTTGGTAGTTCCCATACTGAAAACTGAAACTCTAATTTGTTTTTTCATCAAAGTCATACGTGTGGGGTATTTATGAATAGGTCTTCCAAAATTATATTGAGGTTTGTAATGGATAGACACATTCAACAGAAAGGTTATAGGCTACTTTTCATTGCGAAATTCCCACAGGAACGTGCACAACGCGGGTGAAATCGCGCGCGAGGTGCTGCTAGGACGTCATAAATCGTAATCAGAAATTTAGTTTTCATTCAATCAACTCTAATCTTTTAACTACAAGAAGAGGTTTTATATTATGTTATTTTCAGCTACGGTACCCTTCATGGGCGAGTCCGACTCGCACTTGGCCGCATTTTATCTGACATTTCGGCCCCTTTGCAGGAACCGTGGTCACAGAAGACTGAAAACCAGTAACTTTACTTTAATAACTTCAATTGGTTCAAGTCTTACATTTGTGTTATTAGTCGTTGTTTTGTTTTATTTAGGACAGTGAGTCAGAAAAGATGACTAACGATTGGGTATCTAGTTATCTAGATCTGTAATAACTATCACTACATAGTATGATAGTCTGCCGCATGCCAGAAGAGCTGTGGGCCAGAACAGCCACTGAGTGGCAGCCAGATTCGGCGAGCAGGCGACGCGGCAGACCGACGCGCAGGTGGCGGGACGATCTCGACGCATACCAGACCAACTGGAGAGAAGTGGCCCAGAACAGGGATGCATGGAAGGAATGGGGAGAGGCCTTTGCCCAGCATTGGGACACAAACGGCATAATAATAAACATAGTATGAAACAAAGTCGCTTTCCGCTGTCTGTCTGTCTGTCCCTATGTATGCTTAGACCGTTAAAACTCGTTAAATCTGATTTTGATACAGTATTTTAAATAGATAGAGTGATTCAAGAGGAAGGTTTATAAGTATAAAAAATCCCGAAATTCTCACGGGAACGAGCACAACGCAGGTTAAACCGCGGGGCGTTGCAAGTTAATTAAACGATCTAGATTACGTTCTTTAGGAAGTCACAAATGCTACGGACAGGACCACATAGTGATACAACTCGTAACACCCCAGTTTTTGCTAGTAAACGTGTAGAGCTAGAAATATCGGCCTTTTGCCTATCTTTATTCTATTTCACCTACATTATAAAAGCTAGGCGGCCAATCAATCCGGTGGTACCTTCCGTTAATTGCCCCACATCCCGTGGAGCACAATTTCCTCGTAATATCCTCCCCGGGAGCATATCCGAACCTCCCCAGGAACATATCCGATCACTGCGGATTTTCCATCACACTCCGCGAACAAGATTACACGGTTTATGTCATTTGCTATGAGAAAATGTTTTATGATTTTAAACGTTCTCCTAAAAAGCTTAGTTCGGCATCGATTTACCTTCCAACCTTGTTACTTGGAAGTTTCTTGGTGCCTAGTTGGTGGTATGTTGGTATAGACTCTACCTAAGAAAGTAGACTACTCACTTAGCTACCTGAACGCAAAAATCTTATTCGATGCTACCGTATCAATTGTATGTTGCCTAAAATACTAAAGGTCTCAACTCATTGAGGACAAAGCCTAAGTCATGGGCTAATGTGCACTCGCACACCAAGCTCGAGGATTCAGGTTCAATTCCCGGGTCGAGCAAAGAAACATGCATGTTTTCAATTAACGTTCAATCATCCGTTCTTAAAGTGAGGCATTACTTCTTTAAGATATATGTGTGTATGTACCAGATTATAAATATATGTTAAGCAGGCATAGACAAGAAGACATCTAACGTTACATTGTAATTTACTAAGTTAGTTAGTTAGGCACTAGTTTCAACTTTCTGTTGTTCATGTCTCAAGCCACTTAATATTCCCCGCTGTATATTATATCTGTTTTAATGAAGTTCACGTTAGTTACACCATTACGGGGAGATTCATTGCGTTTTGTGTTAATTTACAGTAGGCTTAGTACACTGCTCACATAGCGTCCCGTAACTCGGCTTATTGCTCCACTATATTTACGAATCTAAGTTTTAGTCTGCTATTGTAATCGCCACATAAATTTCCTTGAAGGTAAATACGTTCTAGAAGTACTATGTTAAGGTTTTGGCCAATTTAACAGAGCGGTGGCTGTGAAAAAGGTGGTAATAACAAATTAGCTTTATTTAAAATGCTTATAAAGAAAATAACACTTGGTACTTGTGGCTTTCATGCAAGCAAGTAAGCACAATCTCTTAAAGTAACAGTCGACCTTTTTAACAACTCTCGAACAAACACCAGAAATGATACTACGTATTTGAAAAGTGTTAACCTGCAATGTCCCACTGTTGGGCAAAGGCTTTCATAAAAACAAAAGTAAATCAAAATTGGTTCACTAGTTTTGGAGCTAAGATACCAAAAAATCGAGCTACAAACAAGCTACAATTACTACAAAACACACACACACACGTCCAACTTATCGACATCCTTCGTTCTACGTCGAGGTGACGTCAAAATGTGGTCAAACACTGCCTCAGTAGAGTTTACCTAATTACCATACATAAGTCATTAGCGAGCTGTCTTACAGCACAGTTAGTTCTTTGTGCCTATTATTATCCAGCTCGTACATTCAAGCTATAAATTTCCTTTTTATCTGCAAACGTCCAGCAGAAGGGTTTTAGCTCGCAACAGCCAAATTAAACACCGAAAAACGTGTAATAAATAACACTGGAATACGTCTAGTGGATTGTTTAAATCAGTTTGTTAGG
Source organism: Cyclophora albipunctata (assembly GCA_963082685.1). NCBI lineage: Eukaryota > Metazoa > Arthropoda > Insecta > Lepidoptera > Geometridae > Cyclophora > Cyclophora albipunctata. The sequence continues at coordinate 12,316,156 of OY720114.1, read as the reverse complement.
TGTTAGTTCTACTGCTTAGGTTAGTGGTTGTTTTTGGATAACTCTGGTGCTCGGATTAAGACACTACTTGAACACTTAGCTGTATAGTGAGAGAGAAACAGCAAAGATGAATGAATTTCAGGATTGTTTTAGCTAGATAGGTAGATAGTTAAATTAAAGATTATGTGTGTTTGGGTTTGAGATCAACACGTGCCAGTAGACAAGTGAGGTGAATACTTACGTCTACCTAAACCTATATCCTATTACCAAACTATCTTCTATGAGTTAAGCCTTTTGGGTCTGCAGTGGGACTTTTGAGGCTTAATTAAGCATGCTTTTTATATATACTTACGTAACATTACATCAGAAACACATTTTATCCAAACTTATAAACATTTCCTCTTCGTAATATTACAAAAGGACAAAATAAAGACGTATAAACTAGTAAGAAGCCTGTTAAATCAAACAACGTGACCGCGGCGAGCGGCGCCGGTGTGCCGAGCTGCGACGAGGCCGAGCACCAATTTACATTTAAATTACACCTCGGACCACTTTCAGGGGCTTACTTCCTAAAGTTCCTTTCATGAGAATTTACAGACTCCACAGTTTAGACTTTTTGTGGCGTTTTGAAGTTAGTTCGTCCGCTGTTATGGGAGTTAGAAACACTTCTCGGTCAATGTTTCATATAAAATTGAATGAACCTTATTATAATCAACTTACTTTTAATATTTAAATAAGTTGGACCTTTTTCCGAGCAGCAGGGAATGGAAGTTTGGAAGTCGAGTAAAATGATGGATCGATTCTTTGTAGGTTTGCTGAATATTATTACGAGGAAAAACTTTCAAATAACCTGTTATTGAAGTCGGCCTTTTTTAGCCGGTTTAATTATACGTTGTATACAACTCGGCAACTTGTATACTTTTTATACTGTTATGCTATCTCCAATATCTAATGTGTTATTTCACTTCTAAAATTACAGTTTTCAACATAAAAAAAATATTAAAACTCAGTATAACTCATTTAAATAAAAAAGAACAAAGATTTTTTCGCAGAACATTTGATCACAATAAAAACTATTGCAATCCATGTTCTTGAGTTATAAGATCAGTATTCCGGAGCAATCGGCGCAACTTTAATATAACGGGGTGTGATATTGGGTCGTAAATTGTGCTGTTCCAGAATGTTCTTCGGTAATCTTGGCGCTGCTACAAAAGGATTGAGGTCTTGTTTCAGTGCACTAGCTCGTGGGGCTTCGGGTCAGGTTCTTCATTTTAAAAAGAAGATGCTATTACAATGAAAGTAGATGTAATCTATACTCATATAACAAGCTGAAGAGTTTTGTGTTTTTGTTTGTTTGAACGCACTTATCTCAGTAATTACCAATCCGATTGTAGTAATGGATAGCCACATTCAATGAAAAGTTAATAGGTTATAATATTTTTCATCCCGAAATTCATAGTTTCAAATGTAACATTTTATTTACATAAAGAAAGCTTAGTTTTATTTTCAGTCATTCAAATTAGGAAAGTATCAGTGCGTAATGTTCTACTGCTGAGAAAATGCCGCCCATCTCACTAACGATATTAGTACAATGGAGAAGATCCGTTAAATTATGTAGAGTTAACCTACTTCACAGAAATGGTACTACTCTGGAACTGCCTTGTTGTTTACGAGTTTATTAATATACCTACACCTGGTCCAGTAACTTTAAGATTATGGCATAGCGTAAAGACAAACTGCTTACAAAATTAGAATGAGAACATTCTCCTTACTTCCTTTTTAGTCACATCTTTACTTTAGCAATGTACAGCGCGACCCTTACTTGGATGGGTGGTGGACATGCTTCGGAGGGCACGTTAAATTGTCAGTTTCGTTTGGTTGTTAGACCACGTCGGAGGCCTTTAGGCGGGCTAAGATTTCCGACACCAGGGTTGATCATTTACCTACTCGAAGTCACGCACTCAGCCACATACAAGAATGGACGTCTAACAGTTAGTATTATTTATTCTCTAAAACATCAGGAAATAATTAGGTACTGTCATTTCGGTACCAAAACTCAGAAGTATGAATAACACCATTAAAATTGTAACAGTTGATTTCAGAATAACTTTAGTAAAATCAAATCACTAAGCCATATTTATAGAAGAGCCATATTCTTGAAAAGTGCTTCAATATTCGTGTTTTATATTTCTTGATGCGGTGTAAATATATTTGGCGTTTAGTTTTGGCGCAACACTTAACATGATGTATGGGACTGCACCGTTTTATAGTCGGTAATTTGGGAACCGTTATACAGGAGCCGAAATAATAGGTGGGTTACATTATTCGGTTGTAGACCGCGGTTGGTAGTCCGTTTAGTAATAAATAAAATAAATTAATACTATGCATTACTTCAGGCACGGTTTTTATAAAACCGCGGGGCGCTAGTTACGTATATTTGCAAACTTTAATTTAAAACGTCCCTCGTGATCTAAAATCTAAAAGGTATTAATAGCCATAAGATAAATCATTGAATATTCCGTCTGAACGCGACGGTTCGTTAATACATGCGCGTTTGATAAAACGATTGCATTAGTCTATAATTTGGGATGCAGCGAACTTTACTACGTAATTACTAGATTGGTTCTCCGATAATGTGAAACATTTTGGTGATCGGGATTTTAGACCTTATTTAGGAGAATATGAGAGGAATTATCGTTTATAAACAACTCTTGTCGTAACAATATCAATTGAACTTGAAAGAATTAATATTGTAAAATTTCTTTTGGGGAATTTAACCCCCGACTCAAAAAGACGTCTGTTCGAGGCTATTTACATCCCGAAATCGTAGGAGACGGGCACAACGCCAGTAAAACCACGGGGCGCTGCTAGTTAAAATATTTTAATAATTTCACTTGTTGTAACCAACATATTTCAGAGAAAACAGTAAACTTAAGTTGCTGATTTCAACAAGTTTGTGCAGTGTCTAAGTAAGCACTCCTCACGAATAGTCGTAGTTTGAATGTTTTATTCCGTCCATTTGCAACAATCCCGTTTCACAACGACTGTGCGATTGAAATCGCCACTGTCGGCACTCAGGGAGAGAATCACTCAACAATCGCTTTACAACGTAAAGAAAATGCAACATCGCTCTGTGAAGAAAATGTACTGGAATCTATCTTCTAGCTCACTTGTTACATTCAAGGAATATTTTGCATAAAAGTTCTTGTTAGTTGTTCAAGCCTCAATTTCCCTCTAGAAACATTTAAAAGTTATAAAGTTTTGATGTAATTTTTAACCGATTTTGTAAATGGGGAGAAGAAACCTCCTCTTCATAAATAAATAGGATATTTGCAAGATTTTTATCTTCTTCTGTAAGGTATAGTCTTCGTGGATATACCTAATGGAGGATCAGAACAGAGACATTACATTGTATGTGCTGCTACCTCCACGATACGTTTTTAACCTAATTGGAGTTGAAATGTACCTTCTGTACCGTACTCGTACTTGCTTCCGTATTTCGTAATACCTACACCAAAAAGCTTGTTCTTTAGCACATTAACATCTCTTAGCATATCATTTGCATTTGTCGTTTTCATATTGGCACAAATGCTTATCAATCGATTCGATCACCAAGTTAATAGTCATTTGTCACGAACTAGGATTAATGTAAATATTTTGACAAATTCATGTATTGTCTTTGTTTGTAATAAATTAGGGTTCTGTTAGGAGTATTTCTGGTTGTATGTTACCTTTAACTAAACTTGAATTATGTTAGGGTTCCGCACGAAAAAACAAATAAAAACTTCATTCTCAATTTTGGTAGATCGTCTTTGTAAAAAGTATTTAAGTAATTATCCTAATCGCAAGTAGGACCTACTAATGTATGTGATATATTCAGAGACCTTCACCATGCAGTGGGAAATTATGGATTTATACCTAAGATAACTTTTGATAAAAATCTTGGCAAACCAATGACAACCAATGGGTGTTTCAAGTTTGATATTATGTGTATGGCATTGTAACAAACAACAGGTACTTAAACCGATGTATATAAGGTTTAATTTAGGTTCATTAATGAGTACGAGACGTGATATTTTATCTAGTCTATTCTCCCACAGTTTGTTTTTAATTTCCATTTTTCAGTTCAACTAAATATTTTACAAATAAAGAATTTGAATTTGAATTTTATAACATAAACCGATTCACTGAACCGAATCCAACTGAAAGTATTAAAATATTCCAAATGGTTTTAGGACATAGTTTGGAGGTGAAACATCGATTTATTTCGTATCAGAATCACATTGTATCTGCGACACGTTTCGGCAAACAGATCGCGGGCTGAATCTTAAGGAGTCGAATATGTTCTCAATTTGAATACATTACATGAGCCGTACTACTTGTGATTATGATTTGCAGACGTTCCGATACAAATAACCGAAATAACTTTTTGGAGAAGGTGAAATGCTTTGAAAATGAAGTTTTCTCGTTCTAACTATAACTTTGAAAATGGACTGTTGAAGGTCAGTCGCAAATGGGTCGATCTATAAATCTGTGATCTAATTACACAAGAGATAACCACCGCCGAACACCGCCACCGGTTGTAATATAAGTATAATTATGTTTTCTTCAAGTTTTAATCTCTTTTTTAATAAACTGTAGAATCACTAGGTTAGTTGTATGTATGTTTTAATAGTTGTCTATACCACAATCGACTAAAGACATTTTCATTAATTAAGCTGTAATGGTTTTTCTTTACGATAAGTTCTTACTCTTACTTACCGCGTTTCGTTAAATATCCCAGTAGACATTATGTAATGTTCTTTTGGGAAATAAAATAAAGATAAACCGGATCCAAAAACGCTATTACAAGTTATAGTTCTCTTAAAAGCAATCCCATATACTAACATTACTTACCGAAGAATTGTAAATAAAAACAAATTCAGCCTACATTCCAGCTTATCTATCAACGAAAATCATTGCTTTACATCCTTTACATTGAATATCGGAGAGGACCCTTTACGCATTGACATAGGAGTCTATTTCCCTTGCTCGTATACCGTAATAACGCTCCGTAGCGCGCTCGTTAGGTACCTAAATAGCCTACACCCGACACTAAAAAGCTAAGTGTTCCGTAAAGTCTATCTGAGTAATATAATGCTGAGAGCCGCCTGATCATTACGATCTAGAAAGATTTTGTAATAAATAAATTGGAAAAAGTAGTTAATCACCGATTTTATGTTCAGTGAGTATGGCTGATTCCACAACTACCATCCCAGCCCGGTCCGGCCGATACCAATACTCTTGGCGCCGTGGATACCAAATTTTTTCTTTAAGAATTTCAGGTCATTTTCGACCCCACCTATACTACGTTGTGAATAAAACGAAGAAACCTGAAATTTTAGTAACCAGGCACGTATTGTCTAACCACGGTATTTTTCATTTGAAAAATAAGTTTAACAGTTATATCTAACAAGTAGAAGTGTCGCTCATTTCTATAACACAAGATTTTGACCACAATTCTACATACAGTAAATTGCACAACAGCACATAATAGCTCTACTTACATACAATATTCGACAATAGCGAATGCAATAACAATCAAATGGTTCAGTACTAAAAGCGAATGTGTAGTTGGCATGTTAATATGTAGTCGTATTGTAGAGCGCTCTCTCTGGACTGTAATTAATATCCATGTTTAATATAATATTGTTTCAAATGTTGTTAACATGTTTGTTGTTACAGGTCTGTCGTCCCATCATTTTGGTGAGTTCTAGCTTTATTTTGATACCTAGGTAATAAGCACAATTAGCATGTGGGATGGAACCATTTTGACCTAATTTCGATTGCGTTGGAAGCTTGATATTGATAAAGGATAACCACGTTTATGTATGTTTAGTACGATTGTTCCTAGAAAGTTATTGACTATTTTATTATAGTGAATTTGATCCTTTTCTAAAAAAAAAAGTTTGTAAGTTTGAGTAGGTCAGTGGCCAACCCTGGTGTCGGAGTTTTTAGACCGCCTAAAGCCCTCCGACATGGTCTAACGATTGAAATAACCGGGACCGACAATTTAACGTGCCCTGGCATGGAATGCCACTATTGGCCACCCATCCAAGTAGGGGTCGAGCTGCACGTTGCTTAACAATCGCAACGAACTAACATCGCTGGTCAAACTACGCCACGAACGCTATAAATATGCAGTTAACTTCGCATTCCCAAGTCCCAGACTCCCAAGTCCCAGACTGATACTGACGCACACAAACACGCCTGTCGATACTATACTTATTCCAGCTACAAGTATACTAAGGGCCGCTCGTGAAATAAAACAACTATACCTACCATACTTACCTTTGAACCAACAAACAAAACAAGACATTCTAAATTGTTAGTCGCCTTTTTCGAATAAAACACATAAAAGTTGAACAAAACACGTCAAATAGTAAAATAAAGGAGCAAATAAAAATGCTTATAAATTTCCCGCAGAGCGGTGAAGCTCGCCGATACACCCTCAGGTATAAATATAAATAAGTAGGCGAGTAGATTGGCTGAATGTAGCACAAAACGCCGCCAACACACGCAACGCGAACGCCCACTCACACCGAAACATACTAATATTTTGTATTCAGCACAAGTACCGGGGATTAGAATTTACATCTATACTAATATTATAAAGCTGAAGAGTTTGTTTTGTTTGTTTGTTTGTTTGTTTGTTTGTTTGTTTGTTTGTTTAAACGCGCTAATCTCAGAAACTACTGAACCGATTTGAATAATTCTTTCACTGTTAGATAGTCTATTTATCGAGGAAGGCTATAGGCTACATTTTATCCCGAAATTCCCACGGGAACGGGCACAACGCGGGTAAAACCGCGGGGCGCTGCTAGTACGAAATAATACTTGATACTGAAATATTCAACACATTTGTAAACTACACCGCTCGCTGAAAACTAATTCTTAATTGCTATTCATGTTATTGTTTCGGTTTTTGTTCTAAGTTGGTCCATTTCGTAATAGAGCTTTTGTAACTCGTACTTCATGTTACGAAACGAGCGACAGTACGCTATTTTGATTTGGCGCAGGCAAAAATCAAATAGAAAATTTATTGCATACAAATTATATTCGTATATCTTTTGAGGTAGTTTTCGTATGGTTTAATGTATGCGAAGGGCACCTGGTTACTTTTGGTACCGATATATATATACGAGTATATATGAAGTTATCAGCTAATTAATGGGGTTCATTGATAGAGTGAGTAAAGTATAATACAAACTGTTTGACCGGAATCAGTGTGTAGATATTCAAACGTTGGGATCTACAATCCTATTTTGAGTTAAACTTAAAAATATTATAACAACAGTTTTTTTTAAATGGTGCAAGCCATTCACAAGACACTACATTAAAATAAATAAAAAAGAAAACTTGGTACCACCGACTCCATCTATGCATCCCTCCTTAACCAGTCTATCTTAAAGCTTGTCAAAAAGTAAAGTAGTCTATCAATGTTAGACCATATAAATGATTCGTAGTTACAATCCGGTGTAACCGTGGTATTGCATCATCTCGAGGTTCGATAACTAGAGTGTGAGCCGTCGGCTCGGCGCTGCATTTGACTCCGTCACGCCGCGCCGCGCCGCCGAGACCCTGCAATATTGAACGGGGTTTATACGAAATACCCGGATTTCACCCGGTCACTCAACCACCGTCTTACTCACGAATATATTCCAATTTCAATGGCGTATGTTATTGGAGCAAAGGGTCTATCGAAACAGTTGAAATAAAGAACATTTTGGTTTGATCCTACTTACTCATTTTTAGAATTCTGCTGTGACCAAGTAACAAGTAATGTGACACTTGTCGACGATCCTTGCCACGACCAACATGACAAAAATATATCATTGGTTGTTAAAGTTAACTTTATCTATACGTAGTTGTATGTTTGAGGTTTTATTATATAGCTTTTAAAGGCTTGAACCAAATATGTTTGTCATAATTATTTGAAAACTAGCAGCGCCCCGCGGTTTTACCCGCGTTGTGCCCGTTCCCGTGGGAATTTCGGGATAAAATGTAGCCTATAGCCTTCCTCGATAAATAGACTATCTAACAGTGAAAGAATTATTCAAATCGGTTCAGTAGTTTCTGAGATTAGCGCGTTTAAACAAACAAACAAACAAACAAAACAAACTCTTCAGCTTTATAATATTAGTATAGATAACAGTAGCCAGAAATATGAGGAAAAATTACGTTCACTTAGCGCATTTCTAAGTGGAAACTCTTTTGAACCGGTCAGCGTATAATTATACTCTTTGCAGTCACCATAAAAACCACCCTCATCAGGAGTACTTGTATATCAAAGTTAATAAATGTCTCTTAACTAAACAACCCAAACACAACCCCGATATCATCGCCCAATTACACAAAATAATCTTAAAACGTGAATGACACCGCTGGAAGTTGTTTAAAGTGTATTTAACGCACAGCTTACTACTAAACAGAAATACCCTCAGGGTTGTCACGTTTTGTTTCATTAGAAACAAAGAGCTGTAAGAGAACTATTGTGTTTCCGACGTAGTGATGGGGTACGCTATAACGCCTGTTTTGTTATAACAGCTTATAGTCGCGTTTCATCCACATAGAATAATTATTGTTGAAAGTTTAACCCATAAATGTTTATGTAGCAAGTTGTTTTTTTGTAGTTCACCCAACTCTGTATACAGTAATCGAGACGGGACTTAATCGCGAATCACTACATAGTATAAAACAAAGTCGCTATTTTTGTCTGTTTGTTTGTCTGTATGCTTAAATCTTTAAAATTACGCAACGGATTTTGATGCGGTTTTTTGTAATAGGTAGAGTGATTCAAGAGGAAGGTTTTTATGTAAAAAAATTCCCGAAATTCCCACGGGAACGGGCACAACGCGGGTAAAACCGCGGGGCGCTGCTAGTTAAACATTAAATGTAAAACCGGAACGATTCGGTTGTGTCGCAACGGCCGTGTACACGGCAGTCTCGTGACACGTGACTCTTATAATGTGTCCAAATCGTGAGAGTAGAAATAGTGCAATTTTCACCCAACTCTGATATCAAGTATTTAGACTTTCTAACTAAAGAAATATTTAGGCATATGTCTACTCGTGTATGCGTCTTAAGATTTAAACTACCGGGGTTTATTTACCCTTAAAGCCTTTGCCCGCTATTCTTTAACTTCTTAGTTTTTACTGAAAAAAAGGTTTTCAATATAAGTTTAAAGTTATTAAGTTTTTTTAACTAGAAGCCTTAATTGATATACTCGTAATTGAAAAACATAATAACATACTGAAACGGTCGGCCGATGGTATAGAGATATTGAGAACATGTCATAAAAAATGCAATAAAACTGTGTCCTCAGTGATATTTCTTGTTGCCTCGATTTATGGCTCACGCATCAATATTCCGTCTTCACATTATCCCCCGCCTATGAAAGCCTCAAGATAAAATCTCCTACAAAAAACTTATGATGTATGAAATGTGGGTCGCGAGAGGATCGCGTAGAGAATACATTGTCCGTTCGGAGGACTTGAGTGATTTCTATTAAGCACGGAATTTTGATTCAAAATGATTTTTTTCAAGAATTTTTCTGGTCATTTTTGTTGGATGGCTGAACATTGACTTAATATGTCACAGGCACACTCTACTTTCGAGGATTTTTTTGGGGGTTTCTTAACAAAGTATACATGTTTATTAGACACTACCATCCCATGCGTCGCATTTACCCAGTCGTAAACTTGAGATTAGTCATAAACAAACTATCACCACAGTTTTTCCATAGAATTTGGACCTGAGTTTGAACGAACGAATATAAAGTATATTATATAGGATTTGGCGCTTTTTTGGAAACATTGTGATCGAAGTAGTAACAAAATGGTCCAAATTCGTGCAGTGACCACTCTCATAAAAGGGTAACAGTTTGAATGTAAGTACTGCGAGTGCCGACTAGCAGGAGGCACCTGGCGGAAGTTTATGGCGTGGTAAGTGTGCTACAAGTAGTCGCCACTTCACTCTACATTACTTTGTAATGTTGTATCTTTGTATGTGAATGGTCTAAGTACTAGACTACTGGATATTATAGTGGGTAGTGGTGGTAATATAAAAGTCTTCGTATGGGATCATTTTCATTAGAGTCAAGCAAATGAAGATATTATATTAATAATTTGTACTAATGCGGATTTTTGAGGGCGTACGGATGTATGGATTAGTTTCACGCAATAACTACTGAAATTGTTTTTATGAACTGTTGCAAGAATATAGCTCAAAAATTAATATAACATACACTAATACGTTTTATCCCGAAAAGCTCTCACAAGAACGGAAGTGGTACATAGGAATTAATTATGTTTGGAAGCATTCTTGGAAATCACAGGAATCTCTTTACAGGTTTACTAAGTTTCAAATGGCATTACAACTAAATCTGACAACAAAAATCCACACTCATTTCTCTTCCTTGAAATCTATTTACACAGCTTCTTTAAAATTAAATAAAAATAAAGATTATTCAGTAAACTTATAATGAAGTCCCGGTGAGGAGGCAGTTCTTCCGCGCGAGCGCGTCCGACCGGGAGCGTTCCTGAGGTTTGTAACTAACAAAGGCTTTAAATTAAGTTGATGTTTAATGGTAAATAATCACTTAAAAGGCTTTCCTGGTCGAAATACTGTGGCTGTCAACATTAATTTATTTGTGTAATTGGGTACAATAATCAAAATTCAGGAAAAGCAATTCAATTTAATTCTGAATTCATCGAATAAAGGCTCAGATTAAAAATTGGCTCTACCTAGAAATCTAGAGCTCACTATAGTCAAGATTCACGTCTGTACTTAGAAAGCCTTTTGGACTATGAAAATATAGTAATATAAAGGAGCGCACATTAGAGACAAGACATCTAACAGACTTTTATGTCTGCAACAGACTTATTTGTTTGTTAAACTAAAGAATTCATGGGCAGTAATGTCTTATTAAATATTCGCGATCAGTTAAAAAAAATAGTAGTAATATGTGGCAATACGTAATACCGTAGTTACGTAGTATTGTTGTTATACTTACAAAAGAAAGTTCTGTTCGCGTCTTCAACAAGTCAGTTCTAAAACTTTTGACTATAGTGGCCGCTTAGTATAGATAGCAGCGCCCCGTGGTTCTACCCGACCTGTGCCCATTTCCGTAGAAATTGCGGGATGAAAAGTAAAATGTGGCTATCCATTACAAAACATATTTTTTCAAATATGAAACTCTTCGGTTTAATTTTATTAGTATAGATGGTATAGATAAGCATGCTTTGACCAGGTGGTTCCATTTCGCTACCTTCCCATATAAGTCAGCGATTGTTTCCTTAAAGTCCAATAGACCGCTGCTTCAGTCACGCCACTCCTGTTCATCCCAGCTTTTAAAAGCAAAATATTTCATCTTTCCTATATTGACGTCCTCGAATGTTCACCACTCACTTTACTTTGAGTGTTCCTCGTGCAATTTCTAGATTTCAAACTACTACAAATGAAATTTGAGAAGGAATATGACACTTTTTTTAGGGCAATACTTTGGCTTACAATATACTTAATTGACTTGTATCGCCACACAGTTTTACCTGTATCCTTTCCTGTTGGAATTTCGAAAAAAAGGCTGTTTTGTTTTATTCTGATGTAGGTATTAGCTTTAATACAAAAAAATATATTTAAATCCTTTAATTTTCAATAGTTTTGGATGATAGAACAGAATCGAGAGCTTTTGCTAGTTGTGACATAATATAATCAATATATAGTAGTTAGATTCCATAATACAACCAGAGCTTAGTTTGGGTCTAATTAACCGGATGTGAATTTGTCCCGGTATATTATATTATTGTTATAATTATAAAATGCATACTCAATAGCAATAACTAGTTTACTTTTGGAAGTAACGGTCTAAATAAACATCTACCAAGCGTGCCTGTCCGGGGTTAAATTGGGCCAATCCCAGTCAAAGCGAACCAGATCGTCACGCTACTGGATCTGTGTCTACTCTTCACTCCCTCAGCACCCATTGCGTGACGTTTCTACGAGATTTATCACTTTAAAATAAGCAGCCACATTCAAAAGCTAAAGAGATGTCTCCTTAAACAGCTCCACAAAATACCCTAAAGATGTACAACCATGCAAATAGTGACTTCATTCACAGCTTTATTCAATTCATTTATGCTAAAGGGAAGTGGGCAAATGTAAATAGTCTCAGCGGTCCACGGTCGAGTGTTTTCATTAAACTGAATGGCTTTAAAGCGCTTTCCCCGCTGAATGGTTCGCTAGTAAACAGAATTACTTTTCTAAGCTGTAGGAACTATATACCAGTTTATGGTGTAACTAGCCTGGATGGAATTGAGAACTAATGCCGTGAGCAAGTTCAACAAATTAATAGTTCACTATTAACTCGTATTGTGAGTAATAAGAGCAAACACTACGCCTTCATTTAGTTCAGTAATGTGCTACTATTTACCCTCGATCGTTGTTATACAGGTTGTTACTGTAAGTAAATGATACCTTTTACATTTTCTATAGCGTATTGGGACTCGTTAACAATAAAGCGATAGTACACCAGTATGGTTTTAACTGTTGAATCCAAACCTTATTAGTATTTTATTTAATACGTTGATAGGAAGTGCGGTAATTAAATAAACCTATGTAATCTAAGAAATAAACTATTACTGTATTAGTCAGTAATGTCCTACAGCTGGGCAAAGGCCACTAACTGGTCACTTAGTGAAGACACAGTATACTCGTAGGAGCAAGCATTCGACGTGACTCTTCATCCCATGTATAAGGGTTCCACAAATCTGCTAATTGAAATATTACCAGTTTGTACACGATGGCCACGCTCAAGAGGAAGGTTCAATACTTATTTTTGTTCCAAAAATCTTACGGACGGTAACGGTAACGCGTACACCAGCGGGGCGCGACTAGTTTTCAAATATTTTGCGTTAAAAATTCCACATACATACTTTCGTTTTAATTAAAGTAAAATTATGCGTAGCTCAACTAGATCCCAACTTTGTCGAAGCTCTGTATCATTTCTCATGCAAAGTTGCGAGCATACTCTATCAGAGCTGTGCTGAGACGCAGTACAAAGTACAATAATTACTGCGTGTGTAATGCACCCATTAGGCACGCATGACTACTGTCTCCGCTACTGCTTGTTGACTAGAAATTAATATTAATGTTAAAGCTGTGATTCTGTGATAAGAGGGAGTTGTGAAAACTTTTGTCACGTATTACGGTGGAAAAGCTCCAAGCGTATACACGAGCGTATTTTTTGTGAAAAACGCGCAAGCATTTGTCTTAACTAAATTTCTGCTCATAAACATTTTATGTTGTACGGTCATCTTCCGCGCTAAGTATAAATATAATGGACAAAGTGAAACGCAAAGAGAGTACTTATGTCGTGGCGTAAAGATGGTAGATAAGTTTTAGGTCAAACATGGATACCGTTCTATCCCAAAATTACAACTATATCGCAGATAACACCATGACATCCTCCTCACAGGGTAGTAGATATCCCCAATCGCTCTTCTCACCTCTCCGCTCACTCACAAGTCCATACCCTTCCCCTATCTTCAGTGTACTAAGCGTTGTGGTTGTTACATTTACGAGGAGCGAACGATCCGATGTTACATTAACGGGTACAGTTTATATAACTCGGCGGTTAACTTTACAAACAAAGATTACAATATGAGGAACACGTCGTTAATATTGAACGTAAATTACTTCGTTAAAGTACCATTTAATCCAGTAATCATTTGTCAAAGTCACAAGCCAAACATAGGGGGAAGGAAGCCTGAGCCTATTTAACTGATGTTAAATGTAGAGGATAAGTAGGAAATTTCTTTTTCAAATACTTTTTTAAGTTCGATCAGGTTAGCGGCGAGCCGGGCAGTAGTAGTATTAAAATCAAAGTCAAATATTTTCATTCAGTTTTGGCCCCATAGAGGCTCCATTCGGAAGAATATCAGCAGAGAAGAATGGGCAAGAAACTCTGCTGGTTTTATTTTTAAATCAAGGTATAATAATACAATTTAATACTCATAAGTATAGATTACAGTAAGTACTCATAAGTACTGACAGGACAATGGCCTCTACGCTCACTGAAGATATCAATACTTTATATTATCTATATTAAAACAGCATAAAATTAATAAAATAAAAAAGATAAGCCAAAGTCCGGCGCAGTACTTTCCGCGGGTACAATTTGTATTATCATAATTTCAACGTTCTCCGCAAAGTTCGGTCACTTAGGTGCAATAAAACTAAGGAGCTTCCTCCTATAGAACTCCCTGAATATAAAATGTTTTATTGTTAACATAACCCTAATCTTTTTACTCTAATATCTATATTGTAGAAATAAAATTAACATGTATCATGATATTTTGTTCCAATAAATGTTTTAAAGCGATAAACCGTTTTAACCACTCTTAAATCGGTAAAAATGGGCCCATCCTGAGAACAACCCTGCAACATGTTGAAAATGTTCGCACAAGAAACGATCCCTGATATCTCAAAAATAATACCTGTAAATAAAAACGAGTTACACAGGCTATATCGTTATTCGTTCAAATATAAACTGAATAGAAACACCATTACAAAGAAAATCTTGTGTAAGAAAACAACGAAATACTATCGAAAGCAACGTTAGAAAGAATGCTTTCGTGTTTGTTTCCGGAGCCAATATTTAATGGGAGGATTGGACAAAGAAACCTTTTGTGCGAGCACTCGAACAATATTTTGTGTAAAGTATTCTGAGAGTAACAAGTAAATAGTATACCAGTACTAGGTATTAGGAGGTCGTGGTTTTAAGGAACATATTACTTTAATATATTATTTATGTGAATACTATTCTATTACTCAATTATATTCGATGCTGGTAAAACTATCGAGCCGCTATACTAATATAAATCCGAGTTCAATCACGTCTAAACTACTGAACCAATTTAAAACAAATTTGATACCTACGGAGATAGTCTTTACCTCGAGAAAAGACATAGGCTACTTTTTATCCTGAAATTCCGACGAACTGGAACGGGTAGAACGGGTACGCTGCGGGTGGAACTGCGAGGAACAGTTAGTATAACTATATTCCGATTGACGCCTTATGTAGGTGACCTCCACTTAAACATACATTATAATTATATTTTATTTACACACATTAATATATTAAAAACCACTTACATACATCACACATTCATATCCCAGTAACATAACATTCATAACACAAAATACTAAATAAATAATTTCTAACCAAATGTAAACAAACAATAATTCGGCAAGCAAACCCGCGCGATATGCGTTGTTCCGCAAAGCTGCAAAGCTTGCATTTTAAGTTAGTGTGGATTGTCAAGCGAGGCGCAGGCGCAACCCCCCGCGCAGTCGATCACAGCGTATGCTACGTGAGACACGTACAACTCGCTCTCACGCGCTCGCGCTTTGCCCACGCGTGAACTTACTACTTTAATTAATTACATGATATGTATTATGTGATACATTGATCCTGTCTTGCTATCCTTCTAAAAACTTAAATAGTGTGTGATGTGTGTGGCTAATAAACTTTGACAATTCATCTTTGTGGTTTAATTCAACCAACATTTACCACGCACTCCCCTATACCTTAACTATAAAAAATAAAATTCACATCCCATACAGCCGTAACCGAACCACTCTATCAATAAATCAATCTTCCCATGAACCGGTACCGAAACGATGAAAATTTACTTAAATTTTCCTTTCAAAACGTGGCTGAAAACTGCATTGAGGGCGGCAAGGCCGACCGGACCGACTGATCCGGTTATACCGTCCAATTATTTTAAAATCGTGAAAGTGCGACGCGCCCGCGCTCCGGCGCTCCGTAATGGAATAACCCTGATATTCACTGCACTTTACATCGATTCGTAAATTAATGATATTTTCATAAAAAATATAAAGATCAATAAAAAAAGGAACAAAAAGCACGGTAAGGAGGATAAGTCATAATCACCACGCTTGCCTAATGCGGGTTGGTGATGCCCAGCCATGTTTGAAAAGTAGGAAACATATTTACGTTTGACCCGGGAATTGAACCCGGGACCTTGGCAGGCGAGTGCACATACCACTAGACCATCGAGGCGATAAGTTGAAAAGATTAAAATCAACAATATCCGTTAAATAAATATTATAGGAAGACGTCGTGGTGCTAAAGTCATCGGAGAATGTTCTCGTTATTGTGAGAGCGATGTCACCCTTTATTTTGAGACACCATCCTGATTAATTTGAAACGAGTGTAAATTATTGCATACGATTGTGTGCAATCCTGTAGTTATTCGTAAGCCTATTTACCTATTTAATAATTTAGAGTAACATATTATAGGCTCAGCTGCTTTATTATTCAAAAGTCGTTATACTTTTTGTGAATAGTAAAATAGTACTCGTAATCGTAATGCCTTCCCTGTTTGTTGTATTTCGCTACAAAGTGTTGGCATATAGGGTGGAACGGCTATTTCCCAGAAATATAGAATTGATATCGATAGCTTAAAGTTTAGAGCATAAACAAGAGTAAAAGTATTATTACTGTCCCACAGCTCGGCAAGGCCTCTGATTTCACCGAAGATATTAGTACAGTGAGGAAGTTTAGAGCATTTTGTACTATTACTATTTGGTTGCATTAGTTAATCATTGAGATTTATTGACAGCAAAAATAAAGTAAAATATTTATTTAGGAAAATGTGGTAAAATCCCACCAAAGTCCGCAATGGACATTTAGAACACTTTAGTACCTACTCAGGCCGATAATACAATTAGGAATGTGTATTAAAACATGTTAGAAAGTAGGAATTATAGAAATTTCAATATAACATGGTTTTAACCACGAAATAGAGAAGTTACGCGGTAAGTACTTCGCTTATATGTGGTTTAACTGTGCTCAGTATTTTCGTTGGCTGTTGTTTTTACAGTTTATTAGATAGACAATGTCAATAAATGTTAACATCCGTCCGCAGAACAGAGTTCGCAATATAAGTTAATTAACGTAGATTAAATGTTAAATATTAATCTAAGGCGGGATTTATTGAAACATGTCAACTGAGAAGGCAGTTAATAAGAAAATGTCAATGTTACCGGCTTGACATACGGAATTATGAAAAACTACATTGAGAGAGAACTTAGGACGCCGTCACTTCTAGACGTTTTGTATAAAAACAACAGAACGTTCACACGCGTAGAAGTATTTGCATCATGGCGACGTGTAGCGGGTTAAAACGCACAAATTAAAAAGATAAAGAGCCTATTGCCAAACCATAACAAGTAATCCATAAGAGCATAATATACAATTGCGTATGTACTATTATTTTATGAAACGTTGATGTGAACTTGATTTCTTACTACCTAGTTCATCGTTGCCAAAGATAACTTTCATTCTTATTCGACTAAAGGCAACTCATTTGTTTTAATTTGACAACTCCATCCATCACAATAAATTAATCACAAAATAATAGCCACAAAAAGTGCCAAGTTCACAGCCACAGCACGTAAGCCACGACATTAATTTAGTTAGTAATTAAGGAGGTTGTACAAGATTTGGGCGAAACCTCCGTGGGTCGTGGCTACGTTCTATATTCATTAATCAAGAGCTACATACTTCCATGGCTATGATAACTTTGCAGTTGAATAATTTGACAAGTTCTTTGCGGGTTGAAGTTCCGACTTACATGAAGTATAACGATAAGTGCGAACAATTTTTGCGAGGGTTGCAGACTAAAAGCTAAGCTAGTTAAGTCTAGCTCGCTTAGCTGACGTAGATTTTCGTACTTGGAGTTGACTGTAAACTATGAAAACTTGACTCATAGACACTATTCCAGGGAGGCAATACTGAGTTAAGATGCGTTCCCGTTGAAGTGGAGCGGAGCTACGCGGAGCTCAATCGACCAATCACGACCAATCACATCAAATCTTTTCGTAGCGCACAGCTCCGTTTCGCTTCAAAGCACACGCACCTTTAGACTTAGTTTTGGGACTTCCACCCAACCCAACAACCGGCTATTGATAAATCTTTACATATTAATTTACCCGATTACAACAAATAGTAGACATGATATTACATGCCTCATACACGTCTTAACAGTAATAACTGATGCTATAAGTCAATACATCATTGCTAATTCCGTTTCAAGCAATCAGATCGTCTCTCCGGGGTACAGCAATTGATTTACACGCCAGTTCCGGCGTATGGAGATTGTATTGAATGAATCATTAAGTGGACGGAACCGCGCTTCTGTATTGATCACTCGCAAGAACTAGATACATCACTGAGATAAGATCTTAACATTAATCAATGCAATAGCTATGTAACTGCGGGTTCCGCTACAAAGGGGATGAAAAATAATCTTCCTTTAGAACGTGGCTATCTAATGGAAAAAATATTATTTGAAGTTTACATGCCTACGAATCATTGTTACTCTGATACACAGGCTCAAAAGAAACCTAGTGGAGGACAGCTGACTCTATTGGTACACCATATATTTTGCAATTTTCCAACCACTTCATTAATTTATTTTGAGTAGGTTAGTTAGGGCTAACCCTGGTGTCGCAGTTTTTAGACCGCCTATATGCTTCCATCATGGTCTGACGATTGAAACTACCGGGACCGACTGCTTAACGTGCGCTCCGAAGCACGGTAGCGCTCAGATAGAAATGCACTATCGGCCACCCATCCAAGTAGGATGGGTGGCCCATAGTTGATTCCTACCACTGCCCAGCTTGTAATCTATGTTATGTCGATTGCCCGGTGTGTCACGCTCCTAAAACAAGGATGCTATTTGTATCAATCCTTCGTCTATAATTAGATAATCCGGTGAAACTATTCCGGTTGTTAGTAAACCGTCGGGTCGCATACCCGAGGCCCCATTTGATCGATCGCTCTCCCCAGGAGACGGCAATGAAAACGTTTCTTAACATTTCGTTTAGAGGTTTCTTATATTAATAGCCTATTTTTATACTAATAAATTTTTCTGTATCTCTTATACAATTTTAACCCTTCTTTAAATAAAAAAAATTAAAAAGTGTTTGTAGGTTTGAAAACCCGGCGCACAACAGGGGTATAGTTCGAAAAAAGTCTAATTGAAAATACAGGATTACGATGCTCAATTATTAATATTGTTTCGTTTCTGCCATAGATAACATATTCATATTTTACCAAGTTTATTATGTCGTAAAAAATAAATTAGTACGAGTAGGTATAGTAAACATTACATTAAATAAAAGTTTAGGAAAACTCGTTGATGAAAGGTTTTTATTCAATTACCTAATATGAATCATAAAAAAATTAACGTAAAAGTTGTGTATTTTAAAAAAACAGCGTAATTTAAAAAAAACTGAAACATTTTAGACATACTTACTTACTTAAATTAAAATAAAAAAAGCTTTTCATATTTATCCGAGAAGTAAGTTCGAGAAAATAGATGTGATCCTGGTTGCGGCTCCGACTTGGTGTAACGAGCCGAACAACCGGGACTGAACATTTAACGTGCCGTCCAAATTACGGGAGCGCACAATTAGGTTTGCCACTGACGGGTAGCCGACAAGCCGATCCAAGTAGTGTCTGATTTCGGCGGCTAGTCGGCTGCCCTTAGCATATTGCTTAACAATCAGGAAGAGTTAACATCTATTTGTCAAACGACGCCCCATGAGAGCGGGAGATGCGATACCAGATGTAGTTTTTTTTTACTTTTCCTTATCCTCCAACAATCCGTTTTAACTGTTTATACAAAACATATACGAACAAAAAGAAATCTAGTGTTCCAACCGTACTCAACATAAACAAAAAATAACCCATATTATATTCACTTGCTTGAAATTCAAAAATACGTTTCATAGATTCTATATCATAATAAAGTCGCATGTAACGTTCTAAAGTCCGATGTACGGCATTAAAGTACTGGCCACGACCGAACGGAGCAAATTGAGCTCCATTGATATGGTAATACCGACCGGGAGCGAATGCGATGAATCAAAACGAATGCTTAATTGACGAACATTGTAATATCTGGCGATTTACTTTACGGATCGCTGATTTACTTGGAGAAATGAATAAGTTTGAAATCACATAGTCGAGTAGGAAGATTGTGAATACATAGTCAGTTATGGACTGAGATTCCGTTAGCTATCGGTCACTGAAGATATTATCAGTACAGTTAAGGAGTTTACCCTTTTGCCTTAAAAATAATCTAAGTTTAAACAAGCTTTGTTTTCAAAAAAGAACGCTGATTGAACTAGGTTGAAATAAAAATTAACTTTTATACTATTCTATTTTGTTATTTATTCAAAAACTTGTAATCGCCGTTGCTTGCCGGCACTGTGGCATCTCCCAACCTGTTATCATATCGGCAGCTACTTATGGTATTCCGAAATACCGCTCACCGAAAGGACGGTTCTCCGAAAACACTCTACTCCGACGGTTAGTTGAACGAAAAAATCATTGGCCGAAACAACGTTTCGCCGAAAGCCCGACAACCGTAGGTTAGGTTAGGTTAAGTTTATATCAGGCCCGAAGGGCCAAAACAAGACGGAAATAGGAGCTCCGCGCAGCGGAGCTCCGTCGACACTATTAGGTATGACACAAACTGGAACTTCAAAAGAGTAATTTGATAGAAAAAAAAAAAAACTTTCGGCGAAACGTTGTTTCGGCCAATTATTTTTTCGTTCAACTAACCGTCGGAGTAGAGTGTTTTCGGAGAACCGTCCTTTCGGTATTTCGGAATACCATATACCATATAGTGATCTCATATCGGAGCTTCACCAACCGATATCATTCATTCTTCCATCACTCAAACTGATATAAATGGAATTATTCACTTTCGCTATTATAACAAAACTTCTCCAAACACAATTTCCCTAAAAATGTTTCCATAAATCTAATTCAGACTTTTGACATATTGACGGCCGCTTGCCTTCAATTTATTCATATCAACGGAAACGGTGGAGTATAATAAAAATTGCGTTTTCCTTGACTTCCAATTAAATTTGACAGGTGGTGGGAGTCCCGCGGGCCTCGGCTCGGGTATTAGAATAAATCATCATTAATATGCCAGCCCCCGTCCAATATGGGAGACAAAGTCTGCCCGGTATTGTGTGTGTTTGGACCAGTCCGGCGGCTTGGTGGGCGAGAGACTAGTCTACAGGAGAAAACCCATGCTGAAATATGACTCAAATTTCTGAAGATGTTACCATTTGAATGGGAGTTCGTCGATTGATTTTGTCGTGTCGTGTGCTTATCTATACATATTATAATAGTTTTATCGTGATTTTATTATGACGCCTCGGTGGTCTAGTGGTATGTGCACTCGCCTGCCAAGACTGAGGTCCCGGGGTCAATTCCCAGGTCGAGCGAAAACATGTTTCCTACTTTTCAAACATGGCTCGGGTTTGAGATCACCAACCCGCATTAGGCAAGCGTGGTGATTACGCCTGAAACCTCCTCACTGTACTGATATCTTCAGTGAGACGAGAGGCCTTTGCCCAACAGTGGGACATTACAGGCTAATACTACTTTTTATTATGACGATGAAAAATTCCTCGACAGATCAAAATCCTTCAACGCACCGCTTGCTAGATAAATATTTTAAAAAATGTTACTTATCTAAAGTATCATGAAATAAGCAATGAAGTATATAGTGCGTTAAAAATACCGAAACAATTAAAACGGTAAACTTGTCCCGTAAATAAAGAAACCAATTACAGGAGAACACGTTACTGCTCCAAGAAGCAAACAAATTAAGGGCCGTGAACACAAAAAATACCTTTTGTTTCCGAGAACTTTAAGACCGTTTAAGGCTTGATAAAACATCCTTTTTGTATAAATTGTATGAAAATAAAAAGGAAATAAAACAACTCCGCATTTTGTTCCAGTACAATGTGAGTAGATCTTAACATAGTGTACATAAGATTTAGTCATTTGTTCAGTAAACAAAGGTTTAAGATACTAACTTCTATATAACCTAGCTGTGTCTCGAATTTATTTTTACTCATGAGTTGATACCTTAGGTACATATGCCTATGTATGCTTATGTATATGACACATAGATACGTATACTAGTTGTAGTTGTATAAATATAATATACCCGGACAAATTCACACGCGGGTAATTAGACCCAAAGTAAGCTATACACTTGTATTATGGAATCTAACTCAGTGATACTCCTACATTTATATACACAAATACTTTATGATGATATATAATTGAGACCCAGACGTCGCCACCAACAACTACATACCTCTTCATATATTGTTGACTCCGGCAAAAATGGCATTTCGTGTATTTCAGTGACGAATGGTGTTAGATCATTTATAGAAAGCAATAACCTACCGGCTCAGTCCAACCACCACGAGCCTTACTATTTTTAGTGGGATTAAAATGGTAGTCGTAATAACTAGTAATGGTCTACGGTCAAATAGTACTCGTAACATAAAACAAATATTTCTATAATAAATACGTAGCTACACACAAGCTTAGGACCCATCCACTCGACGTATTGTTTTGAGTATTCTTTATTTTACTATATACTCGTATCAACACAATATAAACTCTAATGTCGGAACATTACTTTCAAAGACCCACTCATCTCAACCGAAAGCACCGAATATTCGCCTCCAACCCGCTGACGCAGCTAATTATCTTTGAAAAATAAACACAATAATTTCGTTCTAATCCTCCATCCAATTAGATCCGCGGATGAAGTCTTTGTATCTCTGTAACAAACAAACTTTAAGTAATTAACGTTGGAACGGCCCATTATGACAATTGAATTAATTGGGGCCTCACCCAAGGAGTTCGTTCTGTTTAGTTTTTAACATCGTTAACCAGTCTTTGTGTTTATTAAGTTAATTTTACGGGCGGGACGTCACGTTATCGCTAAGCAAACGGTACAGTTACTAGGTACATTTTCCTCCTCAAATTAGGTTGTTTGAAGATATAATCGTAATGATAAACATGCCGCCCGGCCGGGCGCCGCTGGAAGGAAGTTAATTAATATTATTCATACCATTGATTGTTAGTTAGTTAGGAAATAAATAACAACTTCTCTTTGCGGCGTAGTTGATATGCACATTGAGTTGGTTTATTCTGAAGGAAATCCTTGAAATGTATATAGCCCGTAAATAGAACGGTCAATGACTTATGTGGGTTCTCGTTACAGACACAACATTCATTTCATTCAGTACATATTTTGTTAGTTGTCTCCTTTTTTCTACGCATACTTAAAATATTGTCCCTTTTGTCTTTGGAATCCATTGGAAACTTCAGCAACAAGTGTTAATAAAATGTTTCATTTACCCAATTCATTCCGGAGATTGTTACAAAAAATCACTTCGTTTTAGAAATACGATGTTTTCACAAATAAAATGGGTTCACACCTTTCAGAGGGCGTTGTTTGCCAAATGGCGTCCATTTGGGCCGGATGAGGGTTATATTGGACACGGAGGCTTTTCCCAACCCTTGTAGCGAAGGGACAGATTTGGTTCATCGCGCGCACGTCTGCCCTCTGTACTGTTGAAGATGCGTGCGGTATGTTTTATGTCCTATGTTGGTCTCTTTTCGATGCGTGCTGAAGATAAGTACGTGGTATGTTTTATGGTGTACGTTTCTCTTTTTCTGGAGATGGGAATGTGTTTGTATTACGTCACGTCGTTTGGTGTATCACATGCGACGGTATCTGACATTCAAGAATGATGGAGTCATCCCATTATATCCTTGTCTTGGGATCCAATCTGAATATCACCTGGCGCACACCTCAGTGATACCAAAATATAAAGTGTTATGTTAACAACACTCGAAGGTATTTTAATTACTGTCTAAACATTCATTCCTTTGACTCGTATTTACGAACAATCTTAATAATCTTAAACGGATCATCAAATCTGAATATAAATAGGCAAAGAGATTGATTAGAGTCTGAAACACATTTACGCTTCTTTTTATCCTGAAATTCCCGCGGGAGCGAGCACAACGTAAGTTACATCGGGAAGCGGTGTTACTTTTAAATATAAGAATTTATATATATATATATATCTCTTATCCCTTTGGAATTACAATGCATTGGATGTGTACAGTACAGTGTAGAGTTACAAATACACATATTGTCGATTCGGGGTCATTTGAACTAAACTAAAATATGTCAAACTAAAAATTGTAGTTTAGTTTAGTTTAGTGCAAACGCTATTCGGTGTTTCCTTCGAACTAAATTTGGTCGACGACTAAAGATGAACTAAATTGAGTAGAGCCACTTACGCCGTCTGGTGGCGAGTAGCAATATTAACGTCAAAAAGTTTGAAACAAAGAGAATATAATCACATATTTTACTCTGGTTTCAGCTTGAGGTTTGAATCATATAGGTATTATTATACGTATCTATGGTTCAAACTTCAAATATGTTAAATAACTAAATTGGATGTTTACAAATAGTCAAATACATAAAAAAACATTATAATGAATATAAACAAGAAACGCGCCAACAAAAGGCAAAAAGAGGTGAATTTGGAGCGACTCCACGCCAACATCGAGGTTGTGAGAGGTAAGCAATCCATATGCAACTACTAGAAGTCGTTCTTTTTCTCGCAAGCTTTTCAATATAGAGACTTACGCAGTAAGTACTTCGCTATACCGTGGATTTTACTTATCTACAGTCCCAAATAAAGTAACTTTATTAATCTTTAACAAAAGAAATATGTCCACTTATTTTTTATTTCATTTTTTAAAAGACTATTTTGTTTTCAGGGTATACATTCATCAACTAAGCGACAATCTCTTCATGTACCAAGTACATCAAGTGCAGGGATTGTCTGCGTCATCAAGTACGATGTACCATGTACATCGAGTGCTTTCAAGGATGAATTCCCAGTGATATATGATAATGCACCGATTCAGCCCACACTCACAACGTGCCACTCTTCCCCAATCCAGG
This sequence comes from Cyclophora albipunctata, assembly GCA_963082685.1. Taxonomy (NCBI): domain Eukaryota; kingdom Metazoa; phylum Arthropoda; class Insecta; order Lepidoptera; family Geometridae; genus Cyclophora; species Cyclophora albipunctata. Next base: position 12,291,233 of record OY720114.1, on the reverse strand, counting down.
CGTCAGCATCCCGCAGTTCTGATCTGCCACGACTATTCGGAAGGAAGCCTCGGTCACGCCGTGGAAGATCCAGACGCCCAACAACAAGTGAGGCCTTAGTTATGGCTCTCAACGAAAACGGACAAGCTTGGAGAGACTGTGTTGCAGGCTGCATATGTTATAGGCGCAGCAATAAGCTCATTAAACACCCAACCCTACTCCTCTAACCCTGAACCCTAATAATTATGAAATAATTTTACAATAATAAACAATTATTAGTATAATATACTTAATGATGTTTTTATTACAATTTGTTTTATTAAAAACGAGCAATTAAATATTATTGTATTAATCTGGCTTATGACAGAAAATCATGATCATGATCTTCCTCTGACTCTTCTATTGCATCAAGAGCTGGTTCAATTTGCTGCAACTGGTCTCCCGTGTCATCCTCATCTGCAAAGTGATATACATTTTTATTATACAGATATAAATCTAGCTTCTTTATACTATAACATGCTGATTAGGAGGCCACGATATACAACCTCAATCTGAGAGAATCAATCTACTGTTGAGCTCCAGACTTTGGAACTCGAAATAGCTTCCTAAATTTTTCCTCTTCAATCTTAAAAGGATTTGAAGCTTCCCTAATATTCCATAATCGAAGTCTCACTTGGCAAAAATAATTAGATTCGAATTTTATCACCGTAGTAGTTGAACAACACGCAAACTCACAACTTGTTCTGTAAATCAAGAAAAATAGGTGTTTTGCTTTTTACATACCTTTTCCAATGAATTGACGGTCGCCGCCACCACAAATTCTTCCATATTTGACGATTAAAATTAAAATATAACAAATAAAACATATAGAACTCCCCTTCACCTAATATTAATCGCGATCTTTTATGTGCCGACTAAATAACAACTAAAATGACGTTTGACGTCATAATTTTGGACTAAAAATGACACTAAAAGTGTGCAGCCGAATTGCGTTTTAACTAAATTGAGTAACTAAAACCAATTTAGTCGACATACTTCAAATTAGTTTAATCGTGTGGCCGTCCGAATACCAAAACCTAGTTTGACAGGACTAAACTTATTTTAGTTTAGTTCGAAGGACGCCGAATCGCCACCATTCATACTTCTATTCGCAAGGAGGTTAGGTATTGGTGTCGATTCGGTGGCGTTCGAACTAAACTAAAATATGTCAAACTAAAATTTTTAGTTTAGTTTAGTTTAGTGCAAAAGCTATTCGGTGTTTCCGTTGAACTAAATTTAAACCGACGACTAAGATGAACTAAATTGAGTAGAGCCACTTACGCCGTCTGGTGGCGAGTAGCAATATTACGTCAAAAAGTTTGAAACAAAGAGAATATAATCACATATTTTTAGTCTGGTTTCAGCTTGAGGTTTGAACCATATAGGTATTATTGTATTATTATACTTATCTATGGTTCAAACTTCAAATATTTTAAATAACTAAATTGGATGTTTACAAATAGTCAAATACATTAAAAAGCATTATAATGAATATAAACAAGAAACGGGCCAACAAAAGGCAAAAAGAGGTGATGTTGGAGCGACTCCACGCCAACATCCAGGTTGTGAGAGGTAAGCAATCCATATGCAACTAGAAGTCGCTCTTTTTCTCGAAAGCTTTTCAAAATAGAGACTTACGCAGTAAGTACTTCGCTATACCGTGGATTTTACTTATCTACAGTCCCAAAATAAAGTAACTTTTTTAATCTTTAACAAAAGAAACATGTCCACTTATTTTTTAATTTCATTTTTTAAAAGACTATTTTGTTTTCAGGGTATACAGTCATCAACTAATCGACAATCTCTTCTTGTACCAAGTACATCAAGTGCAGGGATTGTCTGCATCATCAAGTACGATGTACCATGTACATCGAGTGCTTTCAAGGATGAATTCCCAGTGATATATGATAATATACAGACACCCATTCAACCAAGTCAACCTGCACCGATTCAGCCCACACTCACAACGTGCCACTCTTCCCCAATCCAGGCGTCAGCACCCGCAGTTCTGATCTGCCACGACTATTCGGAAGGAAGCCTCGGTCACGTCGTGGCAGATCCAGACGCCCAACAACAAGTGAGGCCTTAGTTATGGCTCTTAACGAAAACGGACAAGCTTGGAGAGAGACTGTGCTGCAGGCTGCATATGTTATAGCCGCAGCAATAAGCTCATTAAACACCCAACCCTACTCCTCTAACCCTGAACCCTAATAATTATGAAATAATTTTACAACAATAAACAATTATTAGTATATAATGATGTTTTTATTACAAATTGTTTTATTAAAAACGAGCAATTACATATTATTGTAGTAATCTGGCTTATGACAGAAAATCATGATCATGATCTTCCTCTGTCTCTTCTATTGCATCAAGAGCTGGTTCAATTCGCTGTAACTGGTCTCCAGTGTCATCCTCATCTGCAAAGTGATATACATTTTTATTATACAGATATAAATCTAGCTTCTTTATACTATAACATGCTGATTAGGAGGCCACGATATACAACCTCAATCTGAGAGAATCAATCTACTGTTGAGCTCCAGACTTTGGAACTCAAAATAGCTTCCTAAATTTTTTCTCTTCAATTTAAAAGGATTTGAAGCTTCCCTAATATTCCATAATCGAAGTCTCACTTGGCAAAAATAATTAGATTCGAATTTTATCACCGAAGTAGTTGAACAACACGCAAACTCACAACTTGTTCTGTAAATCAAGAAAAATAGGTGTTTTGCTTTTTACATACCTTTTCCAATGAATTGACGGTCGCCGCCACCACAAATTCTTCCATATTTGACGATTAAAATTAAAATATAACAAAGAAAACATATAAAACTCCCCTTCACCTAATATTAATCGTGATCTTTTACGTGCCGACTAAATAACAACTAAAATGACGTTTGACGTCATAATTTTGGACTAAAAATGACACTAAAAGTGTGCAGCCGAATTGCGTTTTAACTAAATTGAGTAACTAAAACCAATTTAGTCGACATACTTCAAATTAGTTTAATCGTGTGGCCGTCCGAATACCAAAACCTAGTTTGACAGGACTAAACTTATTTTAGTTTAGTTCGAAGGACGCCGAATCGCCACCACTAACCTCCTTGCAACAAATCCCTCCTTAGGGCTCCCACACAAAACCGCGAATTCGCATCGCATCGCACATTCCTGCGATATTACGTCATCCTTGGTGACGCCATTTCAGGACATTTCAGGACAGGAATTCTTCCCTTGTACGATCGTTTTTGAAGGCATGGTGATAATAAACTCAAAAGCTCTTCAAATGAAGATATGCTCATTCTAAAATAGTAAGAAAAAAAATCTTCTTCAGTTCTCAACGCATAGTACTTTTGAGTAAAATAGTTCCCATCAGAGTTCATAATCGTAATAAATGGATGAACCCAGAATCCTCTTTTTCTTTTATATCTATTTAACAATAACAGCAGTACAATAATCTTTTTGCGATCCATCTTACGCTGCCTAAAAACACGTCCAGTACGGCTGACTACACTTGAAGGAATGGTCGCCCTACCAAACGGTTTGCCGCACGCGAATTTCGAAATTCGCATCGCAAGTTCCTGCGATGCGAATTCGCATCGCATCGCATCGCAGTTTTGTGTGGGAGCCCTTAAACAAGACTTTAATGCTGACTCCCTCTGCAGTCTACTGAATCTCACTACAAGGCCAACTTAATCATCCGGAAAGAACTAAAAAGTAGCAATGAAATATGAATGCAATTCCTGAATTGCAACATTAGTTCATCGGTGGCACTTGGCAGTTAATCCTAAGTTTTAGAGCAGACTTTTATCGCAGCGGATGGGACATTACTTTACAATGTAATGTGGTATGCCGGTTTATCGCTCGGAATGATACCCGCAATCATTCGACGTTTTATTCTCCTCTAAATCTTGGAAGACGTACTGCTCACTCACTCCCATCACAAAATTGGTTTAAGACACATTGGTGGCGATTCGGCGTCCTTCGAACTAAACTAAAATAAGTTTAGTCCTGTCAAACTAGGTTTTGGTATTCGGACGGCCACACGATTAAACTAATTTGAAGTTTGTCAACTAAATTGGTTTTAGTTACTCAATTTAGTTAAAACGCAATTCGGCTGCACACTTTTAGTGTCATTTTTAGTCCAAAATTATGACGTCAAACGTCATTTTAGTTGTTATTTAGTCGGCACATAAAAGATCGCGATTAATATTAGGTGAAGGGGAGTTCTTTATGTTTTATTTGTTATATTTTAATTTTAATCGTCAAATATGGAAGAATTTGTGGTGGCGACGACCGTCAATTCATTGGAAAAGGTATGTAAAAAGCAAAACACCTATTTTTCTTGATTAACAGAACAAGTTGTGAGTTTGCGTATTGTTCAATTACTTCGGTGATAAAATTCGAATCTAATTATTTTTGCCAAGTGAGACTTCGATTATGGAATATTAGGGAAGCTTCAAATCCTTTTAAGATTGAAGAGGAAAAATTTAGGAAGCTATTTCGAGTTCCAAAGTCTGGAGCTCAACAGTAGATTGATTCTCTCAGATTGAGGTTGTATATCGTGGCCTCCTAATCAGCATGTTATAGTATAAAGAAGCTAGATTTATATCTGTGTAATAAAAATGTATATCACTTTGCAGATGAGCATGACACGGGAGACCAGTTGCAGCAAATTGAACCAGCTCTTGATGCAATAGAAGAGACAGAGGAAGATTAATACAATAATATTTAATTGCTCGTTTTTAATAAAACAAATTGTATTAAAAACATCATTATATACTAATAATTGTTTATTATTGTAAAATTATTTCATAATTATTAGGGTTCAGGGTTAGAGGAGTAGGGTTGGGTGTTTAATGAGCTTATTGCTGCGCCTATAACATATGCAGCCTGCAGCGCAGTCTCTCCAAGCTTGTCCGTTTTCGTTGAGAGCCATAACTAAGGCCTCACTTGTTGTTGGGCGTCTGGATCTTCCACGACGTGACCGAGGCTTCCTTCCGAATAGTCGTGGCAGATCAGAACTGCGGGATGCTGACGCCTGGATTGGGGAAGAGTGGCACGTTGTGAGTGTGGGCTGAATCGGTGCAGGTTGACTTGGTTGAATGGGTGTCTGTATATTATCATATATTACTGGGAATTCATCCTTGAAAGCACTCGATGTACATGGTACATCGTACTTGATGACGCAGACAATCCCTGCACTTGATGTACTTGGTACATGAAGAGATTGTCGCTTAGTTGATGACTGTATACCCTGAAAACAAAATAGTCTTTTAAAAAATGAAATAAAAAATAAGTGGACATATTTCTTTTGTTAAAGATTAATAAAGTTACTTTATTTGGGACTGAAGATACGTAAAATCCACGGTATAGCGAAGTACTTACTGCGTAAGTCTCTATATTGAAAAGCTTGCGAGAAAAAGAACGACTTCTAGTAGTTGCATATGGATTGCTTACCTCTCACAACCTCGATGTTGGCGTGGAGTCGCTCCAAATTCACCTCTTTTTGCCTTTTGTTGGCGCGTTTCTTGTTTATATTCATTATAATGTTTTTTTATGTATTTGACTTTTGTAAACATCCAATTTAGTTATTTAACATATTTGAAGTTTGAACCATAGATACGTATAATAATACCTATATGGTTCAAACCTCAAGCTGAAACCAGAGTAAAATATGTGATTATATTCTCTTTGTTTCAAACTTTTTGATGTAATATTGCTACTCGCCACCAGACGGCGTAAGTGGCTCTACTCAATTTAGTTCATCTTTAGTCGTCGACCAAATTTAGTTCGAAGGAAACACCGAATAGCGTTTGCACTAAACTAAACTAAACTAAAATTTTTAGTTTGACATATTTTAGTTTAGTTCAAATGACCCCGAATCGACACCATTGGTGGCGATTCGGTGGCGTTCGCACTAAACTAAAATATGTCAAACTAAAATTTTTAGTTTAGTTTAGTTTAGTTTGGTTTAGTGAAAAAGCTATTCGGTGTTTCCTTCGAACTAAATTTGGTCGACGACTAAGATGAACTAAATTGAGTAGAGCACACTTACGCCGTCTGGTGGCGAGTAGCAATATTACGTCAAAAAGTTTGAAACAAAGAGTATATAATCACATATTTTTACTCTGGTTTCAGCTTGAGGTTTGAACCATATAGGTATTATTATACTTATCTATGAAACCAGTATACTCTATATTATTATCTTCCCTATATATAATTATACTCTTTGTCTTTTTTTGTCTATGTTTGTATCAATGGTATAGACCTTAAATTGCAATTTAATTTTTTAAATAAAAAATTTGCTCGCCGAAAAAAAAAGTGTCGAATAAAAGTGTCGTGACAACTTTTCGTAAGAATTTTTTCCGTCTAGCCCCCTTTCACAACGCGCGATAAGGAACTTCGTTCCAATAGTTGTCCTAAAAATGAACGCAAATAAGAAGCGCGCCAACAAAAGGCAACGCGAGGTGATGCTGGAGCGACTCCACGCCAACATCGAGATCGTGAGAGGTAAGCAATGCAACTACTAGGAATCGCTTTTTCTCTCAAGCTTACTCACAAAATAGAGACTTACGCAGTAAGTGCTCGTACTTCGCTTTTCCGTGGATTTTACTTGTCTTATCTTTAATGGGTGTACTTTTAGGCAATCAGGCAGACCCACTAGCAGTTAATTTATGGGTAAACCTAGCTAGTGAGCTCAATGTCTTGGGCTGCACTAGGACGGTGAAGGAATGGCAGCACGTATGTTTAAATTTATTACTTCTTTGCCTTTCTTGTGACGTCTTCACAAACTATTATTCAATACGTTAAAAAATCAACAGGTTTGGAATGTTTGGGTGTCCAAAACCAAAACAAAGGCCCGAAAAATAAGAATGGCACAGCAAGCCACTGGGGGAGGACCAGGGATAGACGCAGACCTGGACGATACAGAATCTAAGATTCTGGAAGTGGTCGGGTCTGCGTCTGTCTTTGGCCATGACGTGATAGAATTGGTAATGTATTAGTAAACAGTCCCAAAATAAAGTAACTTTGGTAATCTTTAACAAAATAATCATATCCTTTTATTAAGCTATTGCATAGCTTCTATCGCGGCCCTTGAGCGCGGGGACCAAATCCAAAAATTCCGTAACGAAAAAACCTCACGCTTACCCGATCCGACGGGAAGGAGGTGTGGCTTGAAGGCCGTGCATCGTCTAACGTCGTTTCAGTTCGGCAGTCTTCGACACGGCGTTGTGTGCGATTGTGCGTTGGGGGTGAGAGAGGGGGGTGAGAGAAGGTGGTGAGAGAGGGGTGAGAGAGGGTGGTGAGAGAGGGGTGAGAGAGATCGGTGAGAGAGGGGGGTGAGAGAGATCGGTGAGAGAGGGGGTGAGAGAGGGGGTGAGAGAGGGGGGTGAGAGAGAGGGGTGAGAGAGAGAGGTGTGAGAGAGGGGGTGAGAGAGAGGAGGCGGGAGGGGTGAGAGAGAGGAGGCGGGTGGGGTGAGAGAGGAGAGATATCAAATATATCAAACATAATTGCATAAGTTGATACAAAATGCTATGCAATAGCTTCACCGCGGCAGTCCCCGAGTGCCACACGTCTTTTTTTTTTGTTAATTTAATTTTATAATAGACTATTTTGTTTTCAGGGTATACAGACATCAACTGAGCAGACAATCCCTGCACTTGTCTGGGATTCATCCTTGGAAGCACTTGATGTACCATCGAGTGCTTTCAAGGATGAATTCCCAGAGATTCCCGTTAGCCCAAACCAACCTGCACCGAGCCAGCCCAAACCCACAACGTCCAGTCTCCGCCAGTCTACCCCAGTCCAGTCGTCACCATCCCGGAGTTTTGGTCTGCCACGACAATTCGGAAGGCAGCCTCGGTCACGTCGTGGCAGATCCAGACGCCCAACGACAAGCGATGCCCTGGTTATGGCATTAAATGAAAACGGGCAAGCATGGAGGGAGACTATGCTCCAGGCTGCCCACGTTATAGCCGCAGCAATACGATCATTAAACACCCAACCCCCAACAACCTCCTCCCCCAACCCTCAGCCCCAATAATTAATTACTTAAGTACTTACTATAATAATAATAAATATTTGTATATATATGATGTTTTTATTACAAAAAAAATTAAAAACGAGTAATTAAATTTTGGCGTATTATTCTGGCTTCTGACAGAAAGTCATGGTCTTCACCATCATCATCTGTCTCTTCAATTCCACCAAGAGCTGGCTCGATTAGCTGCTGCTCACCAGTGTCATCGTCATCTGCAAAGTGATGTACAATTTTATTATACAGATATCAATCGTTACAAGTTCCTTATCTAAGATTCTGGCTGTTAGATAATTAAAGGTGTAAACATATTTATATATTCCCATCAAGCGCCATAACTTGTATAAACATATATACTCGTACACATATACATAATAGACAGGGCTACTTGAGCCAACTTGTTAAAGTAAGTTACAAATATAAAAAGTACATTTATTATTTTGATATAATTATCTTACCACTGAAGGCATCAGTGAACATGTTGTAGAGCACACAGCATGACAATATTATTTTTGCTGCCTTTCGAGGGCCGTAATGTAGGCAGCGATGGCGATGAAGACATCTGAACTTGTTTTTGAGACGGCCATTGCACATCTCTACCACATTTCTTGCCCTCACATGGCATGCATTGAACCGACTCTCCGCTGGACTGATTTGCCCTATTACCGGTGTCATGAGCCAAGGTTCCAAAGGGTAGCCTTTGTCACCTGTAAATAAAAAGTGAATGACAAATTGGAGTATTACAGTTGAAAAAAGTTCTTAAAATGTTGAGTGCGATCATCTTGAACACACATGTAAAAATTATGGTGGTAATAGTTCTAGCAATGTGTTGAACTGAGGCACAGTCCTACTTGTATAGTGAAAGTACTGTGCCGCACAGTTCAGTATTCTGCTGGAATTCTACCATAACAAGTATACATGTATATTTATGTAGATAAGATCAAAGATTATTAAATATTTAGGTACCTAGAACCCACTGATCACAGACACCACGGACAAACTCATTTTTGAGGTATCGGTGAATCTCCGATGCACGCCAAATAGCTGCATCGTGTGTTGACCCAGGATAATTTGGGTTTACGCCAATTATTTTGCCTTTTGCACTGCAAACCTTAAACAAATAAGTAAGTATATTAAAGCATTTAGTATTAGACATGTTTATAATTTAAAGGTTACTTTGAAACTACTGATGGAATTACTCACAATCTGACAATTTATGCTGTAAAAGCCTTTCCTATTGTAATAAAGATTTCCGGGTGCAGTAGGATGGCTCAATGGTGGTTTTGTAATTGCAATGTGTGTCCCATCAACGGCACCCAGTGTATTGGGCATTCCAAACATTTCTTGGAAACTGGAATAATCAAGAAATATGTGAATATGTTTTTTCTTCAAATTAAAGTGTAACTTACTATAAATATAGGTAGTAGGAAAGAGCATAACTCCATTATTGCAGATTGCTTTTCACTAGGCGACGTCGGGAATTTGATGACAGTCGGGCCGAGTTGTGAAACTATTGCTTCAATAGTACCGTCCAAACATCTGCTAACTGTTGGCTGGCTTAGCCCCAAGAAATTGTCTTGGCCAACAGCAGCCTGATAACTGCCCTGTGCGAAAAATTGTAGAGCACAAAGAACCTGCAACAAAATATGATACTTCGATTATAATCCACAGTTTGCTTCTTTACACTATGACATGCTGATGAGATCACGATATACAACCTCTAAATGTTTAGGAAGGCCTTCTCCAGATGTGCTTCCTAGATTGAGAGTATTAATCAAGTGTTGAGCTCCAGACTTAGGAACTCGAAAAAGTTTTCTAAATTTTACCTCTTCCATCGCGAAAGGATTTGAGGCATCCCTTATACTCTTTAAACGAAGTCTCTCTTGGCGATGTCTGAAATAAATATTTGGATCCGGATTTTATCGCTATACTTGTTTAAATCAAGAAAATAGGGTTTTTGCTTTTTACATACCTTTCCAATGAACTTACGGTCACCCCCACCACAAATTCTTCCATATTTGACGATTAAAATTAAATTAAAACAAATAAAACTTAAAGAACTTCCCTTCACCAAATATTAATCGTGATCTTTTATGTGCCGACTAAATAACAACTAAAATGACGTTTGACGTCATAATTTTGGACTAAAAATGACACTGAAAGTGTGCAGCCGAATTGCGTTTTAACTAAATTGAGTAACTAAAACCAATTTAGTCGACATACTTCAAATTAGTTTAATCGTGTGGCCGTCCGAATACCAAAACCTAGTTTGACAGGACTAAACTTATTTTAGTTTAGTTCGAAGGACGCCGAATCGCCACCATTTTCGTTTTATTAAGTATATGACGTCGTAACATTTATAATTAGTCCCCGAAAAGAAACAGCAATCAATTTACCCTGATTTGTAAAAAAACGTGTTAAAACACGAGTCGAAAATAATTAAACCTATTTATAAAATAACAGGAAAAGCGTGACTGCCTCGAATTAATATAATGAAATTAATTTATATTTATCGATGAAATAAATTGAAAAGAAACCATTTAGATTAATACGTTGATAAGTTAAATTATACTTTTTAATATTATACAAGGATGGGGAGGATTACTGGGGATGTTATCTGGAATTGGATTAATAATCATTATTTGTGCTGTAATTTCTATTACAATATGTGCTGATTTGTTTTGCTGCTTTTTGTTTCTCGTAATAATCTAAATTATATTTGGAATTCCATAGTATTTGAAAATACAAAAAATAACAAAATAGTCGTCAACTCCACGCCGAACCATCATCAGGATCAGCATCCTAATTGTTTTATTTGTAACTACACAAAATCTATCTTAAATCTTTTTTGAAGGCAATCTACCAATTTTTTAAAGTTGGATTTTCATGGCTCAGGTCTTTCTCAATAAAAATAACTTAATTAAAACAAATATTGTTGTGTTTATTAATTAATATTATAAAATATAACACCTTTTAGGTGCTTCGTAAAACGCACGGTGTTTCTCCGCAATCCATGTTGCTCGACTAATTTGCATTTAATTAAGTTTTTTATAACCCGCAGTAAAACTGACTTTATTTTTTTTTATGAAAACTTGAAATATTTACCTTGGAGCTTATTGTTGTTTGTCTATGAGTACGGGTAGGTAGTTTTACTTTGGGAGCTTCGGGGCGACTTTTTAAAAATTAAAAATTAATTTAATATTTCAAGACAAGTTTATTGTTGAGTAACGTACAAAGGAATGAATTTTAAATCTAACTTAAAGTTCTACTGGGCTCGCAGGCCGCCCACAATGACCGTCTTATCTCTACCGGGTATTCGAGCCAGACGCTCAGTCAGCTATTCTGGTGAATACAACAGGGCCGGACTCAGGTCGCATGACTTCTCCCCCCTGAGATTCGAGATTATCCGAATTTACCTGATTCGGAGAATTTCGAAAGTTACATTTATAACCTAATTTTATTAATCTAATATAAAACATAACTCCTGCAAAAACTGCTATAATAAAATATAACCCAATGGTCCAAACACTGACACTATTGACTCTCACTATTTCACTTTCACTATTGGTATCGAACTTTACGGAATTCGTTATTTCTTGTATGTTATCCAGATTCATTTCTTCTAATTCTACTGGTTTTCTCTGTTCCGCCTTTATCTCGCTGATGTGCGGTAGGTTTACAGTTGGCAGTTTTTCGTAGTTCAAATTTGTTGTCCGATGAGGGCGTGATTTTAGTGAGTATTTGTCTATTTTCACTTCACATGTATCTTCTGTAGTAACGATGTATGTTCCTTGGATAATCTCTTGGTTTACTTCGTTTTGACAAAAACTGCGAATTATTGTCTTTCCTTCAGAAAATACGATCCATTTATTATTTTGTAAGCGCTGGACAAGGACACCTTTGTATTTGACAGGTATCAACTTACAGGAAGAGATGTTTTTAGCGAATTGCATCAATTCGGAGATGCACGGATCTTCATTTATTTTATCAAGGTAATCTTCGAAACAGACGAAATTGTTGTTATCTGTTCGCTGGCACGGTTTGGCTAGCGGCTCGGAGATAAGTCCTTTCACTATGAGGTAAGGATATTTAGGAAGGATAATGTATGTCATATGATCATGGATAATAGGGATAGGATACAATTTATAGTAAGTATATGTTTCTTTACATACTAATGGAATTTCCATTACGAATGTTAACTGATTTTCTTTGATAAAAGATTTTACATTTATCAGGTGTGTATGGAGTAACTGAAACTAATTTGTTTATTGTAAAACAAACAGGTGTTTCTAAACTATTTTGTATAAATGTTTCAGCATGACCATTTTTACAATTAACAAGTGCAGAAGGCATTCTAACACCAGGTTCAAATATATGGTAATTAATAATTCCAGTACCATTAGCAAGATTTGTCGGTAAAGTAACTTTAGTCTCGGTACGTGGTTCTAATTTAATTGTAACTTGAGGATTATACACAAAAGGGATTTCAGTATCGCAAGTCTTTAAAATCAAATTTTTCATGTCAATGCTAGCGTTAAGTTGTGATAATAGATCAGATCCTATAAGTCCGTCATAGTCTTTGTCTACTTCGTAAATATAAAATGTGTGTGAAACTATAGATTTAAATGTTTCAGGAAGTGGGGTGTAAATTGCCTCATTATGTAAGCTTCGAGCATGTGTACTTATTACCTCAAATGGAGCTGGGAATTTATATTGGTTATAATATTCATTCGCCTTTTTAGGGCTGATAAAGGAACGAGAGCTGCCTGTATCAATCATAAACTTAGCGTTGATTTCTGGTAAGTAAATGTACGGAAGTTTTGCAACATTTTCGCAATTTAAATTAATCAATTCGGTCGATCTATATCCGAGGCTATCTGGTAAAAAATTTTCCACTGTCTCGTTATTTACCTCATGTGTGTATTCCGGTACTCCACAGTTACCGTCATACAGGTAGTCATCTATGACTACGTCCTGCTCGTAATAATCTTGGTCCGTCTCATAGGGTGAGTTTACGTGTAACTCGTTATGGTGAGCCTGATTTCGAACTGGTAATGCTGTACGCATAGTAACATCGGTGTCTACCTTTGGTTTATTCTGATGTGTTGGGGGTATCCCGAATTTAAATTGAGTCTGAGGGTTGACATTTGGTCTAAAAGATTGTCCAAACGAAGGTCTATAACCTTGAGGAACTTGTTGGTTCACAAATTTAGGCTGATTAGTAAAACCTTGAGGTCTAAACTGATTATGTTGCATTCCAAATTTGAATTGTTGATTAGGCTGTTGCTGAACATGAGGGCGTATTTGATTCGGTATACCAAATCTGAAACCCTGATTTTGTTGTGAGTTAGTGGTAAAGAATGGTTTAAGACCAAACTTCTCTACATAAGGGTTACTCGTAATAGCTGAAGGCTGTGAAGGGTTTTTATTCATTAAAGGTCTCATTATTCTATTGCGCGACTCGTATTGAAATTTAAAATTGACTTCTTCCAGAACAATCCTGAGGGCATCTTCCAGTGTGTTAGTACCCTTAAGTCTCACTATACGAATAAGATCTTCCGGTAAATTATATAAAAATACATTAAGTGCCATATTGTCGTAAATAGTGATTTTACTTCTCCTAATGTGATCATCGGTGATTAAATTAACTTTTGCCAATAAAGAGCTCTTAACCTGTTGAATTCTGTTACAGAAATCTAGATAAGATTCGTTAGTATTAATTTTTAATGTCTCTAGTTGGATGGCTATACATTCTTCCGAACGCGGATCTCCGAAATGTTGGGTTAATACAGATTTTAATTCGGTCCAGGATTCTATGTCTGGGCGCTCACTAATTAAGTGGGCCGCTTTGCCAATTAATTTGCTCGACACTACATGAAACACATATAAATCCTGCGCCGGATTGTTTTCCCGTCTATAACACCTTATAACATATTCACACTTCTTAATATATAAATTTAGGAGCCTTTCATCTCCATCGAACTTAGGTATAATAGATGAAATTTCTTGTGGAATTGACACCAGTTGTGGTTGAGTCATTTTACAATTTAACTTAAGTTGAAACTTATTAAAATAAAATTGTACACGATGTACGCTATAGATAATTGCCTATTTTCTGTGCAATTACCTTGAAAAGTTAACTAATAATTATGAGGTGATTTTGAACCTCTACAATCTAGTTAATTTAATAGGAATAGAATATGAATGGAAAAGGAATAGTGAATTTGGACTACTCACAAGCCAGCCATAATCCTCCAGTGGTGATTCCTCTGCAGTTCACTAATATCTTTTTGCCCGTCCCGGAAAACTTATTTTCTTTGGTTCGAGGATACCGAACACAATTTGCCCAAAACCCGATTTTTGGAGTTTTTCACTAAGCAACACGGTTTACACGGTATCCTACCGGCTGCGCCAGTTTTACTTTGGGAGCTTCGGGGCGACTTTTTAAAAATTAAAAATTAATTTAATATTTCAAGACAAGTTTATTGTTGAGTAACGTACAAAGGAATGAATTTTAAATCTAACTTAAAGTTCTACTGGGCTCGCAGGCCGCCCACAATGACCGTCTTATCTCTACCGGGTATTCGAGCCAGACGCTCAGTCAGCTATTCTGGTGAATACAACAGGGCCGGACTCAGGTCGCATGACTAGGTACTTACGGGTATTGCCTATTTTGGGGTGCCATAATGCTGCGACACGCTAACTACCGAACTATGAAAAAGAACATTGAACATATTTTTTAGATAGAAGTTTCCCGGGGTCATAAAAATACTTAGTTTCAGTTCTGCGAAGCAAAGACCTAATGAGCTGTTAAATGCAAAGTAACATTCTTTTATACCTAATTAGGCAACAGTAAATTGAAAGGAACATATCAAGTGGCTTTCAGTCGACTGGTTGTGTTGTTAAGGGTCCTCGTATTCGCTGAACCATAATCCGACCGCTACGTATCGGTCAGTTAATTGAATTACTCGCCACACGCACACACGCACATCATAATTAAATTTATATGACAAATGTTGTTTATATTAACCCGATAAAGGTGCTTTCCCACCAAACATGTGTGCCGAGACTGTGTACCAACCAACTGTTAGTTTGCTTAGTCAGACTGAGCTGTGCAAATAGAAACTATTTGGATGTACCACAAACAGCTACAGCACACATACCCAGTGGCAAAGCACCCCAGCATGTCTTTCAGATTACATCTGCTATTGATATAATTGGTATTAGTTCATATTTCGAGTGGTCTGTGGTTCATTGATATTCAAAATATATACAAAACAACGGGATCGATATTGTAATTAATTAATGGGTGAGTAGTGGTTTTAATCATAAATAGTACATGTCGGTTTTGGATGATTTGTATAGCCTGTTCGGATATCTTTAGGCAGTGTAAACATTCCAATAGAGTGGGTGGGATACTGATTAAACGGAAATAAATGCTTGTGATTATGATCTAAATTCACTTATTTCTATTTTAAAATGCGAAAGTTTGCAGATGTATAGATGTTTGGATGTATTCCCTTTCATACAAAAACTACTATTCAGTTCGAAATGATAATTGGCACAGATACATAGAGAGATTAGATAATGAAATAACACATAACTTCACTTAAGGTACTTTTGAACGGATGAACTGCACTGTTAGTATTTTATATTGAAAAGTAACGTATGCAACCATTTCAAGTAGTATATGTGAATGCGACTCAGTTTCACAGCACAACATTGCTTCAAAACACTTTGCAAGTTAAAAACGTCTTGAAAATAGTCTAGGAGCGTTTTATTATATAAACAGTTTCAACTCATGAAATTCAATTCAAGATCTGTATAATAGAAGTTGCGAAGCTGTGCCGTATTTAAAACTAAGAAGTCTGTGCTCACTATAGTCTACACTCGCTCGACACGAACAAAATGTGTGTGATTTGTTTGAGTGTATTTATAATTTATACATTTTCAAAGTCCAGAAGATTATCTAATGAAGATGTCTTGATGTCAGTGCATACTCTAGATCCTATTTGGGCTATCTCGGGGCTTAAATAAAATGCTCGTGACAGACAAAAACAAAAACAAAAAGTCTGTCATAGCCAAAAAGTATTGTCTCTAGTGTGCGTCCTTCATATATTTTCATAAACAATTACAGTCTTGTCTATAAACAGTCTCGTCTAGTGTGCTCAGGCTTATAAAGCTATGTCAGGGCGTATTACCTGCGACTGCAATTCTTAAAGCTATCGAATGATTTCACGATTACCCCTCCGCTGAGTTGTGAACTCAACTAAAAGGATTGAGTGCCTCTTTGTACTCTTTGCTGTTACAGAATCTATATTTGTCTCTTTCCTTTGTTATTCACGTTCTTAAGATAAAGTATTTTCACGGTAGAGATAAGTTTACTACGGTTTTATTTTGTACCGATGTAAAAATAAGGAGTAATAACAGTTTGAAGTGTATGCATGAGTGTAGATGTGTGATAACTGCCTCTAGACAAGTGGTATCGTGTTAATGAAAACACTATTCCATTCGTAAAAAAATGTTTCGGATTGACATTAAACATATTGTTATCACGTGGTGCACTCGTTCATTTTGATAGAAACGAAAACAAATATTAGCGATCAAGTGTTAACTAAGTGATTGTCTATAGGGGTGGAGATGTCTATTAAATCGACAATTACCTACTATTTATTTTTTACTTATTACATGTCAAAAATCACAATCATAAAAATTCAATCGGTAATAGCAAAGTTTAACTATTCCTTTTGAACATTACATACGTAAACATTATTGTATTTAGTAGAACTATATTATTTTCGGTTTTATTCTACTGACACTAAAGGAAGGAAGCCGTTATTTGCTTTGCTTTTGTCTAAATACTTGACTCTGTAAAACGGAGTGCATAAAACAAACACTAGTTTGGAACAAACATTATTATGGTTGACTGATAACTTTACACGCGATGTTGTGAATTTATGAATGATGATGAAGATTTAGGAGCCTGCACAGGCAGTTAGTCTAGGCAGTCTTTAGACTGTTTTTGGGCTATTAGCTCACGAAGGATCGCTCTCCTGAGACAAGACTAAGCGACTTTTTCTTCTGTCACAGACTTAATTGTTGTTAGACTAAAGTTTATGGACTGAATAAAAACAGATTTGGCTGAGTCATACAAGTAATTCTCAACAGTGTTTGGAATATAGTCTACGATATCATAACTTAGTTATAGTAGTTACTCGTAGTGCGATGAGTAACGATTAATAAAAAATACCCGAGTATTTTCGATTTTTAATTTGCTAATATGTATAATAATATTTTAGTCTTCAAATTGGTAATTCATGTTTATTTAGGTAAAAAAAAAACAAAAATGTACTAGAAGTTGGATCGCGTTAGAAATGATGGATGGAGTTAACTTAAAGAAGACTTCATTTTTGTTTAGATCTACGGACAAAGTCATTTATCTTGTGCTTGTCTTTTGGAGCAAAGCGTTATTAATTAATTTAGCCAAGCTGTGTCTACCACCTAGGTACTCGTATTATCAATGGGGCCCAAGGAAAAGTTTAGGTATTCAAGAACGGCGTTCGAATTCTTATTATAATGCTTTAATTAAATATGTTGGCGACTTATCTTATTGACTCTTTTATTTTGGAAATATATCTATTACCACTAAATCTTTGTGACAGGATTGAATCCTTTGAGTACAGATATATAATCAGTATCATTCGAGGAGTATAAATCCGCGCACTCAACTCTGAAGGTCTATCGTTAAAGTAACGCCACACAATCCCACTTTAAACTCCATCTCGCATCCTTCAATATCTCATAAAAATAACTTAAAAAGAACCATAAAAATAAAAGCAATGCTTAATGTCTGGAGCAATAAAAAAGCAGTTAGTTTCACGATGATTCCTCCACTATAGAACAGTCTTGTATAATAAACAATGGCACATAAATCGCGATCTTGCGAAGCCGTAATGGGTACTAGAATCAGAAATGCACTTTTGTACAGCAACGTTGGTGAATAAATTATATTATAGCTTGTACTCAATTCTGGTATACGAGCGAACTCCTAAATTCATTGTTTTTGCAAACACTTTATGGCCGTATCCCAAACTGATGGTGTGTAGAACTGAATTATTCCGCAATATTGTATTTTCAATGACTTAAATGCCATTATGAATATGAAATGTTATACAATTGGTTTGAAGATGATCTAATTTCCTCGACTAGTTGTTTCTCTCACTAATGTACAGCGGCTTGAGCTAAGTATCGCCATTAAATTTAATTAGTGCAAACACAGAATTCTCTAGTATTTTTAACCACAGCAGCGGTTGTGGGTATAAATCTCCCTGTGGTGGTTGCTCTAAGTTGATTTACTACGGATTCCGAGCGTTATAAGAATTTCACCACTCCAAGGTAAGGACGGTTTATCTTCGCTTTCAGTTAAAGTGGGGAAATCTTTGTACGAAGCAAAATTGAAGATATAAATTGTAAGCTCCTTGTTAATACGGTACTGAAAGTTATATATTTTTCATGCATTCAATGTGCTTTCACGAGCTCAATTGAGATAAGATGAGTGGAGCTAGGAGATAGGAAATAGTCGTTTAGTTTTCAGAAACGGTAATACTCAATGTATTATTTTATTTTCATTGGATATTTTATCAAATTTATTGAAAATATTAAATCTATACCTATATATAAAATTCAAAGTCCTTACTGACTGACTGATAATCAACGCACAGCCTCAACCGCTACACCTAGAAACATGAGATTTGGCAGAAAGGTTCTTCAAGTGACGTATGTAAGTGCACACTAAGAAAGGATTTTCGGAAATTCTTTCTTAGGAAATTCGGGCTCAACGCGGGCAAAGCCGCGGGGCGCTGCTAGTCTAACTATATAAACCATTTCTTCAGAAAGTAATTGAGCACTGAGCATTTGGGTTTTAAAGTTCATTAAAACATATGAACCAATATATACCCGGACAAATTCACACAAAACTTATACGATTTATAAAAAACATGCTCCGTAACATAAGACAGTAAAAAATCGTTTTTCTAAAAATACTTTATTAAAAACGAGTGGTACAAATACATCTGTTTAGACCTAGAGCCCGTGAAACCCAGACCTTCGTTATTTTATAAAAGCTGAAAGTTTGTCAGCGCATGCTCCCAACACAGGTAAGAACGATGGACTATTATGAAGTTTGGGTTACCGTGGCTTTGGCAGGTAAACGTTACTAAAGGTGTGTAAAATACCGATCTAAATTCATCAAATAATAAAGTGTGATTTGTGTGACATGACATATGTCATTTGAAAGCTCTTGAGGAGTTGTACAAGTCACCCTTTGACGGTGATATCGAAATCGATGGCCAACTTGGTGTTTTCGACCATTGACCTTTAGTACCGTTTACCTGCCAAAGCCACGATAACCCAAACTTCATAATAGTCCATCGTTCTTACCTGTGTTGGGAGCATGCGCTGACAAACTTTCAGCTTTTATAAAATAACGAAGGTCTGGGGTTCACGGGCTCTTGGTCCAGTTGTAAATATGCCCATCTTTTTGCGAAATGCTCCCAACGATCGCATGAAACCATAGACATAGAAACCTCTTCGCTATGCATAAAAGCAATGTATAATGAAAACATTGTTGATTGTACAAAGCTAAGTCGTCATTTTTCTTGTGAATGTTTGATTGGAGGATGTGATTCGGTTGTCAGTGTCACATTGAGCGGCCGTTTGAGCCAGCGAGGCTGATTGGGCGCGGCGTCTAGGGCTCGCGGCGAGCTGATTGAGACCTAGGTCTCGTCTGATTGTTCGTTGATGTATTTACTGATATCTAAGAGATGTTTTTTCGTGTGCAAATAAGTATAAAAATATAAACCCTATGGAGAGGCGTAATTGTATCAGATACCTGCTAAACTTTATATCCAATACCTATTCGCTTAAAAAAGCAATAAAAGTGATAATAGAATATAAATCTTAGCAGAACAATAATTTAACGTAAAACAAGAACCAAACGGTCGGCCGTAAACTGCGAGACGGTTAATATAACAACACATAAACATTTGTCAGACCTCACACGGATTAGTTAAAGGTGCTAACACACTTGAGTTGGAAATCATTGGCACTGATTTTATGTCTGTAGTCTTTGTCCAATAATGATGATACTACAGTACACTAGTGACCAGTAATAATTTTTTGAAGAATATTAACTAATGTTCAATGTTCTTTTTTCAAAAACTTTTTCTAGTCGCGGGCATCGTTGCCTAACGTGAGTTCGTAAGTTCTACCTGAGTAAAGTCATGTTGTGTAGGTATTTTTTCTGTCATGCTGGTGTACCTAATATATACTTTTCCCAAGAAGTTTGTTGCTGGAATCCGAAAAACATAGTTGTTGGTCTATGTTTCAAGGGTGCCACAGTGCAGTGTTGGCAACGGCCAGCTGTTAATTAAATATAAATATAGCTGTTACAAAAACAACATTCATTATTAGCTTACATTTTAATTTTGTGTGCTAGGTTCAGACAATAGCTGTCACATGTTGGCCCTTTTAGTATCTCTTAAGGGTTATTCGAAATTTTATGGTATATTTAATTTTAATTACATAACGGAAAAGGCTTCTAAATACTATTTCAATTGAAACCATTACGTGATTGGCGTGTCCACTGAGTGCGCGGTTATTACGGCCTCGTGTTAATATCTAATTCCAGCGGAGTATAAGATCAAGTGAATCGTGCCCGCTGTATTGCGAGCACGTTTAATTTTTCCAATTGACTTGGCGCAGCGCGGAACTGTTATCTCTAGATCGTCCCCATTACCCTTAATACAGTTTCTAGTTAGGAGAACAAACCTCCAGAATTTATTCAATTATTTTTCACAAGGATTACATTGTTTCCTTGATCGCGCCTAGTTGTCTGGCTGGTCCTTTGGGCGGGCGCGGCGGTCTAAGTGAGAATTTTCTCTTTAAACTAAGTTATTATTTGGAATTCTTGAAAGGGACATTGATTTTCTTTAGCTGTTTTATGATTTCATTATTTTAATGACTTGATTTCCTTTTCGTAAATGTCTCTTTTCTTTATATTCATATAAATGGAAGTACTCGATGAACTAGTAATAAAATTAATAATAGCTATAGCTATAAGGTAGCTATTACGTAATACTGAGATATTTTTGAACTACATAAACACTATTATACTATTAATATTAATAGTATTGGTCAAATATCCAATACAGATAAAATTAAACATTACATTTGGTTCGCTTTAAAACTATTTTAAAAAGTGTTTAATACCACAAATCGTGGCCGAACTTTAAAATAGTTTACACATCGAGGATGGTAAGACAACTTCACAGTTTAATACTATCCAACTTGTAGAAACGCGCAGACTGTTCCAAGTTGACTGTTTGCCAAAAACCTGACCGTTTTTTTTAATCTCAGTTCAAGATAGTTCAGTTATAAAATCCAAGAAAGTTGAAAGATACGACAAGTGTTACTTTACTTAGTCAAATTAATTAGAAATGAAGATAAAAGTTGTGCTTTGGGAATAATGCATAAGGCGAAACTAGCTGAGCTGGCACTGTAAAGTTCTTATTATATTGTTTTTAATAAAATAGAGAAGATATTGTTTTTATTTAACAAATTATTAAAAATAATATTTCTTATAACTCTCATTGGCGCTGTGCTTATGCAAATTGGACTTGTTTTGACATCTTTGTCCAACTGCGAGACGTCATAATAAAGTTAAATAAAGTATTTATAAGGGGTGATCAAATAAAGAGTTTCTTAAAGTCGTATTAAAGACAAATAGGTGACAGTATTCTCTAATGTCCGACTGCTCGGCAAAGACTCGCTTAAGACTTCCGTCTAGTAAGGATTAGGAAAACCTAGTCCCACAAAAAATCATAGTAACATAAAAACGAGTACAACGAAACAAGAAAGGCCCAGTAAATGTATCATTACCGCCACAAGATGGATCATGACATCAGCTGCCCTCGGAGCGCGCCGCCGGATCACGTGAGCGGTGTAAATCATTGCTGATGTGCCCTGATGGATATGTGTTGAACATCTCACGAAGAAATAGTTTTACTAGCACTGTCTTTTCAGTCTTTTCTGAGCCTAGAATGATATTTCCGCGTAGCTATATGACTGTCTTGTAATGTGTGGATAGAGTAAAATAAATGACCTCATTATCTTAGATAGTACGTATTATTTCGAATTTCGAATAGGTTATAGTGCTTTGATTAAATTGACTGTGTTACCGAGTTATGAGTTGGTGAGTTCAATAACTCACTGGCTGGCTCCCTCAATTTTTTTATTACACCCATCGAAAGTATAAAAACACTGCCAAAACGCTTATTCAATATGTTCTAAGCTTATACCTTTTTCACTCAAAGAAAAAAATTAGGGCCGACACTGCGTTAAGCGTGCGCACGCCGCGGTTCCATACAAAAATGAACCGTCACGGGCGCCCGCAGCGTGCGCACGCCGCTCGAGCACGCCGCGTGCGCCCGTCGCGTGTGGCTTCATACAAAAGTGAACCGTCGCGTGAGCCTGTCGCGTGCGGTGTCATGCAAAAGTGACCCGCCGCGGGCGCGCGCGATGGGCGCACGCGTAACGCAGTGTTGACCCATAGGCTAGAAGAAAAGAAATTGATTAGATGCTTAGCTAAGCTTCGTGTTCGTGAAGTGTTTCATAGATATATTCGTATCCTGGTGGTCACGTGCCTATTTTTTATGAATAGCCGCAATCCACGTGATAGGATTTACCGACCACGAAACATTGTAAACGGTGCTTTAGACCTCAAATTGTGCGTTACCGCGGTGACGAGAGTTACTGATTTGTTAATGAGCGGGAACGAGATTTATGACTGATGCAGTTTATCCATGTTTGTCTACAAAGATAATAGGTTATAGTGCTAACTGTAAGGAACCATACGATTTTACATAATCAATAGTTTCGTACAATATGTTATAGCTACGGCACGGCCCTCCGTAGTAGGACTACGAAATGCTACGGCGTAGTAATTCGTCGTAGCACCGGGTAAATTCAACGAAAACGCCTACGCCCAAGATTTGTTACTTCGATGAAGACCTTTGTAGTCCTTTACTAAACTTTCGTATTTTAACATTATTCGACTTTAAAAGTCAGTAATCCCATTATTTATTCATAATAAACAACAGAAAACAAAACAAATCAATAAGTTAAAGTAATTCATTTTAAACCAATCCCGAAGGTAAGTAACTTTTGAGATTTATTTAAAATATTTAAACAACTTTTGAAGCTTTTACCAAAGACTCTTGAAAGTTCGGAAACAGGAAGCTTTCGAATATGCCATTTCACAATTACAAGTTGGATTAGCTTAATTTATTTGCACGTGGAGCACCAACTTTTATAATAATGAAAATCGAGACTTTTGAGTTTTAGTAATATTGACTCGATACTGGTGACTTTGAGTTCATTTTTTTTCAAAAACAATTCTCTTTGGGCGTTTTGGGTGAACATTTTTTTTGTTTGTTTGTCCGTCTGTTTTTTACATGCAGTAACTTCTTTTCGAACTTATTTGAATGAACCCATTTGCGTGCTAATGAGACGGTTATTCCGTAGTGGTTAACTAAACCACTAAAATATATTGAAGAAAATTGCAGTTATACCATATCTTGGCTTAAAAATGCAGTTTCTACCGACTAACCTACATAAGAAAAGAAACCTCTTGTAAAATGTAAAACTTTAATATTTCCGGACAAAGAGTTCCGTTTTTAAGTAACTTACAAACATTTGCAATTCAAATCGCAGGAAAATTGCACATTACGTTCGGCCTATTTTATCATTTCGGTCAGACCGGTACTTTACTTTCTGTATTTTTATTGTTCTAAATTAAGTTACACTTGCAGTGTTTATTCGTTTCTTGCTTCTTTATATTGCAATTCCTAAAGTTAAAGTTAATAAAGTATAATAAGATTGTTTCAAAATAACAAGCCCCCGAATGTGAGTGCTCATGTGTCGGGGGTTGCGGGTTTGATTCCCGCCCGGAGTCAACTACATATGCAGACATAGTTTTTGGCGACGATGTCTGGGTGTCAATTATAAATTCTTATAAAGTATGTGTGTATGAATATGTAGTAGTATCGATTATTTAGATTTCATAATACAAGCTGTTTGGGACTAATTATACCGAGAGTGAATTGGTCCAGGGTTATTTATTTATTATTATTCAAATACTTGTATTGTAATAGTTTATCAATACAGTAATTAAAGGCGTCTTATTAGTAAAGTATTAGTAACTTGACGTTAAATCGTTATTGTATCTAAGAGCCTTTGACATTGAAATACTTTACTTTTTAAAAGTGTGCGTCAAAACAAAACAAAAACATTATATTCATAACTAGCAGCACCCGCGGTTTCTCCGGTTTGTGGCCGTTCCCGTGGGAATTTAGGAATGAAAAATAGCCTATAACCTTCCTGGTGAATGTAGTTATGTATTCCAAAAAAAATTATCTAATCGGACTGGTAATTCCCGAGATTAGCTCGAACACATACAAACAAACTTTAAAAAATTGCCTCCTTACAATATTAGTTTAGGATATTTGTTATTTCATTAACCTGATCAATCTGATTAATACATTTTGTAGTTGCTGGCATTAGGCTGGTTACTTCCCACTGTCTCCAATGGTTGAATAAACTCATCATTTATCAAATTAAACCCGTTACAATATACAGCTCATTTCCAAAGAATAATGCTTAAGCAATGACGGAGTATCCCCATTATGATGTTTATTCACGGGCACGGGAACGTTGAGTATCACTCTCTAAATTACTCCTGCATTCCCTGAGGAGCCACTGGGACACCAAGCCGACCGTCACAATCTTACACCAACTTACCAAATGCACTCGGAACACATCAAGCCCCTCACGAAATCAAAGCGTTTCCCCAAAATTCCCTCACTTCAACTGCAAACATAAGTTTGTCCGAACAAAGGTTGATGAATGGAGGACTATCGACTTAATAGCAATGTTAAGTAGCCAATGCTTGCTACTTTGGGAGTCGTTCGGTTTTGTTTCCCCAATTAAAAGTAATGGTTTGCAATCACGTGAGTGACGCCCGTCCGGCCGTATCGTGCGAGGCGAGGAGGAATCCATAAATTAGAACTGCTGGGTACTTTCATATGATGTATTGTGCTTTCGGGAATCTCAGATTACTTTGTTATTTGAAAATATGTTTATTAGGAGTTTTTTGAAGGCAATCTCAGTTTTACTTCTTGAATTCCTACCGAAGCAAACTTTAAAATATGCAACGTTACAAATTGCACTTTTGAAATCCTTAGAGATCTATATATAAAATTCAAAGTCCTGACTGACTGTTTGATAATCAACGCACAGCCTCAACCGCTACACCTAGAAACATGAAATTTGGCAGGAAGGTTCTTCAAGTGACGTAAGTGCACACTAAGAAAGGATTTTCGAAAATTCTATCTCTAAAGGGATAAAATAGGGGTCCAAAAGTTTGTTTGTTGTGTGTAAAGAAACTTCTACGGTTTATAATTTAGACACGTGAAATTTTAGATTTAGGCTTTTGGTTTATAAAGAAAATATACGTATTTAGTAGATTTAAAAAAAAAACTACCCCTAATGTGATAAAATTTGAGTTGAAACTTAATATAAAATTTCTTTAGCTTGGCAATAAAACATATAAAGGTATAAGGGTTTCTATAATAGATAACTATATTCAACGGAAAGGTTAAAGGTTAAAGGCAACGCGGGCAAAGCCGCGGGGCGCTGCTAGTAACTTATAAGACGTGAATATTCTAATTGGACTGTCGTCTGTCGTCTCTTTTATGTATTCAACTTTCAAACTATCGCAAAAAGATTTCTTCAAGTTCTTGGATAGCGAGAAGTCTTCACAGACAGTCCTATCAAAAGACTTCAAGCAGTTTTAAATATTAAAATCCACTTTGAAATTTCCACACATAATGTAGGTACAAACACGGCACTGCAGTAGAAGTAACCCCGATAGTTTTATCTTAAAACCATCTACGAGAACCGTTTTGTGTAACTACAATGTACCGGCAACGTTCCTTCGTAAAAATATCCTCTATAAAACAATAATCGTAAATGTTAAGTGCACCAGTTTGAAGTTGTATGTGTGGAGCCACTTACTACTACTATATGAGTTACTTCTTAAATAATGGATATTGCGTTGGTAACGTTTTAACAACAAAACTAAACTTGTATATTACTGAGCGAGGAATTAGTTTAGAACTCCCAGTTGTTACATTTAACAAGCTGTGTTGATGGAAACTTTTATTAAAGAACCAGCTTTCAGCTGCTTCATAGAAACTGGATACTTTGCGACCAACCACGATACGGATATAAATAGAGGGAAAACGAAAATTTCCGTCTTATCGAAACAGTTCAAATAAAATCTAGGATATAGACGAAATTGCGGGCGGAAAGCTAATAAATATGTCGGGGACACCTTCGATAATCATCCTACTTCTGATGTCGGGTAACCTCGATAATCATCCTACTTCTGATGTCGGCCGAACACAGCGATATTTACCCCATTTCTGATATTGGGGACATGTCACATCAGGATAAGCACGAGCATTATACTGTCAATCCAACATCTTAGGATTTCTAGGTCTTGATCTTGAAATAATAACTCACAGGACTTCATTACAATGACATTGCTTGTATTTTACACACGATCATCATGGATTACACATTACAGTTAGGATACGTCTAGATTCAATTAATTGATGGAACCTAAACGACCTCCCTACACCCCATTAGTCGTCCTGTCCACGCCATAGAATCTTTTCCTAATCCTAAACTCGATTCGCAATACGATCGTGATGTCGTCAACACATCCTTCCTCCAATCTACGTTCCAATGTAATCGCCATCCAACCATCTCCATTCGTCCCATAACGTCTAATGTACGCCATCTTTTCTTATCATAGACTCCCTCACTCACTCACTGCCACAGACTACCAAACCAGCTCACATCCCTCTATCGAACAACTGTCATCTGTCACAGTGCGTAACACCACAGACTTAACATAGTCTATTCTCATACCACAGACTACACCACGAAGGTAGAACTCACGTCACGGAATAACAACACTACCGATTCCATCAGTCAACTGAATTTACAAACTACTCTTTAACTTCTATAGCTTGATTATACGTCCATCTCCGACACGGCCATCCTGCTAGCACACGTCCTCGTGTGTTATTCTGTAACAATAAAAACATAGCACAGTACATACCGTTCGGCTACTCCTGACACCCAACTTTAGTATTAACTCAACTTTGAGAAGGTAAATTGAAATAAACTTCTCGGCAAAACTATTGTTTTCTTTTGAGTTTAAAAAAGACTTACAAAGAAAGAACAGAAAAAAAAACACTTTAAAGAAGTTACAATAACCGAAGAAAATGCTAGAGCAGCAAAGTACCACTTTCATCCACTATTTACAATCATTAAAGCAACCCCGTGATCCTTAAGCATACGGCAGGAATCTTATTCGTGGCCTGTGGCTTTTCACTAAGCCCCTCCATCGAACCTCATGTTCGTTTCCTTGCATTCCACGAATGCCGATTCCCTCGGAATCTATGGTCTCTACCAGACCCGACCTCCACCAGAGCCACCCGCTACCGCGCATCCACGGTCTACTCAAAGCAGATACCGACTTCTAACGGACTACGGCTACGAAATGGCTACTGGTATTGTCTGACCAGCCGAACTAAGATTCCCCACCATCCTCCCCAGATTCAGTCTCTTCTACCTCAAGTGGTACTTCGCCCTCGGGCATCCGTCTTAACCTATTATGCGCGTACTTGTAAGTACGTTTAGAGTTCAAAGCTTTCAACGTGTAACGATCACCATCGTTCGGTCACTCCTGACCTAATTAACTACTTCAACGAAAGACTTAGTAAAGCTCAAACTATTATTCTTTTCCAATGAACAAATTTAACTATCTCAATATTCATGATCACATTGCTTATCTAAACATTAGAACTAGAACATCGTCAGGCGCAAATACCCATTAAAATTAAATTAATCTCAAATCAAAGTAAAAGTCAAGTGTGTGTGTCTCTATTGTCCGGCTATCCCCGTAGCCCTAATACGCAGTCATCCCTGTGACTGGCTGTGATCATCCCAGTGATCACCCATGACCCTGATCATCCCTGTGATCAGTCACTCCCGTGATCATCCCAGTGATCACCCATAGCCCTGATCATCCCTGTGATCAGTCACTCTCGTGATCATCCCAGTGATCACCCATGACCCTGATCATCCCTGTGATCAGTCACTCCCGTGATCATCCCAGTGATCACCCATAGCCCTGATCATCCCTGTGATCAGCCACTCCCGTGATCATCCCAGTGATCGCCCATGATCATCCCCATGACCCCCCAAATTTAAGACTCAAGAGGACACGCAAAACTAGTTACCACACTATGTAACACATGAATACTAGGTACCACGTCATTTTCAACTTTAACTTCAATAGACTATTAATCTCAAATGCACATTACAATATGAGCCATGAGTAAGTAACAGTAAGCTTGTCTAGTCACGTCTAGTCACGGCAACCAGCCGACGAGCAATCACATTGCTCAACAACACACGGTCTCAGCAGACCACTCCACAGTACGGTCAATCCAGACCACGATCATCGCCGAGTTCGAACATTGAACTCAATAAGTCACATAGTCACATAGAAATCCTTACTCATACTCTCATATTTTACAACGGGATAAACATCCAAAATACTTTCAATAAACTTTCTACTTTATCAACGTACGTGGTACGAAGATTCACTACAAAACTCTCAATGTTAACTGACTCAAATATCACAAAATAGCTCACCGGATATTTCCCAACTAAGATACTTCAATACGCCAATTCATGTCAATCATTACCGCAATCCCTCATATTCCTCAGGTAACAGGATTGAGAAGAGAACCACGTTCTTCCCTGGACGAGGTTTATCAATGCTTACAATAATTACCAGCATCGAACCAACATGAAAATAAGAAAACATATTAGAACATATCACATTACGTACAAGTTTAACGGAAGCTCATAATTACCTTCTTTCTTAACTCCACAATAAAGTAGAAAACTAACTAACTGTACTCACAGAACATTCCAAGTTTTATAACCAATTGCAAAATAAACATTACGTAAAGCGCATGACAGTAGCGCTTTTGGCGGATGACAGTAGCGCTTTTGGCGGGATGATGATTCAGACATATCTCCGAATACTACGAGCTTCATAATCCAGGGGAAGGTACATGAATTTCAATCTCGTCGTCGTCGTCGTCGTCACCGTCGTCGTCGATAACATGCACTAACGAGCTCAGCTTGCAGCTCTCAATATTCTTTCATCTTATCATAAACCTAGCTCCGTGGTTGATC
This sequence comes from Cyclophora albipunctata, assembly GCA_963082685.1. NCBI lineage: Eukaryota > Metazoa > Arthropoda > Insecta > Lepidoptera > Geometridae > Cyclophora > Cyclophora albipunctata. Next base: position 12,261,771 of record OY720114.1, on the reverse strand, counting down.
TTGAACACAATCCATGGCGATATGATATTCAGCACAGTGGGCAATAGCGATCTTGATCATTCTCTGCTAGATACACGGTGGGCAATAGCGACCTTGATCATTCTCTGCTGAACGCTCGGTGGGCAATAGCGATCTTGATCCCACTTCTGATGTCGGGGACACCTTCGATAATCATCCTACTTCTGATGTCGGGTAACCTCGATAATCATCCTACTTCTGATGTCGGCCGAACACAGCGATATTTACCCCATTTCTGATATTGGGGACATGTCACATCAGGATAAGCACGAGCATTATACTGTCAATCCAACATCTTAGGATTTCTAGGTCTTGATCTTGAAATAATAACTCACAGGACTTCATTACAATGACATTGCTTGTATTTTACACACGATCATCATGGATTACACATTACAGTTAGGATACGTCTAGATTCAATTAATTGATGGAACCTAAACGACCTCCCTACACCCCATTAGTCGTCCTGTCCACGCCATAGAATCTTTTCCTAATCCTAAACTCGATTCGCAATACGATCGTGATGTCGTCAACACATCCTTCCTCCAATCTACGTTCCAATGTAATCGCCATCCAACCATCTCCATTCGTCCCATAACGTCTAATGTACGCCATCTTTTCTTATCATAGACTCCCTCACTCACTCACTGCCACAGACTACCAAACCAGCTCACATCCCTCTATCGAACAACTGTCATCTGTCACAGTGCGTAACACCACAGACTTAACATAGTCTATTCTCATACCACAGACTACACCACGAAGGTAGAACTCACGTCACGGAATAACAACACTACCGATTCCATCAGTCAACTGAATTTACAAACTACTCTTTAACTTCTATAGCTTGATTATACGTCCATCTCCGACAAATATATAAAGTGGAGGCCATCTGGTTCAAAACTAAAAATTCAGTGGAAGCATTTATAGTAGGGTTGTTGTTTTGTCCGTACGTGACTTCAATCCCGGGACCCCGGACATCGCGCCGCTCAAATGGAGATGTTCCCATTTATCCCGGGCCCGGGAATGTGTGGAGCGACCGTATTGTGCTTTAAATTGAATTTTATATTTGTTGATAGTTCTATTTGTTGAGCCGTGGACACCTGCTTTCGAATTTAACACTTTCACTACAATACTTTTATTATAGTAGAAAGCTTGTACTATATACTTGTTCCACTGCAGGAAAAACTGTCAAATTACCAAAGTGTTTTTCTTTAATATAGTTAACAGTTTAAGAAGAGTACGGTCATTTCGATCCATGCACTTTCCACTAGCATTTGTATTGACCAACCAATAGGAACAAGCAACCATATTCCAAAATGGTAGAATACTGATAATAAAATATCCAATTTTAAAGAATTTCGAACTCCGATAGTTGTAAAATGCAATTACAATAGAAATATGTATCTTGGCTTAAGTCTTAAATGTGATAATTTTCTAGTCCCGATCTTGTTCGTTGCCAAGTGAGTAGTTTCTAATGGAACTTTATTTGCTCACCGAGACTAAGATGGAAGAATAAACTCTGCGATCTAATTTATCATAACATTCGTTTGAAAATAGGAAAACGTATTTTTAATTAATAACGTCAAAGGATTTTCGCAACGCCTTTTGGAGCAAATATTTGGTGAACCTAAAAATGTATGCCAAATGAACAAATGATTTTCGATGGTCTTATTACATGTAGGTATTTCCTTGAATTTATACATCTTTCAGCCTCTCTCAAGAATTGAAACGTGATCTATCAGATAGTTAGACAGCCATACACTCGTAGATCAATGTCAGTAGGCACAGACATCTTTATGTCTCAGATCAAATAACTTTTCAAGAATTTGAATACAAACAAATATCGTGAAGTAAGTAAAGAAATTGATTTTCGGTACAACTACAGGCCTCTTGATCTTTTCGATCATCATTAAATTTAGCGAGGTGCCATACATCACAAATATGCTAGGTACACTACCTTCAATTTGCTCTACACCAGTCATAACCCAGAAGAAGAAGCTCCTAAGGATTCCCTTGATGGTGGAAGGTATTTAGATATAAACCCAAATCCGAGCCAGCCTGAAGCGTCCTACAATCTTTTTGTTACGTCACAGCTCTGCAGCTCTTAGCAGTGATATCTGAAATTGTCATAAATAAGAAGGCTTTTGTCTCGCGACTGTAATATTTTCACAAAAAGGAAAAGCTACTTAACCATCTTAAGTAGCAACACTATCTCGAAATGAGAATCTCTGTAGTACGAAGTTCGTTTTTAATTTATTTCTAGTTTATTTACATCAGCCGGGTCCGCCCGGGGCGGTTCAGCGAGCCTTATCTCGGATTCAGTTTTAATTTCCTAAGTAGCTCTTTGTTTAAACTGTTCCTATGCCTTTAGACTTACTGTCGAGCCTGTCAGAAGAAAATGTTTTGTTTTTTGATTAAGTTATGTGTCTTGAAGGAAAGTCGAATCATATTTTACTTGACTAGCAAAATCACTTTTAATCAATATCAAATATTCATTCATCTTCAACTCTAACTCTAATCACAATCCTTGATTAGATGTTTGTTTATGAGATATACTTAGGTGTTCGTTTGTACTGAAATAGCGGGTTCACTTAATTAAATTAAACATTCCTAAGTTTGTGATCTTTGTAATTTCTTTACACAAAATAAAGTAAACGGATTTGGATGATGATTGACACAAAAATACAATTTGAAAGAGTACTTTATATACTTTTTTTCTGAAAATTCTCACAGGAATTGATACAAGGCGTCTAAAACCGTAGTCCTATTAGAGAGCTTGTAAAAGCAATAACTATCAAATTCCAATACTAGCTTCCAAACTTAATACTCCTCCCGGAATCTCAATAGAGCTTCAATGGACTTGACACACGCACGAATCCATTAATAAAGCCACATCGCAACGTTTCGTGGACAGAAGGGGGGGGGCGGGGGGGGCGAAGAGGGCAGGGGGAGGCGACAATTGGCACAAGAGGGAATTACACATGTGATTTATACGATGGATATGCAAATATTGTGGCGCTGATTAATACTGTAAGCGCTGAATGTAATACATACTCGTACTCGTGCGTATATCACGAACGTATCTCATAGATCATGTACCTATGTATTGCTAATGACTTTCATCCGAGACGCCTACAGGGAAAAGGCGTGTTCTTAAGATGTTTGTAAAATCAATATACGTAGAATATCTACGTTGGTTTTGGGTATGTTAATATTAGTATTTTCATCTTAATTATATTTAGTAATAACCAATTAATAATTTGAAGCAAATCTGTGTTTCTATTCCAAAAACAAATCACAAACAAACCCTAAGCAAACTCCATCAGCTCAACAATACCCAAATAGGAGGTCACTTATTCAAATAACTCAAAGATCAAAGGATTAATATCTCAACAGAGGCCACACTTGACCCCTGCGTTCCATTGGGCGGTATTCAATCGACAGGTCAAATTAAAGTGGTTTCTATTTAACACGCCCGCCGCAACAGGTTGGTTCAATGACCCTCGATGAAAATTCATTCGTTGCTTCATATGACGGACCACTATGAATATGTATTATGACATCTGTTCCATATTGAATTCCGCGAAAACTTTGAAAATAAACATTGTGACTGTCGACACATAAATAAAAGAGTAGTTTGGTTGATGATCGGTTAATTTAAAAATAAATGAACATTTTGTTTTCTATTGGAGTTTATCAAGAGTCTTTTAACTATGTTAGATCGTTCTCAAGGGTGTAGATAGAAGTTATAAGAAGGTATAAACTACTATCTACAGTGCGAACAGTCTGATGGTTATACTTTAAACATCGAACAGAGCTTCTTGGCTATTAGTAAATACATATATTCTTCAAAATAACAAACATACTTTTTCATCATCACACAGTACACCATAACTTAACACTGAACAACGCTTCACCCTCTCTAAGCCGACTGCGGCGAAGACCAACAGAAGGATTATTCATTAAAAATATTTCAATTAGCAAAATTCAGATAGTAAAATAATTTCAAAGTATGAAAGTAGAACCTGTTTAATAACCGGAGTCCTAACAAACATATGGCTGTGAATATCCTCGCTAACTCACGGAACTGAGCACACAGCCGTATAAGTTTGCCCTGCGGATTTGCTCGTGTTTGTTTAATACCTGAGTTTTGAGCTTGCACTATTCCGGAGCACGTTACTGAACATTTTCTTTAGCACTAACTTTGGGGTTTACTTTTGGGTGTGCCGTGGAATGTGAGCTTATAGCGGTTTGTGTAATATATAGGACATATTTATTATATATGTAATATAATAGGACATAATTGGACATCTTATACAGATAGGACAGATACTTAAAAATTGAAAAATATATAAAAAGTAAGGTAAAATAGAAAGAAAGCAAGGAGGGGAAAAACTTGAGATTAGGATAATGAACAGGATGCATTATAATATGGTTGAATAAAGAAAGTATCGGTAAAATTGTACACGGAACATTTTCTAAGTAAACATTAGTAGTTTCGTAAGTTCAATCAGTAAGGTCGATTAAATTGTCGTTTTTGAGTGCGACAGGTAAATAATATGTACTTGAAAAATCTTTCAACGGATTTATTCTCTAACCTACTTACTTTATCTGCAGTAGTCCTTATTAAAAAGTAAAGTACACTCCCAATTTGCACCAATCCTCATTAAATAACCCAAAACAATTGAACACCACTCATAACTTAGAGGTGAGGTGACCCGTTAATATCGTGATTGTAGCGGGTTCGTTCCCGAGCCGCACCTGCGACACGATTTATCGTTTACTTTACAACGGGCTGGCGACTTGCCACCGACTAAACGTGTCGGAACGATATAAAGTGGACGAACGACATTCTCTCACTATTCATTCTGTACCGCGAAGCAATGAGAACAGTTGCCTCAACGTAAATCAGGCAACGTTTACTCCGTGCTTTGTAGTTCAGTTTGAATGAGAAACGTTGGCCCTGCCGACAAACAGGGATGCTTAGCGAAATATTTAACATCGACCGATTCGTTAGTGCTGCCACGGTGACGAACATGGAGCTAAGCTAGCTCGTGAAAAACAATGTTCAAAGATTCTATTTCATTACACTCGCCGTAGCCACGGCCGTAGCTGTCACTGTAGCGTGGCACTCCACTTTAGAAAGTATTATTCGTTAAAGACCTTTATCATCTTATGATTTATGCTCATTATTGCAGAGTACTTTAAACAAACTTAATTAACACCAAAAATATACTAAGTTGTAGTTTTAAACGAAATTACTCTCCAATAGTTTCTTGAATACGAGCTCTTAGTACTTACCAATTTAAAAGCAATAAACAAGAATGAAACATCGCCAGTTCAGAAGCACGCGCAGTTAAAACCACACACGCTAATATTTTAACACTACCTTCTTTATTTCGATACGTGTAAGGGAGAAAAAAACATGCTTTTGTGTATTTTTTTGTATTTCTTCTATCTATAGTCATAACAAAACTGTTTTTAATAAGTATAATTCTTTATACTGTAACTGGTCCGTCCTAATGTTGGACATAGGCCCCATTCAAAAGTCTTCTGGTTAAACTTGACTTTATTAATATCGCAGTGACTCTTCCTATAATATAATATCTTATGTCTTAGGTAGACTCAAGTGAACATACTTAGAACGTAACGTTCGTAGCCTATCTCAATGGCGATAATGCTTTGTCAACAATTTCAATCTAAAGATCGGCTACAATTCCTTTAGGCAGCTTAAAATTAAACTACTGCACATAAAAACTCTAACCCACTTTACTATCAATCTCTCCCAAACGCCAATGCTCTATTTTTATCATAAAATTGCGATGAAAAAGTTTTAGATCGTCCGTCCCAAATAGAGTTAACCATACTAAAAGCTCCGATCCAATTCAATCAATTTTGAACAACCCGCAAGCAATATTATTTCGGGAAAATTGAATCAATTAGAGCAATGAAACTGAATGTTTAATCTCTTAGTTTGGAATCGATAACGGCCACTTGAAGACCGGAGTCGGTAAAGAAGATATTGATGCTCGTATTTTGGGGAAACACTCCCAAGTAGCCATCCGTCGAGAAATACGCAGGTACACACAACATATGGCCGACCTCGCTCAATTTACGACCGACTCCAGCCGAAAACGACCTATTAAACACTACAAATAGCTCCTAACCGTACCGCATAAGGTTTAATCTCCAACGGCGAAAAGTTCGTAAAAGAAAAACTTGTTTCCGAATTTTTCTGTAGGAGTTTTTTGGAAATTCTTATGCATTGGTTCTTTTGAAAGGTTTTAGTTTTGATGAAATTAGTTTTGATAGAACTTTGTGAAAGATATATCAACAAGAAAAAATCTCGTAGAGTTATCACGGGCATTACCTTTTCAACTTTCAGTCCATTGAATCGTTTACAGAGCTTTCACGCTGAGAGACGATGAGTGAAATAGAATGCGAGATCGTCACTCACATCTCTCACTCACTGACTGGTTTTTTAAGTGAAGCACAGTCTTCTGTGACCACGGCTCCTGTAAAGGGTCCGAATCGTCAGATGAAAATGGAAAACAAAAGTGAAGTGTATCTCGCTCACTTGTTCATTGAACCTCGGCTCGCAGAGTCGCACAAACTACACGCCATCCACGGAAGGGCGAAGAACTTACTGCGTACGACGTCTAAGTAGATCAAGTAGGTACTCGAGGACTACATCACCCGATACCTCCCAGTCGTCTAACTTTCCCTGCCTCGAGAGTGGACTAATAGATCCTTACAAGATAATCCTTTAAGCTGCAGGATTGTTATAGTACTTTAAGGTGCGTTTTTAATTGAAACCTACTTTAAGGTGCGTACTGACCGACGTTACAGGCGTAATGTAACGTGTTACAAGCGAGCGTTCGTGCAGGGAAAACTGATCGTTGCTCGCTGTGAATGTTACAGTCGTAACGTCCATCAAGACCCACCTTTAGGGACACAACTATTCTTTGAAACTAATAGAAACTCTCATGAGGCTTGTAAGTATTAGAGTTTCAACTAAATTCAAGGTCTTGTCTTATCTGAACCCCAAGACTATGTTAAGGTAGGGATAAATATAATGTTTAGTAAATTAATATCTCTATCCCTTTTTAGGACGCCTGTGCATTATATAATGTTTGCAGTTATGCTATGTTTGACGTTCCATAATAATATCAATCAAACCAAAAGTAACGTGGCGTAACATAGTAATTGGCATAGCAGTATCCGTTAATCATTATCAAACGTAGGTCATCAGTAGATATCAACATTATTGGAGGAAACGCATAAATTTGTGGCCTGTTCACCATTAGATCCCTTTGTTCGATAAATATTTATTATATTAATCCTTTCCAGAGTCACAGAAACCGTCACACCAGCACTTTTTACTTTAATAAAGAAACGTCGAAAACGAAATTCAAAAGTTGTTAGTTGTTAAATATTCACGGAACGTAAATCGTATTGGCCTCGATTCTCGTTTTATTAACGCGAACCAATTGGTGGAAACTTTGCGCCGGATTCAATATGAATTCGCCTTTGAATTATTTACTAGAAATAAATGAATATTTATCATGATTCAAATCGTGAATGACGGTTTACAATACGATCGTCATGCTCTTATACAAAGCTTGTTCCAACTATCAATGATCTCCTAGGGATGTGCTCTACAAAATATAAAATATCATTAATATCGTCTCATTTAGATAACCTACCAACCCGTTATCGTGATTGGGCTAGAGCAATAGTTATAAGTACTAATACCTCGAGGCCCGCCTCCAACTATTTGACTCCATAATCCGACTACTCGGCTTTAGACTACACAGTCCACTCAATAATGAATACCAATTTATTATTGAATGTTCGGCTCGCAATATAATACCCCCAGAGCAATAGTTAGAAATAGCCACATTTGTACATATGTAATGCGCATTGATTATTCAAATTGGATGAGGGCGAATCCAGAGAGGATTAGGGAATCACTTATGAAAACTGAAATTGAATTTCCCGATATGGGATGTTATTTCTAACGGGCTTTCACGCGCCGCCATTTGGGGCTGCGGTCAAGTAGAATAGAGGTTATATTGAAAAAATAACAATATTTGCGGAGATGGTTTACGAATGAAATGTCGGTTGTCAATGTTGTAACGGAAAGTTTATGCCTAAACCGAGGATGATAACAATACATAGGTTTAAATGGATTTGGATTCAATGTGGATATAACTTTTTCTTCTCATTAGCATTTTTTTTTTTTTTTTTATTTAACCTATATTGTCCCACTGCTGGGCAAAGGTCTCCCCCAAGCATCGCCAACCCTCCCTGTCCTTTGCGAGCACCCACCAATCGCTTTTAAAGGCGATTAGATCGTCCCGCCAACGCTTCCTCGGTCGACCTCGACGTCGCCCTCCTTCAGGGACCCATTGAGATGTGATGTGGGCCCACTTTTCCGGGTTCATCCGACTCACGTGCCCAGCCCATTCCCACTTTAGCCGGGCGGTCTTGTCACCGACGTCTGCAATACCGGTAGTGGAACGCAGCGTGGTGTTGCGTACTCGGTCAACGCATGTATTGGTAAAAAATAAAATTGATGTGTGTTTTCTGCGAGACATAAATCTAGACTTCGGCAAAAGATGAACTTAATCTTTTAACGTAAGATGGGAGGTATAGCGCTAGGAGCGCGCCGTTTGTACCAGTTCGTACGTAGGAATTTCGAAAATAAAGTAAACTACGAGTATTTTATATCATTCCAATATAAAAGCTGTCAACTAAATCTGTTCAGTAGTTACATATCACACATCCGTCCATTCCGACAAACTTTCGCATTTATAATTAAGTAGAATCTAAGCTGCTGTCTCGAATAAATAAACAAAAGCATCTGCAACATTCTGCGCCAAGTTATCAAGTGCCAAGCCGTGGAGGTAACACTACACTTATCTATGAAAGTTGCCAGTAATTAGTAGGTGAGATGGCTCCACTCGTTTCATTAGCCTCTAATGACGGCTTCGCAGCGACTACCTTTATAACATCTACACGAGCGCTTCTCAAACTTTTACTCGATTAACTTTAACAAAGTTAACTTTTAATACAGAGCGTGATTTTTATGTTAACTGTTTTATGTTAATTAGTAGGGTTATTCTTTAGTCCATGTTATTTACTGCGATACTTATTTTGTTAAATAATTATCAAATTAGGCAAGCGTTGTGATATAATACTGTAATTATATTCTTCCAAAGTTACATATCTTACTTATTTCAAAAAATATCCAAATGAAGGACTTATTCTCTGAACGGAACATTTTCAGTATGATTTTATCATATTTATATTTAATGTAAGTGGTTGTTTTCATTTATGTCGGAAACACATAACGTTTTATAACATCTGCCATGAAATTTAAAAGGGTTAGTTTTAGTGTATTAATAATTTTATTTCGTATCACTGAAACTGAAATTATTAAATCAAGAAATGATTTCATTTATTTCTATGAAAGTTTGAGAAGTGCAGTCCATTCTAGGTGCTCTAGAAGCGCTTGCCAATTTCCTCAAGGCAGCCGTTGGCTAGTACCTACAGCTAATGGAGTTATAAAACTTAAAATATCGCCGTATTTATTGCTTATGACCGCTTCTACAAATTGTTTGTCTATAGTTGCTCTCGAATTTATTTATGGCTACTACAGCTTTTAAACAACGAACTAAATATATGTGAATTTTGGATTGAAACTGCGTTTACAGATACACTCCGCTTGCATTTTTAATTTTTTTACTTTTTCTTGTAGAGACGCGTAACACCTCCATCTTCTGTAACCGCGATTCCTTTAGTTTTAGCCAGCAGTTTTACTCGGGTTGTACCCGTCTCCGTGGGCTTGTTGGGATATAAAAAAGCCATAAAGAAGATGTATAGATATATATAAAGAAGCCATAAAGAAGAAGATGGTTATTCTAGGCTTTGCTTTATTTCTTGCAAATCATTAAATTCTTTTGTGTGAAGAGTCTTCTACATCCTTACAAACTTCCACATTAATAAGAGAACAAAAGCAATGTAAATGTAAGTGATAAAACGCAACTGATTATTAAAATTGAATAACAGATAATCTCATCTATCAATTAAAAGATTAACAATATTGCCGAATTAAACTCTCAATAATTAATGAGCACGAAATTACAGTTCCATTCATATATCCGGCGGCCATTACTATTATTTACGGGAGTTATATTTAATACCGTATTCACTAGGTGATTTTCAATTTGTTAACAATTCAATTTTAACTTAATTCTGCAATAGAAGGAAGCTTTTGCTTCACGCACAGTAAGAGCCACGACGACGAATGTTTAAAAAAAAAAAGTATATTGATTGAACATAAACCTAAACATAAGAGCATACTTTAGTCAAGACCTGGTCTATGACATAGTCTGTGACATATTGCAAGACCTAGCGCACACTAGAGATAAGCTGTCTTGTCGACTTTTTGTCTGCTAGATTAAATAGTTTGTACTGACTGCTGTTGATGGACTGTATTTTTTGATCGCGTCGAATAAACAGTTCAAAGAATGTTGTGGCTATAATGGGCTTAGGCGCTAACTAAAATTGTGTGGGTAATTAGTTTGAGTAGTTGTGTTTGACTTTAGCCCGGGTATAGTACTTCTAGCAACGCTCCTCGGTTTTAATCATATCGATCTGGTAGTTCCAAACATTAGCGCGTTCAAACAAACCAACAAAAAATAAAACTTCTTAACTACTTTATATTAGTATAGATAATGTTCGTATACTATTCAAATAACGTCTAAATAGAACTAACAATCACTTAAACTTTAATAAACCATCATCCTATCATATACCTACCTTAGTCATATCCTAACTTGTTTCTTACAAGACATTTCGTCGGTTTCAAACCCGTTGACATATAATTATTGGTTACAAGGTGACATGTTAGCTTATTATAACAAACAAGCATGTTTGTTTAAAAGTAGTTTCAATATTTACAGTACCGGCGTTTTGCTGAAACAGATTTTCATTATATTATCATATTAAACGTTCGAAACGCGGTAAAATGAAACTTTCACCGAGTTTTATTCGTGATTTTTATTTCGATTGATATTCCTATTTTTACCGACTCACGTGAGCTTAACAAGAGCTTTTTATTAATATTTTTTTGCAAAAAATGTATTTTTAACTCGCTTTTCAATTGAAATATGTCTTTTTTTATATTTGTAACTCATCACTATTTTGTTTATAAACCAAAATCAATACCTATTTACATTGAAATTAATTTCATGGTTCGTCGCATTCACGTTTATAATAAAAAATTACAATAAATAAATGTATTATACACATACTTACTTATGTTCTAGAACATACTACTGAAATATGAGTAGAACATACTCAAAATTAAGTGTGTCCTTACAAGTATATAATTTAATATCCTATTGCAATAAATCAACCAATAACCATAAACTCGCATGCAACCAATACATCTCTGATTAGCCGTTATCTCCGCATATCTCAAGTGACCACGTTTCAGATGTATTTCACTCCGACATTCCAGCCGTTTAACGAAAGCATTTTCCTCAAAGAAATTCTATTATTTATTTGGAATTCCTCTCGATTGTACAAAGGATCGGTTTTATTTCCTCCGAAACAAGTGCCTTCCTCCTAGTTGTTTATGTCATTGATAACTGTAATTGGTTCGAGATTTGTTCGTACTTTGAATATGTTTATGAAAATAAGTAAGCGATGTCTTCAAGTCTTCTTTTATTTTTACATAAATAATAGTGTTGTATTTGTCGACGTACATCAGATGCAGCTAGGCCTTGTATATGTTAATAACATTTATGTTCACAGTAAAATATCTATTATTCTTTTAAACTAAGCATTGTTAGTATAACAGACGGAGTTCATTACCTAGTTAATTTGTTCACTCGTTGGCGCGCGCTTGTGGTTACTCTATAAAATGTTTGCAGCTATTATTACGGAAACAGTGGTTGGTGCTCCAGGTATACAAGTACAAATACGTATTAATAGGTGTTCCTAGCGGATTTTCCGTCGTTTCGGAATTAAAAATAGCCTGACATGCCGTGGCAATTTCGCAAAGAACTTTTGTGTTATTTTTAAGTCTAGCGCTATATTGTTTTAAGTTCCATCATGCTAGAATTAGTAGTTTTTAGGTAAAAATATTTTTTAGCCATATTTATCATCGCCTCGGTGGTGTAGTGGTATGTGCACTCGCCTGCCAAGACTGAGGTCCCGGGTTCAATTCCCAGGTCGAGCGAAAACATGTTTCCTACTTTTCAAACATGGCTCGGGTTTGAGATCACCAACCCGCATTAGGCAAGCGTGGTGATTACGCCTGAAACCTCCTCACTGTACTGATATCTTCAGTGAGACGAGAGGCCTTTGCCCAACAGTGGGACATTACAGGCTAATACTTTTTTACTTTTATTTATCATCCCTACAGTTACGCATTAATACATCGGTACATTTTTACAAGCCTTCGCATATACATTTGTTAATTGGAAAGTAGTCGTATAATTCGTTGGATTTTGTATATTATTCTGACAAATCGTAAATGAACATCGGGTAACAATAGTTACCATTGGGGTAATGTTACCCTTATCATTGTATCGTATAAGTGAACCGTGGTATCAAAGTTTTAGTACCGCTTTAATGTCCAACATAGTCGAACATTTCTCATTGGTGTGAAAATGTTTCATCGCGTTTTCAATGCGATTTCTGCAAGTTCGATTCCCGAGCAGATTCAACAACATATGCAAACATAGTTGTTGGCTATGCGGCGAGAAGAGGTCAATCAACATGCTTTACGTAAAACATAGAATCAGTAATCTGGTAGGTATCGCAGATTGGATTGTAGCCACCCAGGATTACATTTGTCTAACAAGTCCAACCACTGCTCTTGAATTGCTTACCTTGTATGCTCATTATGGGGAGGCTACGGTGCTTTGTTGTAGTCACCGAGAGCGTCAGATTAAGTTATGGAAGATACCACCAAATACTAGCTTTCTACTAGTGTTAGTTCAGTTCTAATAGTGTGATTTACGTTTCGCTTTCAAAATATAACCAACAAATCTTCTAAAGGTTTACTCATAAATGTCGGACTAAGTAATACTATCAAAATCTAACCGCACGCATAGCGGTGTTGTCCATACGGATGCATAACACATTTAGAAAAGCTTATTTTCGATTCTGGCTGATTTCGCAGAGGACGTTAAGTACACTCTAAACCGGTTCCTATTACAAGAACATATGATTCAGAGCAACCGTAAGGTTGTGAAGTGAAGTAAAGTTGTGACCAGCTTTTGAAAATATAAAATGGCACCCCAAATGGATTGTTTTTAGTGCGACCGAGTTATCATCTAGTGGACTTCACATTTACCCAGAAGAATGTAGGACAATTTTATTTTTCACATTTCACAACTTCTTGATATTCAACCTACCGCTGAATTTGTGCTTTCTCCGTATGTTTTGTAATGTAATGTAATCTTCACATTCAAACGACACTCAAGTGGCTACACGTAACGCTCCTCATCTATAAAGGGTCGTTGTTTAGACTGAGCGAGTTCACACGCTGCGAGCCAGCGGGTATTGAATTAAATATTTTACTGTGATTTACGTATTATTTCTTCAACTACTTAATTGTTACTGTTTTTGTTTTACAATGTCTATAATAACCCTTAATCTTATTTTCTTCTTATAACTTCAATTACGAGACGCCGTTGCCCTGGTAATCTGATCGTTGCTAATAAACTTTACGATACTACCAGCTTAGTTCAAAAACATCAGATTACTGCACACAAGCACGTTTAATTTTATACCTAATTGTAACGAACTAATCTCTAAAAGATATAAGTTTATTATTCGTTAAATAAAACCTTTAATAACCTCTGAAACCAAACGATAGCATCAAGTCAGCTGGAATTAAAACATAATCTTGACAGAAGTAATGTCTTGAGATTAAGGTTCAAAGTTGAATGGCAAACTATTAAGTTTGATTTGGTGTGGCTCTTAACCTTCACTATCACTTTAATAAGAGTAAGATAAATGTTTAACTTGAAAGTTTTACTTGACTGTACGAGTATAATTATTAAAATGTGTTTTTGACATTGGTGTTTCACATTTTAATAGCAATAATAATTTTCCAATAAAATTCAAAGGGAAGATGAATTTTGCCTACCGTGGGATACAAACGGCTTATAACAAAACACGATGCAGATAGACATTCCCATTATATATTTGTAGATATTAAGGCTCAGAGCTAGAAGAGGTAAGTAATAGAGCATCGGCAATATTTAAAGTATTTTTTCCGAAAAATTGTAAGTAAATTGTAAAAATAAATATTAATTTACGTCGTTATTTTAATTTCACGAGATAATTCCTAAAAAAAACGTAAACAGGGCTATTTAACGGTCGTAAACATAACAATATAAATTGTTACTAATTTATTATCCAATTCCAGCATCTCCCTCAAACAATAAATACTAATTATTTTCGGAACTTAATTGTTTCTAAATTAAAAAGAACCTCAAAACGTAAAAGCCAGCGAATCTTCAAAGCATTTATCACAAGTTAACCTTGGCAGAAATCACGTTTTTATCTCTAAGAAAGTGCGCAAAAAAAGGGAATGTACAAGACTTAATTCGGCTTAATTATCCTTCCCAACTGTTTCTTCAAATAAATAAAGTGGAAAGGTAGAAGTTGTAAAACGTAAGATTGATGTTCTCCGCTCATAAAATCTTTTTGGGTCGAGTGAATTTATCAAGAGTGCCGCACGCGGCGGGGACGCGGCGGGGACGCGGCGGGTACGCGGCGGGTACGCGCCTCCACTTTTATGTTTCGCTCGCAGATCGATTGGAACGCCTTTTCCCTCTATCTTTACATGAATAATGGTTTTCTTCAGTTATTGTCAAACGAAGTGAAATAAAGTGGTTCAGGAAGTTCCTGTTGCGGTTAGGTTTGGTTGCTGATTTATATTTGTTTTGATGGTTAGGTCTCTTCTGTGATACATATTACTACCGATAGGTTGTCAAGGTAATCCGTTTTTTAGTTTATTTACTGTTATTATGAACTGTACTTAATACAATCTTGTTTTGTCTTTGTGTTTTCTTGCAGTTACGTCGTTGAACCCTTAGATAGGAGGAGATAATGTAGCGAAGAGGTGTCTATGTCTATGGTTGAACCATTGATCGTTAACTTTGGCTTAAAAACAAACTTGCGAAAAGATCCAGTACAGCTGATAGGGCATCATTACTCATCAAAGAATTTGAAAGTAGATTCAATGAGACATGCTACCTGATATTTGGGTACTAAAAGTAAACTAGGTCACCTATTTCAGCTGTCTGTATTTCCTCCTATTGGCTCAGATAGTTAATGATTTGAGGAAACCATGTATTTTATCTCCTAGAGAAACTCCTTGTATCTCAATTTACGTACTTAGTAAACTATGTTGTATGTAGATGTCTGGGTAGGAAGCGGAAATAGATCTTATATTAAAATAAAAAAAGATATTCTGGTATTCTGTATTTTATTGAACGTATTTTTTTTATTTTTTTTTCTGGTATTAAACTCGTCTCTCATAACAGCGTCTCCATGAAAGCAAACTAGGAGTGTTCCACGGCTTGCCCTGTCCGTATCCAACCGCGCCGTATCCGTTTTCATAAGAATTTCGGGATGAATTAATGAATAAGGAATATTTTTATTTTAAATTCGACTGGTTCCAGACTTTAGCGCGTTCAGAGAAACGAATAAATTCTTCAGCTTTATTATGTTAGTAGAGGAAGCAAAACAAAACAGTTAGCGTTTTGGTCTCTACACCCAACCCACAATCGCAATTCTGGTTAATTTAAAATGGATGAAGCTTGAAACGAACAATTCATATACATATACAAAAACACCTGCAACCCGGTCTCCTCTTGTACTACACATATTACTGCACTATAGAGAACACTATATTATTGCAACACCAAGCATCCGATAAACACGTCCCGATATTAACTGGCAACATTATAATTCCTTGTGAAACGCCGTCAATCAGCCCGCTCAATGTTGCCATTTCACAAAGCGGACAAACTGAATTATTCCCTCAATATTGACATACGACACTGTTTCACACTGTTTGTGTTCATTACGAGTCCACCAACTCTGTTGTTTGGGTTACTTTTATGAAAAAATCCGATGAACCAAATGATTTCAAATGAACTCATACCTTCTGCCAGTATATTAAACTGTATTTAGGTCCGTTCATATCTATAGACATAATCTGTGTCAGACACGGACGGACATCATTAACATATAACGTGACTGAAGAGTTCTTTTCGCATTGACTGGCTGGGCACGGCCCGAGTCTGTCCGTGTCTGCACGGTGTGGTTACGAACACATTCATACACGGTGTATAGAATAACTAGCTGCGCCCCGCGGAGTAACCTGCGTTATACCCCTTTATGCGGGAATTTCGGGATAAAATTTATCCCATAATTTGATGTTAAGGTGTATGACCTATTTTACTGTAAAATCCGTCCAGTAGGTTTTCGTGAAAGAGTAACAAACATACATACATACATCCGTACAAACTTCCCCATTTATAATATTAATAGGATTAGTAGGCTTTTATCTAGACAACACATAAAACTGGACTCTCAAATAACCTCAACATTTTCCGACACGACTTAATTCACCCAAATATAAAACCGTATACTTCCTGCTCGTTATTTATACTCTCAAAATTAGCGTTTCCCGTATTATCCCGAAACAATTCCGTGTTTATTTATTAGGTGTTGGTTATAAAAAACATTTTTAATATTCACCGAGTCGGTGTGGGGAATGAATTATCTAGTATGAGGTCGTTATTTATGGGCACTACCCGGTGGTACCACGCTATAAATTATATGTCCTATCTTGAGGGCGGTTCGAAAAAAGGGCCAAACTAGAATAACGTCTTGTGTCTGTGTGCCTACATAAGAGGCTTCACTAGTTCGTATTAGTGCGCTGTGACGTATTTTGCAGCGTCATGTTATGGCTCTTGCCATCTGGACATCGGGAAGGGAATGTTTGAGCAGTCGATGTGTTCCCGCTAGAAGATTTACTTCATTTTGTATAATTTGACAACTTTTTGTTAAAGTGGTATGTAATTGAGGGATGAAAAAGGATAATTTGAGTGGCACTTAATTTGACCGTAGTTTAATTCGAACATTAACAACTAGATGCTAAAATATCTTAAAAGTGCGAAGTAATTAAGACGCCGCTGCTAATTCAGTTTCTTTCTGGTAATTGTGTTCTTGTAAGTGTTGTACTAAAGAATATCATGCTAAGTGAGTTACTGGAACTAAGCCAAAGACAAGCTAAATTAATACATCACTAAAACTTATTCTTAATTTTCTTTTGTATAAAGTACGAATGTAAAATATAAAAATCTCAACAAAGTTACATACGAATACTTTAAAGTTTAATGCAATGTTAATGATTTAATGGCAAATGTTGCAATGTGTAACAGTTGCCATTGAAATACAAATAAATAATAGATTATCCTTCTCGTAGAAAATAAATAGTTGTACCAAATCAAATCAGCAAAAAATCGGTATCAAAGTGCAAGAGAAAGTGTTGAAAGACGGAAAATAAAACAAAAACAAACAGATAAAGGACGCCGTGAACGATCCTTTGAAGGGATTGCCGACTCGACGAAAAACCCGGGAATTCTATATTAATTAAAAGTTGGGAGCCAAGTTAGGACGATACAATTAGCGATGCTGCTCTTAAACGTAGTATTTCGTATTTATTTGCGGTCAAATAATGCTCGGGCCGTTTTGTTCTGTCTGTGTATTGCGCTACGTCCGCTTGTTATTTGATTCGTTCGATTTTTGTACCTTATTTTAAGTTTGTTTTCGTTTTGTGAGCGTACTTTTTTGTTTGGAATAGAAAACACTTTTAATTGAAGAGGATTGGTGATACTAAAACCAATTCGTTTAATGGGAGTCCCAGGGTGCAGTGGCCGTCGCCGTGGCCATCACTGTTTCTTTCATAGCGTTACGGTTTTCTATGGACAGATTATGAACGAACATAAAGTTATGCGTTTAATTGTAAATGGTTTGTACAGTTCACAATCTATCGACTGTTTATGATCTTACAGTTTACACACAAGTCACAAAAACTAATTTATTATAGTAAACTCATTTTAGTTAACCATATTACCGTGACATATATAATTATATGTTTCCTCATTGTTTTGTTCCAAGATTATGACCAAAGCAAGTGCAAGCTTCCGACTATCATGGAATATAATCAGCCCGCATAGCAGCGTCCAATTAGCAAGCGACGACAAACGAAAGATAAAAGAATAACGTTGACTTGTATTTTTTTCATCAGTTTTCGTGAAGCAACCGTCTCTTGGGATAGATGGGCCACCGAATAATGAACACACAAATGAGCTAGTGATGAAAAAATAAGGATACTGGACAAGAGCGTATCGAAAACAAAGTGGTTCCCTTCCCTTAGAATGATCGTCTAGCGATTGAAAGTACCGGTACACCGATGTCAATCGCGCCTAAAATGGAGTATATGTTTACATAATCTCTACATTAAGTTACTTATAGAAAGCCGAAGTTAATTCTTAATGGATTATAATAGGCTCATGTGGCGTTAAACGGATTAGCGATGTTTAGAATGAAGTCTACGAGTATACGATACGTAAAAGAAACTGCCAGAAAATAAGAGACAGAGAGCTAAGAAACAATCTCAAAAACAATCTAAATATATTTTTCGTCTATTGTCCTAAATTGTAAACAAATATACTTATAATAATAGCTTATAATAATTTTCCAATCTAAGGCATTTTTTAAATTGTAAGATGGGGTAAGAATATAATGACATTACTTGACTTTTTCCTCTTCAGAAGGAATTGTCTTTGGTTGGAAAATCGGTCATATTAGTTAGGAGTTACACTGTAGGTAATATAGCGCAATTTTCCAACTTCTAACTCCTTTAGATACATCATTTATGTCCTTATGAACCAAGTCCCCGAAATTAAATAACAAATTCAGGCAAACTCGATGATATAAATAACGGTTCAATTTCCTAATCTGGTTACGGAACCTTAAAAATGTATGAAACGTGAATTATTATCTTTTTACGATCTTCTTTATACCCGTACGTGTATGATAACATGGTTGTGTTTATGTGACGATGTGAGAGCCTACGCCCACTAGAGTCACAACAGCCTATAGGTAGACGATGCGCACAAAAATGTCTTTTGTCTGTCAAAAACAGTTATTAGTACATTTAATTAGTCTAACAGTCCAAAATGTCTACGCGTCTGTTAGACTTCTCTCTTACTGTGCGTTTTATCATATGTTTTCATAAACCAAAGATTGAGTTACTTACTGTCGGGCTGTAGAGTGCTCAGATTTTTAAGGGCCGAATTCCTCTGTTTCTTACGTCAGGTCGCGAACGAATATCTTCTCTTCCTGTCTCGCTTACATCGCGTTACGGATGTTTGGATTGACTCACGGCTACGCGACTGCCGTCACAGAGGAAATCTGACTTAAATCTAAGCAGTTACAATTTTTTATATTTAATAAATGAATCTATTTACAATGTTCAATGCTTGAAGTGAGGGTTTATAAGTTGAAGTATAGAAGTTCCTTCTGTAAGGCAAATTCTTTGGTCTTAGTAACTAAGTTTAAACCGTGATTTAAAGTTACAAATATAAAAGTAAAAGTACAGTAAAATGAAAATATTTCTCATGAAAAACCGAAGTAACTTTTCGTCTCATATTGAACATTTTTGTACAGCCGATATATCAAAGTTGACAAAATAACTCAATCTGTGATTGATTGCGATTCACTTGGTGGTATTATGAGTTATGATCGATAATAACCCAGGGATCATACTAACACAATAACGTTCGAATGACTGCGCTTGCTTTTATACATAGAAAATCTGTCCCGCACTAATTCCATTTACTTCTCTGTTTCGTGTTTTAATCCATTATTTTCCTGTTCGTTTCTACCTTTCTTTTTCTTTACTTTAGTAATAAGTCTCCTGTGAATTATTTGTATTTTTGTGTTTGCTAGAGCTTACAAAAAAATAAGGCCGTTCTGTGCAGCCCTGTTTTTGTGAGAATTATAGAAACTTACGCTCTTTTGTTTGTATGAACTCTACCGAAATACATACATATGCGGTCACCAAACTTGTTTCAATCTACTTCGCTCATCGAACGTCGCCTTCGTATTAGCACGATCGCTCACTGCGGCCACCAAATTGATAGACCACTGATGCTGCTGAATGCGGTCTTCTACCGTTGTTTTATACTTACTGATGCGGTGTAGAACGAATCATTGTCATTATTTAGATCTTTTTGTATAATATTGAAGATAAACTAAATTATAACTTATAAGTGGCGTTAAAATGATTTTCAGGTTATTCTCTTGGTGGATTTTACAAATAATTTTCACTTTTACCAAGTCCAAACTCACTTTAATAATGTTTCAAACAGGAACATCAAAAAGAGTTTAATAAACATAAAAAGTTTTGTTGCTCTGAAATTCAAAAGTCCATCCGTTACCTAAGTTTGATAATACTTAGAATGTTGAACAAAAAACTAATTAAAAACTTAGTAATTATGAAACAAAACGGAACATTTTGTAAAAAACAATTAACTTGGAAACCTCATCAAGTGCCACTCGAAACTTCGAAAAATAATTTGAGGCAAGAAGAAATATCAAACACACTCGTATTACAATGTCGCTCTGCTCCCAATGGAACTCGTAAACTGTTATTGTTGTTTAATTGTGTATTTGATTTGAGCTTTTTATAAGGTTTCATTTCTGGAGATCACTTTGAATCGCATTTATATCTTTAATTTCGTAGAAAAATTAAAAAACATGCCAAAAATAGAATGAGAGGAGAAGCCTGCATCCATTATCTCAACAAGAGATTTGTTGTTAAGTTTTATGATGGAATTGAAAAATGGCGCGGAGGTTAGGCTAAGTTATTTTTTCAAATCCCAGATTTTCTTCAATCTTTTTTTCAAATCTATCTTTCTGTTTACTTTGTAAATATGTTCCCCATTGCGTATCTTCTCTCTTTAGCCCTGCAACGACCAGCCGACCGCATGATTGCAGGAATAATAAAATCCTAAACACGTGACAAACCCCTCCATTGTTTTATACGCGTGAAATGGACAATCGGATCGCATAATGGCACCGAGAGGGTTGCAATGGGGTGCATTTAACCCCTCCGTGGATATTGTTAGGGTTAACAAGTGATATTTACTCGGCAATGGGGTGGAAAATTAATTGGAATGGAAAATGCTTTGAAATTACATTTTGTGATTTATTCATCGTTCATAATGCGATGCGACAACATGACAATAATGTACAAATAATGAATAAATAAATAATGCAGCAGAACTAACAACGTTATAGAATACTAGCAGCGCCCCGCGGTTTTACCCGCGTTGTGCCCGTTCCCGTAGGAAATCCGGGATAAAATGTAGCCTATAGCCTTCCTCGATAAATAGACTATCTTACAGTGAAAGAATTATTCAAATCGGTTCAGTAGTTTCTGAGATTAGCGCGTTTAAACAAACAAACAAACAAACAAACAAACAAACAAACAAAACAAACTCTTCAGCTTTATAATATTAGTATAGATAATATGTAAATGTATTATTTTTGTTAGTTAGTATTCTCATAGCGTTGTGAAGCATTAAAATTACATCCAGTTCCATGCACGTCACATAAACACCTTTACTACAAAATTACGTCTTAATATGGCTAGTTCTATTTAAGAGGCCAGTTAATTGGCTTCACTTGACTGTTGACAGTACTCTGTCTGGAATTCTTATTTGTTTTGAGGCCTCATGCAAAAACTCTTGCCCATTTACACAAAAAGTTACACGTTAAAACAATTATAAATAAACAAGAAAGACTAAAACCACTCCATTTAACTAAACATGTTGCGTCGACAATGTAATGCCAACATGTTTCAAAGTTTTCAAATTAAATGTCGGCTCTCAATAGTGAGTTGAAACATTGTTCGATGCACCGCGCTAATAAATAAGTTGGAAAACAAAGCGCGGCTGAGCTGGCTGAGGTGTATTCAATAAGCTGTTAGGAAACGAACCTCGTGTGTGGGAGTTAACTCCTGTGATTGTTAGACGAGGTGTTAGCTATATTTAAATGTTACGTTCACTCAAATGATCATGTATGTAGATTCTGTTAATTCTAACTTTATAAATACGATAGTTGGGATGTGCCATGCCATGGTGCAGTGATGGAGATGTCGGGAAATAATTAAAAAAAAATGCTTCAAAATCTATTATATTGAGATAATTAAGTATTTTTAATTTTGTTTATGTACATATATATATGTTGTATACATACATTGCATGTTCGCTGTGGTTAAACCGTGGCATTTACTATCTATACTAATAATATTATAAAGAGGTAAAATAGGTTAGTTTGTGATTGTTTGTTTGTATGTTCGAGCTAATCTCGGGAATCACCAGTCCGATTTCTTTTTGTAACAGATAGCCACATTCAACGTGAAGTTTATAAGCTACTTTTTATCCCAAAATGTCCACAGGAACGGGCAGAACGTGGGGCGCTGCTAGTAATATAATATATAAACAAAATGATGCACTTCCCTTTTCAACTTTTCACAAATACCAGGCAACCATAGCCCACAGGAGTTAACCCGCGTCTCTCATACCTTGGTCCACTCGGCCCAGGTGTTGGCTTCCTGCGCACCTACACTCCGCTGTGGACCGAGTTGTGCACGTATCCTGAATATGTTGGCACTTCCACAATGGGGATAACTTTTTTATCTATCGTTTAGTGTATGGAGGAGGACTGTTGTATGGGAACGTCGTTTGGAGTTTTACATTGGAGTGTTATGAGTTGACAAGCTGCAAATTGGCGAATCCTAAAGTAGGTAAAAGTTGGTTTGAAATGTGCAGTGTTATGCTGGCTAACAGCTATTTTTCACAGAACTCGCGTAAGCGGCTTGTAAACTTATTCATAATAGTCGACGGACAAGGTAATGATTCTAAATGATTCCAAAGGTGAAGTGTATCCGTATAAGTAGTTTAGATCAATTTGAAGCTTTTTTGTAGGTTTAACATAAAAGAACGTGAACATCAACAATAATGAAATAAGTTATATAAAAATACAGAAATGTTTCGCAAAGTATCGCTCCTTTGACGGTAAAACGATGTTTCATTTACATTGTGATAAATATTTAGATCTAAAAGTTTTTACTCAAATAATATTTGAATAGAAAAATAAATTTCCTTTATTGGTTGAAAGTCAAATATTATTTATACGTCAAGGTATTTTGCTCAACATTCGCAGACGGGTTAACAATTTTCTCCTCCGTTGAGAAGTTTTGGAATTATTTATATACATCAGAAGTGGGACAAATAACATTTTGATAACGTATTTCAGTAAACATGTTTCAAGAATACATAATATTGTGGTGTCGATATACCTTTACCGACTTACAAAAGACACACTTAAGTCGTAGTCCCCTTCTCTTCTTACACTATTAATCATACACTAATTACGCTACTAGCAACTTCTAATTGATAATTTATTTTTGCACTACTACCATAAAACACAAAGATTTGTATCGCATCGCATAACAGTCCGATTTTATTAAAACGAACAAACAAACATTAAAATATCATAAAGTAAATTAACCGTAAAATATTATAATAAATGCGAGTTGATAAAACGGAAAGGTACATAAATAGTGAGAGCGAACAACAAAGAATTGTCGTGATAAATAATAAAGAAGTGCGAAAGGAAATCACGGCACGGCGTCCCGAACACGCAGAGATGAAGTGAAATATTTAGCCGGAATAAAGCAATACACAGTCTGAAGAACGGACAAGTTTCATTCTTTAAATCAAAGTAACTTACGCGAGGGACTTTCCGCCCGTTTCGAAGGACTAAAAGAAAATGGACAAACTCAGAAAATAGACAGATTTTCTTTTGGGAATTTTGTCTGTTATCTATGTGGTCTCGATTCCACTAATAAGAAGGAAATTTAAGGGTATTTTAACAAAACATAGTAAAAGAGATCTTCCAGAAGGTCAGTTTGAGCTTGACAAATGACAATAATCTTGTAGTTAAAAGTACGGCACTGACGTACTGCAAAGGTTTGTTAACTAAAGACATAAGTATACTCGTAGTAAACATTGAGCGTAATCACCACACCACTGTAGCACGCAGGGAAGCCCATATTTTATACCTCCTTTAGCAAGAGCTCCACCACTGAAACGAAACAAAATAAAACGTTAACAGTCTGAATAATATTAGTAACATAAAAGTCAGTGAACCGTTGAAATTGCTTAAACGTTGTCAAGACTCCACGTCGGGTAACTTATTCATTCCCCTCTGTACATATTTCACCATTTCCTTCAGCAAAACAAAACCGATAACGTACGGGCTATTATTTTAGCCTCGCATTTTCTTACTGCAGCAAAAAAACAAATTTTCTCGTAATAGTTACAGCTATTACTACGCCCGCGGCATAACGTATGGCGTCTAAACATATTTTTCTCTAACACCAAGCGTCGTATAAGTCGGGGGGAGGGGGTGACTGCATTTACATAATAGCCTGCAATTTGGAAAGTGGGTCGTCCCACCTCTATTTATCGTGTTTCGGGATTTTTCCCCTTTGTAACCCGTTGCCATATATCCCATACTTGAGAGGCTTAAACGTTTTATAAACAATGGGGTTATCAGGGGCTTATGAATAGAAATTAAACTGGAAGTAAACCGCGCTGTAATCGCTTTATGGGTTTTAATTAAAGGCACCTTTTTAATTTTCTTATGTAATAATAGGTTGAGTGATATTTTCTGTTATATTCGAGACGTTTGCGCAGCAGTGAGACGTTACGAGATAATACAAAGTATAAAAGATAATTCAACACATAAAAATAAACGTTTTCTGAGGACAAGGGCTCTGCTGTGGACTACTTCCAGTCAAATCAGTTGTCAAACAACAATAAAAGCGTCGTATTAAAACCGCAATAAAACAGATTCGTTTAATTTATAATCTGTGAAAGCGTTCCCATAAAATTAAATCCGCAAAACAAATTCAAACAAACACTTAAACATAAAGCGCGTCATAATCGCGCTATTGTTTGTGGCAAGTGGTATCGTGACGTCATCATACTGTAATCAGAACGTCACGACCGACGCCGGACTAATATTAAAATCATAAATTCCCTTTATGTCCCCAAAAAAGGTTAACGAGCCCTTTATAATAGAGGTCATGGAACCTCCCCTTCCGACCAATAGAAATAATATTTTTCTTCGTTATTTTTATGGTGATAAAGAAATTGGGATTTATAATGTGTTCCGAAATTAATATGTTCGGGACTGTTGGCTTTATTGTGAGCTCGTGAGTTATTGCCTTTAATTTATTAACCGGAGAAGAAGAATAGATTCCTTTATTATATTTTGCTTCTTGTGTATGTGTGTCCTCACTATTTATTTCAATATTGAATGACACAATGTGGTAACATTCGTAGCAACAAAACGTTTATTTTTTGTATTTTTTCTAACCTTTATTGTCCCAGTGATGGGCGAAAGTCACCCCCAAAAATTGCCTACCCTCCCCGTCTGTTCTATTGCGATAAACGAGCAATGCTTATATAGGTTAGTCTCAACCCTGTTGTTGGAGTTGTTAGACCGCCTACAGGCTTTCGACATGGTCTATAACGCCTGAAAGTATAAAGCAAACCGGGACCGACATTTTGACTTGCCGGCCAAATTGCGGTAGCACTGTTATAAATTTCAGTATCGGCCACCTATCTAAATATTGCGATAATAGTAAGTTTAACATGTACTAACATACACATCATACAATTATGTTTGTTCATTAATACGAAAATGAGCTAAATTATATCCATTGGGCAATTATTCAACCCACTGGGCGCCTTGAGTAGTTGGGGCAATAATAATATCTTGTTGCTATTATTAGTGCTCAAATATAACTCCAAGATAGCTGCAAAACTAAATACCAGGTGGAAACGTTAAGTGATCTCAACGGTTATTTCTAAACTATACAAGATATTGAAAAACTAATTACTGACCCGGAAAGTGCTTCAGAAGATCTATCCAATGCTATTAACAAAAGTTTAAAAAATAAACGGGATTTATTTGAAAACGATATATCCACTTTCTTTACCTAGATTATATCCACCTACCTATAAACACTAATCTAGACGGGACTTAGTCGCAAAATAAACATTTAATGCATTCACCTTTTATGTTTCCACACTTTACTACTACATAAAAGATGGTATACAAAAACTGTAATGCCCAAATTAAGAGCGTTGCTTCCATAAAAATAAACAGTTATGTTACTTGTAAGTTACTTGTTTAAACTCCCATACTAATAATCTTACATGAAACGTATGCTTGGAAATAACAGTTACTATGAGCTAGTAACCGTAGTAACTTACGGTATTACACTGAATCAAGACAAATAAGCGAACTTCCATAACTGTAATAGTCGGCTGCATGTAACGCGACCGCAGTACGCAACGGTTTCGCGTGTTCCAACTACAAACAAATAAACAAACAGACCAACATGCGTCCAACGAGGTTCTGAACTAAACTAATAACTCAGTTCTCTTGCTCACTTACACTGGGAAGATAATGAAGTGATTCCGTTTGCCCACCTGCCTGGGGCGAGCCGCCCTGGGCACGGGGCTAGGGAGGGCCCTTTTATACTGAGCACTTGTAGAAAAATTCAGAGCCTGAGCGCACTATAGACACGGCAGTTTGTAGACTGACTTGTACGGCACGTACTAAACGTCTTTTGCCAGTCTAACAACATTGTCATTAAAATATTTAATATAATCAACAGAAAAGTCAATGACAGACAAAATCTCTGTTGGACGTTTCGTCTCTAGTGTGCATTCCTTCATATATTTTCATAGACTAGAAGGCTGTCTAACTACAGGCCTGACTGTAGTGTGCTCTTTAACTATTGTCCTTTGAAGGATGAGTGCTACGACAACGAGCTACAAACTGCACATCGTCACGTCGGTATTGTGACAAAGTTACCGCACTGCAAATCAAAAGGCCGTTGGGCAATGGTTTCTACCTGGCGCAGTGTCGCTCTATAGTTATGGCTGGTTTTGCTTATGTAAATAAATGTTGAGTTGCATATGTATTTATATACGTTTTTAGAATGGTTTGTATCATCTTTATTATGTTACTAGCAGTGCTATGCCTGCTCGGGATAACAAATAGCATACAACTTACCTTTAACTAAACTTCATCTTGAATGTGGCTCGTTCGTGAAACAAATAAACAGTAGTTCTTAACTCTTAGATATTTTGTATATATTTTATTCTATATGTGTTTTATCAATTTTTATCTATATCGACTGATCGACCTATTGGCATGATTTAAACGGTGTCCGTTAAGGATTGTTGCCTCGTTGGTGCTATACAAATTAAAACCCCACGTACTGAACTATGGTACCTTTTTTCAGTTCAATTATCGTACCAATGATTTAAATTATTCCGCTTATATTACCGTTATTAACCGAAGCAGTCTCGTGTACTCGTGCCTCCCGTGGTTTACAAAGTGTACTTATTAAACGCCTCTGCGGTGGAACTTAGTTAAAGTTACGCACGTTCGGTGACGATCCCAAGTTTTGATTGCATGTGTTTAGTTGTTTGTTTGAAACGGGCTGTAACGACGTGTCGTTAGCTTTAATGATGACTGGCTGTTGAGAAAAATGCTTTTAAGGTAATAGAATAATGCCATGTAAGATCCCAGTGTAGGGAAAAGGCCTTTCAACCCATTGAACATATCAGGATAGTGCATGCTCGAATCATCACGTTTACCTCCTACGGGCTGGTGATCTCCTTGAGCCTATATGTAAATTGGAAACATGTTTGGCTCGACAATTGAGCCCAGGATCCCAGTATTGATCCCTGAGATGTAAAAACATATTTATTATGGTTATAATGGTTTCAAAATGTGTACTGCAAAAAGTCTGTCGTATAAAAGTTATGGTATCACAAACAAGTAACGTCAGAGACGTCCAATGATTGGTGCCTTAGTAGAGATTTAACGAGTGATTTTGACATGCAAGGTGTGTAAAATTACGTCGAAGTCTTCACCTCATCAATGCCTTACTTAATGTGCCAATTTTAATACCTCTGGAGATATAATCAATGACTTCTCTAATCTCACATTACCAATATCTAAGCTACTCAAAATCTAGACATAATTCTCATAAAGCCCAGGTTTAGTGAGGCTGTTGGTAGTGGTAATAAAAGAGATAAGCCGGTACAAATAGCGTCCACGGACGGAGAGCGTTGTACTAACGACAGCGCGCGGACTACCGACCAAATGTGCTCGGTGTTTAGGACGGGATTAGACTTTACGGTAATTCATTGGTGTATCTTATTAGGAGTCTGTTGAAATGCTGTGTGGGCTTAGTGTAGACGTTGGATTTCTTCGGATTTAAAAAAAATCTATACTGTCCCATTTCTGAGCAGTCTCCTTCAACATCTTCCAAGCTTACCTGACATGTGGGGCAAGCATATAACTGAAGACACTCTATTCTTGCCGAGAAATGTTATATCGCATATAATTCGACGTTGCAACACCGGTTTCATTCATTCAATTCGACTGGTTTCGTTCCACGTACTCGACTTACTTTATGCTTGCCCTGCAGGCTTACATTTGGCCAAGGCCTGTCGACATTGTCTAGATCGTCACGCCATCTCTTCCGGAGTCTGCCTCTACGCCTCACTATCATTCGATTCACGTGACCGGCCCAGTCCTACTTTATCCTGGACTTAAATTTCTTAGACAACCCATATGCCATTTAAACCATTTATTTCTACACCACATAAAATAGAACATGAAAAGAAGCAATACTTATACACTATGAACTAAATACTAAAATATATGAAATTAATTTATTATTTTCTAGGTAGTAATTACTAGGTACAGTGGCGGTGATGTAGAGGACAGACTCAGTGTACGCTATGGGGTTGTTACACCCCACAGCACTGGTTTTCAGTCTGCCCCAATATGCAATATATTTATTGACATATTCAATTAAATATACAAAACATTTCATTAAATAAGCATCTCGGTGAAGGTACCGAGATCTTAGCCTACTTGAGATTCACAGATTTTTTACCATCGTCAGCGGGTATAGTTTTGGCTCGGCACGGTGTTTCGTATGCGACATGTGCGGTTCACACCTAGTGCGTTACTTACATTTTACATTTATATACTCTCTTTTCTTCGTATTTACTTCAGAATAATCACAAAGTCTATTATGTTCTTTGGAATCGTCTCTGAGTAAGGTTTAGTTCCATCATTAAGTTTAACGTAGTCAAGTAGTAAGTTATTTTGTATCATTTAATAATCATTTTTGTACTAAATAGACATTCCAATGTTTTTCTTTGCCAAATCCTTCGTTTTTCTTGCAAAAAGAAATTGAAAACGTAAATGGAATTTTTGTTTCATAATTTTCCGGGTACTTGTGAAATCAACAATTGTACAATGTCGTCAGAAAGCGAAGCTTTATAAAAGTTACAAGAAGAATTTACTTACAAGCGCTGTTGTCGACTGAATGTAAACAAATTCATTAATCGCCTTTCTCCTCGAGTTACTATACCTTTTTAAAACTTCTCATAAGAAGCAACTGCAAACTTTGGTCCTCGTCTGAAACACAAGTTTTAGAATTGTACTCCAACAAAATGCACGTAACTTTTTTATTTTAAGTTCAGCTTCTGTTTTCTTTCTTTGAATTTACTTTAAGTTTCTGCTTTAATGAGTAGTATAAAACTAGTGATACCTACAGGAGCGCCGGTACAGGGGCGAGCGACACAGTGGCTACTGATATCTCAATAGAAGAACATTAGCTCTTAAAATATCACCTCGTGTTCCCTCATCGACAACTCTCTCTAGTCACCGCTACCGTCGCTACACACTACCGTGGCTTCCGTCTACTCGAGTTAAGGTCTGCGCACATTATAACAACTCCACGCCAACGCGGCAGCAACTCTACTCACACTCTCGATGAGTAGTCAACTAGTTGATCCACCCCATGGTCACTAGTGGGCAATGCGTTGTCAACGAGTGGACAACGCGGTGTCAGAGTGGGTAATCGTCTAACCTCAGTTTTCGGTTGAATTCAGTTTGCGTAGACAACGTGTGGTCATTGCGTGGACAACGTGTGGTCGTTGCGTGGACAACGTGTGGTCGTTGCGTGGACAACGTGTGGTCATTGCGTGACAAACGTGTCGGGGTTGACCTTTAGTGTACGATGCGTAGGCCACTCGTCGTACAATACTTTAATATAATTTTTTGAAATTAAACCTTGAACATATGACACAGGGCTTAAATTTCAATATTTGACATAGAGTCGAGTCGCCGTTGAGTTGTTATAATGTGCGCAGACCCTTATGCTTCGTTTGAATTGAGCAAGTTTACAAGCTGCCAGTAGGCGAATCCCAAAGAAAAAGGGCCTTATTCATTAACGCTTATTAACAGCACTTTAGCCATCAAATGGTTTGTCCCTTTCCGACATACGCTATTTTACTAAGAGCAAAAGAGACAAAACACTTAATAACAGTGTCTTAGTTAAGGAGCGTTTATGAATAAGGCGGAAAGATTTTAAGTTGCCATGTGAGACGTAGCGATTCCAACGACACCGAGCGAGTCCCGGTGAACTCGAACATTTATTTAATTTAACTATTTTTGTAATACTGGTAGTAACAGAATATAAAGTGGCAAACATTGTCGTTTGTTAATGTTATATTTAAATATAAATTATATTTAAAAAAGAAGCGTTGTGTTCACTTGTTTCATAACTAGCTTTTGTTAAGTTAAACTCGGTTATTCTCGTGCTCGTGCAGTCAAAGTACTGAGGAATAACGCAAACTTGAAAGTTTGTTTAATTTTTATAATTACTTTGAAAAATAAGAAAACACCATTAAAAGAGATTTTTAATAAGATTTTCAAAAAAACGTCGAACCTCTCTCTAACAGAAACATATTTTTTTTTGAATATTCAACGATAAATGATGTACAATATATGTATGCCCGAACATGCAAATGAAATATCCTCTGTATTGAGAACTTTTTACTTTTTTGTAGACTGTAAAATAATGTTACTAGGAAAAAGTAGATCATTGTCTATTTCCAAATTTTGAACATAGCTTGTGTTTGAGTTCCTCGCCTGCAGTACAGCGTGGCGATTTCTACTACATCTGTAGCCATTTCTTACAATATTCATATTCTTACAACAAAATTGACAAATTATAGTTATGACGAATTATTGAGAAATTGAATTTAATGTTTAGTCAACAATAGAACAGCTCTTGTTTTCTCTTTTCGAGGAAGGAAGTGTCTTTTGTTTATAAATTGAGTAATTACTCATAATTATTGCGAGTCATGAATTAGGCCAAAATTTAATGAAGATTTATTTGTTTGGACTCGCGCTGTCGACTCAGTGGTGTTTGTTTAATTATGTCAATTAATTTATGGGTTTTTTTTACTTTTCGATGTCATCACTAGTAGACAAACCACTTCCGTCTATGAATGTGAAATGTTAAATATGAGTAACCCTTAAAATGTTTGGAGTGTGAAGTTGTTTAAAAATTAGATACCGTTGAAAATGATTCTCATTAGAATTAAATTGGCGTGTACTCGTATAGTGTTACGTGTCATCACCGTTACACATCTTAATAGTTCAACATTCGTCTGAGATTTTGTTCTGAGAGCTTCCTATCCAATTACAGACGTAAAAGTCGTTACTTGGATGTGTAGTCGATAGTGGCATTCTAGCTAGATGCTCCCGTGTTCCAATGTCGAAGGCCTTTACGTAGTCTAAAATCTCCGTCATTTACGGTTAGCCACAGCTGTGACTAGTATTCTTCTCAAACTCCGGAAGAAGGTAAATATATGTATTAGAAAGGTTTATTAAGGCTCTCGCAATACAATGAATTTAAATTACCCATGAAATACAACAGTAACAAATCGGTGCCCGTTTTTCAATCACACGGTAAGCAAAGAGCAGACCGCGGCGTTTTTGCTTACGTTTTTGAAATGAATGAACAATAGCCATGAATTACACGTTAGGAGAACAAAGGATAATCAATACGAGTTGGTTGCCCACACCGCCCTGGGCACGGAGCCTGGTCGCCCACAGATGTTCGCTGCCCATTCACTATGTGTCCGCCCAGGGCGATCGCAGAACGCAACGAGTTAGTTTTTATAGTTCATCCAATTGGGTGAGTCGTTTAAAATAAACAAAATATGTAGAAAATAAAATGTTGAAGTGTTTTATGACACGACAACGGTTTGATATGCTTTACAAAATATTTGGCTGCAAAATATAAATAATAATAAATATAAACTATAAACATAAATATATACAAAATATAAACAATAATAAATAGTACAGAAAGGAAGCTAGTGCTAAACGTCCGCCGTGTCTCAAACTCGGAACATTAATCATGTATAAAGCCGGACGAGCCCGACACTGTCGCCGCTACTCTTTCTTTTAACTAAGTTTTTTTAGTTTCTTGTGTAAAGTCACCCTTAGTTTGGGTAGATTTCGACTAGACAGGAAAGTATTCCTTTAAAGTTGAGTTATGGCCAGTTTTACGTTACGATACGTTACCTACGTATAAATTAGTAATGTAATAGCACAGACAGTTACCTACAGAACATACTTAGTTATTTAATATAATTAATTTCGAGAGGCAAGATGCTGCTAAATAAACAGTTAATATTCCCGAACATTGACTGAAAACATTTTAGCATTCAGTTATTTTAAGTATTCTTAATATTTTGTCGGCAAGTATTTAGAGTGGAACATGTATGTGTAAGCCGTCGGTCCCGGTTACTTTCTACGGATAGTAGTCGTTACATGAGCCATGTCAGAGGCCTTTGGCGGCTCAATAACTCTGACACCAGGATTGGTCAGGTTGACCATCCACTCGATAAGAAGAAGATGTATGTTAAGGTTAAAGTAAGAAGAGTATGAGCCTGTAATGTCCCACTGCTGGGCAAAGGCCTCTCATCTCATTGAAGATATCAGTACAGTGAGGAGGATTTGGCGTAATCACCACGCTTACCTAATGCGGGTTGGTGATCTCAAACTCGAGCCATGTTTGAAAAGTAGGAAACATGTTATTGGTCGACCCGGGAATTGAACCCGGGACCTCAGTCTTGGCAGGCAAGTGCACATACCACTAGACCACCGAGACGTTATCCAATTCTAGAAAATAAAATGAACATCGAAATCTACCCTGAAAAGAAAGCAGCGGCCAATACTTTGTTCCGTTCATGCAATAGTCTAGTTACAGCGCCGGTTAGTTCACAGAGGTCCCGTTATTATAATAGAAGATTTATAAATTCTTCGCACACTTTGCCTTTTTGATTTTGGCCTTATGCATATAATATGCAATATTCTATAAGTACTGAAAAATAAAGGTTAGTAAATAATGGCTTCTCAATTGCCCGTTGAAAATCTTGATCCAGGTACCATAAAATTCCATTGAGTGACCATAATCAATAACATAATTAGTATCCTACTTTCAAATACGCTTTTCAAAACTAAATTGTACCTCAAATACGTTCAAACACGACTACGTTTGCCTTGCAGCCGTTTACTTAGTTCCAATCTACTTCAGTCGTCGAACATAATCTTCAGTCTTCACACTAGATGCTACGTTGTCCACTGACTGCCAACACCTAAATATTTGACAACTGCGGTCGATCGCCGAATGCCACCGACTCCCGGATTCAAGATACCAGTACAAGCTTACGCTCACATCAGTAAACGTTAACATACAATTTCAGTCTCAACAGACCTAAGGAAATTAAAAATGGTGGCTTTTTGTCTCCATCAGACATTTTACAGCGGAAATCGGGAACTTTTTAACAAATGTATGTTACGATAGCCAACCGTTTGAAGCAACCCGCCCTTAGTCATAAGTTACTACTTATCCATATTCTTTTAACATACAAAGGTATACAGTGTATCAAAACCTTAAATTCACGTCAAAACGAAACTCCAGAAGTATAAACCAGTGCAATGATATAAACAAATCCAAACTTATCCCCGAACTAATATATTTAAACTTTGTATTTTCAATTCGAAAACTTATTTAACGTGAAACGTTTTGATTTATTTAGTTTCTGAATGTTTCCACTTTACTACTGTTTACGATTCAGGAGGAAATAGTTCCTTTGATTCGTTTTTTGTTAGGTTTTAAACGTTTTTTTTTTAGGTCATAGAAAATATTTCGATGAAAAAGTACTTTTTTGTAAGGATCTTTGTAAGGAATTTTGTATGTATTTACGACCTGACAGATCCAGGTTATAGTTCAACCAAGAGGATATAAGAAATCACAGCTCTATTATAGAGCTTACCTGGATCTGTCAGGTCGTGATACATACAAAGAGATAAAGTAGTTTCAAAGGAAACAATTTCTCAGAACTTAAAGTTACTTGTATGTACTCATAATAATTGTGAGTACATACAACTAATTGACTTATTTTTTTATGAAGGTATCAGGTAAAAATAACTCTAACTTTGTAGGAAACCGGGATTATAGATACGTGATATGATATACCTGTACATTGTGATAGTAGTGAAACCCATACAATCCGATTGCTATGCGAAGCGGCTGATATCTTCAATAACGTCTTTGCCCTGCAGCGACTTTTAATATACCTAATCATATTATATTCAATTATAATTAATCATATTATCCGTTGAAGAATAATGAATATCGTTGAAATAGTTTAAAATTATAAAAATAAAATACAATTAACTAGCAGACACTTTGAATAGCGCTAGTCAAACGTTAAAAAGGTAATAGATATCATGAATATACAGGGTGACCTTTCAAATCGGTCAGAATGAGCAAGTCTGACCGATTTAAAAAGGCCACTACTGGCTATAAGAAGTACGAGAATCTTTCTAAGGTACCATCGATTTTAATAAAAATGTTTTTTGTTGAAAATATGGGATTTGAACCGGGTAAAACGTGGAAAGATTTTTATTGTATCAATAAATAATCAATTATATTCATATTTTTTGCCTTAAAACATTGCGGATTAAATTAAAAGGTTAAAGAAATATCGATTGTAATAAAGGCCTTTGTTTGAACTAGAATTTACTAATCTCAAAATAGAATATCAGTAACTAGTTCTAAGGAAAACACGTTCTATCTAAAAACTAACTCAACAAACCCTTCGGCTTTATATTATTAAATTGAAATATATCAGAGGTACATTCTAGACTTGACTAGTTAATTCTAGTTCTAATTCTAGTTAAAATGCGATCAAACTAAAAACGGGTACACTTTGAACTTTAATATATTATGACATATTGCATGTTTATTTCATTACAAAATATAAGTTACCCGGATATACCCTAACTAAAGTAACCAGTAACCACTCAGTACTGATTACAGAAACAGAATTACCAACTACTTCATGTAGTTGGATACTTGTAGTTGAGATACATGTATTCAACTACGTGTATTCGTAATCTCTTGTAGTTTCAGATTTGCTCATACTGACCGATTTAAAAACGCCACCCTGTATACTTGAAATTTTCTCGAACAAAAGCAATAAAACTGAAGCGTAACGAACTTGAATAATTCATTGTAACTATCATTTAATTCCATTAGAAACTTTTAATGACTCCATCGAGATTCAGATCGTCTAATGAAAATGATAAATTGCTTAATGTCTTCAAAAAGATAACAAAGTTCAGCAAATTAAGATTCCGACACACAAGTGGATTAATTTATTGTTATTGCTTTTGACTTATTACACTTTGATGTTTCTTTGTTAAATATAAATCATTATTCAACCTCAGGGTCAACTTTTTATCTTTTTGTTTCTAAAATATCTAAAAATGACGAAGCTGAACGCCCGTTATAAGACTTAAGTTAATAACGAGTTTGTTGCTGGCAACTTATTGATTTCCTCTCCCTCTTCGTTCTTCTTACATAATTTTCTTAGTTAACCGATCATAATTGATCCATTCGTTTAAGACCTACGATTAGCTACACATGGACACATAAACACGCTGCACTTACGATTATATCTTAACTAATGTCAAAAAAACTAGGGTTTCAACTTTATTTATTATTTTTAGAAGCTTTTATTTAACTGTACAATGTGTGACAATTCTCGGAACTGAACTTTAAACCAGTAACCTCTATCCAAGGAAAAGCGTTTTAAATACTCAATGCCTTAATGAAAGCTTCATAAACATAATTTCAAATGTAACGTTGTCCGTCCAGTCCAGTTACCGTTATTCAAACAAACTGTTACCGAAGTAGGTGGGTGCAGTTTTATCAGCGAGTGTCCCGGTGCTCCACATCGGCCAGACGATTCAATATCCGAGCGGGGCTCCGCTGACTCATTTCCGACCCCCGGCCTAGCGCCGCGCTCCCACAGTCATACGTGGTTATACCACTATACCACGTAGTTACATCACCTTACCACCTTGTTACTACTTCACGTGTCCCGTGAATACTTAAATAAGTAAGTCCGAGTACGTCAGTTTTTTAGTGTTTTAAAGGCTAACCCACGCCTCTACCACTGAACCGAGTTTGACGAACTTTATGACTGGCTATAATTTTTAATTATCACTACTTTAATTGTGTTTCATTCCACTAGTACTGTCACGACACTAAAGGCTTTCTTCAACGCAGGTCTTAAATATTATTCTTCGGTGATCCGTTTTGAATTACGGCTCACCAAAAATACCTTATTGGCCATTAAGTCTAAAGATAGGACCCTCATGGCAATAATTTAACTTTTTTCGCTAAGCGGCCATAGATAACGTATCGTACGCACTTCATCAAAATCTATGGCCTATAAGCACTGTAGTGGTTATTTAGTTTCAATATACTCCTATTAAGGCGTGTTTACAATCTCCGTAACTCTCTAGTAACCCGGCTCGCAGCTTGTTAACTCGCTCATTTGTAGACTCGACATAGCAAAGAGCTCTCAGCGGTCATTCCAAAGGAAGTGGATCTTTGACTAGCAAGATTTGATTATAGTTTATAAATGACATATCACGACTTGTACACGTTAATAATAGTAGAGTAAAATTCGGGTTCCCTGTTCTTTTTTCAAAAATTCCCTAGTTGCCCTCGCCCGTCGTAGTCACGGGTAGGAACTCCAGTTTAAAGACCAATTAAAAATGTTATCAATGGACAACCCTGTTCGAACCGAAAATTACAATTCGTCATTCCACCGTAAAATGGATTGTGATATTGGGATTGGAGGTTATTAATCAAAACGTTAAAATTATTTTTTAAACATCTGTCTCGATTCCCAATTGTGCGAAATACATTTTTACTTTACATTTTATTAATTCTATATTTAGTTTTTAATACAGTATCTTAATATCGTTTGGAACCCAAAGAAGGTTGGCTAGTATATTTAAAAATAGGAATAGATAGATGGATACATTTCATTTTATATTTCAGAATGTCTTGCAGGTGCAAGAAATTAATCTCAGACACGAATGAGTCCTCAATGAAATCAGTAAGACTACCCTTCATGGTACACCTCCATGTACGAGTATGTTCATGTGAATACATAGACACAACCTTTATCTCCCACATAAGTGCAGTAATAACTTCTACCGTGTCTCTGTTGATTCCATTAACCGCTCGCAGTTAACTGCAAGCTGTACTCACTGAAAGTTTGCAGACTTCAACAAAACAGCGGTTTAGAACCAGATGTCGGAGAGTTTTTCAATTTGTACGTGTTGCTCGTGGCTTACGGTTTTGTGTGTCCTCTATTAGTTTACTTTGTTTGAAAGTTGTTGAAATTGGTTATTTTTTCACAATTTTGTTGCTTTTGATTGTGATTTGGAGAAAGCGAAGGCTATATATATGGAATCGTTGGGCGGTATTTGGATGAGAGCAGGGGTAAAACACTGAGTTTAATTAACAACCAGAATCACTAATATTTGTTTAAACGGGAACTTACGTACGACGGAGGTTACTGTTCAGAGTTCCTCAACACTAATTAGTATAATTTTAATCAATTCAAATAACTAATTGGCATGATTCTCATAATATATTGCACCAGCAGTGCCCCGCGGTTTTACTCGCACTGTTCCGGTCCCCGGGGAATTTCCGGACGAAACTAGCCTACAATAAATATCGATAACAAAAACATAATTTAAATCGGAGTGGTAGTTCCTGAGATGCTCTTCAGCTTTATTATAGGCATAGATGTCAAAAATCACTCATTAATCTTTTAATTAAACTATTGCTAATACATTCATTTTCACATTTGATTACGATAGTCAGAGTAACAATTGATTTTCATTGTTCTTTTTTTTTAAAACCACTGTTACTGAATCGTAGCATGTTAGAGAGTGACATATCAATACTCGTACTCGTTTTTTGATACCGCTGGTCGCTCGCAGCGCGGCATCAATAAGTGGGTAAAGTTGGAAGTGCGCAATGTGCACACCGAGCGGCAACTTTTGGTAAACCGGAGCAGATCGCTTGCCTGTTGCGGTGGTCTATGCTGGAAGAAGAAAGATCACTATCATAATACATAAACTATACATTAACACAATCATACACAATTTCTAATTTATTTTAGTAATTTATTAATATTTTAAACTAAAGAATAGATTAAGAACGCAATCGATTAATTGCTTTCAAAACAGTATTGTGCCGAACTCGGGCAGTGCTACAATTAACTGCTTTATTGAAATAAAGATCTAAAACGCCTTTTCTTTACACCATACTGCCCATAAGTATGGGCAGTATGGTGTAAAGCAAAGGCGTTTTAGATCCTTATTTCAAGTGTAAAGTCTAGTATTTCCAGCTGTAGACAAAGTTTGTTCCACAATCGCTTATATCTCATACCTCGTACTAAAATGCGTTAAATCCCGGTGTGGCCACGTAACTAGAGACATGGAATACCGCGTGGAGTGTTAATGGATTTATGCACAATTGTGTTAACTCTTCAGCGGTCTGCGGCCTCCTCTCTATAACTTTTGTGTTTATAGAGGGTTCACTACGCCAAATCGAAACGCATTACATCTTGTTGCACTTTGATTGAGACGTTTCAAAGATTATAGTTTCATTCTCGTGGATAAATGTTTTTGTTTCTTTTTCCTTCGATACTATGTTACGTGGTCTACTGTCTGATCTTTGTATTAAAGAAAATATTCCTAATCCTAATACAATTTTAAACTTAAATGTTTGTATGGGTGCAGGCATGGATGTCTGTTATGATGTGATGATCTTGGGCACAACAAATATACAACCGATTTATTTGGGTATAAATATGACTAAGATGAAACTTACTTTTCCATCATTCTGAAAAAAATGCGAGTTGCTGATATTTTCGTATACTAACTTATTATTACTAAGGTTTATTAAGCAAAGGAATACAATACACCTCAACATTGAAAAATTTTTTTTGACTATCCCAAAGGATTTTCCAGAGAAATTCTTTCCGCTAAGTTTTCATGGTCTAAACCATAAATCTAAGCCGTTTACAAGAGTTCGACAAACTATATGGAACCGTGGCGAGTCCTCGGAAACCGCGGTACTTTGTGTTTACCTTTTTGCTTTTGTCATGGGCTAGGAGCGAACTGTTACCCTATCTATCTCTATTAAATATAACTTAAACCATAAAGTCAAAATTATTAATTTTGATTTCATGGTATAAGTTTACCCTTAAAAAAAATCTCTTTTCTATTAATGAAATGATCAGAAAACGTAGCTATATTACGCAAACTATTCCAACAGAATAACGATACGAATAGTCAAAGTTATCTTAAAGACTTAATAAATCTCTAAAGAAACGCCTTTTTATTCCGACTGCATGTTTCAACAAGTTTTTAGGTGTCATAGAAAAAGCTAAACTTAGATGAAGTCTAGATTTCTAGACCGAATAGAATCGTGTGTAGATTAGGTACTAGATGAGAAAACTTTCAGCCAGTGCCTCATGGAGTGGCTTTGATCTGCGAGGAAGGTCCTTTACTAAGATTAGCTTGTAAACTCTAGTCTTAGACCAAATAAAATTCAATAATTAATGCTGTGGACAGTACAGTGATGCATGCCAAATTAGACCCTACAATCCATGTATAAAAATCAAAAATTGTGCTCTGTGTTCTGTGCTTCACAGAGCGCTAATGACATTTAGGTATTGTTTGGGAGCCACATTTAAGTACATTAAAAGTTTTAATGAAAATTCTTCACTTGTCATGTCGTCATTGAAAAGTGATTGTCAGTCACGGGGACACTTTTGTAACCAAATTACACCTCATTTCGGTCAAGTTGACTTGCGATGGGTGTAATTCATTGGATCATAATTTGCAAACGTTTCCAAACCCGATTTCACTGTGTCTTTGGCTTTTATTTGGTCTGAGACTCCTGTAAACACTTTTTGATGATAATGGATACTATTCGGTTAGTTCCGATCGTGACTGGAATCTTAATGCCAAGTCCAAAGAGTTTTAGGCAGATAACTTTTTTGTGTTTGTTTTATCTTTCTAAGTAGGTAAGCTTCCTTGAGATATTGGTAGATAAAGTTTTTATTAGGTATGTTTGGATTTCAGAGGATTTTCTTTAAAACTATTCTTATTAGAAATTATGCATAATATTTTTAATATTAGATAGACATGGGTTTTAGCATAATTTAATATAAAGCATATAATATAGGCTTTAGTTATTCACATACATAACTTTAAAACCAAATTATGATTTATAATAATTGTATAAAGCGAAACGAGGGCGCTTCGCTTGTTCATGATATTTTCCACAAACACTCAATTTCACGGGAACATAATAATATAATATTATTTTACGACAGTTTCAAGACCGGCTCAAGTACCCGAATGTACCGTGAAACTAAAATAAGTCGTTGATTCTTACTTCAGCGAAAACAAATAACAATTTACGAGTTTATTAGTGAAATTCGGGAGTTTTGGCGGCCTTTTGCGTATACTTTACAAGAATAATTTTGACAAGCCCGTTGGCACAGTGGCAGTGAGAGCGCTTACTGTGTCGGGGGTTGCAGGTTCGATTCCCGCCCGGAGTCAACAATATGTGCAGACATAGATGTTGGCGACGACGTCTGGGTGTCAATTATATATCCTTATAAAGTATTTGTGTATGTATATGTAGTAGTATCAGTTAATTAGATTCCCACAAGCTTAGAGCTTACTTTGGGTCTAATTAACCGTGTGTCAATTTGTCCAGGTAAAAAAAAATAAAAAATAAAATAACGCCAGATATTCAGATACATTCGTTAACTGGAAATAATGACGAAAATGCAAAAGCAAATGTTTTTAACGAATTGCTTTCGTTGTAATTTAAGTGAATTGTTTACATAAATTGAGACTTGGTTAAACAGAATGTTATTAGGGTTCAGTGGCGCGAGTAATGAGAACCCATTATGAATTTATAAACTTTGAATCATTTTATACGAAAATGTAGTTGAGATTGCAAAAGAGCTACTGCTCTTAAAATTAAGTTACCTTTTTTTGCGTTAAGATTTGGCTAGTAAAAGTAAGTCTGAGTTTAACGTTATCAAATGTAACGATGTTTAATATACATTATCAAGGTAAGGTTAAATAAGATAAGAGCACGCATCTCAATATCGTTGAGAACGAAATACAAAGAAGGATAGAAAGAAAAGAAGAAAAGCCGAGAAGTTGAAAAAAAGAGAAAGTAAAAATTGTACATAATATGATACTTTTTAGACTCACACGATTTGCACTCATTATAAAGAAACGAATCGGAGTTCGATTAAATTTCATAATACTTTTAGTGTCTCCCCTTCAACTCTAAATACATATTATGCGAATTATACCTCATTTTTGAAAATATTTTTATTATAACAATCAATGCAGAACCCACCTCGCATATTTTTCCAACATCGCCAGTTGATTCTAACAATAGAATTCTCGCAGTTAAGCGAGAATTACGATTCGGTGGTAGAGACTCGTTCAAAGCAAACATTATAAATAATAATGAACCCTCTCGCTGAGTCGCCCCTGAGAACGGAGTCCCTTGCAACATCTGTGTCTTTTGATCTACTTGTAAAGTTCAACTCTCGATAGTGGTTTCTTAGGTTTAAGCGAACTCAGCGGAACTAGTTTTAGGGAACCCGGTTTATGTTTTAGAATTTTATTTGTGGTTTCGAACCCTTTACATGAATTGTGAACTTTTATATTTGATCTATTAGTAGGTTAGAGAGACTTAAGAAGATATTGTTTTTCTTTGAAAAGTGTAAAGTGTAAATATGACGTCTTCTCTAAGATTTGTATTCCTTAACAAAATTCTAAGTGCTTCGGTAAAAATATTTTTCATATACCGATATAAGGCAACTTAAATAGCTTTACAAACTTCGTATGACTGTTTGTCTATATTTTGTGCGTTCAATTTGAAAAACAATAAAATATTTCCACGTAGAGGTTGCCGCTATGTAACTATCAATGAGATGTGGAAACAGTGAGTCGCATGACGGGGCTCAGTGTTCGTTATTGTACCATTGTGAGCTCATAGATACGTGCTATTCGTGAAGGAACTAGCTTCGTTTAGTTTCAAAATAGTTTTTTTGGGATTAGAATGGAATGTATACCAAAATAATAGAGCTGAATATCAGGAATTACCTGTCCGATTTGAATGATTATTTTTGTATCGGATTCGTTTATCGGCTAGTTTTTATGCGGAAATTCTCATATTACCAGGAAAAAAGTGAGTAAATCCGCGGGGCGCTGCTAATTAATAAAATTCGTATATACTAAAGTACACACGTTTGTGTATGTGTGTGTTTCCACGAATAATATAATACCAAATATCTTTGCTCCTATCCGTAAATTGAAGCGTTGAAAAAAGGCGAGTTGAATAATTGAAAAAATACTTTATTGACAAAGAAGCGAATTCTTGAAGTTG
Source organism: Cyclophora albipunctata (assembly GCA_963082685.1). Classification (NCBI taxonomy): domain Eukaryota; kingdom Metazoa; phylum Arthropoda; class Insecta; order Lepidoptera; family Geometridae; genus Cyclophora; species Cyclophora albipunctata. Next base: position 12,218,786 of record OY720114.1, on the reverse strand, counting down.
TTTCCAATAATAAAAGTAGTTGAGAACAAATTTAATGAAAGTCTTCAGCTGTTTTTGTTTGAAGTGGGTGAGTGCTACAGGCAAGAGGGAATAATAACTCTGCTACGTAAATCAGAGAGATTTGGTCTATAGAGCTCGTTCAAATAGCAAAAGCAATTTTAGTATGATGGTACTAATCAAGTGAATTATTCTCGAACTGATATATATACTGGAGCTGGTAAGACTATTGGTTTACCATACATAATTTTGAATATAAAATCCTTGGGTACATACTTATTACTATTTTGACAGTCATATCATTATTTTTTTAGACACTATTTTGATATAACCGTAAAGCCCTTTTCCAAGAAGTTACATATTTTGACAAACTTGTATACAACAATACTTCCATTCTTGCTGCACTTCGGTCTGTCCTGGTTAAAAGAAGTTCTAAACTTCCATTGGACCACGGATACAAAGACGCAGTAACAGTAGTAGGGAGTGAGCTGTGCAGTCTCCGCACACACTGGATCGTATATTTTAATATCATTAATGCCTCCAACGAACAAACACTCGCGTCCGTTCCTAAAAGCTTCTTCACACAGCGAGAAGTCATCTTATGCAAATGGACTCGCTTTTTGTGGTGTAAGGTTTAAGAGACGGGTATGGGCGAATGAAATGGAAGGAAATTGGAAGTTGATCCGCTTTTAGGCAAAATAAGTAGGTGTGTGAGGTTATTCTATAGGTTATCTATACACGATGCAGCGTTGGTCCCGAACGATCCTAACTTGACTTTGATGTTAAGATACCAAATTGACCCCAATTCCATTGTAGGGTACCACTATTCTCGAATCAGACCCTTAAGTCATGCAATATGCAATTCAAAACACCTGCTGTGCCTTTTTGAAATGCAATGTTTTACACTTAGTTAATACCATTTCGATTCGATTCCTTTGCGTTATACTCGTATAGTAACCCCGTAGTTCATACGATCCCTCATACATGTTGTTAACTTTCGAATGTTCTTCTAGCTTCTTTATAAGGTATAATTAAGGTAGAGAAAAGCTACATAGTAAGCTTTTCCCCCTCTCTTTCACTATCCATAATCACCACACCACAAAAAACCTGTAGCGGAGTCTTCAATACCTTTAATTAAACTGACCGATGCTCTGAGATCTAAATAAACTGCATTCAGCTCCGCGACTCTCATGACTTGTGTCTTCTAGAGATCGCGTGAAAGCGACGCGAAAACTTTTTATTTGAGATTTCTCAAACTCAGTCTTGTTAAAATTGATGTCACATAACAGTCATGGAGATTTTTCCATCTGTTTAAATTTCAATGGATCTTCAGCCATTCATTGCTTTTTTGTGTGTTTTACTGAATCGGGGGGATTCTCTGAAAAGTTAATGAAATGGGAAGTAAATGGTTTTAGGAAGTTAAAATGAATGCCATTTTTGGAATTATCCATAGTCTGGAGTAATGATGCGATTTCAGTTTGTGGCGGATTGCGAAAATGACATTATTTTGACTTATATTCGTAATTCTTGTAGATCTTGGTCTTTAGGGTTTTAGTTCTATGGTTTATGCTTTTTCTGATGTTTGATTCAAGTAGTTAATCCTTAAATCCATTTTCAGAAACTTTTAATTTAAGTTGCGATATTATTAACAACCTCGACAAGAGCCCAGATGTTAAGTTTAAAAGAACCTCATCCAGTACTATACTATATGATACGATGCACAATGCCAGTTATCCCGTGACCACGAGCGGTGTAATCCACTCGAAACGTCGGGTACGTATTTTAGTAAATACGTGAAATTATCTACCGCGATACAGACCCGTTTCATTTAGTATAACGATGTACAATTGTCCCATGTCTATTAACACAAAAAATCTGTAAATAACGCTAACAATAAAAGAAAACCTAATAGCAACGTAACTGAACCGCTCAAAGTGTGGAGTTTATTAACAAAAAGCGAATTACATAGCATAAGGCCTCGAGAGCACTCCTAGACTTGGAATATAAGCACCTCATTAGGAAGATACGAACTTGCCTTGCCACGCCAAAGACAACCCTACGCCGCTACACATAGGGCCTGCGATATCTCTGAATATATTAGTAGAAATGAACCCCTGAAGCAGTATAATTAATACAAACTCTATTTAACTCTATTATTTGTGTGAATATACAATTTTAGTGTTGCTTTGATTTGCGTTTGATTCTTATTTTAAATCTCGATTCGGTATTTGGAGAAAGTTGAATATTGGAAAGTGTTTATAGGTTGTTGATCGGTGGCTTCTAGATGTAATTACTAATTACTTATTGTAACGGGCAATTGCGTACATGTATGTGTGTCGACAGTTTTAGCTAATACGGTGATCTTGTTCAGGAGATAGAACAATCCGCCTCCGACTGCGGCGCGAGACGCTGTTGGTGACGGTCGCTCTAAAATAAGTAATTAAGTGTTAAACCTACGAGTACGTATCATTTAATTAAAAGAAATCTTTTATATGCATTTAATAGTGAATATAACAAGCTCAATAAATTACATGTACCCCTCCGAGAGAGAGAGAGAGAGGGTCGAGAAGGATTCTCTGAATACAAAGCAATATTTCAGTGTATATTATTCAAGACCTGTTATTAATTCTGAAGGCGAGAACATTCATCCGGTGCATTACCATTAATTTCCTGTCGCATATATTTTTCTCTTTCTTTTGCTTTACTTTCAATATATAGTAATACATTAAACTATGAAATGTGAGATTTTATGTCGTTTGATCAAGACTGTGAAAAATACTCATCCAAAAATGATCAAACGGGCTAAAGTGATTAGGCGCAGATTTTCATAATATGTTTGTATATAATTTGTTACTGAAAGTTTAAAAAAAGAACAAGCCTTTAATATCCTACTGTTGGGCAAAGGACTCTCATCTCACTGACGTAATGATAACTTCGGTGAGATGAGTTTTTTAAATAATCCTAAGAAGTTAAATTATTTCATGAACATATAATGAAAACCTTGTTTGTCGGACATACGTGTCGAATACAGAACCTCCATTATTGAAGTCGGTTAAAAATGGCAAGAAAACTAATTGGTCAAAAGAATCTCAGAAGTTCCCGCAAACCAAACGAGTCAACTTTTATTAAGTTGTATGACTAAAGTTGTTGAGTAATAAAGTTGCTTTCAGCTACTAACTCACTTCGCACTCGGAATGCATTTCAACAAGAAAAAAGTGTTCAGTGTTTTACCTTCTCCAGCGAAACTGTTTCAACTCCCACTTTAATTAAGTTCCAAGTTTTAATTTTATCTCCCGATTGGATCTGAACTTGAGCACTTTATAAACACTAATTGTTGGATTGTCTTTTTGTTGGAAGTAATTTAATTTTAATCGTGTTTACCTCGAGACAATTGGTTAGCCTTCTGTTTTCGGATTTAGCTTTTAATACAAAGTGGAGCACAAGCACTGAAGGAAATCTTAATTGATTTTATCAGGTATTATTTTTCAACAGTATTCAGAAACAACTTTGCTTTTAATGGCTTTGCTTTAAAGTTTTAACAAAGAAATACTTTGACAAAAGAATTAAACCCAAGTACCAAATAATTTGACAGAAGCACGTTTTATCTGCATAAAGTAAAAAATCCTCCCCTAAACCATAAAATATTTCATGCAGTAAAAAGCGAATCCCACTTAAACGCACCTACTACCGCCAGTAAATGTTTTATCTCCTTTTCGCACCTGATAAATGCGTCGTAAAACGAGACAGGTAATAAAGCTATTGCAGGTTTGTAATACGATTATAAACGACAAGGATTCACGTTAATATGGACGTTCCTTCAAGACGTCGAGTGGTAAAATACTTGTAGTAGTGGTGACGTGCGTTATATCACGTAAAACATTTTACAGTTTATAACTGTGCCGCGTCTAGAGGATTTATTACTCGGTGGTCGCAGGGGCGGACTTGGGTAGTGTAAGTCAAATAAATGTTTCTTATTATTCTTAAACCCCGGAATGTACAAAAGAACTCCTAATATATGATTTTTTATCTTTACAGTACAGTGATACGAATAACTATACATTGTTTAATAATACAAATAGTATTAAACCTGCAATGTCCCACTGCTGGGCAAAGGCCTCTTATCTTACCAAAAATATCAATAAATGCTTATTGATCGGATGAAAAACCAAACATTCTATGAAAGTATAAACGTAATGTTACAGCATAAGTGTAATGTAACCACCATTTTAAGATCATGTACTCATTCATAAGTCTTGCTGAAATTCGCTTGAAAGAAATATGAAGTGCAAATATCTGCTAGTTGAAGTAGAACGGCCAAGTTTCAGGAACAAGGTGCTAATGTAAGAAAAATGGTTCACTTCTGTGGCAGCTTGACTTTGAATAGAGCTTTCATTATTTTATGCAGAATAACGCCTTTTATATTAACATACGGTAGCTAGTACTAACATATTGATTTATTTGAATATCGAGTGTTAAGTTTCAGTCAAGTCATTTTCATTTTAGTACATTTTTTGTACATTTAGAAAAGCTATTGTTATTTACAATACCATTTCAATGTACAAAAAACTAGTTTCTTAAGGTACTTAAGATACACACAGTACAAACAGTTCGTATCTGTCCCGATTTCCATATTTTACTACGAATAAATTTTTATCGCGCGCAATACAGCGGCAATAAAAGGCGAAACAAAAGAGCTTGTTCGGTAATCTTCGGCGGCGCTCGGCTCCGCTTGGCACCTTCCTATTGGTTTTATCGAACTTTAATTATTGAGGTTTGTTTACCTGAACCGTATACTTTGTATCAATATTAAGACACGCGGCATAGTCTATAGCTGAGTTCAAACAAAACGTAAATACAGTGATTTCAACCACATTTCCAGCCAACTCTTGACTCCTTATTTTCTTGAAAAATATTTAACCAACAGATAAATCTAACATCGATCGTAGCTAGCGAACAGTATTCACTTGTAATGTCTCACTGTCGAGCAAAGACCTCTTTTATTGAAGTGAAGACATACCCAAGCAATTTTGATTAGTTTAAATCGTATTAGATGGTAGGAGACAACTAGTACTAGTCATCTAAACAAACACGCGCACATTATACTTAAAATACCTCTTGTTTTGCTCTGTTCTGTCGGACTTTAAAATGTTTTAAAAATAATATATTTTTCCAAAAAAATATTTAAACAAGTTTTTGGCAATAGTTTGTTTTCCTTAATGATGCCATCTGGCCGGATACTCCCGAATTGCTATCGAATTATGTGGAAAAATCTCCATATTCAATATTTTCGCTCCATTTAACTTACTTTAAAGCGTAATAATCTGATTTTCCGATAGTACCGTGGCCATATTGGAGATTTTTCCCATTTACTGAATAAAGATTTGATTAAAATGTAAATCTGGTATTGAATAATAAAAAGGCGTTGAATATTTTAGGCAGAATGGTATAATTAACGTTTTATCTGGTTATACATGGTCGGCTTTTTGTTTTAACTGTATTTTTATACAAATTCTTATCTTTGTATCGTGAAGCGGGCACCGTACAGCGGTTCAATACTCCTGTTTTCATTTTTTATTAACTTTTATTGTTCACCTACAAGTCCTTATCAAGAATATTAATACAGAAGTTACCTGTCTATGTATATATTTTTTGCCACAGAAACGGGTACGCTTTTTGGGTAAAACAGCAAAAAACAGCTTGTATACCTCATATAGCCCCAATTTCCGAATACATTTTTGGATACCATGATGTAAGGTGAGCCTAAAAATATTTGCTGATTCGCAGTTCGCATGTCGTACCACACTTTACCTCTGTTTACGCGTAAAACTTAGTTGTTTACTCATTCCTATCGAATAAAATAAATAAAAAACCTCTTTATTTAGTGTAACGGCGGCATATATCTGATTTATGTTCTGCTGATTGCGGCTTTACACCACTATCTATGATACAAAAAATAACGCAACAGGGAAGATTTATTCAGTTGTTTTGGCAGGTAATCTACTGGTGGTAATATCACCAAATATCACCAAATGTGTAGAACTGGCACTAAAGGTCAGCACGTTGCTTCACAACCGCGATGGGTTAACATCGAATAGTCAAAGTACACTACGATCGCTACTCTATACTATACTATGCTATCGCTGCGTTGAGCTTCTAAAATGCCCTGAATCGCCGATCGCTTAACAGCCTCCGTGGTCTTGTGGTTTGAGCGCCCGGCTCACGACCCGGAGGTTCCGGGTTCAATTCCCGGTGGGGATATCTTACAAAAATCTATTTGTGATACTTTCCTCAGTTTGGCTAGGGCATTGCAGGCTGAATCACCTGATTGCTCGAAAAGTAAGATGATTCCGTGCTTCGGAGGGCACGTTAAGCCGTCGGTCCCGGTTACTTTCTACGGATAGTAGTCGTTACTTGAGCCATGTCAGAGGCCTTTGGCGGCTCAATAACTCTGACACCAGGATTGGTCAGGTTGGCCATCCATTCGATAAGAAGAAGAAGCCGATCGCTAATGAAATAAGTAGTAAAAAGTGATGGATAAATCTAGAAGACTTTTAATGTAACATATTCATATATGGAAGCATAATTTAATATTGTTATCGAAAGTAACACAAAGTAAATACCATGCCCATATTACATGCCCGGCCCGAAATCCTTTAATATCGGTATAATAAAACGTCGCGGCCGGCGAGGTTATCCTGATAATTAAATTGACCGAAATTGCTGAAATCTTTGTTCGAACCCCAATTTGTTCATATTAATGGCGTCATCACTTACGTATGGAAATGTAATGAATTTGTATTAACTGTGTCGCGTCCCTTCTCGGTATAATTAACACTTTGCGCTCATTTGAATCCTCTTACTTCTATCTGGTGGCCACATTGCTACTAAATAAACACATTTATTTGTGTATCTTTCACATCCAGAATGTTAACTATGACCATTATGAAAGTAAACGCACACATACATAGATATTTCGTAGTAAGTCTCCACTGGCATTAGTTAGAACTCTTCCAAAACTCGTATTATCGCGGCTGTACTTGGTCCCCTTGTTTTGCAGTAATGTTTGTGCTATATGTATCGATTATGTAACATTACCCAGCTTCAGTCACGAAAAGCGAAGTACTTACTTACTCTTCTCTATCCCATGCCTAGTTCAAAATCTATTTCGCAGTATCGAATGATTCATGTCAAACATTCCGAGTACGCTACATTAATATCGGCAAACATGAACTGAATGAAAGGGAACTGTAATGCGAACATGGGATACAAAATATTTCCTATTCCGTATTAAACAATGAATAACAGATCCAAAAGAAACCTATATTTTTGAATAAATACGTGTAACACTACTGTATGGGTAATGGGTATACTACGATTAAGCCCGTTGGCACAGTGACAGTGAAAGCGTTACTGTTTCAGGGGTTGGGGGTTCGATTCCCGCCCAGAGTCAACAATATGTAAAGATATAGTTGTTGGCGCCGACGCGACGTCTGGGTGTCAATTATGTATACTACGAGAATAAAGTATTTGTGTATGTATATGTAGTAGTATCCGTTAGTTAGATTCCATAATACAAGCTTAGAGTTTAGTTTGGGTTAACTGCGGGTGAATTTGTCCGGGTATATTTTTTTAATACTCGCATACTATAATTATTCCACCACGGCGCTGCGAAGACGACAGTGATAATTTTTTTTAAAATTGTTTGTAGTATACTGTGTAGGGTAAGCATTACTCAATGAAAAAAAATAGATTCTTTTTTACCGGCGCGACACCGCAGTTCTCTTAAAAGCTTACGTACTCCTACTTCCAAAAAATACCATAAAATTACAAACACCGAATATAAGTAACAAAAACATTTGACGTCACATTTCAGCAACCCTCGTAACGTGGTCAAATTAAATAATTCACCCGGATATTATTGTGTTGATAATTTTATACAACAATGCGACAAAGGACGCCATTAACCTGCCCTCAGTCCACAGAACACGCAGGACAATACAATCTCGGGGAAAAAATGGCGAAAGAAATTATATTCTCGAATTGTACAACCATACTTATCATTGTGGCGAAAGGCACGTACATTAGAGTGATAACATACAATGTTAGAATTCTCGTATGTTTTTATGGCAATTACTAATAAATGAGCAGTTAACTAGATATAACTTGGTATAATCTGTAAATAAGGTGACAGCAAAAAATGCCTCCAAATAGGTTTTTCCACTGGAGTTATGCTATGCTAAGTTTGGAATAAAACATTGCATAGCTATGAAGGGGCATCTCTAAGCTTGTGTTTATTAGAATTAACGTGTTGGCTAGCTGTGAGTTGGCTCGTTGACGATGAACAGACGAGAGTTAAATTACGCGTAGGCAAAATATGTTACCTAGGTAATAAGATATTATTATTTTTCCTTCCAACTCCAATGCTAATTCAGCGACCCGTTCCAAGCCAAGGCGAGTATTCCCTAATCTGTAGCGACACCTCTAATTTACCGGCCAAACTATCTGATCCTACATTAGGCCTAGGATTCGCACGATATCACCAGACCGAGAACCAGAGAAAATTAGCCTTTTATCAGATTTCACGCGTGTTATGTACGGTTCAGTGCGAACAAGTAGAACGTACATTTTATTTCTTTTCTTTTATTCCGAGAGTGTTTAAGGTAAAATATTTAAGCACTAGGCCTTATTGGCGTTAAAAATGTAACGAAGTGTTGTTACATAAGTTTTCTGGTATAGTAGGGTAACTTTTTCGACAGGAAGGAAATTGTAAACATCAGAGCAGGCTCTAGCCCAGCCTTACCTCGGCTACATTTTACAATCTTTATATTAAATTCCAACTTTTTGTAAACAAACTTCTGCCAACCAAACAGATTATCCAATACATCCGAAATTAAAATGATTAATTCATTCATATTAAGAACAGCGTGAAATTCCGTCCAGTTTCAAATAAAGTTTGTACGAAATTTATATTAAATTTGAGCTCAAGTATCTCGTCTAACTTCGGTCGTAGTTAATATTTTACCATCGGGGAAATTCGCCAGCTATTATGATAAAACGGAAACTATACTAACTATTGTTTGGCTCGCAATCTGCGGTGCATTAACGAGCGGCGAAGCCGAGCAGCTTTCAGATGGTTATAGGATTCACGGAACCTCACTGCTAGATGTTAATAGTGCTTGCATAGCTTCATCGAACTCTAAGCCAGATATCAAACAGGTCTAACCTTTAATTAATTCAAGCATGCAACTCAAATATTATGGTCAGCCAAAATTAGGACGAAAGTAAACGTTTATGAAGATTTTAAGATTTTTTCATATTTGGAACGATTTGAAGCAGAAAAATAACAAAAGCAGTTCTAATATGCAAAACCAAACAAAAACATAAGTCAGTTGATTTTTGATACATAAAACAGTTCGCTGGTCATAAAATACATTCAATCCACCTTATGGACCCTTTCGGAGGTAAACAACTATTTAGAAATACATGGCCGTTTCAAATGTGCCTATAAATCCTTTTTAGGGCAGTCTTAGGGCAGTTTTTTATCGGCCGTTCCGCTTGTCTACTGTTCGTTTTGTGATTTTTATTTCGCTTTGTTTTCGGGGACGTTATTAGTTGCTCTTTGATATTAGTTATGGCGAGGATATGTGGCGCTCGGGCAGATCTGAGGTGGTGAGGTGCGGGGCAATCAGCGGGGCGCTGCCTGCGCGCCCCGCTACAAAACATCGCACAAAGCGCGCTGAATAAATTAAAATTACCGTTGAAACTTTTTTCTTATACCCTTCGATCAACAATGCACAACTAGATGTCGGGTCGGCGCAAAAAATACGTCTCGGTGAATAACGCCTCATTTGAAAAGTGAGGCGTTATTCTCACTTATGTTATTACCAGAGATCGCAAAAATTTGCGACATTGTTCGCAATAGTGTGGACATGACTTCAAAATCAATCAAAATATTATTCATTAATTAATTTCTTACTTGACATATAATTTGATTCCTAGTCAATAAATACAAAAGTTTGTTAAAGTATAGGTTTATTAAAAAAAATGGTCAGTATTTTTTCCAAATTTTCGGCAGACAGTCTATTTCTTTTTACATCGAAAACATACTTAAGTGCTGAGAAACTCCGCTCGCAATCCACTGATGTTAATGGGGCAAATTTAAGTAGTTTTATAGGAATATTATCATTCCAGCATAATTCAGAGTTTACTTTCTGTTGTAAGTTCTGGGCAATAACCTCAAAATCGGGATTTCTGTTAAGTACGGCTTTCATTTTAGCTTGCAAACGGTTACCTACTGCTCCTGGTATACTGTCCAGATTATTTAGTATAGTTGTTATTTTACTTAAAGTATGTTCGACAGTGTTTGAAGAAGACTGTAAGTTATTTATTACAGACAAAATGTATTGAAAATGTTGTGAAATGAAGCGTAAATTGTTAACGACATCATCCGACTGCATAATCTGTTTACATTTGCGGACATATACACTATCACGATTGGGAAATGTTTCTATAACTCTCTTTACTGCTGCAAAATTATCATTGTAGTAGCATGCCGCTTGGATCCAAGTACCCCATCGTGTAATTACGGGTTGAGGTGGCAAGGGAATGTTTGGATTCATTTGTTTAAACGTGCTTATCCTGGATGGAGCTTTGGAGAATTTTTTTTTAACATAGTTGATCAATGTGTTTACGTCTTCAAAGTTTTTTCTCACTTCTTCACAGAGTCTATGGATCCCGTGTACCAAACACGTTATATGCAAAGTTTGTGGATATTTGGTTTTAATTTTGAGTCCAGCATTTAACATATAGCTTACCGAATCACTAGTAAACAAAAATATTTTTTTCAAATTCTCTTCAGCAAGGTCTTCCCACAGCAATCGTAAACTTGATTCAAAAAAATTCAAGATTGTGGAACCGTTTACGGTTCCACAATCTTGAATTTTTTTGAAAAACCAACAATCTTGAATTTTTTTTTGAATTTTTTTTTTTTTGAAAGGTAAATCTTATCCAGAACTTTAGACGCAATCAAATAGCAAGTAGTGGGCTGATTTTCGCTTAAATTTCTAACCAGAATATGTGCAATATTGCGGTCTAAAAAATCCTTACTCTCGTCAATTGACACCCAAAAGCATCCATTTCTTAGTTTTTCTCGAATTTGTGTCACTTGTTTTTCATAAACATTATGAAATATTATATTTCTCATGTACGACTCTGAAGGAATTTTACACCCGATGCAATATTTCTTCAAAAAATTTCGAAAGTAACTATTATTTAACTTGTTCCATGGTATATTTGCACAAATCATCATCAAAGACAAATCAAAGCAAAAAATTTCATCTTTAGTAATATCATTCTTTATTTTCAAGTGTAACCTGCTTTTCGCATGTCTGGTAAAATGATTTTTCAGTTTAAAAAAAAGTTAATAAAGTTTAAAATCGTTATTTATTTATTGTATATAAATATTTACGAAAACGATACTTATTTTAAACACGAACGTAAAAGAAAGAAAAAACGACTGTCTGCCGAAAATTTTGAAAAAATACTGACCATTTTTTTTAATAAACCTATACTTTAACAAACTTTTGTATTTATTGACTAGCAATGAAATATATGTCATGTAAGTTATTCATTAATTGAATAACATTTTAATTAATTTTGAAGTCATGTCCACACTATTGCGAACAATGTCGCAAATTTTTGCGATCTCTGGTTATTACTTATGTTAGACTAAATTATGATTCAAGTTTGCATTCATTCCCAACAAGCTGGATTTTTGTGCAGACCTTGAATACGTCATTACAAATGATATGTCAAAAGTCCCTATCGATCCCGCTTGTGCGTTGTTTTTAATTCGAGGTCAAAGGTCACAAATTTGCGTTTTTTGCGTATATCTCTGAAACAATGAGAGCTACCGAAAAATGGTACAAACAAAGTTTGTAGATCGTAAAATTGTCTACAAAAAAGATCTCAACACTTTTTCTTCTACGGTGCACAGTTCTCGAATTATGGCTATTTTAAACATAGAAAATACGAATATGCACTCATACGTGGCCAGTATAGATATTTGAGTTTTGTGATAAATACAAGAAACAATAAGAGAGTGCAGTTATCTTGTCTCCCTCCAACATCTGCTTCTGCTTATCAACACTTATTTCGTGTGTTCTACCAAGTGCAACTGTGGCTAGGCAATGATCTAAATCCTGAAGATTGGGGCTGGAAACTGATGAATAATAGTTTGGAGCCAATACAGACTTTACTGTCACCTGCTCCAAAAAATTACTCAATACAATTTTTTGTAATTGCAAAAAAGTAGTTAATTTTAATTAAATTTAAATTTTTACAAAAATCATCATAAAAATAGTGTCCCATTACATTACTGGGGAAACCACGTTAAAAAAAAGCGCCGTGTTCACTACTTCAGAGGTGGGGCGGAAATATGTGCATATTATATAGTCGAAAAAAAATACGACTTTCCTGCGGTCTAAAGTCACGATATCTCGAAAGCGATGCTTTGTAGAAGAAAAGTGTTGAGATCTTTTTTGTAGACAATTTTACGATCTACAAACTTTGTTTGAACCATTTTTCGGTAGCTCTCATTGTTTCAGAGATATACGCAAAAAACACAAATTTGTGACCTTTGACCTCGAATTAAAAACAACGCACAAGCGGGATCGATAGGGACTTTTGACATATCATTTGTAATGACGTATTCAAGGTCTGCACAAAAATCCAGCTTGTTGGGAATTAATGCAAACTGGAATGTCTATTTTAACTGGAGTATTTCCTAGTAGTATGTGTAGTATGTAGGTACATTCAATTAGGCAATATGAAGTGTAGGTATTTTTATGACTTACTCGTTTTGTGCATGAGTTGGTTGCACGGGAACAAGTTCAGTTAGTGTTATTGGTATATTATCTGACTGTTTATTCTGACACCTAAAAAAATAAACAAGGCTATAAGTTGCTAATTTACTCTTTGAAACTTTACTCTTTGACCAGCTTTGACTATTTATTTTACTTTGAGCTTTGACTATATTTATTAATTTAACATACTTACCTAAACATACTAGCATGTCTTTTTACCTTCCTTTTCCGCTTCCTTGTGCAACAGTTTCTGATTTTATTGATACTTTATTTTACCATGATGTAAACAATAGTCGATTTTATAGATGTGAACTCACGAAGCAGAGCGTCCGGTTCACAACCGTACACTACGAGCTACGCTCGTCGACTGAAGCTAGTAAACAATCTGATGCGATGCCTGCGTTCCATAAAATAAGGTTGAGATTTGTGAAGCAAGACTCAAGTGCGTGAAACATGGCGGGCGAATATTTCGTTTTATTTGAATTCTTTTGCGTTTTTATAGAAATTGGCGGGTCTAATGAAAAATGTAACTGATTTAGAATCTAAGTGAGTATTAGGAAATTGATATTCCAAAAAAAAAAACGATGAATATCGCTTCAAATAACGAGATCTAGGACGAGAAAAAAATATTTTTACATAATCTTGTGCATCTTATTTCTACATTATTATAATGAATTTTAAAATTCTACTCGATTTAGTATTTTATTGAGGATATATCCTTTTAATTGGTATTTTTATTTTTTTGATAGAACCTATAGAAGTGTTAATATTTGATCGTCAAAGTAGCGACTATGCGCGTTATTTTCACATATCCTCGCCTTATGAGGGAGGGGATTGCTATGTTTAGTTTCCTGAATATGTTTTCTATTACGGTGAATAGTTTGTTACATAAAGTAAGTACGTGGTGAAATATAGGTATTTTATATTACGAAGATAGAAGTCACAATATTTCACAACGACAATTCTCCTTATAATATATCGTTCCTTAACTAATTATTACCTGGGTATTTTTGCGTTGTCTTCGTCGTTGTAAGTCAAGTCTTTTTGCGTACCTAGTCGTTGCAAGACGATGGTTACGAGTGGCCGCGCCCTTACGGCTACCAAATCAGGGCTCAGGTTATATTGTCAACATGTTATTATTAGATTATAAAAATCTGATACCTTCATTAAGGAAGGTCGGTAAACAGGGTCGCTCCTTCAATCCACCCTTAGTTCTAATTAACAGATATGACGGACGCGACCCGCTGACAAATGACGTCATTTTCATCCCCCAACCCCCATTTCGGACCTTTTTTATTAACGTTATTACGCTATTTTTGGATATTATCAACGTTTGTGCAAAGTTTTTTATGTGTTGCGTTCTGTTTTAATTTTACAAGCTTTTATTTATTTAGTTTCATATGTCTCTGCGTCTTTAAAAGAAGCTTGTTAATTTTACTTCATTGATATTGTATTATCCTCCTATTAATATACTGAAATGATATATTCTTCTACGGAAAATAGTTTTTAAGTAAGAAATTGATTCGAATGGGTCAGTGGCAACCTTAGTGTCAGAGGTTTTATCTGCAGGCCTCCGACACCAAGGTTGGCACTGGCCTAATCGAAATTAATGAATGATGACTACTGGCGTGTGGAGGAGAGACGAACGAATATTGATACAATATTGAAATGCTACACAAATCTGTGGACGCTTGTCACTAGTTTAACAGTGGTGGTGCGATTAAGCTAACCTCCACATCATTGTGGCGTGACCACTTTAAAAAACTGAATCAAGCCGTCGATCTCCGACCAAAGCCCCCAAACAAGACATATGACTCATACAAAGAACCATTTCATCCAGATAATTAATATTTACTTTTGTCTAGACGAATTCAAAACCCATACCTAGTAAATAATATTCAATCTATAATATTAATAACCGATACAATATTAATTTAGATTCATTCAGCCTTCATAATTTATGCCTTACTTTGTTCAAAATTTTGTATCAAAATACTGTTTCATAAGCCTTTAGAAACTTTCAATAATGCAACGTTATCAATTTTAAAGTTATATTAAACATAAATGGTTTGTAAGTTTGTCGTGATACTGTTTAATATATTAAGTAAACTAGCAGGCCGCGACTTCCCTCGCAGCGTACCCGTTTCATTGGCAATTTGAGAATAATAACTAGTTAATGTCCATTCCTAACTTTCAATCTATGTATATCTATGGCAAAAATCCAAAATATCTTCAAATAGTCGCCGCCGGACAGACGGACAAATTATCTTACCATTTCATGGGCTGACTGAAGACTTAAATAATTTTGAATATTATCATTTAAAGTCTCGGTACTTATATCTTCGGTGAGATGAGAGGTCTTTTCCCAGCTGTGGGACAGTACACAATAATGCCCTATCCTTATCCATCATCATAATTTGAATACCACTGTAAGATTTGGCGAGGAAAGTCGCTCTATCAAGTAGTATTAGACGTAATCTCCGTCCGACCGAAGGGCAGACACGGCGCTATTTATAATCATTAAGGTTATTACTAATGAATTATTCAACAGCCAACCAATTAAAACTTCACATTGAATCGGCCGCTGCGTAAATTATCGAATTATATTTTACTAGCAGTTTACTTCAGTTTCAGCTGACATCTAACCAATAATGGTTGGCTAAGGATATCTTTAATCGTAAAAAAGATTGCAATTACTGACTTGATTTATATCCTATCTATAGCCTATCTGCTCCACAATGGGACACCTGACGCAAATATAATATAATAATCTTTCTATTTCTAATAAGTTTTGTTTCTCTGAAGTATTTCGCTGAAAAAGTTGTGTTTCATTATCGTCCGATTGATTAAAATCAGTAAGAAAATGATTGAAGTATGTTTAAAAAAAATCAATTTCAGTTCAAGTAACAATGGGTTGGTTACTGTCGCTCAACCGAAGGTTTTAATTACGGTCCTTTTAGCAAAGAATCGTTTTTATAACGGCTTTTAAATTAAAAACGGTTCTTCTACAATCTACGGCTGTTACTCAAAATCATCAGACGTGTAATTTTAAAATTGGAATCTCTATTTTAAAATATAAAAGTTAACGGCCCCGATTAATTAAAATTCCTCCAGTCGCTATGCTTCTCTGCGAAGGCTGCGGCCACACGGCCAATCGGCGTAACTAGTCTTTCAATTAGCTTTGAATTAATAGAAGCTATTTGTCTCTCATAAAATTTAATGGAAATGCATCAGTTTATTTAATTGATAGTTTATTATAACTGTCCAATATATGTAAGGTATATTAAATTCGCGTTAAATACGTCTGCCGCATGTCGGATTGGATGGTTGGTGGGCCTAAATCATCCCACAAGATCGGAAACGACGTCGCGGTAGATGGAAGAGGCGATAGCGAGACGAGCTCCACACCTTCATGAAGGACTACCCAGTCTAGCTATCGATAGAGAAAGTGGAAAGAGAGTAGGAAGGCCTTTGTCCTGCAGTGGGACAAATCAGGCTGAAAATAAATATAATAAATACGGTAGTTATTGTTTTTCGATGATGTGAATGAAATACAGTTGTATAAGAGTATTCAATCAAGTATCGAATTTTATGGAACGATTTTAAAATTTTTAAGAGTTAAATTTCGAGTTGTTTGTGCTTGTGTGTCCCCGCCCTAGTGTAGAGGTATAAATTAAACTCGTTGGCCCGATAGAGGAAATACTCGTCGCGCGAGCAAATTGACAAATTCAACTGATATTTCCGTGTAAAGATTAATTAACAATTATTTTAATATATTGGTGCCATTTCCGTTATATCATTATTGATGCTTCATTTAATTTTAATGTTTGTGTCGGTTTATAAATATCCTGCATTTATTTTTTAATTCATAATAGGTCTGGTGAGGCTTGTTCGGTAACCGCAATATGCTAATATTACGTTTAATTTAAAGTTATTAGCATTGCGCGGGTTTCCCACGTTGAACGATCGCATAAAAATAAATGTATTTAAAAACGCTATGGCAAAAGCACGATATCAGAGTACATATTAACATAATATTATACAAGTACAAGTTGCCTGAAAAATTCTAACCTAGTAGGCCACAAAACTGCATGAGGTTTGATTTGAAACTAGTTGTGCGCTATTTCAAATCAGTCTATATTAGTGTGAAAAAGCAGCAACCATTTACATCAACTTAAACATTCACTAGCAGTGCCCCATGTTTCCACCCACATTGTACCAGTTTCAAACCAACCAAACCTTTTTCGCAAATCACTCTGTGTCGGTGAAACCCGCGTGATAATACATTGATTATTTTTTTGTTTTATAAACATAAATCTTTTTACTTTTCAAAAATTATAAAAATGGGGGCTATGATAAACATAATTCCAAAAAGACTTTTTCAAAAACCCTTTGACTGCCACATAATCCCATACAAAAAGGTACAGTAAATTTGCAGTCACTTGACGGAATTTCTCATCTCGATTACCATACATTGTATCTAATTATTATAACGAATTCAGCGAGTCTCATACATCGGATCGTTCGCAATGTCAACCCTCGACGATGGCCGGCGTCCTAAAACAATAACCGCGGGCAGCACTCTGTTGGAACAACATTCTTTTTATTATAACATCACATTTGAACCCCGTTGTCTTCAGACCACGTCGGAGGACTTTGGTCTAAAACCTTTGACACCAGTACATAGACGTAGTAGAAGTATTTAAATTAGCAATTTTATAGCTTTAAAATTCAACTAAGAATTGAATTTCAAAGAGTAATATGCTTTGATTGTATAAACCTATGGTAGGTATAACAATAAGTTTACAATTACAAGTTTGGATGTTCGAGTTCTTCTTCGAAACTATCCACCGGATTCTAAAAATCTTCTAACAATGTTTGCAACGATTTTCAAAGTTCTATGCTAACTATAAACTCATCAACATTTTGCAAGCAAGCAATGCAAGCACAACCGGAAGGCTCACCTAGTTTTAAATAATGGGTTAATGTAGTCAGCGCAGTGGCGTTATCAAGCCATATCATTACCACGTAAGTCTCATTATTATAATAGATTTCCATTCCCATTGAAAAACAGACATTAACGTAATAAATAGTTGGTTTGTAACACGCGACCGAACCTACATTTTATGCAGTATCTAAAGGTTCACGTATACACTGAATGATACTAATACAAGTGTTGAAACGTGTTGGTTCTCGTAAAGGGGCCGAAACGTCAGATAAAAATGTAAAATAGTAAGCGAAGTGTATCCGTGAACAAGGTTTCAGTTCAAAAAAGTTTCAAAGGTGTTTTAAACTGGCCAGCTCCATAATTCAGAGAGTATTTTCTGAGACATTAAGTGTTATTGCATGCTATTGCCGTGAAATCTTATATATCTCACTATAGGTCTTTTAAGAAATGATGGTATAGATGTGGTCAAAAATTATTAACTAAAGACAGAGTTGGCTGCGTCAAAAAAGTCAGACAAAGGAATATCTACGATGGTACTAATACTCTGTTATTGGGTATCAAAATAAGAAAAAATGGAGTACGATCATCTAAACTGTTCAGGTCATCCATTTATTAAGGTTTGTAACGGTCTGCGAACTCGAGCGCCATGTTCCGCGTGTTTTTCTAACATAAACGAAAAATCGCTTTTCAGTTTCAAAGCCTAAAAAAGAAAAGGTTCCAATAGGATTCTGGCGAACAAAGTACAGAGTGGTGGTATGTTCGAGTTCAATAACCAGCGTTTTTATCCTATCTCTAGAAGGAAAACAAAAGAATAGTCATGTGCTATGAAAATATAGTAGATAGTGCGGTCATTGGCGATAGCGGAGAGGGGCTGTGCATTAATTTCCCGATTTCAATAAAATAATAGACATTTTTCTAACGTTTCAACAATTTTACCTCTAATTGAAACGTACATTAATGTCATTATTACTTGTTAAAACGGGAACTTACGTATGAAGTCTAAACTAATTCTCAGTGTCAACAGTTTTATTCATTCCAATAATCTAGACGACCCTTCATCTGAATTACGACTGATTTATAGCACTCGGCCCTCGACATTTTGATGACTCTTTAAAAAGGACTTTCACAGGTTATCCTCCAATTAAATATTATCTCAATTTGATTGACTTGGAGCACTCTACGATATTTTTTTGACTTCGAATAGTTTTCAAAAGTGCTGCGCAGTATGCGGGAACCTTTACAATCGTTGTTGCCCACCGCAATGCGCCTTCGTTCTATGAATTCTTGAATTTATAAATAGGTTTAAAATGTCGTTTAATATAACTGCGACAGGTTGGAATGTCTCGTGTTTTATTACATCTTTGTCGTATCTAGGCGAATGCCACGTCTCGCTGTCTGTCTGTTCGTGTTGTAATGTTTATGTTAAGTTTGTGTTGCTAAGATATGATACGTTAGATATCATAAGATTATCTGTATGTAAAAAAGCATGTCAGGTTAGGTTAGTGGCTACACTTGGTGTAGTTTTTAGAGAGCATAAAGGTCTTCAACATTCTAAAACGATTAAATTGATAGATTGATAAATTTAACATGCGTTCCGTGGCACTGTTCTCAATTGAGTTCGTTCTCAATTGAGCTCGATTGTTTGAAAATATAAATATTGAAGCGGAATAAAAAAATTAAACCCTTAGGTTAGGTTTACCTAAGTTAGAGCGATACAAGATCGTAAGTGGAACGATACATGGAAGACACGATGAAATGAAAACATGTATAATGGGTATCGGATTACAAAACATTAAAGTTTTAAAAACTAATGTAAACTCTTTGTTCGTAGTTAAATAAGTGCACTTAATATGTTCAGCTAATCCCCCAAATGAAAGTGTGCTCTCATAAAAATTAGCATTCAAAACCCACTAAAAACGTTCGCCACTCTTATCATAACGATATGCAAATATCTGCAAACATTACAAAAATATATAAAAAACCGCAGTTATTTTTAGATTAAAATTGGATTAATAAGAACGCTCGTTAAAAATATTTACAAAAATAAGGCAAATTTTCCAAAAAATACCATTAAGAGAATACTTTTTCAGATTTTTGGGCTTAGTTAAAATATTTTGCAACGTGTCGGGACTTTACCAACATATTTGATTTACTGGTTTCAGAATAAAGAGTAGACTGGTCTAGTTTTTCATGTACAAAAATATGTTTATAAACCGAGTTTCAAAGAAGGGCGTTGAAGCAAGCTCTTGAGCTTTATTTATTTAGTTGTAACATAACAATAATTCGTTTACTGAAATATCTCTTGTTTGTGTTTTTTATTCGGAGAACCAATTATTAGAAAAAATATGTCTGAGACATAAAAGTCTACACGTAATCATGTTTAAACTATACTCGTATCTATTTACTACATATGTATTATTAATGTCTACTAGATCGCTTTATATGATGAGATATTAAATATTGACTAACAATCTCCCGGCACAATATTAACAGAACTTGCGTCTTATATTAATTAACGCTGGTGAGAATCACTTTGTAAACTTACTTCCATTTCATACGCTGTAATGAGCAATGTATTTATAACTACATCATGTGAAATAGTTCTAATAAAGATGAGGAATTTATTTTTTGTTTGCATCGAGTTATATTTTAACTCAATGGTTTGAACTTACAAACTAGTGTTAATCACAGGACGCGCCATGCCAGTAGATTTTTTTATATTGAGAAAAAAGATTAAAGGCAATTTTTCAATGTTTGTGGTATCACCCGCAGCAGGCTGGCGTGATTATTACGCTTAATCCTCCTCACTGTACTATCCATATCAGGAAATCCTACTAACATTATAAAATTAAATGCGAAAGTTTGTGTCTATAGATGTATGTATGTTTGTTACTCTTTCACGAAAAATCTACTGGACAGATTTGTATGAAACTTTACAGTAATATAGGTTAAACATCAGAATAGCAACAACGCGGGTAACACGGCAGGGCGCGCCTAGATCCTAATTTACGTCTTAAATTTGTATAATTTCATCAAGTCAACCCGTAGCAGACGCAAATAAAAATATATCAGCGGTTTAACGGGAAAGTGTTTAATACAAATCTCCGGGAATTTGTCCGGATGTCGGGGAGCGAATCATCTAATCCTCAGCTTTATCTCCGTTTAGAAACTGTCGCACATTTACCATGAATGAATGTAGCCACACCTTTATAATTAAATAAGTAAACAAGCTTGCAGCTTTTTTATACGCAGATATTTGTTACAAGGACAATTCCTTTTTAATGGTTTTGGTAAGAACATTTTATTTATTTTATTCGACTTCAGAAGTTCTGTACTTCTTATAAAATTATCTTGTTATAAAATTCATAGTTATGTCAATAGTTATGCTATCAAATACATGTGTAGCGAGAGTGTAGCGAACGTAATGCATTAGGCTCCCGTTGAGGCGGTACTCTCACACAGCCTATTTTAATGCTTTCCAGAAGGACAGCACTGTTCTGACCTGAGACCTCTGATGTCAGTAGCTACTTATCTAATCTATCACGAACTCTTTCAATAAAGTATTGACAACAGCCATTTAGTTTTCATTCGATAGATTACGAATGTATTGATGTTTGCCATTACTTATATTTTTTAATACTTGGCGAGAGGAACTGGGCGTCTACAAGGAGGACTGGCAATTGGTTTTAAATCGAGAAGTGGCGGGAATAGGGTGAGGCTTGAGCTCAACAATGGTATGTATGATACAGGCTAACAGTAACAGTAACTAGTGTAATAGTAATAGCAGACACAGGTCCACTGTAAACTATTGCCAGCCTCCCTGCCTGGGTACCGGGTACAAAATGTTATACTCAAGCTGCGGTGTTGTTAATTTAAGATTTCTATAACCACCATGTTGTCTTGTCGCACAATTTTGAATTTAGAACACTTATAAATGCTCCATTCAGAGAGGAAAAAGGAAAATAGAAAGAACTCCATCGACAAGAGCTCTTAAGTTTTAAGAAGAAGATAGTTCCATTCGGAAGACAATCTTTTCTCTTCCTCAATCATGATAAAAACAAATTGCTTTTTGCTTAGGTATAATTCCTACAGCTGAAGTAATGGATTGCAATGTTTCTCTGGTTTTCCGCTTATGTTAGTTTCCGGGAGTTTTTGCAAAGATCCCGTAAGCTGGGATGAGCTCAGTATTGGATTTAATTTAGGAATGGTTTTTGTTCGTTTCGGGATTTGTTGTTCGGATGATAATATTGAAATAAATAATATACATTAGGGTCAATGCCGCGTGGCGTGCGCAAGCCGCGTGACCATACCAAAAGCCAAAAAGTTTTTGCCAATCACACGGGTGATCATTTTGACCATTTTTTGAGGAGTAAATTCTTGTGAAATCCATTTTAAAGTTCGGTTATCATCATGTGAACATATTAAAACTGTATCGGTATACGCAAGGGTGCAATGTACTCGTAGTATTGCTATCTGATTGTTACAACTATGCGCTAACCTTATTATTTCAAGTACACTTACAGTACTACCAACGTTTATGTCCAAGGTAAAAGGAAAATTATTAAGTTAATAAAAAGCTAAATTACCAATTTAATAGTCATTATCTTCTATTGATTAAAAAGTTCCCTTGAGACGTCCTGAAACGTCCGTCCGGAATAAGATATGAAAATAAAGTCGTTAAGATATAAAGTTAAATTGTTTCCGAACACAAGCCGTGGAGTCTGTTTTAAATAAAGTATTTCCTGTCGTAAAATTACGTTTGAGTTCCACTTGTTTTCGATTGGGGGATGTTAAGTGTCGCAGAGGCGGCCATCACATTTTATTAAAATGTATTTCAGTGCTCTTTGTGTGTTTTGGGATCGAAAAAGGTTTACTAACACATGTAGAGATGATTCTGATTGACATTCAAACGGATTTGAAAGAATTATTAGATATTTTTGTATTCAAATATTTTAAACCTTCGTGAAAAGTGGAGTATTTTAATTCGTATGATGGTTTTTAAACCTCCGAGTATAATATCGTCACACAAGTGTATGCATGGATGTTTGTTTATAAAGTATGGTTTTCAATTTCACTATTCCCAATTTCCATACCGAGCGATCATTTCGACAATCAACTAGCGCCCCGCGGTTTTACCGGCGTAGTGCCCGTTCCCGTGGGAATTTCGGGTTTTTTTTCATATATGAATCGGTCTATGTAAAAAAAACGCATCAAAATGCGTTGCGTAGTTATAAAGATCTAAGTATACATAGGGGCAGTCAGACAGCGGAATGCGACTTTGTTTTATACTATTTAAAGAAATCGATAATGCTTGAGGCTTCTCATGTAAATCAGTTTAATAAAGCCAAAGCTTCGATGTTTTGTTTGTATTTTTTAAAGCGCTAATCTCAGAAGCGATTAGTTTAATTTGATTTTTTGTTAGAGAGTATCGACCACATTCAATAAAGGATCCTTGTTCCAAAACTATCACGGTAACCGTCACAAGGGCACTATTATGAAGTGGTTAGTTAATTTATTACTATTAAAAATCCAAAACTGTTTCATTTAAACAAACTTTGAGCGTAGGCTTCGTTTGCACGAGTAGTAAATAAAGCGGGCTATAACTCAAGGGGTTCCGGGTAATCTCTGTAATGGGCTACAGAGGAAGTAAATCAGGGCGCGGAGTATCTACCAACAGATTACCGGCATAAGGTGGCTCATTAAGAGCCCTTTATTTCACTATTAGCGCGCGAATCAGAGGTGAGAGCGTTTTTAAAGATGCTTTTGATAACTTTGGGGTGTTAAAGAGAGATGGCTTCCAAAACAACTGTTGCTGTCTTTGTCTAATCAAGAATAAAATTAAACCAACATCCTATGGATTATACAGGCTGGCTTTTTTAAGTCTGTCAGCAAGAGCAAGTCTAAAACTACAAGATATGAAGATCTAGTCCAAGGAATCATGTGGCCCATTTAAAAGATCGAAAAATGTATGAATTAAAAAAAAAACATGAGTTTTCAATTATACAACGTTGTTATTTTTTCCTCTATACCGTACATTTAATCCGTATTTAATCCGTTATACTTTTCAATAAATCCGCTGTTAGCAAAAAATCGTTATAGTTAACGATTTTTTACTAACAGCTTATATCTTTATTTTTATTTATTTCTATTGAAGACACGATAAAAATACAGGTTGTTATTTTTTCACATTTTACCCGCTTCGATTTCCGGGTGTAGCAAACGTCTTTACACAATATAACATATTATGTACATGCAGTTTTTATGGTCACTAAAATCGATGATGGTTGCTAAGAATAGATTTTCATACCTTATAGTTTCAGATTTGCCCATCGGACAGATAAAAAAACACTTTGTATACTGAGTTTCCTAAGCGATTGTGATACTTCGTAACATATTCCGTGACATAATTATTTTTTTTGGTAAAAGAAAATCGGTATTTTTTATTAAGAACACATTTTTTCTTTAGTTAGAGTAGTAAGTAGTAAAAAAATATCAGAAACATTAAATGGTGATGAATGAACAAACATCGGAAATCACATTTATATGTTTTCATCGAGCAACCCAAGTTAAGATTTTATTAATCTATAGTTTGCGCTCAACCTATTTCTTTAATAAGGCGTTAGCCTACTTCTTTCTTCCTTTAAAACTTTAAAAGTAATAAAATATTCTCTACCAAGCAAAACGCCCATTTCATCCACTTATTTTTTACATTACTAATTTAAGTTTCGACCCACCCTTAAAGAATAGTATTTTTGTAGAAAAATGTTTTCATATTATATTTTTAATTAGGTTTTATCTGTCGCAGCTCGTTACGGTAACAATTTCTAATATAAAAAATATTGTTTGAATAAAGCGTCGAGTCCTATTAAATATTTAATATTTCTGTTGATCAACGGGTAATCCTTTTGTGATCGATTGGGTTCGTCAATACAATTGAACATCGTATAAATTGCTTCATGTTTTATAAGTAACTAGCGGCGCCCGGCGGGGGCACTCGCGTTCAACTGTTTCCATTGTAATGGATAGGACATACAACGGGAAGGTTATTTTTCATCCCAAAATTCCTAGGGGAACGGGCACTATGCGGGAAAATCCCGGAAAAATCTATGCTAGTTTTAATAATATATATGAATAGGAACCTTCCACTGATTCTGGCCAATAAGCATCTATTAGCTAAATTGATTTTAATTATTTTGTTTGTAAGTTGTCCTTGATTCCGTCTACATTTACTGGTATTAGATGCTTGCAAATATTAATGAATTGTTACTTGACGAGATTTCCCAGTGGTGCTGACATATTTGATAATGCTGTTCAAATAACGACCCCATTAATTGTCATCTCAATATTGTGAACGCATTTCTAACTTATGTTAGTTATGTAGAGGTAGTAGATATGTAAATTCAAGTTATGTTCCGGTTTAATTACCGATCTAACAAACGGGGGTGCTATGGTGCAATAACGGTGACTAGCAAATATTATAAATATAAATATAAATAATATAAATCGTTTATTTCTCACCATAATATTGTGGAAAAAGTAATTGAATATTGGCTTTTACTCTATAATTTGTTGTCCTTTTCAAAAAAACGCTAGTCACGGAGACTATCGCTGCCACAGGGAATTCCATTATAAGATATTCTATTAGATATTTAATTTACTAGATACTTAATTCCGAGATTTTCTATTCTTCTTCTTCTTCTTCTTCTTCTTCATCGAGTGGATGGTCAACCTGACCAATCCTGGTGTCAGAGTTATTGAGCCGCCAAAGGCCTCTGACATGGCTCATGTAACGACTACTATCCGTAGAAAGTAACTGGGACCAACGGCTTAACGTGCCCTCCGAAGCACGGATTTTCTATTCATTCAAGAGTTTCCCACGTTTTTCCGTCTACAACTTCTATTAAAAATAATAAAACTAGTGTTAATGACTGCAGAAAATCTTAAAGAATTCACCGTGGAACATTTCTTTTGTAAGATCTCGGATGTTAAACCATCGCTGGACAAATGACTCAAAGACGCCGTCTTTTGCTACCGCAGATTTATTCCAGCGCATTATCTACCTGTTAAACATTTCCGAAAATCTCAGCTACTTTAGAGAATTGAGACATCCTGTTCTCTTTGCAGCATAGTGAAACAGTAGTTTGGCGAAATCCATTCGTTTATTTAGAGACGATGACGTTGTTAAAATATTTTGCTAAATAAGTGAGTTCGAGTGGGTTAGTGTTCCACCCCTAAAAGAGTTTTTAGTGCCGCCTCCGACATGGTCTGACGATTGAAACTACCCTCCCTCCCCTAAGGCACCCTCCGAAACACAGTGGCGTTCAGATAGAAATGCCACTATCGGCCACCCATCTAAGTAGTAAAACGGGTCTGTATAGCATTAGAATATATAATGTATTTATTAAAATACGTAACCGACGTTTTGAGCGAATTACACCGCTCGTGGTCACTGATATAGTTAATATCGTAGTCAAACTATACTACGAACCTGACGTGTTGCTAAATGTATACTAGTTCAATCATCATCTGCATTATATTAATAACTGACGTTTATAGCCTTTTTAATAACCAATACAGTACGAATACTATATACAGAAGTGTATTGATCATTTGCCAAGGTAGACAACAAAATAATTGTCTTTATACAGGCATTCAGATTGCTAACCGAGTCCCGGGAGAGATGGTCATTTTTGTCGCCCGGGTCGGCGTGTCCGCCCGGCCCTACTTCGTTTCACTTTGTTTGTCCCGCGGGACTCTCCCGATCCCGGGACGTCTTATGTCAAAGTTTACTCGAACCCCGGGTTTTATTGACTCCCCTAAGTATTTCGTTGTGGTTTCTATATTGGTTGTTTGAATTCTATTTAACAAACAGTGGTTGTGAATGATTTATTTTTTTGTTTGAAGATTTTCTTTCCTGTGTGCTTTGGTAATAGTGGTCTTGGGTTGGTTTTGTTTGAACTGGGAGGTATAATGTACATATATATATTTCTATAGTGATGCCGTAATGGTTTTCCATTAGTGTTTAAACGGTTTTGATAAAACCTTTCTTTGCAAACTTTTGATGTTCTCCTCTCAGACTACTATTACTTAGTAGAGTGCGTAAGACAGTGTCGGTGTTCAATATTTTAAAATGTCGTCAGGTGCCGTCGCCGACCGCCAACGATACCCGACAACCCCTATAGAATTAAAATCTAGAAATCTAGAAATCAAACATTTAATTGTGCGTATCTCACACAAAATATTCATATTTATTCCATTTTAAAATTTTAAAATTTTAAATGCCTTGTCCATACAACGAGAGCAAACTAGATTTCCACGTTTCGATATCAAAATGAAAAGTAACGTAAGTATAAAGTTTTCTGGAAACTTTCAACAATAGTCGTGGAGAATGTTGATAATAATTTATTCATAACGCCTGGAACGGCGACAAACGAATACCGAACGAAATGCTTTTACACGACACGTCTGGGGCCGTCCCTTATCGACGTCAATATTACGGTATTCACATCTTTTATCTCAGCAATACCGAGTACTATGCAAAAACTTGCTTTCGTTTTGAATGGTTGTAAAGTGATCTTATTTTATACGTGTCAGAACCTTTAACTGCTTGTTCTCTCGGATTCCAATATTAATTGAATAGCAGTGTCTCGGTTTTTATTTATTATGAAGTGAGAGAGATTAGTGTGGATATAAAATCTGCTACTGAGACGGGTTTCCCGTAGAAGGTTCCCATTTGTCCGGAAATCAGACGTTGTTGCATGATACTACGTAACATCTTGCTGCGGAGTAAAGAAGTTTACCGAAGACATCAACACTGTAAGGTGGACTTGGCGTGATCACCACGCGCCCCAACCGCGGGTTGGTGATCTTAAATCCGAGCCATATTTGATAAGTAAATCATCATCTTATTAGTCCACTTATAAAACTCCTCCTCGTGCAAAATGTTCTCCAATAAATTACTACTACTTAATTTTTACACTTCATTTCACACAAAATACTGTCCATACCTAATAAATATTGCATATATTAATCGACACCCATTAAATTCAAAAATAAAGAAATCATAAAATCATACGTTACATTCCACCCGATTGTTTTATCCGCCTCGGATCTACATAAAGCAACACGTATCACCGAACAGTCGTAAAACCGGAAAAAAATGTATCGATAAAACACGCATCAATATTTCACTTCCCTATGTATCGGGCTGCGATTCCATAAGTTTTTGAAGGAATGTTTTATGGATCAACCAGGAGACGATCTCGTATTTAAAATACGAAAATACAATGCCGTCTGAATGAGAAAAGTTGGTAAGCTGTTGTAGATTGGCGGAGTCAGTACTGGATTGTAAGGCACCGTGCCGGGGAAACACACGGCCTCTCGCCGCGCGGAGAAACGGCACTGGAACGCCACGGTTAACATGATTAACGGAATAATCAGAATCGACAATTAATCGAAGCACGACAGCGCTCAGGCGGAAATGCCACAATCGGCCATTCATCGAAGTAGTGGTCCCTACGTGTTGTTCAATTACACTAGCACCGCCTGCGGTTTCACCCGCGTTGTATCCGTATACTTTAGTATTTCAGGAAAAAGTAGCATAAGTCTTCTGCCATTGCTAAACTGCTACATGCTAACACATAACATAAAAACTTATTGAAATAAACTAAGTATGGCAATAAAGCGGCCAGATTTTGTTTAAATAGATTGAGTGAGTTTGGCTATAGAAAGGTTAAGTACATAATGTTTTTAAAACTTATGTTACTGATAGTACTAGTGATCAGTCGTGTCTACCTTGTTAAAAAAAAAAAGTTCCATCAAAGTTCTTGCTATTTTTCTCTAATGATGTTCCTCCGAATGTGGTGAAGGTTAAATGTATCCGAGGTGGTGTGGTTAAATAGCATCATATTCTTACAAAATATTGTTACGTGTACTCTCACAAAAAGATGAAGTCCGTCCATTAAGTGAATAGTAAAAGTTGTAAATGAAAATAATTTAGGACTCAAATTGGATATTCAAGTTCAGAAACAATACAAAAAGCGATAAAGAGTTTTTATTTGAACCCATTTATCATTGAGTAAAGCAATTACGTAAAGCGAGGTAAATAAATGGTATACGTCATTACATATTCAAACTTTTTTTGGATTGGTATATATATTACTATACCTTTTTTAATGGACCTCTACAAAATGGGAGTTGTTATTAGTTTGGTGCGTTGTTTGACTAAATTCTGTGCCTTTGTAACTTCAGAACGGGTGAGACGATATTGACCTTTATATTATGACAAATAAAAAATACTTTGTGTCTGTGTGTACTCATCGTAGCTCCTAAAGGCAATGGATCAGTGCTGATTTAGTTTTTATTGCTTAAATATGTTAACATGAGTACAATTTTAGCCATAATAAATAATATTGGTCTATGTTTATAGCACCAAAAGACAAGTGACAGTTGATTTGCATTATGTTTGTTTTTCGGGGTCGGCCAAGGTGTTTGGGGGAGACCTTTGCCCAGCAGTGGGACAGTATAGGTTAGATAAAAAAAATATAACAAATTAAAATCACATGACCATGACCCATTTTCAAAGAGCACGTGTTTTGCATTACCTTAGAAAAATTAAATTGTATCTCAATGTTATTTACATGTGCTGTTGGATTTGTATTCAAATGGGTATAGGTTATTAGTAATCAGGTCGCTAAATCTTACATTTTTTGTCGATGAAAAACCTGGATCACCTATACCTAAGTTGCTTCTACTCTTAATAAATCAATTCTACCTCAACCTTGTTTTTAGAAGAAAACGAAAAATGTTTTTCTCGTCGTCTGCTTCTTCGAAACCAATAAGTATTCGCTAAGTATTTTACCAACGAAAGTTTTCTTTGAACCTAAACTTTGATTACGTTTAGTGCTTTAAAAGCGTTCTCGGTTCTTTTTTCTTCTTCAAGTGATTTTTTATTATATTTGGCGGCCAATTTACCATTTTATATATTGGAGTATATGCAGACTTAATTCAGACTGGCCTTAAACTGTTTTCTGGTCTTTGAAGACTATGAAGAAACAGAACTTTGGTATGAAAGCATATTTTTTTTGTCCTTTAGACTAGAGAAGGTTACCGACGATACTACTGTTGTAAGATTGTCTATAAGAGACTTGATTGCGTCGAACCAGTCATTCTAATGACTGAAAAACTGTCTGGACTACCTGTGACCTGTGCGATAGGTGTTTCTCACACTCGGTATTTTTATTAAATTGTGATTTTGATTTTCTTTACATGCAGCGTCGTATTCTAGGTTATAGTTTCTAGCAGAACACGCTCCCGCCCTCCACCGCAGGGAGCAGGCGGCTATTGAAAGCCAGCGCCGTGCGGTCTCCGTCCCGTACAGCCCCAGCAGAGTTGGAGCCAACACTGATTTTTTTTCGGTTCCCATGTAATTTCTATTTTTTGGCAATACATTCATTTTATTCTTATTCTTATTTTGTGGATTATCGTTGTGAAAGCAAGCAAAGTGTGGGTGGGACGCTAGCGCACTATAATTAATCATAATGAAAGCACAAATTATAAAACAATGAATAACTGCGAGCGGACGGAACGAGTCACGGGGGACAATTTATATCAATTTATTATTTCATCCATTCATTATATTTGACTTTCTATATTATTTAATATTAACGTGTTTTGGGAAACGAGAAATGATAATTAACCTTTGGGAGCGTTTTAAACAAATTCATTGATAATGCATTTCCCTTGAGTTGTGGGATTGATTTCAAACTTTTTCTTTATTTATAAGTTTGTTTGGTTTGTGATGTTCTTTAAATTTATTATTTCCTCTGCTATCTTCATAATATAACCACTTTATAAGCCTAACTATTACTTAAAACTATTTTTGCTTTCCTCGATCATAAAACAATTGATAACTTTTCCAACCGTACTAATAAAAAGTTATTCGAAGTTTATAGTACCCATTTTGGTATATCGACTATTATCTGCACACTGAGAGTATTTACACATTACATTATTATTCAATAGAAGCTTATACCGATTTTAACTATAGCTAGGATATTAACCATTTTTATTAGTACGGCTATAATGTAGGTAATCCAAAACTTTCTTCATGTGAAATCCAATGACTTTAATTTGAAGTCATTGTGTTCGGATCCCGGTTTGCACAGCAGCTGTCGAGTGACTCTGAGTCGCGTTTAGGACCAGACTCAAGCCTCGAGACCGCACGAACACAAAAACCGTTCAAATCTCGCCCAGCTCTTGAATGCCAATGGGAAGAGCCATTTATACCGTACGATTAAAGATGCCATAACAGTTAATGGTCTGAGAAGTTTCTTAAAAGTAGGACCGTTATTTTCGGTAAGAAAACGCTCGTTGTGGGCTACGGTCCGATGTTTACTTCTTTTATATCTGTTTTGTATCTTGTTTTCATCGCTGTTTAAGAATTTTAGGGTATTTTTAGCATTTTGTTGGTTAAAATGTTTGCTTAATAGCATGCTTAAAATACGCACATTACACTGTGCAGCGACCGAGACGGCTATAAGCCATTTCTTTTTTTAAACGAACACAGAAATAAAGTCGAAGAGGATAATGTTCAATGTTCTTTCTAAATAGATAAATAAATAAATCGTTAGTAACAATCACCACTCCCACCGCCGTCACTCATTCTATTAGCACTTGTTTCCAACACCGACCAACATAACAATCTGCTTACAACAATTGCTCGTAGGCGCCTTTTCCAGGAACTCTAGGCATGTTCTGTTCATACTATGCGACAACTCATATTCTTACCAACACAGTTTGCATCGCACAATGTAAACGGCTGAGTTAGCATCCACGCGCGCTGTTTGGACGACAAATATTTGCGAGCGAGACGTCGTGACGTCGACTCGTGATGCTCTCTGCAACTGACGTTTCAATTTCTGCACCCGCTAATGCTTACAGATACATCTACATCTTTAAACATTTGATTATCATGTGATTTTGAAGCGTACAGTGGTTAATAGTTCTTTAAATTGAACTTATGAACCTGTGGACTTTACCTGCACAAGCCAAGTGGGTGAGGAAACCTTATCAAATGGGACTGAGTAATCCAACTGAGCTGCATGACGTTTGATATGACTGACGGCTACCACCCTGGCTATGTTAGATTGCTATATTTGTTTACATCAATCGTAGCATAGTAAATTGCAACCGCCGGTGGAAGGGCACTCTATCTAACATTCACTATAGCACTCTATCTATTTCTAGGCTTAAACTGTCGAGTACGCCCGTGACCTAAACCGACGAACATTTTTTAAAGTATGCCTGATTTACAAATCATTTTCTTGTATAAAAACAGCATTTAAATCATTTAAGATAGAAATAAAAATGAAAAACGTAACATAACTTGAAGAATAATATATAATTTTATCGCTGCGCATTAACAATGGGTTATTGCAACCCGTTGTTGTACAAATTAAATAATAAACGTAGCGATGTCGAACACCTGACTAAATAAAAATATTGTTTACTGTCGGGAACATAAACAATTGTGCATATTATTTAGTTTTCTAATAAAACAATCAAGGGCTTATGGCTCGTTATATAATAACATGAAGTATTGATGTTCTATAAATAAAAGCTTGTTATCATTTGTTTTAAAAAAACAACGAATAAATAAAAGCAAACTACTATAAACTTACCAAGTAAGATTAAAATATGAGCTTTTAACAAGTTTTCACAGTAAGACCGGTATTCTTATAATTCCTAATTAACAAAGTTAACAATAGAGTTAAATAATGAAATAAAACTTTTTAACAAAACTTAAAATGTTGACTGTAGATAATTCCAGGAAGTACATTCTGAAAAATATTTTTCCCGTAGAATTTTATTCTTTCACCAAAATTAAAACAGAACGCGAAAAGTCATAAGTTGTAGAAACAGAATAGTGTAACATGCAGAAATGAAAATTCATAGAACATCGTCGGAACTAATGTATTCATCCGACTTTGTTTGAGTTCTCAACACTTTTCTGAATATTCATTTTTATAATTTCATATTTAAATGAGTTGTTTTACAATGTTTTTGGGGTTTTCAAGATAAAGGAACGAAAATTCATTAAAAGTTAACAAAATGCACTGAGGCGGTGTGAGTTACTGTCACATTAATTTAATTAATCAATAAACATTGCAAACAGAAAGAAACCCTCACTCAAGGTAATTTTCTTGTAAGGTTTGTATTGATAATGACCTCTATTTCAAATACTTTCCGATAGCACTAAATAATAAATACCTTATGAAACTACTAGCAGCGCCCCGCGGTTTTACCCGCGTTGTGCCCGTTCCCGTGGGAATTTCGGGATTTTTTTTACATAAAAACCTTCCTCTTGAATCACTCTACCTATTACAAAAAACCGCATCAAAATCCGTTGCGTAATTTTAAAGATTTAAGCATACAGACAGACAAACAGTGTGACAGACACGAAAAAGAGACGACTTTATTTTATACTATGTAGTGATACCTACACACCACCTAGTAAAGTAATTTCGTGTAGGTTAGTAGCCAATTCGGGTGTCGGAGTACTAAATCCGCCTACAGCCTCCGACAAAGCTACTATTTTAAAGTCATATTCGCTTATACGGACAGAAATAAAGAAGTACTCGTACTATTAAACATGAATCAGTTGAGTTGATATAAACCGCAGCACGTTCTCACTCTACGATATAATTTAGTTTGGTATTCATGGAACTTTTTCATAAAGGCGGATTAGTCGCGGCGGGTTAGATACGGACTCCACAGTCTGGGGACAACAATCGTAACATACGATTTGTTATGAAAATGTTTTAAGTGTGACTATTGTGCCTGCCTGCTACAACCTATTGTAACACTGTGGTATTGACCGCGATGCGAAAATAGGCACGTTATTAAGTTTGGCTTTTGAATTTATGTAGAGATTTAGTCAAACATTATTATTTTTTATGAAGTTACTTAATTTGGCCAACTTTTGTACCATCCTTTAATCCTTGAGAGGCCTTTGGCGGCTCAATAACTCCAGGACACCAGGATTGGTCAGGTTGACCATCCACTCGATGAAGAAGAAGCATCTATAAAATCCAGTGAAATCCAAAGGAATCCAATACTCCTTCGTTTTCCGAAATATGTTGAATGTTTTTATCTATTCTTATTTTATAAAGAGGAACATTGTTACCCGGTTAACTAAATGTGTGGGCGCGACCCCACTAAATCTGGGAAAATAACGTAAGCGCGATCGATAACGTAAGAGTAGTATCTTCACAAGTGTAGAATTAGATAGTTACTCGCGGATCGAACCACACCGGGCGGAACAGCTGGTTTTTTATATTTTGTGAAATACATTTAAAATATAACCTTTGTAAATAGTTTATCTGCTCTCTTTACACTGTGACTTCGTAGACCTAATGCGTCTACGTGGGAATAGGCAAATTAAAGTGTACGAGGTGCGGACATCAGGCGGCCTCGCATAGCCACCGCACTACAACGCAAGTGAATTGAATCCTGCACCTATGGGTTTAAGCATACTTAGAACCTTGTCGTATTCAATCTTCGATGATACCTTTTAACATGAGATGGAAACATCTTACATTTTTATCTGAAGTTGTGGCCTCTTGGCCTCTTTCCTAGATCCGTTTTCACAGCAGATTACTTTTTAATACCTACTACATGTCAATGATAATTTTTAATTTTTATAATGTGATAAGCTAAGAAAATGCTTTCATGAACTGCCTGTACATGCATTTAAGGAAAAAGCTGTGTAGTCCCAATGGTAAGCCATTATATAATGAAATCCAATAATATCGAAATCATTTATGATAAAATGAAGCTTCACATGTTTTGTTTGCTAGGTTGTGTGGTGAAAATACGTAAACATTTACTATTATATACATAGATATTGTATACACAGAGCAAATGGATTGAACTCTAATCAGATATATTATGTCATATTAATAGGTCTAGCTATGCGTGATGTTTATCTGGTTCATTGTCTGCCCAACAAGAGTTAATGAGAAAGTTATAGATTTTTCGACTCATCTTTACGCGGGGCTTTATATCTGGGTAAACCTCTATTCGTACAAAAAATAGCGATTATAATAAAATTTGTTGATACAAACAAATGAACAGTGTATAATTACAAACGCCCATATCCCATAGCGTCGTGAAAAGATGAGTTGAATCACGAAAGAGCGAAGTACTTACTTCGTTGCAGTAAAATTTACAACAAACTGTTGAAACACAGGGACCAAATAATACTTTGAAGCGAAGCTATAAATTCCCAATCATTTGATAAGTGCCAATCATTATCATCTTACTGCACCTTCATCAGAGCGAAGCGTCTCACCATCCGGGACACGTATCATTTAATCACTATAATTCCCATCACTACTGATCAAGCCCCATTTGGAAGCCTATTGATTTGAGTCTATGACATGCAAATAGATCTATTAGTGCGACTTCGGACGCAACAAGTCCGCACTAAATTAATGTGAGGATGAGGGTGTTACGCTCTATTATGAGATATCTTGGTCGTTTAGTGAGCGTTAAACTCAGCCGTATTCTTTACGTTATTTATGTCTTTAGAGAACTGCTAAGTGTGTCATTTTCATTCGAAATTAACCGCAGAAAAATATCAAGATAAATGCTTTTATAATTTATTTTTATTTTTTATTAACTACTTGTTATATTTAACTCAACAACCAACATAACGCCCATACTTGTTAAGTCCTTCCGGATGAGTGGGACGTTCAAATTAGTCTCATTGGAGTCAACACCGAGTAAAAATATTTCACTTTGCCATAAGATTGAGCCAATTAAAGACAAAAATAGAAATATTTTTGAAATAAAGATAACATCACGGCAGAAGGCGACTTTTGGATAAGCCTTTCCTCGGGACGACCATCACGGAATTGATTGTTTTGTATTATTACGGCGCGGGCATTGTGACCTATTTATGTAACCTACTTGATTTGATATCAAGAATTTGGTTATACTTGAAATTTGTATGTTGACTTTGTAGCTTATTGACTGAACAACATTGAAACAAATGTAAAATATGGTGTATTATTTATTTATTATTCGACTGAAATGGAGAACTCACTTTATAATGCAAATAATTGTGATTTTCAAACGCTTTTGTTTAAAGCTTTAACGATTGAAAACACTGTGTCTATATACTATATTGTACTTTCTAAGATTTAGACTATAAGTTGATATTGTATGTATTCCATATAAAATGTACTAATATAATATAAGAGTTTGTTTCTTTGAGCCTTATTATCTCTGTACCTAGTGGGTAAACATTAACCCACAACAAAAAACATAGGATATTAAATTAACTCTTACTTATTTGATGTCGAGAATGGTTGTTTAAATCACCAATTTACATAACAAAGACAACAGAATGACTCTTTTTGTTCTCTGATAAAGATTTACAATATATTCAAGACATTCATTCAGACGTAAAAGACATTTCTTTCCAGAAAATGGCTTCAAAGAACATTCGTAAGGAGATTAGGATTCTTTTACAATAGTATGGACTTTCTGAGAGGCTTACGAGCTAGTTATCATAAGATAAGAGCCGGAGATCCGACGAGTGGGCCGGGACTCTGAGTTACTTATTGGATGAGAATATTTGTTATGTTTAAACTTTCGGCATTTTGTTTTCTATTAAAAAGTGGATTAAACATAGTGTAACATCCAGGTAACAGCCAGCCAAGATATTGTCCATATAATATAGAAGTTATGGAAATTGTTATATAACTTAAAACTTTACCAGAAGTCGGTGTTGGTGATGGTAAAACTAAATTTAGAAAAACTCATGGTTTATTTATTTATTTACATATAGTTACACCAACAGCGATACTGTAATCATATTCTAGGGAACACTAATATGGTACAGTTCTTACATGAACACCAATTATAGGTATAGACAACATGCACAATATTGTAGGCTAAGTTAAATAAAAATAAAGAAAAGTAGAAAAAAGACAGTTAAAAAATACATAAAAAATATAGTATCACTTTGATCACAGTTTAACTAACTATTGCAAAATATTTTTAATTTGAAATTATATACGAGCCTAATGTCTACATGTAAACGCCATCAGGCGGATTTATTATACGGTTAAGTTTTGTTCTACCAGGTAGGATAGAGTTAGAGGATTCACGCGGACCAACGCAGAGTTCTGATATCTGAGTTATAAATCTCAGTATATCTGAGTGACAACCCTTCTTTAAACAAAAATCATATTAGATATCACAATAACCAAAGAAAACGTAACCCACAGAACGCATATCAGCGAAATTGCTGAAAAAATCACAAAGATTTTGTCCAAAAAAACATGAGTAAAATATGTAACACTGTAATAAGACAAAGATAGAACAAGTTTTCGTATATTGTGACGGAGTATTCATATCAGAGTGGGAATGGGAGATTTGCAATCGCTTTATGTAGATCGGAGCTCAAGTTGTATTGAACGAATGTTCGCAATAAATGAATCGTGTTTTCGGTTCGATCAGTGCATTGTGTAGGGGGTGTTACATGTCATACTGAGGATGTTTGATTAAGTAGGGGTAAATGATTCTGGGGTCTACAATGCACGTTTTTAATAGTACCCTATTTTAAAGGAAGATAATCATGTTGTCGTTTGTTAAGGTGTGTACTTATATTGTTTTCAGTGATGATGTCATCACATCTGAATCATCGTGTTTCTCTTTGGAATCTTTTATAATTGTATTTTAAGGCCTCTGTCACTAAACTTAGACTCTAGAACGGGGATTGAACCTGGGACCTTAGTTTTATCATGCTAATGCACATGTCACTTTACCACCAAAACTAGGCACTTAAAATTACGGATCCATTGATTGGTACGAAGTTTCAAGTCCGTTGTCGGTTACTAATCTGTCGACTACTAAATTCATTAAGTCCATTATCAAATTGAACTGGCCCAGCTTAACTCGGCTCGCCAAAGGATTAGTTCAATTATATTAATACGACGCAACTATACATAATTCATGTAGTACGCGGCCAATAGAGTTACTCGACTCCTCGAGAATGGAGTCCGCTTGTTGACTCTGCCACAACTTCACAAGCTAATGAAGTGATATTTCTGGCAGTGACATAACAGTAAATATGAAGATGATAAAGTTAGCAGTGGTAACGACCTCCCTAAGGTCAAAGTTTGTACACATAGTGTCACAGGGTTGCCGCTGTACAAAACCGATACTAGCCGATGATCACAACCGATGGGTAAATGTATCGGCCGCGTACTACACCTACATAATATTACGAGTAATCTCGTAAATAAATAAATGCCATATAAGTACTCTTTCTTAGAGTATAAATAATCCTATTATGTTAGTCAAGAGTTGTCCCTTTCAAGATAAAATATGGTTTAAGATAAAAGAAAATGTATGGCTTATATTTTATGAAGTTTCGTTTTGAAGTGTTTTTGTAGCAAGTTTGTTCAATCTTCATGAAAAATATGTTAACAATATATTTCTGTTTAATGTTTAAAATTATTTGTGATTTTAACCACTTGGTTACCATAATTAAAACCATTATGTAATAGAAACAAAGTCCAAATTATTAAGTAAGATACGCGGTCTCAGATCACGAGCGTGCTATGAACAATCATGACAATGATTGAGCACTCACAGTGGGTCCCTTTGAGGCTGTTTAGGACGTACCGCCCATTCAGAACATATCACCGAAGATCAAGTTTGGAACAGCGGATTGTATGAAAACTGAAAAGGTGTGTAGGTTGTTTCCTTCAGAACCACTCTGGGGATTATAACCACGATGAACCTAATCCACCGACAACGCAATTTTAATACAAAATTATTGGTTCGTATGATTAAATTATAATTACAACACAATGTAATGTGCCCAGCCATCCGTATATAATTCCAATTTGATAAAAACGTTTTGAAAATGCTTCCATTCTTTAGGGTGGCGTTTTATCCAAAACAAGACAAAGAAGATTTTAAGCTTTTACTCGTTTACTGACGTAGCACTTAACGTTACATTTATAATACTTAATAAACATACAGTTTTATTAAGATTTCAAAGTTTTAAAATAATGTTGATAAAAACAGTTCATGCCAGTTTGTGTTAAGCTGTAATTTATTGGTGATATCTAGGTACACATGAATAAATTAAAAGTATAATTGAATTATTAATTAATAAAAGTCACCGTCATTTTCTTAAAATTAATACTATGACAATATAAATGAAAGAAAACACTTACTTAAATGCCCAATTAATTACATCCAAGGTAAAAAGCCCGTGTTTAATTTCCCGCGCCTCTCTCCTAAAAATTTCATCGCCGCTCGTCAAATATTTAGATTGTTTTGTTAGTGAGTGTGTATGTTGCTTTACGAGAATTGTTCGTAAACACGTGCTTTTTGTAACCTTTGCACCCATTGCCTAAAGTTCGAAATTGAAATTATCGTTTTTAGAAAAAATACATATATTAAAGGAACTGGCAACTGGCAACTGGTGGCTTCGAATAGAGAAGAGTGGCGGAAATGGGGGGAGGCCTTTGCCCAACAATGGGATGATACAGGCTAACAGGAACAGTAACAGTAACATATATTAAAATCTCATATTTTTGAGTTAATTAGTATTTTATGATTTAATTGAAATATCAAAAGCTTTGACAAGAGTTTAAGTAACTTAAATACTTGCAAAGATACATGTTTTATAGTACTTGCAATTTGCAGTGGCCACGTAAAGTAGTATAAGCTTGTCCAACTGCTGGGCAAAAACTTCTCCACGTCCTGAAGACATCAGGTACATCTAGGTAAAACTAGGTGTAATGAACGTAATGTAATGTTAAGAACAAATTAAAGATTTATTTATACCATTCATAACATCTGAAGCTCTTAATAGAGAGAAGTGGAAACGATGGGGGGAGGCCTTTGCCCAACAATGGGACACCCAAGGCTAATATAATAATAATTATAATTCATAACATCACGTAAACACAAGCAAATCAAATGTATCTTTTTAAAATGTAGCCGTGCGACAAAACAGTATCCGCCAATAATTTCGCCTCCCGTTTCACACAGAGCAGTAATGCGGGTGATTCCTCGCTGGCAGCAGTAACCGCGCCGCGAGCTCCCGAGGGATTTCCGACCGGTTCAACATCACCCGGAGGAATTTCATTACAACTTCTGATACCTAACATCATTCTGTTATACAGGTTCTATGAAAATGTGGATGATGCCGCATTCTATTTTAAATTCAAAGTCAAATGTTTTTATTCACTTTTGACCACAATGAGACTCTTTGAACGAACCACCCAAATCAATATGGCGTTTCCTTGTTTTGTAATACAAGTTTCTGAAGTTTAAGCAAATATTACAAAATTTGCATTGAACTTGTTGATTTAATTGTGCAACTTTGTTGTAAGCTAGTAGAAACTTTGAAGTGTATTCGGGGTATCCAAAATAAATATTTTTTCCAGTAAATTGTTTGTTAACTTTCAGCTGAAGTATGAAAAGACCGCGCTTCTTAAATAATTACAATAAAAATGATAACAAGTCAAACGTTTCGTTCTGTTTTCCTTCATCGTGCTCGAACATTAGGTAAATATTCTTAAAGTAAGGGGAGAATATTATAAGTTTACGAACCACAAGCAAACGCAATTAAACGCTAAGAGCCTCTTTAATAATAAACACTTTAATGTTTTCCGAAAATTTCGGACTGTCTCTTTCTGTTATTGCATGACCTTCCTTCTGTTATAATTGTTATTATTCAAATTGAACATAGGACAACAAACATAAACTAAGTTTGATAATTATTTATTCACACGGTTAGTGTTGTGGAATACATTTCGTCTTTCGTAATATACATGTACGAGTATATTATCATAATAATAGTTACAATTCTCATTATATATCTCGTAGCACTCCTCGTAGCGTGTTCCGTAGCACTCTTCGTAGCAAGTGGCGTAGTATTATTCGTAGCATTTCCCCGTAGCACTTGTATTATTTATAACGAATATAATTCTTGGGTCTCTTGGCACTTTGCAAGGTTTTATTATATTTTTTGAATGGAATTGAATTATAAAATAGTAGAATTTTGTATTGTAAACATAAATAACATTTCCAGCAGACAAATCACAAACAGCAATCAAGCAAAACAATAACATATGTGACACACAGCCTGTAAATCTGTCTCACGACGTCTCTCCTATGTTTGCTTAATTAAACGTATGTATGTGCAATAACCTGTCACGGGGCCCTGATTCATTTACCCCCCGGGGCCCGTAGAGGGTAACTACGTGGCGGTATTAAGGCTTATAAGTAGATGCCGTGAATGCATACTGTTTGAATTAACGACCTGTGTGTAGGTAAGCATGACCTCTGAGTAGGTAGCATGTCGCTGATGCGGCGTTCAGGAGGACTTGTTTTCGTATTGTTACTCAATTTTGGGGTAATTTTATTACCTACCCTACATCATTCGGATTTGAGAATGGGAGTTAAGCTTATGGAAATGCTTTTTGCAAATTGTTTAAATAAAAATACAATTCATCATAATGCCTACTGGAGAAAACAAATAAAAAAGAAAAGTAGAACAATATACATTACGTAATTTTGGTAAAGTCAGAATGACTTTACGTTTCGGCAGGAAAGGGTTAGCGCACAATAGAACTCCGAATCACGGCTGAAACATAAAAATATAATAATTATCTTAATATTTCAAGTTTATGGCTGTGTTCTGGCAAAATGTTACCAGTTGTGTGCCAAATATTACGCTGATATACGAATAATTATGTATTTAAAATACTTTTATTTTACTTAGTCGGTTTAATTTCGACAAAACCCTTGTGGATAAAAAGATATAAAACAAACACGGTAACGTTACTGAACAAACTACCATCCTTCTTTGTACTTTAGTAAAGTACAGTTGTGAACAATAACAAGTCTGCTTTTTATTACTTACTATCAGCGTCCTGCGATATTACCTGCGTTGTGCCCGTTCCCGTGGGAATTTCTGGATGAAAAATATATAACCTTCCTATAACATTAAGGCTTCAACCTTCCCGGTGAATGTGGCCATCTAGAACAAAAAAATATTCAAATCGGACTGGTAATTCTCGAGACTGGTTCGAATATATAAACAAACTTACAAATTTTACCTCTTTATAATATTAGTATAGATACATTCAACAAATTGTTACAAACATCGGTATTATTTATGGAGTCACGCGTTATTTAAAGCACTTAAACTTCGATTCACTTAAGCCATATTCGTAAGTGTACTCTAGCTGTAAATATCTGATCTAATGCAAGTGTTGTGTGACGCAGTACGAGCACACTGTTGATATCGTGAGTCCCGGTTGTTTGAATCGTTGGTCCATATCGAAAGCCTTTGGGTGGTCTAAACATTATCACACGAATTGACCTCAGACTTACTTAAACTTATTTTCATGTTAACTGTCACATTAACTCTATATTCTCTTAATCACAAAACCATCTTAATATTGTAATTTCCCTAAAGGCTTTCCCAAAGTCTCTGACACCACGGTTGGCTACTTACCTACTAGAACTTACTTACTTACTAAATACTGAGAAGAAGGGCTTTTCAAAGTTAACCGGCCTAATCCATACTCCTTCCTAAGCCCGGCAATTGCACAGATAAAAGAAACAAATGAGACATGAATGAACGTTTTAAATCGGAGTTATGTGCCGTGTCCCGTGCGGGCCGGCGCGGGGCCGGCGCGGGCCGGATCCGACCCGCCCAGTCTCCACTTAGAATAATAGCGCATTGTGCGATCGGCTCCAAGCTATTAGTAAAGACCATTCAACAGATATTAGAGAAATCAAATGCTTTGTTTCCTCGTTTTGTGCGGGATACTGTTTTCATTCACTTTATGTAAAGTGAATCAAATAGACTATAAGTAAGCCTATAATAGTTCACTCAAGACTATAAGTAAGGACATTATGTAATAATTTCTTTATTCAGATAAAATACTTGCGTATATATTATTTTAGCAAAGAAAAAGTACATGTTTTTAACAAAAAAACTGCTTTATTATGAGTAATTTATTAATTAAAATTTGATTCCTACTTTAATTATTATATACTGGGTCAAAATCTAGCTACAAAATAATAACTATAAATCATCGCATCGAATTTCGTTCATAATGTCATTGTAAAGCGACCACTGTTGTCGGCTGACCGACAGTATTATTCAATACAGAACCAGCGATGTATGTGATTCACGTCGATTTAATTGTCGATACTCGATACCTCGAACATAATAACTCCCGCTATTAAACAACCATTGTATCGCAATTTCGAAATAGCTTGCTGGCTTAGTTCCGAACAAGCTTGCGTGAACACAATTTTGGTGAGAGATGGTTGAATAATTCTTATGGAATAGCGGTAGAGGCAATTACGTCGTTGATTTGTTAAAAAGATAAGAGAGGTTGCTAATAGTTACTGTGTGGTTTAAGAGTTAATGTTTTAACATAATTTTAGGCTAGTTTTTGATGTTTTATAAACAATGAATTTATATTCACTTTTGGATCAATGTTTGTCCATTAACAAAACAAACATGCTTCAGTATATTAATAAAACAACAATGATTTACAGTTCTTTTTTATTGCTGAATTTTCATAGAGGTAGAGCTATCATAATCTCTCTCTGAACGCGGCCCCACTGTGTATATTTCATGAAACCAGATATTTTGTAAAATTCAATAAAAAAGACATCTATTTCGCTCCCCAAAGGAGTTTTAAGGCAATTTCACTGGAGAAACGTAATACCATTAGCTTTCAGGGTACAAATTAATGGTTTTAAACTTTACAGCTTTGATACAAGGCTGGGAATGGATTGTAAATTGATTTTGACTTTACATGTTGTGTTTTTGCGTATTTTTTCAATTATTTGTTCGTTTCCATTAACCTGGTTCCGATGGGGTTTTATTAATTCTCCACCTCTAAAGCCGTTTGAATAACATTTACCTTGAACAAACAACCAGTATTAGTTCATGGAAATGAGAAAAATGTTTTGATTTAACGAAATAAAAACAGCGAGATCGAACTGCGAGGACGCAAACAGAGACTGCTAATTAAAAATTGACTTCCATTGTGTTTCTC
Organism: Cyclophora albipunctata; assembly: GCA_963082685.1. NCBI lineage: Eukaryota > Metazoa > Arthropoda > Insecta > Lepidoptera > Geometridae > Cyclophora > Cyclophora albipunctata. The sequence continues at coordinate 12,174,855 of OY720114.1, read as the reverse complement.
TATGTGCTTATCGTGAGATGTGAAGCAAAAATTAACAATATGTTTTTTAGTATTAATTAAGTCTTATCCTCCCAACTAGATACTTATGTTGTCAGTGCCGTGTATTATTTCTTTATAATTACAAAAAGTTTTGGTTAAAAATGAGCACTACGACTGTTTACGCAAAATTTTCTTCCGTGCTATTGGTTTATCCAACTTTGACAACCAGGGTGAACAAAGTAGACTCTGTAGTGGAATTTTATCACGTCGGAATATAATCCCCCAGGTGCATAGGTGGTGTGAAACCAGATCAGGTGAGATCCAATGAGACCTTGCCAGTATTTAATGTTAACACTTATTAAATCATATTTTAGTGTTTTAATTTTATGTAGGTACGCGAAATGACTGTCACTGGTCTTATAGATAACACGAAACCTTTAACCGTCTTAACTAAATCGCACTTTTATTTATATTATCTATTGTATATACCATCTCGACTCAATGAAAAGAAGTGCTTATGTTATGTTCTGACTGGACTTAGTAACAAAATGAGTTCAGTAATCGCACTGTTCTCTTTCTTACCCGATGTAATAACAGGGAGCTGCTAATTGTGCGCCGGCGATAACGACCCCCGCGGCACGGCGTGGGGCGAATACTTCCATCACTTTAAAACACTATTGGGGATTATTATTGAGTTACAAAGAATACTATAAGTTATATGATAAAGGAAAAAAGTGTCTGTCATGGCGGTCCATCTCTATAGATGTGAAGGAGTTTGCACTGAATCGGAATGGAGAAGTCTTCATCAGACACACCGACAAGAGCTTAGCCTTTTTTATGAAGATGATGTTAAAACATTATTTCAATATGCTCAAAGGCCGATTTTACATAATTGTTCGTGTAGTAGTAAATATGGACATAGGAGATAGGAGTATTGTACTAACAACAAATAATTGTATGGTTTGTATGGAGTATTATTTATTATAGATCAAAGTGATTGTGAATCAAAGAGTAATTTACTCGTGTACCTCATACCGAATACCTCATAGTATTATTAACTGGTGACTATAATAGGTACCAGATATTACAATCAATACTGTTAACATTTATTTTTAGTAGTCATATGATATTACCTTTATGGTAAATTTCAATAAACCCCACTCAAGCCGGGACTCAAAGCAACCACGAAACTAATAACATTACATTAATAACTACCTATCAAAATACTCAAGTTCGTTTCAAACAGTTCCTCTTTGATACACCTCTAAGAGTATAACCTAGAATAATTTGTAAAGTTACCTCCACAAATATATGTGGAACAGATATCACGGAACTTGGCAGACTTGCGGTCTTGCGAGCTTCAGGAAAGGCAAACACTTGACAAAAACTATGTTTAAACGGAGAAATTAATATTTATTTAATAATTGTAATAATTTTCACAATGTTATAGTTAGTAAATAAGTATCTTTGTCTTTGCAAATACCCTTGCGGAGTGTCACTTATGTGACTAATTTGCAAATAAAATACTTAGAATTTGAAGAAGATATTTCATTAGAGATTAATTAAACAGTTCATATTTGCATTCATTTAGGAAGTACCAGTAAACAAAGACCTTCTCTTAATTGTCGCCAGTGATTGTAACTCGAGTGATCGTTATTAGCCATCATCGCGATCATTCTGCAATCATTCACACGATCGCCGATAAACAAATTACTCGCGTAATTCTCTTTGGTGTGAGCTTGAAAACCACCAAGTTAATTACCTACTGCCGTGATCACGCGAACTATTAAAGACGATGATCGTCGACTCAGGCGAATCTAATCGACACCTCTACTCGTGCTTGCATGTAAAAGTCTATAATAGGCGATTGTAAACAAGCATAAGATGTAAAACTATGGTATAAAGAAACCAGCCCACTGGGTGTTTATGTTATGTTGGTTGACCGGAGCGACTGAACCACGGTGAAGTGATGCCATACGTATTATGCTTAGAATCCGGTCAGGCCAAACTGTCATCATAATCGAAGTCAATACGTTCCCTGCAAAGCACACACACACACACACACACTACAATTTGAAATCGAATATGTAATACATGAGATCAGCTTATTTGAATTTTATAGCTTGATAGATACATTAAAACGTATTTGAACCACTGAAAGTTTTAAGTTCATTTACAATTCATATCGTACACCTTTTATAACCACTATACAAACTCTCCATTGTGCGTAGGTGGGACCCATTGTTAATACTTATTTTAGAATATTTTCGAGTTGAAATACATAGAATATTAGACAATGATTAAATAGAGTACCATCTAAAATATTCAGAGATGAGATAGTATTATAAAATTGTCACGTAACTTTTGTACATGCTATTTTCAGCTCGGCACTACCTGCCGTAATAAGGGTGTTTTTCCATATTACGTCACTACGATTGATCTAATTGGCGGATACCAAACGTAAACGTAGCATAGCAACGTAGCAATTCATAAGTCTGGTAGATAAAATAGCTCGGTTTAATAAATTTCAAATATTTTAGTATCGAGTGTATTATATATGGGAAATTATAAGTCTAGCCACATAATTATTTATTGGACACGTGATTAAACTTCTAATTTTATAACTAAGCAACGGGAAAATGACATAGCCCCCAAAAATGTATGTTGCCTTCTAAATTACTAAGTCAGCCACAATTAACGAGCATCTAAATAATACGGGTCAATTCAGCCCGCGGGCGTAGGTACTATTCGGTAGGTTAGGGTTATTATTTTTTTTTATTTAGATGATAACTAGTGGCTTAGGTACTATTCGGTAGGTTAGGGTTATATTTTTTTTTATTTAGAAGATAACTAGTGGCTAAGATAGTATTATTTAGATGCTCGTTAGTTGTGGCTGACTTAGTAATTTAGAAGGCAACATACATTTTTGGGGGCGAAATATGATATTAAAAAGAAGCCTGTTTAATTAGCACCCATTATATAATATTTATTTTTATTGTGTTGGTTAGACCAAAGGTTGATCGCCAATGGCGTAAGTAACTTGTAACACATTCATACAGCTAACCCTTAAGGTGCGCGATGAGTTATGGCTGCATGTACGAGTATGTTCGGCCACTGTGACGGGTTTGGCGCCAAGAATTGAAGCTAGAAAATTGTCACATTCATTTGAATGCGTTCCAAGGAGTTTAGGAGATTTGATCTAACGTTTGACTAGGTGTAGCGAGACGTGGTTTTATCTTCTTTTCTTTTTGAACAATTGGCATCTGTTTTATGTAACATTTCGAAGTATAAACTGCATACCTACAGTGTTTTAGTTTATGTCATGTTATGTTTACACTTACAAGTTGTGAGACCCAATTATTATTAACACGTTCGTTATAAGATGAGTTATTGAGTTATTTCCTTAAGTTCCGTTGAGTTATTTCCTAGAAAACAACACTACTAATAGTCTGTGAGAATTTAACATCCGAATCAAAGGATTAAATTAAAAGAAGACTATTTGTTAAGAAGGCATTACATATGAAGTGAACTATTTAGCAGAATCTAAATCATAAACCTAGTATTATTTCTATCATTGCACTCATTAGTACTACAAAGTCTTTAATAGCACTATCTCAGAGCAGTTGCAAAGCCATCAGGTAGCGAGCATCACCCCGCGTAACAAGCTGTAACTGATGACGTCACGGAGGCAGCGTGACGGCACGGCTACAATAGCCTAAGATCCGCATCCTTTGTGCGCGCCACAATGCCTGCGCTAATCCTGCAGACTCCTGGCTAATGAAAAGATGCTTCGCTTTCCTTACAACGAGGTGATTGACCTAACTCACTTTTATAAAAGAGTATAAAAGCTTCCGTTTCATTTCAGAATGACGTGGCTTTCTCAGGAATGCATTGTAAGATGAAGCTTAACGTTCATGTGTTGTAACTAAAATTATTTAGTCGACCTCGTAAAATGGTGTATGTTTTATAAGATGTTCAAATAGGTATCTAAAATAAGTTGACTTCGTAAAAATACGTTGTTTGTTTTATATAAAACTTATAAACCGTAAGATCAAGACGCATCAAAAAATATCTTTGAAAAGCGATGTTATAATATAAAAAGTGCGGGTTTACGAGCTTCCCCAGAGGTGGCGATAAAACGTTAATTGCGCCTTTTGTATAGCCGGCGACGGAACCATCGTAAAAATTTGTGGTCGTCCTTTTGTAGGTATTCCTTTATTATACAACCCATTTGTAGCGTTAACATTGTTGGACACTACTAGAGGAGCGATACATCTGCTTCTATATACGTGTGGTACACTTACTAACATATATTAATTCATTTTTTGTTGAACTACCAGTCCAAATCGAATAAATATTTAGTTTTTATAAGGTTACTTTAATTTTACGCCAATACATTTTTACGGGAACGGGTAGAAAGTGTAGAAAGTGGGTAAAACCGCGGGGCGCGACAGTGCGTTATAAATATAAAACATATTTGTACGCATGTCCTTCACGCGTCCGACTTGGGACGAGCATTGGACGTGATTTGCATGCAGATGGTATATAGGCTACTTTTATCGCAGAAATTCAAGGTTTCAGTCCAAATTATAGGGATGCACAGTTACGTTCAAACATCACATAATACGTTTCGGGTGGCCACAGCTATACAAAGTATTTAGCCAAATATCTCGCAACTTCATCCGAGATTTACCAGTTCACGTTGGCATTTCTGGCCTAGGTTTAACCCTTGCCTTGAAACTTAATCTATCTCAATCAGCTTTCCATAGTTTTACTGTGAAGTGCAAGTTTTCGCGGTCTTTCGCACTTTCCACATTACTAAACCCCAAATTCAAAATTCATTGTCGAAACTATGTGCATTTGGACTGCTAATCAATCTAATTTAAACTCAGCTTATTTAAAATCTTTGTCTTAGTTTGTCCACTACATCACGACCTTAACGTTTGTCTGAATGAAACGAGGAAGTGCCATTACGGCCTATGGATTGGACACTCGGTACAATGGATGTGAAGAGGTTATGTTCACCTCATTATGGCTCTACCCATTACTCGTGTGATGATTACGGATCACTGGGATGGCTTTGATTTGTGTTGCTTCATTTACTGCAATAATCAAAAGCTTTTGTCGGGATAACTGTGATTGTTCTGTCGATGATGGTTTTGTTATTGGAACATCTACGAGTCTCTATGATGCTTTTTTGTGTAAAGGTATTTTGAGACTTTTATTCAAGCAAGGTATGCCAGTTCCATCATTACAAATGCCCAAAAAATTAAATTACTATAATAAATTAATAATACAATATATCTTTGTTCGCGGCCTTGTGTGTGTGTTTGTGCGTAATAATGTTTTTTTTTTGTTTTGTAGAAACCAACTTTTCTCATCGCTACTGTCCTACAAAGAAAGGTTCACACAGCCACACCCATAAATGAGTAACCCACATGATAATGTAAGGTTCAACTATCCATTTAATTATACAATAACCTTTTCTAAAGAGACAACCAATGGCCGTTTTAACAACTTTGTACTTTATTTTAACCAACTTCATCCTTAAACAAGTGTAAATACTTGACAGTCAATATTGTTTATTTTGATTAAACATAAAGTATATTAAAAAAAAATTAAACTAATATACTGTGGAAAAAAGTATTAGCCTGTAATTTCCCTGCTGGGCAAAGGCCTCTCATCTCACCGAAGATATCAGTACAGTGAGGAGGATGTCATAATCACCACGCTTGTTGTGCGTTACTGAGAGATATATCAATTTACTGAAAAAAAAAATTACTCGTATGTAAACTATAAGATAAAGTTAATAAATTACTTACTACTATGTATTTTGTTTTAAAAATCCAATAAAATAGAAATGTTTAATGTTTTAATATGCAAGATAGCTGAATATGTGTGTAGATTATGTGCGATACGTTAATGTGAAATGGATCCGTCTATTGGCTTTGTTATCAGAACGAAACCGTTCATCCACACTGATGTTACTATTTTGTCTGGTATATTCAAATAATAGGCCCTAATTTATTTCATGAAAATTTCCATACCTATCCCTAAATGATATGCGTGTTATTATGTCAATAATGACTTGGATAATATTTCGTCTGCTTTTTAGACCTTACATAATAAAACTTGTAACTCTTGTAATTATGTTGGTCCGTTCAGCAAACTGCAGTCGCTTATTTTATTACAATAAGGCCCCAAAACCAAAAGTAATATTTATGATGGCTCGATTGATTGTGAAGGGGTATTCAGATATATTATAACGGTTATTTAAGGGTATAACACTTTTACCCTAAAATTCGAAGGAAAACATATTAAACGACATTCTTCTTTGCTCTTCTCATTACGGATAGCGAACGTAACAAACTTCATTAAATTACCATTTTACGTATCTAATAGATGGCAACTCTTGTAGTCATTGTTGAATCATGTTTGAATAATGGTACAGTAAATACGTTACGTTCTTTAATTTTTCAGCAATTGTAGAATACAATTTTAAAAAATATAACAAAAGGGCAGAATTGGCTTGAACAAACATAAAATAGTGGCTCGTGAACCACCAGTTTACACTCCGAAGTTCTAACGCAAACGGACACAACGCGGGTAAAATCGCGGGCTACGGCTATTTTTTTAATAAAATCATTCTGGAATATATAAAAATATCGTGGCTCTTAAAAACCACTTGATTGATTACGCATCGAGAGAGGCACTTAATATTTTTACGAGAGTAATTCAGTAACGGAGAAGTATTAGGAAAGGTTAATATATTGATCAGGTGCGGTTTACTTCATACTTTAAGTAACTCATGTACTTCCCTACGTAAGTAAGAATTATTACATATAGCAGCGCCCCGCGGTTTTACCCGCGTTGTGCCCGTTCCCGTGGGAATTTCGGGAATTTTTTACATAAAAACCTTCCTCTTGAATCACTCTACTTATTACAAAAAACCGCATCAAAATCCGTTGCGTAATTTTAAACATTTAAGCATACAGACAAACAGACACGAAACAGAGACGACTTTATTTTATACTATGTAGTGATTCATAGGCATGAAGTACTCAAGTACCAGCTTAAGTTTAACCATCTTTAAAGCTTATGCTCACTCAAGTCTCAACAATCTAAAGTTCAGACTGACTTGTTCAAAATTTATATTGTTAGTCTATCATCAGTTGTCAGTACAAATCTTTAAGCACAAAAACACATAGTGCGGGCGTGGGCCGAGTGACGTTGTTTTCCGTGTATTTATATCAAACATGTCACATTGGCCCTTTGCGGACCAACTGCAAGCCAATCTGACCTTTCATAAAAATACAACGTATACGCGACCCGCGGTTTTGCAGACTTAAAAAAAATAGCGATAAATCATTTCATGGCATTCTAAAATTAAATTGAAAAAAAAAAACAAACCTGAAATATTATTAAAAAACGTTTAACATCACTTCCTCTTTCCGCTACGATTCACAAACGAAAAAGTTTTTTGTTAAAACAAAAACTCTTTTTGTGATACATCTAGTTTTATTAGTTTTTCTAACATTCGGAAACTAAATTCCCTTCGTCTGGTGATGAACGCGAGCCATTTCCGCCTTTATAGCTTGGACATAAGGTACAGGTGATGGACGGACGAGTGCTCTGTAGAGACCTGGACATGTTTCAAACATTTAACTTATTCGGCCGGTGTTTGTGCTCACAGCTCCCTGCGGAATATTACGCCCGACGCAGAGGAATTCCCCTATTTTACTAGGAAAATGCTTAACTACTTCCAGAATAATGTAATTATGATATAACAGACTGTCCCCATAAACTATTAACAAACAAAAGCACAAAAACTGACTACATGCACTGCAGTGACAATGCAAGCATAACTTCAGGTGAAAAGTTACTACATAATTATACGATCACTCGCTTTTCTCTGGTTATTTCGGAACCATATTTGAAAGCAAAAAACCAATAAATCATAAAAAGATACGACATTTTTACATATTCTACACAAAATAACAGTTTTATTTTTGTGGGCCCGTCGCCCGCGCATCCCCCGCGCATCCCCCGCGCGTGAGCGCCGCTTCGCCGGCGGGCCCACGCGCCCTCATTCGGCCAAGGACGTCCAAATTAATTAATTAATATAACCTATATTAATTCCTTAATAGTCCAATAAACCCTCTAATTGTGCAAGTAGAATTTATCTACAACTTTTTTACAAAACTATATGGTTGTATTGTTTATCAAACAGGGCCCTGCGCTCCCCAAAGTGTATCAATGGTTTCCTATTTGAGTCTCACAGGTGAAGTGGCCGTCTAGACAGGGGCCGGGCCGGGGCACTGAGGGCCCTCCACGACATTTATTTATGTGAAAAGGGCTCGCACTGAGCGGGATTAAACGCCAAGGATTTGTTGGATTGCATTCTAAAACGCTGCTTAGGATGTACGGATAGCACGCGGCAGTTTGAGGGCTGATTTAGTTGGTAGTTAATGGGCTTTACGGAAAGGGTGTTTAATTTGTGTTACTTTTTGTAGATCTTTCGTTATAGGAGTTGGTTGCAATCCGACTGATATATTTATGCAATGAATTCGTTGTTCTTATTTTGAAATTGTTTTGCTCGTTACATGACTCTCTTTTGTTTTTACGGCGAACAGCAATTTAAGTACAAAATATCGAACAAAACAATTGAATTACCTTTTCATAACATCAAGAAGAAACATCGCGAACAAAAGTTGATGCAGAAATGAATGTTATTTTGGCCGTTGAAAGTTATTTTCGTAATATTGTCACAACGTCCTTTATTTGTTAAAAGAGTCGAGATTTTTTGTATGATGCGGCGTCAATACGGTGTGATCAGATTGTCCTGCTTTGTCCTCGGAAACTGGTCTATATAATATTTACGTCCGTTGTCTTTGAGGCTCTCTTTTGATTCTTTCCGCATTCTGCATCGATTCACACACAAATAAATATCAAATATTTTTCTTCTGACGTTACCTGTAGCGACGAATGATTGTTGGTTTTAATATTTGTTCAGGTATTCGATGATGGTTTCAACTGAGGTTTTTCATAACGATGTCGAAGTGGTTTTGTAGCCTATTGTCAAAATTATGTAATGTTGATTTGTTTACAAATAAACATTTTATATCTGTATTTAATAATATTGGTGCTAAATGTATTTCGACGCCGTACAATAACATATTTATTGTTCCTAAAAAATCTTGTTACATATCGAGTGACACAAAACCAAAAAGAACTCTCTTGAAGTCTTTACAGAAATTGAATTTATTATCTTTCCGTTTCTTCCCAAACGTACACCCTCTTAGATATTTATGCGGCAAATTTGCTCTTTTCAATAATAAAGTATATTTCTTAGCAAATAAATAAACATGATTATAAGATCGGCGAGAGACTCGATCTCCGAAATTCAATCGAAAGTCTTGCTTCGACTGGGTCCTTTCTGTGAGTGGAAAAGTGAGAAATTGAGAGTGCGTTATCGTGTGTGGCGTGTATCGACGTTAACGAAATTGTGAATGTATTGTACGAGGGCGTGTTGTGACGCCTTACATTCATATTGGATAATTTTATATAGAAACTCAAGACATTTCTCAATATAACGGCTCTTGCTAATATTTAAATTTGGTTTCTATTGAAACGAAAATGTTATCTTTTTGATTTGTAAACTAACTAGCAGCGCCCTGCGCGTTTATGAAAAGTTTCCTCTAATATCCTCGCAAAAATATGGTTCAAATCCGACAGTTGCACTAGTTGGTTCCAGAGGTATGAGTATACAGACAAATATACTGTTTTTCTCTTTTATACTCGTATCAGTAAATATTTTGTGAACGTTGAGCAGTTTCACTGCTAAACAGCAACAAATATTCATTCGCTCAAACTTTCACGTTGACAATATTAAATAACGTTGTTTTTAAGAACGCTTATACTTTCTATTGAATTTCTGAGTACTAGCAAACATATTTCTTTGAATACATTTATAAATATTTGCCAATGACCCTTTTAAATTAAGTTTTCAATAGCTAAATGAAGCGACTACTGTATCTGAATAAAATTTCAATTTATTTAGTTATGAAAAGACGAATTATTTTGTTAAGTCCTTTTTGTGGGAGTTAATTTATAGTTTAAGTGTTTTTTAAAATATACAATATTATTTTCGACTGTTTTTCATGTTAAAAGCTGTATCAATTTTTTACTTTTAATTACTCAAAATAATATTGTTATCATTTGACATTTTCAAAGCTATTTATAGTCTGTGCTTCTAAAGAACTAGTTTGTTCGCTGAATTTTGTAATTCAAAGGATACTGTTATCTTAGGTCTTACTATTTAATTTATTTTCTAAAAAAAATCGCCTTTCATCTTTGTTGTTGAAAAGGTAACTTTTCATTGTATATTTGAATGTTCAAGTTCGTTTGTGGCTCTATATTGACTACACAGCAGCTTATCTCCATTAACACTCTTTTGGACAACAATGGGTCTGTTAGTTTGACAACCCTTTAATCAGTCGCTACCATCGACCCTTTGCAACCCTGAAAGGGTTTGTACATTTCGATGTATTTACTTTACACGCGTCGAATACTTGATCAAAGTTCGGGTATATTAAGAGGTACTAGATACTAATATTATAAAGAGGTATTTATAAGTCTGTTTGTTTCACAAATAGAGAAGAGGCAGTGCTTCGCTCTTCCGTGGTTTGTTTGTATGTATCGGCTAATCTTCGGAATTATTCATCCGATTTCAATAATATACTAGTACATGCCGAATAGTACGCAAATTATTACAAACTGACCAACCGACTACCGAGGAAACAATCATAGCTAGCATATCAAAGCTAGTTACATGAGTTAGGTTCACTTGGCTTAGAATTGAAAATATTATAATAATAATAAATCATTTATTTAAATAACAAGGTTAATGAGACCCAATCCAAGCTATAAGCTTGTATTATGGAATCTTATAAACTGATATTTATGGTATAGGTATGGATCGGTTACTTTATTATCTAAATCATGATCGCAATAAATAGGTTTCAGAAATATAGTCACAACAGTTAAATTAAATCATAAACCTCACATCGATACGACACAAGGTTGCACCCATATCTCGACAGTACGACATGGTATCCATCACGTAATTCCTTCGGTTATTGGTGCACTTTACGAGAGTCGTAAAATAAACAAGCGATACATTTGGAGCAGGTCGCCGCCGGGTACATCCGCGGGGTTTTTATGGGAACATTTACAGTTACATTGATAATTTTATATGACCGCCGTTCAAGCATAACAGGTTATATTCAGCGGTGTCTGTCATACTTACAATATTTTTTAGCCTGTGACACAGCCTGTTACTATTATAGTCAAAATAGGTAAAATAATATTCTGTGACGTACTGTAAAACTCAGCAAAAGTTATTAAAATTGCTATAGAAATAATATTCTGTTCAGCTTCAGTAACTCAAAAGTAAGGTAAATTAATTCCTTTAGAAGATGGAGGTGGAAAAAAGAGAAGGGAAATAAATAAATAATAAATAATAAATATACCTGGACAAATTCACACACGGTTAATTAGACCCAAAGTAAGCTCTAAGCTTGTGTTATGGAATCTAATTCACTGATACTACTACTTATACATACACAAAATACTTTATAAGAATATATAATTGACACCCAGACGTTCGTCGCCAACAACTATGTCTTCACATATTGTTGACTCCGGGCGGGAATCGAACCCGCAACCCCCGACACAGTAAGCGCTCTCACTGCCACTGTGCCAACGGGCTTGTTAAAAAAATAAATCATTTGAAGAGCTTACGTGAATATTACACTAGCAGGATCCCGCGGGTTTACCTACGTTGTATCCTTTCCCGTGGGAATTTTGGGATGAAAAATAGCCTGTGTGCCCTTTGAATCCACTAAAAAAAATTGTTGAAATCGCATTGGTAGTTTCTGAGATTACCGCGTTCAAACAAACAAAAAATACAATTATTCAACAATGCGACCTCTTCAGATTCAGTAAACGTACTCACACGGGTTTACTATGTGTACAAATCGATTCAGTATTCGTATACAGTACCGTTAATTCCGAAATTCAAACTACACGTTTGTAGCAGTAATTCATTCCACTATTTGAGTCTCGGAATACTAACTATTCATTTTCAAGTAAAACTAATCACAACCGATACAGATTACATCACATATCGGATCTGAATCGAACCACTCATTCGAAATTACAGTTTCTAATCAATACTAATACAATTAGACTGTTGATACCATTTTGAGAATAGTTATTTTTTATTTTAAATTTAAACTTTTATATTTAAGTTATATAAATAGAAGATAGATAGATCAATGTCTATTTATGGTCTGTCTAGGTTTAGGATTCATATACAAATATGATCTATGCCCCCGTCAAAGACTTCCAACCCCCCGAAGTTTAAAAAAATAGCTGTCCCTATTTTTTCTATTTAAAGCTATTTTATGTCTGTCCCGACTGGACTAATTTGATTTGAATATAGAACATGCTGGCCGCTCCGATATGAAAATCATAAAAGTGTGTAGTACAGAGTAACTCAAAGTTACGCGCATTGATTTATTGAAGTTTCCAGTGAGTACGTTTTGAGAGATTAAATAATGACGCGAAAGTTGGAATAAAATAATTTATTCGCATTCTGCATTAGGTTAGTATCTCTATAGTACCATTATTTTGGGATTTGATATTACGAGGTGTCAGAGGCAAGCCACTACCGGCCACCCATCTCATTGTATTACTTATTCTGTTGTCAACTAAGTAAACATGCTTCACCAAAACGAGTGATCATTTAATTTATATCTCTCTGTAATCGTATCGATGCGACGAACCCTGAATACTCCCTGAAGGGATTACAAGGACGCGTGACTTGATTCACAATACCTCGGTGTGCAGTACTAACTACATTTGAAACAGTGGCGAAGTGCCTCGGGTCGAAGGTGGTCTAGGGGCTTAGCGGCGAGGTTTATGTGCAGGGGTATAGTGCCCAGTCTATAAGATATGGAAACTAAAGTGATTGATTTATTAATAGCAGGAAGAGAATATAGGTTGATTTAATTTTCAGCACTTGATTGAAGCGTCCACCAGATACTTGCTACGCTACGTTTGATAATGTCTAGTTGATACTTAACATAATTATAGCATAGTTCTTATTAACATTGTCCTCATTTTGGAATATGTCACAAGATTAAGATAGTCTAAATGTCCAAAGTTGATTTCCTTGACTCTTCTTAAACATAGTATGTGGCATCTCGCGATACAACCTAGTTTTATTATCTTCTTGATTTGAGCCGCCAAAGGCCTATGTCATGGGTCGATTTTTAACTGTAAAATCCCATTGGTAAAAACAACATCAAAATACTTTTGGTAGTTTTAAAAAGATCCAGACACAACAATGAAGTGTAAGTAAATAATAAGAGCGAAGGGTACACCAGAAAGCAATCAGCCGGCGGTAAGCTCGTGAACACAATGCGAGCCAATCAATCAAACACTTAGCGTCGAATTCAACAGATTAGCGCAAAAACAGCAATTAAGTGGGGTCCAATAAAGAGGCATCCATCACGCAATTCCAGCTAAACGAACGACATGAAAGCAAACTCCATGTTGATCATCTATTTACCAATCGGATAAAGTTTCGAGAGTCGTTCCCCTCAAATATTTTCAACAAAATACCCACTTAATTAGCCATGAAATCGTCGGTTTCTTCAGTGAATACACTATTGATGTCGAGTGTACTCGGCCGGGTCTAGTTTTGTTTTGATTATCTTAATTATTATGAGGCCACTTTTGTTTTGTATTTGATTACTTCGAGCTATTTAGGGATGGACTATTTTGGGTGTAATCGATAGCTATGCCTATATCGCCTGTAATCGATATATATTTGGTGATGTAAATTGATTTATAAAGTTAGTTTAAGGTTTGTTTTGAATCACCAAATGCAGCAGCAGACTGCAGGCAACAGGCAGTAGTGCGGTCGCAGTCGTCCGCAGTGCATCAGCGGAGTGTGAGACTGTGACTGTGTGTATAATATGTGTGCTGTATGACTTGTTAGGATAGTGTTATGTTAATTTATTAATGCGAAAGTTTAGATTGTATTAATGAACTTTTTGTTGATCTTTAAGTAATATTATACCCGTATGAACAACTTTAAAATGTTAAGTAATCGCAGATGTGACCACAGGGTTCTTTATAAAATGTTTTGTTGTTGTATTTAGCCTGTTTTCATTCTAAAATTTCTAATGGAACTAATGGTTGATAGCATGTTCCAATTTTAAAAATTATTTAGTTGAAACATAACAATTTAATTGCAAGTAAATACAGTTACAAATGAGCTACTATGAACCAAACGCAAAGCCGACTTATAAACTACTTATTAACTTCAGTAAGCCGCAAACCCCTGATAAAATATTAACTAATTATTTAAACAACTTATAGTCCATGAAGATTATTAAAAAAATAGTTTGAATTGAAAATACGTTTGAGGATACACTTCGCTTATTTTACATTTTTATTTTAAACTTAACTTAAACTTAAGAAACCAGTATGTATCCCAGTACGGACTGGAAAATGCAAATAAAGTGAGACGCCTTGAAGATCTGATGAATAAGCGCGCAAGATGTCGTGATCATGATCTCATCCCTTCGTGAGTTAGAATATCAGTGAAGAAGGACATATGTACCTAGTACCGAGTTGTGCAAAACCTCCAAAACTGTATTACCTGAGGATTACCTGAGGTACACAAGCCAAAAGCTCCCCTACGTCCTATTGTTAGCCAAATCAAGGTTGTTTCAATTCAAAATGAGTAGTGTTTGCTTAAACTTAAGAAACCAGTTATTCAAAATAGTTAATTATTGGATTAAACTAACGCAATACGTAACTAACAATGATTTTGATAAATTATTTAGCTTCACCGTATATTAGGAAAGTTCGGGATCAGTTGGTGGTAATTTATCTTGTTCCTACCTTTTGTCATATGAGTATGAACTATAAATAGAGTTAGGATAACTATTAGTAACGTTAATATCGTTTCATTTCTTAAAGTTTACTTCAAAGTCAGTCAATTGGAGGCAAATTTAAATTACTTATTGTAGGTAGATTAGTAGCCAACCTTGGTTATGGTTATTTTAGACCACTAGAAGGCCACCACCATGGTCTAACTTTGAAACAACCGGGGCCGACAATTCAGCATGCGTTACAATGAAAAAACAGGACTCCTCGGCTACCCGTCCAAGTTTTGCCGATGCCGAATTGTGATGAGTTAACATTCTTTGGGCAAATTACGCCACGAGCGCCATTATTTTATAAAGTTTACAGCTAGACTAATGTGTATTCTGTAAACAACAGATATTATAATATTCCAATTTCTATTCATAATTACTAGGTATTGCAACCACACATTATTCCCCGCTAGCATTATTTTCCCTAAGTCAATATGTCTGACAGTAATATTCTAAATCAACGCGTGTTTATGTTAAATCAACAACTGGGAAGAGATTTGTGAACTAGATAAATAATGAAACTAAATTGTTTATCTAGTTGTGTATTTGGCTTACTTTAGCTAATTCTCATTCTCACTTCAGTATGTGTAAGGTGTAACTTGCATGACCGACTATGCTTCAGTTTAGTTTAAGTCACGAAAAAAACATTTTCACGTTTAAACGACAACTCAGATAGTATCTTAATTTAATCAAAAAATGTGACCAAATGATAATGAAAAAATGGAAAGTATTAGTCTGTAATTTCTCACTGCTGGGCATAAACTACTGCTGGGCAAAGACTACTAATCTCAGTGATGACATCGGCACAGTGAGGCTAGCAGTTATCACAACTCTTGCCGACGGCAGGAAAACTGTATTGAATATTTTACCTATACATACAGTCAAACCCGCTTTTATCTTTAGTATATGATATTAGAATGTTATTATTATTCCCTAACTATAGTAAAGGTGATGATACATCACTCATCCAGCCGTAGAGTTCTGAATACACGCGACCATATCAGAGTGCCAATGATTCAAAAATAACAGGAGCCAATCTAAATAAGTGAAAAGTTACAGCCGGCGCGGCAGAGGAAATAGAAAAACCTTTGAACCAGGGTGATGTTATTAAAAGCGATTGTGTAATAACAGGAAAAACTAATATGAAGTAAAATACGTTAGTAATACATTTTACATTACAGATTATAATTACGAGTACTAATTGTAGGGACCATTCTTTTGCACTGTTTTAAGTGAAAAGGTATCATTCTGTAATGTCCCACCACTGACTAAATACCGCTCATATAACTGGAAAAAACTCAGTAGATATTAAGTAGATAAATATGATTTGCTGGATGTTTTAAGCAAAGTTCAATATTTTGATCCATACAAAGACTCTCTTGAACAGCCCATCGTCAAACATGTTCAATCAAAATCATTACTAACCCGTAAAGGTACTTTTGATTCCCTTTCAATCTCTCTTATGAGCTTTACATTTCAGTGTATCGACCTTACAAATTTTAATATCTATAAAAATGCCCTTTTCATTGCCTCTGGATGTGATGTGAAAGATTTCTTACTTTCGGTTGTTTAATATGCCGTTCATCATGTAAGTAATTTGCGTTTGTGCTTGCCCACGTTGAAAGCGCGGGCGCGGTGGCGGGCGCGGTCACGAAATATCAAACATATGACGTGATATCCAAGTGTTCACGTTCAAAACGCGAGTGCGGTGTAAGTAGCGAGCTAACTAGCGACTAGCGCGCGCGGCGCGCTCCACATTGGTCCGAAAATCGCTCGTAGTGGACATAGGCAATCGCGAAAATAGACTTCGTATTTTTAATATTTTTATTGCATATTTGGGTTTTGCTATTAAATACAAGATGTTTTTATAGATGGTAATTTTTGATAAAACCTTATATTTTTCGAGATATACGTCATTGAATTATTTTTTGTATGGAAAAAAACACATTATTTCGAATATCTTGAAAGTCTCAAAATGTCTCAAAATATGGTTTTCAGATTTGGATAACACTATTTTAGTGCTAAATTAAAAGCTATATGCCAACCCTCGATTTGCCCCGATTTTTGAGAAATTTCACTTTTCATTCTCATTTCCACACCACCCCAGAGGTAGAGAATAAAGTGCGTTTTTTTTTAAGTGGTGTCCCCAAGAGGCATATTCCACTCACACAGACTTAAAAACAAGCACTTAAAAAAAGTAAATTACACAAATCAAATTTTCCTGTCATTGTCCTTCGATGATAGTTTCTACATTTATAAATTCAATGTTTTCTTGCTCATCATCTTTATCAAAACTATCAGGTAATAGCAATGCTTTCGCGTCTTCTGAAAGCATTTTATGTACACGAATTATTTTATGCCTCTTTGTTGATATATAGGGATCAGAACTAATCAACAAGTTATTAATAATATCCTGATTACAAGCAGTCCGGTTAATTTTACGTGAATGACTTTCACGGTACCTTCTGAAATCTTTGTTTCTAGACTCTGCAGCTTCTTCTGATAGTTTTCCAATTGGAACATAAAATGTTTGTTTCCATGCAAAGAATACAAAAAAATGATTTTGAAGCCCTATGTCCCAACTTTGCAAAATCGGACCACTGGCTCGCTCCAATTTCAAACGCTTGAGACGTTTGTGTGTGTTCACGTCAAACTAGCGCGGTGGCGCGCGCGATTTACTCGCGACGTCAGGTAAGTTCAACCCATGGACTTATTACTAAAATCAGGACTGAATCAAATCAAATCAAATCAAAATTATTTATTTGTTCGAATACGGGTTACATTGTTTTTTTAAAACTCATATTCCGCCTTTTGGCATACGAATTTAAAGAAGAAACTTATAACGTAACCATAAAGTAACTAATTATGTAATAATATTATTATATAAAAATAAAAAACATAAACATAACTAACCATAAACAACTATAAAATATACAAACAACTATGAAATAACTATAAACAGGAATCATTTAGGAAATCTGAGACAGAATAATAAAATTTTTCTAATAATAGTTTACTTAAATGAGATCTAAATTGAGTGACAGCGGAAGGTCTATATATACAAATATTTAAAATTACTCCTGTCACTTAGAAACGAATAGACAACATTTAGTGTGAACTCACCGCGATACAGACCCGTTTCATTTAGTATAATGTTTCCTGATATGTTTACGACCTCTGACAAAACGTCACATTCGCGCGAACGCCTGGCGGTTAACGTGAACACGAGCTCGCAATGTTTCCCGCGCCCTCCACCGCGCCCGCGCCCGCGCTTTCAACGTGGGCAAGCACTTTGCGTTCGTTGCGTAGTATGATGAAAAAATAAGCATCGCAAATATTATGCAAAGTGCAACTCGGCGTCAGAGTTGCACGTTGGTAAATAAGTATGTTAATAAACTGCATGTTATATCACATTCTTTGTTTCACAATTTTTGTAGTCCGAAATATATACAACTTTAGTAAAAATATGGTACCTCTATCTTCTACCCTACTCTCTTACTGTTTAACCTAAGATATTCATAGCCAAGAATAAGATGCATTAAAGTGAAATACTGTTGAATAGAAACGGTCGAAAATCCTGTTGAATAGAAACGGCACTTGAGGACGTTTTAAATATGTGAATAGAAATATATCTGGAGTGGAATCATGCAGTGGTGCGCTGTGGAGTGAAATCGTGGCGAGGAGCGATCGAGCGCGACGAGTGCTGAGGACCTTGTCGGTGGCAGGAGGCCAGGGCTGGTGCTGAAAGAATTAAAAAATATAATACGTACGATCAAAAAACTACAATTTTTTTTTTATTGTAGTTTTAAAAAAATACAGCCTGTATATACGTCAGTGAAAGCTCTTTGTTTTACAAACACTTTTAACATCGTTTCATAAATAAATACCTGCTGTTCTATAGGACTTTTCTTTTTATTAAAACTTAATTATATTACTTAAGGCGAGGATATGTGAAAATAACGCGCATAGTCGCTACTTTGACGATCAAATATCAACACTTCTATCGATTCTATAAATAAAATAAAAACACCAATTAAAAGAATATATCCTTAATACAATTTTAAATCGAATAGAATTTTAAAATTCATTATAATAATGTAGAAATAAGATGCACAAGATTATGTAAAAGTAGCACCAAATATTATTTTCTCGTCCTAGATCTCGTTATTTGAAGCGATAGTCATAGTTTTTTTTTAGGAATATCAATTTCCGAATACTCACTTAGATTTTAAATCAGTTACATTTTTCATTTGACCCGCCAATTTCTATAAAAACGCAAAAGAGTTCAAATATTCGCCCGCCGCGTATCACGCACTCGTGTCTTGCTTCACAAATCTCAACCTTATTTTATGGAATTAAGAACAGCTCTGTCCGACCGCCACATATACTCGCCTTAATATTATCTTATATAATGGTAACCCTATGATTTAAACGCGGATATTGTGCAACACTTCATAGGGTGGTAACACAACGTCGCGTCGTGACTATTAGAGTCACACGGCGTCGCTCGCAGCCAACAGGTGACGTTTATTACTACATCGCCTCGTGTAAATGTGTTCCGGGGTTTAAACTTTTTTAGAAAAATATACGAGTTAAGCTGAATTTTCTAAGTAGGGAAAGTCTAATCGTTTATTTTTGTGAAGGTAGTTGGATTTGAAAAGTTCAAATAAGCTTTGCTTACGAGTATTTGACATACATTTGACGATTGATCTCTTACAAATTAAACACGTTAAAATAAGGCTGATTTACCTTCCTATAATTCCTTCCTTCTATAAAAGAAATTTGTGGTAGGCTACCTAGATAAGAATGGAGTGAAATCGTCACTCAAAATTATTGGTTGGAAATCATTATTATGCGTACAACTATGTACAAATACTAGAATAATTAAATCAGATATTATTTAAACTTGACTGAAATATATTCTTCAAAGGGTACAATGAAAATATAACATTCAAAGAGAATTAATATTAACAAGCCGCTTCGGATTATGAATTATTAATGTGTTCCAATTCTAAAGAAGGACGAATATTTTGACTTCAATGTTGTACTTCAAGGACGTACGAGTGCGTGGAGACATTCATCTATTTGAAGCTAGGCATTATAAAATTAAAAACCGTAAAATACATACATAAGTTTTTACAAGTTTTTTATCTTTATATCTTTATATGGTGTATTCATTCTCCTCATCGTACATCTTTGGTAAAATGAGAGGCATTTTCCCAGCAGTGGGTCATTACAGGCTTACCCTTTTTTACTATGTGTTGTGTCCATCCTTTACACCTTAACATTTGAACGATTCGGTTTTAAGATGCTTAACGATTGTAAAAGTATTCTTAACCGGTCACACGATATGACGGTCGTTAACATTACTTTTTATCATACGTGTCATACTATTTTTAGTGAAGAGATTAATGCAACACTGCCTTGTCACGCATCTTGTTATTCAAACGGCTGTTAAGACCTTTTAGATCCGAATCCGAATTCTAAGCGAATAGCCATGTATGAGTTAGCCGGCTCGTCTCCTAACCTGTTTCATAAAACATTATCATGTTATAATAAATAATTACATAATTTAATGAACTTTATATTAATATGTCAATTTCTTTGTTTTCAGATCACACCACGGATGCCAAGTAAGTGCTTAATTTAAATTTAATTCGCAGACAACAAATATAAAGCCGCAAATTCTTAAAAACAAAAAGGTTTCTTTTTCCCTCGTTATCAAATCACAACAGGAGTTGTTTTCGAGGAATTATCTTCAAAAATAAGTGATGAATGATTCATTTAATCCTGAAACTGTGAAAGGAGCTACGTTTCCATAACGACGTTCGAATCGGCTCGAACAAAACACGGGATAATCTTTAAAAAAAAGTTTGGATGTATTTTGACAGCCGTTACTTTGAATATATTTAGATTTAGATAACATTACAACGAGCGGCGAGACGAGATAATGCGATCGTAAGTACTTATTGCCTCTATGATCTTTTTTGACAGGAATTGTTTCAATATTATGTTTGATCTTGATCAGTAGCGTCGAAAGACTAACGAATACAGCATGGAAAATCTGATAACTACTGTCTCAATATTATTGTATACTCGTATGGTAAGTAAAGTAGATAGTGCCCAATGTCCTTTTTCGGTGATTATTGAAGAAAAAATAACTAACAATTAAGGCTTATTTATATCTTACTCATCTCCAGTAAGCTGAAGTCGGGCCTTACACTTAATTTTGTAATTCTTCTTCGCATTATCCTGGCTATGAAGATCTCGGTCGGTAATACGTTTGAGATTACGTCACCATCTGTCAGTTGATCGCAAATAACACTTTTATTAGCCTGGAACATGCATGAAACACTCAAAATATTCCCATTAACTTAACCGCCGTCGTTAAAGCAATCTAAACGGGATATTAATGTAATTACGGCATTACATACGTGTTCCCGTATACAACGCGCCGTACACACGAACATACCGTGAGTAAAATAAACGCAATCAGCAAGCATCAAAAGGAACTCACACAAAACACCCTGAAGGGTCTATTTAGAAAGCTTTTGAATTGAAATATAAAAATATATTTTGATGGGAACGCGTTTGAACATCAGTTATATTGGGGCGCGTAAAAAGTTTATGTAAGAGTATTGATACGAAGTATTGAGGTATTGAACAAATGATGGCAACTCAATCTACCAATAAAGCATAAATACTTTGAACGTTAACAATAAATGACTTTGCTTGATTCATTAGAAAATGTGCTGATTGTTTTGATTGGGGTCTTTGTAAAATTTTCCCCTTATCGGTATTAGACATTCACAGCTTCATTTGGAGCCAAACTGAATAAATTACGTTCGAATAATGATAATTATGACTTCATTATATCTTTGCATCATTGCTAAAATTAAGTATGCTTTTCCACCAAAGTTACGTAGCATGGCAACGCTATACAATCGCATAGCTCTACTGGAAAGGTATCCTAAAACTGCGTAATAATTAATCTAAAAAAGCTATAAAATACAAGTAAACTACAAATAAACCTCTGTATTAATATGGTATCCATATCAGGGCCATGTTTTACGAGCGAGCTGATGTATCTGTAAATATTTTTATCGTCGGACGTCGAATAACTCCCAGATAAGTTATCTATTGGTTAGAAAAGTTGTATTACTTATAGTTTATTGCTTACGTTGAGCGGTGGTTGTTTGATCTGACGGGTAGCGGTCATGGGTCATAGTTATATTGTTGGTTCATGGTTGTCATATCTATATAGTTATCTTATATATAAAATTCTCGTGTCACAGTGTTCGTTCGCGTACTCCTCCGAAACGGCTCGACCGATTCTCATGAAATTTTGTGAGCATATTGAGTAGGTCTGAGAATCGGCCAACGTCTATTTTTCATCCTGAAATTCCCGCGGGAACGGGTACAACGCGGGTGAAACCGCGGGGCGCAGCTAGTATCTATATATTTATATCTATAATAAAGTATGTAAAGCTGAAGAGTTAGATTTTTTGGTTTTAATTTTTCGGTAATATGAACGCGCTAATCTCAGAAAATTAATTAAACTAGTCCGATTCGATTTTTTTTAATGGGCCATATTCACACAAGGTTGCAGGCTTTTTTCATAAATAATTCCAAGGGAAACAGTTACAACGTGAGTAAAACCGTGGAGCGCTTCTAGTGTTAGAAATATTTTGATAACTATCTTAAAAATGTTATAGTTGTGATATGTTTTTAGATATCTCAGAGTTAAACTAACTTTGTTTAATTCAAAATTGTCAAACTTGTTCTTGCAAAACTTAGTCCCACTGTTGGAGAAAGGAATCTTTATATTTTATTATTTTCCTTCTCCATCTCAATGTTTTTTATGAAACTTCAAAGTAATCTTCAAATAGTGAAATGGCGCCGTAAATCTATGTTTTAATCAATTTCTTTCATTAACTCGAAGTCACAGTTAAAAGCCAATTTAAAAAGTCAAAGTGTAACAGAGGAATTTCAAAAATATGGCACAACGGTTATTCTGGCGTGTCCTTCGACATTTTTTTATTATTATTAAAAACTATGAACATTAATTAATATTAATTAATCACGTAACTGAAACGTGTTATTTTGTACTCAATTTTAATAATTTATAATCCTGTTTAATTTAAATAAAACAAACAAAACAGTAATTTTTAAATAATTAACCCTCTCGATTTCCACTGTCCCCAGTGCAAAGTCAAATTTAATTACTGAATTATTGTGCTATGGTCTTAGATTACTTGGCATCTTTTGTGGTTTTTATTAAATGTGTACCGTGTTCTTTAGTTTTGAGGCTCAACTTGATCTTAAAACTTCTTTAATTTAAGGAAAATTTAATAAATGTATTGTCCCCATAGTGTAATATTTCCGGACATGTCGATTTTGTTACCATGATTTTTCCATAAAATATTTAACCAAATATATTTTTTTATTCTCAATAATACGGTAACACTAACGCTACTTTGTTCGGCCATTTTGAACGCGTCGTGACAGTTTTATTCTTTCCGTTTTCGAAAGTGGTTGTGCGGACGATTGGACTGGAGCAAAATTTACCGTCAGGTTTGTAATGATTGTTTGATAACTTTACTGCGTTTATTTAAAACATAGAAATTATAATGTTATATAGTATTTTAATACTATAAATTAAGTGTGTATTTTATTTTATGGTAAAACAGAATCGATTTAATAAATAATATTTAGTGTCAGGTAGACGCATTATGTTACTTCGGGTTTGTTACTATAGGCAGGGTAACATATAGCCGGACAGTAAAAGTAACAAAACCGACAGCATAAGGCTAGTTCTACATAGTGAATTTAATTAAATTAAATATTTTAATTTATCTGATATTAAATATGCAATGTATAAAATAAAAGTTTTACTAAATAAACTGATTTATTATTTATTAGTACCAATGACGGATCTTACTTAAGTACTTACTTACTTATCTGATATTAAATATGCAATGTATAAAATAAAAAATTTACTAAATAAACTGATTTATTATTTATTAGTACCAATGACGGATCTCTTGTTTTTTTATTTAGGTTAAGTAAATGTTATATTATTTAATTAAGTACATAAAGTCAGGTGAAAAAAAAGCCATTGGCATCCCTGTCAAGGATTTTGTAACATAACCCTGTCAGTACAACTATATTTATCGGTCTTGTAAACTATGCTTTACAATTTTGTTACCCTCGGTTTTGTTACTGTCCCTGAATATTTTAAAGCAATTTTTATAGATTTTTTCGTTTATTTCTCTCCTAATAGAAATGAGCTGATTCCAGGTTAAAAAAATAAAAAAAATGAAAATAAATATTGTTTTTCTCGTTTTATATATCTTAATATATATTGATAACATTTAAAATAGACGTGACTTTGGAGCAATAGTAACAAACTCGAGTTAAAAACTGATTTTCTAAACTGTTTCAATATGTGTGTGTCTTAAAATTGTGTTTAGTGCCGTAAAAGGGCTATAACTTAGTCTAATAAATGACTCAAAGTGATGATTAACATAATAGTTTTATTTCTATTTAACTTTGAATATGGTAACAAAACGGACACAAACTCATTAGTTACTCTTCTATTTTTATATTTTTTACCTTTAAATAATACTTAAGTCAATAAAAAACCTCACATTTAAAAAATTTACGAAGTAGTTCTTAATTTAAATTAGCTAAATTACCTTTTTAGTCAAGTTTTTTTTTTAAGTCTAATTTCATCAGTTGTACTCGATTTTTGAAATTCCTCAACAAATAGACTCCCAAATGGAGGTAAATTGAGCTTCATTTCCATATTGGATCGAGTTTATTTGTCAATAAAACACGGCGACATAATATTTTTACGATATCGCCTCACTTTAATGCCCTGTTTACATTAATTTCGCTGAGGGAATGTTTGGACTAACCAGTAAAAATATAACGTCTGACAAAGTTTCCGTTTTATTACATTTTGATATTAATAATGTTTGTGTTTTTAATCGTATTCTAGCTTTATAAACCGCACATCGGTATCGGAGTATACGCAGCATATTGATATGAAATATTTAGATTTACAATTAGTTGCACACGTTAAAAAAGGTGATCCGTAGTTTTTTGCCTAAAAAAAATAACACAAATTCAACCTAAAATCTTCATCTTTATAACCTATCGTAATTATAATATGAACTATTAGGGGGTACAAAGTTTAATACAAATGTCAGTCTCCAATCAAATATCAATGGTTCAATCAGAATGGATCTCGTACCAGTTCAAATACGAGTATTGTATTAATTCAGTAACAGATACAATTGAGCATAACGTCGCTCTGACGTCACAGTGTGTTTCATATATCACGCGTCCAGGTTGCAGACACATTGACAACATATTATGTTTATATGCACCGTTGATTTACTACAATTGTATTATACACAAGATACGAACATTGGAGATGATATAATTGAAAGCATTAAACTATTATTGTACATCGCACTATTCAAAGTTCATGATCGATTCAAGAACCCTGAATGATAAATGAAACTCCATACAATCTCCTAATAGATTCATCCGTAGTCCACACAAGCTACGTGTAAGTTATGAGAATCTATTACGTATTGAATATTAACCGTTTTGCAGGGATCGTGTAGCCGCGGTCTTAATCTACATAATAGCGTTCACATGTTAGCAAATTAGCTTTGGCCGTCTCGCCTCGCTCGCGTAGCTCTCGTAGCAGTTTTGTAACTAATCGTAGCAATTTCGTAGTCTCGTAGTTATACTACGCTGTAGCTACTGCGTAGCAATGATTTTGTAGTATCGTTTTGTTCACATGAATTATCTACTATAGTATAAAACAATTTTATTTCTCTTTACGGTCGAACATAAAACGTAAACGAGTTTACTTTTCGTATCGAAAACACTTACATTTATCAAAACCTGTATCAAAGGCTGCTTCCAATTGAACGCGATCTTTACAAATACCAAGATTAAGTACATTTATTTATTAAATGAATGCTTTACACTACGCGCCCGTTCGTAACGTGCATGAAATATCTTTTATATTTTACCGTTTTAGTAATAACTTAATATGTGAAATAAGACGCGTTCTTTATAAATACGTAATGGAAATACTTCCAAATTGGATAAAGTAAACTCGAAAACTGCTGGGTCGATTCGACTGGTTTTGGTTTTAATGTTTTTATTTTAGTCCTTTTAATGCATAGTGCCGAGCCATTGAAATTCTGGACACAGTCAAATATTAAATAATTCTGTGTAAGTCTCGAGTTAGTTACACAATTTAGAACTCGAGAACGACTGAGCCGATTTTAATGATTCTTTTTGTATTTTATTTATTTTGGTCAGGAATAGGTCAATAAGTAATAAAAATCCCGGAAATTCCCACGGGAATGGGTGCCCTGCGGGTGAAACCGCGAGGCATAGCTGGTAATAGTATGTACTTAAATTAACCAGCACTGCCCAGAGTACCATACCCTGGGCAGCACAAGCTGAGCTTGCTCCAACCGCTTTTTATTATTTTAAGTTTTATGAGACACGTATCTATGTAATTTTGTGTTCTTCAAAAGCAATATTTTTTATTATGTATATAAATAAATACGTACACAAATTACTCACAGACAAAAAAAAACACCAACATAATTATGCTGAAATACCATTTTATTAAACGGAATAGTAATTCTCGTGTTCAAAGCTAAATGTTTGCGCTGTACATGCGGGCAGCATGAAAATAAAGCTAAAAACAATACGTCCATTACAATTTCGAGTCTTTACAAAAACGAGTTGTGTTCGAGCGGCGAGCGAGGATTACGGACGAAAAACCGATAATTATAAGGCCTACAAAGCCTGAGCCCGCTTTTTGTGGATCCTTCATACTATAAGAGCCTCCGCCCACTATAGGCACTCCAGTCTGTAGACTGACTTGTTGGATACTGGTCAGGTTGACCATCCACTCGATGAAGAAGAAGAAGAAGAAGAAGACCGCGGTCTTTTGTGAGAATATTAACGTTTTTAGTATGAATTATTTAGAATTAACACAAACACAGTTGTCATTGGATATTTTTTAGGTAAATAGACAAAAAGTCTCTGACAGATAACAAAGTCTGTTAGACGTCACAAAGTCTCTTTTCTATTGTGTGCTCCTTTATATAGTTTGATAACACAAAAAACTGTCTAAATACCGTCTTCACTATAGTGTAATCAGGATCTTGAGACAGTACTCGTTTGGGCTCATTCAAACTTTTAGACACTTGAAGAATGTTGAGACACTTTAACTTAGTTATTGTTTTAAGAAGGGCACAGTGGTTGATGTTTTGTGTGGGATGAAATAATTATTGTAAGCACTTTCTATATTAAACGCTAATTGACTTATTATGCGAGATGAAAAATAAAAAATATTGCAATTAAAAAATAAATTATTTTAGAATTGATTATTTAGACTCTTCAACCATTGTATGTTGCGTAGACCTTTCAAGACAGTCTGTTTCCATACTTTAAACTGTATCTAAAAAGAAGGTTTATGCAGAAAAAAATCTACCGACAACTGCTGTTAGACTTACATCAGACTTAACTACTGGAATTAGTCAGTCCTAAGACTGCCTTCAGTGTTTTATATTAAAAACGTATTGCAGCCAGCCAGCTCTCGTACTACTCGAGTCAGCTCGACAGCGGCGTCCGTTCGTGTTTCGTGTTCACTCGCTCGTTACCTCTGTTTAAGAATTGTTCGCCGCAATCTGGGCCGATGGCCGATAATTCCTTTCGTTGTGTCTTCAAATATTATTGGATGGGATTAATTAATCTTTTCTGATTTATCCAAGTTTACTGATTTATCCAAGGTTGGTGTGATGTATTGTTTTGGGGTACATTAAGTTATTATATATATCAATAATGCATGGTTACTTTTAGTGTGGTGATATCATTGATTAAGTTTTGTATAAAGGTCCAGTGAGTTGTTCTTTGCAGGCACCAAGCGTGAAGTTAAATTGAAGCTGTCAACGCATTTTGCATTTTTCGTATTATGCAACCCAATCGGGTTGTTGTAATCTAACTGAAGATTTACTTTACCATTCTTAATCTACAGCATCTGCATCGTGCCCGACAGTACGGATTGGTAGCTCTGGGCCGAACCGATAAAAGTCCTCACTACAACAATTGTTTTGTATATAAACGTACGCGGCACGTCACGCGTCACTCCGAAGAACACTAAACATTATATTGCAGCGATAAATATTTAAAATCGACACAATACCCGCCGCGGAGCCGAGTGGAACGAAACATCAAACATCCGACTTGTCTGAATAAATAATACAAACCAACAAAGTGTTTCGCAAAAAGATAACCCAATTCTTGACGGACGTAAAGCCAACAAGCAAATTTAGACAGACAGACAATTTCACTCTCTACGAGAACACCTTCGGAACCCTTGTCAAGCCGCTTGTTTCATGCTTCGCTTGCTTTTTATTATTTCTGCGCTCACTCTGTTAGTTTCGTTATTGGATCAACTATAAATTGCACCAACGTACATCCTTGTCGCACTGAATCTCTGCATCAGTCTCATGGAGATCGAAGGTGAAATGAGAATTTATACAGACGCAGGGACTGCGACAAAGCTCTTAGCTTATTGAAGGCAATCGACACTAGTGCTTACGACGATTTATTACATGTGTCGGCAGACTATACCTACTTACTGTAGCTCTGCTGTGGGTTATGTCGTTATAGTAAAGTTAACGACGACTTGTCTCGAGTTTTCCTTGAAGTAACCTTTTAATCAATGTGATAGTTAAGAGCCTGTCCAGAAAGCGCGATTTACGCGCGTGTCCACTCGCGCGAAGGCACACGCGCGGTCTCGAGTTACTAGAGCTACATACATCCGGTCCAGATGCTCTCGCGCGTTTTACGCGCGAGTGCCAACGCGCGAGTCGGCTCGCGCGTAAATCGCGCTTTCTGGACAGGCTCTAACTCTTGCTACATGCTATATCGTCATCGAAAATAAACTATTGAATAGGCGGCCGATAGTAGCATTTCTATGTGAGCACTACCGTGCTTCAGAGGACATATACAATTAGGAATCTCGGTTGTTTCGGATTGCTAGACCATGTCGGTGACTTTGAGGTGATCTACAAACAAACTTCCATCACCAGTGTTCACTCTAACTAAACCACTCGAACATATCTACTTACAAGTATCAAACTAAAATAGCCTATAATTGAACTGCAGTGCAATCAAAACAATTCAACTTAACCGCTTATTTGTTCAAAACAACGCAAAATCAATTGATAATTAACCAATTTAAATCCCTATTTTCCGTCTCTATTGTTCAACAGCAACAGATTCCATTCACATGTCACGGAATCTAATTTTAATTAAAACTTCACAAAACAACAATTAGTTTTTAACAACCGCACTGTAATTACATATTTGCAAACAATAGTTCTTACCGCGATTTCAATATCAGATGTAAATATTATATCGAACGTATTTGTGTACAATTTTATTGAATTCAATTTCAATAAGTTATGTTATTTCATTTCAATTGACCACAAACGTTTCATGTTATAATCGTGATACTGAAATATAGTTAATTAACTCATATCGTTGTTAAAGATAAAACCGTTAACCAACAAACGAGGCTGATTAAATAGAGATGTAATCTGTACTTATTTATCTCTACTTGTTGTATTTATATCAAAATAACTGTATTTGTCCTTCTGTTACGCTTTAACGCCAACACCATTTAATACTTAGATATTTACGAATCTTACCAAGATCAACATTAAATCAATAAGACGGATAATATTCAATTCCGAAATTTCAGCAATTGAAATTTCAAACAGCGAATGGGCATGTTACGGGCGAAACCGTGGGGAACAACACTCCTTAATAATCTCAAAGGCCGAACACACAATACAATTTGAAATTACAACCAAATAACAGTACCATAACATGTAAAACCTGCAATGTGCCGGAGTCTGTCCTTTCAATGTCAAGAATTGCATGGAAACAAATTTCTGTTTACCGTAACGTCCCCTTAGCGTCCCTTAGCGTAATAATAACGTGAAAACGGTTCCATAACGGGCGGGAAACCGGTCGCTTCAAAGGCCGTGACCGCAAATTGAATGGAGTCCATGTCGCAGCCGTGCGGGGCACCTCCCGGCAGAACGCAGTACCACTCTACTTTCGATGCGGTCGGTTTTATTCGGTTTTGTAGACTAACCACCTAAATGTAGTATAATCAACAACAGTCTTTAGACTGACTTAATCGACGCGTAAGTGACATGACTTGTATTGTTAGTCTAACAGACAAAAAGTCCATCAGACGTTTTATCCCTAGTAGGCGAATTTCCATGTTATCTTAGAGCTAATACTGTTTGACTACAGTCTCAAACTTAACTTTGCTCAAGCTCTTACATTACCAATGTCTAGTCTATCTAAGAACTAGTTTATTTTCGTTTATAATGAGTATAAATCGTTTGAGTAAGTTAGTTAGTATATTGGTAGTATCAATCTGATAGAGGTCACATCTGATAACAATGTTCAGCAAACCCAAAGCCAGCCAAATTGTAGTGGTGGAAGTGGATGGGCAACAGTTCCTGTCCAGCACTATAGGCAGCAGCACCTCGCCTGCGTCACGGGGCTTCTAATTGGATAGGTACACTTCATTTGCTCACAATCTGTATCGTACATACTTAGCCCGAGGGAGTTCCGGCCAGATACACTCGCTTATTGAGGAAAATGGAGAGTCGATTAAGTGTTCTTGTCTGAATGTTTGTTCTATTCAATTACGAAGTGATATAGTTCAATACTTATGGGAGTTGTGATGGTCCAGCAAGCGGACGGTGACTAGCAAATTATGTATTAGAAAAAGAATATCAAACAATAAGGAGTCATCCCGGGACCACGAGCGGTGTAATCCGCTCGAAACGTCGGGTACGTATTTTTTTAGTAAAATACGTTAAATTATCTAACGCGATACAGACCCGTTTCATTTTACTAAATACACGATTTGCGCTCATTAAGTATAAATAGTTTTATAAGTATATTAAACAAATAGGTAGCTCTTACAATATAATTCTAGCACATTTTTCAACTTTGCTGTTTGTCCTCATTAAATTTGGGTTCACCAAATGTAATTCAAGATACAAAAAATACAATATTATTGCATGGTGTCGATCTATAAAGTCAATTTCCGCAAGTGTATAGAAACAAGAAAACCCTCCCATATTTGTGAGCGCGTGACGTCATAGCCCGAGGCGTAATATAGATGAGAGTGAGAGTAATACCAGAGATCGAAATATCGGCGTGACATCGACATCCAATGAGAAATTCGTGTCTCTGTTGTAAGCCTATTGTGTCACAGAGGATGTCTCAATATCGCACGCCGCACGCTTCGGCGACTCCGAATAATAGTCAAATATAACCTAAGTACACAGTTATGATACTCCAAACCGAACTTCAATACTGAATATTTGGACAACGAATGGTTGATGGCCGAACCCACTCGGGATACCCATTTGTTTAAAAAAAAGAATCACTTTCCAAAGGGGTTTATTCAGTAGCGGGCGAGGGTTCAAAGTAATATTGATGCTCAAATAAGTACACTACTGTACCTTCTTTAGGAATAATGCCATTGTTTCGACAACCAACACGAACAGTTACACACTCGTGCCACAAACAAAAGCAATCGAAGTAACACATTCCCGTCCATAATGAAAGGGCCATTATCTAATTAATAATTAAACAAACGTTAACTATGGCACGTTAACAGACACAAATTGGGTCGGTGGAGTGGTGCTCGGAGCGAATCAACATTAGGAATATGTAGTGCAGTGGATTCCGCAGAGGCATCAAATACGGGCTGAGCGCAAACAGGGTTATTGACTGTTCGATCACAACGTTGATTAATTCGGTCTCGAGCGAGCTTGTCGTCTGTTGACGCCGCGCACCTGACCGCCGCCACTACTAAGAACGCAAACACTCCATTCATACACGATCCGACCGAACGCAACCGCCGCGCCGCCGCGCCGCGACCATGCGAGTTAATTAAACGAATATTAGTCAATAGCAAATTGGATAATTTCGCATCACAAGAATTTGGAACAAAGCTCGCTCGTTATACGAGTTTGTTTATTAAATTACATTAGTTGAAAGGTGTTCGGGGAGATGTCGAACAAAAATTTTAATTTTGTAAAGCGAAGGCGGGACAATTCATTAGAAGAAAATTTATCGACGTTCGTAATGAAAGCGCTCGAAGTATTTCTTTATTTAGCGATCGTTTATCAACGTCCGATAGATGCGATCCGATGAGTCGGGACGAGGGAGGTTATCGGTAATTTTCACAATGACCTCTCTTCTCACCTGAGGGACTTGAAATTCAAAGAATATTTTTATCTTTTCCTTTTACGACCCATGGACGTTTGGGAAAACAAAAAGATTAAAAAATCACCGTTACTCCCAACGCTGAAAATGTTTTACATTTACATTTTGCTTCCCAAATTTCTTATTTCAGGGCGTTTGTTTTTAAAATGTTTAAATAGTTGAACAAATCGGTCAAGAGCGAGTTGAGTACACTCGCATGGAGAAGGTCCCGTACTTATTATTATTGTTATTCGTAATTTTCTGTTATTTTAAAACCACTAACTTCGCGTAAGCCCTCCATAGTTGATCTTACCATCCTCACGTAACTATCCTTTTGGTTAATTAAAACATTCCTGAACAACTTCCTTGTTTGTCAAAGAACTTTATGGAACACGGAACTTACAGTCTCACATTCTTGTTGAGTTCTCATGTAAGTTACCTTGACCAACTATGTATACTACCCTTACTTTACTAACGCATTTTACATGGTAAATACTTCAGACCAAATAAGAGCCTAAGACAGACATTCGATAACCGAGAAGTGAAGCCTGTTATACAAACATAAATGCTCTTATATAATTTGTTGGTATGTAAGAACCATGTATACACGCACACGCACATGGCACAATGGTGTAATTATGTATGTGTCACTGTGTTGTACTCCGCGCTGATTCTTGACTTTTGATCGTGTTTAGGTTAGATAGGTAAAAAAGAGTTAGGTATATTGTTAACAATTTAATCTGTAACTCTATAAATAAAGTCCTTAATTTAAGTAGACACCAAGTACACCATTCGCGCCGGCAACATTGATGTATCGAGCATGTGACAGTTATTGCACGCACAGCTTATATTTCAAGATGGCGTCCATATTTCACAGCGCGCGATAATGGCGAATAACACAAAACGGGCGGAACATAAAAATAAATCTCGCAGATTATATCTGTTCATCGACGCGGTCTGCTCACCGATATTAAACTGTTCATGGTCGGTTGTTAAGTGTTTACAACGCGTTTCATATCGACGCCCGAATTAATAACCTTCGCATTACGCTTTACTATGTTTACTAATATTCGGAGTTATTTAAACAGTTATTACTCGGCGCGTGTGATGTGTCAATAATGTTCATGACGTCATCACTGTTGTGTAACAGTGGAATTTACATTGTTAAATGTTCTCATTATGTTTTGACGGTTTTCTTCTCTACATAAATCTCTATTCTCTACTACATTTAATACTAATAAAACAACGTGCATCGCGACGTCTCGTCTGTCTCTATGCATATTTGCGATAACCACAAAAATTGGTGAACATATTTTTATGTAGTTTTCTCCAACAGACCGAAAAAAGCATCGTCTTCTTTTTATTTTGAAAATAGAAAACTTAGAACGAGAAAAAACAAAGTGAGTAAAACCAGTGTTTGCATTCGATATTAAGTAAAGAGAAATAAGTCTACATCCATGCGATGATGCAGCGAGAGCGAATAGCGAATATTTGGTAAAATGAACACAAAAATAATGAAAGAGGCGATTTTTCGAAAAATAATATGGTGATGTATTATGTTCATTTATCAACACATTCGCTCTTCGCCGTGGCCGCTGCTACACCGTAGCTCCCTCGGACAAATTTAAATTTAATTTAAACATTATTCAACGCCTCGGTGGTCTAGTGGTACGTGCACTCACCTGCACACAAGACTGAGGTCCCGGGACCTTGGTCGAGCGAAAAACATGTTACCTATTTTCAAACATGGCACGTTTGAGATCACCAATCCGCATTAGGGAGAGCATGGTGATTGCGTCTAATCCTATGATGTGTGATGAGAAACCTATGCCTTAGAGTGGGACATTACAGGCTAATACTTTTAAGCATTGTTTAGTACAAACTAATGATCTTAAATATGTAAATCGTCAGTTTATTACTGGACCCGCTTGTTCTAATCGTTAGACCATGTCAGCGGCAGGCAGTCTAAAATCGCCAGGATTGGCCACCAACCAACTCGAGCTTACAGTACCAAGTCATGTTGTGTGATACATATTTCGTCTAACAATCGAACGCTCGTTTGTTCGGTACAACCTCCCGCGGCTGTAATTGCCTCCATAACTAATGACTCGGGATCAAGTAGTCGCGAACGATGATTTATGTTGACAAAGCTGCTGTTCACTGACGACACACAAATACCTATTGTTTTATGTTAATCCCGCTATAAATGTTGGTTATCTATAATATTGTACTGGCATTTGTCGGAGGAGAATAATTGAAGTTCGCAATTGAGTGATACTTTACTTTGCACAAAGTAACTTGCTAACGTACTTAAGGCCATTAATTGAAACAATAATGGGTTGGCGTATTTTTATGCATTACATGGTAATATAATAATCACTCACTCATTAAAATCATTTGGTTATGAGTAACATCTCTGAGTAAGCTAAAATATATTTGTGAATCTGCTGAATATGTTTTGGAAACAAATAAAAGCGTTGTGCGAACTTACGTTGCGAACCCGCGATATTTATTATACAATTTTTATAGCTAAGTTTTCCGTGAAACATTGGGTTATGTGTTTTAAATATTGCCTTGTCAAAACAGTCTCAAGATTACCCCGTGTCTCGACATCCAACCACGGCTCATCCTTAAATAATTCCGCCTCCGCCCCGAGACCGACGTCAATCCAGAATCTAATTCATCAAGCTTTAAGCTTCGTATTCTAGATTTAGTACTTGCTTTAATGCTTAATTTACAGAATTCTCTCATAATCTGATTTAAGATTCAGGTTTCTCCGAGTCCACGTTTAATATGAATTCATACACATTCGTAGGATAGAAAGTTAGACAATTACTAAAACTGGAAACTGGAAATTAGTGACACTTTAAACCTAGTTCACAGAGACGCCAAGCGTTGCGCATCGCGTGTGCATCAAAATAGAACGCTTCTATAAGAACGCTCTCATAAATTACCATACGTTTGATATGAACGCGCAACGCCACACGCCTATTCCCTGAATAAGGCCTTAGTTTATCAATATATATTATAAAACTAGGTTCGCCGCGTCCAATAGGAAAAATAACGTTGCAAAAATATCATGAACCAAAACCTGTGTTTGATTTATTTTTTCCTCAAACGAAGCAAAGCAAAACGCTGGTGCCATCATATACTCCACACTACACTCTAAACGTCTGAGATATTGAGTCACCCTATACCTCACCGGTCAGCTGTCAACAGCCTCTGGTCCGTCATTACCTCGCCTCCGTCCCACAAAGGTCCCTGCATCCCTTTCATTGAGAGATTCATATCGCCCTCAAAAGATACAGGCCAGTCAGCCGTCACTCGTGAATAGAGATACTTACTCGTATAAGAAGTTAATACAAAGTGCTGTAAAGTTCAGGAGGCTTATAACCTCGAATACATCTGAACTTGTTTGAATAAATAATTATTTTATATAGAATACTATCAGCGTCAGCGGCTGTATCCGTAGATTTTGATTGCGCATTACGCATACCTACATACATATGGTACATCCTCACAAACTTTTATATTTATAACTAGCATCGCCCCGCGGTTTTACCAGCGCAGTGCCCGTTTCCATGAGAATTTTGGGATTTTTTATACATATAAACCTTCCTCTTGAATCACTCTATTTTTTTTAAACCGCGTCAAAATCCGCGCAGTAGTATTTGAGTTTATCGCGAACAGATAGACAGACGCGGCCGGGGACTTTGTTTTAAAATATGTAGTGATAGTATGTAATTGTGCAGAATACAATACAATGGCACAGTTCATAGCGTGCCTTTTTCTTGGTCATTCCTGAATTATGTCCACATTAATAATATAACATTTAAATTACATCATACATCTCTAAGTTATTCTTTGACTCACACACAATGTGAATGTTAAGTCTGTGTCAACACAACTTATAAAATAATTATATTGGATACAACAACGTCTGACCTCGCCCTTCAAAAACAATATTTACCAAACATTTCGCCCATTGAATACTGATTCTTGACACCCTTTTGAATAGTTTCTGCTATGTTGTTTCAGTCCCATTAATATTGTATTGTAAATACAATAGTATTGTACAAATGTATTGTAAAAACAAGGTGTTTGTTTTGAATAGTGTGTACAAGAACTCAATATTTGATCTGTTTTCAGCCAAAATACAGATAATGTTCTACATAGTAGACTGTAGAGACTATATTCTGATTACTGTCGCATCACGCAAATGACACCAGTCATTAAGAGGTACATACATATATTAACATTTCGCCATATTAGAGTTTCATGCAATTCTTAAGTTTGAATTACCTAAACAGAAACGTGAAAACGACTTATATAAAAATATCTGAGACAAATACAAACTTCCATTTCTAACCATAATACATTTAAAACCAAAAAATGTCCTACAATCGGATAACACTGAAAGTTAACATTAAAGCTTAGTTTGACGCAAAAATATTGAAATTCACAAATCTCCGCGGATTGTTCGGGCGGTGAAGAGCTACTCTTGAATTCGATCCGAGATCCGCGCTCAGCTAGTTGTTATCCGCGACGACGCTAATCCCTCTTCGGATCTCCGATAGTTTTACTTATTCAAACTTTATTTCCTTTTGTACGTTTCAGGTAGGTGTAGGATTAACGTTTTCTACTTCAGGAACAAGATGTACCAGGTTTAAACTAGCTCAAAGTAGCTCAAAAACACAAAATAATGATTTATTCTAGACGTGAACGGGCACGAGCGGTGCCCCGTGCTAAGTACGGGGCTAAGTTCAAAATGTATGAATTTCTTACATGAAGCAGTTTCTACTAGGCTCGAACGAGGCTCGAACGGTCATACAATGACGTTACTGATAACATTGAGGACAAATATGTCTGGAGTCAAATTCCTGCACCTGCAATATCTGTATTCTATACTTACATGAATACTATCCTTATTCCGCCTTTACTTGGATGGGTGGCCGATAGTAGATTCTAACTGAGCGCTATCGTGCTTCGGAGGCACGTAAAGTTGTCGTTTCCAGTTGTTTCAATCCATAGATGTGTCGAGTGTCAGAGGCCTTTTGGCGGTCTAAAAACTCCAACTCCAGGGTTGGTCATTAACTTACTTTTTACTATGGAGTAATGTTTTGGAAAAAAACGATGTTCGAATTTTCCTTAAAACAAATGCTACCTAATTAAGTTATTTATCGCTTCAAGTGTTCATTACGACACATGGAATAGTGTAATAGGCATTCTGTAAATGACCTTGACTGTTAAACCATTAAACGCGTACCTTATGAATCTAGATCTCAAATTAAATCAACTTCAAGACAAAGTTCAAGACATGAACTGTCAAATACAAGAAACAACATTACAGAGTACCTCGAGGCACTGAAATAATGACAAACGCGCGACTGGAATATAATGTAATGTACAATTTTTATTACGTTGAAAAGCAAAAGAAGGTTGAATTTAAGAATGTATTGTAATACGGAATAACATTTTATTTTCTACATGGAATAATGCATTTCTACTTCACTTTGTTTGTCTGTATGCTTAAATCTTTAAAATTACGCAACGGATTTTGATGCGGTTTTTTGTAATAGGTAAAGTGATTCAAGAGGAAGGTTTATATGTATAAAAATTCCCGAAATTCCCACGGGAACGGGTACAACGCGGGTAATACCACGGGGCGCTGCTAGTTTTTATTACTAAACTAGCAGCGCCCCGCGGTTTTATCCGCGTTGTACCTGAATTTCGGGATGAAAAATAGCCTATAACCTTTCCGTTGAATGTGGCTATCTATCACAAAAAGAATTATTCAAATCGGACCGATAATTCCTGAGATTACCCCGAACATATAAACAAACAAACTTACAAATTTTACCTCTTTATAATATTAATACAGATATTTCCTACTTTTAATATATGTAGGTCGAGTTTGAGATTATCAACCCGCAGTAGCGAGCGGTGATTACGCCTGATCCTCCTCGCTGTACTGATATATGAGATAAGAGGCCTTTTTACAGGCTAATTCTTTACTTTACACTTTCCATTGTTTAACAGCTATAAGAAACAACGCAACTTTTCCAAGAATTAAAAGCTGTCTTCAATTTTAAATGAATTCACATTTCGAACGTTGGGAGCGACAAAAATAGTTCGGGCGAGTGTCTTCAAGGGAAACTAAACTTTATCTTGTTAGCGTTAGGTGATATTTTAATCAGTTTCAGGCTCAACCCAAGTTGCCGGTTATTGTTTTACTTGTGTTTTATGCACAAGATAAACGTCACAAGTTAACCGATTAGGGAAGCGAACAAACCACTTTTTACGCTGACAACAGAAACTTCCACGGCGAATATGCTTCCAAAAATATATGAGAATGTGTATCGAAGTTTGTTTCTAACCTTTTTGTATGAAAATTTATGTTTTGTTGAGTTTTACAGCGCCGTTGGATTTATTTAACGGGCTTTTGTTGTTCTGTGTTTGCGTTTTAAGATTATCCATTATACTGTGCGGGGAAGGGTATTAGGTCCGCCGGCTGTGAATACACTCGGCGGATATAGAAACTTAGAATAATACATTTCATTTAAGCTTTCATAAACTTCCAATGGATTTGGGATACATATGTATCTTTGAAAACATGTAGGTTAATTAATTGGTATTTTTGGGTTCTCTTGATGAATCCCACAACATAGATTACTATATACAATCACCGACACAAGATACCAATACCGATGCCAATATATAACGTGACATCGAGCAAATGAAACATCGCCGAAATAAGTAATTGGTAATTTTGATAATAAAGTTCCCGCAGCGTTCAGATAGAAATGTCACCATCTTTCATATTAGATACTTAACAAGTAACATTTGACCCAAATCCTTTATAACCCGACATAAAGGTAACCTAATAAAAGTATTTTTACTGAAAACGTCCATCAATTTCTTTTTACAAAACACGTATAAATTCCTAGTAAAATGTTATTATAACCCCTACACCTATCGGAAATAAACCTAGCTTTTTTCAGCTACCTTCCAACAATAAGAATCCTTCTACAAACAACATCATAACATTGCTTACGAGCCGATTGTTACAAAAGAATCGGCATCAAAAACGTAGAAGACATAAAAAACACGAGGTAATGTATGTGGAGCGAGTTGGAGAAGTTCGCTTGTGGTGAGGGGCCTCTGGTCGGACGGCCGCGTATTCACGACGGATAGTGGAGGCAATCTGTGGTGTTGTACTCTACTAGGGTTTATAATGTTTGAAGGATATATTCTTATATGAAAGGATCAGCAGTAAATATAAAGATGAAGGTGAAGGAAACCGTGACTTTGATAGGTTTCTGCCGATTTTTAGGTTAGATTATTGCCAAACCTACTCTGTTGTTGGAGCTAATTAATAACTGAGAATCCTGATATACTCGAGAATTATTATGATTAGATATTGAAGAGCGAAATAGAAATATTTAAATTTATTTGCGATTAATTAATATTGTATTGTTTTCTCTTTCTAACTCGCTATATTATATCAATTAAAATTATTATCAAAATAGAAATGTAAAGCGGAATGTTACATTTTAAATCAGAAGGTTGTAAGAGATATGTAAGTGTAGTTGTAAAATACGCTGTACGTTAGTGCCGGTGTAACTCGCCCCTAGTAGTCGTGTCGTGATATTTATTCGGGAGAAGTGCTACACCTTTCTGTTAATCGTACGTTTACCAAGTTATTTACGACTGCCGACCATTTTATTAGGTCTCTCACTTAATGTAAGACCTCTCTTTCCGTCTTAAAGATGATGATAGAGGCAGGTAATACGGAACATTATCACATGTTTGGATAAATTAGTTAAGAGGTAAAAGTATGCTTTAGTGGTGAATAGTTTAGTAGAAATATTGGAATTGTTTTTATAGAATTAAAGAGGGAGAAACTATCGCTTGATGTGTCCCAGTCGTTTGTCATTGAAAGATATTTAGTCGCTCAATCTACATTTGCCGTTAAAGTAAGTTAGTGTAGGCTAGTGGCTATAGTCGGAGTTTTTAGTTCGCCTCCGGCCCCCGTTGTCTAATGATTGAAATAGTCAGGACCGACAATTTTAAGTGCCACCGGCCATCGACCCAAGTACGCTGCATGTTAACTTAACACTTTACAATCGCAATGAGCTTACATCGCTTACTCAAACTAAGCGAGCGCAACATTTACCTTAAGAGCGAACGGTTGCTCGAGTTACAAAACACTCAGTGAAAACTGAAGTTAAAATTTCAAATATCTAAGAAAACGAACCGCAGCTTTTCTTTTAACACTGCACAGATTAACCAATAGTAACTACTACCCGCCGGAACAGTAACGCCACATAAATCAAAGTGTCATAATAAAAGTCAAGTTAACTGTACATTTGTCGCGTCAACCGAGGAGGAAGTGCCAACAAATACACGAGCAGTTCGCAGGTGAAGACACGCGATAATCAGCCTTATTACCGGGGCAAAAAGGTGAAGTAATTAATAAGATTTGACGAGTTGATATGACACAACATGGAACATAATTTGTTATTTTCTTGTTGCTATTTGTAAGTCGTTTTTTATTTTCAATTCATAATTTGATAAATAGTTTTTGTAGGAAAATAATAAAACGTACTATTGCGCTCGGAGATGTTAAATTGACAATGAACTAATTGACGTTGTTTTCCGTAGGTTTGTTCTTCATTTTATTAACTTCTGAATTTATTACCCTGTCCTAAAGCATCGTCTGACGTCTTGGATAGCAGTTTGATTCTACAATTTTCATTAAATCAAAGAAAAAATAAGAGCTTTCTTAAAGAAGTATTTCCATTATCAGTAAATACAAAGTCAATCTCCTAGGCCCCAAATGACACTTTATTTAAAAAGGAATCAATCTCGTTGGCTGCTGCACTATCACCCAACGACAAACATC
Organism: Cyclophora albipunctata; assembly: GCA_963082685.1. Lineage (NCBI taxonomy): Eukaryota > Metazoa > Arthropoda > Insecta > Lepidoptera > Geometridae > Cyclophora > Cyclophora albipunctata. The sequence continues at coordinate 12,133,602 of OY720114.1, read as the reverse complement.
GCTTATACCCCAACATGCCAATATCATTCCCAACCTTTATACTCAACTTTAACAAACAGGAAATAAGAGTCATGTGAGCTGCTCAGAACGGTGGTAAGTGTGTTATGTTAGACCAACTGAATCTGGTCTAGATTCAGACGATTTTGAACCTTTTTAAGTAGAAAATAAAGACGGTTCAAGAAGTAAGTGAAGTTGGCAAGTGTGTAATGCGAACGTAATTGTCTGTCAACCGCACAGATCTATTACTGAGTAGAGATAAACACACAGATTAGTTCCTAGACCTAACTCTGATTGAGGCGGGCGTGTTTTTGTAGTTTTCACTTGATCTTTCCGACCTTTTCAGTTCAGTGCGTTTAAAATAGAAAGGCATTTTCCTATTGGAGGAACGTAAATTGCATCTAAACCTCTTTCGTTCCTTCAAAGGTTTTCATTGACTAGAACACAATTTATTGCTGGTCTAATAAATACTCCACACTAAAATTAATCATATTTTTAGAGTTCCGTACCCAAGGGTAAAAACGGGACTCTATTACTGAGACTTCGCTGTCCGTCCGTCCGTCCGTCTGTCACCAGGCTGTATCTCAAGAACGGTGATAACTAAACAGTTGAAATTTATTTTCATAGATGATGTATTTCTATTTCCGCTATAGCAACAATTAATACTAAAAATAAAACAAAACCCTTCATGGGCGAGTCCAACTCGTACTTGGCCAGTTACTTAAAAAAGAAAAATAAATCGTATGAGAACAACATAATTCATAATACCTACTTAACATTTTTAATAAGACCGAATCTCTCAACCCCATTCCTAAAACAATTAGCGAGCTAGATACCATCATACGACCTAGGAACATTACGACATCCATTAGGCAGGTCGGGAGGTCACAGGCACGCCAGGGCATTAGCTCGGATAATAGGTTTTATCACGAGGCATTAGGTGACACGCGACTCTTACCGGTGGTTATTGTGAAAGGACTGGTATACGGCCGTCTTATGTTTTAGGATGTCTTGGGGAATGTGGAATTCTGAATAATGAAAATGTAAAATATCTAGACATCTCCTGCGGTCATGTATATCGTAACTTGCTGTTCCTTGTGGCCAACGCTGGTGTCGGTGTAGATCGCGTTAAGACTTTCGACAGGGAAAGCGTGAACTCCGAGTAGCTGAGCTGGCATCAATCATCATCAATCGGGATGAGTAAGTTTTATTATGTCATGTTACGCCGAACATTAAAATGACTTCTAGGACGAGTAATAAGCGTGTTGGATGCTCGTGTTGCAGTTCCAGATATTACGGCAATCTAAAGGGAGTGTGTCCAGCTGTGGACTGCCATGGACTGAACTATGGAGCATATGAATTAGCGAGTAAAAATGACTTCTGATTGTTTTCGAGGCAGATTTACATTCCCATTCTTATCACGCTAGTTCAAACTCTGCGATACTGATTATACTAAATGAAACGGGTCTGTATCGCGTTAGATAATTATACGTATTTACTAAAATACGTACCCGACGTTTCGAGCGGATTACACCGCTCGTGGTCACGGGATAAGAGTTATCCCGTGACCACGAGCGGTGTAATCCGCTGTAATAATGTAATAATGAGTGAAAATCGAGTGAGTTTAAAAAGTTTGTCTGCGATACTGGTTAATAGTTCAGATTTATATTTTCTCTGTCCGCCAGCCCTTTTGCCCAATTGAACGAATGAACGAGTGAACGAGCCGCCGTCACCGCTCCGTCACCCGCGACAGGCAATCTGTCGTCGACATCGCTTCAGGTTTAAAGTACCGTCACAGCGACACGAAGCCGCTATTCGGCGCGTGTGAGTGACAATGCAGGCGGCCATTTACAGCCAGGGCCAATAACTGGTATCGGTACATTATTTAAGATAGCAGATTGAGTTTTGTCATTTATTTATGTAAAAAAAACAAATTATATTAATTTAAAATCTAAAACATCATGTAGACCACTAAACTAACCTAACTAAGGTTAATTATGTTTTTCTATCTCTGTGGTTTTTCTAGATATCAATTTACTACAGTACTGCTAGTCAATAAAGAGAAAGACATTCAGAAAAACAGCTAAAAGCATCTCAACCTCCATAAACTTGAGGCCGTTTCAAGAACGTGAAATTACGCCGGCAAATACTCTTAGCATACGTCCGAACGTAAGAGGGAATTGAAAAGAAGTTCCGTTTGTAGAACGAGCCCTCGGCCTTGGTGGTCGGCGTCCATACAATACGCGCGGCACAATCACGCCGAGTGATCGTCCGTGAGATTGTCCCAATATACTTTATTCCCACATAAAATCCCCAATAAGTCCCCACTCGGGTAGCGGCCGCCATCGGACCTCCAATAAAACTTTTTATTGTTTAACTTTTGCCAATAAAACGTCACTTGTAGATCGGAGATATGGGAATCTGAATTTAATAAACTATTTCCTGTATAAACTATCTTATGAAACAAAATATATTTGTCTGTCCCGGCCTGATTGCCGATAAAATTGTTAAGAGTAAAAGGGTCACATTTATTTTGTAGGCTGTAGAGGGACAGTTTGATTTTCTTTTATCTAATCTCGAAGTTTACGGCGTCTAAGAACTTATGTACCAAAAGCCATAAGTTTATAGCCTGTTGGAGGGGCCAGATAGCTTAAGCATTAAAGTTATAATCATTTAGGGTCATTGAGGTTTGGATTCGGGGTGAAACATCTGACATAAATGACCTTACGTTATATTATTCTAAAGGCAAAGACAAGGTCCGTACTTTTTGAATTAAAACTACGTTTACTTCGGTTTTAAATTGTATTTTTACTGTAGATTTGGTTTCATATCACAAAAAGTACGTATAAAGGTAGACAGGTATATTTTTAATCCTAAACTTCTTCTTGAAATGATTTAAATCTACATCAACAAACTGTGTGTATTTCAATTTGTTAAACAAAAGCTAGTACAACAGTAAAGCAACACTCAAATAAGTTAACCACAGACTAACTGTACCATCCAAACAGTACAATAGATAGAGGATAGATTACCAGCTGGCCAATAGAACCCAGCGCGCGTTCTGCACGGTACACCATGAAACGCAAATAAATAGTAATCCATTGAGACGCGGCGCAGAGACACAATAAGTAGACAGTACCCGGGTACTGTCAGCGACAGACAAACACTGTGACTCTGCCCTCTAGGGTTGTCAACCGCTTTGCATAATTGAAATGCAAATTAATAGTTACACGAACCTACCCGCAGTTACATTTTATTGACGATGTTCCGAACCCTCTGATACTATTGTCAGACATAATGTTAGAATTTAGACAATGTTTCAATTAATATTAATTTAATTAAATCGGTTTAATCTAAGATTGTAGACAATTGAGACAAATTCATTTTAAAGTTGGATTGTTTTGCAGAAGTTTACGTTGATAATGCAGTTTTGTTAGCATCTGTACAATGTTTATTAAAAAATAAGCTATTGCAGTTTATGCGAAGTTTTCATCCCTTGAAAGGCTTTACAAAAGCTTTTTATTATTCTTTTCCTTTCAGTGTATTAATGAAGCTGTGTGACAACCCTGTAGTTGTGGGCGCGGGTTGTTATTTCCGCGAGAGCGATTTATCAGCGAGTGACGTCGACGCAAACGATTATTATTTATTTGTTCATTTACTGTTACAATACAGAATTTTAATTACACTACTAAATAGGAAATGTTACTAATGCATCTAACATACGAGCACTTTCCTGTGGCTAAGCTTATTTGGACTATTTGGATTTTTAACAATTGCCTTACTTATATAAAAGATGTTATTTTGTACCGCTAAGTTTAATAAGCGAGGGAGCCATTGCAAGGATCCCAAACATCTTTCTTTACCAGAGTACCAACACCTAACTTAAAATATTAAGCTGTGTCCCCCATCAATACAACAAAGTGTATCTAATAATTTATTTCTCACTCCCGCTCGCTTTAACAAACCCTGGCACACTATACTGCGTACACGGTACAACTTTGTGTGCGCAAGTGTAAACCACGCTTATACACAACAATGAGTATCACCGCCGTCCTAACTTTGCTACGCCTCGAGCGTGTATCACAAAGGTGCAATACCTACCTACAACAAAACGCGATCCGACCAACACATCTTTAAAAATTCAGCGCTTTATTTTGAACGTTACACCGTGCGATTTCCAGCTGAGTTTCCGTTGGCGTGGCCGGTGCTATACAACGTTTGTTAGCGCTGCAAAGCTGGTTTTGAAAGCTCGTTTCTCGCCAGCGATGTTTGCTCGGAGCCTCTTCTCTGATGTAAGAATGACCCCAATAACCACCGGATTTGTGGCTCGTGTGTACTCGCTTTAGATATTTAGTGCATACGGTGACTGGGGAATAAAGACATTACTTTTTAATTCCGGTCGTTTAAGAGGACATTATAGAATTACTGCATTTATTCAGCACGAAGGTTTTTTTCAACTAAGCACTTTATCACCTCATTTATAATATTTGTCCATCTTAATCTAAATCTCTATAACTTTATTTATGAGGGAAATATTTAAGAATTGCAATAGTTGAAATTAATAAACTGTAACTGAATAAAATCGTCTGCGTTTTATCTTTACACCAATATAACCCGGCGCTGGTGCGCCAGGCGCCTCCAAGTTTCTCAGTAAATTCTTTATTAAACGTCATCTGGGAATAGTTGACCCAACTAGTGACAAGAGCCGGCTCGTGTCTCGGGCGCATTAAACTCAAAGGATATTAAAAAACTTAACAATTTTAACGACGAGACTGTACGAAATGTACTGTATGTACATACGACTGTACGTATGTTGGAATGAAAGAAACACAAAGGTACATCCACCCCTAGACAAAATAAAGCATAAGCATACTTAGAACCTTACCATACTCCAACTTCTCAAACACTCACTAATATGCCAATGGGGATTTACAAATCTTACAATGTGACAAAGTACTACGATAATAATTAAAATTTTCTCGGTCTGAAGGTATCTCATCATTACATCAAATCTCACAATCGTCGGGATTCATTACACGTACTCGAACATTAGAATTTGTACGTTTATTTTCATGGAGTTGAATGTTTGGCAATTAGCGCATAAAATATCATGTTTCGTACAACCTACATCTTAGATCTGTTATTATTGGAACAGAGGGCCAAATTCTATTCAACGATATTAAACCCTATTTCCTTACAGATTAAAATACGAGTACATTAAAATCTCCACGGCGTTTGTCTGTCTTGAGTTTCACTGATGAGTTTCACTCATAATTGGTTTGAACTACTTTCATCCCCAGCATCTCAAGGAAATGGGCACCAGGCGGGGATGGGGTAGTGCCGCGGGGTGCTGCTATTTATGTACACTATGTGCAATAGTAGTTCTTCACGCGCCTGTTCTACTCGTCCTAACTAAAGCAATTAAAATAATATTGGTAAAGAAAAATCTTTCAGAAATCACTAAAAAAGAACAACGAAATGACTTTTAATGCTAAAATTTCGCGACGTAGCTATCTTTCTACCCTCTCCCCTCACTCTCGCTTTTACCATTTTGCTGTTCTCAGAGAAAATCTCGATGTGCCTCAAAGTCAATGCACGCAGCTAGTATGTGTATACTCCTACCGTATCTTCGGTTATTATACTATCAGTTACGTATACAGAATACAACCATTCAGTCACTGAGCGAGGTCTAATCCCTTTTCGTTCGAAAGGTCTGCGTGATCCGTCAAGAGCCCTTGTTATATAACGTTATATTCGGTCAATAAATATATACTGGTCTTGAGGATCTTAGAGCTTGATTTTGGTCTTATTACCAGTCGTTGCTATCTTATTTTAGACATCACGAGGACCAACTAAGCTACCAAATGAGACAGCACTAAATAAAAACATTAGAAGAATAACAACGATTGCCACGAAATTAGACACACGCACACATAGATGTGCACTTAAACAAGTTTTGAAGAGAAAGATGTATGAGCGCGCATCTGTGTGCGTGCGACAAACCGAATCTAAAATGATGTGAGCATTAGCCTCCATTTTGAATTTCATGTACTATATTTTGAATGTTGTTTTTTTAACCGTAACAAATGAACTGAGTTTAATTCAGTTCATTATTGTTTTAAAGTAAACTTGATCGAGAGTGTGAAAGTAAAAAATGTTTTCAGTAAGTATTGAAAATTAACGTCAATTTTAACCCAAACTTAGACTATAAAGTTGGTTAATGATTTTCCGTTAGTAACAAAGACTTGATCAACAAGTAAAAGTAACAAAAAGTACCGTAAGTATGAAGCAACTAATCTTGTGTGTTGTTCTTTTGTTTCAAAGTACACGTGAAACACCAAAGTTAGCTTTAAAAGGATTAAAACCGAGATTTTACTAAAGCTACGTTTTTCCTTAGTGGTCTGAACAATTTTCAGCGAACATTCGCATGTAAATGAAAACTGTTGCGCGAGCGAATGTTCGTTCCATGGTGAGAAACAATATTTTTGAATGAGAACGCGTCTTTTTAGAGATTATTTTAATCAAATGTTTCATGTTTGTTAAACTAAGTAAAAATAAAGCTTAAAATGTGTTTTGAAATATTTTAAAACGCGTTTGTAGTCTTCTTTCCACGTAAAGTAATATCGAAGGCTTATGTAGCGGTCGGACTAATCCTGCTCATATTGTAAACTGAAAAGTTTTTTGGGATGATCCATTTTGGCTGAAAAATATATGAGTTTTTGTTGGTCCTCCATGTATTCTGTTTGGATGAATATAGAAGGTTTACCACTATGGCTTAAACCTTAACAAGGGCTTATTATAAGACCCTGAACATTAAAAAAACATACTTAAATACTACAATCGTATTACCTTCAAACCGTTTTAAGTTCTTTATTAAATTCGCGAGATTTTGTTTTCGAATAAAAGCCACCAGAGTTTGCTCATTAACATGGATGATTACAATGTACTTACTTTCACTTCATTATTGTTTAATTTCTTAGTAAACTAAACATGAACTCCTAACATTTCTTAGTACTTCTCTTGATCAAAAAACTAATTCTTTGAACATGTTTTACGTAGAAACGCCTCAACACCATGTACAAACAGACAGACGAAACACAGGTAAACATTAGCCCCGCCTTATATAATATGAGTCACGGAGCCAAGATTCCGTGAGCGCTTGACTACCACTTGAGCCAAATAATTTTCTATTGAATGCGAGCCTATGAATGCGGGCTTTTATGGAGATCGAACAATGTCCGAGTCCGCTGAATAATCGAGTGTGTTCCGGGGATGCAGTACCTATACGTATACGCTATACAGTATACACGGCAGGTGACATGGTACCGCGGGTGTTTATGCCATTCTATTCAGTTAATTTCAGCTGGAATAGTAAGGAATTATATTATGTTCTGCAACCGCAGCAGTCTAAGAGCTTTTTCAATGAAAGGTTTACAGTCGTCAGTACCCCGTCTGTACGTCTGTACCCTGTACTAATGGGGTAATAAAGGAACTCTTATTACCTATTAGTATATTCTTCATGTGCCCCCTTTCTTTACATGCAAAAAAAGACCCAAAAGGTCCTTTAATAAATCGGTTGAATTTTTTAAGTCCATGACAACTTCCTGAGATTGATAAACACGAAAAGTTTAAACAAAAACCTATATCGTATCCAGAAAAAAATTCAATCTCCGAGAAATAAAGATATTTGAGTTTGAATTTGATCCATGCTCTCGAACAAAAACCTAATAGTTTGGTTCCTAATAGCAATCCCTATAACGGTGGCAATAAATCTGTATGTAATTGTGGAGGCGCACTCGGAGTTATCGTCGATCGTTGATAACCGTTATCAGCGACGAGCGCAGTCACCGCTCACCGCTGGCCTCCTTCCAAATTCATGAATTTAACCGACTGCGCTGTTATCTCGCATGTTATTTACTTCAGATATGGGAACATGACGAGAGGAATTACTGCATATTACTGCATGGCTCTGGCTATACTGCAAGGATAACGTAAGTTATTTACAAGAAGTTTGTCGTAGGTTTCTACTATGCTAGTTACGTTTTACGAGCTAAACCGTGTCGTGCAGACGTTAGAGAAATTGCCAGTGAAATAGCAGCCTTAGATGGTCCAGACTATAAAAGCAAGCAACAATTTCATAAAGTGATATAAGTTTTATAATATTTTGTGGAACCGTGATGTTACTTATGCTGTACCCATTTTTGAAGGAGAATCCAAAGTGTCATTAACTCTTTCATGAAATTCGGACGCGATAACATACACGGTTACTTTCACATTCATAACACGAACGATCACGAACTTTACGTCTAAACAATCGTGAATATGAAAAAGTTATTATTACTTAAGATAAACACGTTTGTACCACAAGTAATATTAAACTTTTCATCAACGAAACGGGTGCAGTCATAAAAATGTACAATATGGCGAGAACCATAAAGAGTAACAAAATAATGTGGCTACATAAAACAACAATTTGGATCGTAAAATCAGGCCATATAGGCGCGTAATAACGACAAATGAAATGCTAGGAAAACAAGTTAAGTGTAGGACGAGACTTAGTTCTTATTACTGCGTCAATACAAATATAAGACATATATTATCCATTTTAAAATACACGTTACGGGACGATTAAAAATGCTTAATCTGTAAGAGCTCAAGCTACGGGCACACTTAGTCTATTTACATTAAAAGAAAAATAACACCAGAGTCAAGTCAACTGGCTTATAAGGACTATTAATATAGCTTGTTAATATGTAAAGATTTCAAACTCTGTATTTTTAGCAAATCTTTAAAAAAGTACCTGCACATTCGTGTGGTGTAGATGTAGTAATGCATATACACAATACTGTATATTTCTTTAACAATGAAGCAAAGTTGTGTTCATTTTATCAAACTGGAGTAGCATCTTGAAGTTTCTTTACTAAGAATTAATCTAACAACGTGTTCGAGCTCCAGGAACGGCGTAATACTCGTATGTCCTCATGTAAATATTTGAAAAGTTGGCGGTTTCATACTAAGTCTACTTACGGAACGTGTACTCTTTGCAAGCCCATATGTCTTTGGAAGTAATTGATATACGTATGTTTGGTCATGTGTAAGGACAAAAGTATTAGTAGGTACTATCATGTAATTTTGTACTTACGAATACACATACACAAACATAGCGTGTGCGTACACGTTTTTTGTAGCAAATCTCCGCTCTCGTAGTTTGACACCTTTCGAAACTGGTGCAGCGCAAATCTACGTGTGCGTGCATCTGTTATAGAGAAAACTAGTAACTACGTACGGTTTTCTGGATAAATGTATTTTTAAGTGAAATAAACATCATTACTATGAGGATAAATATATCATCGGGCTTACTATACAATCAAGTAAAATATTTTTAATAAAGTGGCGGGAATGGGGGGAGGCCTTTGCCCAGCAGTGGGACAATACGGGCTTACAGTAACAATAACAGTATATTGATAAATGCTTCCAAGAAATTTCTAGGTGGTGCGTTGTAGGTAGTGTTTTTCAAGTGAAACTACATAATAAACATAAAGTCCGAACCCACAATTGGTTCCCGAGTTTGAATTGAGGCTAAAACTAAACCACCCACAGTCCCTCAATGATGTCTCATGTCTCATACAAGTATTGAAGATTAAAAACGAAAGCGCCATAAGCGATTGTTACTACTTAACTGCTAATATAATAGAAAGTTATCGTTCTCCTATTACCAAAGTAAGAACTGAAAAAGCGCTCTCTCATAGGGTAAAAGCAGTTATAATTCGCGCCGAACTAACGTGGCTCGGCTCCAACTACAAACTTGCCCTTATTAACATGTTGCGACGTCGCACGACAAACTGCAAACACCCGGAAAACGGCACCAACTCGCTTTAGATAAACTCTTTAGACAGATTTTACTCGCGTAATTAATAGCAAGGTCTTTGTGCTGCGCTGATAGTTGGCTGCCTCGGCGCTAGATTGCAATTTAGTGTTTAGCTTCGTTGTTTAAATATCTTATCTACACTAATATCATAAAGAGGAAAAACTTGTCCGAAATGATATTTCTTTTTTGCATTAGTTATTGGATAATTTCATCCAAGAGCAAGGTTATTTATCCAAACGGGTAAATCTGCGGGCCGCGACTAGTGTACGTATCAATAAATAGGTAGGTGGGATAACTTTATGAGGTGCCAGAGTACGAATATAAATTTTTACCATATCTTTACCGTGTGTTAAACCTCAAGAAAGAGTTAATAAATAGTGTCCCAGTTGATTCAATCGTTATACCGTATTGGATGTCTTTATGCGGTCTTCAAATTCCATTAGGGGCATTAGGGATGACTTAGGTTTTATTAGGGCTAACACCATCCGCCTTATTAATAAACGCGGTGTAACTAAAACACTGTTATACTGTGTTTTGTCTCTTTTGCTCTTCGGAAAATTGCGTATGTCAGAAAGTGACAAACCATTTGACAGCTAAACTGTTCTTAATACGCGTTAATTAATATGGCCCTATCAGTTCAACTAAGTACTAACATAACTCTGTAGTCTTCTGAATAGGACCAGCCTAGTTACTTACGTGTCTCTACCCAAATAAATTCTATACAAGTTTTAACATTTTCCAATACCAAACAACGCCCCATTCTTCAATTGAGTATCAATCGAAACCTCTATTCCGTAGATAATACGTTTAAAAATCCTATTTAGCAACATATTGGTTGCTCATTGGGAGCGTCACATCGACTCTACGAACCCAGCCAGCGATGTATATCGAGCTTTTAATTTCCTTATTATTACACAGCATATTGCACAAGACTGTCGTTGTATAATAAACCGTATATCTCGTTGGTAAGGTTGTAAATAGATTTATAGTAGAATCGTTAAAGCAGAAAGGATACCGTTTCTCGTTACCAGGTTATTTCAGCGTGTTGTTGAAAGTTGAGAATGTAATTGTTAAGAATAACGTTAAAGTTATATATAAGGAAGATTAAGGACTTGTTTCCTCAACAATAATATTTGAAGGAACATATCGCTACCTGTTTCTTTGAAGATTTATTTTACATTCCATTTCCGGTAAACTCTTAGGAGCAAATATATCTTGAAACAATTTATTTCTTCTGTACTGGAACGTACGCCGCAAATATATTGGTAACATCACTACTAAAGTTCGAATAATAATAACATTTTACTTTTCTGACGTCAGTTAATCAATCGTACGTAAGAAAGTGTCATAAACATAACTCCTATTCGAAATGTTTCCAAGCTCTTTCTCTATGGAAAGCAGAGTTCTAAAGATTTCAATATAACTTTGAAAAAAACCCTCATGCTGGTACCAATTTAAAAACATTCGTTATTGGATATTTCACGAGAGATGTGTATGAAACACTTGTTAACAATTGACGCACAGTTAATTGGCAAACACAATTTGAAGTAAAATATTTTGATAAATAAATAACAAATAATAAATAACGTTGTTAAAGGTTTGAAACATGGAAACAAAAGAAAAGAAATGAATAATTAACATCTGTTTTTGAAAACGTTTCCTACTGACTTGGTTTTTGATTGATATTGGATTTTCAGTCCATTCGGGTCTGTAATCTACATTATTTGAAATTTTTGCATAATTTATCAAGTGACGTCATTGAATCTGTAGTGTTCGCGGTGTTCGCGGCGTAGGTTGACTGAGCGCTACCGTGTGTCGGAGGTCACGTTACATCGTAGGTCGCGGTTGTTTCCGGACTGTTTCGATCATTGATGAAGGTTTTTAGATGATTAGGTGGTATAAAATGCCAATTAGGTTGGTCACTAATCTACTCGAATACTTTTATTAAATCTCAATGAATTACATCAGACACGCAGCCTCCCGATGAGCATTCAATCCCGCGTCCATTTCTTCCTAATAAAAGTATGGATCTCCTCGAAAATAACAAAAAGACTTCCAGGTTTTTCCTTCATAATGAGGCTGTTATCACGTACCATTTTTTTCGCATCTTAAGATCTTATCCGCCAATTTATTGCTCCGAAACTTGGGCCTTTACGGCGCCGCTTTACGGGTGATTATTCCTTGAAACGTCTGCCGTGACGGATTTATTGCTAGATATATTTGACGTTGTATCCGAGAGGGAGTTCTATTTGTATAATAATTTGTTGGAAGAAAATGTTGGTAATTGACTAATATTAGTTAGTGAATATTCTTTACTAGATTTGTTGAAGTTTGTTCGGCGAAATTGTACTTGTTGTATGGAGTCACGTGGCGAAGTTTTGTGACTGTCCATAACTGAAGTTATTACTACACATGAAGGAATCGACATCTCAGTCGTACACAATGTTAGAAGTAACTATTTGTGATGGTATCGAATGGGATTAATTTACAAAAGCAATCAACATTGACGATGCAGTGTGATTGTCGGTTGGCGTGATACACTCGCGCTCGCATATGTGAACATCTCATCTACATATGTATCTAATAATACGTCGTGTTTTACGATATTGCACATAGACAGGGTGGTGAGGACGCAATCTACATTCATACAGGTAATATATTGTTATGACACTCTATGGACACATAATACGAGGTGAGTGTTGCCATATTCTGCTACTAGTCTAGTGTCTGGTCACTAGCACTATCGAGGGTACTACCAAGTTTATTGCAGTCTAGCTATTATGAGAAATCGCTGTAATCAAATAATACCTGAATTGTATAGATTTTTGAGCCTATTCGGTACAAATTAATATTATGAGCTATTTGTGCCCCAATGCTGTGCAAAGTTTTCCCTTAAATTCCATCCCTTACAAATTAAATAATAATCCTACTTATATTATAAATGTCGTATAATACATACATACATACGTATTTTTGTTACTATTTCACGAAAAAACTAATAACCTAAATAGTACCTAAATAGGTTATCTATCAGAAAACTTCAGAATAACTCACATTACATTTTATTCCGAAATTCCCACGGGTACAGGTACAATGCGGGTAGCACCGCGAGGCGCCGCTAGTGATTTGATAAATTATAACATGAATTAAGAATGTGCTTATAAAAGATGGATCAAACAACTATTTTGTTTTGAAATCGAATTAACTAAAACATATTTAAATCCAGGTTCTTTGCTAGTCATTGGTTTCTTTAATAATTAAATTATTTAACGAAGTCCATTTCGTGTAAAGAGTCTTATTCAGGCCGTTTCAAAAGAACTCGCTCATCCAATTTGGGGGACAAAGGTTTCCAAATTAGCTGAATTTGAATTCGATTTTCGTCGACATTAAGGAGTTTTGTTGTTGATTATCATAAGTATTTACTGTACAATTTCAATGCTGGGCAAAGGCCTCCTATCTCGCCGAAGATATCAGTATTGTGAGAAGAATCAAGACTAATCTTTTTATCACTCTGGCGTAATGCGGCCTGGTGATCTCAAACTTGTTCCAAGTTCGAAAACTAGATCCAAATAATACACTGATATTTTTATACTTCTGACGAAAAAAGAGGGTTGTTATAAGTTGAACGTCGTTATGTCTATGGCAGATTATTATATCTCTAAGCTAGTCAACTGAATTTGATTTCTCACAAGCTTAAGATACGAACAGTGAAATGGAACACGAAGTTTATTTTGAAAGCATTAGTTGATGAAGTCACTCCGCTGTGAACGGCATCATGTGCGCTTCTTGTCTGGGTCGCGACTCTTTTCATCAGTCACGTGACGTCACAACACAAAACGATCCCGCTCTATAATTCAAGGGGTATATGAAAAAGCGAATATAAAGCTTTGTCACAACAATTCGTACTAATTGCATTATGAAGCCGAATACTCATGAATTTTTCGCTGACTTTTTTACATTGTTGAATTTATTTTTTCTTGCCTCTGCTGTTTGTCGAATGGACATTTTAATTTAAATTTTTAAGCTGACGAGGATATTCGGCCGATGGTACCGCGACGCGACACCCGGCGATATTCACGAAAACGACGGAAAATATACAAGAATAAACCGAACGGCCCGCAGAGACGATTTTGTGTTTAATTTATTTTTTGTTACTAAATGAATGAGTAATTATCGTTAGGGGGAACGTTTAATCAGCATTTGTTATGCTGTAATTTGGATTTAACGGTTTATTACGGGTACCTATATAAAAAATTAATTATTATAACAAAATAAAATATATTATTAACGTGCTCGCAGCGTACGATTTATAAATACGATGCAACGACCGCGTTGATTTGTATGAAAAATCCCTTAGTCAGAGTTCCAGCAGGAATATATTTTCACACGATACGCAATTACTTCCAACCCTCATGAAAAAATTTGCCAAATACAAATATCGAGAGAAGTAAATAAACAAACACCGTTGAAAGGACGGTGATTACAGTCTGTTTGTTAACGAATGCGCGGACACTTCCGCTCCAATTAAACGTTGCCTTTTGTAGCCAGCAGTAGGTGGGGGCCATCAGAACACATTGCTCGGCTCAGAACCAAGAGCTTTATGTATTTTATTTCTGCGGCTGATTTAAATTCTTTCATTCATTTACAACCTTTGATATTGGTTACATCGTTAAATCGATATTGAAATTCGCTTTGAAACAAACACATTGGTCCAAAATTAAATGAACCAAAATGAATTTTAATGATGGCCCTCGCAGCGCAATACCGTTTGTTACTAAACGGGAAACAAGGAATATTATGTTCGCAATCATGAACATAACTACTGATTTGTGTACTAGAAACAATAGCCCCAACATTTGGCTGCAAAAAGGCTTTTACGACAAACCCTACCAACTCGTACAGGGGGTAATAAACAAGCGAAAATAAACCTTAGCATTTGGTGATTAGGGTGTGACTTGCAGTAAACGTAACGTGGTCGGACATTAGTATCCCGGTTATATTGTTCGGGCCATGTGTCATGCTGATATATGACATAATGAGGACAGGAATTTAGTGATATAAAAAGGCCTAAAGACAGTATTTTGGGCCGGACATAATTTCATCCTTTAAGTATGTGTTATGAGACGCGCGGGTTTTTATTGGGGGTTTAATGTGCGTTATTTATAGCGCGCCCAGTTATGAGTTAATCGTTCTATTATCAGCTCGCCTACCCGCCGGCGTCTAATATGCTGGTAATGACATCACATCGAGGAGGTTATTGAATAGAGCTGCCCCCACTCACTAGACAATAAGAGTACTTCGAGTATACGAATATTTAACGCCTTGCTTGATGTTATTGTTTGCTACGGCAAATATATCTATTCAATTGTACTAATAAAACGGTTTCTTACCAAGTAAAACTTAAGAAACTATTTACATAATTTAAATATCCAAAATAAAATAATATAAATTACTAGCTGCACCCTGCGGTTTCACCCGCGTTGTACCCGTTCCCGCGGGAATTTCGGGATGAAAAATAGACGTTGGCCGATTCTCAGACCTACTCAATATGCTCACAAAATTTCATGAGAATCGGTCAAGCCGTTTCGGAGGAGTACGCGAACGAACACTGTGACACGAGAATTTTATATATAAGATTACATAGGTACTACGAGTAGCTAGACTTCGTTCACGTGAGAAACGGACAAATATAAACCAATAGGATTGCATATAATTTCCAGTCAGATATTTTATGCAATCCTATTGATTAATATTTTTCCGTTTCTCCGCTCCGCAGCCTCGGTCTGCATCAATGGACAGGCACCCTTATTCGCTTAATGTAAACGACTCGTTTTCGTCATAGTTACTCTCGTACTTGAGGTTTAATCAACAATAAGATCTTTCGGTCACTTATCTACATAATTTAATTTCTACCTACGAACAGAGAGTAAGCATAGTTTAAAGCGAGAAGGAATGTGTGTGTACACTTTTCAATGTCCGAATTTCATATATCAATAACATTAGTAACATAGAGACTTATGAACAAACACGAAACAAACATGAAACACGACCCCTACATCGTTTCTCGGTCTACGAAAGATTCGTTGTTTTCCTTTGCGGTCGAGTTTGTTCCAGTCGTTTCGTTCGAGTGGGCGCTCGTGTACTTATTCACCAATTTAGTAGGCTTTACAATTGGCAGCGAAGTCAGCTGCGTGTATCAAGTATTCATCGTGACCTATATACCTTGGAACCTGAGCAGACTAGAGTTAGAGTCAAGACTGTAGCTACACAGTCTTGTGGTCTGTAGTTAGACAACTCTGTGGGTAAGTCAGTGAAAACATAATATGTTTTCACTGACTTACCCACATTTAGAAATTAGAAAGAGAAAGAGAGAGGGAGAGGCTTTAGAGAAAAGAAAAACAAAGACAAATCTTTGTTTTACCATTTTACCCCTGACCCCTTTAAAAACAAATGAAGTATCAAGTTTTTTTTTGTCCGTCTCATTCTTGTTTGTCAGTGAGACTGCATGAGTACAACACACTGTTCAACCCGTAAGCCTGACTAAAAGGCAGACATAGTCAGTCTGAAACTGCCTGGACTATTGCATGATCACGCCTGTATTGTACGCGACGTCCCCTTCACCACCACGCCCAATGGTACTGCACTTTTGAAAAATTTAAAGTGGGTGCCGCTTGCGTTCTCGCACTCTGTTATGAAATTGGGTATGAAAATAGATTCACAAGCTTCAGGCGGTGAGTTGGGATGCAAACAGAAATGGTTTCAGCAAAATAAAACTTATTTTGAAATAAAAATATAGAGTGTAAATGTATTAGTATTTTGTACTCCTACATTAACACTCAGAAAAAGTTTTGCTCGAGCGTAGATAGATTTTTAACCATGAAAATATGGCCTCCCTAATAATCGTTTTGAATCACTCCGCTTTTTCGCTCAATAAACCATTTTAACCACTGATAAATCAAAAGAGATAAATCGGGTCCCAAAGATTGCTAATCGTCATCGCCGTCTCTGCACCGAGCACCCCTACGTGCACCCCTACGCAAGGCTAATAATATTATTTGATTAGCATGTTGAACGGTCTCATAAAGTGTCTCATACGTCACTTACGTATTCATCACAATATGTTTCCCGCGCGCGAGTCAAATCATAAATCCGCAGAACCAATCCCCAGCAGCCCCTAACTGGAACAATGCGAATGTTCTATTTTTTGAGCGACTTCATTCCGCACCGACATCGCCTCACTGAATACTGCATTTCAATATGCATAACACTTTATATGGATGTGGCGGTCTGGATTCGCAGCTAATGTGAGTTTTAGGCAATATGTATTACCATAAATGCTATGGTATACTTCTTAATGGACGTACACCTCGTAACAAGAGTTTGAAAATTCGGCAAAAAAAAAACAAAAAATCAAGGTTCAACAATACAAATTGAGCTAGTTTTAAAAAGGTCAGTCCATAATATATGTTGCTCTTGTGTATGTGTCCCTATCCAAATGTTTGCTACTCCGTGTAACATCCCCGTGGCCCGACTCAGCGTCCCGATGGCGTTCGCTACAATGTTTCATTTTTGAACAACACTCTGACATCAGTTGCGATGCTCTGCATGAAATACTGACCAAAATCAATTTTGGTTGTTTTGAGAATTTTTGTTTGGCAACCTGATTGGTCTCTGTTCTGTGGTCGACTTTTCTAGACATAACTAGATGAAACGGTGAAGACAGCGGACTGATTTACTCATCAATAGCCTTGCATGGACAATGTTTATTTAATTTTAATACTATTTTTAAATGTTTCAAATAGATTTAAAAAAAATAACCCTTCTTACAGTTAGGTAAAACGTCGTCAATGTTGACTATGCTTCTGTTTATTTTAAAAATGAAACATAAAACAATATAAATAACAATTTTATTCGTCGATTAAATCCGTCTGTGGCGGATATGAATAAGTATCGCACAAACGTCGAATATCCGGCTCAAAGCGTCTATTTCGGATCCGGACGCGGGATCAAACGGCGCGCACAAATCAGATAATCCGAAATTTTCTTATTGATGAACAGAATGCGAGGCCGGCCGGCGGAGGATTACAATCAGCTCCTCTTGGAATGTCATTACGGGCCATTTGTAGTCACGTGTTTGTCGAACTTATACTTCGAGGGGTATTTTAGCGAGAATTTTTAGCAATTAAGTAAATTGTTTTTAAAAATTATTTTATGAATTAATGTGAAACAAAAATAAGTATACAATTATTTAAAATTAATCAAACTTTTATTTAGTCTCACCTTATTGTGTATTGTGTGTTGCATTTCTTACATAATAAAAAGCTTTATATTACCTTACCATTAAAACCGTTCCATCTCACCACATCATAATGGTGAGTATAAGCAGGTTGTTCTCAAAACCTGTCTCCATACAATGTAAAATCACAAGGAGTGGTTTGTTCAGCGTAAGTGTGCAAACAGCGGAGCAAATGAAAGAATAATGTTTTCCTTGGGGAAGCGCGGACGGCGCGGCGTCAATATTTGAAGGAGGTGAACGCCGCCGCGGCAGTAACCAGGATTTGTCGCATCACTTCTATTCATTACCGACTATTGTTTGATATCGAACTATTGCACTCGGTATTCTTTTTAGTCAACTGCGGTACAGCGAGGCGGCAAGGCTTATGATTTCGTGGAGAAATTCTTCGAAAGCTCACTTTGTTAACCAGTCTGTATCGCTATTGTCATGTTCAGCAACTAAGGTTTAGCTTTGAATTACGTTTGCTCTTAAGATAGTATTAGTTTTTAAGTTAATAAACTCATTATTAGGCGTTGTCCTAATAGAACGCGAATCGCGTGAATCGCGCGAGTTTTACTCGTACGAACGCGCGATCAAACATATTGAACTCTAATGCGTCCGCGAGACGATCAAGTGCACTTGACAAGTCGCAAATGAATAAAACTTGTCAAGTCGCGTCAAGTCGCATCAAGCTCAAATTGGTTCAAGTGCCGTAAATCAAAATTATTGTCAAGTCATGTCCAGCACGTAGATACTTGACGGGAATTGTCAAGTCAACGCTGTAAACGATCAATATTCACTTCAAGCCCGTAGACTTGTCAAGTGCACTTGATCGTCTCGCGGACGCATAATAGGTGTCCTAACTGACAATCGCACGACGCGGTCTCAAATGTTTGAAACACGCGATGGTCGCATCGCTCGCATCGCGCATTCGCGTTCTATTAGGACCACGCCTTAGGCTCCTTATTTTTATTATTAAAAAATATGAATCAGTATATTAGTTTTATAACCAAAAACATTGCCTTCTTTAAATTAATTAAACGGTAAATACATCTTTAACCATAATAATCTATAGACAGAGATTACAGGTTTTGAGTTTAAAAGCAATTACTCAGTGTAGATCATTTTTCGTGTACACCACGTAGGCTCGGGAGTCCATTGTGGGCCGCTGACCTGTGAACGAGAGGTTCATTATAACGAGTTGCGAACACCACACGCTAACTAATCTCTTACAGAAAGTGGCTTTAATGAAAACTTCCATTAAAACGCAAACTCATGAGAAAAAGCTTCCTGAAAACAAATGAAAGACTGAAAAATTCTATACTACCTTCAAGTGACGTCCTCTTTTCCAGTTCCATTTCGATTTCTTCAACCGATTTGTCCTTAGTTTCGGGCACAAATAATAGAACTATAGCGATACCAAAGATGTTGACAACGCTAAAGCAGATAAATGTGACGTGGACCCCGAATGTGCTCGTGATGGGCCCATACGCGAACACTTGGACGAAAGCAAGCAGCCAGCCGTATGTGATGAGACATCCGATAAGCTTGGAACGGATCTGGAAATTGAATTACATTTTAAGAGTTACCCATGATGATTTAAAGCCGAATTTGAGTGACTGAGTGACTGAGAGACTGAGTTATGCGTGAGCCTGTCGCTTTGTAGGCGTGGACGTAATAGTATTAAATTATTCGCGTTTTAAATTGCGTTAGTGTTTCTTACAATTGAAAATGTCTCTAAATTATTTTATAATGATAATAAAATTCCGGGAGTGGGGTTTAGCCGGCTCATATAGACTTGCAAAAAGCAAACAGGGCAAAACGCTCCTCATTTCGTCATTCCGAGTATATTTTTATGTTTAGCACGCGGGGGTCATCCATTGAAGAACTTATATAGTTGCGGGTAAAAACGCATAGTAAATAAAAACTATCAGAAAACAAACTTGGAAATTGAACATCTCTGCCAACAAGAGGAAGCCCATGGGTGCGACGCCGGCTGAGTACGCCATCACCAACACCACTGTGATGGCCACCGGCAGCCAATGCGCTACCGCGGCGCCACCGCGCTGGGATATCACGATCGCACTGAGACCGGCGAACGAAGACGCCACTATCAACAACGTGGAATACATGAGCACCTGAAATAGTCGATGTTATAATATGTTACTGTCCACTCACACTTGGGACTACCCTGTCCAATAATAGTAGTTTATGCAACTGTCATATAATGAAGGGTATTAAAACACGAGTGTGAGTTTATGAAACGAGCGCAGCGAGTTTCATAATAGTAACGAGTGTTTTAATACCCGTGTTATATGCAGTTGCATACACTACTTTATCTTCACTAATGCAATTAATCAAACAAAAACGAAACATTAAATTCACGCGTACGTGTATTGTCACAGTGAACTTGCCGCCATTAAAATCTAACCAATGAGAGCGCAGATGCGCGCGCAGGGCCGCAGGGCGCGCGCCGCGCAGGGCGCGATGTTATAATGAGATTTTACGATATCGATGTGGATATTATAACATCATGTGCAATTGCTTAAATTGAGTGTTTTAGTTGTCTGCGCTATAACAGTAGTAATTATAAGTCAAGTATTGGAAACATAAGTAGAATGTTACAACATTAGTGTAGATAAAAAATCTTACACGCAAAATGCTATGAGGGTGATGTTTACCCAGCAGTGGCACTTATAAAAATCAAGTTGGTAATAAAGCAGTTTCAGTACCCTTCTTCTGAACATCCCAACAAGGACCATAGACAGGACTGAGCCCAGCAGCATCGCGACAGGCACACTAATGCTGAGTAGCTCGAGGTTGGAAGTCACTCTCAGCTCCATGAATATGATGGAGGTATAATTGATGATGGCGATCCCTCCGTTCAAACCATTGGTCGTCACCAGCAATATCATTATTAAGAATAATTTGAGCCACGTTCTATTTTTAACTGAAAATAAATTCAACTGTTAGTAAAAGTTATGGACTGGGTGATATTTGATCCCTAAATTAACATTACTCACAGATTCCAATAAAAGACACATCCAGCATAGATTTAAACTTCTCATCCTCTCTGTTTATCGACATAATTTCATTTTGTACAATTTGACTATCGACATTGAGTCCTCTTTGAAAGGCTATCACAGATCTGGCTTCCTGGAAGCAAATACATATTACTTATAATTATTTTAACTCAAAAAATATGTAAGGAATGGTAGTGCAGAGTATATTCTTACATCATTTCTGCCCACTTTAATCATATAAGCTGGTGACTCTGGTGCTTTGAACATAAGGAAGAAATTGACTAGTGGTATCCACGTGACTATCCAGAGGACGGTGTAGTAGTCCAAGTACCCTCCTATCCCGTATATGATGAGGATGCCGAGGTTCTGCCCCAGTAGGATCATGGTGCCGAGGACGCCGCGCATCTTAGTCTCGCTGAGCTCCTTCACGTACATCGGTATCACAATGAAGCACCCGCCTCCGGCCAACCCGCAGACAATTTGGGACGTCATGAAACATATGTCATTTTTTGGGAAATATTTTAGGACCCAACCAAGCTGAAAAATTATTGTCAATATTACATAAGTATCCAATTTTTCCCAACAATTTTCATAACATATCTTCCATTCAGCTCTGTCAAGAGTTTCTTGACATCAACCAGACAAGATACTACAGAGCATAGACTTGCTTATGAAGACCTTTCAGATCATTTCAGGATCTCAAGCAAAAAAATACGAGTAGTTTCCAAAGTCCTTACCGTTTGTAGTACAGACATCACTTGAATACAGGGTCGTCTCCCATAGACGTCGGCTGCTATAGAAAAGAGAGAGCCTGTGACCATAGCTGAGAGGTTGGGACTGCTCGCCAGCCATGAGAAGTAGATGTCGCTGAGAGCCGAGCCGGTCGGGGACCGGGCAGACTGTAGGATGGGGGCCATGGGGGACGTCCAGCCTCGTTGGAGACCATTTGTAATCATGACTAGATTGACTGGAATTAGGAGGATTTTTAGGGATCCGTGTCAACTGGAATATCAAGGGGCCATTCTGCTAAATCAATACTGTGTTAAAATTTCTATACAGTCACTGTTCATTTTGTTCTCAGAAGGGTATTGAATCTGTTGAGTTAAGACATTTTTGTGAAAAGTACAGCAACCGCGGTAATGAAAGACTTCTGCAGAACACTTTTTAACAAAATGAACGTCCACATTTGTAACTAAACGGTCCATTAAACATTATGCTTCATTTATACATTTAAGATTATCACTCGTTACAATAGAAAGTGTTTGGGATCCCATTTCAAAAATGACTTGTGAATAATAGACGTAGTGACACGTGCCTCCGTCGCCATTTGTACGATTGTGACACATCGCAGCTTCCTCCTGAATAAGATATACCATTGTTTCCACTCACCTAACACAGCCACCTGCCATTGCCGCCACACGTGACCCTCCTTACATTCACTTGGGTTTTTTACATTTACAGTCACCATGATGATTTTCAATCGTTTTAAGTATTACTTTAGTATACTTTCGTAGTTACACGACTTGCTTATCGAGTTAGTTCAGAAGTTTTAAAGCTCTTCAAATCATTTCATTACATGAAAAGTATGCTTATTGATTTGGGTCAAGATATAATTATGACATCCATCTGATCTGATATTTTCTTTAGTATTTTAATAAAGATTTACTCGTATGGATACAAATGAGTCCATCTACTACAATCTACAGCTTCAATAAAGTCCGTAGTTTATGATCTGTACAGTTTCCAACGTCTAACCTCTTCTCTACGAACACTTTAAATGATGACAGATAACCACTCCATGTTAGGGAGAATAACAAAGTAATATAGAAATTTCAAATCATTGCGAAGAAGCCAACCACAGCCGTTTCTCACATCTCTTGATATGTATTGTATCACATGCAAACACACATAATGTCACAATGAATCTCAATAAATATTAATTTTATCATTTCACACCATATTTTTACAGGGTTGTCTCTGTATCTCTTTCTTCAAAGACATTACATTGATTCAATTCGATTTAGGAGGTTCAGCGACAGCGACTGCACTATAAAAAACGGAATTCAAAATACTGTAAAGATCTATTGCACAAGAACTCAGAAATGTGTTTAGTATCTAAACATGTTTAAAGAAACAAAAGGTGCTCATTCAAAATTGTATTTTATAATGTAGCAAATATAACACAATTTAAAATAAACATCTAAAATCGTGACCTAACAGTTAATGTTAAAGTTTTCTTTCAAATATTCACTGGGCACCTCACATGTATCATATTGAAAAATCTTCTATGAAAGGAGATTTTATTTGCTGAAGGTATCGGTGTAAGGAAGTAAGGAACAGCAAGCTTAATCACCACGATTGACTCATATTTAACTAACTTAAGTGTAACTTGGTGCTTACAACAAACTGTAGAAAATTAATTTACATACAAAAAATAATGGTGTTGACTAAATCAACAGGTTCGTTGCAAAATAATAAAAATACTAAACTATGCATGCAACAACCCTGCTGAAAGCACACCATTTTTAAACTGAAATAATCTGTAAGCAAATACTTTACTTATCAAAAAATAATAATAACTAGATTTGTATTCTATTCCGCAGTAGCAGAGTGCAATATAGAGCGGTTTGATGACGTCAAATGAAATCAATATATGAATACCGTGAATATTAATAATTCACTTAAAATGAATGGGATTACGCCCCTCGTGGTCACGGGAAGACTTTGGAAACGTTTTTCGTGACCACAAGTGGGGTAATCCGCTTGAAACGTTACGTATTTTGTAGACGCGGTATAGTTTAAAAGCGATATACTTTATCTTGCTTCTTTTCATTACGATGATTCAGAATCTAATCACTGAACTCAATATTGTTTCATACTTTTTTACGAATGTTCTCGAAAACCTAGGAATGGTGCTAATAGTTAGCTTATCCTACGATAAGTTACTTTGGATAACACTTGAAACTTGAAACAGTCTGCTTCGTTTGTTCAGTAAGTGGGCAACACGGTAACACGGGAAATAACGTACTGGTTATGATAAGATGAGATGATGTTGACTCCTCATAATTCATCTTGACCATGTGTGGATTAAGATGAGTTAGGAATCAGATAATGGGCGGCAAATATTGTTTGCACCATCCTGAACTAGAATAATATCTAACGATTTAGTTATAACAAAAACAAAATTAGATTTGGAACCAACAATACGAGTAAATAACACATTATCATCCAGCTATTACAATAAGGGAAATCAATTAATGTTTTAGTGTGGATCGCCGAGCTAACCCACATAAATCAAGCGCTTTGCGAGGCTGAATCACGCATAAATAACACTCGCGATAGAACAGAAACATGTGATATTATTGTTGACACGGCATCACTGTTTGTTATAATATAACCGCAGCGCTAACTAGCTGCTGGATGTGGTAGTTTGTATAAATATTAATACTAACATTTTATTTGAAGCGATATACATAATATATGTTCCTACACTATAAATAAACATTAACAACAAACTAAGCTCTAAGCTTGTTTTATGGAATCAAACTAACCGATTCTATTACATACACAAATATATAAAATTGTCACCCTGACGTTATCGCCAACAACTATGTCCGCACATATTTATTTTTTATTTTTTATATTTGTTTATTTAGGAATAACAAACAGTAACATTATAAAAACTTAAAAGAGTAAGAATACAAAAATAATGCAACCAACAACGTTATTCGCAGATTAATTAAACACATATTCCTGACTCGGAGCGGGAATCAAACCCGCAACCCCGGACACAGTAAGCGCTTTCATAAACCATTGCGCCAACGAGTTTGTCAATTTACGCATACGAGTAACTACATGGAGTTAAGTCACATATACCTACAGGTAATAAAGTCGCTTCTTTTAACTGTTAGGAATCCTTCTACAATTTTCTATATACTAACACTAAAGATATCAGTCCAGTGAGATGATAAGACTTTGCCCCGCGGTCGACATTACAGGCTAATATTTTTATTTTATATACTACACGTGAGGCAAGGAAATAATGCTACATAGCACTACGAGTAGACTACTAACATTTTCACGGACTGCTGTATGTATCTGAAGGCTACATCATCATTTAGGTATAACTAAGTGGTAAATTCTGCTGGATGGTTATCAACTTTTTCTTCTTTTCATCCAGAGTCATCTTCCATACAGATTTTGAAAACCGAAGACCTTATTACTAAACGTTTAGGTCTTCGCAAGTGACTGCAAAGCAAAACTTCTAAAATCAATCTATTAATTTATCATACCATGCAAGCAGTGAAGAATCCGTAGCAGTGTCCTTTTATATACCATGTATGACATAATATATCATATACAGTGACAAATCGAACCCTATAAGTAAAAGGATACCTTCCATAACCAGATCAATTTTGTTTATTAATAACGTCCAGCCGAATCCTCGCAAGTGCGCGGAGAACACGTGATCCTCATGTTCCATCGAAACAACGAACAAAACATAATACCTTCAAAGTTCAATGTTCCAACTTTCGTATTTCCAATATATCCCGAGATATTAATTTGATACCTCATTTTAATAAAACATCCTTGGTACACAGCTTTGACACACTACAGTCACATCTAGACTAGTTGGACAATCTAAGAAAACATGTAAAGGAGATCGTACACTAGAGATCATATAGACATTTTTGTCAATTAAACTAAAGTAAAAAAGTTGTTTTTAGACTGTATTATGCAAAATCCATCCATAATAAATCATAGTATGATTTACAAAGAAGAGATTATTAAAATCACGTCGTGAAAGGGTAGATCAATCATAGTTCTGTTTACTCCCTTTCTGGACCTTATGGTGCTCCCACACTGCTGTTACAAAATGTTTATAAACATTTTTGAACACTAAAACATTTACTAACAAATGTTGTCAATTCTTACATTTTGTTAGGAACTGTTATATGTTATAAGTGCTCCTACACTGATGGAAAGTGTTTACTAACATTTTGAATCTGGCATTGGCTCGCAGTTTGGTTTTGCGTTCTGAGGCGTCTACACGAAAATGGAAGAAGATTTGCTAATTGGGATAGCTTTCATTTTTTGTTTAAAAAAAAAGAAAAAGCGCTCTTATTGGATGCGCCGAACGCTTAAAGCTAGAGAAAAACTCATCGACTCACCGCATACCCCGCCGTCACCCGTATAAAATGTTTACAAACAAAATTTTGTTCAAAAATGTTAATTAACATTTACTAACATGAAAACATTTTTTGACTTTGGTGATTAAATGTTAGCTAACAAATGTTTACTAACGTTACTTAACATTCTATAACAGCAGTGTGGGAGCACCTTTACGTATAAATTTTAGGTCCATAGTGTCTGTTGAGATTGTCATCTATCAATTTTCATATTTTACTTTTCAGAAAGCTTTTAAAAAATATACTGGCTCCATCTTGTACAAAGACGGAAATTATAAAAAGCTGTCCAAATCTACTTCAGAATGAAGCACATTCCTCATTTTTCCTTCATCACAAAGATTTGGCGGAGTATAACAGAATGTTCGGTATCCGAGCAAATTGTACTCGTAAATCAGTCATAAAATATGAGAAGTAATACATTAAACAGCGAATAAACACACCACGTTCAATGTTTACTATATCTATTGTAACTGGTGACTAAATACATATTTATTAAATAACAATAAATAATCTAAATTTAGATTCAAAAAGGTTGTCTCATTGGTTTTTAGTAAAAATATTTTCAACGTGACTGGTTTCTATATTGGTATATTGCTTGCAGTAAGATACTGCAAGCAATATACCAATACCTCAAGCGTACCTAAGCGTACCTCAGACATCAACTGATATTTTAATATCATTATAATGCAATGCTGACTGACTACCGCACTAAGTAAAATTATTTATAGAGACACTTTACTAATGGATGTAATTTTTCATACGTTACTTGTCAAAATCACTCAATTTACTACTAAGAAAGCATTCGACGTCTCTGAGTAAGGGTGTCAATATATAGGGTGAATTCCTTTACCCTTACCTGTGTAGATAAATATTACCATCCATTGATATACATATATAGTGATCATGTTTTTATTAATACGAGTATGTTGGTAGTAATACCATGAATTACGAGTACGTAGGTGTAGTACCTACGTAATTCATTCAGTCTTGTGTCATCGTCATTAATTGACTGGAACAGCCCTATGTATTCCTGATAAAAGATAATACAATTATCATTGTTGAATTTAATTTACTTATTAAAACCTTCTACTAGCTCGATACCAAGTCGACGCTCAGAGCAAACAATCCCAATAAACAAAAATTTTTTCAATAAATTACAACATATGTCTTGGAATTCAATCAGTTCTATAAAACTTTGTGCTCGGAGGGAGAGCTCCGCAACGCCCAGTCCCGCCGGTTCAGTGAGAGAAGCACAAAATGACAGTTAAAATTAATGACACCCCTAAAGGACACACTTACAGGCAATGGATTTTTGCGATGTTGGGTGAGTCTGATAATTGTGTATTTTATTGTACCGCTAAGACCATCACAGACGATGTGGGTTATGGTCTGCTTAGTCTTATTATATGTTATTTTAGGAATTTGTGATTAGACAAATAGGACCATGGTCTGGGCTATTGTGTGCATAGTAGAGTAAAAAATGGCGTTTGCAGCGAACGCGGCCACGCTGACGTACGGTTTGCAGTGCGGCTGGATTGCCGTGACGACCCCGGCGCTACAGGCGAGTGCCGGGCCCGCGCGCGCGCCGCTCTCCGACCGCGACATCTCGTGGCTTGCCAGCGCGCCCGCTGCCGCCGCCATCTTCAGCGTCTCTATGTTTGCCATTTTAGCGGACCGAATAGGAAGAAAATACTCCATAATGATTCTTGGACTATTGCAAACTGTAAACACCGTTCATGGACATAATTATTTGCTTTGGATTTAATTGAATGTAGAAAGTATTTTATATATTAATATGTTTCAATTGTATACGTTTGACGGTATACGTTTACGGTTCTATTAGAATTATATAACTGAAAATGGAAGGTATAAATACAAAAATTCTTTGCAGATTTCTTGGGCGATGAAACTTTGTACAGTAAACACAATATGCCTCATTATATCACAAATGATTTATGGCGTGGCAGGAGGAGGGTGTTTTAATATAATACCCATGTACGTTAAGGAGATTAGCGAGAGCAAAACTCGTGGGAAGTTGGGAGTGATGCTCGTGATGTCGCAGAACGTCGGGTTCCTGGCCATCTTCTCGTTGGGGGGAGCGCTCGGGTACTCCACGGTGCTGTGGAGCGTCGTGTGGCTGCCGGCGCTCGCGGTCGCACTCACCCTCGGGGCCCCCGAGTCACCCGCCTACCTCGTCAAAATAGGAAAAGTGGATGTAAGTTCACTTATTTATTACCAATAAACAAGTGATCTTTCGATAAACATTGAATGAGTTTTTACGTCGGCAGTACTAGAAGAAACAATGCTTAATTTGATATAAGTATCTAACATAATAATGAGGAAAATAATTATTCTTTACAGATTAAAAAGATGTCACCGCGAATTCTATGACAAAGAAAATTTTCTTAAAAAATTGGGTCCCCACAGTAATCACGACAAGCCTTCTTACGTTTTCCATTTCGTAATTTGAGACATTCGGGGATTTGCGTCTTCCATCAGATCTTGAAACACGAAATCAATCAAAATATTTATCCAATTTCGGCAATTCCAGGATGCGGCCTTGACTATAGCGTATCTAAGGGGTGTTGAGGTACACGACAAAAACGTACAAAGTGAAATCGATTCAATCAAGTCTGAAGACGAAAAATTCAAATCTATTGCCAACGTGTCTTTTGTTGGGATTTGTAAGTATTTGATGGAACATTTTGTAACATGAGTAATATAATATATAATTATGTAAGCATGCAAAAAATTAAATATTTTAGTCAAACAGCGGGCGTGGCGTAAAGGATTTGTGTTCATGTTCTTGGTGATGTTGGCCCACGGACTCAATGGATCGTTCGCCATCGTGAGTTATGCGACGATCATCCTGAAGGCATCCGCAGTGACGGTCAGTCCGGAGCTGATCAGCCAATGCATCCCGGTTGTGATGCTCACTGCTTCTGTCTTCTCAATGTTCTGCATCGAATGTTTAGGAAGAAGGGTAAAAGAACTGTTTTAAACTAGTAGTGTTTCAAACTTTTAATCAAGTAGATGTATAAACATATGTTTGGTACCTCCCTAAAATACAATTAGGTTATGGACATAGGAGGCAAGTATAGGTAATGTTTTCCCTCGTTCAATCTGGGTTGACAGCCTGACCGAACCATCAACCATTAACCGGTTTTATGTTTTAAGTTTCTTTACGTCGTGCTTCACAGGCAATATTAGGTGGTGCGTTTGGAATCTCGGTGGTGGCGTTCAGTAGCCTATCAGCTATCCTGGTGGTGCAGGCGCAGGGTGGTGCGGTGGCGCAGTGGCTGCCCGTGGCGGCCATCTTGTTGGGCGTGAGTGCGTACGCCGCCGGCGTCTCGCCGATGCCATTCATCATCATGTCGGAAATGTTCAATTTCCAGGTATGCTTTTTTGTTTTCTCTACTTATTTTATTACGAACTTATTTTTATCTGCTATCTTAAATATTTTGGAGAGTTTATCTTACATAGTCGAGATGATTTTGTTATGATTGATGGCGTGTTCGAGGATTGATTTCTTGTTGAATGCCTTTATCTTATTAATACTTCAGATAAGAGGCAAAGTGATGGGTGTTCTGGTGACGACTGGTTGGGCGAGCGCGTTCGTGGTGCTGATGTCGTTCGCGCCGGTGGCGAGCGCACTCGGCACGCACGCCGCGTTCCTCTTCTTCGCCGCCACCAACGCGTGCGGCGTGCTGTTCGTCTTTCTCCTCATACCAGAAACCAAAGGAAAGACAGTCGAACAAATTGAGCACGAACTTGACAGGAAACTCACCACGAAGAAATAAAACTAGTGCAAAAGAGAGAATATTTGTACCTTACTTTCATAAGCCAACTTATAAATAACTCTAACGTTAATTTATATCGAATAATAACAACCAGCAATTGGTGGCTTTAAATAGAGAAGAGTAGCGTTAATGGAGAGATGCCTTTGCTCAGCATTGGGGCGATACGGGCTAACATTAACGATAGTAACAACAAGATACAATAAACGCGCCCGTGAAACTATTACAAACCATAACAACAGTCTGTTCAGTTCAATGAGTTTTTTATTGCATATTTTGTATATTACAAATTAATATTAGTCTGTCTGCGAATACGAATTGCCTTGATGTCTATGATGGCTAGAAGATACATTTAAAAAAATCATTTTTCTTCATTTCTCAACACACCGTTTGAGAGACTCAATCGGGTGATATTCTTCCCTGCAGGCTTAGACAAGTGGCTTTTCTATTAGTAAGATAGAATAGAATAGAATGCTCAATGTATGAGATTGACATTCGCTTTCGATATGTAATTTGATTCAACGTATAGACTTTGAAATTGGTAGCCAAATGTTCAATTAATCTATTCGTTGAAACGAAACGCCAGAATAACACATTTGGGTCATAGAAATGGTAGCCAAGTGGCATTTTTGACACACGAATTCTACTGCTAGCGTTCGACACCTAGCGAACGCTAGGACCTTGTAGATATCGCTACAAAATGGCGAATGTTTAATCAGCTGGCTTATTATACGGACGTGTTCCAGCGAAACCATAGACAACGTCTGATTTTTATCGAACGAACGAATCGACTGAGCGTTCGACAAGTCTTTGTACACTTGGCTACCAAATTGTTATCGTTTTCTCTGAGGCGCTTGCGTTTATAGAAATAGAATCGATATGGAGCGTTTGCCACTTGTCTAGGCCTGCTGAGCAACACATTCATCGTTTAGTCTATTAGCTAAACTCGAATACCTGCACAAATCAATTCAATCATCAGGCTACTATAAAATACATATAATCCTCATAGTAACATGTGCGTATTACTGACAGCATCCTCTAGACAGATTATTTTGATTACTCATATTAATATCTAAAGACCAGCTTATCTTTATCGCTGAAATATAGATCTGTAATAAAAAGTGAAGGCCGAATGAAACTGACAGTTTCAGTTGTTTCTCACCATTGAAACTTAATATTGATCAGAATGAATATATGCACGGTGTAAGTGTTTTTTGTGTGATGCAATGTCAAAGGTACTCTATGAAATATCACAAAGGTTACCTACTCTACATAGGGAATATGACTGCTGGATGGCAGCTGCAGTCTCGGACAGTTTGCCGCAGTTTGCACGACCAATTTTATTCAAGATCTGTATTTTAAGTCACTTATGTAATCTTGATTATAAAACCCTTTATTTTGATACATATTATATGATCATACAAATGTTATCCACTTTAAATTACACTCCTTTTTAAACTATTTAATAAACAGTGGTTATTGTGTGTTAACTGTAATAGTTAGATACAATTATACTCTCGCTGACATTTTTGTCGGTAATAACTTGTAGTCTGAATATTTTAATAAATATTTGTATGCATCATTAATAGCTTTTAGCAGCGCACGCTAATAATTGATATCTTTATGCATTTTTTAATACAATGGGGTACTGTACGTACGGTAATTTTTATGTAATTATTTGTTTACTACATATGCCTTTCGGGAATAATGTTTCTAAATAGTAGTGAAAAAGTGGTTTATAAAAAGAAAGTTGGAAACAGGCAGAGGCCAAAGGTGACTTTCTTTTATATAATGATGACTAGCAGCGCCCCGCGGTTTCAGCCGCATTGTGCCAGTTCCTCTGGAAATTTCAGGAAATTTTATACATATAAATCTTCCTCTTGAATCACTCTATCTATTTAAAAAAACCGCATCAAAATCCGTGCAGTAGTATTTGAGTTTATCGCGAACAGACAAACAGACAGACAGACGCGGCCGGGGACTTTGTTTTATAATATATGTCATAATATCATACAGTAAGAATAAACTCTACTGATAAATATACATCAGTTACATGAAGACTTAAAATATATGAGATGACGATAAGGCAAGCAAAGAGAAATTGAATAACGAGCAAACACACGCCATTTAATATTTGCACTTCGTAATAGAACAGATTACTGTAATAAATAAATATTAAATAATTCTAAGCCATTCTACAAAGGACGTCCGATTGGAGTAATTATACAATATTTTGTTTAACGTATTGTATCGTGTGTTATTTCATCATTTACCCTCACTGTCCGTTGAAAATAGTATTATTATTGAGATAAAGATTGTTTTTGTCATAGTGATTATAAATAAATGATAAAAATTTGAATGAACTCCTTTTGAACTCAATGAATTCAATGATACATGAATAATTAAACTGAACAGCTGTCGTTTATGATACAAGATCATAAACTTATCATTGTTGAATTGTATTCAATTATTCTTAGATCCAGTTGCTCGGTATCAGACGAACGTGCCAGTACAAACAATACGTAAGAACAAACATTTCTTTGATAAAATATAAAAAGTAGTAAGATTTAAGTCTTACTACAGTTGCACGAAATTTCCTGCTCATTGGTTGATGTTTAGACTCCTAGTCGTTAATTAACCCTTATTCTCAGTTAATCAAGTAAAAGAAGCACAACATGACAGCTAAAATTAATGATGTTCCTAAAGGACACACTTACAGGCAATGGATTTTCGCAATATTGGGTGAGTCTTTATATCTACACTAGCATTTGCCCGCGGCTTCGCTCACGCAGCGTAGATATTGTTGATAAGGAGAAATAATGTAACACCCTTTTATAGTGTTAGTAACACACAGATAAACAGATATTTTTTCTCCTGCTTTTTTAAAGGCCCCATCAGTTTTTTTTATATATATACATACCAACCCGTAAGAATTTTATTATATGTATAGATTAAAGACGGACAAACGGACAGTCATGACGAATTTATAATGTATCTAATTGGCTCCGGAATCATAAATTTAGGGTCTACAATACTTCTTTGTAAAAAATATTGTGTACACAATATTTTTTACTAAATTGTCATTAGAAGCTAAAACCACTAAACTACTGGGTGAGCTCACTCGTGAGCAAGCAACATAAAATTGTCCATGAGAGAAACAATGTTCTCTCAAGTCAATTCCTGCAAATTTGAGGGTTTGCCCCTGAGCCTTATTTATCGACTGTATTTCTATTAAAGTTAGACCTGCCCGTGCCCGCTGAAAGTTTGCTATGTGGCTGGTCCTTAAATAGCTGCACTATCTATTGGAATGCTTGGTAATATCTACTACTGCGTGAGTGAAACCGTAGTCGCCATGGGAAAAGTAGTATGGAGTCTAGGCCCACCCCTCAATAGTGACGTGTGATACACCGTTGGATAGGGCCTTTGAAGTTTAAAGTATTGATAACTATATTTTTATTAGTGCCATTTCTGTTTTTAACTTTATTTCATTTAAATAACAATAAATAACTCTTTAGTAGATATTTTTATCTCAAATTTTTTTCAAAGTACATATGATGAATCAAATGAGCCGAAACTCGATAGGGCTTCGACTTTTAATTACGGAGTTCCTATGGCCACCTTCCGTTTCCATCACCAGACCCTGGTTACCATATAGTATCAAAGTACTCGTCAAAATGAATCAAATGAGCCCAAACTCGGTGGGGCTGCGTCGTTTATGTACGGATTTGCTAGAACCTACTTCCAACTCCATACAAACATTTATACCGCTAGTTTACCCTCTTAGGGGTTTTTATAATTCCTTTTAGTAATCCTTATCTACGATAAATAAAAAACTTACATGTAATATTTTAAGCAAATGCATCAAAGGAATAAAAAAAGTCATAGAACAAACTGTCTACCCCTAAAATAACGTTTTAGGGGTGGATTTTCCAAAATGTTTTTCGCTGGTAGTTACTTTTGTTATATAGAGAACCTACATGCAAAATTTGAAGCAAATACATCAAAGAAATAAAAAGTTGCATGTAAGCGATCATCCCCTAATTTACGCTCTTAGGGGTGGAATTTCCAAAATTCCTTTTGCAATCCTTATCTACGTTAAATAAAGAACCTACATGCAAGATTTGAAGCAAATCCTTTAAAAAATTTAACAAATATTATAAATCTTTCAACCCTTAATTTACCCTCTTCGGGGTGGAATTTCCAAAATTCCTTTTGTAATCTTTAACTACGTTAAATAAAGAACCTACATGTAAAATTTGAAGCAAATACATTAAAGGAATTTAAAAAGTCATACAAACTTACAACCCCTAAATTACCTTATTAGGGGTAGATTTTCCGAAACTTTTTTAATTAGTGGTTATTTTCTTTGTATAAATAACCTACATGCAAAATTTGAAGCCAATACATCAAAGGAATAAAAAGTTGCATATAAGCGATCATTCCCTATTTTACGCTCTTAGGGGTGGAATTTCCAAAATTCCTTTTGTAATCTTTATCTACATTAAATAAAGAACCTACATGCAAAATTTGAAGCAAATCCATTAAAGAATTTTAAAAAATTGTAAAACTTTCAACCCCTAATTTACTCTCTTAGGGGTGGAATTTCAAAAAATCCTTTCTTAGCGGATGCTTACGTCATAGCATCTACCTGCATGCCAAATTTCAGCTCGATCCGTCCAGTAGTTTGGGCTGTGCGTTGATCCCTCACTAACCACTTTGAGTTTTATATATTTCAGCTCGATCCGTCCAGTAGTTTGGGCTGTGCGTTGATCCCTCACTAACCACTTTGAGTTTTATATATATAGATAGAAGCATTTGCCCGCGGCTTCGCTCACGCAGCGTAGATATTGTTGATAAGGAGAAATAATGTAACACCCTTTTATAGTGTTATTATAAAGTTTTGTTAACTTTAGTTCATTTAAATAGCAAATAATAACTTTTTAGTATTTTTATTCAAAGATTTTTCAAAGTACTCGTCAAGACGAATTAAATGAGCCCAAACTCGTTGGGGCTGCGTCGTTTAATTCGAAGTTTCTATAGCCGACCCCGGTTACCATTATAGGTAATATATAGTATCAAAGTTCTGGGCAATACGAATCGAATGAGCCCAAACTTATATAGCCATCTTCCAACGTCATCATCAGCTCAATTTCATAATAATATTGCATGCATGCGAAACTACTCCATCGAAAAGCTACAGAATCAAAAACTTAAAGTTTAAAACACAGTGAAGAATTATTTTTAACCAATTATAAAAACCCAACGCAGAGGAAGGAGTTTTTAACATAGTTTGAACAGTTTAGCCTGGCAGCGAATGTTTACTTATACTCTGTGGTAAACCCTCTTTACAATACCTACTCTTTGGTAATTACTCTTTGACAAAAGGGCGTCGTCTCTTTTAAACTGTCACGAATCACGATTCGAACACAATATTCGTATTCATAATGTATAGCCGGGTCATTTTAAACAATTGAAATAAAGAAAATTCCGACAGAGCCAAATTTTCGTAGAGACCTTAGGTTTACCACAAGGAATAAAGTGTCAAAAGTCCCCATCAGTCCCATGTGAGCTACGGGACTTATTCGGGGCCCAAGGTCAACATTTTAGGTTTTTTGGATTTTTCTCGAAAACGGTAAGTTTTATCGAAAAAAAATCTGAGAATATAAAAAAGCTTATAAAATTCTCTATAACTTTAATTCTATCCACTTTTTCCATATTCCCAACCGTTATTGAACTACACGCTCCAGAAATGTAAAAATTAAGGACCTCGGGCAGGTAACTATGGAGCCTGCCCCAATGCTCAACAGTGACATGACCTATGTCATTTGAAAGGTCTTGAAGAGTTGTACAAGTTACTCCTAGACTGTTATATCGAATTCGACGGCCAACTCGGTGTTTTCGACCACCGAAGAATTACCACTGGAGGTGCTGTGGAGCCTGGACGGAATGCTCAACAGTGACATGACTTACGCATTTGAAAGCTCTTACAAGTCACTTTTTGATAGTTATATCGAAATCGACGCCAAACTCGGTGTTTTCGACCACCGAAGAAAAAACACTAGGTGTATGTGCAGTTGACCCTGATCGTATTGCTCAACAGTGACATGACTGATGTCATTTGAAAGCTCTTACAAGTCACTCCTTGTCAGTTATATCGAAATCGACGGCCAATTCGGTGTTTTCGACCACCGAAGTATCGACACTGATCGTATTGCTCAACAGTGACATGACACATATCATTTGAAAGCTCATAAAGAGTTTTATAAGTCACTCTTTGATAGTTATATCGAAATCGCCGTCCAACTTAGTGTTTTCGACCACCGAAGAATGGAGTTGGGCTATGCTATACCGAAGTATCGACGCTGATCCTAATGCTCAACAGTGACATGAGCTATGTCATTTGAAAGCTCTTGAAGAGTTGTACAAGTCACTCTTTGACAGTTATATCGAAATCGACCGCAAACGCGGTGTTTTCGACCACCGAAGATCGACACTGGGTGTATGTGCAGTTGACCCTGATGGTATTGCTCAACAGTGACATAAATAATGTCATTTGAAAGCCCTTGAAGAGTTGTCCAAGTCACTCCTTGACATGTATATCGAAATTAACGGCCAACTTGGTGTTTTCAACCACCGAAGAATGGAATTTTCTCAAGGTCTTTTATTCAGCGTGTTTAGGCCCGCCCTTGCATCAGAATAGTATAAAAGTAGAGCGCAATGGAACTCAATAGATGACATTATGGTTTAAAAAATCTAAAACGCGCGATAGTTGTGTTCCCAGCCTGAAAGGGTGTCGTATTAGCAACCATGACATATTTGAGTTAACCTAAACATGTGCAGTGACAGTGAGTGATCGTTTATCTTGCCCTTCAAATACTCTATAACTACTTTATTAATTGAACTAATGTGTATATATATATTTTTTTATTTTATCTAAAACACCAAGTTGGCCGTCGATTTCGATATACATGTCAAGGAGTGACTTAGACAACTCTTCAAGGGCTTTCAAATGACATAAGTTATGTCACTGTTGTGTAATACCATCAGGGTCAACTGCACATACACCCAGTGTCGATCTTCGGTGGTCGAAAACACCGCGTTGGCGGTCGATTTCGATATAACTGTCAAAGAGTGACTTGTACAACCCTTCAAGAGCTTTCAAATGACATAGCTCATGTCACTGTTGAGCATTAGGATCAGCGTCGATACTTCGGTATAGAATAGCCCAACTCCATTCTTCGGTGGTCGAAAACACTAAGTTGGACGGCGATTTCGATATAACTATCAAAGAGTGACTTATAAAACTCTTTATGAGCTTTCAAATGATATGTGTCATGTCACTGTTGAGCAATACGATCAGTGTCGATACTTCGGTGGTCGAAAACACCGAGTTGGCCGTCGATTTCGATATAACTGTCAAGGAGTGACTTGTAAGAGCTTTCAAATGACATTAGTCATGTCACTGTTGAGCAATACGATCAGGGTCAACTGCACATTAGTGTACATACACCTAGTGTTTTTTCTTCGGTGGTCGAAAACACCGAGTTTGGCGTCGATTTCGACATAACTATCAAAAAGTGACTTGTAAGAGCTTTCAAATGCGTAAGTCATGCCACTGTTGAGCATTCCGCCCAGGCAACACAGCACCTCCAGTGGTAATTCTTCGGTGGTCGAAAACACCGAGTTGGCCGTCGAATTCGATATAACAGTCTAGGAGTAACTTGTACAACTCTTCAAGACCTTTCAAATGACATAGGTCATGTCACTGTTGAGCATTGGGGCAGGCTCCATAGTTACCTGCCCGAGGTCCTTAATTTTTACATTTCTGGAGCGTGTAGTTCAATAACGGTTGGGAATATGGAAAAAGTGGATAGAATTAAAGTTATAGAGAATTTTATAAGATTTTTTATATTTTCAGATATTTTTTTGCTAAAACTTACCGTTTTCGAGAAAAATCCAAAAAACCTAAAATTTTGACCTTGGGCCCCGAATAAGTCCCGAAGCTCACATGGGACTGATGGGGACTTTTGACACTTTATTCCTTGTGGTAAACCTATGGTCTCTACGAAAATTTGGCTCTGTCGGAATTTTCTTTATTTGATCACTATTTTTATGTCTAAAATGACCCGGCTAGTATTCATAGTTCATAACTGACCTAAGTAATTATGCTATGAGGTGTGATAGAGTTAGATACAGCTCTATGATTGGTACTATATCTGTCATTTACGGCAAGTGTGTTCTTAGACACTGTGAGATCTCTTAAGTGTACTTTATGAATCCGGGTGTATCTAAAACGACATTTTTTTGTGGTTTTTAAACATAACTTTTTTATTTGTTATCCGATTTAAATAAACATGTTATGCCTAAATGTTAAGTGAGGCTTACCCAAACATATTTATTAAAATTGCATCCAAATTAGTGAGGCTTTTTCTGAGATTATCTATATATGAATATTAAAAAGCTAAAGAGATTATTGTTTGTTTGTTTGTTTGGCCGCGCTGATCTCAGAAACTAATAGACCGATTTGAATAATTCTTTCACTGTTAGATAGCCTATTTTTATCGACTGTATTTCTATTAAAGTTAGACCTGCCCGTGCCCGCTGAACGTTTGCTATGTGGCTGGTCCTTAAATAGCTGCACTATCTATTGGAATGCTTGGTAATATCTACTACTGCGTGAGTGAAACCGTAGTCGCCATGGGAAAAGTAGTATGGAGTCTAGGCCCACCCCTCAATAGTGACGTGTGATACACCGTTGGATAGGGCCTTTGAAGTTTAAAGTATTGATAACTTTATTTTTATTAGCGCCATTTCTGTTTTTAACTTTATTTCATTTAAATAACAATAAATAACTCTTTAGTAGATATTTTTATCTCAAAATGTTTTCAAAGTACATATGATGATTCAAATGAGCCGGAACTCGATAGGGCTTCGACTTTTAATTACGGAGTTCCTATGGCCACCTTCCGGTTCCATCACCAGACCCTGGTTACCATAATATAGTATCAAAGTACTCGTCAAAATGAATCAAATGAGCCCAAACTCGGTGGGGCTGCGTCGTTTATGTACGGATTTGCTAGAACCTACTTCCAACTCCATACAAACATTTATACCGCTAGTTTACCCTCTTAGGGGTTTTTATAATTCCTTTTAGTAATCCTTATCTACGATAAATAAAAAACTTACATGTAATATTTTAAGCAAATGCATCAAAGGAATAAAAAAAGTCATAGAACAAACTGTCTACCCCTAAAATAACGTTTTAGGGGTGGATTTTCCAAAATGTTTTTCGCTGGTAGTTACTTTTGTTATATAGAGAACCTACATGCAAAATTTGAAGCAAATACATCAAAGAAATAAAAAGTTGCATGTAAGCGATCATCCCCTAATTTACGCTCTTAGGGGTGGAATTTCCAAAATTCCTTTTGCAATCCTTATCTACGTTAAATAAAGAACCTACATGCAAGATTTGAAGCAAATCCTTTAAAAAATTAAACAAATATTATAAATCGTTCAACCCCTAATTTACCCTCTTCAGGGTGGAATTTCCAAAATTCCTTTTGTAATCTTTAACTACGTTAAATAAAGAACCTACATGTAAAATTTGAAGCAAATACATTAAAGGAATTTAAAAAGTCATACAAACTTTCAACCCCTAAATTACCTTATTAGGGGTAGATTTTCCGAAACTTTTTTAATTAGTGGTTATTTTCTTTGTATAAATAACCTACATGCAAAATTTGAAGCCAATACATCAAAGGAATAAAAAGTTGCATATAAGCGATCATTCCCTATTTTACGCTCTTAGGGGTGGAATTTCCAAAATTCCTTTTGTAATCTTTATCTACATTAAATAAAGAACCTACATGCAAAATTTGAAGCAAATCCATTAAAGAATTTTAAAAAATTGTAAAACTTTCAACCCCTAATTTACTCTCTTAGGGGTGGAATTTCAAAAAATCCTTTCTTAGCGGATGCTTACGTCATAGCATCTACCTGCATGCCAAATTTCAGCTCGATCCGTCCAGTAGTTTGGGCTGTGCGTTGATCCCTCACTAACCACTTTGAGTTTTATATATATATATAGATATAGATAGATAGATATCGGCCTCCGTGAATAAAAAGAGTACATTATCTCGGATAGTGTTTATTTAAAGTAAAAAAAGTACAAGATAAATAATAAAAAACAATTGATATATTAGTGATGATTTAAGAACCAAAGCGCAACATGTTAAGTGGCGTATGTCTGCAGCGAATGCGGCCATGATGACGTACGGACTGCAGTGCGGCTGGATCGCCGTGACGACCCCGGCGCTGCAGACGAGCGCCGGGCCCGCGCGCGCGCCGCTCTCCGACCGCGACATCTCGTGGCTCGCCAGCGCGCCCGCCGCCGCCGCCGTCTTCAGCGTCTCTATGTTTGCCATTTTAGCGGACCGAATGGGAAGAAAATACTCCTTAGTTATCCTTGGAATCTTACAAACTGTAAATATTATTATTCATAGCTTATGGTCCAATAGAAACATAATATCAAGTTCCTTATAATTTGTAGGAATTTCGTGATATTATAGCTGGTGCTGGATAAAAAATATCGATAAAAATGTTTTTGCAGATTTCTTGGGGGATAAAACTTTGCACAGTGAACTTGATATGGTTAATAATATCGCAACTATTTTGTGGGATGGCAGCAGGAGCTTGTTTCAATATAACACCGATGTACGTGAAGGAGATTAGTGAGACTAAAACTCGCGGGAAGCTGGGAGTGTTGCAGGCGGTGTCTCAGAATATGGGAATTCTTGCGATATACGCCCTGGGAGGAGCGCTCGATTACTACACGGTATTGTGGAGCGTGTCGTGGATGCCAGCGATGATGGCAGTACTGATGTCCAGGGCGCCCGAGTCACCTGCTTACTTGGTTAAAATAGGAAAAATGGACGTAAGTGAAGTCATTCACTTAATAATAATAAGTTATTTTGTAAATATTATTATTAATAACATTTACAAGGTGATAATCTAACCTTCTCAAAAAGTAAATTATGTTTAAATTCCAGGATGCGACCTCAACTATAGCATATCTAAGAGGTGTTGACGTTCACGACAAAGTCGTACAAAGTGAAATCGAATCAATAAAATCTGAAGATGAAAAATTCAAATCTATTGCCAACGTGTCATATATTGGAATTTGTAAGTGTTTACTTTAATAAAATTGGTGTCAGATTAACTTGATTAATAACGGCTTGGGTAGCATCTAGACCGCAAAAACTCGTTCTATAGTTGTCGGTTCATTCAAAATGTAGGTAATTCAAACCTTTCAAAATGTTTCAGTCAAGGAGCGCGCATGGCGCAAAGGGTTCGTCTTTATGATCCTGATCATGTTGGGCCACGGACTCAATGGAGCGTTCGCCATCGTGACGTATGCGACGATCATTCTAAGATCATCCG
This sequence comes from Cyclophora albipunctata, assembly GCA_963082685.1. Classification (NCBI taxonomy): domain Eukaryota; kingdom Metazoa; phylum Arthropoda; class Insecta; order Lepidoptera; family Geometridae; genus Cyclophora; species Cyclophora albipunctata. The sequence continues at coordinate 12,092,014 of OY720114.1, read as the reverse complement.
GGGTGATGGTCAGTCCGGAACTGATCAGTTTGAGTATACCGTCTGTGATGATCTTTGCTGCTCTTCTGTCAATGTTGTTCGTCGAGAGGCTAGGAAGGAGGGTAATGTCACCTAGTTATTGTGTGTTAAATCACTTATCTTGTCTCTGTGAGTATTCAAAATATTATCATTTCTCGAAAACAGTTTCTTGAACACATTGAAAGACAGACGAATATTTCTTGAAGACATAAACGTCTTCAATAAACTTTCATCCACGTGATTTAAGTAGGATCTTTAATGTTCTCTTTTTTGTATAATATGCTGTTCAGGTAATTTTGGGTACTACATTCGGAGCGTCAGTGGTCGCGTTCAGTGGTCTGGCTGCCATCTTGGTGGTACAGGCGCAGGGCGGCGCGGTGGCGCAGTGGCTGCCCGTGGCGGCCATCTTGTTGGGCGTGAGCGCGTACGCCGCCGGCGTCTCGCCGATGCCCTTCATCATCATGTCGGAAATGTTCAATTTCCAGGTTATTTTTATAGATTAAGTATCTTTTGTTTAGCAAGAGGAATAGAAAGAAGATCCCCATCGTCTAGAGCACAGCTCAACAAAGACTCAAACTCACGACTAATCAGATTTGAATTAGATTGAGGCATAGAAAGTATTTCCAGTTTAATAATGATTTTATATAACCCTATTCTTTGTACAATGATATAATCATTTGCAGATAAGAGGTAAAGTGATGGGCGTGCTGGTGACGACGGGCTGGCTGTGCACCTTCACAATGCTGTTGTCGTACGAGCCGATGACTCGCGCGTTCGGAGTGCACGTCACCTTCCTCGCGTTCACCGCCGTCAACGCGTGCGGGCTCGTGTGCGTCGCGCTGCTCATACCGGAGACCAGGGGGAAGTCCGTCGAGCAAATCGAATACGAACTCGAACGAAAACTCACCAAAAAAACATAAAATATACACTCTGGAAATATGTTATGTTTTTGTACATCTTCTAAATTCCAACTCTGGTTGGTACTAAAACTTCTATCGTCATTCTATTAGCGGACAAACTAACAACAAGATAGAATAAACCGCAAACAAAACTCATAAAACGTGTCCGTGGAACTCGCAACAGATAATCCGTGAAACATTCCGCAAAAATATTTAATATCATTCGCAGCACGAGACCGAGTTCTTTATATTTTCTTTGAAAATAATCTGTAAAAGAAATTATGTTTGTTCTCGGAGGGTCTCGGTATTACTGCGCTATTTACAAGGCAATCTACATAAATTTTCGGTAACCCTCCCTGGGAGCGAACGCTTGATAACGCCAACATTCATCTTTTGAAGACAGTACACTTGATGATACTAAACTTGGAAAAAATATTTATTAAACTTATTGTCCTAAGATAGACGAGCTCTGTGCTTCAACATTACAATGAGGAAAAGTGGTAAGAAATAAGGATTCATTTTTCAACCGAATGTTCTGCTACAGATAACTGGTATTTTCTTTGTAATACGTTCCCACAAACAAGCCTACCGTTCGATTCATTGACGTTTGTTCGGACGACAAAGATTAGTACAGAAACAATAACAGGCACCCACAAAGGTATCTGAACTGACTGCAAACACCGGAGCCATTGAAACGTGTTCACCGATCAACCGATCGTTTAGTCGGGCCCAACAAAGACCAATTGCTGGTGCTCATAGCAAATGAACGGTTGACACACAGCGCGGGTATCAGGTGCTCCGATATCTCCTAGGCTTACGTCCCGCCGGACTGCCAATTCCCTGCTCCAAACTTGCCGTTCTAAACACAACCCTATTACCTTACAAATATAACTTGAAATGCTCTGCTTTCACAGACACAATAAATTGATATAGAATTGAATTTTAAAATAGTGTTCTGTGTAGAGGATGTCTTATTGGGTGGTTTGATGCTTTATTTTATGGACATTCGTTTACGGAGCGGGAGATCTCTTTTAGAAATAAATTCTCGTTTTTTGACTGGTCAGTGGCATGACTGTTTTTATATTATCTTTTTATTAACAAGACTTACAAAGATAGACTGATATTTATAAATCCATGGGTGGTTTTCTACACTCTACTACATTTTGCTCAGTACCTTAGAGAAAAATAAATGAACATTAAATATTTCAGTTGTATGAACTATACAATAGTATTATCGTTGTTTTTCAATACTGGCTTAGCTTAATGGTTGGCTTGGCTTAATGGTTGTTGTTTTTGTTCATGACGTGCATCTGACTGCACGCCGCCCGCCCTCGCCCCGAGCCGCCAAAACCCATAATAATAATAGGAAATACAAATTACAACAAAATCTAGGTAAATATATATAAAGCCTTTCATTTGCATTCGAACAATTATGAATTATTTATTAAATGTTTCACCGGGATTCATGAAATTAAATGATTCGATTTTTAAACTTTTTGCGTTGGCATAGTAATTATAATTCCCGCAGTACATACAAAATTAAATTAACAAAAGGGATATTAAGTCGAGCGTAGTTAATTTCAATATTATATTCAAAACATGTAACCAACTTTATACTGAATTTCAGCTCGTTACGACTGGAAGGACGACGGTCGAGAAGATAATCGCCACATATTTTTGGTTTTGTTCTTTATACGAGTATAGTCGAATATTTTTGTATATTTTACAGAAAACAATATTGTGCTTTGATTAGAGATGTTTAAGCGCAAAACTAAGTTTTGCGGTATTTGTAGATAATTTGGAAGTCAAGGCAATATCAGTAACGTAGTTTTAAAAATCAAAGAAGACATATCGAATGACGCATCGCCAGTGTTTTCGACATAATCTTCAGCCACAAATATAAGAAATATAAATAACCTCTGACAATAGGGATTTTAATTGCGATACATTACATAGAACCGGGTTACCGTGAGGGGCCGTGACGTCACAATGGCAGCGGGTCTCATATTTCGGCTCCGATACTTCCGTCGAGTAATAGGCGGAAGACAGTCGGGACCGTTCACCTCATCAAATTGACAGAGATTATATTCGAGACTCATTTCACTGTGAAATTCCTTAAGCTGGTTCACATTTGAAGAAAATACGCCCCGTACCGGTCGCGTAACGATGGTACAGACAAATGTCATCTAATATTATAAATGCGTTAGTGATTCTGTCTGACTGTCATGAAAGACTGATCCGATTTCAATGATAGGTACACAGATAGACAACGTAAAAAACTATACGTACACTACTTTTATTCCGAAATTCCTACGGAACGAATACACTGCGGATGAAACCGCGGAAAACTAGTAGGTAACAAGTGTGCGTGAGGGTCAGTGTGAAAAGGGTCAACCTTGCACAATTAGCCTGTGATTCGTTTGTTCCTCGACCATACTAACTCGACTACGCTCGACGCATCTTTACACTACTTCTCATGTATATGAACCGATTAACACATAGTTTGAATTTCGGCGCATTACCCGTCGTATGTGTACCAACCACGAAGCTAAAACAAAGAGGAGGTGTGGTAATTCAATTTCCCTATGAAACGACGCGTGATAGTTTGCGGGGTGAGGGGGCACTGAGGTGGTGTTAAGCTCCGCCCACTTCTCAATATTCCATCTATCGGCTAATAGCAAAACTACTAGTTTAGGTTGATGTTGATGTTACTACGTAGTTCAGCTACTTCACACTAGGTGTCAAAAGTCTTAATGTGATGGGACGTACTCAGAACTCAAAACACAGCTTCAAAAAAATTTTATAGGGAAATAAATCAAATGAAAAGACTTTTTTTTAAAACAATCTTTTATTATTTGTTAATAAAATGAACTAAAATAATAAAATAATAATTAAAACAAGATAATAAATGTATGCACTGACATTGCAACCTTTAACGAAAAATTAAGCTTCTTTGTCTTCGTCACAATAATATCGTAGATACCTAATTATCTAGATACCTAAGTATCTTTTACACCTTGTATTAAATCTTTGCGTTTTTATCACGTACCCAATTTTTGTTAAATAAAAGCATGTTACATTTTTTTCTTTTGCAATCGCGATCACGAATATAAATAACGACAAAAATGTACACCGCCATTTTGTTAGGGCGGCCATTTTAGATTAATAACAATACCGACTACAACTAATTAATTGCATTGTCATCAGAACCAAAGATGTGTTGCAAATTTCAGCTCAATCGGTAACCGGGAAGTGGTCCAAATTTAACTTGCAAGATTTAATTTCACACAAACATCGGGACAGGTGAAACTAAATAAAAGCTTGTAATAAAATAAGAGCCTTTGCACACAACGTTTTTTATACGCGCCGTCAACGCGCATTTGTATCGATACAAACGCGAGTCAAATGCACTTTCTAGACTGTTGCATCCTACTATAATATTATGCGAAATTTTGTGAGGATAGATGTATGGATGTATGTTTGTTGCTCTTTCACGTAAAAACCACGCGACGGATTTGGATGAAACTTTACAGTAATATAGATTATACAGAATAACACATGAATGTACTTATTTATTTATTTTATCTACACTAATGTTGTGACATTCTATTTATGTTTCCAATACTTGACTTATAATTACTACAGTTATAGCGCAGACAACTAAAACACTCAATTTAAGCAATTGCACATGATGTTATAATATCCACATCGATATCGTAAAATCTCATTATAATATCGCGCCCTGCGGCCCTGCGCGCGCAGCTGCGCTCTCATTGGTTAGATTTTAATGGCGGCAAGTTCACTGTGACAATACACGTACGCGTGAATTTAATGTTTCGCAATGTGTTTTGTTTTTAAAATTTTGTTTGATTAATTGCATTAGTGAAGATAAAGTAGTGTATGCAACTGCATATAACACGGGTACACCCTTCTTTATATGACAGTTGCATAAACTACTATAATAAGACATCATTGAAATGGCAAGAACAAATTTTTGTGTATTTTGTTGGTGTCCAATCCGGTCTATTAAGTTTTGTAATCCATTGCTGTTTTAAATTATCGTCGGATGGAAATCTAAAACGAACATATAAAAATAATTAAAATTACTTTTAATTAAATTAGTTGGTAAAATTTTTACAAAAATCTGAGTACGGCCCTGGATATTTCTGAAGTTTAAAATAGTTATTCTAGTTGACGATAGATGGCGGCCCATTAATAATATAATAATAAAAACTATAAAAGTACTGTTTTAGCTACTAAAAGGTATTTAGGACTAAGTGTATAACAGTTTTTAGTATCTACGTATTATTATTACAATATAATACTGCAAAATTATACGTAAACTTATGTATTTTCTTCCGAAATGTGTCGCCATCTAGTGTCAAGTAGTAGAATTTTAACGCTGAAAGCTGAGAATGTTCTAGAACTTTTATATTTATTTGGGGAAAAAAATACTTACACATGAAATGAGATGCCACTCATATTATCAGAACGTCTGTCTGAGTAACTTTGACATAGTAAAACACAACACTTCATCCTTTTCTTGTTAAAAACGCAAAAAACACACTTTTATTGCGAGTCTCGTCACATGTGCACCTGAGGAACGCTGATAGCATACTACAGCGTTCAGGTGGGCGGAGCCTAAGTGGCTCCGCCCACCATGACAACGTCAGGACCGAGTTGAATCCCAGTGCTACGTTGCTTAGGGCAACTCCTCTTTGTTCTAGCTTCGTGGTACCAACCCTTAACTTTGTTATTGAGTTTTTTGAGCTACCATCCATTTTACATTAAACCTACCACAACCAATACTGTAGTCGACATTTCTTCAAGCTTCGGAAAACCATTTCTTTGTTTTTCATAATTCTACGTATTTGAAAAAGGTTTTCAATGTTTTTATTTCTATACATTCCAATTTGTTTTATTACGAAGGCGGAGGAAATAGGTCACGGTTGTATAATAATTAATTTAATTTATAAAACTTTAGTCTCTTTTAAAAAGGTATACTATTTTTATTTTGTAGAAAAATATCGTTGATAATACTCAAATGTTCGTGGTTAAACTATAAGTAAACTTTCAATTCATTTACCCTAAACTTGTACAATACCAAACCAGCAGGAAGCTAAGCCTAGCTCCTGACACAGTTTTGTTAAAACTTGAAAATTCGTAATTAAATGAAAATATTAAATTGGTGGAACAAGCAACTAAAAGGAGATTAAAAGGTTCTGAAGAGTGACGTGACGGGCGAGACGGCTCCGAACACAAAACAACAGCTTTTTTGAGGCTTTTATACATTACCATCAAAAGAACTCGTCGAGATCTCGATACAAAAATATCCATTGTGTTGTTCTGGAATATTCCTCGTTGATGAGTGGTTCACTGGAATCCTGCGGGCTCCGCCGCAAGGGAACCGACTCTAATAGACCATTCATACTGGTATAAGTGCTGCCACAGAAGGATTATGTTAAAAAGCGAAGCTCTGAGTATCATTGAAGGTGATTTTAATAATTTCACAATTTTCATTATGTAAAATGAATGTCAATATTGGGTCAGGCTGATTAGGTATGTCGTGTTACCTCTGAGGGAATTTAATAATGTTTGTGACCGGAGTGACCCGCTCCCCTGCCCGTTGACCCCCCCCCCCACCTCCCGGGGGTCACTCACGTCCCGGCTCCTTGTAACAAACATTAAACGCCGCCTCCATTCATCCTCGTAGCTCCATTACATGGTGACTACTAACAGATACCGTGATAGCCTTTTTGTATGATCGTATACATCGTTATGGACTTTTTTGTAGATAAGGTAATAGAAAAGGGAAAAGGTGTTGCAAAATAGTCTCTTTATCATTGCTTTCAATATTTTTGATCCAAATTTCGCTAGAATTTAGGATGATTCATATTTAAATATTCGTAGACTCATTAGTCTAACAATATTTAAACATAAATGATGAGGGAGCAGGTCTTACAGGTGACATCAAATCCTACTTTAATATTTTAAATGCGAAAGTTTGTGAGGATGGATGTATGTATGTATGGATGTATGTATGTTGCTCTTTCACGCAAAAACTACAGAACGGATTTGAATGAAACTTTACAGTACTAAAGGTTATACATCAGACTAACATATGGGATCCATTTTATCCCTAAATTTCTGCGGGTGCGGGTATAACACGGGTAACACCGCGGCTAGTGTAGTATAATCACATAGAATAGCGATGGTGGTATCCGCCAATCATATCGAATGCACTTACATACGTCATCGGGATCATCATGTACTGCTATTTGTTCACAGACCACTGTATGTGGAGACATATATATACGTTAAATGGATATTTAACGTATCGCAAATAGGTTAAACACATCCGTTAATCCCGATCATAGATTAAACAAACAAATAGCTGTAATTGGAATAGATGTGAACGACTGTTATTAATTAACTGAGAACACCAAAGTGAAGTACGTTTTGTAAATTGTTGTACAAACACAATCTCCATAATACATTTAATATTATTCCTAGTGAATATTCTCAATGAATAATTCAGAGGCACGAGTGTTGTATTAGATTTCTGCTTTCATGTTGTAATCAAACGTTCCTGAATTGCGCTTATTGGGGACTACACACTAAGACATGACAGCAACAGACAACAGATAATATAATGCTATTGTTAAAATAATAAAGAGATATACATATAATGTAGAGTATTATCATGTAATATCGCACAATAACAACAAACGGATATAATTTACGAAAGCCTTAAAATGTCGTAACGTCACTATTTCAAACTTCAATAAAGTTTTAATGTCTAAAAGCGTGATTTTCTCGTCCATGAACTGAACATATAACCGCGGGTATAATTGAGGTAACTTGTGGCACGCTCCGTGAATGTGCAATGAATGCAACTCAACACTCTTGTCTCGGAGTGTACGCGACTTTATACTAATCGCTGTACGAGCGTGCGCTCAAATAATTCAATATGAGGATGCGATTGTCTTTGGGCCTGATTCGAAACACTGTGTCGAAGCATTATGAATGTTTCTTGTAATCGGTTGTGTCTGTGCAGTTTGTATTTAGGTATGGTAATAGTTGCTCTTTGATTGTTGATTAATTTAGATGCTTCTTAGAAGTTTCATAGTATATTTTGAATAACGTTACCGTCTCTACCTCGAAAGTACGTCATCAATGATATCCACGATTTATCAATAACTGTTTGTTACCACGGTTAGTTTCGTCGGAAAGTATGAGTCTCATTCAAACATAGTTACTTAATGTGATATTTATTTAAGCAAGTTTATAGTGGTGACTGTGGACAGTAGACACCAATTATTATAGTCTCCCATTTTTATCTTTTTAAGTTAGTTCATATTCTATTTGTAAAGTTAGTTCCAAAGCGGCAGTGTGCTCTGCCGTTGACAACAATATGCAGTTTGTGTATGAAGCCATTTAATTAGTTTTCTGTTTATTGTTCATCCTTATATAATACTGGCTGTTCTCGCTGTTACGCCAGCAGGCATGTTATTTGTTATCCTGACTTTCTAGTGAAAAGAATCTAAAAAGTACACATTCTTCTTGATAATCGGTTTAACCATTTTTCAGCGTCAGAAATACAATGATTGTTAAATTGTGAATAAAATAATATTATGGCCGAACGTCCGTTAATCCGAGTCAATGTGCTGCATACTCAGCGCAAAGCCTGCATTCAATACAACTCATATTTATCATTCACAAAGTAAAACATTACACACACATGTGCGGAATTTTTTGCTCCAAATTAATTTCCGATAATGGATTTTCCCGCAGTCATTATTACCAAACAGACTTCCAATGTATCGGGATTTCATATTATTATTATACTTTGACTTGATATTGCTTTTGTAATTTAACAACAAATATTGTGATTTTATTTCCAAGTATTTCGTTGTTTTTAGACTCCTGGAATATTCCTTGAAACTTTCCATCCACCCACTTCGAATGGAAAATTTCGAAAAATTCGTGTGCCTACAAAGGTCACCTACAGAAACATTGTAATTGAGACGTGTTATTTAGAGACATCTATTTTCAGATCTAATTGACGTAATTGTTGGTACTCATTAACACTCGTTATCCTCTCATAGGGATTCTTTTCTCGTAGGGTGTCACTCAGTAAGGCGGTGAGGGAGAATTTCACAAGCATTATAATGTTATTTAGAGTCCAAATAGGTTTTATAAACTAAAGACGTTCTTTTTAAATATATATTTGGTGCAATAAACAATAAAAATATTTGAACGAAAAGCTTTTCTTTCTTGAACATATTTAAGTGTTCTTGTGCAATCCGCCTAAATTCACAAACGTAGTTAGTAGTTGTCTAATCCTTTTACATGAATCTCAGTGTCGGATAAATTGATTAAGGCAAGTAATCCCGGTAAGATGCGCGACGCGACGAAGTGTAAACTAAATAAAAGTAAGACGCGGCGGTCGCGATCTCTAGTTAGCGAACATTAATCCTCTTAACACCGTGATACTTCGGGGCGAGACGTCACTCCATCAGTGGAGAAATACAGATAAAACACTGGTATTTATACAAGTATGAAGAATGTTTCATAATATTATAAATTTTTGTAAACGGAACATATGAAAATAATTTCTAAGTAAAAGTAACCTGCAATGTCCATCTGAGATAGTTGTCGTTATCATTATGATTGTATTGGATCAAACATGAGCCATGTCTTACGAGAAAAAATTGAATTTAGAATGTGAGTTAAGGAAGAATTAAGTTGTTTCCAACTTAACAAGGGATGTCTTGATTATATCAAACAAAGCGAAGACGGGTCACTTGTAAATATTCATTACCAATACCTTGTATGTTGTGCCAGTCTACTCTATTTAATAGTACTTACGTCACAGAGTTACAGCCTTATCACACTTGCGATTTACAAGCGTATTGAAAGCGAAGCGTACGCGCGGCGTGTTCGTCGCGTACCCGTAACCAATTCGCCGCGAGTGCGTCGCGATTTTGCCGCGATTGCGTAACGAATACGCTGCGCAGCCGTCAGTAAATCGCTGAGAGTGATCTGAGTCTTGGACAGTCACTTACATAATGGATTCCGACGAGGAAACACTTCTGTTAGCTTTATTGCTTCGAAGAAATAAGATACGGAAACAAAATCAAAAACGGCGTGTTTGGGAGGATCCATTTTTAAGTAATCGACTGCAAGAGAGCGACTGTTTCGTTAACGAATCAAAAAGAATCCCAAAAAATTTCGTTCCTATCTGCGCATGTCAAGACTTACATTTTACGAGTTGTTAAATGTGATCCAAAATGATATAAGACGTGCAAACTCGCGTTTAAGATTGTCAGTGTCACCTGAAGTGGGTAGAAATGAATTTCGATGACGAATGTACGGCATGATGTCTCAACTCTTGACGCGGCGAACTCGCTGCGCAGACGCGGCGTATTCGTCACGCGGTCGCGGCGTAATCGCGACGCCTTCGCGGCGAATTGGTTACGGGAACGCGACGAATACGCCGCGCTTACGTTTCGCTTTCAATACGCTTGTAAATCGCAAGTGTGATAAGGCTGTAACGAGTATCTCATACTCGTCAAAACAAAACTAATTAAGTTTTACTCAGTTCGACTGGAAGCGTCAAGAGCTGCACATCATTTATAATATTAGTTGAGTAAGCTCAGGATGGAGTTCTCGAACTTCTGTCTATCCGAGTTTTTGAGCTCTGTTGGTCCGGCGTTGAGTTAGTTCTGCCAATTTTATTCTGAAGTACCCACGAGTTTTACGAGTACACACGAGTTTAGCACACCTATCACAAAATAAATACCTACAAGGCCAGGCTATGGAAACATGCACATATAAAACACACACATGCAGACGTGCGCTTTAGGTATATAGTAAATATCTTTTAGAGCAAACCTCTACTGGCATTAGTTTGAACGCCTGCGAAACTCGTGTAAGCGCGCATCAATGTGTGCGTTTTAGAGCGAAGTTCTTAATAGGCCTTCTGGATGTATCTATTTCATGTCTATATAGCTTCTGTTGTCTTCAGCTGGCACTTTGTTTTTTCCATTTTGACTATAAAACATAGATAATAGAAAAAAATTGTTTAAACTAATAAACTTACTTTAAATTACGCCCCGGGAGGTAAACATTATTCACAGTTTTCTTTGAGCTATTAATATTTCTTTACAAGAATCAGTGACGGTAATTAATCTTAATATAATATAGTTTAAATGCTGTTTTTATAAAAAATAAAAAGCATTAAGTATCTAAAATGTCAAGCTGTGTTGACACGTGTACTCCCTGTAGATTCCCTGCAAATATCCTACTAATATTATAAATGCGAAAGTTTGTATGTATGGATGTATGGATGTATGGATGTATGGATGTTTGTTACTCTTTCACGCAAAAACTACTGAACGGATTTGGATGAAACTCTACAGTAATGTAGGTTATACATCAGAATAACACATGGGATATATTTTATCCCGAAATTCCCGCGGGAACGGGAACAAAGCGGGTAACACCGCGGGGCGCGGCTATAGACTATATAATACTAGCTGCGCCCCGCGGTTTAACCCGCTTTGTACCCGTTCCCGCGGGAATTTCGGGATAAAAATAGATGTTGGCCGATTCTCAGGCCTAACCGATATGTACACAAAATTTCATAAGAATCGGTCGAGCCGTTTCAGATGAGTTCAATTACGCACCCCGTGACACGAGAATAATATTAGATCCTACTACTATTATAAAGGCGAAAGTTTGTAAGTATGGATGTATGGATGTTTGTTACTCTTTCACGTAAAAACTACTGAATGGATTTGAATGAAACTTTACCACAATATAGCTTATACATCAGAATAACACATAGGCTATAGCTTATACATCAGAATAACACATAGGCTATAGCTTATACATCAGAATAACACATAGGCTACAATTTTTGAAGTTTCTAATGTGAGGTCGTAAAAAACACATTTTTTGCGCTTACATTGCAAAGGCTTATTTACGAAGCGATTTTAAGCAATACAGTATTAATCCTTATCCAATTAAGTATCTTAAATACATTGTGCATTTAATAAAGATCAATATGGCTTTTTACAGCATGTAAATTAAATAAATATTTTCGAAGATATCACAGATTTAAAATGCAGAGTCATAGCAATTTCGGCGATAAATACCGTTTCGGTGATAAATACCGGCAGCGGTGCCAGGCGAACGGGGCGTGGGGGGAGCGGGGTAGGTGCGGTGGGGAAGAAGTGGCTCATCGCTGAGTGCGCGACCCGAACGCGGGCAGACGCGTGAGGGCAGACGTCGTTGACGGTTGTGTCCGTTTTGCGAATTTTCAAGGCACTAGCGATTTGATAAAAACGTATGGTCGCCTACTTTAAGTAATATAGGCCTAAGGTTAGTTATTGCCAGGTTTCTTTTTGGTTAGGAGTTACACGTACAAAAAGATACTTCATTTTTACGAATTACTTCATTGATAATTCAATTACTATATAGATAGGTTACTTACAGTTAATTATAACAAATTATATAAATAGGTTAATTATAATAACGAATTACTTCATTTATAATTCAATTACTATATAGATAGGTTACTTACCGTTAATTATAACAAATATAAATAGGTTAATTATAACGAATTACTTCATTGATAATTGAATTACTATATAGATAGGTTAATTAAATAGGCAAGGATTGCATTAAAGTACAATCATAACAATAACTACCGTACTGTATTTTTTGGAAGTATAGAAACAACACGTACTTAAGAATTATGCCGCGAAAGCGTAAGTCTAATCTTTCCCAAAGCTCTAATAAAGCTCGAACTATGAAAGTAGCTAGACTTAACGAGACGTTTCCACAAGCCGAACTGCGAAGGCTTAAACAAGCAGAGCGTGAGGCAGCTCAAAGAGCTGCTGAGACACCAGAGCAGTCCCAAGATAGACGTCGACAGCATGCTGAGTATCTAGCATCTCAACGGGCTGCGGAGACACCCGAACAGTCTCAAGCTCGACGTCAACAGAACGCTGAATATCTGGCATCTCAACGGGCTTCTGAGACACCCGAACAGTCCCAGGATCGACGTCGACAGCATGCTGAGTATCTAGCATCTCAACGGGCTGCGGAGACACCCGAACAGTCTCAAGCTCGACGTCAACAGAACGCTGAATATCTGGCATCTCAACGGGCTTCTGAGACACCCGAACAGTCCTATAGACCTATGATTAGGGCTCTGCAGTGCTTAGTTACCGTATTTCTTACTTATTACTAGACTAGACTAGACGGGACGAACCTGAAGTCCACGCGAACGAAGTCGCGGGCAAAAGCTAGTTTTAATATAAAAACCATCTAAGCAGGGAAAACTTGCAAAATTTTCTAAATTGAACTCTGGTTTCAATGTTATTATTCGGAATGAAAATATTGAGTCAATTTTATGAAACCCTTCGCTAAAGTCGAACAAGTTTATTTGGTGGTTTGGTTAGTTCCGAAGTTTAATTTAAAGGCTTTCTTCAACTTCACGTCGAACAAAATAATTCTAGAGTTTGATCTTGATTCCAGAATTATAATATCAATGAAGAGAACATTCTTTGAATAGTAAGATCGTACTTATCTATCGAAACAAAGGATTCGTAATTACCGTTCTGATTCAAATCAATACGTTTGCGGTTTGATTTACCGGTCTGTCAACTTTCAATTAATCCGGTGTCTTTCATTTGTATTAATTAATTGAATATTGGGGTTGTACTATAAGTGAGATCGGTCAACCGCTCTTAAGCGATAATGGCTTTCATATCAGAAACCATACTGTCTATTGAACATTAAGACAATTGTGTTATATCTGCCAAAGTAAATAGTCGAAATTCGTCGACCGTCGACGTCACTTTCTGTACTTGTAGTATTCGATATGTGTCGAGACGTATTGAGAGCAGCAGAAGCTTGTAGTTGATACATTGTTATTATCATCGTAATTGAATAGCAGTGATGTTCATACATCAACGTCTAATTGTTCTCTAACTCATGTTGATTTGGAAGTAATTCGATTAGAATCGGTGGCAGGAACAGGCAGCTGCTCGTACAATACATGCTATGAACAGTGAGATGTGAACATTATAAGTGGAACTGATCTTGTGACGAGTCAAAGGTCGTGTGGCGAAATCGTTACTCGTTAATCGTTGTAACTACAATCTCTAAATCAAAATACTACGCACTTTAATCTTTGTCGAAAATTCTCATCATGTTTGTAGTGATAGAAGTTTGGATGAGACAAAATAGGTACCTACGTAGTGCGTAGTACTTTGGTTTGCTCACTGCATCTACATAATAAAATGTATTGCAATAGAATATAATGTATTTTATGAAGACATAGAATGTGTATTTGTTCCAAAAGATACTTCACCCTTCCTTATTCAAAGTCACATGAAAAGGTCAATATTTTCCAAGTTCCGCACACAAGTGAAGAACAAGCAACGCTTTGAATATTATTTAGTGAGAAATAACATTTGAATATATTATCTGATGTTCATTGGAGGAGAAAGGGCGTGACATTTGGAAACCGTACGCCGGGTCGATGTGACGGATAACGAGTGCGGATATCGTGCCGGATACAATCCGGAAGTATCCGGTTATTGTGGCTATCGTAACACCGAAAGCTTAAGGGTTAATCTGACCGAGATTTATTTTAATCAAAATCGAATTTCTTGTATATAATATTCTTGTAGGGGCATGTTCTTTGGTGATATTTTATTATTATTTAATATTTTTTTATTTAGAGTTTAGCTAAATAAATGAAACTTTATTGCCAACTTGTCATTCTTATGAAGGCGTGCGTCTACATTAAGTTATAATATTAGTACATTGTATTCTATGTGCATCCATGAAAAGCGTAACAGTGACTGTAGTCTATACACATAATTGGCGCATTACTATACATACATCCCCAAGTAACCGCATCATTATTGAACAAATAAAATACGAAGCAGTCTAAAGTGTTGTTCCTAAGTCTATTCTGTGATACGGACCGCTGAAAACTGAAAAGTACAAAACATTTTGAAAATGTAAACGTGGTCTAACTAGATCTCATCTCTGAAAACTCGTTTTCTTCAAGTTTTCAACAGCTCCGTTTCCTGTTGGAACGGGGCCCGCGGCCGAAGGGAAATGAGAAATACTGCAACCATGAAGTCTCGGGTGTAGCGGCATTGCGGGCTCTCGGCTAAATAGAGACTGCATTTTTTAGCGGTTGATATAATAATATAGGTTCGGCTTTTTATCGGAATTATTTGCTTAGCAGTTAGGGTAGTGTTCAAATAATACGATAAAAAAAAACTAAAAGTAACCAGCAGCACAAAAAAATCGAGTTCAATTACTTGCTTGTTCGCGGCTCATTCGTTTATTTCGAGTAGGCTAGTGGCCAACCCTGGTAGCTCGCTTGAAGTAAATGTAGGACTAATCTACGAATTTCCCCTTGCCTACGTTCCCCACAATGCACGTGCCTCCGAAGTACTCGCAAGTTGCGCCCAACAACCATTCAGCCCAACAATGCACCAACATGCACAAGACGCAGTAATTGCTGCGTTTAATTTACATTCCAGAACATTCCATGCTTATGACACACGAATTATTGCAAATTAAACTTTATTATGTAAGGATAAGATTTATTCATAAGAAATAGCGGTTCGAGATGAAACGATAATGATAGACGAGCGGTGAATAACAAGCGAGGAATTCGTGATGAGAGCGAGTTGAGAACTGCGCAGTTATTGAGAGATGTTCAGAAAATATTCCCATTTCAATAAATTATCATTTTAATGGAAACACTATAATAAATTGCATTTATTAGAGACTGCCCGGTTTTGGGTAATCAAGTTATTCAGAAGAAATTAAGGAAAAAATACACTCCAACTTAAAAGTCACTGAGCTATGAATTTTAAGACCAGTTTAGAGGTAACTAACACAGATCGGGTTTTACCGTGATTTAATCGTGAAAGCTTATTAGACACAACAGCTTATAAAATTAAAATTCATTTATGTACGTAAAATTAAACTCTATTTTCAGAAGGTTAGGTAAGGTTTTTGTATGACTAATCGGCGCGCACATTAGAGATTAGACGAACCAGCGCGCTATTTAATGAAAGTTTACAATTGCATGATATGGACAGATTATAAACTAGCGAAAAATTATGCATTACAATGTAAATTGTTTGTGCAATTCACAGTCTGTTTACATTTTATAACGTTACCAGTTGGATTATAGACCAACGGCGTTTATAATGTCATGGTGAAGGTGACAATGTGTACATAAGTAGATAACGTTGTCAGAACCTACGTGTTGTATTTCTTGCAATCTATTTTGAGAAATTCGTTAAACCGCATAATGATGAACCGCCGGAACCGGGTCGTTCCCACAATAAACCGGGCGCGCAGAGCGAGGTAATGAGTTATTCTTTATTAAACCTCTGACATTTATCGTCGCGTACAATCAGACACATATTGTATTTAATAAAATATTCTGTACCTATGACAAAAATATTACTTTTGAACTGTCGAGATGAGATTTTTCACTATATTTTGTAAACTGCACAAGTAAAGCTAAGTTCTTCTTTATCGTTATTGTAAACTGAAATGAATTAATATTTCAGTTAGTTTTGTCGGTGACTGTACTCAATTCGGCTTGCGGTTTCAATACCTGTGTATTGCTTGTGAGAGTCTAGATGTGTAGAGAAGATTAAACGAATTCATTTTATTACCGATGTTACTCGTTTGAGAGTATATCTAAAGGAACTTCACTATTTCACAACTACATAAACAAAACCAAGGACAGTAATATTTCCACTTCTTTTCCACTACTATTATATTTCTACTTATTTTTTCTCAGTATTTTATTTTTCGTTATAATAATAAGAGCCGAAACTGCGTTAAGCGGGCGCACGCGTCGGGCGCACGTGACGGTTCACTTTTGTATGAAACCGCGCGGGCAACCGCATAACGCAGTTTTGGCCCTAAGGAAATACATATTTCCAATATTGATATTTGTAGGAAATGTTTGATTATCATGCCGGGTTCGACCCAACATAAAGTTGTATGTAAACTATTGATTGGTATTGGACCGACGCCACTTATATCTCAACAATGACCGCTCTGAGTCTACACTAGTGTAGCGACTATACTGTATTAGCTTTCAATCGGTCAACTTTGCATCGGTTCGTATTTTTCCATTCAACTTACTCGCAGCAAACAACAACTGTATTCGATCGTGTAAGCCGACATTTGTTTGACGAGTTCATTCGATTTTCAGTCGATTTAAACGACTGTTGTGTTTCACAGGGTATTTGACAGGGGTTTTTTATTTTGACTTTAGGAATTGAACAGGGGAATTGAAACCGATTTTTGAACAGGGGAATTAGCAACCTAAAGGAATGATATAGTTGATACTTTACTTACCTTCTCTTCTATTTGTAATAGTGTTTTAATATCCTAAGCTCTGAATTTATTCCGATCATGCGAAGTTCAATAATAATTTTCTATCGATAGTAAAGTCCGAATATCCCGGACTGCGGGTCGTATACCAGGACCCTTCGTTAATTACAACTTTATCAAACTAATATAATCGAATCGGAACTTTCACCGATTCCGACTGAATTAATCTGGTGATTTTTGTTACTTCTCTCAATCCTTTTAGGAACCCTTTATTTACGTAATTTAATATAGATGTTGCGGCAAAAGATTTAACGGGCGTTACTAAACGTGGCATTTCACAACGACTGATCATGTTATCGCCTTCACGCTGTGACTCTAAATAAAACGTTTACTCAATTTCTCGGATCATGAGATACTTAGGTTATACTCGTAGTCCAGTCAGACTGACTTTTGCTCTACTAAAACTTGTACGCAGACAGAGACGTCCTGTCTCTAGTGGGAGTACTTTCAGTGGTTTTCTTTGAGCAAAAGGCAGTTTGAAGCTTTTCAAAATCTAATTAATTATAAGGTTTTAGTCTATTAATATGATCGAGCTTTGCCTATCAAAATGCTGAACCTCCATTTTTTATCGTATCGAAAACAACAAATACTCAGATTAAATTAAAATTATTCCTGAACCATTTTTCTTCCGTAATATTTTGTATAAAATATTTGATATCAGTAGTCAATAAATACCAGAATTGGCATGTAAATATTGAAAGCAATGAGTTGTTCGTGTCGCGTCCGGCTTGCATTTCGAGCAGTTATCTGTGACAGTGGCTGGGAAGGCCCCGATGATATACGTGCGTAGTCTGAGTTGGACACGAGTCACGACGCACTGGTAAATACCTACGTGATAACGTCCAGTGCATATATTATGAGATACATTCCAGTAATTGTAATGTTAAAGTTTTTTTGTTTGCTTGAAACGAAGCTTCGCCTTGCCTTCTTGAACTTTTTGCACTATAGGTGATGCAAATTATGCGCGTTTACTGTCGTATATTGTTTACCAATGACACAGCCTAGGAGCCTTTTTGCAAAGGAATTAGACAGACGCAGCGTTAGGAATTGCAGAGATTTACAAACATCATTCATAATTTAAGATTTGTTCTCATTAAAGGGGGCTATTATTACCTTTCCTTTATCATTTTTGAATTCCCTGTAGTTTTAATGCAAAAAATATCTTGCAAACTTATCAGCCTTGGGGACAAAGTTAGTTACCAAATACGACACTGAAACAAAGATTCGACTTGATATGATTGTCCTTCTGTTTGCCGTTACCAAGCTGGTCAGTGTCTGCTGCGTGAGGTCGCTCGGGTCCGACCGCACACGACCCGCCTCAACTAAATTTAATTTAACAAATATAAATTTTAAACGCACCCCATACTTCAACTTCAACTACACTCCAACAAAAGGGTCGGAAAGGCCTCCGCGGGACTCCACAGTCTCAGGATACGGTCGGCAAAACAATCTTAGTAATAATTTAAACTTCTAACAACATATATAAATTAATTGTGTTTATATTGGAATTTAAAGGGAGGGCATGCAGTGTGTAAAATATTTGAAGTGCATCTTCATCAATGCCCACATTTTAAAAATATTTTCCGTAGCATTATTTTCCCAGTATTACGCTTCAAGATACCACCATCGCCAAGACAAATAATTTGTCTTTGTTTTTCTTGTCTCAAAAGATTTCTAACTAAGAAATAAAAGAAAAGTGACATTATTGTCCTTCGAAGCACCCATCCAAGAAGGGCCCGAGCTGCACGGTGCCTAACAATCGAGTGAGCTAACATCGTTTAGTAAAACCCGATTGCTGCGTTGGTCTCGCTAGTTCTGTAGTTAAAACAATATGAATAACAGTAGTGACAGGGCAAGTTACGAAGTTTCTTTGCCAACGTTACCAGGTTGATCCAATTATAGTAGTTTGTAAGTGATCGAGGGCTCGAGACAACTTGCCTCATTATCCTCCGAGTCGGCGCGATACAATTAAACAATGAAGGCTTTGGCTTAGAGCCCCGATGATTATCGGAAACCAATACAAAGTGGCCAAGTGGTGCCTTCAGTACACATAATGTACACAATCCTTTCGCTGGAGTCCCTTCCACTGTCCCTACGCTGTAAGAAAGAAACGTTCACGGTGAACAGAAACAGTGCGGGGCGAGACGCCGTCGAGGGTGAATCGTTCTAAGAAGCTCTAACTCCTGCATATAGGCCACTGTATGTGGCCGAAACTGTCGAGTACATCGGCATACATACATGATTGTAGTTTCCCGTGCATATAAGTATAACACCGTCTTCTTGGCGACATGACACCTGCGCTATCTCTCTCTCTTTCTCTCTCGTTCAATTAGTTGGTTTACTAATCCCCTGGTGACCTTCCTCTTCCTCTCTTTTCTTCTCTCTGCTCTTCCGCTACTCTTCGACCGTCTTTCATCATGATCGTCGATGACATAACTACCCACCTCCCTAACTGTAAGTTCTATCTAGTCTACTTCGTAATGAACAGCTTTACGAGGAACATTTTCTAGGAAATTAATTATCTTGCCGATGAAAAACCTTGGTACCATTTTCTTTATTAATTGAGTTCCTTTCCGAAATTATTATTATATTTTTACTCTCGTATTTTTTGTAGGCTATCGTTATTAGTTTATATAGTCCTAGCCGCGCCACGCGGTGATACCCGCATTCCTGCAGGAATTTCGGGATAAAATGTATCCCTTGTGTTATTCTGATGTATCACCTACATATATTACTGTAAAGTTTCATTCAAATCCGCTCAGTAGTTTTTTCGTGAAAGAGTACATCCATCCTCACAAACTTTCGCATTTATAATATTAGTAGGACTAGTAATCGTGGAATTTGCATTCTGAAGTTCCAATAATATAATGAATATGATATAAATAATTAAATTTTCTAGAATATTATGAAGATAAAATATTATTGTTCACAGCTGTAACTGCTTGACATCAAGACACCATCTTATGTCTTTATTACACTCAATATAAATCTTTGAGCCGTCATTTCAGCCGAACTAAACTAATTCCGTATTCCAGTCCTTTTTCCAAAGTTCCCATCCAAGTAGTTGGCTAAAGACGTCTAATAAAGGAGTGAGGCGTAATTCAGTGAGGCCGTCGGGGCCGCTGATTGATCTCTCAAGACCTCACAATGAAGCCGAGTGGGGTGTAATTGCAATAGAGGAGCGGATGTTCACTCGCCGATACTTGAGACCCATCCACGCAAAATTGGAGCCTGTTTGTGATTTCAACGACCCAGTTTGTACAGCAAACGATCGCCTCCAGTTCTCTAAACAAACCGTTTTTCATTAAAAATCTTTTAAAATAAACTTTCGCTGGAAAAATATATGCGAAATAGAACATGTTTCTATTAACAAAAAGGTGTATTCACTTGTATTGTAAAAAGGGCGTACATTATAAATATCCCGGCCGTTAGCAAGTTAAATATGTCGTTTGAATCAGAGGCTCGGTCGGTGCCTCTGAATTATTCATGTGAACGCGCCCTTATGTCGTCAATTAAGCGGCCGACCGACCCGCCACCTGTGCATGCGGCCTTACACGAAATTAGACAGGACTTTGATATAAAGAGTTTTATTGATGCACAGACACACATATTTATCTCAAGATAAAAAAAGTATAACAATACATGTTGTTTCTTCTGATTTAGGATATAAAAGATAATATTTAGGATATAAAAGATAAGATTGATAATAAATCTACTCCCTATCACCAAATAGCTCCGAACTATCTTAGAGCATCTCTGGCTCAGTAAATGTGAGCGTGTGTGTGAACGCTCCGTTACTGCAGAATATTTTGTGATCAAAGCCTAACATAAATATTGCTGCATTTGGTTTTTATATCAATATCAGGTTCTCAGTAACGGGTTTATATGTCAGGTTTCAAGGAATTAGTGAATGATATCTAATCATCACCAACCCCCGTTATGAATAAAGACATAATCGACGACTCATCTAATTGCTTTTAAATACTCTATCAATAAAACTAGCTTCCACACCCTTCGCCTACCATTTTATTTTTACTGAAAATGTATCGTTAAAAATATCTAAATTGTTTCATAAACACAAACAACTATATAATCCGAGTAGTATTCCTCGTGGGAAAAATTAACGAGATTAAAACTGTGTTCAACAATTTTAAATTCGCTGACGTAAATCTATACTAATATTATAAAGCTGAAGAGTTTGTTTTGTTTGTTTGTTTGTTTGTTTGTTTGTTTGTTTGTTTGTTTAAACGCGCTAATCTCAGAAACTACTGAACCGATTTGAATAATTCTTTCACTGTTAGATAGTCTATTTATCGAGGAAGGCTATAGGCTACATTTTATCCCGGATTTCCTACGGGAACGGGCACAACGCGGGTAAAACCGCGGGGCGCTGCTATAATTAAATATAGGAGATTATTATAATTTAAGTACGTTCAACACAAAAGGTGCACGTTTTATGTAACAGACTATTACTTTTGACGTATTTAAGCGCTTACATTAGCTAGTAAGTAAATAATATTTTATACGATATTAAAATAGATACTTTATGTAAAGGTATCAAGCATGCGCGTTGAATTTGTAATGATCGGCTCGTCCAGTACAAATATCTTAAAGAAGCGAGAGGGTGTCCCTGCAAGGGGATTGGGATTCAGACTTTACTTTAGCTCGAATTTAAAACATGTTTTTATTCAAACAGGCGAGTCTGAGAATTTATTGAACGCTTCTTGATCTTAGTCCGTATAAGACTTTAAAAACGGCAGTATTTAAATTTTTTACTGATCTATGACATCCATTAGTAAACTAACTAAAGATCAACTTATCAGCATCAAACAAGACAGTTTTAACACTGTCTATAGTTTGCGATGGTCCTAAAAACATTGTTCTTTTTGTCTTCCGACATTCAAACATACTCTTAAAATCTCCTGAATGTGCCATGATGAAGTCCGTACTAGATAATAAAGTTGACAGAGCGGCTCGGTTTTACTGTAAATGGTAGTAGGTATGTAGTATTCTGTGGGTCCACGTTTCCGGCGCCGCTGGCTACGGCCACCTGTTCTAGTACTTTGTATAACTTACACATATATCCTTATGAAATGAGATTGTATTTATCCGAAATACGTGGCAATACTGTGTGTTGAGGAATATTCTAGATGTTCCCAGCGCTGACTCACAGTGTTCCCGTTCTTCTAGGAGTTAGAGTTAGTAAATGGTTGTTCTTCCCGGGATTTTGGCTACTTTACTCGACGCTAGACCTTAAAGTTACTAAGCGTAACAAATAGTTCATTTCGTATAATATTGTACATGGTAGTAGCTGTAAAAAAATCTTTACAGCTAGAGCAAAGCCTCGCAGTTTCACCCGTTCCTGTTTAGCCAAACATCCTAATCAGCACAAACATTTTAAGCTTGAAAGAACAACAAACTCCCCTAAGTTTCGCAATGATAACTTTACTAGGATTACGTCCTTGCCGATCTTTGCTTTTGGAAGCCACATACTACATTAGCATATCAACCTTCACTACACACTAGGTGTGAACTTTTAGCCAACCAATAATAGACGATGCTTTAAGCATAAGATCGAGGTCGATACAAAAGAAATGCTATATGTATACCTGATTAGCCAGACATAGGTAAGCAAGGACTTAATAGAGAAGTTATATTTTTCAACCTGGTTTAACTTTAGGGTGCGAGTCGTTCGCCGCATGCTACATGCGTTGACAGCATTTTAAAGATTTATGCCCGAATGAATACCCAAACGCAACTTAAATTCAAGCAGCCCGCAATCCTCACATTTTTGTCAACCTGTAGTCAAAAATATATAAAGTAAGTCTTAATTGGAATAACGTTTGAGTATTTGAGTAAAGTTTTAATTATTAAAACTTTAATCTCAGACTGAGATTAAAGTTTTAACTTACTTTATTTATTTTGACTACAGGTGAACAAAAATGTGAGGATTGCGGGCTGCTTGAATTTATTGTAGCTGTTAACACATTTTCCATGCAGATAATGGCCAACTAATCGTAAGTTTAGTTATAACGCAAATCTGAAGACTGATTTACATTACTTTTCGAGAATTGGTTTCTAACACACGTGTAGTAATGTCGGGGGGGAGCCGCCGGTCGGTGTCGGTGCATTCCTTCAGGACCCGAGTTTTATTAAATTTCGTATTGTAACTTGTTCTGGAAATCCTTTGTTCAATGTTCCTTTGAACGGAACAAAATACACGAGTCTAATTACACGGTACGCTTCACTTTTATTTTGTTTTCAAAACCGTCATTACGGATGTTTGTTTAGCTCTTGTGACGAGTTTAGAATAATCTAGGACCCGCTATGTATACTCGTATATGTATAGGACAGAAGAAGCAATCAATATAAAACTATACAGTAAAAATACTCCTCACTGTACTGATATCTTCGGTGAGATGAAAGGTCCTCAGCTGTGAGACATTACAGGTTAGGTAATACTACTACTACTACTACAGTAAGTAGGTATACTTATGTAAGGCAGTTACGCTGCATTGGTATCAATACTAATTTAAAACTCAAGAAATGTACCGATATGGTTGATACAGTACAGTTATAATCAAATTTTATTATATTCTGGAAATGTTTAGTGAGGTTCCGACAAAATAACGTGAGAGTATGCAAGACACTGAGGTGCTCAAAAAATACATATATCCAACACTGTGTATTCTTACTCGTTTCATTACAGGTTTTAATTGTATTGAAGTAATGACAACCTGATAATAGTATCAACGGATCCGCTTAAGACTGTAGTATTCCACGCGGTACGTAGTCATAATCCGCCCGTACGAGCCTCACAAGATTGTCTATTCCATACTACGTACTCTACGCTATTAAATTACTAGGCACCTTTGTTTGCACACAATTGGTGAACTCTTCACACAGAAGATTAGTGTTTTGTTTGTTGTCAGTTAAATTGTTTGCGGCGTCGCACCTGTTCGGAATTCGTGTCGAAACACAATTTATTTAAAGACTTGTGTTTAAATGAGCGAATCAAAGCTCTGTACTTAGTGTAAAAGGAGAAGTTACTCTGTCTGTTACATTTGTATTATTAGGAAATGTGTTGAAACAATTGACACAGAAATTAAAACATACTAAAATTTTAAGGTTGATGAAAAATAGACCATGTTTTCTTTATATTAAATTTTTAAAGCATTAATACAACTGAATAAGTTATTTGTATAAAAACAGCTTTAATCCTGTAAAAGGACAGACCATGTTTTGTCCTGTTTTTCTACCGAGATAACAGGATAACCCAAATCACGCAGAGGGCGGGTCGCTGGCGAAGTGTAAATCAAACACCACTTTCAATAGTGTCAATAACCGGCCATTAATTAGGATTAGTCCTCCAACAAATAACGCCGAACAAAGACCGACCTCCAATTAAACGGATCCACTAACTAAACCATTCAACACTACAGATTTCTAATCGACGACTGTTATTGTGACGGCCAATTATCTTGGCATAACTCCTCGGGTGTGGGAAAACAGTGTTTGTTGTGATAGGGGGAAGGTGTGGATCCCCTTGTTTGTTCTGGTGGCGCGGGCCCAGGTAATGAACCTGGCGCGCACCCTCCGCGATCGCTGCTCTATGGGAAGTTCAGTCCATCATTTAACCGTAACTCTTTGTTGCAAGTTAATTTGACGCGAAGCATTTTAATAACGGTCTAAAGTTCCTATTGATCCCATTAACACCGCCACCCGGTAATTAAATAACTTTCACGATTCATTCGGAACGTGAACGAACAGAAGTTTCTTTTAATAAAATTCGGTCCCTCGGAACTCACATTAAATTGTAACATTTTTAGTTCTATCATATTTTATATTCTCACCATATTTAACGGCGAATTATGCAAATGTTAGGGGCTTCGTAAAATATCGTAAACCTCCATAAAATTAAGGGCGACGGTCGACTCGGGACGAATCATAAAAACACGAGAATGAGTTGTCACACCGATTAAATCAGTAATCGTTTCCTAATAATATCTAAAAACACGCGAGCCGCTGGTTTATTACATGTTTGGTCGACTTTTATTGATGGCTTTTGTTATCAATATGTAGGTACATGTTCTATTCACATTTGCGAATGTTTGTTTGTCAACATCGCTTGTTTTATAAATTATTTTAATGTCCAAATCCCGTTTGTTATGTAATATTAAATAAAACGTTACTACGAAACAAAACGCCTGCCATGCAGTGACCACCAAAAAAGTTTGAACATGTGACCTCTTCGAGGTAATAACCAACGAGCAATGTTTTCCGCCACGCAAGCCAATAATTGGCGACTCTGCTGACATGCATTTCAGTGTAATGTTTTTAAAATAAAATCTAGTAGAAAATGTCGGACATTTGCCAAAACAAACTGGGGACTATAAATCGGGCGAGTGACATCTGATGCTTTAGAAATGGATGAAAAGTAAAGACGGATCGAGCGCTGCAGCGCGCGTTAGCAGTGCGCTCACATACCGCTCGCTTATGTAAGACACGCTTGCAGCTTAAACTGCACCTATAAATCAATGTTCGAAATGTCTAGTCCTAACCAAAAGGCATGGCTTTTCTTTAAATGAACTTCCTTCCTTCCTTCCACAAAGAGAAAACTTCCATTTTTACGACTTTATATGATGAAATTTGCATTAGATAAATGTCCCAATAAGATTGAATAAGCATCAAATTTACTGAAATATCGTTTGCACGTTATATAAAGGCCGGCAGACGTCGATACCATTTTAAGTCAATAAAACGTCAATTTTCCGATACTTGGCAGTGTCAATCTCACCCTCAAGGTGATGGGGGGAGGGTGTCGCGGCGCGAAATAAACTTCTTGGTGTTAACAACATTTGAAATTGTAAGTGTTTAATCAAGTTAATCGCGGTATTGAATCTAACTGCGTCTAATGGAATCCCGATAATTATCCGCGGAGGAGTGGGGGCGCGAGGAGGGGTCCATCGATCATTTAGCAGATGGAACGTCTTCACGAGGCCATTACCTGGATTAATGGAGGCGAGTCATTACGGCGACACGAGTGCATATGGTGCCGCGACTCGCCGTATGTGCACACTCGACACTCGAGTGGGCTACAGGCACAGCACTATCATTCAGTCAAATGATAACCATTATTCAGTATGTTGATAGTGAAGTGAGTTAGTCAATGTATATGATCCTGTTGCCGCAGTAGCACTTGATATGTAGCATCCTATATTATCAATATGTTAGGGGCTCAGATTTACTCCGTAGATTCTTCGACCATAAAAAAGAGCGATTACTCTGTTTTGAGCTCGATCCTCTTGGATCCCTATCTTAGCACAGTATAGCAAAACAGTCTGCAACTTAACTGTATAATCAATTTACGTTGTAACTTGTTGCCTTCCAAATGATTTAAACAAGTTTTGATCTCAGAAAACGAGTATAGTTATGTTGTTGCTGACATTAAACAGCAAATATTTATGATAAACTTGTCTACACGATGTTACTCATTTTAGAACTACGGCTATTGCCGCAGTGAAGTCCAAATAGTCTCAGTATCAACCGAGTGATTGACCGGTCCCTGTCAATACTGTCTGATGTTGTTTATTGCGACCACTAGTGATGTGGTCCACTGTTCATAACAACTTTATTAATAGTTGGACGTGATGTGTGTAGGAGTAATCTACCCACGACATTTAAGGCATCAACTATCGAAACTTATCTGTGTCTCCATTCTTGCGATAACAGCCGTACTTAGTTACGTTCATGTTCTAATATAATAAAAGTTAAAGATATTTTCCTAGATATTGTATGAAGTTTGATGTGAAGTTAGCTGTAAGCTCTCCCGGGCGGCCGCCCGGGCGAGTCCCAGCCGTACATCGCGCGCCTACGGGGCCGATATTCAATGTATTACGTTCGTGACGTGACTAGTTAATGCTCTCCACATCAGCTCGCTGCATAATTAACGCGGTGTGCTTTATTACAGGGCAGCTAAGTCGGTAATCGTTCGGTGGTGCGTGCGGCCCAAGTGGTAGCAATCCGCAGTTTATTGAACTTAACTCAAACAGTTTGTAACGAGAGCAGTCACGCGAGGGCTGGCCTACTCCGCCGCTCTACTCCACTCCTCTACATGTGTCTAACTGTTACGTAACACGAACACGCCGCTCGCCGCGCCGACACCACACGCCACACCATACGTATTGCACCATATGAAAGCCGGGCAAAGAATAATAATGTGTTTACAGCAATCTAGTATTAAACCGGGTACTCACTAGCAAACTGTAATTGTTACCAAATAAAGTAACCAGGTCTAATGTGTACGTCAAGTGCACGTCTTTCTACTTAGAGCGTCCATTGGTAAATGGCAAACCCTGTCGGCTCGCTGCAAGCTGCTCATGTAGCGCTTGTTGCGGGACTACGTATACACTATATTTTTGGCAACAATAACGGTAACTGTTATGTACAACGTTACACTTACAGCTCTCTAGTGAGTACGCGGCTTTATACGTATTTCTATATCAGTGCAACTATTCTATTTAGCACAAATAATTCTGAACAATGATAACAAACATACATGGAATTTAGCCAACCCTTAGTAATAGTACTTAGGCCGCTCAAAGGCCTCTGACGCAGCTTCACATTACAAACGTTTCACAGATAGACTAAAGAATATTATATTATTCATTAATATTATACTCATAGATATATTTTATTCAAACTGTCTCTCTTGTACACATGATGACATGTATAAGGTCAAACAAAATAATCGTACGTTAACATGAGAAGATAAATCTGGTGAAATTAGTATAATTTGAGTAGAATATGAAAGTAATTAGTCGTGAAAATGTCGACGGCGGCTCACGCACCGCGCGGCTTCGCTGTGTATTATTTACTCGGCGCTAATTAACAGCTTACAAACAAACTTTTATAACGCGAGTAATCTTTAATGAAGTCTTGTTCTGGAGTTAGGCTTCAACAACAATTAGCGAGCCAAGACTCGAAACGTATTCATCAACATTACACGATGATAACATTGTTTGTCGAACTAACCTTTACTTTTTCAACAAACTAAAAGGCTAGAGGTTTTTTTAATATTTACATACATAAAAGCTCATCGATGTACAGGGTGGCTTTTTAAATCGAACAATATGGGCAGGTCTGCAAGACTACATCAACTACAATCTGCAACTACAAGGATGCCAAGATTTTTCTTAGAAAACATGGTACTGCATCATATTTCCAAAAAATCTATTAAATAAAAAACATAACATGAATTTTTCAAAAGAACATAATTTTTAAAACCTTTCATTTAATCCGCTATGTTTCTTAGCAACAAATGATCGTAATAATTGTATATATAAAATATAAAATATAAATACAGAGTTTTATTTTTTCACATTGTACACATTCTACGTCTCAAGGAAAACCCGAATATAAAAACTAGTAAGTAGTTTTAAAATGTTTCAGTTATTTCACTCGACCGGGCTCGCAGGTGTTATCAAATGTGACCTTTCCTTCAATCGTGTGATTTATCGTAGCGACCGCGACACATCCGGTTGCTACGAGGTGCTACATCATCGCTACGGTGCTACGGCGTAGTAACGGAACCTCTCGTAGTCCAGCCTTCGTGCGATCGCTTTCGAACGTTATTTATGTGACGGAACGTAGATATTACAGTGTAAAATACTGCAGTAGATCAAACATATTGGACTCGATGAAGCTGTAACAGTTTTATTATGATTTTATTAACCATTTATAGCTTATGGTTATTTCGTGTCGTGGTGGTTTATGATGACATACCAGTATGTTACCAATAAAACGCTGGGGTTTAATTTTAATATAGTTCATACTCATTTTACATCACGATCTCAATTGGTAGTAAATTATTGATTACAAATACTTACCGAAGTACGTACCGAATGTTATTTCTCACTACTACCAACTACCAACGTTACTACCAACCAGTATAACCTACTTAATGCCACATAACTTTTTCTTTCATTTGTTTTCTTTATTTCATTCTAATACTATCTTCGTTTACGCTGTGGCCGCACAGGACGGTGGATGTTAGTCGAATCTCTCGCTGTGTAGCCTCCGCCGGAACTTCAGTAGAGTTTTACGGGTATTCATCTGAATAGCTGCGCCCATTCATACTGCGACCGACGCGGAGAGCTTAGCGCAGCGTGTGACGCGCGAGTGCGGTATTACTGGCCATTATACGAGTACCACGAGGATACTATAGAGTGAAGACTTGTGGGACGATGAAGCGATGGACCTTGAATTATTATTGTACTGGATTATATAAAACATATGTAAACGATTTTTTGAAGTGAAAACTTCTTTAGCGGCGATGTGCACTTTTTTGATGGGTAAAAACTTTTAAACTCGTGTCGGGACACCTGATCTGATCGAAAATGACATTTTGACGTTAACATTCAAGTTTTCACTTCTGCCAGCACTCCCGGAGTGCAAGTATTATACTTCTGCAGACGAAGTAAGAGGGGGTACGACAATAAAATATAATTATTTTCGTTTTAGAAGGAGTTTTGATTGGCTGGAAAGTCGGTGTTTTTGGAATCGTAAGAAGAAATCAGTGCCCGGCACAAAGCATCATCGTTTGGTGAACGGTCTGTTTTGACTGAAGGGAACTATGTCGTACAATGAACGGTTACAAACTATAGGCCATTAAATGGAGTTAAAACTCTACAAACTGACCCTAACCAATAATCCACCAAACGATACTTTTTCTAAATGTTAGTTATAAAAACTTATCGTTGTCAATTACTTCGCAATCAGTCTTGTAACAAAAAAAATTGTATTACAATCCGCAAACAATACATTTTCCGTAAAACAATCGTAAACTTCAACAAAACTAATTTTAAAACTGTATTTCTCTTCGCTACAATGTAGAATCAATTACATTTCTCTCAATTCTATTGTTTTTAGTGGTGAACTTAATTGCGTTGATTATAGGGGTCGATTTTCGTTGGCAGGGTGGTGTGAAATGACCTATTGGTAAGCAATGTGTGAGTAAAAACAATAAGCGGTAGTTGCCGCAAGCGTGCGGCGAGCACAATCACATTGTGTCTCGCAACTCTGAGCGATTCCGCGCAACGAGCCGCGAACACTTCACTACTGTTGTTGTGTGTGGATATCTCTTCTATCATTCTAAATGTTCGGAAATATTCGGAGCTCTGCGACACATCGCTCGGATGATATGCAATATATGGATGTTGTTACGGAAGTTTCCTCCTCGGAACTGATTGATATATCCTGGCCCTATCCCTATCCCTCTTCTTTGCCTTGAAGTGGAAAGAGGATTTTTAACAAGAAGATTGAACGCTAAGATTTGTAGACATTTTTAAAATTGAGAAATTAATAAATATTTTTATTTTTAAATCAATATTTTTGGTTTCAATTTTTACTGGCTGGATCATGGCTAGTATTAGTTCTTATGTTAGATATAGAAACTATAATGGTGTATCTTAACGAAACAATAGTAAGGCCCTTCCGCTTGAAGTGTGTTTCAAACTGGGTCAAGATGCGGACACGCGAGAGATCGCAATGTGTGGACGGAGAGATGAAACGCGCGCCGACTTCACTCAACATTAACGAAACAACAAACAGAACAAATCGCATCAACCAGACGTAACATTTCAATCCGAAAATGAAACCACAAAACGATATTAAAACAACATTTTTCAACAAAACATCTAAATCAAGTTGAACCGGGTGATGTAAAAACGTCGATAAACCGTACGCAGCGAATCATACAGAGATGAAATTATTGAAAACATATCGCCTTTTTTGTCGGTAAGCGATTTATGATGGGCGGTTCGTACCCGCACGCGTCAGCGGTGACCCGCCCGCCCGCACGTGTGTGCGCACCTTTACGTGGATTCGTAGAAATAAAACTGGTGCTTTGATGGATTATTGCTCAGGTTATAGAAACCATTAGTGGCTCGGCGAGGTATTCATTGTTTCAATAAACAAGGTTGTTTCATATTGAGAGCCTACAACAACGTAATCTGTTTAAACAACACGTAATGGACGACGAAGTTTCTTTGTATTTAAGATAACTGAGTTTAAAATACTATTTAAAACCTTTTCAGTAACGAAACAATGAACGGAGATAATTATTGAAGTTGTTTATTTCGCAGGATTGGACCGTTAAGATTTTTAAAGTACGTAAGTAAGTGTAGAGTTGTGAAGTATTTTAAGGAATATTTTAAAGCCAAATAATTATTTTTAACATTGTCCATAATGCAAAAAACTTCCCAACAGTATAACGCGATATTAAATTTATATTATCTTAGATAAACACCACCAATATTAAGAATAGATAACTCACAATAAGAGTATCTGTTTGAGGTAACTTTCACAACATCGACCGCGACTCGCTCGACGAAGCCATGGAACATAATTAATATAAATACGGTACCTTTGTTGCTCGCTCATAATTACACCAACATTGGAATGACGTGGATTTCCTCGACACAGTAATTTACATAAATTAATACGAATTATAAATAGACCAATGTTTGTAAACAACTTCGAATAAATGGAGAATGATAAACAATAACGTATTGTCTATATATTTTACTTTTCATGGGAAATTTATGTATGTGAACTGTTAACAGTCGGTGATAACCACAAATATTCGTTTTAAAACTTTCTTTTTTTCAAGATAAATGATCAACAGTTCAAAACAATTTTCGTCCAGTCAGCATAGGCAAAAGTCTATTAAATGCCTGATGTATATTATAATAAATAGTTAAAGAAAATGAATCGACTTATCTTGAAATATTTTCAACAAACATCAATAAGGATTTTAAATGAAACCAAAACACGTTATTTCATACGTAACAGTCAAATAACAAAATTGAATTGTAAAACTTTATGCAAAAATGTGAAACGAAACGTTCCAATTGTTTCAGTCGGTTCAAAATTAAAGATTCAGTTATAATACGAGTTTGTACAGTTCGTTTACATGGCGCTCTTGGCGTAATTATATTACGGAGTCACAATCGACGCGTTCAATATATTGTACATGAGCGAACATTTTACATACATTAAGAGAACATTCATTCAATATACGTACTTTTATCGGTAGCATAGCCCCTAATACAGTGACGCTATCGCATGTTAGATATCGCTGTTTTACGCAACATTATTTGGATCCGGAGAGATTTGTCTTATTTGTCAAAAGTTCAAACCCCAAAAAAAATGTACATACTACACATATACATTTCCTATGTATAAGGTCTCTCATATCACTGTCGTATAACACTCTCTCTATATTCAAAAATATTTGAAATCAAATATAAAACAACACTCTCCTATCATCTGTGTAGATCAATTATCAAATGGTTACAAAGAATCTGAACTAAATGAATGCACCACACGTAGCACAAAGGACCACTAATCTACTGAGGTCAGAACATTTTCACAATGCAGTCTTCTGCATAATGAAATGTTATTTTCCCCTGGTGAAGTGGTCGCATGGAAAATCACTAAAGCGCCAACGATATTATTGTTTATACTAGATATCGTATTCTATAGTAATAACATTACGAGTATACACAGATTTATGCTATAAAAGCAAATCCTAACGACAAGTTTCGTGACGCATTCTGTTATACTCAGCACTTGAATGCAGCGAATAGATTCGTTAAATCTAAACAAATTCCTACTGAATTTTCAGCAAGAAAAAAGTTACTATACAATCATTATGAACTGTGCAGTACGTTATATATTTGCATAGTTGTTATGTGCTCGTCTTCACTCTTCCGTGGTGTGCACTATGCAATCTGTGTTTCTTAAGTTTCTGTCAGTGCCATTAACTGCATTGTGCTTATAAATAACTCAAGAAATAATAAGCTAAGTGAAGAAGTTATAATACTCATTTGAAATGTTCCGGCATACCTACACATTACACTAAATAAAGTATATATGTTTGGGGCTCGATTGAAAGGATTCCTGTATTAAATTTCATTTCCGAAATATATTGAATTGTCCTTGTATACCTATAATGATAAAAAGTTTGCAGTTGTTAAAGACCTTTATTGGGTGTTTTGCGTAAATCACAGATATGGCTTTAATTACTGGAAGGCATGTAAGTCATATGCGGTATTTGACAAGCTGCAGTCAGTGGGCGCGCTCCAGTAATTAGGCCGAATTCGGTCCCGTGCGGCGAGTCTTTTGCCGCTGCATCCGGCTAATTATCCAACTTTACGGTATATTACATCTGCTAATAACTGCTCTAACTTGTTGCCTGAAATATAACCAACTTTCTGTACGAGATTATTTGAGCTATACCCTCCGCCCGCCCGCGCCAGCTTTATGCGAAATGGAATTAGTTCTCGGCTCTAAATTCAGACGTTTTATAATGTAATATGTAACATTAACTACGGAAGCACCACAATAACTTTGTATTTAAATAATATTAGTTGCATAAAGCTGTATGAAATTGAAACACGGAGCGGTGTGAAACTTTTTATTGGGTGTCATGTTGAAAACAAGACAAGGATCTCGCGGAAAGTTTTGTAAGAAAACTGTCGCGTTTAGATATTTAATGAAGAAACGAGGCGAGTCGATGGAGGTGAGTGGAAACATTGTGCGGTATCGGAGGGACGCGGCGTTTCCGCTGCGTAGTGCCTGTTACGGGGCGTAGCATTGTTTCACAGACGGTGATGGTCGCACAATGAAGCGGAGAGCGGCGCCGCGGCGACGCCGCGCTTCCGCCGCGCACACAACAATGCACTTTCTCTTGCATAAAACATTTCATTTAAAACCATTCCGCTTATAATGTTTAGTTGGTTGCAGAGAGAAATGCAAACAATTATTTCAGCCTTTATTCATTTGAATATTATTTAAGACGTAGATGCTTTTGATGGTAATATATTACGGAAGATAGTACTTTAACGGAAACTGAAGTCTTCTTTACTTAATATTTTCTGATGTTTTCGCGCTTAGTAGAAGTCGCGTAATGAACAGCGGGTCTGATCGAAGCATCAAGTATTCATCGCGGCCCTCGATACGGTCTCAGCGGCGACTCAAACTCACAAATTAGATATACAATCAAAACGGAATAAATAAATAATGTTCATTTTCACAAGTTTCCGGCGCCTCAGCCGCCGATGAATAACTTACACACAAACAAATTAAAATATTAACAATTAAGTGGTTTTCAATGTCACTGTATTTTGTGAAACGATTGCTTGGGCTAATGGTTGTGTCGGCATACTCCTATGAGAAAGCGGATAGATCGCTCCGCCCCGCACCGCACCGTGCGATACCGCACCGCACCGCGCCGCACCGCACTACACTGCAGCACTGCACCGTAGCGCAACACACTTGCAACCGAAACCATTAATTATGGAAATTAAATTTAATGTCTAATAATTATTGCCCGCGCTTGGTGTGCTGCCAAAACTGATACCCTGATACTTTAACAACTATTTATATTCTAATGATTTCGTGCTGCTACGTTCTGCGCTGCCATGTACTTAATAGTGCAATTTACTGAATTAGATTGTATGCTAATGTTCCTAATGCGAGTTAATCACAGCACAAATGAACAGGAGAGGAATCGTCTGTGTGTCGCGGAATGAGTTTCGGGAACTAAATATACTGAAGCAATGTTAGCGAAAGACGATTGTGCATTAAAACGGATTCGGGAGAACGAACAAAAATATTGTTCTATCGTAACAACCCCCAAACTGAGCAGTGGCACCCAATTATCCAAACAGTGAAAACAGCGGGGGACGCTCTTTGAAAATACGTTCCTAATTCTGAATACAAAGTTCTTTTATTATCGTGTGTCTCGGCCGCGCCGGAAAATATAGGTTATCTGCGATCAGTTGAGTTGAGCGAGCGGTACCCTCCCGCGCGGCGTCCCGGGGCCCGGGGGGGCTCCGGGGGAAATAATAATTTATCTGGCGATCGCACGATCCATTAACATTATCCGCTGATCGGCTCCTACAAATAACCGATAATTCGTGAAATCACTCCGAAACATCATTAGTTTTTCCGTTCTATTGAACCCGGTCCGACCGCCCATCTCGATACTCCTTCCTTCAAACACGAACACACGTCACTAAGGAAAACATTCGCTCGAATCATAATGACATGGTATCTCTTTCAGGACCGATAACCTGACAAATACGAGAACATATCCTATGATTCGTCCCATAATGTGAGGAAGCGAGTACACTAGCGAGGCGACTACACTAATCCGTACTTACAAGACGACGAAAAGGATTACAATGCTGAATAATGTCCAGATTAACGTTAACTACAATGAAAAGGAATAATTTGTGTGAGGAAAATAGCCGAAAATCCCCGAATGGATGGCAGCGCGTTCCGCGGGAAGTCGTCGTTTGTCCGGAGTCCCGGCCCCGGGATGCGCGATGACAGATAGCCCCGGACTCGATCGTGTTGTGCAGTACTCGTACTTCGATTAGTTACAATTACACATCCCTAGAGTGGTTACTATTTACTAAGCGCACATGAATAAATACTTCACAATCGTAACAGTAACCTTGTTAGCACTTCCAGTTACTTGACCCGATTTTTGTGCGTATATTCGTAATTTGAAATGTTGCTATGTACATTTTATCAGGCAATTTCACGTAAGAAAACATTTTAAAATTAATGTTTTATTTAAGTAGGTATCATTGCACACTGTTGTTCAATCACACAGTTTTTTTAACCTGGCTTGATGCCGTCCAAAGAATATTGGTATTAATAGACTTAAAAAACAGACAATAGTCAGTAACGGACGATAAAAGCTTTTGTTGAAGTGGAGCCCGTGGTTAGTAAATCCTCGGTGATTTTCCTTTCTCATTGTCCTCAATAGTTGCCCTAAACACCACTCCGGAGTAACCGTTAATTAATTCATTCGCCCCGACTGTGGAGCTTAAACGAATGACAGCTCGTAATGATGATAGATATTAGAGATTAATGTGCAGTATCCCGTTTTAATATTTATCTACACTAATGTTGTAACATTCTACTTATGATTCCAATACTTGACTTATAATTACTACTGTTATAGCACAGACAACTAAAACACTCAATTTAAGCAATTGCACATGATGTTATAATATCATTATAATTTAACATTATAACATCATTATAACGCGACCAATTTACCTGGCGAGCCTTATGTCAAAATCCTCATACTAGTTGTATAAAATTTTGATATAAGGCTGGCTTTTGAAAATAGTTGGGTTATACGTGAAAACTTCGTCGAAACTACATACACAAAACTCTTTGGTAAGATCTCGCTCGCTCCTGATTGGCCCTACGCGCAGCTGCGCTCTCATTGGTTAGATTTTAATGGCGGCAAGTTCACTGTGACAATACACGTACCTACGCGTGAATTTAATGTTTCGCAATGTGTTTTGTTTTTAAAATTTTGTTGCATTAAATAGTGAAGATAAAGTAGTGTATGCAACTGCATATAACACGGGTATTAAAACACTCGTTACTATTATGAAACTCGCTGCGCTCGTTTCATAAACTCACACTCGTGTTTTAATACCCTTCTTTATATGACGTTGCATAAACTACTATTAACTACGGTATGCGGTGGCGCGGTCATAGGTAACGACATGGTTACCTCATTATATAACATGATGTGAAGTGTGAAAGAGCTACAATTCATCTTCTAATATAATAAAGCTGAAGAGTTTGTTTGTTTGAACGCGCTTATCTCAGAAATGACCAAACCGATTCGATTTTATTTTTGTAATGGGTAGCCACATCCAACGGAAAGGATATAGGCTATTTTTCATCCCGAAATTCACAAGAACTTTAAAAGATAAAGTGCAACATAATACTACCTTTTGTTTTATTTACATGAGAGTATAATTGTCCTAAGTATAAAAACATTTGCAACTCTTCTTTTTATAATCAACACCAAAATGAGTACTTAGAACAACTGATGTACGAGTATATAGTAAACGTACTCACACGGGTTTTTTCGCGTTAGAGAGTTAATAAAGCAAGTAATAACTTACTTTTTACTTTTGAGTTCACCCGCGACCACGGGAGGTGCAATCCCCTCGAAACGTAAGGAAATAAAAAGTAAGTTATTCCTTGCTTTATTAACTTTCTAACGCGAAAAAACCCTTTTACTATGTGTTCAAATCGTGTAAGTTTAAAAAAGACAACTGATGTATAGACCGTTATTTGTTGGCCATTCTGTAAAGTTGGAGCTATTCAACGTCCGTAAGAATAACACACAAACATCGGGACGGCATTCAAGTGGTGGCTGTAGGAGTGTTCGTAAACCATGGGATGTGTCTGAAAGACTCACAATGAAATATAAAAGGATACAACAAACGAGAGACATACATTGTTGAGAGTTGTAAAGTGAATTGTTGAGTTCGTTTGTTTCTCTTCCTTTAGTGCCTTTGTCTCCAAGCGCCTTTATGTACCGACTAAATATATTCCAAATAAATACAAAGATTACATAAACGGTGGGCGCCATTACAACATCTCCTACAACTGTTTAGACACTACTTCGCTTGTTAGTACTAACGTTTTTACCAGAGATGCCGAGGCAAAGGTTCCTAAATGAAGGGAAAAGATAAAAGAAAGAAGATATTATATTGCCTTTGGATTGTATCTTAGCCTTTACAAACTATATCTAATATAATATTAGTTACGTATACTTTCAGATAATTAGTACCTATGTTATTCATAAATTAATTTCGACTCCGTAGAAATACTGCTATAATAATTAATCTTAACTCGTCATAGTTAAGATTAATTATTAAGCTCTCGGTTTCATAATGAGGAACTGAAATACTTCAACTTGTGTGAATTGTAACGATGTACTTCGTCCGGAGCTTAGTCACTAAGTTCGTGTAGGTCAGAAGCCAACCAGTTGAATATGCTTCACAAATATGGAAGTATAATACGAAATGAATATTATGTATTATTGAAAAAACACACACATCAGAACTCATCGGTTAACAAGAGACATACATTTTTATACATTAATGGTTCTTGTTTGCCGATAATGATTGTAATGATTGTACCTATCTACTTTCTTTTCATGTAACCATTCAATTTCTATTCATGATTCCCTGTAATTTACTTTATGTTGTAAATCATCCACTTGTATGTTTTTATATATGTTACGTTGTTAGACGTCCACAAATAAAATAGATTTAACTTGTAGTGACAAAAAGTCTTGTGGAGACGAAACAGATAATAACCCAAACGAATCATTTGAGTCACAAAAAAGCACTTTCACTTCAATTAATTTCAGAGACATTGAAATATTAAGTTGATCATTAACTTGACGTAAAGGATTACATTTCGTTTCATCTTTTAAACGAGTGCTCCCTACGGATATAGTGTACATTAAGTATTGAACTGACGGCCGTTGCCACCATTAATATTGGACGCGACCGCCGATGTAGAACAATGCTATTAACTAACATTAATACAGGTTAATACGTTATTTAGAACTCGCCAGTTATAAATAATCGAGTTATGTTTGGGTTATAGTAATAGACTATATTAATAATGATTTTGTTTAATAAAGCATACAGCCTATTCATACACTTTGAAATAAGGAATGAAAAAGTGCTTTCCAAAAAAATACAAATTAAATATTATCTCCAATCACGAAATACACAACTAACTATTTTTGAACTAGTTTTGAAATCTAGACTTTTACCCAGCTGTGAGACCGCATAGGTTAGACAAACAATTATTATTTATTCAAACGGGAACTTACGTACGACGGACGTTACTGTTGAGTGTCCCTCAACACGTTTCGGTCACGTCCGGTGACCATCATCAGGAGGTGGGTGAAACGCTCGCGACAGCGTCTCTCCCCGCACTGTGTAACCTCCGTCGTACGTAAGTTCCCGTTTGAACAAATAATAATAACATCAACGTATGTTTCAATTAATAGTAAAATAGACAATTTTTATAATAATAAAGATAGGATAAGAGTACACATGCTGTTATATTGGCTGGCCGGCTGCAGTCAAAACTATTTATATTTCCCGCGCATCCCGCGGCGGTGGGGTACCTGCCTAACGTAATTCATTTCCGAGATAAATCACACGCACTGTCGGCTCTGCGTTACATCACCTTCATTACATTCATTCATGCGTCGACGAGTACCAAGACACGCGACTTGGTTTAAAGCTGGTCTCATTAAAAGATACCCGTCAAAGATAACATCTCTTCTGTCTTTTATCTTTTCCTGATTATATAACTTTTTAAGCCAAAAACTAGTTTTTTATAATAACTATGTTTCTTAGTCAGTAAAATAAAAGCGAAGGGCGTCCGTAAACGTAGTCTCCATTCAAAAATAACTACGTATTGAAAAGGCAGTTTCTAATATTCCTTGAACCATGTATAATGAATATCGGAAACTACCTATCAGACGAAACTATCAATCAAGAGTTCAAACTAACAAAAGTTCTTGGAAATAGAGTCGACTAATGATTGAAGTACCCAAATCACAACTGTTTGTTTTGGACGAAAGGGATGAAAGAAATGAATAAATAATTGAAATTTAAGTTTTCTCTCATAAAAATAACGAGCTGTTTTATTTTCTTCTCTTCATGTTGAACAAATTGGTTGTATTCAGAGTTATTTTATCAATATAATAGGGTCGCTCAATATATCGAAATAGATAATTGAAATTACTCTGTAAATATGTAGTGAGCCCGCGGCGGGGGCGCGCGACCCGTGGCGTAAATATTTAATAAATCTGTCCAAAAGTAAATGTTCGATATAAATAAAAAGTGCTTGACCGATATGTTCGTCAATAATATAGTTGAGGGCGAGTGTCTCGGGAAGTTCACTCGGAACCGTTTATAAGGAGGTCCCGAGCTCATATTGGTTCCATGTGTGTCGAAGTCGGAGTATGATAATATTCAAAGTTTGCCAATAACGGCGGCGGGGTGCGGGGGCGCTCCACGCAGGCGGGGGGTGTATCCGAAGGCTATTGCTGAAAACTTGCCATGAATGACTTTCAGAATCGGTTATTTAAAACTCAAACTCGAAATAAAATATTTATGAAAATTTTGCGGCGTAATTACAAAAGTAGCGCAATTCATTCCGAGGAAACGTTTTACGTCTGTACGTGTGCGCGGGATCTTTGGGTTTTAATTAAATTTGCCTTTTCGCGGTGTTTGCCCTTCGCTGCGATTTATGTATTAACAATAAGCGGGTCCGCGGGGTCGCATCGTCTCCGATCTCCACCGCTAGACGAGTGTCCGCTCTCCCGGGACACTCGGACACTAGACATCTTGGACGCCGAGATTCACTCTATCTCGACATTGGCTTTCATTCCACTATCTTTTTGAATCCTTCAGAAAATATTTTATATCTATTTCAACAAGATGTACCTCGATAAACAATACTTACTAAATTAGACATTGACATTTCTCTTATACCTATTTTATAGGTCTTGGCTTTAGTTTTTAGATCTATAAATAATTTAATATAATTTACATAAGTAAAACGCTATTTGCTTTGTTAGACTACGTATATATTGAAAGTCTTCAATAAAAACTGTTTATATAAGAATTTCTGTTATGAAACATGTTCAGAAGAAAGCTAACGAAAGATGTCTGAGTTATCGATAGCGAACGCTTCGAATAGCGACGACAGATTAAAGAGATAATTTGCTTTGAACTGTTGCTACCGAATACTGAAATACTCATCAAGTAGGTTAGATAGAAGAGAGCTCATCCAGTACTAAGATAGTAATAGAGACCTAGAATCCTTTGGAACAGTCTTTCTATAAATATCTAGGTCGAAGAGTCGAGTTCTTCAAGTTTGTATACTGCCTAGAGTCCTTTGAGACGGCCCGTCTCTCAAATAATATAGGTCGTACATGTGATGTACATTCCGCGAGTTCCGAACACAGCCACCGAAACACAATACTGCTTCGACGACAATAGCGACTAATAAAGGTTATTTACACATATACCTGTATAGGTTTTGAGAATAACGAAAGTCCTATCCAAATATCACTAGTTTGAAAATCTATACAACAAAAATAAGAGTCTTTTAATTCAACCTAAAGCTTGAATATAGAACCTCATTTTTAAGATAGTTAGAAATAGATGTGCTATTATCTGCACTAGCACATAATAAGATTAAAGAGTAGACGGAACTTATGTCGCCGTCTGTCGAAGTGTATGGAACTAATATTATAATGAATAAAGTTGTCCCGCGGCCCGGCCCGCCCCGGGCGGCGCGGCGCGTCCCTCGGTCCATAGTTTGTAGTTCAAACTCGACTCAAGTGTTGGAGTCATCTACTCGATTACTATTTGTTCTTAAATAAGTGCTCTCGCTGTGCTTTTATTTTATAGACTGCGTAATAGTGCCTCGCGGTTCTATCCGCGTTGTACCTGTTCCAGTGGGAATTTCGAAATAAAATAAATGCCTTGCTCTTCTTCAAAGGAAAGTTGTTATAATTGTTAAAATCCGACTGTAGTTTTTGCAATTACCCAGATCAAAACAAGCAATCATCAAACATCCTTATAACATAAGTATAGATGTAATAGACTCTTGTAGTTTTGCCTTTCATAGACTGATATATTATTATTGAGAAAAGTCTTCTTATACACTATTAGGTTCGCCTAATGCAGTCGCCGATCGTTTCAGTCTACTTCGACCGCCGTATGGCAGGGAATCCGCGGACTGCTAACACCTTATTTGACAACTGCAGTCATTTGCCAGATGCGGCCGACTACTGTACTCTTTACACTGCAGCTGTCACCGCTCATCATGCGGCGAACAATTTAATGTAATCGCGGCTTAAGCGATAAACGGTATTTACTACAGGTGAAGTAAAAAATCATATTCATTCATATTCATTTATTTTGCGAAA
Source organism: Cyclophora albipunctata (assembly GCA_963082685.1). NCBI lineage: Eukaryota > Metazoa > Arthropoda > Insecta > Lepidoptera > Geometridae > Cyclophora > Cyclophora albipunctata. The sequence goes on along the minus strand of OY720114.1, from coordinate 12,049,768 downwards.
TAGCCCCATACTCAGTACCCTGGTAACCTGGTGACACGCTAGCCCGGTTTAAACATTTTAAACTAATACAAGGGGTGAGTAATACTACAGATAGTCTGTTATTGATGCCGGAGATTTTTCTATTTCTAATTCTATTACCAATTTTCATGAACGTTTTCCACCTTTTATCATTTAGGTAATTGTCTCTGTTACTATCGGTGAGAGGCCTTCACACTGCTGCAGCTGTAGAAATTTAGACCATAACTTGCTTTTTTACTCTAATTTCTAACAGGTTACGTTAGAAATTAGAGTAAAATGTCACTATCACTATCATCACTACATTTGTAGTATAAAACAAAGTCGCTTTCTGTCCCTACGAGTATGTATGCTTAGATCTTTAACACTACGCAACAGATTTTGATGCGGTTTTTTTTAATAGATAGAGTGATTCAAGAGGAAGGTTTATGTGTATAAAAATTCCCACGGGAACGGGCACAACGTGGATAAAACCGCGGGGCGCTGCTAGTTAAATAATTAAACTGATGAGTTTGATTTTTATTACTCTATTTAAACGTGCTAATCTATGGAACTAGGTTCGATTCAAATTATTCTTATTGCTTAAGATAATTACATTCAAGAGAAACGATACATACAGGATACTTTCTATCCTGAAATTCCCACGGGATCACGCACGAAACCGCGAAGCGTCCTTAGTTTATTATAATCCAAAGTAAATGTCAGTGTTCGTAGTACAGTTCGTCCGCCGGCCGGACGGCGGTCGACCGCTAATTAAACTTAAACATAGCCTTCATTGTAAGCCTCACCGCAACTATTACAGGTACATCATTACACAGGAGCCTGGTGTCGATACTAGGATTATTTGTTGTGACGTCACGACTGTATCATAGAACGGCTTCAACAGTTATTAAAATATAGTTTACTTTTTCAGTTTCAATGGTTCAGTGGTAGTATAGTTTGTGAATTTAGAACAAGTATATAATATACGTTTACAAGGACTTGGTGGTACTAACTTGACCAATTATTCGTCTAGTATAAACGACTTATTACTTTACATATAATGTTAACACGTTAAGTAAGATAGCTAATTGGCGTATGTTTCATAGTGTGTTAACATTTTAGTGAGATGAAAGTCTTTGCCCAGCAGTGGGACATTAATATTTTTAATGGGACTTTACACTACTGCTACAAATATTTCCGTAAAAACTTTCTAAATAAACATTATTTTCTTGCTCACTTCTCTTGCCAACAGTGTTGAATGTAAACACTTCTTTAAATTTGTGTTGAAATTACAATTCCATGTTGTTTTGAATTTACTTGTTTACTCCCAAGTAAACACAAAATATATTTCTACCTCAAGCAGAATGGCGCTAGCTGTTAATCTAGAATTATGCAAATCTTAATTGAAACCAAATTCAACGCAAGACAGTGAGCTCCCCCACATCTGTATGGTTTGTAATTTGATTAAATCTCTACAAATACGAAGCAAATACATTTTAAATAAGACAGCTCTCAGATAAATATGATAGCAGGATTCGTCAGGTGCTAAATTTTGATATAAAGTCACCCTCTAAAATCATGTGGTCAACCCTTGCGTCGGAGTTTAGATCGAGCGGCCAACGTGGAACAAATGAAGCAACCGGGACTAACTCACACATAGCTTTGCTTCAATGAATGTGATAAAATATGATATTACATCATATCTGACCATACTTTGAAATGATACAGTATGACTACTCTTTGCGCGTCATTACTCAAACGCCGTCGCTTCAGGCTCTACGGTGAAAGCCGAACACTCCCGCTCTTTCACATCACATGTTTACATGAGATAATGGGTTTCTTTGGCAAATTATTCCCGAATTAGAATGTAACGCGTAATGTTCGGTTACGAGAATGCGCCTCCGAATGTTATTCATGAGTATTATGAATATGAATAAGAAAGGAAGTGGAGTTGTTTGTGAAACTGACACGCGACCGAAAGCTGCGGCCGATTCGATATTGCTTTGTGTGTATAATACTTGATGCTAACTATTTCAGAGGATAAGTAACCGGTCAATTATCGAAGGATCGTCAAGAGGCTTATAGTTTCTAACGATTTTTAAAGGCTTTTGACTAGCAGTGGGGCATTATAGGCCAAAATAGTCTTAACTATTATTGTAATAGGTACTATGATTAACGATAGTAAGTAGGTAAATGCAAGCAAACATAGATTAATAAATTATTTACGATGCCCTACTTAGTTTGAGTTGCATTATTAATCAGTTTTATATTAACTTTCTCAGAACTCTATCATGTTTTACAAATATTTTATCAATTGTTTATAGCTGATATTGATTGTTAATTTACTTTCACTGTTACAACTAAGCTGGTTTATACCAATCCCTGAAATGTATGTGTGTGTGCATGCACATCGTTTTAGACTGATTGTAAAGACAATCTTAGCCAAGAGGGTTTTATAAGGTCATCATTGACTGAATACTTTATATGGCAATCAATAAAAAATATATCAATAAAACTTTTGTCTGGGAGAATTTTCCGTCAAGTTTTTGAAATATCGTACTACAATTACAGTCATGGAACAACAAACAAAACGCAAAACAATGTAGTTTTGTAAAACAACCTCAGCGTTGTTCAAACCGAATAGGAGCGTACGAGTGCAGCGAGCTTCACCCCTACCAGGAAACTTTCTCGTTATAAGAGATATTCGAGTAGTTAAAGCAATATATCGTTTTTCAACTAAGGACTAAAAATCACAGTATCACAGCTTCTACTCGAAACATAAATTAAAACTATCACGATGGCTGAATGTATTGTAATCGACTTCGGTCGAAAGTCTGCTTTCCCCTTTAGTAATATCGGTCGAACCAGGGATCGAACGGTCTTAGTAATACGGTGACAGATTAGTCAAACGTTTTCTATACTACGAGTACTTCGTTATCGACGCATCGTTACGGTATGTAACTGCAGACCGCGCGCAATCGGAGCGGAACGTTATTTATTTAAAAGCACTATATTCGGCGTTATTGTAACGGCCGCGCCCTCGTCACATCACTCGCGTGTCCATCCTCACTATTCTATATATTTTCAATCAACGCAAATATATCTCGTTTCACAATCATTAAATTTCAAAGTGTTCCCACTTAAAGCCGATTGATTTAATCTATACTAATATTATAAAGCTGAAGAGTTTGTTTTGTTTGTTTGTTTGTTTGTTTGTTTGTTTAAACGCGCTAATCTCAGAAACTACTGAACCGATTTGAATAATTCTTTCACTGTTAGATAGTCTATTTATCGAGGAAGGCTATAGGCTACATTTTATCCCGGATTTCCTACGGGAACGGGCACAACGCGGGTAAAACCGCGGGGCGCTGCTAGTGTAACAATAAACATATATTCTCTGTGTTTGTTTGACGTGATCTATGTTTGCAGATGTATTGAATATTTGGTGTTGCATGAATTATCGTGTCGGCAATCACAATGAGTGTTGGAGGGACAGTGGTGTCACCTGTCAGCTTGGCGGTCCACGCGTGACGCCGAGCCGGGGCGTGCGTGCGGCGCGCTAGTACGTGCCTCGCGGTAACTGATCCACTCGACATCTCGATCCTACAACTTATAACGAGGCGTCGCAGCTCTTTCAGAATATTTATGAAACACAATCCGCTCTCGTAACTGGATCAGCAAACTTAGTTTGTATGAACCGCTCGCTGCCGGCCGCTCCTTTGTCCTCTGTCATCGATATTTCATACTCTACTTCTATTTAATAAAGTCATCCGCCCTATTCTGGAGGCGACCTATTCATTGGATTTCAGATCTTTGTTGATTCCTGTCAAAGAAACACCTTTCCCGTTTTATATCGACGCGTAAACTTTGCGACGAATTCTCTTTATACTTTTCATAAATAGTTCTGTGGGACCTTCGTGTCACGAGCACAGATATATGTAGAAATATTTGAAAAATATAAGATTAAACGAACGTCAAGTATATATAATAAAATATCGAGTTGTATACGATGCCCCTACATGACACATGTTCACGTGACTCATTATAAAACCGTGATAGTAAACAAGACATACATAACGTCTTCTCTTTACACTCGTAGTAGATTAGACGTCCGTTTAGACTGCACTAATGGCATTCTGCCATCGGGATCTCATGTAATGTACGATAGTTGTTTACAAGTGCATGTCATTCATGAGAGTAGTACAAGTGGGGGAAGTGGGGAGAGGGGAGGGGCACACACGGGAACGACCGGACGGAAATAGTGGCGGGCGGGTCGTCGACACGGGCGCGGCGCGGCGGCGCGGGCGCATTTAGAACTGCATCATACTGCTTACGGGAAGGGAACTCATCGCTATTAGGAGCTTTTGTACTTCAGTTGGCTATCCTACTCGTATAATTAATAAGCATAACTTATAGCAAGATGTGTCTCACGGTTTGTCCTCAGTGTATCGTTCTTATAAGCTTCCTCTTGTAGCTTTCTTCTTATGTATAATATTATAAATATATCATAATTATAAAAATGCTATCCCATTGGTGGATCTGGAACTACCAGTTCTTCCCTGGAGATAAGCACGTTCATGGAAACGGACATTATACAACTAAATGATTAAGATAGATATACAGTTAAATATGTATGATGAAGCACGTATAAACGTTAGTTGCTCTGTTGGTTGACGGGTTTTCTCTTTTCTCTGAAGCAGAAACTGCGCGAACAGAAAGTATTTGGTAACAAGGATCTAAAATCCCATTAATCCTTGTATTTAAACAGGATGTAAGAGTTTCTTTTACTTGTTTACTTCAGCCGATCAAATGATAAAGTCTGTACCCTGTACTGTGGTACGTAGTACTAGTTATTATTCTGTGACTGTGGGAACAAAACGAACTAATTGGTGGACACAAGGATTACTAAGAAACGAACGCTTTTAAATGGTCCAACTTTAGATTTCGTTACGTATCCCATCACTAATCATAATCACACACATTCCCTGGAGTCCCAAGGAAAAGCTATACAAATATCGAAACTTTTCAGACACATTAATTGCATCGTAAATAAGAGCACATCACTACGAACCAACTTGTACAAATATCATCTGTTTGTAAACACTTCGAATTATTCCTAGTCCAGTAAAAATAGGCTTCAAATGCTTAGGTGCGTTAGGTAAAACATCCCTGAAAGTAGATGTAAAGCACTGTAATGTAATAACGTTTATATAAATAAATTTAGACTGCAAGAAACTTTTTATATAAACTTAATTACATTAAACATGCGTTGACCGAGTAAAGTATACGGTACGAGTAGCTTTCGGCGAGCGAGCAGTTACTGTCATGTAATTAGTTTCCGCAGTTGTGTGCAGACGATGTTAGGCGAGTAAAGTAAATTAAAACATTTTCAGCGATTTTCAAATCACATCAAAAATAACATCCTTTGAACATTAAGCTGAGCAAACACATACGATATTATAGCTATTGCAACAAATAATGTAAAAATGTAGCTTTGGTTTGTGTTCAAAAAAAATCCTATTTACAACGGCTCAGTATGCTTTGAAGTAGTATCAAAAAATTCACTTTTCACTTGGAATAATTAGTTTAGTCTTCCTACTTTTACTTCAAACGTATTTGACTGGTCTACTCCGAAGCAAGGCAGCTACTTCACCGAATTCTACTGTTTACTCGTCCATTCACTCGGTCATCGGACAACACGGTATAAACCTGTGAAAGTCTGGTGTGTGTCTCTATAAGATGTTTTACGTGATTCTCCCTCAATGCAAATAAATATGTTTTTTTCGTATTTATTCTAGCCAAACGACTTACATAGATGAGAATGGCAAGCCCGTTGGCACAGTGGCATGTGAGACCGCTTACTGTGTCAGGATTTGCGCGTTCAATTCCCAGAGTCAACAATATGTGCACACATAGTTACTCCACCTAAGATTGTACCCATGTTTATGAACAAATAAATAATTTGAATTTGAATTTGAAATCTTGATGTCAATTATTACATTCATTTAAAGCAATTGTTAATGTATGCATAAGTAGTAGAATCTGTTAGTTATATTCCATAATGAAAGCTTAGAGGATAGTTAGAGTAGACTGGTTAATTAGAAACCATGTTTGATTTTTTTCCAAGGGGTTTAGGAGTTTTTATTTAGATAAAATCTTGATAGCATTCCGAGTTCGTTTGTCGGCATGTCGCGAATGTTGTTGGTGCCGTCTGTTTAATGTTCGTGCATCGAATGAGGTTGCAGTCGGCGTCCGAACTCTTAATGCAACCGTAAAGATTAAATACTAATGATGAATGACGGTTTTTTCTTTTAATTTGGCCATCATATCACCACACGCCGAGTTTTTGTTATATTGCTTTATTCCATCCAAGCCAAGTTATTGAACTTGGCAATAAAATTAATTTTTCTTCGACAACAATACGGACATTAATTATCACAACTAATTCATGATAATAGGCTATTCAGTAATAACATCATAATCACGAAATATTACACAGTAAGTGCTTCGCTCTTCCGTGATCATAATGCACTTTATTTTCCTCAAACACCTACTTAATAATAATATTAACTCATCAAATACACTATTAATAATGAAGCATTATTATCATAAACCCAACATGGCTGCCCATACGTCTCTCAACAATAATTGAGCTGAGAACATAATCTTAATTATGAGAGTGAGGATGAAGTTGGCTCATTATCATCACACTCTCGTCGGCTCCGTAAATCTATCGCCGCCGGTACATTATCGGAACGTAAAGCTGTGGTGAAGCTTCATAGAACGTGCTTCAGTAGTGTCTTACTCGTAATAAATGTCTACTAAATACTACTGGAGCATTCGATTTGAGCGTTCGAATCTAAACTGTTTAAACGATGTTCCAACTATTAGAGACTCTCGTACCACAAGGCAATAACTATACATCTGTGTCTACCAGGATACGGTAGTACTTAATTGTCGCCTGGTTATGTGATAAAATAAAATCAGTTTATGACCCTTATCATGATTAAACTGAAAATCAAATAGTTTTTTTTGGTTACATGTCATCACCATTAGGAATGTACTTGTAATTGTTAGTTATAATAATATGATAGTATTTTTATTTATCTCAATACATGAATAACTGTATTGTACAGATATCACTACATATTATAAAACAAAGTCCCCGGTCGCGTTTGTCTGTCTGTCTGTTCGCGATAAACTCAAATACTACTGCACGGATTTTGCCGCGGTTTTTAAAAATAGATTGAGTGATTCAAGAGGAAGGTTTATAGGTATAAAAATTCCCGAAATTCTCACGGGAACGGGCAAAACGCGGGTAAAAACGCGGGGCGCTGCTAATACGAGTATATAAGTGAAAAAGTGGCTGAGCCAATAATAAATAATATTTATTGAAATACTCTTATGTTGCCGTAACAAATTTATTTCACAACCTTTGTTTGTACTTTTTCTCGTGCTTTTGTTTAGCCTAGTTCTATCTATCATGATCGATATTCAAATGATGAATATTTTATCGATATTAATTATTCGAATAGATTCCATGAGATAAATGTAGCTTTATTATGTCCGATTATCCATCGGACACGCACGCCAAATTCATGTTGTAATGTTATTGACATACATTGTGTGTTCATAGATAAGCATAAAGTCGTTATGACAATCATTTAAATTACTATCATTTTATGGTGCAGAATTATATATTTTACTTCCCTGGCGGTGGGGCCTTTGGTTTGTTAAAGATTTAACAAATAAACTCATACGTGTTCTTAATTAAGAGCATTAACTTTGATCTACTCTACGTAGCAAAAGGCTCTCATCGAATACTGTGTGTAAATCTTGGAAAAGATTCAAGAGTTGAGAGTAATTGTGTTATCGCACTCTGAGTGGCAAAAGGGTCCTCTCTCACTGAAGATTCTCTGACAGTACAGGGGATGTTGAAATAGGTGTACAAAAAAAGACATAACATGAAAAATAGGACTCAGAAAATATGACTGAAACAATAATTAAACTAAAACACTTTAGCTTCAATCTGTGGATCACCTCATCTATATAGGCACGTGTGGTACCTATATCGTGTTTCTCTCGCTCAGTTGTACCGTAACATAAGTCTCCTGCGAACACATCTGTTATGTAGTTTATCGAAGAGGCGCGAGCCTCCTCACGGGACGCGAGCACATTTCCAAAGCTCTTAAGTTTCCCTCCGATATGATGCGGGTATTTATCTACCCGCAGCGAGTACGCACCCGCTCAGGGACGCCCGGGACTACCCGCCCCCCGCAGCCTGTCTTGACCTCCCAAAGAATTTATTATATTTATTACATAGCTCAACTAACTTCGAGGAATATTTTATATAAAACGTCTGTATTCATTTACGTATGTATTTTAACCTTTGCGAACCCGCGTATGGATCGCAACCGCATGCTTCTTTTTATGAAACTGTGAAGTCATTTAGGAGATTATACAATTCGTTTTAAACTACTATATCCGTTCTCATTGCAACAATAGATCCCACATTGAACAAACCGTTAACGGGACTGAGAGCATTCAAAATATTGTGTATTGAATAATGTTCGGTGCTCGTGAATAAAATCACGTTTTTATTTCGGGCCTTTCAATTATAGAGGAATACGAGATCGTATCGCACCCGCTCCTGCTGGTGAAATATTTAAAATCATTTCCGTCGCGTTCAAAAAACTAAAATCTGATTTTTACGTAAAATAATTTAATTAAAAACGTTGTTCGTTACTAAAGTTGAGGGCGGCATTGTGAAGTCGTACGTGCGCTATTCATTGAAACAGAATCAACTATGTATAATATGCGTTGAATAATAACCGAATGGAATAATCTGTGAAAATACGAATCAAATAAAGACTCAAAGTTAAACTTCTTGAAATAATTCCATCAGAACAATAAACCACATTAAGAAGTTATCGCGGCAGTAACTGAAACTGGTGCGGTCCAACTTTGATCAATTGCTCGAGGTTACTAACAATTAGTTTAAACTTTAACCGAAGACGAGGATTATGGCAACATCTGGTCCTCCTCATCGGAAAAAGTGGCTCGCTATTGATCCCGCCTTCAGGCTGGTGGTGTATGGAACGTCACTCTGTCGAGGAGTTATTGTTATTTCGCAGTACATCGGTGGCGTGCGGGGCCGCGCTCGCGTGCGGATCAATCAGCCGTCGATGTGTGGCGCACGCCAAGACTTCCACGGCACAATACGGAAATTAATCTGCGGCATGTGCGCGTTAATGGCGGCCATCCGTCCGCGCCACCGCCCGCCGCGACCCACCGCAACCCGCTGCCACCTCTCAGAGCCAATCTAATTTGCTTTGGGAAAAAACAAAGTAAACATCTCCTAAGTAAAACAAGCAACCACCTTATAATCTTTTTGTAGCAACCATCAAACGAGGTAAAAACTTATTTATCCCCTTCCGTCCATTATCCGGAATCTGAGCGCTGCGAGGTTCGCGGGCGCGGGGGGCGGGCGCGGCGAGGGGGCAGGTCGCTCATTTGCCAGTAACGCTAACGGCTAAACTTCACTTGTTTACGAGCCGCCTCTAATTTGAGCTATTCCTTCAGCCCCGATTGAATCTTGCGAATCATTCGCTATCGATATTGTAGACCCTAAACTACACGCTCAGAGTTATAGTTATATATTAAACTGGTGGTATCTGAAGAATCAGTAGTAATGTAGCATTCCTCCGGTGGGTTATGTTATTGGCGTGTTCTGACAGCACTCAGTGATGAAGCATTATATTTCATTTCCTCCGCACGGGTTCGAGTGCGATAACGTCTATTTGATTTTTGTATTTCGTGAGGTGTCGTGACGCGGCGCTACACGCCACGCTGTAAGCGCAACTCGCCGCTAATCTCCATCTAACCTCGATCCAACAGCCTACACTCGAGCGCCGCTAGGTGAGTGGACCGCGCAGTTCCTCCGGAAGTTGATCAGTAATGGCGGCAGATACGTGCTCAACCCAACATTTGCGAGGAGCATATCGCCCATTTTCCCATTTCTCCGAATAGAAAACCGTTTTTATAGGAACACAAAAAGCCCGAAATATTTTGTACAAATAAGCGGTTTGCCCATTTACATGAAAGACTTTGAATCGGTAATGACATGTGTCCAAAAGGCTGAACTTTGTTTTGAGGTCTGTTATTTGGAAAGTTTCAGGACGTTTCTAACGTGACTCAACGAAGATTCATTATTCATGGAGGCCTCGAGATGATGGGCGTGTCTCTGTCAGTGTGCCGTGTCTCGGGTGCCGTGTCTCGGGTGCCGTGTCTCGTGAGCCGTGCTCGTGAGCCCTGTCTCGGGTGCCGAGTCTCGTGTGCCGTGTGCTGGGTCTCGTTTGCCGTGTGCCCGTGCCGCAGCACGCGTCTCGTCACGCGACCATCCGCCGTCCGATATATAATGCATCGAATCGATTACGGACGACCGCGGTGCGGCCGGTAATTATATTCCGCTTCTATATTCCATCTCAAACCAACATTTGCAATTCAGTCTTTAACATGCTTTAACTAACCAGCTGATGAAGGTAAATATCTCACGGGCTAATATCCGACGAATACATTAACTCTCTAATCACTGTCCGGTTGGCCGAACCCTAATAATTACTCAACTGGGAATGCCTAGGCGCTAGTAAGGGGAGATATTTTTTTCTTAGTTCACAGCGCTATCATAGTGATGGCCTAAAAAGATGATAAGTAGTAGAAGTGTGTCCTCGGCTCTAATATAAGACATTCAGTTTGAACGGCGGTAACGAGCGGGCCGGCACCGCCGCCGGTTAATTTACGAGCGCCGGATCGGGCGGACATCTCCACTTTCACAGTTTTTTCTTAACGACAAAAACTTCACAAATTGTTTTAAACCTTCAGATTTTTGCGTAAAACAAAACTTGTTAATTCTGGTTAATTAACTCTTTTATGAAATTATCTGGTCGTTTAACTTCAGTTTGTTTATTTTTAATTAAATAATTTGAAAATACTTCGCGTTTAATAAAAAAACTATTAATTATTGTTTCTATACTTCAGCAAATAATAAAAACTGAACCATCGGTCATCGATTACACTGAGACACTAAGATTAATATACAGTCGGCTCTCGATAATGTTCTTTAGCACTTTCATGCTTTGTCACAATAACATCTGGAAATTGTCATTTACATGTCATTAGTTATTATAAAAGTTGAGTATGTTATGATTCTAATAAAAACATAAATAAAAAATAACGATAGTATGCTTTACAATTTCTGAAACCTATGCATACCTTCTATATTGTACTAATTGCACCTACTTCAACACACTATCCTCCTACTTCCCTCACTAATCCAATCCCTCCTCCTATACTAACCTCAAGCCGTCCACACGGCGACAGCACCGCGGGTCGCTCGCAGATGAGACCGCGCGTTACGTCTCCACTCACCCGGGGCACTTCAGGCACGCAGTCAAACGCTAACACACTGCACACATAGTGGTGCGATGATATTCATTGATCAGAACTATCTTTATCAATAGCAGCAACGATACTTATTAATACTTTAGTGACTTCGCAGCGGGCTTTAAATATCACATAAATCCAAAACTATAAATGAATTCGTGGCAAACCAGTAGCGCTTCCAATTATTCTCAATGTGATTAAGTGGTAATAATTTACTCCTGTAATTGTGTTTATTTTAACTATGACAGGACAACATTAACCCCATGTTAAGGGATACTTTGACAAACAAGAGATACCAACCTATATTCATCCATCTCATCGCATCGCATTTCTCTGCGACACAAGGTTCGTCTATTAGGTTCATAAAGAGTGAGCTAGTGCCGTCGCCCTTGCTTACCTTGATTTAATATTCCAACTCCGCGCCCCACTCCACTCGGGTCTTAGAGGTAAAGCTCTTTAAATACATACGAGGACATCTAGATTGCGACCAATTTAGCTACGCGCGGTAATATGTAGTTTGAGCTAATAAGTTTCTTCGTCAGATTTTTACTACATAATGTTATACATATGGACAGTTTTACTTTCAGTTCTGATCGGATGCAAATGCGTATCAAATTTTTTCGTGGTCGTATTGTTTTTGTATTATTTAGGAAAGGTCTCATCATTCGGCCGGAGAGACTTAAGCAAAATGAACTGACACTATATTTCCTGACTGAAGTGCGGCCGAATCCGATCAGCTAAACTGTATCATTTGAATTGAAACTACGTTTACGGAGACACTTCGCTATCACTGAAAACTGTCTTCTGTGAGCACGGTTCCTTTAAAGAGATCGAAACATTAAATAAAAAAAACGAAGTATATCCGTAAACGTAGTATCAATTCAAAATAGTATTCGCTGAAACCTAAGAAACCAGTATACAGTTCTGTTTCAGTTCGGCCAGATCCGATTGACATCCTCTCCGTGTATAATATTCAAGTTCACTAAAGTGTTGAATGTCGTCCAAGAACTGTGTCCAAGATGTGTACTTAATGAACACGCGCTCTAGTGAGTGTGTGTGAGTAAGTGAGTGAGCACATCTCTCAACTTTTATGCTTCTCAACTGAGTGTGGAAATTAACAGAGAGCTTCCATCGACTTCATAGGAAAATAATCTCAGTTTCAGGCGTTTCAACTTTGAACAACTTAGACAATTTAATTAGTTTAAAGAATAGTAACTTGAGCGTTCTCCATGCGTCAATTAAGTTTCATATTTGCTGACTGAAATAATTAACTTTGTTTGTTTATTGTTTTATTGCACAACATAATATTAAAGTAGTTTGCGTTAATGAGACGAATGACAGTGCTATTTATTACAATGATATTTTTATTTCCAGACCTAGTTACTGATTAGATATTCTGGTAAGATGACGACAGTGCCTAACCTACATTAAATAAGCATAGTAATGTGTGTCGTGTAAGGTGCTCTTTACATTAGCGTTATGTCGCGAGCTAGCTGAGATAACGCGAGGCCCGCGCTCGCATTTAGGATCGTTTGTAACCAGCTGATGTATTCCACTTTCATACTTCAACACACACCACTGTCTAGAAAATTCTGCTTCCAGATTCAACGTAGCTACATACACGTACGTACATTCTCACGGATACCGCACCGGTATACGACACTGACGCGGTTTATGTTAGACCACGTTCTACTGAAAATGTTACAGTAACACTAAAGACCACGTATGTAATCCTAAAAAAGTGCGGAGAATTCTTCAAAGTCAGTCTCAACTTATTATCAGCTTTTGAAGCCAGATAAATCTGTACAGTCACTATTTAAAGTTACCAAATCCTTTTTTCTAATTCTCTACCAAATAAAATCTTTAAATAATGATATGATACTCCTTGGGTATTCTGAATATGGTTTCAGTTATGAAATAACATCATTATCGCGATCTGTAGCCGACAAGGAGCCGCGGAGATCAAACGCCCTCGTCGCGCGCCGAGAGTCCCTCCGTGTCACACGAGGGCCCTCGACATCACACCTCAATAAATACACACCAGTGACCGTCACTCAGTGAAATTCAATCATTTCAACCACACTCAGTGAGCAATATTACTTATATGTTTTGAGTAATCAGAAAAGATCTTCACCAAATAAAAGCAATAAGAGCAGACATGATCTTCACCAAATGGGTCTTTGGTGAAGATCTTTTCTGGTTACTCAACACTAAGTAGGATGTAATGTTTTTTATGACTCCACCGAGTACTTAGTCGTGTGAAAGCTCTTAACCGAGCCCCATTAAATCTTACAAAAATTGTTAAAGTTTAATAAAGTGCCGCTAAATGTACGGAGTGGCGCTGCGAAATGAATTACAAATTGCAGCGTCGCGGAGCGATGCGGCGGGACGCGGCCGACCCGCTCTTATTGCTGATTCGATTATTAAATACGCTACGCGATGAAAAATCGCAGATAACGCGATCGCGAGCCGAATACCAATGGAAGGGAGCGCAGCCCCTGTTCATAACTCACGACAATAGAGAGCTCACGACCAATCGACTAGAATAATGTCTATGGAGATTGCACTCCACTTCTGTGCAATATTTTAAATTATTATTGAAAAATGACGTTAAAGCCCGCGTGATAAACGTTATTTTCTATTCACCGTGACGCGGCGTCGGATCGCTCGGCACTTAACAACTGCAACTCGGTTAACTAGGCTCTCCCGCGGCTCTGCCGATATCAAACGGAACCATGTTTGAACAAAACACAATCAAAACTTAATCTCATTCGTGTAACTCGTTCACGGCGGTGAGTACTCGGAACTCGTTCCGAGGTACAAAGCACGATCGTGTTTATTATTTAATTTTAAACTTGAAATGTTTTAAGATAGGAGGGAAGATTCACAGATTATTCTCTGATGGTCGGTAAGTGAGTTCAGTTTGTATCGGAAGGTTCGTTCGCTAATACAGTGAGTTACTGCGGAACAGCTCCAGTGCAGTTGTAGTAACGGACTCGAATACCAATCGCGCTGAGGCAGTGCAACAGTAATTACTTTTGAACACGGAACGGATACATGAAGCTTTTGTTCAAGTTCCGTCGTTCAAGCTCTCAGGTCCTCCGTGAAAACTATTCGAAAGCTGAGAGAGTAGTGATTAGGTTCCTCTGCTTTGACATCTAATCACTTAGGTACATGCAATGCATGTTCTTACAGGCTTTAACAGGATACAAAGCTACTCTACTAAATATTTGAAGATGTTTTACCTACTCTATACTAATATAGTACAGCTGAAAGGTTTGATTTATTGTTTGTTTGGCTAATCTCAGATTTTTCTCAGATGTTTCACTATTTTTGTAATGAATAGCCACATTTAACGGCAAGGCTATAGGGAATAAGGTTATAGGCTTTTCACTGCCATGGAAACGGGCACGATGGTGATAAAGCTACGGGCGCGGCTAGGCTTTTAATAAACCGAGGAAGTAGAAGTATGTCAGTGGTCAAACCTGGTATTGAAGTTTTAGGGACCTACCTACATCCTCCTCACTATTAGTGTCTTAGTTGTGGCTTCGCCCTGTAGCGGGATCAGAGAGGCTATTACTTAACTCGTGAAGGTATGGAAACGAGTTCTAAATATAATAGTACGTTACGTGAAGCGGCCATTGATTAATATTCCCGCAGAGTCGAGGGATCGATGTAACACACGGCACCCTTCGTTAATAATAAAGCGGCCGGTTCAGTACCTAATGTAATTTGATAGGTAGCTAACTGAAATCCTTAATCCGCTCGAGTTTATCCCAAACTACGATAAGTAGGTACATTTTGTATGCTAGTTCATGTTTACGAATTTACTCTGCTCAATCTATACTAATATTATAAAGAGGTAAAATTTGTAAGTTTGTTTGTTTGTATGTTCGAGGTAATCTCAGGAATTATCAGTCCGATTTGAATAATTCTTTTTGTAATAGATAGCCACATTCAACGGGAAGGTTATAGGCTATTTTTCATCCCGAAATTCTCGGGAACGGGTACAATGCGGGTAAAACCGCGGGGCGCTGCTAGTATTTTATAAAATAAGTACTTACGTCCCTCCATTCTTTATAAATAAATAAATAAATCTTTATTTACACAAAGAGTAGGTACTTATAGTACCTACGATGATTATGAAAAGCTGAAAACTACTGACACTATTGAAAACTCCACTAACTGAATACCAATTCCCCACTATTAATGCCAAACAGCTAAATTCATGAATTAAGCACGTGCTTAATTTACTTCTCACAAATTAGGCAATTAACTAGCTCTCGTGTAAATCATATCAAGTATTGATGATGAACGTTATCTCCGGGTATCGAGAGCTCATCTATCAATTACTGTAATAATTGAACTCGGAACACATCACACGGCAGGTCAAACACTTCGCAAACATCGTATACATCTACGGTTTGCGTACATTCTGGTTGTTTGCAAACATATACCCCTGTTAGTGTATACTCCACCATTTGAAATATATTCCGTGATAGAAAACATGTGTGAATGCAATCCGGTTGATGTTGAACATTTTTCATTGAGGTCGTAAGTCTTGTCTGATTGATTATTACTATGCTTATATAAATATTTGGTGCTGCAAATACGTTTGTAGACGTATTTACGTCGAAGTAGTTACTTCTTGTAATGTTCCTTGCTTCAGTTGAGCATAGTTTATCAATACGAGTAGAAGCCTGTATAAGGTAAGATCGCTATTAAATAATAATATAACAAGTTGAAAACTTTTACATCCAAATAAAATGTACGAACTAAATTCAGTTTATGAATCCCTCTTTCAATACAACTGTTATTTGTTGATTGATATGATATTAACAGATCTACGCAATAGCTTTTTTTAGAACCCAATTTATAAAATTACTTCTATTATGATGTACTTTAAAAATAACCAAATGAATTACATGACTTTTTGTATATATTTGATATGGAACAATGGCTCCTTAATATTCCGCGGTACCCCATCTGTATCTACACAAACAATGTCTCTGTGAACTGTCTCCGTGTCGTTTGTATAGCCGTCCGTCGTCACAGGTTATCGCGTTATGATGACGACGCCCTATCGCCGTATCGCTGTATTCGGGTTAATCTCCCAAACAAACGGCTTTGTTTTGATGCCGTCTTGTTATTAGCCCCCGACGTATCGACAACAGATACTTGTTTATGTTTACTCCGCTATTCATTGTCATCGTAAAATACGGCGAAGATTCATAGAAAAACAGAGGTTGAGGGAAACTTGTTATTATACAAAGCAAATCAATTATTGTCGGGGCCAGTGAAGTTTGTTTACCATTTACTTACTTACCATTATGCCTTACGCCCATGAGGGGCGTAAGGCATAATTACTACGCTTGCCTTATACAGTTGGTGATCTAAATTCACAAACATGAGCCATGTTCCAAAAGTAAATGGTAAACAAACTTCACTGGCCTCGACAATAATTGATTTGTTTTGTATAATAATCATTGTACATCTTCGTTGAGATGGGGCGTCTTTGCCCAGCAGTTATTAGGGACATTACAGACGAATTCATTTATTATTTTCAAATAAAATACACATTACTGCAGTTAAGTTTAAAATCTATCTTCTATTTCAATCCAAGCTTCATTGTATTGTAAACACCATACTTGAAGTATCCAATAGACAACAAAAGACTACCCATTCGAAACTCGGGAAAATAGTAAGTATATAGAAGCTAAATAACTAACAGAGAGTTGGTAAGTGGCGCCCGTGCAATGTCTCCGCGTGACTCCGAACTTCACCAATTAACTTCTAATTGATACCACTAGAGACAGTGCTCTCAACAAATACCGGAGTAACATTGAATCGAGGGCCAACCCTCAAGCTCATGAGTTTGATTTGATGTTTCTTTGATGGGGTTTTTGAACACGCTGTTCCTTGGAACTACCAGCAACTACCAGCCATATTCATAAATCTTTTGGTATTAGAAAGGTACTTTCAAGACAAGTTTATAGGTTATACCTTATATCCTAAAATTCCACGGGATCGAGCACAACGAGTCCGCGGGGCACTGCTAGTATAAAAATATTCGTGACAAAACAGAGCCGGCCTCAGGGTGTATCATCGAATAGTCTCGCAGGTTCTATTTCAGGCGAGGGCCCTTGAGCGGGACAAGGGCAAACACCATTAGTCGGAGCCGTGACCTTTCAGCGCCGAGACGCCTCGCGTCGTATTCCCGAAATATTCTGTTTGTCCGACACTCGCGGCTAACGAACACTAACAATACCGTCGCCATTAGGCTGTATTAGCTCACCCACTAGTGGCGTCAACGAAACGGAACTCTAAGTTGTCACCGGAGGATGCGCTCGTAACGATCGCGGTGTAACGAGTCGACTAATTGTATTTCTGTTTAAGGAGTTAATAATTACAGACACCAAGTTTGCCCCTCACCTGCCCACCCCCTGTATTCCTTCACTCGCCAAATTACCAGAACGCCGCGACGACCAACTAAATTATTCAAAGGAATCCGTGAAACGTCTCCCAAGTTTTTTGTGGCTTTTCGAAGCTGTAGGAATTTAAATTCAATTCCGCTAACTAGCGCAGTTGTGGGAGTTGTTACCGGAGTGCTAATTCCGTGGGTCGGGCTCGGGACAATACACTCATTGATAAAACCAAGTTATGTTCAAATTATAGCTACGAGTATAACAATTCTAAATATATCAAACTCTCGCCTCTTTTGTGTTCGCCGCCGCGGTCCTCCACGCGCGATGCTTCCTACGTGTGCCATACTATACACAGGAGTGGAGCAACCGAGACATAATAACATGTGCGTCGCTTCTGTATTATCCCGAAATAATTGGGGAAAATATCATGTAATCCCCCGGATCCGGCGTAAACAAACTTGAGAAGATTTTGGGAAATATTAAGAACTGCCAGCGTTTAGAATGTTTATATTAACAGCGAGTGGGAGCGTTTCAATAATATAAACATCAGAACTCGCGCTGCGCTTCACACAGATACATTGTGCGCAACCACTTCTTGTACATACACAACGAGTGTTAAATAAATTCATGTTTACATTGGAACACTTATAAAACATTTTAATTGGAACGTTTACTTTTATGCGCCTGTTATTTCTGTTGGCAACTCTCAATTGAGATGTTATATTTTCTCCTTACTATTTATTATTGTAATGTTATACGATACATACATATTAAGCACGTAGTTAATGGTGGATATTCTTGGCGTAGCGGCCTATGTTTAAGGTAATGAGGCGTGAGATTTGGTATTGAAGCTTATCTTTATTCAATGAGTTGGTCTGAGTGACTCTCAGCGCGGTGTATCGACTAGCCGCTGTATTGCCGGCGTCATGCTGCTGACTCAGCCCGCACCTGCCCCCCTCCCCCCACACGCACTTGTATTTTTCATGAAATGACCGCGCGAACACATTCGCTTCGTATTTCCATATTGGTTCCGCTCCAATGCGTTATTCGACTCTCGGCGGCGCACGTACATTCGGTTTATTTGGTCATAAACGCGCTGAATCTCAGAGGTAAGGTAAGTACTTGACAATTGAGTGTGAACGCGACTCGGAACAACTTGCTGCGAACTTCGCCGACTCGAGTACATCGCTGCGATGAACACTCGCTCCTGCACCTAATCTTGTTTTTCGTTTCACTGAAGTTACTTCATCTGAGATACGAATATTTTCGTGTGTGAAAGCGTACCAATGTGCGAGTACAATGTGAGTATCTACGTACGTGTACGTAACGTGATGTGGTCGGCACCCGCTCGACCCACTGACCCATAAACTCTCCCGTTTTGAGATTTCGTTTCGGCAAGAGTCGCTTAGAGTAATTTATGATTTCGGTCTGTTTTAAGGTAAAGTTAGTTTGAAACAGTCGTGTCGTTCTGCGTCTGGGGTGCGTCCCGCGACCTTCACCGCAGTAGAGATGCTCAGTAGTTCACCAGCAGACCGGCGGCTCCCGGCGAAATATTTAGTTCATTTTCTTTGAAAATAATTGACCTCGGTTGTGTCGGAGGGCGCCGCGAGTGACTCAATGCGCGGGTGACGTCTCGGGCTCATTAACCACTCGTTTGAGACGCGCCTCCGACACCTGTTGAGCTCCATCGACAACTGATCGCTCAGTCTCGCTGAGGACGATACTTTGACGTGAACTGTCGCATCGCTTCCCCTCCCCTGTGATAATGCGTATCAATGTAACGACACATCGATCTGACAAATTACGAGTCTTTGTATCCGAATAATGAAACCTAGAGCAGTAACTCATGTAGATGTTCTCGGAACTCTCCGAGCGGTTCATCTCGACGCTGACCACTCTTCTCCCCCCGCGGGACTACCCCCTCCCCTTCCCTCGCTGAATTACTTGGTTTACATATTATTCGACGCTTCAACTTGCCTTTTAGATATATGCACAGTGAGGGTGTTATCACACGAGTCATAGAGACCGACTGCCTGCCGTAATGTTCAAGCAATTACCGAAGTAATCTGAAGCAATTTCAATAAAATATCCCAATTTAGTCCAGAATTGCCTAAAGTTAGTTCCCTATCGTTCCCTATCGCACAGTGTCTCGGTGCGGTCGTGTTGATTTCATTACTAAATTGGCCGGAATCATTAACGCACCTTCGTGTCATTAAAGTTTATCGGCCATACTTAAAACAGAAAGTACTCTTAAAATAACGTGATAAAGTCCCGATCACATTGAATGTCCGAAATTAAATTAAACCGTTGGCATAGTATGAAGTGGCCGACATCCTTTATAATGTAATGAAAAGTAATGTAAGAGCGTCGGCTCGTGTCAGGAAGGATAGGAGGCCGCGTTAGGAAGCCGTGACGTCACCAGGTGCGCATCATCCACCAGATAACGCTCTCGACCGCTGCAGATATTAACTTTCATATTCTGGTGAACTATTTAAAGGATGAGCTCCTACCGCCTACCTCCGCCCTCCGCTTCAATGTACCGGTTAGTAAGTACTCGTGTTTACGATTAGTGTAAATGTATAGACGTTGAGTTACGATCGCGGCGCGTTGTGAGCGGACGTAATGCGTCTAGTCGACGCCGCCGCGTCACGACGCACATCAAACTGTGTACATTTATGGAGTTGACGAGTAAGTGATAATCACTGGCCGTTTGTGTTTACATGTAAAGTGAGAACGCTTACTAAAGCTGTTTGTGTGTATCTATTCGATATTTCTATGTGGTCAACCCTGCTCGGGGTTTTAAAGATCCAGAACCCTCCAACTTGGTGTAATGATTGAAAACAAACGGGACCGACTTTTTAACGTACCATCGATTTAGTCAGTTGTAATGTATAGGTAGGTAAATATGTGCAAGCAAAAATTGAGCACGAATATTTTTAAATATTATAACGAGGTGAAGTCGTCCTGGCTCTATATAAAGCTCCGCGACGCGCCGCGACGCTCGTAAACCAGGAATCCGCGGAATGTATCATCAATATGACATATTAAGTATTCCCTTCCAATTTCCATCGTAAAATATAAAGAATGTTAGGGACGTATAAAGTCGTTTGGCTTAATATTTGAAGGGAGGTAATCGAGTTCGGAGGGTTGACGGGGCATTATCCACTTTTGAGGAGGGCAGGCGCCTCCCGCGGAGGTCGCGCATCACTCGCGCGACTCAACAAACATGATTCACTTCCCGAGACAATAACAATTTAACGTCACCTCCAAGAGAGACGTATTGATCTTTACAAAACATTTTTCCATTTACATTCCTTCAGATTGCAAAGATAAACTGTCTCTGGATTCAAATTCCCCGAAGCTGAAAGTTTGCCGACACGTTCAGGTTCCCAATAACAAAATCTCGAATTCAGGAAAGTGACCAAACAACCTGACTACTTTTGACCTATATTCCTCCGCGGGCTTAGAAACGTTCCACTTGTTATCTACGGAGGAAAGGAAAATGGAATTGTAAAGAAGTCGGGAGCTTTAAAATCTTTCTTGTCTTTCAAATGCAATTTTCTATTAAAGTAAAACTTTGAAACTGAATACATTTTTATAAATGTGTCAACTTTAACTCGGTGCAGAGGAGGTATAAAAACTGCGGCAGCGGGAAAGAGCAACTTTGAAATTCCTCTGTGAATATTAATAGTTCGCCGCGACACCGCGCCGCTGCGCCAGGTATTTCTCTATTAGTTTTTGTTATTTCAATACTTTTTTACACATTAAATATTCTTAGACTGCAACATCATGCCGTCCGATACAGTACTGCGCCACGCAGTCATGAAAGCTCTCTCTGCGAAGGAGCACACAGACATGTCGGATCACAAAGACCGTTACGACGTCTGCTTTAGTTTGTTAAAGTTGTACCGCTTTGAAGAGCACTTCCTGGATGCAGAGTTACAAGTGTAGGAATTACAGAATAAAGAGGGGAGAGTGGGACACTCAGGAAAAGTTACTCCCTTTAATTCCGTTCCAAAGAACCGATGATCGAAGTGGAAGCACGGCAGCGGCGCAAACTTGAGCCGATAGTACTCACAATGAGACTCATTCGATTGTATCTCATCGCGGCCGCTCCACTCACTGCTCTTGTACAAACTTTCACGTCTCTAAAGACTCTTGTGGCATAGTAGTAGCTCTAGGTCATTGAAGTTCTACGTTTGGTTCCAATGTAATCTTGATTCTGAGTGTATAATATTACGGAGATCACGAGTAGTACAGTTAGTATTCTCTGAAGTGGATTGTTCATAATACATAAGATTATATTATCAAATTACTCTCAAACTGGGAACATCATGAACAAATTATGTTCTAAAGTTAAGTTATTAAAGGAGTTTTGTCTCCAAACTTTTAATAACGTCAAAAGAAATAACAAATGTGATGTCGGAATTCAAGTTGTGTGGATATTGTCGTTACATTGTTGAAGCGTTGTCGCCGTTTCTTCACGAGAATTTGAAAGCCTCCATACACGAGAACCAGGACCTCAATTCATTTGCGCCCCGACGCCACCGAACCAATTAGACGCCAGCGCCCAGCCCCACGCGACTTCACACGAGGCATTAAAAACTGAAACAACGCTCTTCAAATATTTCGTTTGACGTCCACTTCTCGGAAACTTGCAATATGTATGTTCTATTTCGCTCGCAAAAAGTGACCGCGCGCTGTACCGTAACGTAGGAATTATTACAGTACCAAGATAAATAACGACTGTTAAAAAACATTATAAAATGGGCATTTTATGTTCTTGAGTAAAAATATTTATATATTTAATTTAATGATGTACTCCTTACTCAATGTTTCATAATTCCCTAGAGCTTGGTTAATAAGTTGCAAACTAAAGTCAGTAAAGTGACATAAGTAATTCAACGGAAAACGTGTACCTATTTATGGTAACAAAAATAAAAAGTCTGTTACTAAGTTGATAAATATTAAAGCGAATTCACGCAAGTTTCAAGAATATCAATAATATTATGCATATCAATGAACGGCGAGAGTCGCTCGGTGTTACGGACGCGGCATCTCTTCATCGTACCGGTCGGAGCTGGTTCGAGTAAACAGTCCCAATAAGAAGGCGTTTATTCAGATACACTCAGCCTCGTGACGGCGACGAGGGTGAAGTGAGGCGCCTCGGGGAGGGCGCGCCGTCCGCCGGAGATCTACACAACACACTCACTGATGTATATAGACATTGTTCCTGCATACGTACTACACTAGGGTAAATTGAGTTCGTATTCCGTAAGCTACACCCGCCGCCGACCCCAGGGTAACTCAATGGCCTATAATTTTTAATTTGAATCAACAAAAACCATTACATTCGCGCTCGCTCCGAAACAGCGCGGAACAATGACAAATGCGAGTTGAATTGTTCGGAAATTAGTCCGTTTCGATTCCTCTTCCCCCTCCCCCCGCTGTGACTTCACGGGCCGCAGCTTGTTGCATTCTAATACATTATACCGTTCACAAGTTTATTGAACGTTTTATATTTGCGTCAATTTGAGAATAATACTTCCAATATCACTAACAATAAATCACGCCGCCCATCAAACGGTAATACTGAGATATCTATCTGATATTTTATGTCTTTTGATATTCACTCGAACATTTTCATTCAAACGTCGACGCCTACCATCATTTGTGCCATTACATGGTATCATAATCTTTAGAGATTCTGGGAAGTAGTATTAGATTTATTTTATTGAGGATCATGTAAATATAATGTAATGATTATTGAAGTGTGCATATTTCATTAAAGCCGGTTCCATTGACAAATTCAGACAAATTTTGAATGACTTGCAAATGTCAGACACGAACTGAAATAAAAACGATTGAAAAAGGAACGCCGCATACAATAATTAAAAGTACTTGATCGTGAGCCAAGTCGCTGGAAGTTATTAGACCACCGAAACGAATCGATTTCATAGAATTCAATTTTAGTCTAGAATAATTAGAAGCACTATCTCATTGACATTCAGGACGTCTAGATCATTTACGTGTATGAAACTCGTATGTGTGTGTGTGTGTGTGTGTGTGTGAAAGAGAATGTAATAAACAGTTCGTTAAAGGAACGAAATTGGTAATTAGTTTGATTATAATTATGAACTAAGTTTAGCAAGTTGAATCTGTACACCCGTGTTGCTGCTTACTCCGTGCAATATTAGAGATGTTCAGGATATTTAAGGAATAGAGACGAAAAATTGTGAAATCCAACGAAACCAAATAGATCAATAATAAAACTAGTAAATATTTTCATTCATTATTCAATAATTGATTTGTTTTTAATAGTAATAAACGTAATAGTCTTCTGTCAAACATGAAATATGTAAAATTAAATAAGTGAGTAAGTTCGTGTAGGACCCTGGCTAAAACTTAAGTACGAGTACCAAAACCATCTGCGAATATTTTTTATTCAAATTTAAAAGAAACTCCTTGTCAAAAAAATGCATTTACCTGAAACTCATTACGCAAAAATTACTTAGTATTCCTTCTTAATAGATTACCAAGAATGTAAAATGTAAACTATAATATATATAGCCGATTATTCACCTGAAGATAACTCATTCTGCAGAGGAAAAGGTTTACTAATTTCATTCTTTTCTTATCCCATCATTGCCGCATTTTCCTTTAGAAGGAATTGTATTTGGGTAGAAAATCAGCTTTAAAATGGCAACTTTAACATTTTCCGTAAGAAAAAAAAGGAATGTACGGCGCTTCCAAGTGGCTCCTGCAACAAAGTTGTACAGATGTTTACAGTAGGATAGAGTATCTGAATGGTAATCTGTGTGTCCGCGCCCACTGGTGACGTCACATCTCGCGACCTCCGCGTCCGTCTGTGACCTCACATGCTCGCGGTTCCCACGACTATCTCATCTCCATATTACTCACTAACCCGCTTATTAACTAACTCACTAATTAACTAACCAGTGGACGACTTAAAATGACACAAATAATTATGTAAAAAGAAAAACATTTGAAACGTCAGTTATCTAGCTACGAGAGTTTTCTATGACTGCTACACGCTACGCCGTAGTTTATACTACGGCGCTACGGACTTTCACACCTAGGTTCTGTGAACCTGATTCGCGATGCTATCAGTAATTGTGATAAATTGTTCTTACTAATATTATCTGTTTGCATAAACTTATTGGTAGTATTCCTCATATTAACTTATCGGTATTATTCGAAAGCATCTGAATATAAAAATTTAACGGTTATAGTAAACGCGAAGTGAGTCAGGGCTGCACTCCGCGGCTCTCGGCACTATATCACACAATATCGTTTGTTGTAACATATCGGATGTCTCATCTAAGAGCCGGAGAACACACCACTGCAGAGATATACGCGAGTGTGACGTCGCCGCGTACAGACGCGAGCAAAACAAACATATTAAAATAAAGGTTGTACAAATGAGTAGAATGGCCGCGATAGCTGAGCGAGCGAGTCATTATACTGAATGGCGTATTGCGAGCGATCAGCTTTCATTATCATTACGTTTAGAAAACAGATTCACTAAGTATGTATGCGTATGTTGTGTTTGATACAAGGATAAAATTAGTGGCGGGCGCGCCGCAGTCGCTGCGACATTACAAAACGAAGTCGACCCGAAGTAGAACAGAACACGACTTTTATAATCGCTCCTGATTAACGTGTACATAATTTAAATCGACATTTAGTATGTGCGTGGTGTCGTTAATATTGTGTGGAGTTTGTGTGCGATAATAAATTCATTAGAGGGTACAGGAGCCGCGGCCGTCACGTCGCCGAGTGCGGAACACGCGAGCGCGCTCACAACACGCTCCACGGAATACGCTACACAGCGCACTTTACGGCCCAACACGTCAGATTTGACAGTAAACAAGTTCCCCGCTCCCCGCTCCGGCGGTACTTGACGCTAGACAACACTCGTATAACTAAAAATCTCATGTAATAGATGTTATGGTTTGATTCATAATTGAAGTTGAATTGTTGATAAATTCAAGTTTATTTGTAACATATTATGTCTATATTAGCAGCGCCCCGCGTTGTGTCCGTTCCTGTGGGAATTTCGGGAATTTTTATACATATAAACCTTCCTTTAGAATCACTCTATCTTTTTAAAAAACCGCGTCAAATCAGTTGAGTAGTTTTAGAGCAAGCATACATAGGGCTGTCCATATGTATGCTTAGATCTTTAAAACAGCTGTCTGTACAGACAGACTATGTAGTGATTTCAATGTTGTGTAGGTGCTAATATAATAAAAGATGAAAGATTGAATTTAGATGAATGGATAATGGTTACTTATTTATGTTAAATTTGCTTTTGTATAGATACAAAGATAAAAGAGTCTGAAATAACATAATAAACAGCCCTGATTCCTGCGGGTGGAGCCGCGGGGACAGCTAATAAACTAACAAACAGAAAGCTCAAAACATAGATTCCCTTTGAAATGTGTTACTATTGCGGGCGTTCCATGTACTAACAATTAATCACGGAGGATCACATTGAAATGTTTCAAACGCCATAAAAACGTCGCGCGGTGCACGAGGCGTGACGTCATCCATCACCTGCGTGACGTCACGTGCTACAAACACGCCAGTTAATGTGCTAATGAAATAAACAAATATGTCCCGGTGTTGTAGAAATAACTTTCATTTGGATTTGGAACATTTTTATATGAAAAGTTTTTTAATTATTTTTTTACATGCGTCATATACAAGCTTTTAATGTATTAAAATTGTAAAGCTTTCAAATATCTAAGCAAATACGAGGTGACTAATTATCCAGAAGTTACCTCTCCTTATATTGTGCACGTAGTGCATTCAACTGAACGACTGTCAACTTATCACGAATGTTGAGCAAAGGTAGAGGAAGGCATAATTATCTTAACACTACCATATTATGGAAGTTACATTTAATCATCGTTAACGGTTATTGTAATCGCCATACTAGATAACTTTCTCGAATTATGTTTACTTCATTAAGTATGTTAGAACTCTTTCAGAAAGCATTCATTGAATTTGACCGCAATTAGCATGCGTTGGCAGCTACAGTTTTCTTTTAATATGCAACCATCCTCGCATGTTGCATACGGCGGCTGACCTAGTCTAATGCGCCCTAAGATCATACATACAAAGTCAGTCTCAATGTGTATTTATTGACTCTGCCTGTCTTAGAATAGACTCCGTCTAATGAATACAGAACAGTAACATTGTAAACGTAACCGAGTTAGCACCTCGTCTCGTGAGGCACATATTGTACAGTACTTGGCATAAAACATTACCCATCGCCCTGCGGAGGAACAACGACGAGGATGGTGAGAGGAGTATCGAGGATAGACGAGTATACGATTACGGATACATTTCGCTTTTATTTTACATTTTTTCTGACACTTACTTTTAGTGGGTTACATCGCTCAAAAAAAACCCGTGTGAGTACGTGAATACTATGTGTTCAAAATTCAAATCGTGAAAGGTTTTTAAAAACTAAAGAAAACTGAACATGTTCTAGGCGTTGATGGGTACTGGTACTCGCCGGGTACCGTCCGTATATTGTTCTTGCGATCTAGTGGCGCAGCATCCGGCGCTAATTACCCCAATTCGGCGCCGGATGTGGCCCCACCTTAACGCTGCACCGTTCAGCGAATACACACACACACACACACACACACGTTATGTCATTAATCTCGCCTTGTTAACCGACTTACAGGACAAAGGATGTGTTGTGGGTTTTGTTTTGTATGGTTTGTTGTTTTGTAAGCAAATGGAGAGAAATAACTTTTAGGATTGAACAACAGTAACTGTAAGCCATGTTAAAATCGGTATGCCACGTTTGTGTATAGGAAATGAGTATTAAAATGTCAGTCACCGAGCATGAAACTCGCATTAGTTGCAATTGTGCGAATATTCAAATTCAGCGATACATTACTGGCAATGAGAGGAGACGTTGTTAAGTAGTTGGCAGAGCGCGGCGGGGTAGCAGCAATGTATCGCGAACACCGATCCATAACGCGAATAATATTACCAAAATGTTCCTCTAAGGAGGCGAGCAAGCAAATCCGCCTCTATATACAAGAGCATAAGGGCGACGCGGCGCGCGGAAGCCGCGGTGGAGGCTTCTGCCAAATGTACCGACATTAACTCGTGCATTGGGCTCTACTGCCAGCACACACTCACACACACATACACATGCACTCATACAGACCACTAATGTCCTGTAAAACATGTAATGAAACAAGCATTATTGTTGGTTGAAAAATATATATAACTGAAACACTCTGTATCTCTAGTATGAAACAGGGCTATTACTATTGGGTTCGGACTGAAACTGCAATCGCGCCAAACATGTGAGATTAATTAAACGAACTTAATGATTAGATAAATAACTTCTTTACTGGCGCTCGACGTGTACGTAGGTTATGAACCGCAAAAGAAATGTGAAGCTCGTATTAGAATACTCACTAAAACTTTATCGCAAACATAATCCAGTAATCACAGTTAAAAGTTATAATATTATTACCCGTTTTAAAAACAATAACAATGTTACCGAGACTAACGAACGCATGAAATCGTCAAAACGTTTCATAACACACTTAGCTCCATTTGACGATGCAAACTGCTGAACTTTCTAGATTAAATAATATTGTTATTGCGGAATGTTGTAGGACAGTAATTGAAGTGACGCGGGAGCGGTGCTCAGGTGGGCCCGGACTGGTCCGGAGGTATTCCCGAGGATCGTGATTAGTGCGGCGGCGGACACGCGATGTTCCGTTTCCCCTTCGCCACAAATTTCAGCTTTAATTGCAAAATTGAATCGTAATCTGTTTCGTGGAACTAGAGCAGCATGTGATCGGAGGGCCACGTCCGCGCGCAGTGGCGCACGAGTCCAGCGCCCTCACGCGCTCTCTAATTACTCCCATTCTGTTTGTTGGAGGGCGCACGCAAGATGTTGCCTATAATCAGTGTGGGAACTAATAGAGTCAGCTTCTTCCCCGCGCAGTTTATATTGATGGTGACGAGCAGCGCCGCCGTCCCCGACACATCATAAAGCCCGCACACTTCATCAAGCCGCTAGGGCCGGTACGGGCCGAGAGTCGTCAAATGTTTAAGTAACGCAAGTTGATAACTGAAGAGGGGGTGACCGTGACGGGCACGTACCAGATGAAGGCTGTGATAATGGCCTCCGCATAAACTTAGCTCATTACTCCCGGAATGAGCTCACGTCCCTCGCCAAATTAAAACTGCATCTCTGTCACACCGCAGCCCGCAGCGCGCAGCTCGCAGCGCTGTTGTTTTAATATTAGACGCTGGGTGCCAAGACGACTCGGCCGTACACTTCATGGATCCCGGTGTTAACATTCATAAAGCGAGTGCGCCGGCTCCGACGCAACGCACAAATAATTCATGTATTTGTAGACAAAAAGGTTTGTTTCAGCTTATTTGTAGCGTTCAGCAATACGGGAGGGAATGACCTGTTTCATAAACATTTGTGCCGCAAGAGTGGTTCGTGTTTATTAGATCAAAAGTGATGCAACGGCGGGAGTGGGGCGGGCGCGGGGCGCGGGGTGCGGGGTGCGGTCAGTGCTAGACCTCGGGTGTGTAATGGATATGGTGCGACCACATCAACACGGCACGATACATATTCCAGCCGGAACAATATCCAGCCTCTCTCCCTTCAAGATTACCACCACTTGTATTTCTAAACGATAAACACTATAGTATACTCCGATATTGATTTTCCGAGCGACCTGCCTACATATTTCAATAGATACCTGTCGTAATAATGCCCGGAGCCCCGAAGGAAATCAGATCCAAGCTCGTCCGAACTGATCCTTGACATTGTATCGGCGCACAAATATTGACAAAATGAAAATGTAACCACTCCACAGCTACCTGTAACGCCCCCATTAACTGCTATGATTTGATAGCTGCTTAATGTTATAACAAGTTGAACTGTGAAATCCACCGAAACACGCCAAATATTCTGGTGAAGGAAGCAATTAACATAGTTTGTGCATCGCGGCGGTGACTCAGTGCCGCTGCCACTTCCTGAGCGGACCTCGGCGGGCTCGGGGACTGCGCTATGATTAGGTTTATTTTTGACTAATGATCATCGATTAGATAATCGTCGTGATAGTTAAAAACAGTGTCAGCGCTGCAGCACTTGGATAACAGGCTACACGTATATGTATAAACTGCAGCAGAATGCACCGGCTCGTTAGCGGGTCCGCAATGCAGCGGCTCACGGGAGACGTATGAACAGATCAGCGACGTAAACTTAAAAACACATTACGCTTATCCGTCACCAGTCGCGGCCGGGTGGCGGCGCTACCTCGCCGGGGCCACGTAGGAATAGTTTAATACTAAGGTTGAAATAAAATATTCACGACTTAAAATAACTCACGAAATCCTAAAAGATAATCCTAATAATTTGGATAAGCTGTTCACGGGCACTGATTGTGAATATGAGAATCTTTTGATACCTATGTTTTATCTTATGTGTCGGCAACCTAAATCTAGTCCGTAACGGATTAAGTGACATCGAGATATCGACATAGAAGTGATGGCGATAGAGTGCGAGTGAAATATGTGAGGCGACGTCCAGCC
Source organism: Cyclophora albipunctata (assembly GCA_963082685.1). Lineage (NCBI taxonomy): Eukaryota > Metazoa > Arthropoda > Insecta > Lepidoptera > Geometridae > Cyclophora > Cyclophora albipunctata. Next base: position 12,019,286 of record OY720114.1, on the reverse strand, counting down.
GCGACGCATGATTAATAGGGGCCGCGAGCGCGAGCGGAAACCGCCTCGGGGTCAGTCACGCGTGATGAATGAACCCGCGAGCGTGGAGCGGCCACGCGCGTGATCATCACGATGCACGAGACCATTGTCCCTGTGACACCAGCGCTGACACTTCCGCAACGACTCACTACACTACTTACTACTTATATTTTGACATAATACACGTGGATCTGGGCCTACTCATTTATCAAGTGTATTTCTACATAACTATTGGTGACCATATGGGTGATTCTTGGTGAACCATGTGGGTGATCCTGCGCATGTTAACCGCACTATCGCCCCAACCCGCACTAGTCGGTAGTCCTTGCCTGCCCCAACACGACGCGACGCGACGCGACGCGACGCTCGCACGCCATTCATTCCTCGTTACGTTACGCCGCCTCCCGACCGTGATAATCTCGCGGGAAATCCGCTTTATTTGCACAGATCTAATCTCGACGTGCCTTCTTTCTTATGGCTTACGTATAATGGCTGTTTTGGATAATTCCTTTTCTTTTGATATTTTTTTCAGGTACAGATTATGACAATATTATTGTAATGCAAATAAAACTGTAGTACGTGTGTACAGTGTGTGCGGCTCGTGTCTCGGCCACTCAGCTGCAGGTGTAGTGTTGTAGTGTTGCGACACGCTCGGCGCGCGTATTCCGGCGTAATGTGTGTAATCAGAATCACAGGAGACGCACGCGGAAGCACGGGTCGTCGTCCGCTCCAATGATATAAATAGTGAATGCAGCTGGAACACACGTCAACACCGGGAAATCTCGTAAACTCATAATTGGATTTCGTAACGTCCAAAATTAAAACTATTTATAATTTATTCCGACTCCCTTCATTAAGTTTCCTGGTATCGAAATGGACGCCTTTTAAATATTTTCGAGGAATTCGTGTCACTTTGATGAATCGTAATAAATGTGTGATATAAACTTATAACGGATGCTATTTTATGGTTGAAGTTGTGTTTTAGGGGCGAATTACAGCAGCTATCATTATACTCGCATATTATAAAATAGTGTTAGGTTCGTAAGTGGCTCTTAAAATATAGAAGAGCATAAGTGGTTAATTACGAGCCGAGAGGGAGCGGCGCTCGCTCACAATCTAGTGGTAATTGGGTCCAATTGGCAGCCGCCATGCTGCCCGCACCTGTCTCCGCAAACAACTATTCAATTTATTGAACAATCCAGTTATTGACATCAATTACTTCCATCTAATACAAGAATTGTCCAGCAGACCAGATGTAATAAACTAGGCTGGTGCACGTTCTGTATCCTATTATACTCGTAGGTTCAGAGATGGTATGCAAAATCTGTAAAAAGTCTCAAACTGAACATGTCCTAAGATATACTGCCATTGGCCGAGTGTCTAGACAAAAGTCTAGATCAGTCGAGGTACGCTTTCTCCGTGAGTGGTTGCAGTGATAGTGACGTCACGTCTTGTTCTTCTATGTTTACGTCCATTGATTAGCGGCCTGTGCCGCGGGTCCTTGAGCCGCACTAAATTATTCGCGACGGTGCGAGCTCCCCCCCTCGCCCCGGCTGCCCCCTCTGCCCTCCACTCGCACGTTTCTTGGATAAAACAACCACCCGGAGGTGAAAGCATGTTCCCGAAATAACTTCATGTTAAATGAATACGCAATCATCGCGAGCGGCTACTCGGCACGACTAGGAATATTGTCTATTATCATTATCAATCATTAGATAAAGTGCCGCTAAGCAGTTTATCAATTATTATTGCTATTAAAATTTCTAATCGTTTCACAAATAAACACGAAAGTAATTATATAAATATACAAATAAAGTAGCGGCGTATGCAGATAACACCATTTCTTACTAGAGAAAAAGTCCCAACAGTTGTATCTCGTGCTCCGTCGCTAACACTCTGAGTGGACTCACACTCGCGTCCGCTGACTCAGCACTACACCTTCAATGCGACCTAGTTTGCACATCCTCAGTCTCACTGCATCAGGCTACATACAACAAGTACATGATATCACTACACGTGTGTTCTCAGGGAAAGTAGATCATAATCGTGTGATTACAATAGTACGGTCCCCGGACATGACGGCGGGACGCGTGACCGACGCCGCTGACACGTCGCGTCCCGATCGAAATCTTACGCGCACGATCCTTATCAAACAATGCACATGTCATAATTATCCCGCGATGTACACTACGCATTGCGTACTATACAACTTTTAAAATGTTCACTATAAGTAACTACATGTACAGTAAATATTTTCCTAACCCTATTCTTAATCAATGCGTTGTTTGAAAATTTCAATACGAAGGGATTGTCGATTAAGTTCCGCACAGCTCCGTTTAGCTTCAATGGAAAAATTATACAAGAAACTAGCAGCGCCCCGCGGTTTTACCCCCGTTGTTCCCGTTCCCGTGTGAATTCCGGTTTTTTTTTTACATATAAACCATCCATTTGAATCTCTCTATCTATTAAAAAAATCACGTTAAAATCCGTGTATTTGAGTACAGACAGACGCGGCCGGGGACTTTGTTTTATAATATGTAGTGATACTGCATAAAAATATGAAGTGTAAAATTCGTTTATAGAATGAAGTGGAACATCACAACATGTATGCGTCCAATAAACGCCGCCAGCCTCAACTGAACGCTCGATGCAATCGGCTCAGTTTGCGCAACACGATCGACTATAACTTAGAAAAACAATGAAATGAGCGAGTGAGTAACTCGGTGAGTCAGCGAGGGCGCGAGTTATAGCCCGCGTCGCGGTTTGTACGACAAGTCGTTAAGATGGACTCGCCCGCGCCCACTCGACAATCACCACTCGTTCAGCAGCCATCTCCGCACATCACATACTCCACTAATTGAACACAGATGTTGCAATGCATCTTCGTTTCATTTAATTAATAAACCGACTTCAAACATTGCACGATCGTTTTTCCATTTCACGTTGAATAAATGTTGTGCTCCTTCGTGGAACCTGACCCGATACCGCTAGCGACAGGTAGCCTTCTGTGAATTGTAATAATATTGTTCACATTAAAATAACATGCGACTCGTTTAGCAGTGAAATGACCAATAAAATATGTTAAAGCTCACATATTTTACCCTGAAGGGTCACATTTGAAGATTTTAGAAGTTAACCGCTGTTAAGTGTGTTCATAACGCAATATGTTTATCCCCTATTCCCTCTATCTTATTTACACGCGCCGAGAGATAAGAGTGTCAAATCAAGCAGCTTGTTTATGATGAGAGCACGTATTAAATAAGTCGCGCCGAGTCAGCGGTGCAGCGTGACACCGAGACACGTGCCGTGACACTCCCGACAGCATCACCAAATGTCGCGAGTGTCACGACACTCAAACGACTCGCCGGCTAATGAAACTTCAAATCAAACGCGTCTCTTGATTAGTTTCTTCAACTGGCTGCGGCTCCGATGGGAACACTTTGTAATTACAACTCGCTCGCCTCTCGTCTTTGATGAAACTTGTCTCTGGCATTATATTGACTTCATCTTTGCTGTCACGTAGATTAGGCGTAGAAAGCTCTAGAACCTTCGATCAACAATACACAACTAGATATCGGGTCACGTACAAAATCAAAGCTAAATACTGTCCGCGTGGATGACGTGTGACAGCTTATTTTGTTAATACAAAACTGAAACAAAAGTTTTAAAACAGTTCGAAGTTCAACATAATTACAACCATGACACCTAGCAATAAAGTAGAAAATCTTATAAATCAAATAACGCCTCACTTTTCAAATGAGGCGTTATTCACCGAGACATATTTTTTACGCCGACCCGACATCTAGTTGTGTATTGTTGATCGAAGTCTAGAACTCTCGAAGATATTTTATAATAAACGCATATTAATTTAGTCCCGAGACATGGAATCGTTAATCGCGTGAAATAAGCCTCCCTCTACAGCGCTCGCCGTTACGCCAGGAGCGAGGCGGCTCGGGCGCCGCTGTAAACACGCTGATAACTGAAGCCTCGACCGATATCAACCATAATCGTATCATTTAACTGATTACCACTTCACACTGTGACTGCGACCCGCGCCGTGCTTATCTCCACTAACGCCTTATAAATGTGTTTACCGAATTATTGATAACATATTGGTTTATTCGGTCGTAATCTTTATATTTTATTAGAGTACTGGTCAGGTTTGGTGCGTTGACCTCGGCGGGCGGGCGGAGCCCCTCGGGTACCTACAGGGCTTCCGGTGCGGCTCCCGGGCTATTGGGAAACACAAACTTTAATCGGATATTTATCGAATTCCAAGACATTTCATATTTTACATGCTATTTTATTTTTTCTTACAAGAATTCAAATTCAAACTAGTATGACATTTATGACTGCGTTTTCAACTAAAGATAACAATAATGAAAAAGCTTCAGTAACAGGGTAAGAATTGGAAGGAGTTACTAAACCTTTTTCCTCTTCAGATTGAATATAATCTTCGGCTGGAAAACCAACCATAATACGCCACACTTTTAGTCTCGTAAGAAAACATAGAATAAAGTTGTACATACTATGTGGTGAAATAATGGTCAATACCAAGAACTTTTTAACATTTTCTTTCGGGGAAAATAAGAGATACAATATATTAGTGTTTGATTATCTTCAGAGGGCACGAAACTGGGTTTATATCAAACCCAGTTTCGTGCAAACCTAGCTCTCGCACCGACTAAATCTCAAGTTCTCCGTCAAACTATGTCACTTATAACAAAGTATGGTAACCGTCGAGCCGCGTATGGTCACGTGTCGTTGACCCGCGTGGGCCCGGGCCCGCGGCCTCCGTGACGTCACCGGTGACGTCACCCACCCGTGAAAACAAAGACGGGGCCCGTGACAAGAGCACTCCCGCGCTATCTCACTCACCTCCGACAATACTATACGAGCAGTTGATTCATAACTATTCCATGATTATTATAGTTCTTTGTACGGTGACAAATAAACAAGATTACAAATGTTTGTAGCTAAATGCAAGTCTTTGTAGGAAATATTATGATAATAAATAACTATATATAAGATAGGATTATTATAATTGAAAACGGCTGAAAATATTATGAAAGTACCAAATATTGCTCAGTTTTTACCTCATATAAATAGCAAGCATCTTTTTCAGTGATTTAATACATTCTTTAGTTTTAAAGGCTTTGCCTGGTAGTAGGATCATACAGGCCGTAAATTGTTTTTTTCTGGTATAAGCAAGTCTAGACAAGATATCTAGTACTAAATACCAAGCACACATGAATATTAAGAGCCGCGAGGAAGGGGCGAGTGTCACGCGCTCGGCAGCTCTTCAATTAAACTCCTCTTGGAATGTTTATTGAACGCACTCGCGACGACTCCATTTAAATATTACGTTGTGGTCGACAGACTCAGCTGATGGAGCTGCGTGACTCTACACACATATACAATTCGAAATATGCAATGTGGAATGTTTATGTCGTATCTTTTTTAGCTGGTAGGTTCTCTATGTAAAATAATGGTATTTTCAGTGAGTTTTATTAAAGTAACTATACATTTTTAAGTTTGTGTTATTACAGAATATGTTGCAGCCTATCCTGTTACTCTATATGGGTGTATGGTATGTTCAAACGTAGTAATCACTTATACTCTCCTATTCTTTAGTCAGAATTATCGATGAAGTTCCTTCCATACATACCTACTTAAAACATTAATACATCATTGTACATTCATACATACATTACATAAACATATCCGTAATTTGTTACCTTAGAAAATCTAGGCAAATGATAACTACAAGTATGACTTTCTCTAAATAAAAAAAATATATAGAGAAGGCAAGAACGAAAGTCCGGGATCCGCAATTTGATTGGTTTGATGGACATTACGCGAGTATGACGACATGAGTCCAGTTTTTGCAAACAAAGCAAGGAAGGAAATCTCGCGATTAGTTGCCGGGTTGTGATGCTAATGGAGGCTTCTTGCTTGATATATTGATTTATGAAGTATTTGCGATTGTTTCATAACCGACAGATGGTGGTTCCGCACTTTAGAAGTATCGCGGAGTGCTTTAGTTAGACATAAAGTTACGAGGAACTCTACGTAACTTGAGTAAGTGAAAGTTATCACAACCCCGTAATAGTAATGTCCCTGCAGTTGTAATCAATTTTACACATATCTAAACGACCGCTACGAGTTGGATCCCCCCCGCATGCTCAAACAGTCCGGGCTTGTCCCGTGTCACGTGGCCGTGACACTATAATAATAATAGCCGAGGTATAAAAGTCCCTCAACCGTACTAATAAAACTGACTACAACAGTTAATAGAACCATTACAAAGCTACTTTCGCCAAAACGTTTTCATTGAACATATACTCGTATGTGCTTAAATCTAACCAAAACTAGTATTTAATGTGAATGTGAATGCATTAGTAGGGTGTATTTAGAGCAGGCGTGAGAAGTGTGCGAGGAGAGCGGACACCAGACTAAACATCCTGTGAGGAGACAATCACTTCACTAAATATAGAGCGCTCCTGCGTCCTTCACATAGGCCAGGACCGCCGCGACTCTGTGCTTCAGTCCTTTTAAAGTCAGTTTTTTTGAACGGATTCAAATATGTAAACAATTATGGGCGATTTTCCGCCCTAAGAAATAAATCATACTGTATATAAAAAAGGACGAATTTAATTTTGTTCTTTCAAATTATAGTTCGCTTTTAGTGGTCATTATAATAATATGTACGGAGTATCTTGATGATTTAATTACCTATAACGTGAAAACGGCATCTAAGTTGAAAGTATAGCATTTAACCTAAGCAAAGTAAAGGTGTATTTCACCACACACTTTGGCACTTTGACTAACTATGACCGGCTATTATGCATATATAATAGCTGGTCAAGTGGTTAATTTGACCAAGGAACTTGGTCATTGGATAGGTATCATAATGACTGGTCATTGTGCATAATACCTGATCAAACACTTTTGCTGTAAAATATCCATGTTTTATTTTGTACCAAGTGTGACTTAGGGTCATGTTTTATACCGATTTTGATGACTCTTTCGAATCTGGTGTTACATCTGACTTGTACGTGACTGTACGATACTTTATGTATGTTGACAGTATATTATCGTCGTACAATTCTAGAAGAGTCCAAGCTCAATGTTTATACTTGGGTCAAATGTGATACCTATTTTAATATGCATTGAAAATATTGTAGCACAACATGCTGACACAATATATCTTTATATCTGCCCAGTAAGTATTCTTTGGTTTAGAAATAAAAACACAACTATGTATAAGACATTTTTTATTTTCCAATCTTCCTTATTATTTCTCTATACATTTCTCGGCGCGTATTATAATTTAAAGTGAAATGAAAATCTCAGTGCATGGAAGGATGTAACGTATACGTTAGTGTATGTGTCGCAGTGTATGTACGAGTATATTATTATAGAAGTGTCCCGACAGACGTCTGATGTGCCGACACCGACAAGTAACGTCGCATTTACAACTTACATTCTCAAATGTTTTCTCGCTGAGAGTCTAGAATCATGTAGCTTTGGGATGCAATTCTGTTTGATCTTATTGGCGTCGTAAAGACAAAGTAGTAGTAGGTATCACGCAAGATATATTAGTATAGTGAGGAGTACTGAGCTAGACAAAGAATAATATAAATTAACAATAACAGTCACTAGCGGAATTGATGGGTTTTGATTGCATACATTTCATTATGTGTTATATATACTTTTATATTTAATACTTAAACTGACTGATATCAATGTGTAGACATGTGTGTGAACACCGGGACGTGACTGGAAGTGGTCTATTAATCTAATCCGCGCTGTGGCCTCCACTCGGCCGCGCGCCCGCGGACGCACTCGGCGCTCGGCGCCCTCCGCAGCTTTAATACTAATCGTGTTATGACGGTTCTATATTTAGACGCTGCCTCATTCCTTATGCGTTCGTATTGATTCACTAACTAAACAAATTTAGTGTTCACAGCTGCATGGTTTACTCGTTTCAAGGATGGTCGAGTTGCACTCAACGTTTTATACTTTAAAGACAAATCACAGAGAGAGTTTGTCACAGAGACAAATTGAATCTTTGTGTCATAAATAAAAGGTCATTTTTCAGTCTGAAAAGCTCGTGTTTTGTGAGCAACGATTGTGGTCTCTGTATATGTATACGTAGTGTGGTGTCGGGTGGGCGCGTGTTGTGATTACTCGCCGTGGTCCCGCGGGCGCCGCTTGTCCTTTGATCTCCCGACTGTCACGGCGGACCGCGCCGTCACGTTACGCGCTCATTACACCATTCGACCACATTTCCATCAACGAGTATGTATTCGTACTCAAATCGGTAAACGAGAACGGGTCCTTTACGTAACGGTTAAGAAACTGATAAATACGGCGAGGCGCGTCCAGTGGGCCTTTCTTTACGAGCAGCTCGTTTCGATACTTTACCCAATTTGCAAATGTCAATGGGCCGTTGAAACGGATATTATCGCGATCAAGTGTTACAGCTGCATTATAGATCGTTTATCTGCGAGGTGGTGCATTATTATTACGTGTATCTTGACAAATATCGCTTGTACTATTGGTATAAATTTGCAGGTGTGATGTAGAAATGTGCGGAGAGCTATCTACAGTCAAGTGGGGCAGGCCGACAGCTGGCAGCCGGGGCTCTGCTGAAAAACAAAAGTTCATAAAGTAGATCCCGCGGAGGGTCGTAAGTCATCTGTTCCCGCAGTTATTCCAGTAGGCTCTTTAATTACACAGCTTTTTGTCCGAATACAAGGCGCCCCCTCCCCCCCCCCTCGGCTCACGGCGACCTCCCCTTGCTTTCCTCACTTTACCGTCGGCGTCTCCATTAACTTGACTCTAATTGTTAATATTCATTAGGTAGTTGGTTCGCGCGCACTTGCTGCCAGCGTCGTGACACCTCGTACACAACCACCGGTTGGTCACGCCCACTATTGACGTGACGTCACGGGGCATGCATTATAAACAACGCACTAAACTCGACTTCTCGGGAGTTGTCTTATGACATGAATGAGTAAGTTTATTGCATCTTAGGATAATGGAAAAGCTCGAAGCTTTTTAGTATTCATACCATTGACTTAACGTTTACGGCCCCAATGATTACTTGATGTAATATCGTAATCACGAATATCTGGTATCAGTGTAGGCAGAGTGAGGCAGTCACTACACAGGCAGTGGGCGCAGCGCGGCGGCGGGTTGCACAACACCGGCGCGACAACTGGGTCTCAGACACGACCGCTCAAAACTTAGCAAATGTTATGCTACTCTATACTACTCTAAATACTTATAGACACCCGCCTTCGTTTCTTCCGATAATATTACCTATAGGACTTATAAGAAAGTCGTCAAACCTGAGCTAGACATCTTTCTGCTCACGCTAAACTATCCCTTACTTCACAATATCAAAAAACAATAAAGTTACTTGAACATGAACAACTACCCATACAGTATAGATGCATTTCTAAAATCCGTTTCATCCCGCGGTCAGTTTTCAATTTCCAGCATCTACTCTATGATGAAGAGAAATGTGTCTGTGAGTTCCTAACAATACCGAGTTAAAATAACAATACATAGTTAGTTCTTAGTTCAACCCCATTCATTTGTTTGACCACAGAATACCTATTAGTGCTACGGACTACGCGAACCGCTTTCAAAGTTCCACATTAGAAATACTAATTACAGTTACTTACAGACTTCGTCAATCTAACTTATTACTAAACATTTTGAGTATACTAGTGTGGAGTAGGTTAGTTAGGGATATGGAAAGGCTTAGACAAACAAAAAAAGGCTTTTCTTTCTTCTTTGGGTGACTTTCCAATGTGTTATACAATGTATGGACGTAGGTTTTATTCACCCAAGTCGGGGAGTGATCACTGCTTATTCCACCATCCACCTTCCGTTCTGCGGATATTTTCAGATGTATCTCCGTCCGAGACGCGATGTCAAATACCTATTTGTGTAGTTTTCCGTTTTCTTTAGCGAATGTAAACGATCCTCTGGGAAAAACTCGCTTGGATCGGATAGAAATATCACTTGAGAAAGGAAGTGTTATCAGTTTATTTATTTTATGGAAAGTTTCGTGAAATCAGTATATATCTTTACTTCTAAGTGTTATTGAAAATGATCGCTTATTTCGTTGAGACATAAAGTAGGTACCTTAATGTTAGGATTTAATAATATTATCACCAAGGTTTATATATTTTTGTTTCACCATGAAAGTGTCAAAGTGTTTATTCGAATTGTAACCAAATGTGCAACATGTGAGTGCAATGGACGCATGCGTCGTGTCAGCGTGACACGGCGTGACAAGCCGCGCGCGCCGTGACACGACACACGTGTCCAGCACGAGACGTGGACCTTCACCACCGACGCCAGAAGGACTCAAATACATTTAGAGTTATTTATATACATACTTTACGAAAGTGTTGTCCTGCTCTCGTTATGGACTGTGCTCGGCAGTTATTAAATTACTCATAGACCTTTGCTGAATGGTCGGCTAAATTCTGTTTAGTACAGAGTTAACCCTATTATCCGCTGTCCTACGTGACCAACGAACGCGACGCGATGCGTTGCGAGGCGACGAAAAAGATCTAACTGGCAACAACGTGAAGCACACAGTACATTGAGAAGAAGTACATCTGTACTGTGCTAGTACGGAGATTGAATATTTATTTTTACGCATCGCGTTGCCGGATTCGTCACTCACGTAGGACAAGCGGGTTCAATACCAAACGAATGTCTTATCGGTTAGTGCGACAATCTTCACATTGGTTTTACAAAACTGAAACTAACCAACCTGGCACTGGTCATACTTGTTGTAACCCGAAACTTAAATATGCATTCAAAATCAGAGTGCGATGACGTGTCCGGTGTGACACGCACGGCTCATGTCGCCGTGACCAATGCCCTCGGCGCTTGTAAGCCTTCTGAAGCCCCGCATTCATTCTGGAGCACATCCATTGCGTGCTTCCTATGGGCGCCTCTCCCTCGCCCCGCGCGCACCCTTCGATGTACAGAGAACACCGCGGAGCCCCCGCCGTAACCCTACACCTCCATAGCGCGCACTCAGCGATAGACCCGATATGATCCTCTTTACGTTCCGCTACATTACATACGTATCATATCGACTGTTACCGTTTTTGTCTTCACGAATGAGGTCACAAATCACCGAGTCTATCGATGCGTTATTATCGAACTCGAGATAAGATTGCTTTTATTTAGTCTGAATCATTATTTTATTAGAATTTATGTTGCTCAGTTTCGTTATTAACTGAGTCAATGAAATAAACTAGGTTTGTGTCGCTGCTTATCCATTGTGAGGCCAAGATAATACGGAAGTGTGGTCCGTGGGGACAAACAAGACTGGGATTTGACAAGCCCGTTGGCACAGTGGCAGTGAGAGCGCTTACTGTGTCGGGGGTTGCGGGTTCGATTCCCGCCCGGAGTCAACAATATGTGCAGACATAGTTGTTGGCGACGACGTCTGGGTGTCAATTATATATTTTATAAAGTATTTGTGTATGTATATGTAGTAGTATCAGTTAATTAGATTCCATAACACAAGCTTAGAGCTTACTTTGGGTCTAATTAACCGTGTGTGAATTTGTCCAAGTATATTTATTTATTTATTTATTTAAAAAAAAAAAAAAAAAAAAAAAAAACAAATGTTCCGAAGTACGTGACAATCAGTCTATTGTTATACTTAACGAGAAATTAATTGACCCCGTGCTAACTAAACTGTAGCCTAATCGAGATGTGATAGAGCGCGGCGCCTCGGGCAGGTGCGGCCGGGTGCGGGCGCTATCTCCCGCGACGTGCTGATAGCGGGTATCGCGCGGTGAACGCACTCGTTGTTTGCGCTACACTCTGAGCGGTTAATCGCGGCGAGCGCGCCCCTGCCCGCCGCCCTAATTGAATGTTTGATTATGATAACGCAACCACTAGTTAGTAAACAAGAAATCAACTAGCTGCGGCCCGCGGCCGCGGCTGTGCCCGCTGTCGCCGCTGAACTGTATTTCTTTTAAACGTTTTTAAAATTGCAACCAACGGCACTTATTACTGGAAAACCACATACATTTGGCAGATGTAAATAGTTTGCCACACTCAATACGCTATTATAAAACTCTATGTATAAAACGTTAATCTCAATGAATCAGTTGTAGTCCATCGAAATGTTACATTTTTTAGGCCTAACCTTGCGTTTTTTAGAGGACGCAATTTTATTTTTTTGATGTGTAGGGGGGGTCAGTGTAAAGCTAAAAACAAGTTTGTGGGGTCGCCACCCTTGTCCCACGGCCGCCATCTTGAAAATAAGGGTTGAAATGGTTTTTACGATATATCTCTTAAACTATTAATTTTTTTAAAAAACATTGTTAACAGTTTTGTTGCAAATTAAATTCTCTACAACTTTGGTCCAGTAACTTTTTGTCGTAGAACTATAAATAAAAAAGTTATAAGCGAAAATGTTCAGAAATTCGAAAAGTAAAAATAAAAGACATAAGGGACATTACAGCTGCTGCTGATCCTAATACCGATCTATCGAAGGTCGTAGTTCGATTAGGTGGGTTCCATTTGCTCATAATATGTCGTTGTAACTTTTCGATGGACTATTGAGGAAATTGCTCTAATTTGGTGAATATCACAGTTTGCATTCATCTGTTCGAATGTCCAATAATGTCAAAGTAGCTCAATTGTCGTCGATACACTTCTTGTTCGAGTATAGATATTATGGTAATACCATTCTCCAGGACTAGGTATCTAGAGTTATGAAAGTTTGACGTAGCTTGAGACGCAATATCATCAATTATTCACAAGTTATACAATGTTCACCCTCAGGATGGCCGGCGTTCGCCAAGCCTCGTGCTTGTGCCGGCAGCCAACAAAGTTTACATTACAACAAACAAGCGAACTTCTCACTTGAAATATAAGTATTCTCAACAAATAAACTCGTGAACCATTCGCAGTTACAGAGTTTGGCTCCGCGCGGTGGAGTTCGTCCAACTGGTGCTCGAAGGTGTAACCTGAACTACACGTTCAATACTTCCATGGATCCCTATATTTCCCTTTCTCGTTTACCTCCATGCCAATGTATACTTGCCTCCGTTGCATGGAAAACATTACGCGGACTAAATTCTCTCCTTATCACTAAACACTTGCATAACTAGCCTTAATCGCCTTACAACAAGGTATATCTAATCTCTTAGATACTGAATATTATAATGCTATAACGCAATCAATTTAAATGTGGTGCTGATATTGCAAAAACCATATTGTAGAGACAGTAGAGTCGGGAGCTTTATTAATTTCATGTAAATCAGCCAGAAGGTCGCTTCTACACTCGGTTTTTTCGCTCGCTGTGTGACTGTATGGCTCCCATGCCTCTCGCTAATGTCCATTAAATGCGGGCGCCGTTTGTCGCTAATTATGGGCCATTGTCGCCAATAATGTCATTTTTCCTCATTGAGCTCATTCCTGCAGTGTACCGCGTCACGCTACCAGCCTACGCCGTGGTTGGTTAAACTATAACTGTTACGAGTATTTTCAAATTAAGTCGTGTAACTGAAATATTTTTAAATCAGCTTCGGTCCCAAAGAAGTTATTTCAAACGTAAGATTTACCATTAGTCCATCCAGTAGTCCATTATATTATGTAAGGTAGAATTAGAACTTAGTATGCGCCTATTAAAACAAAAAAATATTAAGATATGAGGCTTCTAAATGATGTCTGATTCCCTTACATACAGGCACAAAGACTCTCTCAACGCTAATGAATCGTTTAGTTCTTTTTCGGGACAAATAATACAGCTTTACCTACGAATAGTCTAGAATAGAGGCCTACAGACTAGACTAATGTCGCGTGATGTCATGTTTATAATTGACTGATACCGAGCCAGTACAGTGGTTCTCAACCAATGTTCTCAGATTACTTTGATCTGCGTAGCATTTCCGGTAGTCCTTGAACATTGGCTTCGATCCATTCATTGCTGTTCACTTTGCCACGGATCACCAAACGTTTTGCTGTCTTAGTATGCCCTCGAGAGACAGAACTGTACATTCGACTCACCATCGTATCGGAACGGTTGGGAACCTTTGATGGACGTATTTGTATCGGCGTCGGCGTCTGGCAGGAATAGTGTCGGTCAAGGGTGAAGTCAAGTGCCTAATGACGAGAGCAAGTCAAGTGGACACATGATGTATGCAAATGTACATAGATAATCACTAGGATACACCTCACTACAACATACGCAAGAAACAGATGGTAGATACAATGTTTTATGAACTACGGTTAAATTAAAATGCTATGAATTTGGGTAACTCTGCCATCAACTGTGTTCAGGTGGGCCTAAATAAATCCATTAGCAGTCAATTAGAAGGGTAATGGACGTAAAATCACTGTATTCAATTAATTGCGCTAACTTCTAAACATAACTGTAACTGGTAGTAGTAGTAAAGAGCAATTCAGTGAACTGAACAAAAACAGTCATAAAGCATAGGTTTCTATACGAATTCGCCGCAAACTCAACCTAATGACCTTTCAGCGTCAACCTTGACTTTTGTTGAATTATTTGTTACAGTTACTGAAATTGCAAGCAATTATTTAAAAGACCAAAAACCGTGGAAGTTTATTATTAAGGCCACGTCAATCATATAGAAATATTAGATATAGGTATAATTTGAACCGTTTTTGTAATCAATGTTAAATTTAAACACTTTACGAAAAATTACTTCAATGATAAATTTTCGGCGCCAATATTGCAGCCATCGAAGACGGCATTTAATATCCAAGATATGCATTGACACAGATACAGGGTGGAATACAACCTTGATGCAAATAAATAAGCCTTTCACAAAAGAGCGGTGGAGAGAGGCTGGCGCGCTACAGCCTACTCACGACACGAGAGCAGAAAGAAAGTTTATAGGGCAAGCTGCGTGCGGGGCCCGGACCCGTCCCGCGCGCCCCGGCCGGCGCTCGCCGCTGCAGTCCGCGGCCGCCCGCCGCCGCCAGTCAGCCGACGACCGCGGCCCGCAACACACGGCCCGCGCGCGCCGCACTCCCCTCCGCGCGCACCCCCGCACACGTTGCGCGATCCCCTCACACTCCACTCATGCTTGTATTCGACCAATTCAGGATAAACTTGTAAAAGTGTGTGAACCGAAAAGCTCCTCGAAAGTGTTTGTGTTAGTAAAATTAAAGGCAGTGTAACTAAGTGAAGTTTGTGAACGATACCGGTTCCGTGTGCCGTCTGTAGTGGCTGTGTGCCTTCAGCTTAGTGCTTTCTAAACGAGTCCCGGTCGAGAACCGACCACGGAGTGCATACTCGTGTGACATGTGCCGTGAATCATTAGGATAAGTTAGCAAAGGTGAGAACCGGGAACGGAAACTAAGCCAATGGAGACTTTGAAAAACCAAGCACGAAGGCGCACTGCATGCAAACCACGAAATTCAATTTGAAATAAATAAAAGAAATCAGTCTAATATTTTTTCTAAGATTATAAACTTAAAGTACAAAATGCTCTGCATGACCAGATTAACATACTCCTATAGTCTTAATATAATAACCATGACCTTCAATTCGAAGGTCAATCTCAAACAGTTGTTCAAAGAATAGTCAAAGTTTAACGAACTATTCAATCCAATCGCCATGTTTTGTGAACAATAATAACTAGTCAGATCAAACTCAAACTAAAAAAAATGCGGCTTGTAACGGACAAGTCTTATCTTGCAACTCTTGGCCTTAGAAAATATGGACAAAAGTCAGCTAAGATAAGTTCAACCAAATTCGTTGTAGCCTATTTGTAGACTTCTATTCAGTCTTATTCTAAACAATGGTATAAACGTGTGTGGTAGAGGAGCTAACTAGGTTAGCGTCCAGCGAGGTGGGCAGAGCTGGTGGCGACCCGCAGGCCCGCGGCCACACGCACGCACCACTCACTGCATTCAATGCTCAATCAATATCCAACACCCGATTATGATAATTGCACCCTGTTGCCTGCAACCAATTCATTTCTGGTCCAAAAATTAAAACCAAGAACCAGAAAAGCAATCTGACCACAGAGTCTGAACTGAACTAATTCTTTTGCTGTCCTCTGCATTATCACGAAAACGCAAAGTCGCAAAACAAACCATCAAAAGTAAACCGAGATGAGCAGGAAGATACGTCTTGAATAATATTTAATTAGAGAGCAAATTAAGCTTCAGAGTTACGACCTTGAATGAAAACCCCTAAGAACCTTCCATTTTTAACTTAAATTAATACAAGGAGAACCTCTTATTAAAATAACTGCTTGCAAAATTGAGTACCTACTTATTAAACGTTTCCAAAGATAACATAAAGTAAAACTTTCTATTACAATGGACGAGCCAATTAACCTATTCGTGTCTTGAGACGAAAGAGATTGTGATAACGTAACTACACCGACACTCGAGTGTAAAGGAAAAACAGAGAGATCGGGAATGATAATAAAATAAACATGGTAGGCCAGGAGATATTATCCCAAAGCATGATAATATTCGTCAGACATCCTTCAGCTGGCACAGAAAAATATGAAAGTGAGCACTACTAGAAGATAACTTACAGAAAATTCTAAAATCAGTGCTTAAATCATATTAATTCAAGTTGAAACAGCGTTGCGCAGTAACGAGATGATAATTTGAAGATTACAATTGAATTCCTCAGTTTTCAAGTATCTAAAATCCTTTGTCGACTATCAATTGTCTTACGTAAGCCTTACAAAATTATTCGAAATGGAGATAAAGGATAAGTTACCTAGTCTAAAGCTGATTTTACATTTTACATAATATTTACCTGTAGATCGTGTTCAACAGTAATCAAAATCTATCCACCTGACCTAAAAACAGAATGACGATGTTGACTGTAGCTGGCATAAACCTTCCTCTTGAATCACTCGTATCTATTTAAAAAACTGCATCAAAATCCTTTGCGTAGTTTTAAAGATCTAAGCATACATAGGGACAGACAGACAGACGAAAGCGACTTTGTTTTATACTATGAAGTGATGATGTAGGTACCTATCATCTTATCTAACTCGGGCAGAGACTTAGATAACTGAGCTATTTACTAACATATTTTATCTGCAATGCTACAACAGAGCCATGTGTGAGGGTAATCTCAGAGGCAATCTCATTTGTTTGGAACCCTCCTGCACCAAACCTGCACGATACAAACATTCTTTGCATTTATGTAATAAACGGAGGGCGAGAGACCCTTCGATGGAATTAAATAAATCATTTCCCAAAGCTGCAATTGGGCCATCTGTTTTATTTTCTTGAAAGCGCCCGTTTGAAAAATCCTTTAATAAGTAGTTAGAGTAGTGAAGGGGAGCCTCGGCAATGATATGGCGGGAGACAAACGAGGAAACTGTGAATTACCGAGGCCCAGTGTCACTCGGCATCACGCCGCCGGTACCAGCCGCAGGCAGCGGCGAGCGGGGCGTGATCCACACGCAACAAATGATATACATAATTAAGTATATGTGAAATAAATAGAAAAAATCTTTCTGTGACTTAAAAGACGTTGAGTAGAGGTTTAATACCACGCTACTTGATCACAATGAGCAAAGTGTATTAACAGAATCCATGCGAATGGTAGAGCAGAGACAAAGAGCGGCTGACGCTGCGGACACGGCCAAGTTATAACTGTAATGAGTATATGTATGCAAAGGTATAAGGTTGGAATGCGAGATAGCCGCTCGCTTGCTCAAGTCTGGCCGCGCCGCGCCGCCCGCGCCGCGATAACTCGTCGCCACAATAAATAAACAAACCAACACCGGCCGGTCGACCACCTCGTATTCACTGCGCTGATAATCATTCGCTCAATAAACCTATAATAACCTGTTATCTACATAGAATGTAATACTCCAGGAGTGCAATTAGGAATATTCAACATTGAAGGACATAAACGTTTACCTCTGGAGCACTTATCACGCGGTGGTGGTCTCCTTTGAAGATGAACTTTATTTCCCGGCTGCTTCAAACTTTAATAACTTTGTAATGAACGTTTTAGTGGCGTGCGGCGTGGAGCCTCCAGTTTACTGCCACTTCACATACTTTATGTTGCATCCCAAATAAAACATTGCATTTAACTTTTTATAACTACGGAAATAGAATGACTTCAAGGAGTTCGTTACAGTTATAACGAGAAGTTACGAACGTTCACTGACATCACGATAACGTCTCTACTCGGCTGAGCGCCGTACTCACTCGAGACGCTTGTAATACTTAATCCTTCTTTGAGCATCAACGAAAGCAATCAATACTACTTAAAAGTAAGCCATTTCCACAGTCTTTTTTCTATCATTTACAGTATTGCTAATCCATTCAAAAGTAATGATTTACGAGGAAGTATCTATGGAGAATGATACAGGGTCTCTCTCTCTGTATTCATCTGTGAAGTAGTTTTCAAGTGAAGTTGCAGCTTTGAGTTTTCTGAGAAATTCTGGAAGAGAAAAACCCGTTGTTATGTTTGTACCGGCTGGTTCGTTCGTACCACAATTTCTTGTTTAGGTTGCTGTTAAGTCTGTTTAACTGTTGTCTCTTTTCTTTCAGAGCATAATATTTCCCTAATAAGTATGTACATGCTACTTATTTATCAACAATTTCATAGAGTACACTGAACGTGCATATGAAAATAAATAATCCCAACAGATATTCAGTAGAGGTCACGCGCCAGGGATTTCCACTATTTAAATGTACAAAGTATCTTATTGTGTTAAACGTCGATCGTTGTCACCGAGTCAGAATTCCCGCGTTTATTCACGACCATCTATCCATCTACTAGTATCGAAAGTATTCGTACATATTTTAGCATCTCAGCGCCCAAGTTATTGGACTCAGCCCTCAGAGGGTGTTCATACAGCAGGTTTGCGACTAATGGCGAGTATGAGGGTGACTTCATTCATTCTAAGACCACCTCGTACAATGCCCTAATTCCCAAATCGATCCAAACCCTGCACCCTGAAGGACCTTTATAAGGCTTTTGATAATAGTACAATCGTGACAAATTTGAATCGTGTGTGATTAATTGACCTACTTGTTATACATAATTTAACTCAATAAATAAATAACTTTTCGGAAAATAAACAACACGCTGCTAAAATTGATGACAAATGAGTGTTGAATAAATATTTGAAGAGATTCGAACTTTTTAATGGATAAATAAGGTTAATTATTAATCTGGTAAACTGAAAAGATGATGAATAATAAGTTGCCAAGCATAATTGACATCTCAAAAAACCTAAATAGGCTATGATTATTCGCCCAATCCGTAATTAACTAGAATTGATGAATTTCCTTACTATTAAACCCTTCATTTTTAAACAATAAACCTTCAATGGTTCCAGCGCCCCACCCTCGCGTCGCGTCATCTGATCGCATCCACTCTTCCCACACACATATCATAGTAAGGTTCAGAATGGTTCTCATTCATTTCAATAGTTCAAGGTGAAAAATAACTATAATTGCTTACTTTTGAACTCTGCTTTGCATATCTAATGTGGAGATTAGTTTTTGGAGATAAAATACAGATACGAATGATAGTCAAAACTAAACAATACAAAGAGTAATTTGATCTCGAAAATTCTGCATGTAGGTAATAACAGAATCCTAGAGTTCAAAAATACCATGTGACTTAAATAACAGTGATCTGACCAGTTCCGCAATACGAACTAAATTGTGTACTTGGGAGTCACAATAACATTACCGACATCGAATCGGGGAATAAATATAGTCGAGTTACCAAAAAACTTGTTAACATTGAGGGCGCAGCCGGTCGATATGTGATGTGTCCGCACACACGTGTAGCTGTGTTTGTAAACAGCCGGCGCCGTGCCTGTGTCTGCGTGCGCGCAGCTGTTCCCCCCCTCCCTGCCGCATTCGTTCCCCCTTCCCCCCCGCCCCGTATCCCCGCGACCGGTGCGCTACCTGCTCTGTGAATACAAAAGCTCTCACGTACAATTTTGAAACGACTAGTAATCCAAAATGCTTAAGGACACTTCCAGTATTTATGATATTTTGGATACATAAATCAAGCTAGAATATGTTCATAATAGCTTTATTTATAACAAAAAATGTCTTACGATAGCCATATTGACGACAAAATAACTATACGCCAGAGAACTCGGAATAAAACGCACAATACAACAGCACTTTGCACAAGGATGAAACTATGAGTTATTGAAACAAGTGGTGCCAAGTCTGTATGAATCCTCGCTACAATAATAATCACAAATGTCTAAGGCATAATGATTCATGGAGTCATGAGCAGATTTTGTATATGAGAGAACACCCTACAACTTTATAAACAAGGCAATATGTTACAAGTCATAAGAATTTTTTTTCTCTTGTTCCTGAAATAAAAGCAGTCGCAAAAATCATATTTTCTTATAATTTCTATAGATATTTCCAATATGTAAGCCATTATTGACCGTGTGAGAAATTCTGTAGGTATTGAATTTGACTGAACGATTTCAGTTTTATTTCCAAAACTGACATTAATATAATTATAAATATAGGTAGTGATGGTTGAAGCACATCTGTGGAATGTGTTCATAATGAAGGACAACGAAACAAACAGCTGCCCCCGCGCGCTGAGAACAAATCAGAGCTCGTTGGTGCAGTCGGCCCGTCGACATGTGCGGTACTCTAGTACGTCGTCATATTAATGAAGTATCAGCGCTCGCGTTGTACCCGTCCCCGTACAATTCTTTGGAGACAAAAAAGTATTTGTTACTAGCTGTGCCCCGCGGTTTCACCCGCAGCGCCCCCGTTCCCGTGGGAATTTTGAGATTTTTATTCCTTATTTTTCTTATATAAATACCTTGTCCTGACAATAAGGAACACATTAAAAAAAGAATCATCCAATTTGGTGCAGTCGTTCTGAAGTTATGCGCTTAGCAACAGATTTAGCTATTCATTTTTATATTATAGATTCCAGTCTTCAAAGTATCATGAATATATGCATGAAAGACGAACTTACATCCAAACAGCCATACATCCTCACAAACTTTCGCAATTCTGATTGACATGTTTGTAGGTTTAGAGAAGTGTGAATATGGTGAGTTTTAAAACATGATAAACATTTTCATGTGCTGACTGCATGTGCAGTCAAGAGTCCCGCGCGCGGTGCTAGCCTGTGTTCGGGGCACAGCGGAGCGTGACGCGGATGTGTGTCAATGGGCCGGGACAGTCTCACTGACTCATCACCGACACTCTGATCACATCACTATTTATCTATTCTTTTATACTCTATTCAGTTATAGAGTTTGATGTTTTGTTTGTTTAAAGGGAGCCTAATTTCTGGTACAACCAGTCAGAATCGAATTACATACATTCTTGTACTGGGTAGCTTCATTTAAAATGGTCATAGTTTCACCGGTAAAATCTTCGCTACCCTAATACCTATATTCAGGTGGCGATAGCCTTAGCACAAAACAAAATAAAATACGGGAAGTATGTAGGCAGAACAGCGCTAGCATTCTAGTTCGTTGCATAAAAGTTGTTATTCTATTGTGGAGGAAAGCACTTGTTAAAAGGGTTCACCATAGAAATCACGACCATAAGGAACGTTTCGTTTTCTTAAAAAATATGTCCTCATATCCACGGCTTCGGATTAATTTCGTTGGTTGGTGAAGAAAAGGAAATAATGACGACGAGAACGTTCGTTATTTTCTAAAACAATTTTCAGGAGAAAAAGGAACGAGATATGTTGAAACAATGAAATATAAGTATGAAGATTTGTATGATACGAGTATGTATGGTATCTTCAGATCTGTTGATGTTTAAAATTATGGTTTACTACTCGTGGTAGCGCCTCGTCGCCTTACCCGCGTCGCACCCGTTCGGGAAATTCGAGATAAAATGTATTATTCTGATGTATAACTAACCTAACCAACCTATATTACTGTAAAGTGCATCCAATTCCGATCAGTAGTTTTGCGTGACAGAGTAACGATGATCATAATCAACATTATCACTACGAGTAAGACTTCTCTGTAACCATACATTTTAAACTCACACCATTTGCACTCATTATATTAAATGCCGTGTAACGTATTGTTTAAAAAATACGTTATGTTATCTAACGCGATACAGACCCGTTTCATGTAGAATATTTGTTGTGTTATTGATGTAAAACAACATACATATAATAGATCTGCTCCGTATCACATGATCTTCCAGGAAGGTTTAAGACATGTTTATTCATATTTTGATGCTTAAAATGAATACATACCGTTTACTACAGAAATATTCTATTTGTGATTAATAAATATATAAAACACACAAGTAATGGTCAAGAAAATAAGTACTTAGTACATGTACATCTATACTAATATTATAAAGAGGTATTTTTTTAAGTTTGTTTGAGAATGATCAGTTTACGTCGTGGCCTTTGCTCTGCAGTGAGACATTAAAAACAGACAACATATTACATATATCTAATATACTAAAAAATAAAAATATATTAGAAAATATCTCAACGTAGCCTGTGTCCCTGTGATCTGAGATCGCGATCACCAGCTGTGTGATCCCGCGCCCCGCACCCCGCGTCTTTCGTCCCTTGACTCTCTACAATAGAGCGCGATTGTTCTACAATTCTCCATCTTGTTGGCTCGAGGACCACCGCGCTACCTGCAGCCTCCATGTACCTGCAGTCCGCTGGCGGTGTTCCCGTTAATAGACATCTGTTATAATTGGTTCAGGAATTACAAACAATACATTGTCGAAGTATGTGGTTACTTCATGCACGAAATAAAAAGTCGCGTAGTACGAAATTTAGTCTACCGTGATAAATGAAGTTAGATACGATTGATCAAGTCGAAGCGGCGAGGCTTAAAATATTCTTACTAAAATGACAATTTCACATGAAATTATTGAAATGTTTTCTCACTTCAATTACTAATTCCAAGATACTACTATAACTTAAAAAGTTAACCAAATTAAAATACTTATTATGCACGAGCCCGTTGAAGTCTTTTGTACCGCGCCATCACTATTTATCACTATTTATTTACTAGCAATATATTGTAATAGATACTCATTGTTATTCTGTATGACTCCGAATATTTAAGTTTAAACAAAGGTAGTTGTTAATGAGAAAGTGTCCTTATACCTTCCCGACACGAATGGAATAGTAATAGAACTATTATCTGTGTTGTTCTTAGTAATAAATTCCTTAAAGTTTTATGTAAAGCATATATTTACTTTAAAAACACTTAAATATAGACAGACTAAAAAGTTAAAGTAGCAAAAGTATTTTAGTTAAGACTATGATGATGAATAAAAATGTTATTTTTGTATCGACAGAAGCCAGCGCGATACCGTCAGAGGCCCCTGTGAGCCCGTCCCGCGCACCATCCATCGGAGACACTGACGCGCCTCTCAGACACATGATGTAAGTATAACGTTCACAAAATGGTATCCAAGTGACCCCGGAGGATAATGCTACTGTCAATACTGATGTACATATGTGTGTTGTGTGCAGAGGTGCAGGGGCACGATGTTGGGGTGTCGCTTGTGGCTGGTGGTGGCGGCGGTGTGGTGCGTGCGCGCCGGGCCCGGGCCGCCCGCGCTGCGCTTCGAGCACGCGATCTACAACGTGAGCGTGCCCGAGAACAGCGCGCCGCGCACGTACGCCGCGCCGCCGCCCGCCGCGCCGCCGCTCGGCGTGCCGCTGCCGGAGCCCGGCGCGCGTGTGCGCTTCCGCATCCGCCACGGTGACAAGGACAAGTTCTTCAAGGCGGAGGAGCGCACCGTCGGCGACTTTTGCTTCCTCTCGATCCGCACGCGCGCCGGACACGCCGACGTGCTCAACCGCGAGCGCCGCGACTCGTACCGCCTCGAGGTGCGCGCCACCGCCTCGCTGCCGGATGCGCGCACGCTCGAAGCCGACACCGTGGTCGCCGTCACCGTCACCGATGAGAACGACCTCAGCCCGCTCTTCTACCCCACCGAATATGACGTGCTCGTGCCCGAAGACACGCCGCTGCACGCTAGCGTCTTGCGGGTCGTCGCGGAGGACGCCGACCTCGGCCTTAACGGCGAGATATACTACAGCCTCTCAGAGACCACCGACAGATTTGCCGTTCACCCGACCACCGGCGTGGTGACGCTGACGCGGCCGCTGTCGGCCGCCGAGAACATGCGCCACTCGCTGACGGTGCTGGCGCGGGACCGCGCGTCGCTGCTGGCGCGCGGCGAGGACGCGCCCGCCGCGCGCGCCGCCGTCGTGCTGCGCGTGGCGCGCGCCAACCTGCACGCGCCCGAGCTGCGCGTGCGGCGCCTGCCCGAGCTGGTGGAGAACACCACGGCCGAGGTGTACGCCATAGTGGAGGTGAAGGACCGCGACGCCGGCGAGCACGGCCGCATCGCGACCCTCGAGATCGTGGACGGAGACCCCGACGGACACTTCCGCGTGCGGCCCTCGGCGCAGGCGGCCGAGTACGACGTGCTGGTGCACGCGCTGCTGGACCGCGAGGCGGCGCCGCGCGGCTACAACCTGACGCTGCGCGCCACCGACGCCGGCACGCCGCCGCGCTCCGCGTACCTCTCGCTGCCCGTCACGCTCGTCGACGCCAACGACAACGCGCCCGTCTTCAGCCGCGAGGTCTACGAGGCCAGCGTCTCCGAGACCGCGCCGCCCAACACGCCAGTCATCCGGCTCAAGGTCAGCGACCGGGACGAGGGCAGGAACGCCCGCGTCTACATCGAGATAGTGGGAGGCAACGAAGGCGGAGAATTTTTAGTGAATCCCGACACCGGTGTGCTCTATACCGCTGTTAACTTAGATGCAGAGGAGAAATCACTATACACCCTAACCGTCTCCGCGATAGACCAAGGCAACGTAGGGACAAGAAAACAATCTTCGGCTAAAGTAAAAATAACGGTGAGTGATGCCAACGACAACAACCCGGTGTTCGAACATGAGGAAATGGAGGTGACCGTGGTGGAGAACGGGCCGAGCGGCGCGGTTGTGGCGCGGGTGAGCGCGCGCGACGCCGACTCCGGAGACAACGCGTACATCTCGTATAGCATCGCCAACCTGCAGCCCGTGCCCTTTGACGTGGATCACTTCTCGGGCGCCGTGCGCACCACGCGCCTACTTGACTACGAGACCATGCGCCGCGTCTACACGCTGCGAGTACGCGCCAGCGACTGGGGCGTGCCTTATCGTAGGCAGGCAGAAATGCGCCTCAAGATAACCGTCGAAGATGTTAATGATAATCGACCACAATTTGAACGTATCGACTGCGTGGGATACCTCCCACGACGGCTAGCAATCGGCTCCGAAATAGTTACGCTCTCAGCCATCGACTTTGACGCAGGCGATGTCGTATCTTATCGAATAATCGGCGGAAACGAAGACAATTGCTTCGGCTTAGATTCCAGCAGTGGTGTCGTCAGTTTAACATGCGATTTGAGCGACGTGCGAGCCGAGTCCCGCGTGTTGAACGTGACCGCGACCGACGGCACTCACTTCGCGGACTCGACGTCGCTGACGCTGCACCTGGTGGCGAGCGGCGGCGGCGCGGAGGCGGGCGCGCTCGAGTGCCGCGACACGGGCGTGGCGCGCCGCCTCACCGACCAGCTGGCCGCCGCCGAGCGCAGCAACGCGCCCCACGACCCCACAGACGACTTCCCGCACGCTCCCTCCAGATACGGTGAAAACCTGCATTCACCAGAATTCCTCGATTTCCCCGTCGAAGTAAAAGTAAACGAGTCCGTGGCACTCGGAACATCTCTCGTGCGGCTGCGAGCTCGGGATCGTGACCTCGGCTACAATGGACTTCTCACCTACGGCATTTCCGGCGGGGATGCCGACTCGGCGTTCCGAATAGATCCAGACTCGGGTGAACTACAAGTCATCGGATACCTGGACCGCGAGCGCGAGACGGAGTACTACTTGAACGTGACGGCGTACGATCTCGGAACACCTCGTCACTCGGTGTCGAGATTGCTGCCTGTCACCGTGCTAGATGTCAACGACAATCCGCCGCGCTTTGAAAAGACTCTAGCCAGCTTCCGAGTAACCGAGAACGCTCTCAACGGGACCGCTATATTTCGTGCAAATGCCACCGACCGCGACGCCGGTGACTTCGGGCGCGTGACTTACAGTCTGAGCGGTGGCGGCGAAGGAGAATTTTGCGTGCAGCGTGACACCGGCACGCTGAGTGTGTGCGCGCCGCTGGACCGCGAGCGACGCGCGCTGTACGAGCTCACCGTGCGCGCCACAGACGGCGGCGGCCTGCACGCGGACGCCCTCGTGCGCGTCGCCGTCGACGACGTGAACGACAACCCGCCGCGCTTCGGCCTGGGCTCGTACTCGGCACGCGTGCGCGAGGACGTGCCTGCGGGTACGCTGGTGGCGGTGGTGGAGGCCTTCGACCCTGACCTCGGCGCGGGCGGGTGCGTCTCGTACTCGCTGCCGGAGCAGGCGCCCGAAGACGCCGTGTTCACCGTGGACGAGCAGTCGGGCGCGCTGCGCACGGCGCGCGCGCTCGACTTTGAGACGCGGCAAGTGTACGGCGTGACGGTGCGCGCCACGGACGGCGGCCGGCCCGCGCTGTGGGCCGAGGTGGCGCTCATCCTCGAGGTGGAGGACGTCGACGAGAACCAGCACGCGCCGCAGTTCGCGGACGCGCTCGTGCTGACCGCCGCCGTGCGCGAGGACGCGCCGCGACACACGCGCGTCATGGACGCCGCCGCCACCGACGCCGACCCGCCGGGCCGGGACTCGCGTCTGGCCTACTATATCGTCGCCGGTTCGGGAATGGCCCATTTCAGTATTGACGATGCCGGTAAGACACCGTTTGTTAATACTTTTATCTACACTAATGTTGTAACATTCTACTTATGTTTCCAATACTTGACTTATAATTACTACTGTTATAGCGCAGACAACTAAAACACTCAATTTAAGCAATTGCATGATGTTATAATATCATTATAATATAACATTATAACATCATTATAACGCGACCAATTAACCTGGCGAGCCTTATGTCAAAATCCTCATACTAGTTGCATAAAATTTTGATATAAGGCTGGCTTTTGAAAACAGTTGGGTTATACGTGAAAACTTCGTCGAAACTACATACACAAAACTCTTTGGTAAGATCTCGTTCGCTCCTGATTGGCCCTACGAGCAGCTGCGCTCTCATTGGTTAGATTTTAATGGCGGCAAGTTCACTGTGACAATACACGTACCTACGCGTGAATTTAATGTTTCGCAATGTGTTTTGTTTTTAAAATTTTGTTTGAATAATTGCATTAAATAGTGAAGATAAAGCTAAAACACTCGTTACTATTATGAAACTCGCTGCGCTCGTTTCATAAACTCACACTCGTGTTTTAATACCCTTCTTTATATGACGTTGCATAAACTACTATTATAATTACTGTTATTATAATAAACAGACATTGAAAGTTAATATGTTATATCCACGACTCGACAGGAGTGATCCGCACGCTGGGCCCGCTGGACCGCGAGACCACCCCGCACTACTGGCTCACCGTGTGCGCGCAGGACCAGGGACTCATTCCTAAACACACATGTGTCCAGGTCAGTACTTTGTGTTTATCATCACACCAAACCAATAATAGTGAAACTTATAATGAAATGTATATGATGTCAGGTGTACATAGAGGTGGAGGACGTGAACGACATGGCGCCGTGGCCGGAGCGCGCCGTGTACGAGGCGGCCGTGTCGGAGGCGGCGGCGGCGGGCGCGCGCGTGGCCCGCGTGCGCGCACACGACGCCGACGCCGCGCGCGCGCCGCCCGCCGTCCGCTACACCATCGTGGCCGGCAACCCGGATGGACTCTTTTCAATCGATGAGAAAACCGGTACGTGCATATATATTATATATTATTATTAAAATAAAATGCCACTTCCAATGACATTTCGCATATATTTTTTTTAATAATTTGAATATCTTTAAAAAACAAATACTTCATAGTTCAAAAATTTTATGATTAACTATAACAAATATAATTATTGTTTGTATAAACAAACCAATGTTTGTTTTAAATAATACTTACTTATTATTAATACTTTTTGAACAAACGCACCTTAATCACTTCTTTTAGAGGAAGTGAAGCATTTCGCCCCTCAGCAAAACGGTTTGTTCATTTATTATTAACACGCTTTTATTAGCTTGGCCTGTATGTATGTATGTACGTATGTAATGAAATCTTTGAACATCATTTTCACCAACTTCCAGAAGTCTGATTAATTTGAAACTTTGCATATGTATCAAGGACTGATGACAATGCAATAATTTAATAACAGTTTCCCGTTATCCTTAATGGATTTGCCAGATTTACTAAAAAAATATTACTTCATATAAAAGACATCAACGGGCGCTCGCTGTGGGACGGAACGGGAGTTCTGTTTTATTTTACTAAATGGTACTAGACACTAACAGCGTCCCGTGGTTTTCCCGTGATGGGCCCGTTCCCGTGGGAATTACGGGATGAAAAGTTGCATATTATAATGTTATGCTTACTAAAAAATAAAAAATAAAATTATAGTTTAAAAAAACTAAAAAAACACGCTTTTATTGCAAATTGAACTAAAAACTAGAAAATAATTTTTCTCC
This sequence comes from Cyclophora albipunctata, assembly GCA_963082685.1. Lineage (NCBI taxonomy): Eukaryota > Metazoa > Arthropoda > Insecta > Lepidoptera > Geometridae > Cyclophora > Cyclophora albipunctata. The sequence continues at coordinate 11,990,646 of OY720114.1, read as the reverse complement.
TCAAATCAAAATTATAATAAAATTTAAGTTGTAACACAATGATTTAATTCAGAGTAAAAAAGCGTGGGGTGCTTAATATTTTTAAATATTACAATCATCATTGGTAACTATCTATGAGAGGATAGTTATGAACTACATTAAAATGCACCCCACGCTTTTTACTCTGAATTAAATCATTGTGTTACAACTTAAATTTTATTATAATTTTGATTTGAGGAGAAAAAATATTTTCTAGTTTTTAGTTCAATTTGCAATAAAAGCGTGTTTTTAGGGTTCCGTAGCCAAATGGCAAAAACGGAACCCTTATAGATTCGTCATGTCTGTCTGTCCGTCTGTCCGTATGTCACAGCCTTTTTTCTCCGAAACTATAAGAGCTATGTTGTTGAAACTTAGTGTGTAGATGTATTCTGTGAACCGCATTAATATTTTCACACTAAAATAGAAAAAAAATAAAATTTTAGGGGGGTCTCCCATACTTAGAAATGAAAAAAATATTTTTTTTTTCATCAAACCCATACGTGTGGGGTATCTATGGATAGGTCTTCAAAAATGGTATTGAGGTTTCTAATATAATTTTTTTCTAAACTGAATAGTTTGCGCGAGAGACTCTTCCAAAGTGGTAAAATGTGTGTCCCCCCCCCTGTAACTTCTAAAATAAGAGAATGATAAAACTAAAAAAAATATATGATGTACATAACAATGTAATCTAACACCGAAAATTGGTTTGAACGAGGTCTAGTTAGTAGTTTTTTTTTATTTTTTTGGTTTGTGAGGTCGTTAATCGATCACAACCCACACGCTAAGTAAGTAAGTAGTAGTAAGTACAACGAACTTCAAGAACTTCTTTATTATGTTACTCGCTGCTACGGAACCCTTCATGGGCGAGTCCGACTCGCACTTGTTTTTGTTTTTTTAAACTATAATTTTTCAAATCGATAAAGATTCAAGTAATGATAATTGTTTAAATTATGTCATGGTACGAATTAAATCGCAAATCTAAACTACACTAGTTACTTGGATCTTGAGACGTCTAATCTATAATCTAAGAAGTCACGACACGACTGCAGTTCATCTTTCTAAACCTTTGAGCAGACCATATTGATACATTTTGAATTTCCTTACGCAGGAGAGATAGTAACAACGGGTCGCACTCTGGACCGCGAGACGTCCTCGTCGCACGCGCTCGAGGTGCAGTGCTCGGACGGAGAGCTGGCGAGCACGACGCGCGTGCAGGTGCGCGTGCTCGACGAGAACGACCACGCGCCCACCTTCACGCAGCGCTTCTACGAGGTGCGCGTGCCCGGCGCGGGCGCGGGCGCGGGCTCGGGGGACGCCGCCAGCGCCGAGGGCGACGCCGACGACGACGACGAGGGCTCCGGCCGCGCCTGGGACGCGCTGCCCGAGGACGAGGCGGGCGCCGCGTGCGCCGCCGCCGTGCTGGCGCTCGACCCCGACCTCGGCGACAACGGCACGGTCCGCTACTGGGCTCGCGCGCGCGGCGCGGGCGGCGCCGTGCGCGTGACGGCGCGCTCGGGCCGCCTGTGCGTGCGCGCGCCCGCCGCGCCCGGCGCGCCGCTGGAGCTGGCCCTGCGCGCGTGCGACCTGGCGCCGCGGCCGCGCTGCTCGCTGGCGCGCGCCACGCTGCGCTGGGTGCCGGCGGGCGGCGGCGCGTCCCCCGCGCTGGCGCCGCCCGCCTCGCTGCAGGTCGCCGAGCTCGACTCCCCCGGCTTCCTGCTCGCCGTGCTTCAAGCTACGGACCCCGAAGGAGACGTTCTTTACTATGATATTGTCGGTAAGTTTTAATAAGTAAATAAGTTTAATAGTTCCGAAGATCAGCCCTTACAAACAAACAAAGGTTAGATTTACACATGAGCCTGAACTAGGTTTGAACCTGTGTTTCAGGCAAAATACGACTACATTTTAAACAATTTGTAAAAATTTCAGATGGGGACCCCCGCCGCGAATTTTTTATCGGCAGAGAGGACGGGAGCTTGATATTGGCCAAGAGACTACTGTACGAGAAACAATCCCATTACAATCTGAACGTGTCCGTTAGCGACGGCACCAACATTGTTTATGCAGCGGTAAGTCAGGGAAAAGGGAGGGGGGGTTGAGTGAGGGATTGAGTAACGGAGCTGGTGTGACACAGGTGCCGGTGACGGTGATCAACGACGCGGACGAGGGCGGCGTGGCGTTCTCGCGCGAGGAGTACGTCGTGGAGGTGTCGGAGAGCGCGCGCGCGGGCGAGCCGCTGGCCACGCTGGAGGCGCGCGCGGCGGGCGGCGCGCGCCTGCTGTACGGGCTGCACGCGGCGCGCGCCCCCGCCTCCGCGCAGCTGTTCCGCCTGCACGAGCTCACCGGCGTGCTGGAGCTGGCGCAGCCGCTGGACCGCGAGAGCGCCGCGCTGCACGAGCTCACGGTGTGGGCGCGCGACCAGGCGCCGCGCGCCTCGCGGGCCTTCGCGCGCGTCACCGTGCGCGTGCACGACGCCGACGAGCACGCGCCGGCGTGGGGCCGGCGGCTGGCTGAGGCGCGACTAGCGCGCACGGCGCCGGCGGGCGCGCTGGTGGCGGCGCTGCGCGCGGCCGACGCGGACGCGGGCGAGGCGGCGCGCGTCGTGTACTCACTAGCGGGCGGGGACGCGGGCGGGCTGTTCGCCGTGGACGCGGCGCTAGGCGACGTGCGGCTGGCGCGCGCGCTGCCGCCGGGCGGGCCGCGCGACTACACGCTGCACGTGCGCGCCGCCAACCCGCCGCCCGGCGCGCGCACCGCCACGCTGCCGCTGCACGTGACGGTGACGGAGGCGGAGGACGCGCCGCCGCACTTCGTGCTGCCGGCGCCCGTGTGCGAGGTGTTCGAGAACGAGCCGCCCGGCGCCGCGCTGCTGGCCGTGGAGGCGCGCGGCGGCTCCGCGCTCTGGTACTCGCTGGAGGGCGGCGAGGGGCTCTTCCGACTCAACCCCGCCGCCGGCCTGCTCACGACCGCCGCGCCCCTCGATTACGAAACACAAAACTTCTACAATTTGACAGTTACCGCTATTAATATGGTGAGCATAGTACCACCGTAGTCACTTTAGTAAATTAAATTATTTTGGCCTACTGAAGTTAATCGCAGAATTGTTTAGAGATATAAAAATTGGCAATGTTGAGTCTATTAGTAAACTTAGAGACATAAACGATGATGAGCTCGTAGCCGACAGCAGAACTTTGTGAACTGAATGTGCAATAAATAATGAAATGTTTCATTTCAGGGCGGAGGCGTAGCCCGGACGCACGTGATAGTGCACGTGCTGGACCGCAACGAGTTCCCGCCGCGGCTGACGGCGGCGCGCTACAGCGGGCAGGTGTCGGAGGCGGCGGGCGGCGGCGCGGCCGTGACGGACGCGGACGGCGCGCCGCTCGTGCTGCTGACGGCGGACGGCGACTCGCCCGCGCACCAGCAGCGCGCTTACGAGATCCTGCAGCCCGCCGCCGCCGCGCTGTTCCGCATCGACCCCACCACGGGCGCGCTGCGCACCGCCGCGCCGCTGGACTACGAGCGCGCGCGCGACCACTCCTTCACCGTACGCGTGCTAGACATGGGCTCGCCGCGCCTGCCCACCGACTCGCGCGCCGAGGTGCACGTCACCGTGCTCGACGTCAACGACTGCCCGCCCGCCTTCGCGCGCGCCGCCTACGAAGCCACCGTGCTGCTGCCCACCGCGGCGGGCGTGGGCGTGGTGCTGGCCAGCGCCGCGGACCCCGACTCCCCCGCCGACACCATCAAGTACGACATCATAGAGGGTGACTCGGGCGGCGCCTTCTCGCTGTCCGCCCGGGGCGAGCTGACGGTCGCGCGGCCCGAGGCGCTGGTCGCCCCCAGCGACCTGCGCCTGCGCGTGCGCGCCTCCGACGGCCGCTTCTCGGGCACGGCGCGAGTGGACGTGCGCGTGCGAGACGCCCCCAACGCTGGTCTAGCCTTCCAGAAGACCGACTACTACGGCTCCGTCGTGGAGAACTCGACGAAGCCGACGACCGTGGCCGTGCTGAACGTGCTCGGCGCCGCGCTCAACGAGCACGTGGAGTTCTCGATCCTTAACCCGACGGCGGGCTTCGAGGTGGGGCGCACGTCGGGCGCCGTGCGCTCCGCCGGGCGCCTGGACCGCGAGGCGCGCGACGCCTACGAGCTGCTGCTGCAGGCGCGCTCCGCCGCGCCCGGCGCCGACGAGCGCGTGGCGCGCGCGCGCCTGCACGTCACCGTCACCGACGTCAACGACAACTGCCCGACGTTCGTGGAGCAGCCGTACGTGGCGGCGGTGGTGGCGGGCGCGGAGCCCGGCACGGTGGTGCTGCGCGTGCGCGCCGTCGACCTCGACGCCAACGACAACGGCGAGGTGCGGTACGAGATGAAGCGCGGCCACGGGGAGCTGTTCCGCGTGGACCGCCGCTCCGGCGAGATCTCGCTGAAGCAGGCGGTGGACGCGCACGAGCAGACGTACGCGCTGGTGATCGCGGCGTTCGACGGCGGCGTGCCGGCGTGCGGCGCCGAGGCGGCGGTGAGCGTGCGCGTGTGGGCGGGCGGCGCGGCGCCGCGCTGGCCGCGCGCGCACTTCGCGCTGACGGCGCGCGAGGGCGCCGCGCCGCCGCTCGCCGTGCTGCGCGCCGACTCGCCGCTGCAGCGCCAGCTCATCTACACGCTGCCCGACGACGCGGACGGCGCGCTCGAGATACACTTCGACACCGGTCAGTACTTTATTTATTACACTACACGATATCTAAGCTTGTGTACACGTTACAATTTACTCTTGAGGAATGACAACCAATCGAGCAGTACTGTTATAGTCATATTATTCGACTTATACCTAAAAATAACACGGGAGTGGTTCTAAGGGCCCTTGCCATGCCCAATCTATCCTATTTCCTTGGAACTCGTTCTACTGAGCACTCTGCATGGTGGTACTGGCTCGCGGTGATGGGTGAACACTGTACTACTAGTTTTATAATATATCTTGATCTTAAACCATCACTCCTACACGACTAACTTCACAGAGGGTGCCGCTGGGCTCGGTTTCGACCCTTGTCTATTAAGTATTAAGCCCTCAACGCAATTTATTATATGATGATATGGACTGTTAAGATTTCTTTCCTCCCATGAATACTACCTTCGAAATACCGTTATTTATTCTATGTTGTCATAGACATTCCCGATTATAGCTTTCCATTTTTTAAATGTAAAATTGAATCTATACTAATATTATAAAGCTGAAGAGTTTGTTTTGTTTGTTTGTTTGTTTGTTTGTTTGTTTGTTTGTTTAAACGCGCTAATCTCAGAAACTACTGAACCGATTTGAATAATTCTTTCACTGTTAGATAGTCTATTTATCGAGGAAGGCTATAGGCTACATTTTATCCCGGATTTCCTACGGGAACGGGCACAACGCGGGTAAAACCGCGGGGCGCTGCTAGTGAATTATAACCCTCGTTTTATCATTACTTTGTCTCACGTAAGAGCACATCATCTCCTTCCACTAGCAGCGCCTCGTGGTTTTAGAAAGAAGAAAGAAAGAAAGAAAGAAAGAAAGAAAAACATTTATTCAGACGAATCACACAACAAGAAACGAAAAAACAAAGCAAAGACAGAAAGAAAACAACAGATATTACATATAAAACAATTAGACGGACAGAACTACTGTGTGAGGTCTGAATAGGCCTCGTCTCAGCGTAATGCCGCCACGATCGTGTGACCCTGGCAGCGCTGATTTTCAGACGAGGCCTAGAGGTACGCCACTATTAAAATCAATACATATACCTACATATAAATACATAATAATAAATACATCAATATACTACATACAAATACCCCAAAGTTTTACCCGCGTTGTACCTGTTCCCGTGAAAATTTCAGGATGAAAAGTAGCCTATAACCTTCCTGTTGAATGTGGCTATCCATTACAAAAAGAATTTCTCAAATCGTACCAGTAGTTCATGAGATTAGCGCGTTCAAACAAACAAACAAACTCTGCAGCTTTATACTATTACTAGCAGCGCCCCGCGGTTGGTAAAACCGCGTTGTGCCCGTTCCCGTGGGAATTTCGGGATAAAATGTAGCCTATAGCCTTCCTCGATAAATAGACTATCTAACAGTGAAAGAATTATTCAAATCGGTTCAGTAGTTTCTGAGATTAGCGCGTTTAAACAAACAAACAAACAAAACAAACTCTTCAGCTTGTAGTATAGATTAATATAGATTTTTTGTTAATTTGATGTATTTTTTGATCTTGATATAATTTCCAAAAACATTGTTTCTGTTTGAAAAAGTCAACATTTTCTTTGAATACACGTCACTGACTTCAGTACCTTTTAAGAGTACTTTCCCTTAAAAGCCTTGTTTAATAAAAATCCCTACAGTTTTGTTATTTTATCAAAATTGATTCGGCCATTTAAGTACTATAATATATTCAAATGGGATATCAAATGAAAGGGTGGTACGTCCATATAAAAATAGTCAAGTTTTATTAATATCGTGACAGCCTTTTAATTATTTACTAGCTGTGCCCCGTGACTTCGTTCACGTGGACAGCAGCGTTTGCTATTTGACAATGTCGGAATAATCTATACTAATATTATAAAGCTGAAGAGTTTGTTTTGTTTGTTTGTTTGTTTGTTTAAACGCGCTAATCTCAGAAACTACTGAACCGATTTGAATAATTCTTTCACTGTTAGATAGTCTATTTATCGAGGAAGGCTATAGGCTACATTTTATCCCGAAATTCCCACGGGAACGGGCACAACGCGGGTAAAACCGCGGGGCGCTGCTAGTAATGTATATTTGTCAGAACTTCAGATAATAAATATTTTATATTTAATGAGATATTGCCAATTATTCGATAATCTCAACATGCCCCGTATTTAACTATACCATAAATGTTCAAATATAATTATCTTAATGGAATATCAAATGAAAGGGGACATGTTTATTACAATCAAATAAGTTTTATCATAGCAATTCAGCCAATAGAGGTACAAATAATACTTAATACAGTTGGTGAAAGTAAAGTTAAGAAATCGAATATCTTCAAATATACCTCTAAATGAGGTATCAAAGGATGGGGCATGACGTATACCCATTTACATAATAAGTTGTGAACAATGGTTGTGAAAAAATTTAACCGTCGTTTTACTTGTAAAACGAAACGTAGAACTCCAATCTGACTGACGAGCGCGTCAACCACTAGACCACTTGTATTTAAAACATTTTATTTGACGTGAACCGATAGTAAATGTCCGAAGGATAACTGCATTAGATTGTAACAGCCAATAATCATAATATAAAAGTGAGGATTCGAGAAAAAGATCACAGTTGTTGTGAGAAAGGATATAAATAAAATTATAAAGAAAAAAATCATTGCTGATGAGCCACCTCGCAGTCGCGGTACTTGTGTAGAACGAGTCTGGAGCATATCATACCTACGTTTGTCATTGGCAATGTGGTCTGAAACTAAAACGGTCCGTTTTGTCCCGCAGCCCCCGACGGAGGCAATAACCCATGTGAGTATAACTCGCCCACTCGCTCACACGCCCCCTCGCCCGCTCGCTCACTTGCTCTCACCGCCGCTCATTGTCATCATCACTCGTTCTCGTCCATCGCCTCACGCATGTCTATTTTGTTCAGTGGCATTATTTAGATCACGCACTAATTTTATAGTCACGGTAATTTTTTTATAGTTCAATGAAGGTATGGTTGTGTGCAGTTCAAATGAATACCTCGTTCAACTGGAGTAGATCTAATCTAGGGTCGTTTATATTTCACTTCTGGAGTCAGGTCTTTGGATAGAATTTATTCATTACTGTCAATTCTTCGGATACGAGCAATACTGTGCTTGAAATTAACAATAATAACTCTGGAAATAGTGCCTCCACCTTGTCGAACTTGTGTAAATAGTGTGTATTAATACTTAATAGTGTTGTGCTTAAGTTGGTGTAAAGTATAATCCCTGAATTAACACTGAAAACGCTGTAAAATACGTCTATTTGACACTCGTCGAGTTAAAGTGCTACCCTCAATTGGTTAATATTTTTACCATTGACATCTGTCAAACTCAAGAAGACATCTGACAAATATTTGACTTTGATGTAATTGTAACCTATCACCGGAAAGTGTTGCCATTATTTAAAACATAATTTCTACCAAAATATACCATCTAGTGCTACCAAGAAGCTAGTATTTATTATTGAAATACAATGAATTGTGTTAAGTGTGGAGCAATGTTCAATGACGGTGTGCAATGTGCCTCCTGTAAAGGGCACCTGGACTTTGGATGTGCCGGGATCACGGAGTCGGGCTGGAGGAAGCTGGGCACCGAGCGTCGAGCGACCTGGAGGTGCCCCTCATGCAAAACCCTGTCCCCCCGTCCCCCTCAAACAGCAATCAGCCCTGAACCTGCCTCGCTGGACATTATTCTGAACGAGCTAAGGGATGTGAAAATGCAATTGAGGGGCCTACCATCTCTTATGTCTGATGTCAAGAGCCTCAGAGAAGAGGTCTCAGAACTTAAAACATCCAATGAATTCTTATGCAACAAACTAGACGAATACTCCAGCAGACTCAACTACTTGGAGACCAAGATGAAAGAATTCGAGAACCTTGAAGCTACCGTGGGTGCATTGCAAAGTGATGTGAAACGTCTCTCCAGTGATATATCTTCGAGTGATCAAAGGTCCCGTCTCAACAACATCGAGATCAAGGGCATTCCCTTTAAAAAAGATGAGAATCTCTTTCGCATATTGGACACTGTCGGTGAGAAGATTAATTTTTCTGTTCCAAAAACTCAGATAAACTACATATACCGAGTACCTCTTCACAACTCAAAAGAAAAGGCCATTATTGTAAGCTTCATAAATAGATACGTGAAGGAAGACTTTGCGGCGGCCGCGCGAACCTCGAAAATTGCCGCGGCAGACTTGGGTTACCGCGACGTAACATCTAGAATTTACGTTAATGACCATTTAAATGCAGAGCAAAAAAACCTTCTCACAAAAGTAAAGAAATTAGCGAAGGATAAGAACTACAGCTACGTCTGGGTGAAGTATGGGAAGATTCACGTGAGAAAAAATGATACCTCCGTGGCTCGAGTTATCACGAGTGAACAGCATTTAAACAAAGTTATCTAATATGTGTCTCATCCTGTATTTATCGATTTCGTTGCTATGTTTTAATTAGATATAAGCACCATGTCTCAACTGTCGTCACTTTTTACACTTTACCTACTAAGCTGAGCATCCGTACCTTGGTTACACTAATCTTTGGCATCTTTTCCTATTACTGTTCTACTGGCATTAAAATTGTTTTGGTGCTCTATGTTCATCACACTGTTTTTCACTCTATCGCAAAATACCCATATATATACTGATGGATGATAAAAGTCTCAAACTAAATGTCTATTATCAGAATGTGCGAGGACTCCGTTCAAAAACGAGTATTTTCTATCGAAATATTTGCCTTAATTCGTATGATGTAGTTGCACTGACCGAAACATGGCTACTAGACGGAATCTCGGACTCAGAATTGTTTGATTCTAGGTATATTGTGTGGAGACGAGACAGAAATTACGATATTCGTTTCGTTTAAATTCGTTTAAAACAGTGATAGCAATGCTAATATAAATGACATTAACTATGACTGGAATCCTTCGGACACAACCTCTGACATAAGTAGTGTTCATATAGATGAATCCGAAATACTCAACATTTTAAAGAAATTAGATACATCTAAATCAGCAGGTCCAGACAAAATTCATCCAATTGTCTTAAAAAACTGTGCGGAAACTCTAGTAGTACCTTTAGTAATTTTATTTAAAAAATCCCTGTCTGAATGTACATTCCCCCATATGTGGAAAATGGCGTACATTACGCCGGTCCACAAAAAGGGCTCGAAAACGGACGTCTCGAATTACAGGCCTATTTCTAAGTTGTGCATTATTTCTAAAATATTTGAAAAAGTAGTTTATAATCAGGTGTACTCTGCACTAAAAGATTCTTTTTCACCGTATCAACATGGGTTTCTCAAAGGTAGGTGTACCATATCAAATCTCATCATGTTTAATGAATACCTTACTAGTGCCATGGGTAAGGGCTCGCAGGTGGACGTTGCTTACACGGACTACAGTAAGTGCTTTGACAGGATAGCCCACGCAATCCTCATCTATAAACTTCAGTGTGCGGGCATAAGAGGGGACTTACTTCGGTGGTTCACATCCTATTTACTATTACGTTCTCAGGCAGTTGCGTTAAATAATTATATTTCTAGCTGGGTACACATACCGAGCGGTGTACCTCAAGGATCCCTCCTGGGACCCTTACTATTCATAATATTTATCAACGATATTATAAAGTGCTTCATACATACCAAAGTCTTATTTTACGCGGACGATATGAAGATATTTTTGAAAATTATGTCCGATCTAGATATTCAATTAATGCAACAGGATCTGCAACGTCTAGATGAATATTGCCTTACTAATAAACTGGACCTCAACCCGTCAAAGTGCTCTGTTACGACATTCACACGTAAGCCAGTTCCCATTCCATCTGTTTACACCCTTAAATCTCAACCTCTTCAAAAAGTTAATGTTGTCCGTGACCTTGGAGTGATTCATGACTCTAAGTTGCTTTTTGAAGAGCATGTGAATCACATAGTATGTAAGGCCTACAGAATGCTGGGATTTTTGATGCGCAACTCTACAGAATTTAAGAACGCTAAAACATTAAAAATACTCTATTGCACCTATGTCAGGAGTATATTGGAGTACGGATCTGAAGTCTGGAACCCGTGTTATCATAAATACATCATACGAATTGAGCGAATACAAATGAAATTTATCAAATTTCTTTGCTTCCGATTAGGGATTCCGTATAGATCGGAAAACTATGTTAAACTATGCAGACAGTTCCATTTACTCCCATTGTCAATGCGTCGGGATATAGCTGATACGTCTTATCTTCTAAAAATAACGACCAACCAGATTGACAGCCCGGACCTTATCAGCAAAATTAGTCTGTCTGTCCCTTCCAAGATGTTTAGACATAACCCACCCATTAGTATATGCGCTGCGAGCACTAATTACAGGCGTAACTCTTTTCTCGAGCGAGCTACCAGGAATTTTAATAAACTTAGTAGGGAATATGAAGCATTAGATTTGTACAACACCAGTGTACCCACTGCAAGACGGATGCTCAGTAAAGCTTTCTTTGTTGATTAAGATTAAAAACAATCTTCTTTTTTTTTTTTCTTTTCTCAATGGTGTATTGTCGTTGATCACCAGTTTAATGGGAGAGGGTGGCAAGATGGGGTACTTAAGGTTTAAAGGTCAATAATATAAAAAATTACATAGTGAGACAATCATATTTATTTTTTAGTTAACAACTTATTATTACTATTCTAATATTTGGTGTCATTAGGAACTTTTAGTTAAACATTTAAGAGAAAAAAAAATAAAATAAAAAAAGGTGTTTTGCCCCGTCTTGCCCCATGGTGCTGGTAAGATGGGGTACCCCCCTGAGGTAAGATGGGGTGATGAGAATGATCACAGAGAAAGATGATTATTTAAGCTGGCAGAACTCGCAGACGTGGATGGCTTCGTCATCATCATCATCTATTCCTGCGCAGCTATTATGAGACCATCTTCCACATAGTGAGCATGATATCCACCCTTCAATGGAAACGGAATATATTTCCTCACAATACATACATGGTGTGTCCCCCTTCTTCACTTTCATCTCCAGATGATGAGACTCTTCGTCGTTTTGCTATTTTCGCTATTCGGCTATTCTTCTTTGAATTTTTATTATGAGCTTTTGTAGCTTTTGTATTCTTCTGTTTGTTTAATTCATCTCTTCTCTTCTTTGTTTCTATTCTTTCTAGTTTTTTCTGTTCAGCATCTTTTTTCTTCTGGGCGTTGACTTCTAATTCTGGTTTGTAGGGAGACGACGTGATGATTGTTGTTCTAACGTCGTCTGTGGCACATCGAATTGCTTAGCTGCTTTATAATAACCCATTTTTCCATCCAATACTGCTTTAACTGCTTCCCGCATGGATTCTTCGGACCATGACCCTCTGTTAGTCGTGCGTTTGTAGTCACGAACCATTCTAAAAAGAAAAACTATAATAAGCACACAAAAAACAAAATCATTTTCACTGACAACAAACAAAAACATTTTTTTTGTTATTAGGGGGCAAGATTATTAAGACGGGTACCCCCCGTTACCCCATCATGCCTGCAGAGCCATTTTCTAGCAATAAAAACAAAAGAAAAAAACAGTCAGCAATCTTAAGAAAACACAGTGCCTACCTTATTATAGGTTAGTTTAAGTGTCAATCACAGCAACACCTCACCAGCTAGCGTTATTTAACAAACCACAGTCACGTGTCAAACCTGGAGAAAATATGATAAACAATTTGCAGTAAAACACTTTTTTTGAATTTTTTCGACACGCGTGCACTTGCGAGCCATCTATCGCCGGGCGACTGACAAGTGTCATGGCGGCGCATCGAACGACGAATGAACGAGCGTGATTGGTCAGTTTGAACTGTGGATTTCGCTAGGTACCCCGTCTTACCCGCTACCCCGTCTTACCTCCTTCTCCCCTATATGTATAACGTAATTTTGTAATTTAATGTTCAAGCTCTTGTATTGTTCCTCTAGAACTGTTTTCTATCCGTGAGGACCTATAATTGGCTTTCTGTTAAGATATGCTGTACTTTTTTAGAATAAGTGGTCAAGCTGTTGGACCTCCTAACACTAAATAAATAAATAAATAAATAAATTTGTACTTTTCGTTTGACTTTTCATTTGCGGGCTGTGTATGTGGGTAACATTGTTCCATGCCTGAAGCTTGAATAAAGTGGGTTTGGCACGAAGGTGTCCAAAATCATAAAGGATTGTCTAAACACCTTTTGTACCTTTTTTAAATATCCAATGATTTTGGTAACTGCTGCAATCGTTTAACACATTTTGTTAATATCCATAATAAAACTGCATTTCATGTCATCGTGTACTTTCCATGTGCGATGCTTCCCTAACATAGTGTACGTAGTGAGCGGTCGGTGTTGTGTCGCAGGCACGCTGGTGTCGCGCGCGCCGCTCGACTACGAGTCAGTGCGCATCCTGCGCGGCGTCGTGCGCGCCACGGACGGCGTGACGGGCGCGCACGCGGACGCCGCGCTCAGCGTCACCGTGCTCGACGTCAATGACTGCGCGCCGCGCTTCACGCACGACGAGTACCGCGCCGCCGTGCGCGAGGCGGCGCCGCGCGGCCACGCCGTGCTCACCGTGCACGCGCGCGACGACGACTCGGGCGAGAACGCGCGCGTCACGTACTCGCTGCGCACGCTCGACGCCGCCGCTGACCCGCTCGCCTTCGCCGTGGACCCCGACACCGGTGAAGTCACGGTGGCGGCGCCGCTGGACGCCGAGACGCGCGCGCTGCACCACCTGCTGGTGACGGCTACGGACGCGGGCCGGCCGCCACTCGCCACCACGGCGCACCTGTTCGTCACCGTGGAGGACGTGAACGACAACCCGCCACAGATGGAGCGCGCGCTGGTCGCGTGCCTGGTGTCGAGCGAGGCGGCGCGCGGCACGGCGCTGTGCCGCGCGGCGGCGTGGGACGCGGACGCGCGCGACGCGCTGCAGTACCGGCTGGAGGGCGCGGCGGCGAGCACGCGCGCCTTCCGCCTGCACCCGCGCACCGGCGTGCTGGCGCTGGCGGGCGCGGCGCCGCCGCAGCCGCCGCGCAGCCTCAACGTATCGGTGTCGGACGGCGCGCACGCCGCCTTCGCGCGCATCAAGCTCTCGCTAGCGCCCTCCAACCTGGCGCCACCGCACTTCCCGCACGTCGTGCACGAGGCGCGCGTGCTCGAGAACCAGCCGCCCCCCGTGCTCCTCACCACGGTCAGTAATCTTACACTCGTATTCACTTCGAAACACTGACTTCAATAACTCTGACACCAGGATTGGTCAGGTTGACCATCCACTCGATGAAGAAGAAGACTTCGAAACACTTCGGACTAGTAAGTGACATCTCGTCTGTGTGCAGGTGAAGGCGCACGACCCTGACGCGGGCGAGTACGGCACCGTGACGTACAGCATCCCGTCGGCGAAGCTGCGGGAGACGTTCTCGATCGAGGCGAGCAGCGGCGCGCTGAGCACGCGCGTGCCGCTGGACCGCGAGGCGCGCGCCGAGTGGGCCGTGCCCGTGCTGGCGAGCGACGGCGGCGGGCTGGTGCGCCACACGGTGGTGCGCGTGCGCGTCGCCGACGTCAACGACAACGCGCCCGAGTTCCCGCTGCGCGAGTACCGCGCCGCCGTGCGCGCCGACCGGCCGCCGCTCGCGCCCTTCCTCACGCTGACGGCGCTGGACGCCGACGCGGGCGACAACGCGCGCCTCACCTACTCCGTGTACGAGGGCGAGGCGCGCTCCGACGCCGCCGGCCTCTTCCACATCGACGCCACCACCGGCGCGCTCTCCTTCGCCAGGGACGCCACGCCATTCGGTACCTAGCCTTCTCTTCTTAAGTACTTTACTGTATTGAGATGCGACGCCATGTGTTGACTGTCCCGTCCCCTGTGCAGCGTCGCGCAGCGTGCAGGTGTGGGTGCGCGCGCGGGACGGCGGCGGGCGCGCGGGCGAGGCGCCCGTGGGCGTGTTCGTGCTGGGCGCGGGCGAGGCGGGCCCGGCGCTGCGCGCGCCGCCGCCGGCGCTGTTCCTGCGCGAGGACGCGGCGCCGGGCGCGCTGCTGGCGGAGCTGGGCGCGGGCGGCGGCGCGCGGCTGCGCCTGGCGCCGGGCCGCGCCGCGGGGCTGTTCGCGCTGGACGCGGCGGGCCGCCTGCTGCTGGCGGGCCGGCTGGACCGCGAGACGGCACCCGACTTGCTGCTGGGCGTCATCGCCGAGGGCGGCGGCAGCCCCGCGCCTGCCGCCATGGTGCTCACGCGCCTGCACGTGCTCGACGTCAACGAGCACGCGCCCGTCTTCCACTCGCAGCCCTACGTCGTGCACATCGCGGAGAACACGCCGCCGCACACCACCATCGTACAACGTGAGTCATCCCGCACATTATTTTGGGGCTCTCTCATTCCGTACTCATATGAGTATAATAAAAACTACGACGCGACGTTTTTCTTTCTTTCAGTTGGTCTACGGGCATATGTATTCTAGGCCTACTTTTCCTATCTTTGCCTCTATGTGTCCTTCCGTTGTAGTTTTTATAAAGTCATCGTGTCGTAAAAAATGCCCAAACATCTTCCCTCTCCTGATTTCTATCGTTTTTAATATATAATAGTAGTAGTAGAAGAAAATGTATGGACAATATTTGTGGAATTGTTTAATCCCTACAATTTGGTTATGTAATTGATGCAAAACGACTTATAGGTATGATATGCGATATGACCACAAAGTTGAAGACAACTTTGTGATCATATCACGTGGTGTTTAATGTCTGGACAATAATGTCCAGTCATTAAATACCACGTGATATAATGACAAGGTTGTAGATATGATGTCCAGTACATAAATACCACGTGCCATTATGGCAGGGTAGTGTGGCCTTATGGCCACACTACCCTGCCATAATGGCACGTCATATCACGTGGTGTTTAATGTCTGGACATTATTGTCCAGACATTAAACACCACGTGATATGATCACAAAGTTGTAGACATAATGTCCAGTCTATAAATACCACGTGATATGATCATAAAGTTGTAGACATAATGTCCAGAATATAAATACTACGTGTTATGACAAAGTTGTAAACATGATGTCCAGTCATTAAATACCACATGATATAATGATAAAAATATAGACACGATGTCCAGTCTATAAATACCACGTGATATGATCACAAAGTTATAGATATAATGTCCAGTCATTAAATACCACATGATATTATAATGACAAGGTTGTAGACATGATGTCCAGAATATAAATACCACGTGATATGACAAAGTTGTAGACATGATGTCCAGTCATTAAATACCACATGATATAATGATAAAGTTATAGACACGATGTCCAGTCTAAAAATACCACTTGATATGATCACAAAGTTATAGATATAGTAATGTCCAGTCATTAAATACCATTTTTTTTCTTTATTGGTTTTTTTTTTTTAATTTTTTTATTTTATTGATGTTAATAAAGCAAACAGTAAGGACCAATATGTAAATCCTACTCGAAATAAACACAGCATGCATAAAACACTAAGCTAGTTTACAAACTAAAAAAAAACTAAAAAATAAACTACTTAATTGAAATTAAAAACAAAACTAAATTCTAAGAGATTAAATCAATGAGATCGGATATAATAGCAAAAAATTCAAAAAATTAATGAGATATTTGGTACAAATACTGCTTAACAGAATTAGTTACTGCACTGAAAATGTCGAACTCTTGACAGATGTTGTTGTAGGAGGTGCACATACGATAAAGTGCTGACCGTAATTTGTACGACAGTGAAGGAGGTTGAATGTTTTCCGGTGTTGAATTCGAGATCCTGGGCGCGGAACTGCAAATTGGATTCTACTGAGAAAGTCAGGAACTTCAATTATACCTTTAATAACTTTATGGAGGAGTAAGATATCGGCTGTGTTGCGTCTGGATTCAAGTGTGTTTAATTTAAAGTGATGGAGTCTGGAGTGATAAGTGGGGTGGCTGAGACATACATTATTTACATACGACAGATGATATAGGAATTGTTTTTGTAGTTTTTCGAGTCGTTTAATATGTATATCATAAGATGGATTCCAAATAGGACTACAGTATTCCAATATAGATCGTACGTAGCTGTTGAATAGCAAAATAGGTATTTCATGATCTTTAAAAAACTTAGTTTTTCGGATCACGAATCCTGCAAGACGTCCGCCTTTTTTGGCAATATGATCTATGTGTTCCCGAAAATCAAGTTTTGAATCGAGGATGACGCCCAAATCTCGTATGCTTGAAACCTCTGAGAGTCGAGTATTATTAATAATAGACATGATGTCCAGTCATTAAATACCACGTGATATAATGATAAAGTTATAGACACGATGTCCAGTCTATACATACCACGTGATACAAAATGATAAAGTTATAGACATAATGTCCGGTCTATAAATACCACGTGATATAATGACAAAGTTATATACATTATGTCCAGTCTATAAATACCACGTGATATAATGACAAAGTTATATACATCATGTCCAGTCTATAAATACCACGTAATATAATGATAAAGTTATAGACATATATGTTCAATCTATAAATACCACGTAATAGCTTTTATCTACACTAATGTTGTAACATTCTACTTATGATTCCAATACTTGACTTATAATTACTACTGTTATAGCGCAGACAACTAAAACACTCAATTTAAGCAATTGCACATGATGATATAATATCATTATAATTTAACATTATAACATCATTATAACGCGACCAATTAACCTGGCGAGCCTTATGTCAAAATCCTCATACTAGTTGTATAAAATTTTGATATTAGGCTGGCTTTTGAAAACAGTTGGGTTATACGTGAAAACTTCGTCGAAACTACATACACAAAACTCTTTGGTAAGATCTCGCTCGCTCCTGATTGGCCCTACGCGCAGCTGCGCTCTCATTGGTTAGATTTTAATGGCGGCAAGTTCACTGTGACAATACACGTACCTACGCGTGAATTTAATGTTTCGCAATGTGTTTTGTTTTTAAAATTTTGTTTGATTAATTGCATTAAATAGTGAAGATAAAGTAGTGTATGCAACTGCATATAACACGGGTATTAAAACACTCGTTACTATTATGAAACTCGCTGCGCTCGTTTCATAAACTCACACTCGTGTTTTAATACCCTTCTTTATATGACGTTGCATAAACTACTATTATCTACACTAATGTTGTAACATTCTACTTATGTTTCCAATACTTGACTTATAATTACTACTGTTATAGCACAGACAACAAAACACTCAATTTAAGCAATTTCACATGATGGTATAATATCCACATCGATATCGTAAAATCTCATTATAACATCGAGCGCTCGTTCCTGATTGGCCCTGCGCGCGCAGCTGCGCTCTCATTGGTTAGATTTTAATGGCGGCAAGTTCACTGTGACAATACACGTACGCGTGAAAAACTATTGTCAGCTTTTACTCTTGTTTTGATTAATTGCATAAGTGAAGATAAAGTAGTGTATGTAACTGCATATAACACGGGTATTAAAACACTCGTTACTATTATGAAACTCGCTGCGCTCGTTTCATAAACTCACACTCGTGTTTTAATACCCTTCATTATATGACAGTTGCATAAACTACTATTAAGTAATTTTGCATTTTTTTTCACTAAACTAAAAAAATTGTTCGACTGATTTTAGTTTAGTCCGAATGTCGCCGAATTGCGCCCATTATTTGTGACAAAACGCTCTAGAATTAATACATTTGTATTTAATTATTTGTTTTTAGGAGTAATTATAATTATATTATGTAACAGCAACTTACATAATATAATTATAATTTATTTATTTATTTATGTACGATTAAATAAATCGTTGTTCGTCACAGTGATGGCCGACGACCCCGACGCCGGCTCCAACGGTGAAGTGCGGTACTCGCTGGCGGAGGGCGAGGGCGAGGAGGAGGGCGCGGGCGCGGGGGCGCTGTTCGCCGTGGACCCGTACTCGGGCTGGGTGAGCACGCGCGCGCCGCTGGACCGCGAGGCGCGCGCCGAGCACCGCCTGGCGCTGGCGGCGGCCGACGGCGGCAGCCCGCGCCGCGTCACGCGCGGCACGCTGCTCGTGCGCCTCGTCGACTACAACGACTGCCCGCCCGCCTTCGAGCGCGCGCGCTACGACGCGGCGGTGCGCGAGGACGCGCCGCCCGGCACCGTGGTGCTGCGCCTCGCCACCACCGACGCGGACGCCTCCGCCGCGCCGCTCGCCTTCTTCGTGGCGGAGGGCGACGAGCGCGCGCGCTTCCAGCTGCGCGCCTCGGGCGAGCTGTACGTGGCGCGCGCGCTCGACCGCGAGACGCGCGCCTCCTACGAGCTCACCGTCGCCGCCACCGACGGCAAGTTCACGGCGTACGCGAGCGTCAGCATCACCGTGACGGACGTGAACGACAACCCGCCGTACTGCCTGCGCGCGCGCTACGCGGTGCGGCTGGCGGAGGACGCGGCGACAGGCGCGAGCGTGGCGCGCTTGGAGACGGGCGACGCCGACCTACCGCCGAACGCGCGCCTGCGCTACTTCCTGTCGGGCGCGGGCGCCGAGCTGTTCGCCGTGGCGCGCGACGGCGCCGTGCGCGTGGCGGCGCCGCTGGACCGCGAGCGCGCGCCGCACTACGCGCTGCGCGTGCACGCCGCCGACGCCGAGCGCGCCGACTGGGAGTGCAGCGCCGAGCTCGACGTCACGCTCGACGACGTCAACGACAACGCACCCGTCTTCTCCGTAGACAACTACAGCGTCACGCTGCCCGAAGACGCCGACATCGGCACGCTGGTCGCCAAGGTAGCCTTAGGACTGGGTTTACGATTGAATAAAAATACACATAACTTACTTACAAAAAAACAATTGTTCATGAAAGTATTTCAAATAACTATATTTATTATCTCTTACATACAATAACCCGAGAATTCAGAGACAACAAGTAAATGGTAACACCCGGCAGGTGCACGCGACGGACCTGGACCTGGGCGAGAACCGCACGGTGGAGTACTCGTGGGTGGAGGGCGGCGAGGGCGTGTTCGAGTTGTCGGCCAGCAGCGGCATCGTGACGCTGCGCGCGGCGCTGGACCGCGAGACGCAGGCGGAGCACCGCGCCGTGCTGCGCGCGCGAGACCGCGGCCGCCCGCCGCGCTCCGCCACGGCCACGCTGCGCCTCACCGTGGCCGACGTCAACGACAACCCGCCCGAGTTCGAGTTCCGCGCCTACAGCGCGCGCGTCTCCGAGCTGGACGCCGTGGGCACGGCCGTGCTGCGCGTGCGCGCCACCTCGCGCGACGCGGGCGTCAACGCCGACGTGTACTACGCGCTGGTGGCGGGCGACGACCGCGACCACTTCGCGCTGGACCGCGCCACCGGCACGCTCACCGTGCGCCGCCCGCTCGACTACGAGCGCCGCCGCGAGTACTCGCTCACCGTGCAGGCGGTGGACGGCGGCGACCCGCCGCTCAGCGACATGGCCGCGCTCAACATCACCGTCATCGACGGCAACGACAACGCGCCGGTGTTCACGCAGGCGCGCTACTCGGCGCGCGTGCGCGAGGACGCGGCGCCGGGCGCGCGCGTGCTGCAGGTCATCGCCGAGGACGCGGACGCGGGCGCCAACGGGCGCGTGGCCTACAGCCTGGCGCGCGGCGACCCCGGCGCCCGCTTCGCGCTCGACCCCGACACCGGCTACCTGGCGCTGGCGGCGCCGCTGGACCGCGAGCTCGCCGCCGCCTACTCGCTGGAGCTGCGCGCGCGCGACCGCGGCGTGCCGGCGCTCGAGACCGCCGTGCACGTCGACGTCGAGGTGCTGGACGCCAACGACAACCCGCCGCTGTTCGCGCAGAACAACTACACCGCCGTCGTGCAGGAGGACCGGCCCCTCGGACACACCATACTCAAGTTCGTCGTCGAAGACGCCGACGCTCCGCCGAACGGTGCGCCGTTCACGTTCGACTTCCTGTCCGGCAACGACATGGGGGCGTTTAGACTGGAGCAAGACGGCTACCTGCGCTCCGCCACCCGCTTCAACCATCGCGTCAAGGACCGGTACGCCCTGCAGGTGCGCGTGTTCGACAACGGCACCCCGCCGCTCTACTCGGACGCGTGGGTGTACATCCGGGTCATAGAGGAGTCCCAGTTCCCGCCCGCGGTGACGGCCCTCGAGATCGTGGTCAACTCGTACCTGGACGAGTTCCCGGGCGGCGTGATCGGGCGCGTGCACGCGTCCGACCGCGACGCGTACGACACGCTGGCGTTCCGGCTGGCGGACGCGGGCGCCGGCGCCGGGCCCGGCCTGTTCGACATCGACTCGGCGGACGGCACGCTGCGCGCCGCGCCCGCGCTCGACGTGGGCGAATACCGCCTCAACGTGACCGTGGACGACGGCAAGTTCACCAGCTGGGCGGCCGTGCGCGTGACCGTGACGCTCGTGTCGGACGAGCTGCTGGCGCAGGCGGTGGTGGTGCGCTTCCGCGAGGTGACCGACCGCGACTTCGTGCTGCGCCACCGCAAGGGCTTCCTGCGCGCCGTGGCCGAGGCGACGGAGCGCGAGCCGCGCGACGTGCTCGTTATCAGCGTGCAGGCCAGCGGCGAGCGCCGCGTGCGCCGCCAGGTGGCGCAGGACCTGGATGTGGCTTTCGCCGTTCGCGGAGCGGCCGGCGCGCTGCCGGCTGACGCGCTGCGGCGCCGCCTGCACGCGCACCTCACGCGCCTGGAGGAGCGCGCCCAGCTCGTGGTAGAGGAGCTGCTGCGCGCCGCGTGCGGTGGCTGCGGGCACGGCGCCTGCGCCGAGCGCGTGGAGCTGGGCGCGCCGCCGCGCGTCGTGGCCACGGAGCTGGTGGCGCTGGTGGCTCCGCCGCACACGCTGCGCGGCGCCTGCGCGTGCCGCGCGGGCTACGGCGGCGCGCGCTGCGACGAGCCGGCGGCGGGCGAGTGCGCGGCGGGCGCGTGCGGCGAGCGCGTGCTGCAGCTGGCGGGCGACGGGTTCCTGGAGTACCGCGTGGAGCGCGGCGCCGTGGCGGGCGCGCGGCCGCTGGACGACGAGCTGGCGCTGTCGCTGCGGTTCCGCACGCGGCGCGAGCGCGGCACGCTGCTGGCGGCGGGCGGGCGCGTGGACTACGCCGTGCTGGAGGTGGCGGAGGGCTACCTGCAGTTCCGCATGGAGCTGGGCTCGGGCCCGGCGGCCGTGCGCGCCGCCGTGCCGGTGGCGGACGGGCGCTGGCACGACGCGCGCCTGGAGCGGCGCGGCGCCTCCATGCGCCTCACGGTGGACCGCCGCTCGGCGCACGCGCAGACGCCGCCGCCCGCCGCCGTGCTGGACGTGCGCGCCGCGCGCCGCCTGCTGCTGGGCGCCGCGCTCGTCCGCCACGCGCATGCGTTTGCCGCCGAACAGGTAACGACATTGTACTATGATTATCATTTTTTACGGTTAACATTTTTTTATTCAATTAAAACTCCAAGCCAATTTACAAACTAAAAAACAAAAACAAAACTAAATTTTAAGTCATATAAGATCAATGAGATCAGATATAATAATAAAAATTAAAAATAGATATTTGGTACAAATACTGCTTAACAGAATTAGTCGTTGCACTGAAAATGTCGAACTCTTGCACCACATACGATGGAGTAAGTAAGTAAGCTGACCGTAATTTGTACGACAGTGAAGGAGGTTGAATGTTTTCCGGTTATTACATAGTATAGGGTCATTTCGCCGGTTTCGCGACCACCTTTAGTAGGCGACCATTTGACGGGCTAAGTTTCTTTAAATCAAGATAATAGTATTTGTAGAGGTAACGTAAATAAAAAATAAATTTCACGTAATTAATAAATAATTATGAAATAAGAATTTACACAGTTTGAAACAATTAGGTTAACCCAGAGCCGAAAAAAAATTGCTGAATGCGCATCTTTATTCAGTGGAGTGCGGAGGTGTCGCGAGTTGAAAAAAAAATAACGCGGGGCGCGGCGCTCAAAGGTAAGTTTTTATTACTTATTTCATGTTTTAGACACAAGTTAGATGTTAAATTGTACAATCGATAAATTTTCGTCATTATTTAGTTGTAATTTGCTATTTTTAAACTTAATTGTAAGATAAAATCCAGTGGTCGGTAACCGAAATGCATATTTATCAAAAACGTTAGATAGCGACCACATGGTCGCAAACCGACAAATGCAGCAGTATTTTGTTATAATTAATATGACCCTAATTCTTCATACAAGACTATTAAAATTTTGGCTGCAGCATTCTATACGTTTCTCTTTATAGTTCTTTGGTAAGCGACCACCAGTTTCTTTGAAAGAACTTTGTTTATTTTACGTACAAACATTAGGTGCTAGAGGTGGTCGCAAACCAAAATAATCGAAATAAGGTTATTGGTTTCCGGCCACCATAATTTAGTATGAGAGAAATAACGGCCGCAAACAGAAATAAGTATGAAAGGTCATTGAGTATGCGACCACGAATGATTATTTGAATTTGTTTGGTTATTGAAATGTCCGTATAATAATTATTTTAAACTTGTGAAGCTCACACGATTTGTTAACATATTTACATTTTACCGGGTCTTAATCGCGTATTATTTTTAATTCGCGATTAAGACCCGGTAAAATGTAAATAATTATTTTAGCAAGCAACCATGTGGTTGTACCGTAATCTGACGAAAACTAATTTTACTATTTCTCTGTTTCAAACAATAGCTGGATGGAGCTCCCAAAAAAGAAAAAGACTGTCCAGTACACGGAAGAAGCTCTGAAAAAAGCTCTCGATGCTATTCGCAAAGAAGGGAAAGGAATAAGAGAGACTTGTAGACTGTATCAGATCCCAAGGACTACAATACAAGATCGGAAAAATGAAGAGAAAATGAAGACATGAAAAATACTACACCAGATAATTACAAATAACTGAAGTTGATTATTTTTAATAATATATTAATGAAGAAATATATAATGATTATGAATAAAAATAACATTACACCAAATGATTACATATTTGTTATTATTAAAAAAGCAATAAAAATATGTTTAAATTGATCATAAATGTTTGATTGGCCTAATATTTTTCATACTAAAATAGCGGTCGCAAACCAGTTCACTGTGGTCATTAACTGATAAAAATGGTCGCAAACCAACGATTTCGCTATATTTTCACTTTTTCAGCATTTTATAAAAAAATATATTTGTATGTATTTAATTTTATATGTTTTATCCAAACTAGACTATTTTTAGGACGTATTTACGTTAACGTATACTATTTAGTGTGTAGACAACATTTTTTTTTACTGATCTGAAGTGGGCAACCCAGCTAACTGGTCGCTAACCGGCGAAATGACCCTACTTACTTTTTTTTTTAAACCCACGTCTTGTTGTTATCCTTGACCTTAATAGTGTACATAATATTATGCTGCAGGTGACGTACGGGTTCGAGGGCTGCCTGGCGGACGTGCGGCTGGGCGGCGCGCTGCTGCCGCTGGAGGCGGGCGGCACGTCGGCGGACGGCGGCGCGCAGCTGGCGCGGCGCGTGCGCGCGCGCGTGCAGCACGAGTGCGGGCCGCTGGCCGCGCCCGCGCCCTGCGCCTCGTACCCGTGCCTCAACGGCGGCACGTGCCGCGACGTGCCCGACCTGCTGGAGGGCGAGGCGGAGGGCTACGCGTGCGAGTGCCACGCGCGCTTCGCGGGCCGCCACTGCGAGCTGGACTCGGCGCCGTGCGCGTCGCAGCCGTGCCTGCACGGCGGCGCGTGCGCGCCGGACGCGGGCGCGGGCGCGGGCGCGTACCGCTGCGACTGCCCGCCCGGGCTGGCGGGCGAGCGCTGCGAGCGCGGCCGCTGGTGCGCCGCGGGCGTGTGCGCGCACGGCGGCGGCTGCGAGGAGGGCGAGGGCGGCCCGTCGTGCCGCTGCCGCGGGTACTACGGGCCGCGCTGCCAGCTCGACGTGGACGAGTGCGCGGGCGAGCCCTGCCTCAACGGGGCCACCTGCCTCAACGAGCCCGGCTCCTTCCGCTGCCTGTGCCCGCCCGACAAGACCGGTACGGACTCCGGCCGGATGACGCCGCGCACGCGACGGCCTCCCGCTGACGCCGCTCCTTCTCTTGCAGGCATGAACTGCGGCAACCCGCTGTACTCCGACGCGGTGATGGCGGGCGGCGGCGCGGGCGGGTCGCGCGCGCTGAGTGAGCTGTGGCGCTGGGCGCTGGGGGCGCGCTGGCCGCTGGTGGCGGCGGGCGTGGCGCTGCTAGCGCTGCTCGCGATGGCGGTGCTGCCGCTGTGGCTGCGGCGCCGGCGCCGGCCACCGCCGCAGCCGCTCAACAGCGCGACGGAGAAGTTGCCGCCGCGCGCGTCCAAGCTGTCCAACCTGGAGGCGGTGCGGCGCGAGCGGCCCGCGTCCTGCGCCGAGCCGCCGCCGCTCAACAACGTGGACACGCTGCGCAGCTACGGCTCCGCCGGCGACGAGCTCGAGGGCATCCCGCCCGACTACCGCCGCAACCTCAACATCGACGTCTCCGACCGCAAGCCCTGGTCGGAGCAGATGCACCTGCAGACCTTCGTCGACAACAAGATCTACAACGGTAAGCCGCCGCCCGCCGCCCGGCCCGGCCGCGCGGCGGGCGGCGGCGCTGACCTCGCTCTGTCCGCAGACCTGAAGGGCTCGCTGGGCGCGCGGCGCGCGGGCGAGCCGCACCTGCTGGGCGGCTACCACTGGGACTGCTCCGACTGGTGCGGCGGCGGCGGCGCGCTGCCCGGCATCAGCGAGGTGGCGGGCTCCGAGCGCCCCGACTCGTCCTCCGCTTCGCCGCGCGCCTCGCCACGCGCCTCGCCCCGCGCCTCGCCGCGCGTACCGCGCCTCGACACCGACTCGGCGCCCGAAGACGCGGACCGCACCGGTGAGTGTCCCTGCCCCCGCGCGCCCCGCCCCCGCTCCCCTCCCTCTCTGACTGTCTGTGTGTCTCAGCCACGACGTACCTGCTGCACCCCGACGAGTACCTGCCGCGGCTGGGCGGCGTGCGGCGCCGCGGCCGCGACCCCGACGCCGCCAGCCTCATCACCATGCTCGGTAAGGATACTCCGCCCCGTCTCGTGGGTACGTGTCGTGTTGTCGTCGCGTGTCTACGTGTTGTCGTTGTGTTGCAGAGGAGCGCACGTCGCTGCTGGGCGGCGAGGACGCGGGCTCGGGCAGCGAGCTGTCGGCGCACCTGTGCGAGATCGAGGACTCGGACGCCGAGTGCGAGGCGGGCGCGGGGGCGGGGGCGGGGGCGGGCGCGGGGGCGCGCGTCACGGACGTGTGACGCCGGCCCGCGGCGCGCGCGCGCCCCGCCCGCGGCCTGTAGCCGCACGACTGACTAGTGTGTAGTGACCGGATCGCCCGACGGGACCGATCGGGACCGACTCTGTAAATAGTGTGCGAGCGAGACTGAACGTGCGAGTGACGAGCGACGACATGTACTCTTAATGAATTGGTGCTCCGATAAATAGTTTCATATCATAACCTTTAACTGCGAGTTTGTGAAGATCGAGCGAGTCCTTCTAGGTTAGCGAATTGAATTAGGGATATATTTTTGTATGCCCGATTGTAAGGCGGGTGCGGGAGGGCTCCGAGCGCGCCCGCTCTCACTTCTGTCACATTTTATGTAATGAAATTTAATTTATTGAAAGTTATTGTGTCAGTATTGAAGGTTATTATTCAGTATCGACATGAATAAAACAAGACTCAAGTAAAAACAATACAATGTTTTTTTATTTATAAACATTTCTTATTTAATCCTTCATTCCATCCTTCACACGAGGTGTGGCCCAAGTGGACTCTACTCAGTGGCGTGACGTACCTAGTGGGGAGGCCGACACCCAAGCTGCGCCATGTGAATAACTTATCAAAGTTTCTTTAATTTTGTCACTCTCTTACTTGCTAAGAAATTAACATCAAACTTCGAAGACACTACTAGCAGACATAGAGTCTCAAATTTTGAATGCAATAGTGTTTTTTCAAGGGGTACCTACCTAAAATATTTTGCACTTTCGGTCTAGCTTTTTAGATACCCTAACTGCATAATTAAACCCATATCGATAACAGATAAATACGCAGTTAATGAATCCGTGTCCCTGTATCATCTATATTAATATTATAAAGAGGTAAAATTTGTAAGTTTGTTTGTATGTTCGAGGTAATCTCAGGAATTATCAGTCCGATTTGAATAATTCTTTATGTAATAGATAGCCACATTCAACGGGAAGGTTATAGGCTACTTTTCATCCCGAAATTCCCACAGGAACGGGCACAACGCGAGTAAAACCGTGTAATATAATGGAATATTAGATGTACCTACCTATATTATTGTACCAAAAAGGTACATAATCCCATCAATAAATAAATAATGGTCTCACTATGGAAAACTTACCCACGGCGTACAAAAATCAGGCTGAATTTATAGAACAATAAAACTCGTAGTTTGCTATGGTGAAATCAAAATGTGATACCTGTTTATTAAAGCTGTCTACACACCAAAGCCGCCGGCCCGGCGGCACGAACCCGGCGGGCCGGCGGCTTTGGTGTGTAGACAGCTTTAAACTCAAGACAAAACTAGTAACGCCATCTACTGAAATTTCATTAAACTATTCCCTCTATCTATAATTTACGTTGCTTCTTCTTCATCGAGTGGATGGTCAACCTGACCAATCCTGGTGTCAGAGTTATTGAGCCGCCAAAGGCCTCTGAGACACGGCTCATGTAACGACGACTAACTGACCTCTACTATATGGACTGGCTGCAGTCATAATAATTTTGTGCCTATTTGAGTGTCGCCATTTTGGCGCTGTAGGCCACTGTAGGCAGATACGAATCTCCATGGAACTAAAATTAGTCTTATGTCGACTGTGTACAGTCCGGCAAGTATAACTT
Organism: Cyclophora albipunctata; assembly: GCA_963082685.1. Taxonomy (NCBI): domain Eukaryota; kingdom Metazoa; phylum Arthropoda; class Insecta; order Lepidoptera; family Geometridae; genus Cyclophora; species Cyclophora albipunctata. The sequence goes on along the minus strand of OY720114.1, from coordinate 11,963,032 downwards.
GGCGCGGCTGTGCGCCCACTGTGTTCAATGTCAATGTACTTTTATAACTGCTTCTCTTGTACCAATTTTTATCACTTTAGGCATGATGATAGCACAGTAGTTATTAGCAAAATATTCGCAACGATGTTTACTATGAACTCGGAAGTTTCAAAGTGAATTTTCAAGAAAACCGTTTTAGTTCCTCAAATCGCCACCGCCAACTTATACTTGCCGGACTGTACCCATATTTGCTTGCAGTGAACGTCAGAAATAGTTCTCGGGAAACTCGTAGGGGCGCTTCAAATTGCCACACAAAATTAGCTGTCATTTGTATGACAGACAGAGAAGAGAGTCTGCTTCTCGTTCTCTGTGCTAAAGCAGGGTTTCCACTGCAAGCGGAGCGGGCTCATTAATGACTCCGTTTAATTACCATTGCGTTACTTGTATAGACGCATAACACGCAAAAACAAAAAGTCTTAACAAAACACGCAATGGCTGCCAAACGGAGTCATTAATGGGTCCGTTCCGCTCGCAGTGGAAACCGGGCTTTATGATGAGGGCACGTTAAGCCGTCGGTCCCGGTTACTTTCTACCACTGACTTCTACATAATATGGACTGGCTGGGCTGTTACCATACAAATTGTACAAATATAAATTGTACAAATGTCTGTCTCTCTCTCTCATATAAAAAGCAAGCTAGATATTTTCGTTTCGTCTTTCTATTTCGCATTGAACAGTGTGGTGGCGCCTTCGTGGGTGTCGCGACGATTATTTTTGTTGATATTATATAAACTTTGCTCCATCCGGGTGTCCCTTGACACCTCTCAAGTTTTTTTTTATAAATTCTGTGCTGTGCTCATGTTTCCGTTCCGGAATCAGAAATAGTAAAAATTTCGTTAACACTGTCAACGTCAAGCATTCCTTTTATGTCATATGTCATTTTTGAATATCAAATCAATACTCCTTTCTTGTCTTGTCAAAATTATCAAATTCTAAACAAATTTAAGGTTATGTTGCATGTGTACGATTTGCGTTTCAAAACTTTCAAATAATTATTATTTATTACAATTTGTTTAACATCAAATTAGTACATAATTAAAGTATTTCAAAATGCAGCACGACGACGTAAGAATATTCTCGATTTATAAGTGTTTACGGTGTTAATCAATTATATTTTTTTAACATTTACATTTAGACATATTCTTTCTATGTTTATTTTAGGTTGTGTGGGCTATCATCAACAAAACACAATGTTCCCACAAAGTTACGTGAGTATATTAATATTACATAGATAAATTAATTTTACAATATAAAGTAGAATTTAATTCATTCAATTACCGACAAGTGTTATTAAAAAGTTTACCGCAGTCCCCAGAGTTCGGAATATATTTCTTTCTCGGAAAAACTCAGTTTATTTCAGGCTTTTACTAAGGATCCAGCAGTGATTCTAGGTTAGAATTATCTTGAAACAATAACTACACCTAGTGAATCTAAAGGCAAAGGAGTTCGCAGCAGTGTCTATAGACATACCATAACTTTAACATTACCTATTACACAGTCGTGATATATTCCTACTTTTGAGATGTCATACAGACAATTAAAATCTATAACTACATTAAATCTTGCTGGCAATTCCCAGAACAAAAACCCAACAGTTCTGCCGCAATGAGTACAACCTGACGGGGTTATGCAGCCGCGCGTCGTGTCCGCTCGCCAACAGCAAATATGCAACAGTCAGAGAAGAGAACGGTGTCATATACCTGTTTATGAAGACTGCTGAGAGGTGACTACTTGTTTGGATACTGTCTCTCTTCTAAATCTGACTCAAAACATATGGTTATTTTGCCTAATTTGATAAGAAATAATAATAATGTTTGTCTATGTTTAAGATTGAATGTATCAGGCATTTACTTTTTAAATAAACTATTTGTATTTGTAAAAAGACTGTATCGAGCAGTATGGGAATAGTACATTGCAAATCACATTTGTCAAAATGTGTTCATTTCAATTAGTATGTGTGGATTTTTGCAATTATAGACACATTAATATATCACTAAGTAGGTAGTTTCGTATTGTTAACATATTACTACGGTTTTTTTTGCGGCACAGAAGGTTGTTTTAGTGAATAAAAACATTTACTTTTATTTCCCAATGTTTCAAGTGGATTGGAATAGGTACTTTATTACTTCCGAGTTCTAATAATATAGTATTGTTTTGGTTACTATTTACTAGCATCACAAATGAAGTTATTAATCTGAGAGAAGACATAATGTGACTCATTTTATTCAGTTTCTTTTATCTGTTATTGTTCAATGTATCCGTTATGGAGTAGATTTGTTTGTTCTAACTTTTTTTTAAATACCTTTTCTTGCATCACCAACCAAAATATAAAATCTTATTACTGTTAATTTCTTGATTCCAGAGTAATGTTCCCCGCCAAACAATGGGAGAAAGTGAAACTCTCCCGTAACTTCGAGAAGGCCATTTACCAGATAAATGAGAACCTCCTCTACTGGCCTTCCTTCATCAAAGCCAAGTGCAAACAGAGATTCGTCAAAATAACACAGTATTTGATACGGATGAGAAAACTTAAACTTAGGAGAGTGTAAGTATTGATAAATATGTACAATATATTTATTTGTATTAGTCCTAAAGTGTATACTAAGGTCCTGACTACTAGTAACTACTATAAGCTGTTATTCAAACCAAAGACAACGAAAGAAAAAAGGTTTACAGATGAAGTAAGAATGGGATACCTATGTTCTCTACAGAAGAAATTTTCTGGTTGATAAATTGGTATTATAGCAGTTACTTTGTTAGAAAGTAAGAATATTTTGTCTTTTTGTTAGTACATACACCCTAATCAAGATTTTTGTAATGGATAGCCACATTCAACTGGATAGTAGTCGTTACATGAGCCATGTCAGAGGCCTTCGGCGGCTCAATAACTCTGACACCAGGATTGGTCAGGTTGACCATCCACTCGATAAGAAGAAGAACAGGAAGGCTATTTTTTTTTCCCGAAATTCCCACGAGTACTGGCACAACGTGGGTAAAACTGCGGGACTGCGCTAGCTATCCTTAGATATATCTAATTGTTATACCATTTTGTGTGTTTCAGAAAAGAGATTGTTCCAATACAACGTAAGATTGAAAGGCGAGAGAGACGCAGAGAGGAGAAGGCGTTAGTGGCGGCGAGGATAGACAACGCGATCGAGAAGCAACTGTTGGAGAGACTCAAAAAGGGAACGGTCAGTTTACCAATATCAATTGAAGGTCTCATCTGTTAGTGTGTACAGCCTCCGCAGTCTTGTGGTTTGAGCGCTCGGCTCACGATCCGGAGGTTCCGGGTTCGGTTCCCGGTGGGGATATCTCATCGAAATCTCTTTGCGAGACTGTCCTCTTTGTGTTTGGCTGTACAGGCTGAATCACCTGATTGCCCGAAAAGTAAGATGATTCCGTACTTCGAAGAGCACGTTAAGCCGTCGGTCCCGGTTACCTTCTACGGATAGTAGTCGTTACATGAGCCGTGTCAGAGGCCTTTGGCGGCTCAATAACTCTTACACCAGGATTGGTCAGGTTGACCGTACACTGGATGAAGAAGAAGAAGTGTGTAGTACTAAGTGCTTAGTAGTAGCAAACATTCATGGAAAGTGGCTTGCCCAGTTTGAAGTCAAAATGGAACTATTTCACTTGAAACAAACAATAATTTTCTACAGCGTATCCTTTCCCATAGGAATATCGAAATACAAGTAGTCTTGTTGAGCAACAGACAGACAGAATTATGTGGCCATTTATTACGTCTGCTTTATCCAATTAATTTCTCCTGCAGTGGAATTACATATCATTTAAGACTAATGACACAGTGGCAGTGAGAGTGCTTACTGTGTCGGGGGTTGCGGGTTCGATTCCCGCCCGGCGTCAATAATAAGTGAAGACATAGTTGTTGGCGACGACATCTAGGTGCCATTCTTATAAACAAAGTATTTGTGTATGTATATGTTACGTTTTTTGTGTAGTTTTAGCCTAGGTTAGAACTAGGTGTAGCCGCACTTCGGGTATTAGCCGTAACATATATTATGTAGTAGTTAGTTAGATTCCATAATACAAACTTAGAGCTTAGTCTTTATTTATTCGAATCATCTTTCATTTTCAGTACAACGACATCTACAACTTCCCTCAAATGGCATTCGATTCCGCGCTCAAAGCAGAAGAAATCTCGGACGAGAGCGAGAAGGAAGATGAATCGGACGAAGAGGAAAGGGAGAGAGAGATGGAGCCCGAGTTGGAGAGAGAACTCGAGAGAAATGTAGAGGTGGATGAGTTCGTAGAGGGAGATAGCGAGATGGACAGTGATGAGGTGAGAAAGAGATAATAAGATAATTTCGTAGAGCGGTTTGTTTACATTTTAAAGCTTATATAAAGTAAGTTTGGATGGTTAGTGTCCAACCTTGGTGTCGGAGTTCAGAGCCTCTGACATAGTTTTAACGATTGAAGCAACAGAAACCAAAAATTTTATGAATCAATAGAATAGGCTGCTAAATGCTTAACCCTGGTATCGGAATTTTTTGTCCGCCTAAACGACGATTTGGTCTAACAATTGAAAAAATGTCGTTCGTTAATGTCTATTTTTTCTTTGATTCGTAACATAACATACGTTTTTTATCATGAATTATTTATTATTTTTTTTACAGGAAAGCGATTCTGGTAGAAAAGAAAGTGCGGAGGTCGATAGTGACTTTGAATCTGAAACATCTGACATTGAGGTAAAAACCATTTATTATTATATTTACACTCGCTGACCCGGCAAACGTTTTGTTGCCATATAACAATTGAAGGAGTGGACCCTAATCACTATAAATTGAGATGTAAGCTATCCTATCTTTCAAGTTGGTTGATCCAACTTGAATGATTGGAATTGCACACAGTGTGCAATTCGATCAATCAAATTTAAATTCGGTTCAGTAGTTTAGGAGTCCATCGTGGACAAACAACGTGACACGTAAGTTTTATTTAGAGAGATCAATCCATCATTTTATCGTTCAAATTATTTCACACTAGCAGCGCCCCGCGGTTTTACCCGCGTTGTGCCCGTTCCCGTGGGAATTTCGGGATAAAATGTAGCCTATAGCCTTCCTCGATAAATAGACTATCTAACAGTGAAAGAATTATTCAAATCGGTTCAGTAGTTTCTGAGATTAGCGCGTTTAAACAAACAAACAAACAAACAAACAAAACAAACTCTTCAGCTTTATAATATTAGTATAGATTGGATTACCGAAAACCTTAAAAAGTTTGTTATGAGATTGTACAATTTTTCACGAATTACTTTTAGACACTAAAAGGAAAGTCCTGTATTAGATATCATATCACGAATTGGTACTCGTATTACGCGAGCTGATTTCGATGACATTATTGTTCATATAAGCTCCAGGCTTCTATTGTATTAATACTAGGACAATAAAACTAATAATCCCAAGAACATTTCCCATACATCATTATCTCGTTTCACAGGATATGGCTGAATCATTAAGGGCGAAGAAACCGCGCGTCGAGATAGAATACGAGACGGAGCCAGTGGCCAGCGTGACAAAGAAGAAAATCAAACATTGATAGTTAATTTTATACTTTATTTTAATAAATAATATCTGTAATACTGGCGAATTGTGTTTTAATACGATATTTTCTATGAAGTAGTCCGAGTGCGGTCTAAAGTATTATTTCCACCGTCTTCGGGAATTTTCGTTCAGAAAAACCGCTTTTCATCGGTTATCAAAGGTTGCTGTTGTATATTATATAAAGTGTGTACATTATTCTGTCCATCCATGTCTAATCGCCAGTTTTTTTCTCATAGAAACATGATTGAAAAGCAACAGTAACCTCCGTCGTACGTCCCGTTTCAACAAATAATAATGATTGAAAAAGTTTTAGTATTAATTAGTTTACGTTACTTGTAGGACGAACTAGATTAATTAAAAATGTGTCCAATAAGTATGTACACCGAAACCGAATTCAAATTAAAAAGTGATTAGAATTCGGCGGCTGTCCTCGGCTGTGTCCAATTATTATTTCTCTTTTATAAGTTTCTTGGTCTGATAATTAGACATTAATTGAGGGGGAATTATCGGCCGTATTCAGAGTCGGTTCACTTCATCTCGTACAATAGCCAATTGGAATACTTCAACTGATTTGCATTTTGGCGTGACGAGACTTGAGTATGCAGGTTTTAATGACACAATTGGGCTTTTGAAAAAAAAATTTTTTTGTGATAAATTGAAAGATTATATATTAGTTTTATAGCAAAACTATTTTTATTTTATTTTTTTCGCAATAATTCAAAAGTTATTTCAAAATAAAAATTATTTTTTGAATCCAGTACCGAAGACACGCCGACAGCTCCCGAACAAACCCGAGCGCGTGTGACGTCATAATGTTAGTTAATGTTAATGAAAAGAGGTTCGGTTACATCGCAAACTTTTTATATGTTTATGAAAAGAGGTTCGGTTACATCGCAAACTTTTGGAGGGAAAGAGAATAGAAGCGCGGGAATCTTGATTGTAAACGCTGTACGTACTTATGGTTAAATAGCTATAACATTATGACGTCACAACTACGGTGACCAATCTTGGCGCGTTTATAGTCACGTGATTTTTATTTAAATTTCATCAATTTTTAATTGTTTATAATTAATTGAAAAAAATATTATTAATAATATTATAATATCAATATTATTAATAATAAAGTTTTAAAATACATTAAAAAAATCAATATTTTTTTTTTCAAAAGCCCAATCTGTTTTCTTTGTCAAACGTAAGCAAATGTACAGAGGGATTTAATCGGCTAGTTGCGGCTTTAGGTATACAAGAGCGTCGAGCGTTATCTCCGTACCTAATTGTTATATACTTATCTCTGTAGCCACTTAGTAGATCTTTTACATAGGTGTTCTAATGCAAAAACCTACATAAATTAAACCAAGTTTTTTTCACTTGATTTACACAAAACCCATTACTACCCCAAACAATGTTCCTAATTCAAAATACCTTTATTGTGTGAGTTAATTAAATAAAAACCTGCATTCGTCCATTAGGTAAACAATTAGCCGGGATGACGATAAAAAGTAAACTCAAACAATAGCGCTCGCCGGTGACTAATGACTTCTACATAAATAAAGGGACGCCCCGAGTCGACGTAGCTCGGGTTTCGTGCTTTTCCGATAGAGGTATGGGGAAAAGTCGCTATTATTAATGTAGGTATCGGTGATATCTAGTCACACCCTACATATAGGTTACTTCTTTACTTTACTACTACGTTTATAGCTAACTACCTAATAAGTACCAAAAATCAGTAGTTAGGTAATAGTTAAGAGGATAATTTAGGTAAGTACTGCTAATGTATGTATTTAAGGGAAGCGCCTTGATGCAATTTATACGAGTAGGTACCTACTTACATAATTAAGGTGTTTTTTTGTCTTGTTTGAACGCGTTAATCTCAGAAACAACCAAGGGAAGGTTATTTTTCATCCATAATTCCCCCGGGAGCGTGCACAACGCGCGTAAAAATAAAACGCAGTAGGTTATTTAGCTTACACATAGATAAGATTAAATAAGTCATAACGCTTTTGTGTTCAAAAAAATCTTGATTGTCCATAGCAATACCGCTCAATTAAACAAATAACAATACTTACATTAACAATTAATGATAAGTGAATCCCAGATCAGTTTCCTCAGCCGCACGAGGCCCGAACCCACTCTCGTGCGTGACAAAATATCAAATAGAGGTAGAAAAATTATTTGTAATTTTTCTCACTCGACGGGATACCTGCCCGTGACACGGCTATTAATCAGAATTAATAGGTAAGTAGGTACTTACATTGAAGGTAACTGGCGGAAACGTAGCTAATAAAATAACAGTATTGTTATTAGCTACGTAGTTACGTAATACAAGTAACAATATGAATATTTGTACTTTTATTCATAACCTTATATACATATTTAGGTACTAGTGTGCAAGATGCGGACTTTATTCACATTTTACCCACGGTTGTTAGTTACTTGTTAGACTCAAACCAAACTATTCTAGACCTGTAGGGGCTGTAGGTACTAACTAAGCACCTAACTAATTCCTCATTACCTACACCCCTACTCTTAACTATGTTTTGTAACCGCCTGACGCGGAACACCTAATTCTTTCTGGCCCTTAGAACCTTTCTTTAGCTATAATAATATCTTATGTTATGACCCATACCTATGTTTTATGGAATTGTTCTTACAACCTAGATAGATTGTTATTGCTTTCTAGGATTATAACAAAACCATCAGTTTAAGTGTAGGTAAAAAAAAGTGAAGTAGCTTGTAATATCCCACAGCTGGGCAAAGGCCTCTCATCTAACTGATGATATCAGTACAGTGAGGAGGATTAGGCGTAATCACCCCGCTAGCTTAATGCGGGCTGGTGATCTCACCCGAGCCATGTTTGAAAAGTAATCCGAAGACATGTTTCGCTCGTATCCGGGACCAATTCCCTGAATCCGGGACCTCAGTCTTAGCAAGCAAATGGCACATGGCACTAGATCACTGATTTAGAGAGTATTAAGTAATCAAACAATAATACTCGTAATCCCTCTATTACGACCTGCTTAGCACCAGCCAGCCTATTACTGTTGTCCGCCGGGATCGAACCCAAACACCAAGTGTCATACAAGTAGTAACCACTATTACCTCTGGTCTATCACAAGTCCTTAATTCATGTTGCCCACTGGTGTCGATTAATATTGAATACTAAACAGATTTAGCTCTAACTGTTGCGGTGGCCCAAACCGCGCAAACCCATTCATTTGATTGAAACTTCAGATAAAATGCATGTTTCAATTAGGTCAATACACTCGCGATTCTTTCAGCGCTCACTGGTTTTATGAGCAATATACCGTTTAATATTTTAGAGGATAAAACTGCAAATAAACATGTTTATTTTTTAGTAACATGTTAAAGTACAAAATCGAAATTCTCATTGATATGTATTGTACTTAGGTACAAAGGATATGTAATAATAATAAGATATACATACAAAGATAATAAAAAAATCTTTTTTTTATATATCTTCTGATATAAAATAGATATACAAAAGATATACAAAGGATAAGTCACCAAAAACACGGTAAATCAGACCCAAACTAAGCTCAAGGCTCTAAATGGAATCTAAATTACTGAAAATATTTTTTTAGTTTATTGCTCGTATAAGTAGATACTCTGATTCAAATTTATTCGTTTACCATAATGTAAATAAGTAAATTACACCCCGATACTTCAAATCTGGTCCAACCCAACCGAGCGGATTATTTAGTGAAGGTAATTTAAACAAATTTTCAAGGTATTTTAATTACAGAATCTTCAACGAAGTAATAATAATAAAAAAGTAAAAGTATTGCCATGTACTAAACGTGCCACTGCTGCAATGCTGGGTTAAGACCGTTCATCTCACTGAACAATCAGCACAGTGAACATGGACTTAGTTTGACTTGAAATAGGTACTTGGTTTAACTATAAATAAATGAACATTATTTGTGAATGACATCTGTCATAATAAGCGTCTTAGTTATTTCAGTGTCGACGTAACGCAATGACTTCGGGAGTAAACACAACTCTGTGGATACATATATAGAAGTATATATAACCATACCGAAGAAGTTGGTTCCTTGTACAGTACATAACTAAGTAAAGGCGTGTACAGAGATCTCCATTTTGAGATCGTTACAGAACGTGTATATATGTTCGTTGTTTGGAAACAAATTAATGTTACCACCTACGATGTGTTACTGAACTCCCGTTATAATTTTAATTACTTTCCCGCGTGCCAATGAATAATTAATTTGCTAACTTGCAGATGTTAATTATGCACAATCACTGTGGCTTTTCAATTAATTAGTCTATGGTAGATTGTTTAGAATGTTTGGCTAATGTCATCCACCATTTTGTTTTTGATAATTACTTAAAATGGTGGACTCTATTGTCTCTAAAATTCATTCCATTGTCTATTAATTTTCAAACCAATTTCATATTTAGAGAAAACACAATGTAGATATTTTGTGGTTAGATATACGAAATACTTCACTAAGCTAAAATCTAATTACTGAAATGTTTATAACTATATTATTAGGCTTTCTCTCTTAATCTTTTGAAAACAAATGGATGAACATCACCCACCATTACTTTGTACCGTCTCTTGCGTCTACATAAAAAGGTATCGTCTTAAATTATCTCGTTAGTTCGGTACATTCCCGAGTATTCTCTGCGGAGTATCGTGTCTTCGGCGATACCATTCTTTGAGAACCGACCGGCCGCAGGGGACCTCACCAGTTATCAATTACAACTATAAAACGGCGTCTTCACTAGCTCCTGAAAAACCCTGAAAATAAGGCTAAGTAAGGTTGTTAGGAAAATAATAATGTTCATATTGTAAGAAGGGAGCTATGAACCTAATTATAAACACGAACCGAGAACAATGAATAAGGGTGTTAATTTTTGTTTTAATTAGATGTCTAAATATATTGTAGTCACAGTTTTTCTGTTCTAAGCTCTTTGATACGTATTTTCCAATTTAGTTAGAAAGTATACTCCGTCATCAGTCATCAGTGAGACAGTACCCTTGTTAGTATCTACGTACCTAATAAGTAGGGCAATAAACCATAGTACGGCTGGTTTAGCCACAGGTTGTTGGCTTACAATAAGATGGTAATACTAGGTTAAAGCGAAGTTCCAGTAGGTCAGTCAATATGGACAGCGCCTTACCCTGTAGTCGTAAACATGGGCCGTCTAGCGGCCGCTCTCGCTTCCAATAGATATTTGTTCTCCATTAGGCACATTAATTAGAGTATCGATGGTGTATCGCTCGGTTAACGATTGATCGAGTGTAATTCATTCCATCGAATTGATTTGCCCCCGAAGAACTCATTCGCGGCTTTCGGAATCGATTAAGATAAATAAAATTTAGCTCTGAGTAAATAGAACGCCGAATAAACTGTTATTAATCTGTTTAGAATGGTTCCCTTTGATCGGCTCTACCGGTAAGCCCCGCCTAAGCGTATTTATGTTGAAATGTAAATAGATTTTTTCTTTGTAAATCTCATATATTATATATATATTTTTGTAATACAAAAAGGGGTTTTTGGTTTAACGGGGTACTAACGGCTTTTTTTGTAATTGAATATCGTGGTTTTGTGGGCGCCTAAACACATTGAGGGAGTGAAACGGGACTCCTATTTAAGTGTAGGATTCTGCTCTGTGTACGTTAAACAACTCGTACATACCTATAGAAGTATTTCCATCACTATACATACACATACTTCTCTAAGCAGATATACTTTTTGGTACAACCGTTAAATAGGGATATTTATCTAGTATATTATTGATCTTATACTATACTGGTATAAACGAGCTGGACGAGGTCAGTTACCTATGGGTACGAAACTAGTGTTTAACTTAGTGCCTACTCTGCGAAGAGCTATTAAGTACCTAATTTAGGTAGGTAGCACATCTATCAAATTAATAACATATATCCATTGAGTTCTAAACTTTAGTAGGTACATTATAAGTCAATGTACCTATATGTATATCGGACAAATACGATAAGGTACTACGGTATACCCAATATTTGTTGGCACAGTCTAATAAAGATGAATATTTTTCATCCAAACCCCGCTATATTCCGTAGCGGCAGTAATTAAGGTACTGTACCTCTGTACCTCGCATGCCACCCTTCGGTATTTCGCAATATCGGCCCTGGCTCGGCTCGGCGTCACCATTCATATGAAATATTTAGGATCCCACGTCAAGGCGCTTTGTTCATTAATAATAATATTTGTTTTGTTCCGATAAATATGAGTTATGGGAATTATGAGGTGTTTATTAGGTGTGCGGTATTGTGGGGTAGTGAACTGTTCAACTAAGGTTTTTTGAGGGATAACGTTATTAGAATAGTTATAATCATATTTTACAAAAAATAAACGGACTTCTGTTCCATTTTTTGGGGAAATATGAAATGATATTGGCTTAATACCATTCTTGAACATTGGGTTAGGCCAACATAAAAGTAATTATAAGCAGATTATCTTTCCCAGAGCCGAAACGAGTCCCCTAGGGACCCTAGGCACCTGGCATTTGCACAGTAGCTTTACCGTAGAACCCTGGCATTTGCACAGTAGCTTTACCGTAGAACCTATACTGAACTTTGCAATAGTAATGCCCAATACCTACTACATATATAACTTTGGCAATGCTAATTAGTTGGTCGTTATTTGAGTATTTGGGGGTAAGTCTTTAAAACTGCAAATAAAAAACAAGTACATACTTAATTCAAACGTCGTATTTTAATGTAAAAGGAAGACGGTGACAGTAACGCCTCCACGTAACACTGATAAAACGGTAATCTTTCCTCTGGCTACCCTAATAAATAAAGCGGTCGGGAAAAAATCGCTGGCTCCCAAAAACCTTCCCCAAGGGAATGCAATACCCCGGAAAATAAGTATTTACATACATAATGACGTCCCCTTGCGCCGATGAAGATCCCGCCCAAAGTAATATCTATTTGTTGTATTTACTCAAACAACACTTGGTGGCGACCTCAAAATGTGGAACCTTATCAAAACTCGTGTTTTGGGCCAAGTTTACATGAATAGAGTTCTGTGGTAGAGTTCAAATTCTACTGTGTCTCTACTAGAGAAAGAAAGCAGCTAGTCTTCACATCTACGAACTAGATTTTTCAATCGTGGAACTGAATCTGTCTACTACGAGTAAACTTTACTTATTTAAACAAAACTTAATTCAAATGATATTTAATTTGTTCTAGTCACGGATAAGCTAGCGCTATAAAATCCATTCTACTACACTTTACTACAGTATAGACGTATAGTGTAATACTACACTATACGTTAACTGCTACCAGCTAGCACATGTAACTGCTACTGCTACGCTGTCGTAAATGGTTCCTTCAATATGCTGAATACTCACAGAAAACCATCACAGAACCTGTTTCTATGAAAATAAAATAGAGTATAAATTCAAGTGACGCTGCGAGCGGGGCCTGGCGTAAAATAAACGGTTGTTTTCGTATAATATCGCCTTTGAATCCCGTGTCGTGTGCTCTTAATTAATATCGTCCGGTGAAAGTCTGCCCAAATATATTAAGAGACGTCGTCTGCACATACCAATTAATTCAGCTTCTGTTTGTTTTGTAAACGATTTTATTTATTGCCGTCTTTGTTTGTACTTCATGTGTCGTGATATGTAATTCAATATCTGGGTAGAGGATTTTGTACATACCTAATTATGTTGCCGTCGTGGACACTAGGAAGTAGGCCCATCCATAGATAAATACCTATTATAATCTTGCAATTTCTGACATTACTGGCTAACCCTACCTATCCGGCTAGGTAACTCTAAAATTATGTCTTTATATTTACATCTTAGGTAATATAAAATTACGAGGTAATAAACCAATAAATAGCGACATACCTCAATGTAACTTATCGCCATATTCACAAAACTTAACGTCCAAAATGCGTATTTAAAGCTATCATTCAAAACTTCACAAAACAATAAAACCTAAGCCTAATCCCTGCGTCAATACAATCGGTCCCTGGGTATTTATTGACGTGTGCATAATCGGTCGGGTGTCGGGTTTCGGGTCAGCGATGACGCCGGGCCTCACTCAGCAGCGAGGATCAGCTGACCTTCAGATGGTCCGCGGTAAATCAGATGAGAGGGCCGCACTTGTAGGGCAGTTGGTTTATAAGAATAGCTGGCTATGAGCTTTGTAACCAATTGTTTAAACTGATTTGTAAGAAGTATATAAGGTAGTTTGGGAGTAGTTCATGGTAAAGGAAACCATTAAAATAACTAAAGCGTGGTTGTATGTGTGCGCACACACAACACAAACACATGTGTTTATATAATGTGTTTATTTTCCCTAAATTGAATACTATGCTCATTAAAATAACACGATGTTTTGTAAAGTTAGAACAATGTGCGAATAAAATTAATCAAAATTCTAATAAGTACCGGTAAAGTGGAAAGTAGCACAAAATTACTTATAATCAAGCCATTTCAAAGCTAAAAAACTGATCCATTAAACATTAGCTTCTCGGTAACCTATATTTGGTAAAAGGTGATAAGTGGAACGGTTTGCGATCGTCCATGATAACGGTTATCGACGCATCTCACGAAGGCTTTCCGGAATGGCCTACGACCGTTGTTTAATTTTATCACCCATCGCTCTATTAGACAAATATTAGCTCAGCTTTTTGGGAGCCTCTACTGTGCTTCAATACGTCCCATGAGCAGGACAGAGGACTATGGAGTAGGTCGAAGGGAAAAATGTCCAATTTTAGAGTCTTACTTGTTTTATATTTTAGAGTCGCATTGGTTTTGCTAAAAGTGTTTGGTGAGTGTGATATAGGCAGCCATTTCGCGTAGATATTTCAGTCAAAATCTTAGGATCATTTAGATATTTTTTTAAAGAATTTAGAAGTAATTTGATAAAGAAAAAAAGTTAAATATCTGCGATGGCATATTACGTCTTTACCTTACAGTGGGACAATACATACTTGTACTTTTTAATCATTTACACTTGTTAATTATTAGTGAAAACATGAGAAGTGTGAAATATGTTAAAATCAATCGTTAATCCAGTCTAGTTAGACGGGAACTCGTTACCGATGTCTCGCCACGGATTAATTATACACCCTCGAGGCGACTGCGGCCCCAGACTTCAAAACTCGAGACTAGACACTTACGGGAATAAATACACCGACATAGACTTGGAAATAAAATATCATAACAGCCGCACGTAATTTTTCTATATTTTCGACTAGAAAATCATAAAAGCACTGTATTCTATCTACTAATAGATACTACTACTAGTGTTTTAGAGAGACAAGAAAAGTGTCTAAGTAGAGTAATTACAAAATATGCTTTGTAGGCTTTCAATCTTAAAAGTAGAAGTAAATTATTAGCCTGTAATATCTCTGCTGGCCTCATACCTCAAAGAAGATATCAATACAGTAAATCTGATGTAGGCTTGAAGGATGCAGGACTTTGGCATGACCCAGTAGGAGGTACAGGATTTTTGTTTAAGGGGGTTTTCCCACTATCTAGTTGTAGTGATAGTGTAGTAGTTTTTATAAGCGGGAGAGGAAACATACTATTATCGGAGGACTCCTATGATTTTTGGGGTTTCGAGACTCTTAGTAAGTAGGTAAATAATAACCTTTAACCTTTACCTTGCCATTTTTGAAGCTCCCACAGTAACTTGTTTCCAAGAATAATTTGTCAATACTTTTTGATACTCCAATAAACTTCGGCCATCTTCATGTGATTTAACAAACAAAACATTTCTGCGAAGTTATCGCAAACAGATGGTGAATAAACAACGCAGTTCAGTGAACAATTCGCTGGAGAAAACATTCAGGTTGGATAAATAGGTAAGTGTATGGAGGTGCTTGGTGGAACGTTGTAACTTCACCCATGGTATAATTTGCCAATGACTATAAAGTATTTATTAGCCTGTACCGTCCCACTGTTGGGCAAAGGCCTTTCATCTCAGTGAAGATAACAGTACAGTGAGGAGGATTAGGCGTAATCACTACGCTTGCCAAATGCGGGTTGGTGATCTCAAACCCGAGCCATGTTTGAAAAGTAGAAAACATGTTTTCGCTCTACCCGGGAATTTAACCCAGAACCTCAGTCTTGGCAGGCGAGTGCACATTACCACTAGACCACCGAGGCGAGGCGAAAAGGCTATGGCTATCGTTATTAAAGTAATTAGGGCTTTTCCTTAATGAAATTTACGAAAATTATAAAGCTCTTCTCAGAGACAAATCAACATTTCAAAGAATATTGAATAATAATCGTTTCTTCAGATTGCTACGGGGCTACGAGGTGCTACGGAGCTACGACAGACGAACTAAACGAACCATCATAACATTGATGTCATTTGTTTTCTACCTATGTCTAGGCAACATTTAATGGATACCTTCCCCTGCTATATAATCTCTTTATTGTATTAAGTCCCGAAATGTAAGCATATACGGCTGATTTTCCAAAGAAAGAAAATTTTACGTCCCTTTATTACACAAGACGTAGCTGAACATAGCTGCTTACGGCACATAAACAAAAACCACCTCTAAAATACAAAATCCGACGCGGAACAGTCCGCATCAGAATAAAACAATGGAATGGAGGATCCTTCGGACCATTGATCAGGTCTTGACCCACATCCGAGTTGTAAATAAGCTGGGAGATTAAACAGGTGCAAGGATTTATCGCGATGCCCGTTGGGACTTCATGTTTTTACTCTTAGATCGAATTTAAAATATTATATTCCGTATCTCAAATAAGATTTCATATTTTCGAGAAGTCGTCGTTTTAGGTAAACTTGTTCTAACTATAAAACCTTTTTGAATATGGATATGATATGCAAATTATTTTTTGTAAATTAATTAATTGAAAATTAATGTTATTCCAGATAGATTGTGACTTCACGGGGGATAACAAACCAATGCCGAGGATTACTAGAGGCGAGAAGTTCCAGTTATCAGCGCGTCTACACAGAAAAAACTCTTTACTTTTATTTTTTTAGTATAAGTATTATTTTTGCTAGTTCCACTTTGAAAGGTGGCAAGACTGAGATTGATCAACGAAAATTTTACTATTCTGGGCTCGTAAAATAAAATGTGATAATAAATAAAAGTAGCGTAAGATAAGGTTTAAATTCCATTCAAACTATTTAATCACAACTTAACCTGTACTATCATTCTACGATCTCCATTTATTTAACAACCTTTTAGTTAGCAATAAAAACAAAATTTATATTTCAACCACACCCTAACTATAATGCAGTCTGCATGTGAAATAAAGGTAGATATTCAGTTTTATTTTAGTCATAGTTCACAAGATATGCGGGCGAACTTCGGAGTTCACGTTCGACTCGCAACGAACGCGAGGAAAGTTCTAGCAATCTGATACTATAAACATACGTGTTTCGATTCTAGATTCATTTATTAGAGAATTTATTAATGTTTGTGACGGTTTGTTACCGTCCTACTCATAGTTTTGAAAGTATTTCTTGAACCTCACGATTTAATAGAATATTAAGATTGCCACTTATTTTTGGTGGCAAAAATTGTGTGGTAATAAATTAGATATAACTTATCTAGTCTAGCTACCTCAAAAATATCTTTATTTCCCCAGATTTTTCACTTAGAAATCATACGCCGCTAATGCAGTTGTTCCGTGTTGGAAACCTTTCAAAGTAATCAACATTTTTCACAACACAGAAGTTTAGTTCGACAATAGACTGAAGGTAAGATCCGAATGAAAAGAGATCCGTCATTGAAGGTGAATAACGAGAGTTGGACCAGGCAAGTGTGCGAATGGAAACCATTGGATGGAGCCACTGTTGCAAAATTCAGTAGAAAAAGTTGAAAATGGTGATTAATAATCACAAATCACCAGTTAATCGAATTCAGAGTATGAAGCCACGTTCTCATAATCCGTTTTTTATAGTGCGATAAACTGTGACATTGCCTTAAAACTTATTTTTCTTCTGTTGTTCTTCTATTGTCACCCGTTGTCCTACGTGAGCGACGAATGCTAAAGACCGTAGAACAAAGACCACTGATTAGACGCGAATATTTATTTATTTATTGTATTAGATACTACAACAATATCGTCATTTTGCACTTCCAAATAACTTAATTACATAATTATAACATTATCAAAACATACCGCTGTGGCGCAGTAATTTTTTAGCGATGAGTGGGGCGGGGTCTGCCGGTATACCTTTGTGTGTTTGGCACGAGCGGATTACTTGCACGCGAAACCCGCTTCCCCGCTTACCGCGGCGGTGCGCGGTCCCGTGTGACAATCGCCTATTCTGTTCTTCGTTTAGTTCTGATTTCAGCCGTTGACAAGGTTGCCTAGTTTGGTTTACAAGTTGCCAAGTGCGCGCTCACGCGTCCCTTCTGCCCCTTTGTGCGATTTGTTATAATTAACTTGGAGGGCGGAACTCGCAGACTTTCCGATTGTTATCTCTTTATAAGTTTGGAGAGCAGAGATCAAAGATTGGGTACGTGTGCTGTTTTATTTGTTACTCGGTTGTACCTAAGTCGAACGGCTTGTTTGAATTATTTCAGCTGGTTAGGCGTTTGTATTGATTGGACAAGTTCAAAACAATGCCAGTCGGGGACAATCACGTTCTTTTGTGAGATTGTACACTCTAGGTGAGTTCACAAGCTGCTACTTGACTAAGCTTATAATGAATTTGTAATATACATTCTACGTAATACAATATTCTGAGTGCACATAAGCCTGCAATGTCCCACTGTGCAAAGGCCTCTCATCTCACATACAATGTCAGTACAGATCTCCCCGATCAGACGGAATCACTACGATTGCCTAATGCGGGTCTATAATTTTCGGGAAAAGTAATGCTTGTTAGAATGCAAGAAAACCAGCGTTCTATGCGATCAATACTTTATTTCTGTTATGTTCAGTACTGTTAAGTTCAAGTACTAATTAATAACAAATACATTTACCTCCGAGACAAAATCCGCCCAAACGGTTCTGTCGCTCACAAGAGCTGGTGCACGCAGGCCCGTCGCATGCCTTAAGGAATACGGATTCACCTGAAAATTAAAAATAGTAGTAATACTAGTAGCACATTGCGTAGTACCCACGTTGTACGATTCGGAATTAAAGGACAAAGTCTATTGTTGTTTACCTGACTCTAAATATATCTCCTGCGCCAATTAACTTCAGTGTTATAGGGCTCAAGTCGTTCAATGTAAATATTTTGTAAAAGCGTTCATCTTTTTAATAAAAACAAGTAAATATAGTATACCTTTAGGGCGAATGATGTCACATTTGCAGTGATCTCCGACGCACGCGCCTCCGGGGAACCCCATTCTTTTACAAGTCTGCTCGCATCCTCGGAAATCGCAGTCGCCTAGCGCATACACATCTTTATCATCCGCACCTGTGTTAATATAAGACATTGAAAGCATAAGTAGCTTAATTATTTTATAAAAGTCTGAGCACAATATTAGTCCAGACAGTCTCCAGCCAAACAGACTCGTTCGATACAGACAAGTCTGTCTTTAATCAATTAACAACAGTTTTCGTTACAAATTATTTAGAGAGCAAAGCGAGTATATCACATGTGTATCGCTCACATTGTCAGGAGACTAAATAACTTTCATCATTCTTCTAAAGGATCTAAACGATTCCTTTGATCTACTCATGTGCCTGATAAACTATACTTCCAGTCTTAATAACTTCATTGCTTGCTTTACTACAATAAACAAGCCTACTTATAAAATTATATTGGGCAAAGGCCTCTCATCAGATATTGTAGATAAATCTAGACTCTATAGAGATTTATTTGGCAAGAGATACAGTTGGCGGACCATAAGGAAGACATATTGCTCGACGAGTATACGGTATACCACAGATAAACTGTATTCACCGACACCTGTCGATAAGTACGAGTACTCGTAAACGATACATGTCGTCACAAGCGTTACCGCGCACTGAATAGAAACCTTTATTAATCTGTTGGTGAATTATTATTTGGCTATATTAATGGCGGTAATCTGAGCGGGAAACATTGGATTTAATTAAAACACGTGATTAATCTATAGAGAGTTCAATTTGTATTCAACCACATAACACATTATAGTTTCATTACCACAGATGGCGCCGGGTTCACGTTGGGTTAAATTATGTAATTCGTATAGGAAAAAATAGAAACTAATTAAACTTCCATCCATACATATATACTCTATACATAAGCGCTTTTTACTAAGTGCATATAAGTAGATGATTTTTTAAATTTTGTCTTTCTGTATGTTTGTTCCGGCTAATCTTTGAAATAGCTGGACCGATTGTGACGGGTCTTCCACTGGCAGATAACTGATGTAAAAAGAAGTATTCAAGCAAATTCCTGCGGGAACAGGTACACTGCAGGGCGTGGCTGGTATGTTATAAAATTTTGTAAGGAGAAGAATCATAGAAAAATTGGCACAAAGATAGATAAGATTATAAAATATTACTTACGTAGGCTATTTTTTGCCCCGAAATGCCCACGGAACGGGTACAACGCGGGTGGAACCGCGGGCGCTGCCAGTTAGTTGCCCAACATTATTTACTAGTCACTGTTTTTTAAAGCTTTCTTGACTGAATTTTATTAAGTACTTATAAGAAAATAAGGTAAACTCACCAGCGTAAATATTCATGTAAATGTTAGAAGCATTTACAAAACAAATGAATCCAATGAAAATAAGTATTTTGGGAATCATTTCCGCGATATTTTATAACGGTACGATTTAGGAATAACTTGAAGAGTTGAAAGACAACTAGTTTGACATTCCTAACGCGCCGGGCTTTTTATAGGAACCAAATGCAATGCGCGTATTTATAAATGACATTTGACGGTGCTCAAAAGCAATTTTCGGTTGAAATCGTCATCGCTAACAACTATGTCTGCACATAGGTATTGTTGACTCCGGGCGGGAATCAAACCCACAACCCCCGACAGTAGTGAGGATTCGCCGGTACTGCCTCACGGGGCTCCGGCTCCAGTCTTGTCGTCAGTCAAGTCAAACCTAAAAAAAAAAAAAAAAAAAAAAAAAAAGTTTGGTATCAAAATGGGGTAATTCGGCCACGCGCGATCGATCTGTGCTATCAGATTTTTGATATCTCTCACGGATCACGAGATAGCTTTAAGGCAGTACCCCTAATTAAACCAAGTCTAATTACCCTATTGTTCCTAATTACGGTCCAAGATCTACTACAACCTCAGTTGTTTACTTAGACTAATTACTATAATTTTTGTTAATTACGGTCACCTATTGTATTGGTGGTATTCGCAAAGTCAATAACAACACTTCTTTATTATTTCATTCTTCTTTATTTATCAATAAATCGGGATTGAAACATATTATAAAGCAATATATCATTGTACAATGTTTCCATATCGAATAATCTTATAAAATCAGACATTGTATTATCATTGTACTTGTAGTATAAGTACAATAAACAGTACTCGCCGCATACCGAAGTCCAATCATTTTGTATCCTATGCCTATTGAAATCCCATTGTCTTGAATTCTTCTTTAAAAATTTTTGATGGTAGCCTTTTGGTGGGCGACCATAGGAATCAAAATATTGCCCAAGACCGTTTATATCAATGTGTATGGCTACCCAGTGACATCCCGGCTTTGTGTCTGGATCTAAATTGCTTATTATGTATGTTGGATTCTGGGTGTATATTGGCAATCGATTTGCAGCATATACATTATATTGTAAGCTCGGATGAATTTTATTTAAATATTTCTGTACCTCTGTTGTATTCATAATGCATACAAAAAACACTTCTCTATACAATTGATCGGATGCAAGTGTTAAATTTAAGGGAAAAATTGATATTTCAAGTCGATGAGGGGGAATCGTGTAATTAATACAAGGTAAGTACATGTTACAAATCATATTTTATTCGAATAACATAGGTTAACACTTTCGCTTAACTACTATAGTCTACACATACATTACGGTTTTTATCAATTTCAATAACATTATCAAACTCTGCATACACAATGCAGTTGATAGTTTTGTGATAATTCATTACAATAGATAAGTGTTGTGTCAGTACACATTCTTTGTGACTTTGACCGTCATTAAGATAAATTGGATAATTAGATTAATGATGGTTACACAAAAATTTTGATAGTGGAATGCAAGTGGTATATATAAACTCCGAAATGTACGAGTATCCACAGTATAAAGTAACAATAAGTGAAGTGTCTAGTCGTGTTCAGTGACTAATAAATATAATTATTCCATCCTTCTTATCTACTACTCTACAATGGAGGTAAGTCAGTTTACAAAATTGTTATTTCTGAAACTGTTCCTTAACTTAATTTGATATACTGTTTGTTTCTTAATTTGATTGTTTCTTGTAATATTTCAATCTATATTTTCCAGAATTCATTCAATAATACTATTGATATCGCCGAAGAAAATACTTATAAACAATATTATTATCCATTGTCAGATACTACAATCGATGAATTGACAATTAATGAACCTTTTAAAGCCAAACAAACAAAAAGAAAGCGAAACCAAACCTCATTGGAGAGTTTAGATGATTTGTTTGAAGCACCACAAGTAAAGAAAAAGAAGCTATCATCAACGGTCTCAAGAAGTAACGGAGAGGGTGGAATAACTTGCTTATCCACAAGCATTGATGATAGTTCGACTCATTTAGTAAAAATTGAAATATACGACCTGAAAAAGTTGGTGAAAATACCTCAAACAGAACACTGGAAAAACGCTGACATAAGAATCAAATACTACACGAACTCCAAAAATAACAACTACATGGATAGTAAAAATTTAATATATAAAATTGCAAAAGAAATATCTAAAACAGATAACTGCAAAAAGTTTTTTTTTAATAACAAATAGAATGCATCAGTATAATTATACCCATTGTTCACGGTCACTATTTAATTACTCACTTTCATAATTATCTATTATACTAATTACCCTACTTTCATAATCACCCTTCAGTATAATTATACCCATTGTTCACGGTCACTATTTAATTACTCACTTTCATAATTATCTATTATACTAATTACCCTACTTTCATAAACACCCTCTATCGCAGTAATATAAATAGTCGAAAAGTGATAATTTCAAAAACATTAAGTCCTTGCAGTTGTCTAGAGTAGTATCAAACAAAATGGAACAAAGTGTTGGAGTGTGTGTTAGCGCTTTTTTCAATATGGAACTCAATGAAGATGATGAGCAGAATTTATACGAACTCTGTGAAACCATAGAAACAACTGAACAGTTGTCTAGAGTAGTATCAAACAAAATGGATCAAAGTGGTGAAGTATGTGTCAGCGCCTTCTTCAATATGGAACTCAATGAAGACGATGAACAGAATTTATACGAACTCTGTGAAACCATAGAAAAAACTGAATTGAATAGTTCGATTTATGATAATGAGCTTGTCAATATCTGTACTGATGTTGAAAAAACTTTGAAGTAAGTTATATGGTTTTTTTATTTTCTAAAATATTAATATACTTACCTTAAAGATAATTATTTAATAACATAAATTTCATATTTCATTATAGTCAACCAGTTCAGATTGGAGGAGCTGTTAAAAGAAGTCGGATTATGCAAGATGCAGCAGATATGGTGACATCAAAAAAATCGAGGACTGAAGAAGGAGAAGCTTCAACTTCAACTGTAGCAGAAGCTTCAACTTCAACTGCAGCAGAAGCTTCAACTTCAACGCCATCACTGAGAGTTCCACCATTCACTGATCAGGTAAATTGTAGTACGTGTCAGGTTTTCGTTAACAAGCGGTATTTTACCAATCATTTAAAAAGTAATTTACACAAAAATAATGTATGGCAATCACATAGATCTTTATCAAATGTATCCGTTGTTGAGTCTGCTTTTGGAGAAAGAATTATATCATATAAAATTAACAGTAAAAACGATCCGACATCTGAAGTAGTATTTGAAACGCCTGAATTATTTTTGAATTCGATAAAAGATGAATTATTCGTTTTGATTGAAGACGCTATTCAACAGCATACTGTTTTTAAGATAAATTTCATATTGCATGCTGACTTTGTACAGCAAACTAAAAATATTTCGAATTCATTTGACTTTCAAACTTGTAATTACATAATTTTTCGAGGAGATGACTTAGATATATTCTTTTCATCTTTATGTAACACTTTAACAAACAAAGTAAGTGCTTTCGAGAGAAAAGATAGTGGATGGAGTCTCAAACAAATCAAATCTATTGATATGAATATAAATAAATTTAACCCACTGCGAGGAACTTCATATGTTGATTTACCTCATGATATAAAATTAAAAAAAGCTATAATCAATGTTAAGAATGCAGACAATTTATGTTTTAAATGGGCATTACTCTCAGGGTTATACCCAGTAAGTAAAAACTCAGATCGCGTATCATCTTACAGTATACATTCTAACAAACTTAAGTTCGATGGTGTACCTTTCCCAGTCAAATTAAATGATATATCTAAAGTTGAAAAATTAAATGATATTAGTATAAATGTTTTTGGCTTGGAATTTAACAAAGAAATGAAAAGAAATAACGTAGTAGGTCCACTGTTTTTAACGAAATCTCGCAAAAGCCGTCATATAAATCTATTGTACATACAAAACGGAGCAAATAGTCACTATTGCTACATTAAAAACTTATCGCGACTAGTTAGCAAACAGCTTTCAAACCAAGAGCATGCAGTTTATATCTGTGATGGATGTTTATTACACTTTCCATCACAAGAGAGGTTAACTAACCATCAAGCACATGATTGTTCTCACATTTGTACAGAACTTCCAAGTAATGAAAAAACAAAGAAAAATTGGTTTGGACAACCAGTATCTAACGATAAAATAAAGTTTGACGGGTTCCAAAAAAAGTTAAAAATACCATTTGTTGTATACGCTGATTTCGAAGCATTTTTAAACCCAATAAAATCATGTCCTAATGATTCGTCTAAGTCATATACAAACAATGTTCATAAACATGAAGTGTATAGTTTCGGATATTATATAAAATGTTCCTATGATGACAACTTGTCAAAATATGAAACATACAGTGGTCCAAACTGTGCACAAATATTTATGAAACGTCTATACAATGACTTAAAAAAAATTTATGCAATAAATAGTTTTCAAAAATGTCCCAAACCATTGTCAACTGCAGACAGAGATAAAATTGCTAATTCTACAAAATGCCACATTTGTGAAACTAATATAAATGGAGATAACGTTCTCGATTTTGATTGGCATACGGGGAACTTTAGAGGTATCGCACACGAAGTCTGTAAAGAAAAGTTCCGAGCCCCCCGATACATTCCAGTATTTCTACATAACCTCAGTAATTATGATGCACATTTCATTGTTCATGCATTAAACTTTGTTGAAGGCGAAGTGGAAGTAATTCCCCAAAACAAAGAAAGATACATTTCATTTTCAAAGCTACTAACTATTAATAATCATAAAGTTCATTTAAGATTTGTAGATTCTTTTAAATTTGTATCATGTAGTCTTAGCCAATTAACTAATAATCTCAAAGATGAACAATTTCACACCCTTAAAAGATGTTTCCCTAAAGATGAAGATTTTAATCGTCTTAGAAAAAAGGGTATCTACCCTTATGAGTACATGATATCTTATGACTACTTAAAACTAACATCTCTCCCGAGTCAATGTCAGTTTTATAATTCATTGACCGATTCGAATGTTTCTGATGATGATTATAATCGTGCTCAGGATGTTTGGCAACACTTTAAATGTTGCAATATGTCGGATTACTCTAACTTATACTTAAAAACAGATGTTTTGTTGCTGACCGACGTGTTTGAAAACTTTAGAAATATTTGTATTGCAACTTATGATTTAGATCCTGCCCATTACTATACAGCACCAGGACTTAGTTGGGATGCTATGTTAAAATACACTAAAATTGAACTAGAGTTATTAACAGATTATGATCAAGTGGCATTTATCAGAGCAGGTATTAGAGGAGGTGTATCTCAATGTAGCAAACGACATGCAAAGGCAAACAATGAATTCTTGGAAGATTTTGATGAGAACAAGCCAAAATCATATCTTGTTTATTTGGATGCCAACAATCTGTACGGTTGGGCTATGTCTCAATATCTTCCGGTAAGTGGGTTTGAATGGGTCAGTCCAGATACAAATTTTGAAGTGTCTGATACATCTGAATTCGGTTTTATTTTAGAAGTCGATTTAGAGTATCCAGTGGAACTTCATGATTTACACTCAGATTTACCACTGTGCCCGGAAAACATATGTGCAGGTACTTCTAAAGAAAAAAAACTGATTCCAAATCTTATGAATAAAATCAAATACAAAATTCATTATAAAAATCTCAAACAATGTTTATCAATGGGTATAAAATTAACTAAAGTTCATAGAATTTTAAAGTTCCGACAAAGCCCTTGGTTAGAAAAATACATAGATCTAAATACGAAATTAAGAACAAAGGCAACGTCAGATTTTGAAAAAGATTTTTATAAGTTAATGAATAACTCTGTCTTTGGTAAAACAATGGAAAACATTGAGAAACGAGTTAATGTAAAACTATTAACACATTGGGAAAATATAGGTAAATCTTTAGGTGTCCAAGACTTAATTGCCAAACCAGAATTTCATAGCTTATCAGTTTTTTCTGAAAACTTGGTTGCAGTACAGCTACGAAAAATAAAATTACTTCATAATAAACCCATCTATTTAGGATTTTGTATATTAGATATATCCAAAACTCTTATGTATGATTTTCATTACAATTACATGCTAAAGAAATTCAATGATAAAACAAAAATATTATACACTGATACTGACAGTTTAATTTATGAGATCTTTACAGACAATTTTTATGAAGATATTAAACCTGATCTTCTCACACGATTTGATACATCAGACTATCCTGCTGATAATATATTTGGGTATCCTAAAATAAACAAAAAAAAGTTAGGTTTCTTTAAAGATGAAAATAATGGAAAAATTTTAAAAGAGTTCGTAGGTCTTCGATCTAAAATGTATGCATTTGATGTAGAAAATAAATTGACAGCTAAAGCTAAGGGTGTAAATAAATGTGTTACGAAAAGAATGAATATTGAAGATTATAAGTCATGTCTCTTTAATGAAACTAATAAGTTTTCTATCATGTACAGATTTAGATCAATTAAACATACAATATTTACTCAAAAAATTAATAAAATATGTTTATCCTTTAATGACACGAAACGGTGTATTTTACCAAATCTTGTTGACACGTTAGCATGGGGTCATTATAGTTTAAGGTAATTAAAATGCTTGAAATGTGAAATTATCGTATAATTTAATTTGTAAAATAAATATTGTTAACTATTATGTTTACTTATGTGTGTGTGTGTGTGTGTGTGTGTGCATTTTGCAATAGATATTATAATTTTAATGTATAAAATTAATTTCAATAACTGTACTAGATATATTGTATTACTTTAGTTTTACTGTGTTAGATTAAAAATGATTTTTGCAATAGATATTAGAATTTTAATGTATAAAATTAATTTCAATAACTGTACTAGATATATTGTATTACTTTAGTTTTACTGTGTTAGATTAAAATGATTATTCTGTAAGATTACATACCTACCTATAATTGTATTTTATTAAACTCCTTGAACGTGTAATTATGAACAAATATACTTTAACAACATGACTTAGTTATTTCAATACCCTCAAAAGATCCACACGTGTATTAAATAAATAATGTTTCAATTTATTCATCCATTTACTACTATAGTTGCAGGTCCAAGTGGTTGTGGAAAATCAAAATTTGTAACAAATTTCATTAGTTACATTAAAGAAATATGTAGTAGAAATTTTAGCCAAATTACTTGGTGCTTCGATGAAATGCAACCTTTGTACAACTTACCAAATGTAAACTATTGTCAAGGTATACCAGATCTTAACATGTTTGATGGGAAAAATGAAAACCTTCTAGTTATAGATGATCTTATGAGAGAATCTGATTGTCGAATTGTTGATATTTTTACTAAAGGTAGTCATCACAGAAACTTAAGTGTATTCTACATTACACAAAATTTGTTTCATCAGGGTAAAGGTCAAAGAGACATATCTTTGAATTCTAACTATATTATATATTTCAAAAATCCACGTGATAAAACACAGATTCGATACTTAGCACGTCAAGTATCACCAGAAAATCCAAAATTTATTGAAGATGCATACAGGGATGCTACCAGTGAGGCACATGGATATATAATGATAGATCTTAAGCAAGGTACTAGTGACATGTGTCGAATCAAAACTAATATATTCCCCTCGGATAGATATTGCACAGTATATATCCCTACAAAAAGCTTTAAATATGCTAGGAATCAACAAATTCCTATCATTTACAAATAATGCATCGAAGTCTCAAGACGCATATAGATTTCCTAAATGCACTACATACACTTAAACCAAAATACCGACAAGCTCTACTAAAAACTTGTGATAAAGAAGAAATACAATGCATTTGCGAGTGTATTCATAACGTTCTTCAAGGTAAAATACAACTCAAAGAAAAAGAAAAGAATAAGCTTAAAAAATTTAAAAGTATACTTCGTAAGTTGTTGTGTAAGGGGGCAACTAAGATAAAAAAGAAAATAATTGTTCAAAAAGGAGGTGCATTTCTACCAATCATATTAAGTTCTATTCTGAGTGGATTAGTTAGTTCACTTGTTTAAAAATGGAACATGCCAAAAGAATGTTGCTCGTTGAACCAAGCTTAATAGAGAAATTAAATCAAAACAACAATCAACACAAAAATGAAAATCCTACCTCGAGGTTAGATGCTGAAATGCAAAAAATTTTAGATAGTGCTATGGATGATAGAAAAAAATGTATTTTATACTTACAAATATTACAAAGATATCTACACTTTACTGAAGAGGATCGTCAACCTTTTGAATTACCAATAATTACTTCCAACATTGATACTGCAGGAGGCACTGAAATAAGTAAAGTTTCTGATATAATTAAAGACATGAATAATAAAGATTTAGTTGTAACTCAGACATCGAATGAAGATAAAGTCCAACAAAGTTTTGAAACTAAAAATAGTCCTCTATACTCAAGTAAACACATTCTAAGTTTGATTCCTAAAACATATGCAAAAAAAGGTGAGTTATTACTAAATTTGATGTCATTGAGTAAAAATAAAATACATTGGGATAACAACGGTACAGTTATTATAGATAACACAAAAATTCCTGGAAGTAATATTATAGATTTGGTAAACGACTCACTTAGACCGTTGAAAAAAAGTGATCCAATAGGTTGGGTAAGCTTTGCTAAAGCATTGAAGGATATTAAAATACCATTAACTTACATTGGGAATCCAAGTAGAAGTGATTATATAAGTAAACTGTACATGAAAGATCACGGGGAGCACTCTGCTGATGAGGAAATCTACACTACACCAACTAACACAGATAAATATCAAAAGAAACTGAAGAAAAAAATTGAATGGGAAAAATGGACTCCCTATTAGAAATTAATAAAATTTATTATGATGCATCACACCCTGCTGGTTATAGTAGTATTGATAAATTATCAAAAGCCATGAAAGGTAAGATGAACAAATCAGAAGTCAACAAATGGTTGCAAGCTCAAGAAACATATACACTCCACAAACCAGTTCATAGAAAATTTCCTCGTAATAAATATATTTTATCTAATCTAAATGAACTTTGGCAAGCTGATTTAAGTGACATGAGAACGTATTCTAAGTATAATAATGGCTATAATTATATACTTTGTGTTATTGATGTGTTTACTAAATATGCATATGTAAGACCAATGAAAAATAAAAACTCTGAAACTGTAAAAAAATGTTTTGAAAGTATATTTAATGAAGCTAATACTACTCCAACCCATATACAATCGGATAAAGGGACCGAATTTGTTGCAAAGGATGTACAAAAATACTTTAGGAGTAAAAATATAAACTATTATACAACAAATAACCCTGACATTAAAGCTAGCATTGTAGAAAGATTTCAAAGGACTCTCAAGATGAAAATGTGGCGTTATTTTACTCATAAAAATACATATAAATATATAGATATTTTACAAGACTTGCTACATGCATATAATCATAGTTACCATTCCAGCATTAAAATGTGTCCTTGTGATGTAAATTCAAACAATATCATGACTGTTTGGAATAATTTGTATGAAAAGAATCATCATAGTTTAATACAAAGCTCAGATAACCAAGTACCAAAATTTCACATTGGTGATCATGTGCGAATTACTAAATTTAAACATATATTTCAAAAAGGTTATGAATCTAATTGGAGTGATGAAATTTTTATAGTATCTTCAATAATAGATAGATCACCTTGGATAGTATATACATTGAAAGATTTACAAAATGAACCAATAGTGGGTACTTTTTATGAAAAAGAATTACAAAAAATTGATTATAACCCCACTTCCAGTTTCAAAATAGATAAAATAATTAGCAGTCGTCACTCTGGTCACAGAAAGCAAGTATTAGTGAAGTGGAAAGGTTATCCAGATACATTTAACAGTTGGATTTTGGCTTCTAGTCTAAAAGAATTATGATGAAAGAAAGTTTTTATTTGACCCTACTTAGTAATAGTTCAATGGAATACTTTCCTGAAAACACAACCACTCTTTTTTCAACTAAATTACCAAAGTCCATCAAACTGGAAGGATCGTGGTTGGTTGGTGTTGTTGAATTCCAATATCCATGCACAATGTTTACGGTACAAGATCATGAAAATATCGTTTACATTAGTAAATGGATGAAGATACCTCATGAGGGAAAACAATCGTTAGTGTACTACAAAACACACATACCAGCCACAAACTATGATAATATTAACCATATTTTATCAGCATTAAATAATATTAAGGAACAAGTTAGGTTTCGCTATGATGAGTTATCCAAGTTTGTATCTGTTTCTGTTATGGATGAATCAATAACATCATTAACATTATCGCCTAAGTTGTGTCTTCAACTTGGATTTGAACCCAGCAGAAACCTTGTTACAAAAGGTATGGGAAAGTGTCCAGCGAACTTACATTTAGGATTACCATCTCAGTTATTTGTTTATTGTGATATAATCGAACCACAGATTGTGGGGGATGTAATGACCCCCCTCCTCAGAATAATACCTTTGGATCCTGCAAAATATATTTATGGAGCTAATAAAATGCATGTTTTCTCACCACCTCACTACTTGAACATCATGCGTAGAGAGTTTGATACAATTGAAATAGATATAAGATCAAGCATTGGACAAAAAATACCATTTCAGTTTGGAACCGTGGCCATTAAACTACACTTTAGAAAATTATAATGTATTCTCAACGTGATAATATAAGTTGTCCCTATGAACATTATTACTCACATCAAGCGGGATCGGGTATTGGTGTAATCTATAGAGGAGCACCATATCAACGAGGACACGGAATCGGTAGCTTTCTAGGGGGCTTATTTAGATCTGTTCTACCATTACTATCTAGTGGAGCTCGAGTCATTGGAAAAGAGGCTTTAAACACAGGTGTAGGTCTTTTATCAGATATGGTTAGTGCTCGTCCTATGGAAGATTCAATTAAGGCTAGGTTAAAAGAAGCTAGTACAAACTTGAAAAGAAAAGCTGATGATAAAATAGATCGTTTGAATATGTCGGGGTCAGGATATATAACTAAGAAGAAACATCTATCTTCATTCATTCCACCACTAGCTGCTAAGGTGAAAGCTGTTAACAAGAAATCAAAGTTGAAACATAATACCATCAACGATATATTTTCCTAAAAAATAATAATAACAAAAAAAAATTTAACCATGTCGTTTCTACACAGTCATTCTTGTGAATGTATTAAGTCAGAATTAGACTTATTTGCATTACCATCCACACAAACAAGTATAGAAAATGGAATGTGGATACATTATAAACCTATTTCATCCCTGGCTGACGATGGCCCAATCGAATTTCAAGTACCTGGAACTGGTGATGACTACATGGATTTGTCTCACACTTTAATCCATATTAAAGCTAAGATACTGAATCAAGATGCAACAAAAATAACTACATCAACAATAGTGGCTCCAGTTAATAATTG
Source organism: Cyclophora albipunctata (assembly GCA_963082685.1). NCBI lineage: Eukaryota > Metazoa > Arthropoda > Insecta > Lepidoptera > Geometridae > Cyclophora > Cyclophora albipunctata. The sequence goes on along the minus strand of OY720114.1, from coordinate 11,931,269 downwards.
GTTACATTCATTGTTTAGTCAACTTGATGTTTATTTGAATCAAAAACTTGTGTCTCCACCAAATAATACATACGCTTACCGTGCTTACGTAGAAACATTGTTGAATTATGCTCCTGCATCTAAAACATCTCATCTAACATGTGCTCTTTGGTATGAAGACACGTCTGGTAAAATGAATTCAACCGATGAAAAAAATGAAGGTTTCACTAAAAGACAAGAATTAACATCTGAAAGTAAAGAAATAGAAATGATTGGACATTTACACGGTGATATATTTAATCAAGAAAAGTTTTTGATTAACGGTGTTGAAATGTCTGTGAAATTAGTTCGTTCTAGAGAAACTTTTAATTTAATGGCTTCTTCAAATGATTTAAAATTTAAAGTATGTATTACTGATGCAACACTTATTATTCGTAGAGCACGAATCAATCCAACAGTTTTACTTGCACATCAAAAAGTTTTAGCCACTACTACAGCTAAATATCCTATAACGCGAGCTGAAGTTAAAGTTTTAACAATACCATCCGGGGTTCAGGGAAAAACACTTGATAATATTTTTCTGGGACAAGTACCCAAAAGATGTATAGTCGGATTTATAAATAACGCAGCATTCAATGGTAGTCTCACTAAAAATCCATTTAATTTTGAAAATTATGATATTAATACATTTTGTTTGTATATTGATGGTCAGCAAATTCCCTCCAAAGCTTTACAACCATCATTCGAGAATAATATTTTCACTTCAGCCTATCATACACTATTCTCAGGAACGGGTATACATTTTCTTAACGAAGGTAATGGGATATCTAGGGAACGATATGCTCAAGGTTATTGTCTATTAGCTTTCGACTTAACACCTGATTTATCAGCTAACTCATCGGGTCATTGGAATCTTATAAAACATGGTAGCGTAAGATTGGAAGTTCGTTTTGAATCAACTCTTCCACAAACTATCAACTGTATTGTGTATGCCGAGTTTGATAATGTTATTGAAATTGATAAAAACCGTAATGTGTGTGTAGACTATAGTAGTTAATAGAAAGTGTAAACCTATGTTATCTGAATAAAATATGATTTGTAACATGTACTTACCTAATTATCCAATTTATCTTAATGACGGTCAAAGTCACAAAGAATGTGTACTGACACAACACTTATCTATTGTAATGAATTATCACAAAACTATCAACTGCATTGTGTATGCAGAGTTTGATAATGTTATTGAAATTGATAAAAACCGTAATGTATGTGTAGACTATAGTAGTTAAGCGAAAGTGTTAACCTATGTTATTCGAATAAAATATGATTTGTAACATGTACTTACCTTGTATTAATTACACGATTCCCCCTCATCGACTTGAAATATCAATTTTTCCCTTAAATTTAACACTTGCATCCGATCAATTGTATAGAGAAGTGTTTTTTGTATGCATTATGAATACAACAGAGGTACAGAAATATTTAAATAAAATTCATCCGAGCTTACAATATAATGTATATGCTGCAAATCGATTGCCAATATACACCCAGAATCCAACATACTTAATAAGCAATTTAGATCCAGACACAAAGCCGGGATGTCACTGGGTAGCCATACACATTGATATAAACGGTCTTGGGCAATATTTTGATTCCTATGGTCGCCCACCAAAAGGCTACCATCAAAAATTTTTAAAGAAGAATTCAAGACAATGGGATTTCAATAGGCATAGGATACAAAATGATTGGACTTCGGTATGCGGCGAGTACTGTTTATTGTACTTATACTACAAGTACAATGATAATACAATGTCTGATTTTATAAGATTATTCGATATGGAAACATTGTACAATGATATATTGCTTTATAATATGTTTCAATCCCGATTTATTGATAAATAAAGAAGAATGAAATAATAAAGAAGTGTTGTTATTGACTTTGCGAATACCACCAATACAATAGGTGACCGTAATTAACAAAAATTATAGTAATTAGTCTAAGTAAACAACTGAGGTTGTAGTAGATCTTGGACCGTAATTAGGAACAATAGGGTAATTAGACTTGGTTTAATTAGGGGTACTGCCTTAAAGCTATCTCGTGATCCGTGAGAGATATCAAAAATCTGATAGCACAGATCGATCGCGCGTGGCCGAATTACCCCATTTTGATACCAAACTTTTTTTTTTTTTTTTTTTTTTTTTTTTTTTTTTTTTTTTTTTTTAGGTTTGACTTGACTGACGACAAGACTGGAGCCGGAGCCCCGTGAGGCAGTACCGGCGAATCCTCACTACTCCCGACACAGGAAGCGCTCTCACTGCCACTGTGCCAACGGACTTGAAAAAAAATCTAAATCGATCCAGTCGTCCTTCAGTTATAGGTATACTAGCAGCGCCCCGCAGTTTTACCCGCGTTGTGCCCGTTCCCGTGGGAATTTCGGGAATTTTTTACATAAAAACTTTTCTCTTGAATCACTCTACCTATTACAAAAAACCGCATCAAAATCCGTTGCGTAATTTTAAAGATTTAAGCATACAGACAAACAGAAGACAAACAGACGCGACTTTGTTCTATACTATGTAGTGATAAGTGGTGTCACTAACACGACTTTCGTTTATATGTATAAGAACGAGTATATAGATAGATTACTATAAAATAAGTATAAGTACATAGTTACTTATTTAACTTAGCAATATTTTTATATTTCATGGTTAATTATTCAATTTAATGTTTATAAATACGTAATGTTGTATCGTAATGTTTATAAATAAAAGTTTATCGGAACTTAACTGCTGTGTCCGAAGCTGTTTTAATGTACCTAGTAGGTATGATTGACTGTGGGCCGTTTGTGCGAGTTCCAGGAACTGGGTAGATATCACGAGAGCTGAGTCATCTCTGTGCCTTATTTATACCTCCACATATCTTTAGACTAGCAGCGCCCCGTGGTTCGCCTGCATTGTTCCCGTTCCCGTGGGAATTTCGGAATATAAAACAGCTTTACCGTTGCATGTACAACAATAATATGTCATATGTATACAAAAATAATTAATCAAATCGGATTGGTAGTTTCGGAGATTAGCGCGCTCAAAAAAGCAAAATATCAAACTTATCAGCTTTTTTAGTTAGGTATATTAGTATATCCGGAGGCGAGCCGGGATCCCGCTTGCGCTTCCTAGAAGCGGTTCAGCCCATTCTGAAAGAATGGGTAGAACGGAGACACGGGCTCCTATCGTATAGGCTGACGCAGGTCCTCTCGGACCTACTCCAGGTGTGCTCAGGGGCAGCCGGGCTGCGAGCCGAGTTGGTCGCGGTGGTAGGAGAGGACCTCTCCTTGCCGGCCGTCTTGGCCAAGATGGTCGGCGACGAGCAGTCCTGGGAGGCGGTCTCTTCCTTTGCGGAGCAGGCCATCCTTGAAAGAAAAGTCGCAGAACGGGCTAGGGAGACAAATCCTCTTGCTCTCCCGCTCCGCCAAGCACGAAGAAGGCACCGGGGTCGCCTCTAGACCCCGATGTTTTCACCGCCAGGGCCTCGGGAGTAAGATGTGGGAAGTCTGACTCCTTCCTCGCAGTAAGAGATGGATGTCACTTACTGTGAGCGAGGCCCTACGAAGGTAGGCGGCGTGCTAAGTGTTCCAAGCACGCCGCCTGAGAGAGATGGGGGTAGGTGCTGTTGCACTCCCTTTCCTCCGAGGCGTGCTCGTCAACGCGAGCTGTCGGCGCGACTGGAGAAGCGGAGAAATGCCGCAAGGTAGCCCCGCGACTCTTGTCAGTGAGCCGCTGACGATGGAACACAGTAGGAGTTTTAGTGGGTATTTCCTCGTTTCCCCGAACTGCCGGGGATGCATAAACGCATTTCTCTTACAAAAAAAAAAGGTATATTAGTATAGTATAGGCAGGCAGATTATGTAAAATGTAGCCACAGCGAGGCTTGCACTATTAAAAACATCATGAATCAGTAGGTAGAAGCAAACTTTTCTTTTCATTTATTAATTCTTGAAGTGATAAAACAGCAGCCAAGCCGCACATTTTGAATAAGATGTAGAGTTTATGAAGTTAGGGCTTGGAGAGTTTTCAAATTCTATTTATTTGCCATGATGTTATCACAGCCTGCTAGGCACTGCAAACTAAATTAAAAACCTAAGAATTAATTTGTAATATAAAAAATGCATATCTATCCTACTAATATTATAAATGCGAAAGTTTGTATGTATGGATGTATGGATGTATGGATGTATGGATGTATGGATGTTTGTTACTCTTTCACGCAAAAACTACTGAACGGATTTGGATGAAACTCTACAGTAATGTAGGTTATACATCAGAATAACACATGGGATATATTTTATCCCGAAATTCCCGCGGGAACGGGAACAAAGCGGGTAACACCGCGGGGCGCAGCTAGTATATATATAAAAATGAAACCCGTTTTCCTTGGTCGCGGCATCACGCGTGAATGGCTGGACCGATTTCCACGGTTTTGCATTCGTTGGAAAGGTCTCGGGCTCCGTGAGGTTTATAGGGAATAAAAATCAAAATTCCCACGGGAACGGGGGCGCTGCGGGTGAAACCGCGGGGCACAGCTAGTAAGTAAATAAAAACAGACACAAATATTGTAACTAATTTACAATCAGAGTTAGAAGTTTAGCTCTACATAGCTTAATATCGTCCTTACAATAGTCAACATTTTATATTATGATGTTTTTGTATGTGGTTTAGGCAGTTGGTAATTTATTCAGTACCTATGTTAAGGGAATATTGTTTTTATTTACGCAGTTTAATATTTTTCTATTCTAAATAAGTAAGTACTAAAACAAACTGACGGAAAACAAACTAATTTACTTTATGTCAAAAAAAAAACAACCAAATGAGAATCTTATCCTTTTTTAAATTAGTAAATAAACCACAACTTCAAATCGACCGAATTTTGCGATCAATAATTTTACTGATTAATCAAAAACTACATTTTCGTTCATAACGATTTCCCAAGATGGCGCTGTAATAAATTTCTAACTAATCGATGACTAATGTAATGGGTTAAGAACTGAGCATTTTGTATTATTTTCCTTGTAAATTAAACTGCCGTGGATTCCCTCATTCGATGCCAATGTTGGCAGAAGCAGTGTTGTGTGTTTATCAAAATCAAGTGTTTAGCAGTAAGAGTAAATACGTAAAATGAAATTAAACTTGTTATGTTTTGTTATATTGTTTATCGTTATCAGCGGATTCTGTTTGACAGGTTTTTTTTCATTTTAATATTTTGCTACTAAATTATTATTTACAGGCATTTGTTTATACTTACCCTATAATACATGAGACCGCACTAAATTTTTAGGCTGACTGGACCGGCCAACCTTATTGTTTGTGTTCTCATATCATCCATCTATCTACATCTTATCATTATCACTACTTTATAAAACAAAGTCGCTTTCCGCTGTCTATCTGTCTGCCTGTCCCATGTACGCTTAGATCTTAGAACACTAAGCACCGGATTTTGACGCGGTTTGTTTATACATAGAGGATGATTCAAGTATAAAAAAGGTATAAAAAATCCACAAAATCCCACGGGAACGGGTATAATTATTATATATACTTTTGGTCATCTCTTTCGTCCCACGTCTGCAAAATAATTACCACCGCATTTATTTCTTATCAGTGTTTATAATTTGCATGCAAGTGCGTGGTACTGGTGATAAACTTGAACAACGTGTCGGCAGAACGAGCGTCTAGTGTTTACTAACCGACTTGCTAGAAAGAAGAGTACTGTTTTACTGTTTGCACCGATTTGACCTTTATGGAGTATGCTGGAGAGAAACTAAAGGACTTTTTGTCTGTTAGACTAAATAATTTGTAGAGTCAACTGTTAGACTGGTAATAGACAGTTTTGTGCAGGACACACAACTCTAACGACTGTTATTTATATTTGGCTCTTTGGTATCTAATTTCTCTCTCTCTCTCTCTCTCTCTCTCTCACACACACACACTCACTCTATAATAATCGCATAATCGTAACAACAAATATTAAAGAAGCCCAAAAACTTATTTATTTTTTATAATTATTTAATACCTATCTCATGTTAATATGGCCAGTAACCCAGTAAACCAGTTCCTATTTACATACTTAAAATAGGCAACCATTTATTTAAAATATGTCCTTACAAAAAGATTTGATAAACGAAACAAAAAATACCAAAAACGAAAAAGAATTATTTTATAAGGTACTAGCAGCGCCCCGCGGTTTTACCCGCGTAGTAACTACCCGTACCCGTAAAAATTTCGGGATGTGAAATAGCCTATAACCTTACCGTTAAATTTGGCTATCCATTGCAAAAAGAATTACTCAAATCGGGCTGGTAATTTCCCAAATTAGCTCGAACATACAAACAAACAAACTTTCAAATTTTACCTCTTTCTATTATTAGTATAGGTTTACCTATGAATGTATCATACGAAAACTATGATGTATTTACTTTCAATAATATAAAGCAAGTTAAGCTTGAGTAAAGTCGGCCACCCATCCAAGCAGTGGCCCTGCTGCACGTTGCTTAACAATCGCGATATCAACCAAAAAGTTATTAGTTGCTTCACAATTTGATATATTTACTTCTATGTGTGGTGATTATAATTCGGTCACAGTTAGTTATTTCTGCCTACTTGAACATAGAGCTAACTAGTTAAAATAAAAACAAAATGGGTGCGCCAAAGTTCACCTAAATTTTCAACTCCGATAATTGGAAATCCGAAAATGTTCTTCCTAACATTTTTCATCCTAACAATCACAATTCCTAACTACTTTGTCTCTAATGTTCATAATCCGAATGATCACTCTTCCTAAAATTTTTCATCCTAAAGTTTTCATTCATACTATTTGTAGTGCTACCGGCGATGTTCATAACACTCATGTTTCTTTTATACTATTATTCAAAGTCATATCTTTTTTGTTTAGATTTCTTTTTATAGGTTAGGTTAGGTTAGAACTGTGACCAACTACGCGCGAGCCGAGCGAGCGAAGCGAGCGGTGCCGCGGCAGCGGCCGGCGAGCGCTACAACAAAATTATGCCATGTTATATTATGTCTAAAGTTTTTTATGCAAATGGATAGGGAACCGTTTTGTAATCACAAGAAATAGTTTAAAAACAAACCTTTTCCTTTAAAGCGTTATGATAAAAAACAGTAGGAGTTTAAATATATTTACATTAATGATATTATTAATTACAATTTTCGGAAACATGAGTGTTATGAACATCGCCGGTAGCACTACAAATAGTATGAATGAAAACTTTAGGATGAAAAATTTTAGGAAGAGTGATCATTCGGATTACAAATCGTTAGGAAGAACAATTTCGGGTAAAGAACTTTAGTTGAGCCAATATGGACCCAAACAAAATACTTAAGAGATGAGAACGGTCGTGAACTTTACTTTACAACTTGAATGTCTACTTACCGGTTATTGAAAATTATTTTTATGTATTAAAGTTGGAGACCGAGCCCAATATAGTCAGAACAGTCTTTACCCTGACTTGTTGGACGCAAATAAAACTGTCTTCTGCCAGTCTAAATAGTTATTTAAACAACTATACATATAAATGAAATTTGTGTCTTATATTAAAATAACCGCTTTCAACTACATACATGCACATGAAATATACTCGGTACATACATAAACAAAAATATCAATTTTTGTCTGTTTATTTGTTCCGGCTAATGTCTGAAATGGCTGGACTAATTTCGACGAAACTTTTACTGGCAAGTAGCTGATGTACAATCGGTACATATTATTTAGTTTGATAGACAAAATGTCCGTAAACAGGGCCTTGTCTATAGTGTGCGTTCTTTCATAACAACATTTTAATGAATGTATTTACAATACAAATAATACAATACAAAATGTGTTTGTACCGCTCGTAGCGTAGTTTGACTAAGCGATGTTAGTTCATTGACTAAGCGATATTAGTCGATTGTTAAGCAACGTGCAGCTCGGCCCCTACTTGGATGGGTGGCCGATAGTGGCATTTCTATCTGAACGCTACCGTGTTTCGGAGGGCACGTTAAATTGTCGGCCCGGTTATTTTAATCGTTAGACCATGGCGGAGGCCTATAGGCGGTCTAAAACTACGACACCAGGGTTGGCCACTAGGTCAGTGGCTAACTCGAACATACTTTTTCTTTTTATTTCCGAAAAGCAGCCTAATATAAAAGTTACTATCTTAAATTAACTAAACTACATAATATCTATTACTAATTTAATTAGGTAAAGGAATAGTCCCTACCGTCTAAACTAGTTTACTCTGTATATTTGAAGGTATTAGTAATATTTTTGGTACCAAAATGGTTTTAATTTTTGAACCAATTTGATAAAAGAAAAAATAACGTCTTAATTCAGGTACTTAGGCACTGATTCTTCTGAGTACTTCCTAAACATATAAGTAGGTATTATTTTCAGTAAACAAAAACATATTAACATTAAAATTAAACTGCCACAGTATGTTAAGGCGAGATCATAATTTAACGATTTTCCTTATTCGCATCAAAAAATACCCTAATCAAAATCATGTTATTAATCATCCGCCGTCAAATCTTTTGAAAAATAAATTAAAGGCTTCCTTCCTTATCGAAGGAATGAGGTATTTTTGATTTTTTATTCTGCACAAAGGGATTTAAGTATGTTATTAAATTAGGTACCAACTACCCAATAAAGATAATATGCATCCCACCAAAAAGGTTTTGTCGAATTTGGAAGCTCCTCCTTTCTTTTACTTCGGTAAAAACAATGTTTCAAATTTATTGCCTATAGGTACAAGTACATTTTGTTTGCAGTTTAAACTAATACGCCCCTTCTCAACATTCAGCCTAGTTAACGTAAGATACCTAACATAGTTTGTTTAGTAATTAACAGTAAAGATATGCCTGCCGTACCCGCGTTATACCCGTTCCCGCGGGAATTTCGGGATAAAATGTATCCCATGTATTATTCTATTATATAATCTATATTACCGTAAAGTTTTATTCAAATCCGTTCAGTAGTTTTTGCATGAAAGACAAACAAACATAATTATATACATTCTCGCAATCTCTATAATTTCCAATAAAAGTAGGAATTAGGTTATACTTCAACTATAGACATAACTACTTATTATATATATCTTAATCCTTCAAGATGCAAATGACCCTTTTGGAAGAGTCACGCACTTGGGTAGTTAGATGTCCCCTGGGTCTTACACTTGGTTGTCAAATAAGTGTCAATTTAGTGAATTTAATAGACCAAACCAGGCTAGTTTTGACGAATATTAGGATAGTCTTTTTTAAACTTACACGATTTGAACACATAATTTAAACGTACTCACACGGGTTTTTTCGCGTTGGAAAGTTTATAAAGCAAGTAAATAACTTACTTTTTATTTCCCGACGTTTCGAGGGAATTGCACCTCTCGTGTAAACTTTCCAACGCGAAAAAACCCGTGTGAGTACGTTTAAATTATGAATATTAGGATAGTAAAGAAATTCAGACATACTCAATACAAAATAATATTGTATTGCTCTCGTAAAATGCTTTTATAGTTTTTCTCTTCCAGAAATGTATTAATAGTTTTCCCTCCGACTAAACAAAAACCTTTGTCTTATTTCAGAATCAAATGCAGCCATCAAGAAACGTCGTCCTTGTAAATATGATTGCACAGAATATTGCCAAATTCAAGGCAAAAGCTATGGACTCTGCCGGAATGGGTTTTGTAAATGTGGCATGGAGCACTATCCATAACATTCACCCCGGGTTCGCAAACTTGAAGACTATGAACTGCTGTAAAGGTACAATTCGAAGATGGACCGCAGATGGCAACCGCAGACTTTTCATATTCCGTCCCAGCCGCAGACTGCAGCCGCCGGACGCTGCGACCGCAGACTGCAGCAACAATGTTCGTAAGCTGCCTGCAGCTGCGGTCTGCTGTCGCACTCGCACCCCGTTACCAATATGTTTATGAAAGCTTTGTAGCGGCTTTTGAATTACTAAAAACCATAGTTGGTTAATTATCGAAGAATTGTGTTCAGTCAAATCCAAAGGAAGGGAATCGAATGGAAATTGCTGTATCCCAAACTTTAGATAATATTTTCACTGTTTTGATATATGTAATTAATGAGAGTTCTTTGCCGAGGGGTGGTAGTGGGATCTTCTACCAAGCTAATGCTTTAGAGAAGAAAATAACGATCAGTAGCGAAAAAAATGTCGCGAAAATAAATGTACTGTAGACGATATAACTATGTGAATTTATTTACGAGTACCTTAATATTAATAACCCATGTTGGTATCTTCAGCAACGATTTTGGATGAACATTTTAATTCAACATTTGCTGACACAAGTCGTTTTCAAATAAAACTTTCGTCATTTGTTTTCAAACGTAATTGAAAACTTAGTTGGCTATTTGTAAGTTAAACGTGTCTATAAAATGTAATAAATTCGATGACAACTGTGTAATTTTGATTCATGTTTAATTAAAATACCGTGAAATCTCTCATTTGATTCTGAAGCAGTAAAACTAATGTCATGTTAATTTATATCAAGTGTTTAATAGTATTGACACATGTATTAAGACGTAAAATGAAATTTAAAGTTCTGTGCTTTTTTTTTGTGTTTGTCATATTCAGCAGTTTATGTTTGAAAGGTTTGTAAAGTTCACCGGCAGTAATTTAATTATAGTACCTTGTGTAGATACCGACGCAATTGAATTATTTATCTAGGCACTTCAGTTGTTTTACGCTTACGAACCCGAACATACATATTTCAGAATCGAATGCAGCAAATGAAACAGAGGCCACCGGTGCAGCCAATGCAACCGAAATTATAACCAAGGCAGGCGGAAATGTAACCGAGGCAGCCAGGTCAAGCAAGAAGGGAAGAAAAGGAAAGAAAAAAGTTGATAAAAATGCCTGTTCTTTTAACTGCCCGAATCTATGCATTCTCCGTGGCAAGAAATTTAGGCGATGTCGGAAAGGCATTTGTGAGTGTACTCGTAAAAACTAATGGTTCCCAATGCATCTATAATATTGCTGTAGACATCTTTAGCTAAAAGAACGCCATACAAATTGATAAGGATAACCCATATGAAATTGGCACTGTCTCTTGTGGACACTAAGAATGCTTAGTGTCCGAAAGTTTTCAAATGTGAAAACCACTTATAAACGTGATTAAACGTTCCTCAAGTAATTCTTTACAAAAATATCCTGGATTATACTCTATGCATAATTAATTATCGACATATACGTAGAATATGAAATCAAACTGTAATAATATACCAATGAACCCAAAATGTGTTAATTTATTGAGTCCAGTTACGATTCCACACTTGCCAGATTTGCATTTTCCTAGTTTTCCTCATTCGATACTTAATACTTAATTGGGCACAATTTTTTTTGGGGACTAAATACCTAAATTCATAATTTAGACTAACAAAGATATGGTTTGAGTTCGAAATACAAAACCAATTAATTTAAGGTCTACAGAGAGAGAGAGAGAGATATAGCTCTACAGAGGGCGCAGAATAGGTTCGTGTCTACTATCATGATATTTGCAACACCATTTCGTAAATTTAGGGTATGTTAGGTTTATATCAAGCATTAAAGGATCAAATAAAGAGTTTAGGCCCATCTCGTAGCCAGATTTGGTAGCTAGCTACGAAATGAGAAAAGTGTTTTCCCATCTTGTAGCTAGCTACTAAATGGGAACGATCTATTCGGTAGGTTAGGGTTATTTTTTTTTTACTAGTTTAAATCCTAAATCTTGGACTTTCGAATTCCTATTTCGTAGCCAGCTTCGAATCGGGATTATTTCTCCCATTTGGAAGCTAGCTACCAAATCTGGCTACGAGATGGGCCTATACCAAATAAAGCAGAAGAAGAAAAAGCTTCGCGTCATCGCAGTCTGTCTCAGTAATTTCTCGAAAATCGTTTGACAATTTCAATGCAATGTGATTGCCGGACTCCGAACAGCTCCACTCTACTTCAATGAAAAAGCACCCTTAGCATGCTTACATGTATAATTGCTTTATAAGAAATACAATCTAATAACGTATCTTATTCATATCTGGTGGGCATTGTCTTTTAGCTGTAGTTCATGATGTTGATCACTTTCAACTGCTTGGTTCTCACCAATATCACACTCAATACTCAATACTCTCGTATTGACTGTGCACCAGGAGAAGTATTCGACAAAGTAGCGAGGAAGATGAAGCTTACAAATGTTCTAAAGTATTCTAATATGAGGAGGACAAGCTATAGAAATAGCTGCATCAAAAGCCACTAACCCTGATATATTTCAATTTCCTTTAGCGTTAGCTGATTACAGAGATTGTAATTTCAGTTTTAATGGTTTGAAAACAGCGTGTATTGTATAAGTGTGCAATTATGACACGACTCGTGCGTGCAATTATGACTTTACTCGTGCTCGCCACGGTTTAGCAAATTCATCCTTTAATAGATTAAGCAACGCCTATTTTATTTTCCATGTAAATTAAACTTACCATGAAGCCTTTTGATTACAAAGTTAGTGGAATCATGTTGTGTAATTGATATCAAGTGTTTAGTGGTATCAAGACGTTGAATTAATTACGGGACATGAAGTTTAAATTGTTGTGTTTTGTTTTTTTTGTTTCAGTTGCCATGAATCTCTGTGCGACAGGTTCGTTCATCATTGTCATGACTTATAATTATGTATGATTTTATTAAGAACTAGCAGTGCCCCGCGGTTTTACCCGCGTTGTAACGGTTCCCATAGGAATTTCAGGATGAAAAGTAGCCTATAGCGTTGAATGTGGCTATCCATTACAAAAATATTTTTTCAAATCAGGCCAGTAGTTCCTGAGATTAGCACATTCAAACAAACAAACTCTGCAGCTTTATAATACTAGTATAGATATATTTTTTGAAATATTATTACGTCCACAATGTTTTTAAACGCCTCGGTGGTCTAGTGGTGTGTGCACTCGCCTGCCAAGACTGAGGTCCCGGGTTCAATTCCCAGGTCCAGCGAAAACATGTTTCCTACTTTTCAAACATGGCTCGGGTTTGAGATCACCAACCCGCATTAGGCAAGCGTGGTGATTACGCCTGAAACCTCCTCACTGTACTGATATCTTCAGTGAGACGAGAGGCCTTTGCCCAACAGTGGGTCATTACAGGCTAATACTTTTTTTTTATAAATATTTTAATGTCCTAGGTATATATACTGATATGTTCAGTGAGATTTTTTTATTATTATTTAAATACTAATAAACGGTATTGCAGGCAACAGTACAGACACTACAGGTACTTATTGTCTAGTTTCTTCTGTTAAAGTTTCTTAGGTTTTCCGAAAGACGCTGTTTTTAGGTTCTATTTAAACGAACTTCAATAAAAAAAAGTCCGCCAAAAGGTTCCATTTTTAGAAAAAATTGTTTAAACGAATTTCCCTTAAACTCCAATGTCGGTTGATATTTCGATGGTAGCAAAGTAGAAACGGACATCTACAAAATCGCAACTTTACAGGAGAGCAGATTTAGTTTAAAAGAGGGGTTATTTTGAGAGTTATGGACCGATTAACCTGAAATTTTCTATAATGCTTTCAAATAACCTTCTTTATGAATTGTGTAATAGATTTTATCGCTATATCGTTGTTTTACTTAAATAATGTAGACGTCTTTTTTTACTCTGAAAAAACTTTGACGTAGAAGAAGACATCTGCCTGATAACCGTTTATACGCTGTAATAAAAAAGTGCCCATTTCATTTAAAATATCTAATAAAGTAAGATAATAATCTCCTGTAATACATTTAAAGATATTTAAAGAACATCTAAGCAACATGCAAACAGTATTCTACTTTTTTTGACCAAATTTTGCAGATGTCTGTATTTACTTTGCATTTAACATTTTATACATTATCAATAAATGAGTTAACTACAACTAAACTCCATCTATTACTATCAGTTGAACTCATTTATTTAGTTACCAAATCACGTAAAATATATTTTTTTTTAAATAAAAATGCAATATAATACTATGATTTATTTATTTTTTGAATTTTAACTGATATTTTAATGATTAATTTAAGGTAGAATGCGTTAAACCATTCCAATTCATACTCCAGTGATTATAGCAAGTTACTGCGGAATTCGAGATACCCAGCTGTAAGTCTGTAAATACTTGTATATTGACACCCTAAAAGTTGTCTCAAAACCTACCGATGGTAGGGTGTGCGCAACTATTGAATTTCAAGGTCAAATGTCAAAAAAAAGTGTTTTTCGCGAATATCTGAAAAACGGTGCAATGTAGCAAAAAAAAGTGTATGATGAAATGAAAGCTTATAAAATTCTCTATAACTTTAATTCTATCCACTTTTTCCATATTCCAAACCGTTATTGATCTACACGCTCCAGAAATGTAAAAATTAAGGACCTCGGGCAGGTAACTATGGAGCCTGCCCAATGCTCAACAGTGACATGACTCATGTCATTTGAAAGGTCTTGAAGAGTTGTACAAGTTACTCCTAGACAGTTATATCGAATTCGATGGCCAACTCGGTGTTTTCGACCACCGAAGAATTACCACTGGAGGTGCTGTGGAGCCTGGACGGAATGCTCAACAGTGACATGACTTACGCATTTGAAAGCTCTTACAAGTCACTTTTTGATGGTTATGTCGAAATCGACGCCAAACTCGGTGTTTTCGACCACCGAAGAAAAAACACTAGGTGTATGTGCACTAATGTGCAGTTGACCCTGATCGTATTGCTCAACAGTGACATGACTAATGTCATTTGAAAGCTCTTACAAGTCACTCCTTGACAGTTATATCGAAATCGACGGCCAACTCGGTGTTTTCGACCACCGAAGAATCTACACTGATCGTATTGCTCGACAGTGACATGACACATATCATTTGAAAGCTCATAAAGAGTTTTATAAGTCACTCTTTGATAATTATATCGAAATCGCCGTCCAACTTAGTGTTTTCGACCACGGAAGAATGGAATTGGGCTATGCTATACCGAAGTATCGACCCTGATCCTAATGCTCAACAGTTACATGACCTATGTCATTTGAAAGCTCTTGAAGAGTTGTACGAGTCACTCTGTGACAGTTATATCGAAATCGACCGCCAACGCGGTGTTTTCGACCACCGAAGAATCGACACTGGGTGTATGTGCACTGTTGAGCATTCCGTCCAGGCTCCACAGCACCTCCAGTGGTAATTCTTCGGTGGTCGAAAACACCGAGTTGGCCATCGAATTCGATATAACTGTCTAGGAGTAACTTGTACAACTCTTCAAGACCTTTCAAATGACATGAGTCATGTCACTGTTGAGCATTGGGCAGGCTCCATAGTTACCTGCCCGAGGTCCTTAATTTTTACATTTCTGGAGCGTGTAGATCAATAACGGTTTGGAATATGGAAAAAGTGGATAGAATTAAAGTTATAGAGAATTTTATAAGCTTTCATTTCATCATACACTTTTTTTTGCTACATTGCACCGTTTTTCAGATATTCGCGAAAAACACTTTTTTTTGACTTTTGACCTTGAAATTCAATAGTTGCGCACACCCTACCATCGGTAGGTTTTGAGACAACTTTTAGGGTGTCAATATACAAGTATTTACAGACTTACAGCTGGGTATCTCGAATTCCGCAATTCTTACCTAATTTAAGCTTAAATGACTGCACTATCAATAAAAACGCACGAAAACATACCCGGTACGCGCTAGAATGTGACAACTGACTGATGTCTTTGTTGACGTTTCATTCATCTGTCAAAGCTCCGAAGTAAAGGCGGACAAATTCAAATGTCCGTTTCTACTGCGATGTTTTTTAAAAATCCAGTGTAGATGTCTTCATTTACGTGTCAAATTTTCTTTATTATTTTGAATTTTGAAAAAAATAATAATACAGACTTGTACATAGGATTAATGTAAGCTCATTTTTGTAAAAAAAGCATTTTCGAAAAAATGTAGATGTCCGTTTCTACTTTGCTGCCATCGATTTCTTCTTTAAAGTGTTTGTAAACAAAAGTATTGACAAGATTCTTCGTCTTATATCAGATTCGAGTGCACCGAGTACAACGCCAACATCAAAAACATCGAATGAATCGAAGGCTTCGGGTGCGGGCGGTGTTCCGAGTGCTTGTAAAGACTACTGTCCGCAGCTGTGCAGACTCCGCGGCAAAACCTTCGGAATATGCAGGGGAGGTCCTTGTCGATGTACCAATGTTTGGTCGCCCGAAATTGACATTTCACTTTATCCATACGTAAATAAACTGGTAGATGTTGTCGATTATATTTTATTTATGCTAACTATATAGTGTTTCTTCTGGCTAAGAACACAACTTCGGTAACGTTCCCAGTACGTCCACAATGTTTCTTGAATAAGGCTTCTCTATACCCTCAGTACGTCCAAGGGTATCCTATAAGATTAGGATATTCATGAAATAGTAATAATTGCTAAAAGCATCCATTAGGTCAAACACCGCTCAGACATGGGCTCATGGACGATTGTTTACTATTACCCCAACATGCGCAATATTCAACCTTATCTTAAAGACATAAGGATGTTTACCAAGCTAAAGTTTTAGGTAATTGTACGACGAGCCTGCTAATATTTCCCAGTTTGGGTTGTGTTTAATAATTTGCATAATAACGTACAGTTTAATGTGTTAGTTGTGTGCGATAGACTCAGACAGACCGTAACCGGCTGGGTTACCATATAACACGATCGAATTAAAACTTACTCTAAGTCGGGTCAACTTAGTGTTTTGAACTACTGGTATTCTACTATCGTCTAAAATGTCTCAGTTCTAAAATGATGAGCTATATGTATTATCTATGATGATGATGTGTGTGGTGGGGTGGTAAGTTATTAAATACTTCTCAACCAATGGTCGTATGCATTTCCTGTGGAGAAGCTAAGAAGTTGCTATGTCTACGGACTGTACTGATAATGAAAATTACTGCTGTGAAACTGAATTAATGCAGTTTTGTTCGCGTGGCACAAGTCAGTCTTGAAGACTATTGCGATTACAGTGAGCTCAGTCTCTTACTGTATAACTCAAGGGTGGTAGTGGTCAAACACTGTTTGCAATTTGTTTGTAGAGAACACAAACCTCATTAGTTAAACACTTTGCAGAAAGGAAGCATCTAAAAGAAAGGCAGTTTTACGTAATTTCTAAGACAACTGGCTTGGAATACTTAATGTTACGGCGTGGTGTCGGAATGTTAAGTGGGGGCTTGGGCTTGGGTTCTACTTCGATGCCCGGAGGCTTATCTAGAATTAACTCACGCATACAACTTAGTTTTGGGACTTAAATATCCCGTACATTGACCACTAGGTTGTTTAGTAATCTTCACGCTTTGCAGTGCTCTCTTACGACCTGCTCCAATAACCTATGTCTCTCATCTCAATGGTTACTCTCTGATATACAATCTCTGATGGCAGATCAGGTTTTGACATTGTATGTAAATAAACGCCAAATAGCGGTTGTAAGAATGAATAAATCGACCGAAGTCTTAAAACAGTGACGTAGAATGTAGTCAGGTAACGACAGACATTACTATTTATTTAGTCATCTAAACGTTGGTAAGTAAAGTCAACTACAAAAACAGATAAACACATTCAATATAAAAAAAAATGTAAGTAGCAAAATAAATATTTACAGGACTAATTCACACACGGTAAATTAGACCCTAACTAAGCTCTATGCGTGTTTCTATTATAGAATCTAATGATCAAGGTTTAATTTGGGAAATTGGGATAAAAAAATCGCAATATCTTACCTATTAATATTGATAGTCACGTCGATCCCCGTAAATATGTACTCGTCCATTGACCCGCGCTTGACCCGCACAATACGAGTAAGTACGAGTAGATTATTTTGTGTATTTCGCATTATAATTATATATGTCTATACACATATTGTTGAACTTGGTTTTCCGTAGTTGAAAAGCATAGGTAGTTCTTGGACCTTTTCTCCATAGGTAATTTATAGGTAGGTTGCTAGACAGCTAGACATTATTACAAACGGTAAGTCACTGCATTTAAAAACTTAAATTATTTATTTTCTGTCTTGCCATTTAACTCAGATCTTAAACATATAAAAATACAAGCAATTTATATTTCTGTTTTGGTGTATGCATCGTAAAAAAGCTCGTAAAATTTTAGTTTGATAGTATTCGTGCTTTGTTTGTTCAGTTTTAAATTATTTATTTCACTACTAAACGCCTGTCGTTATTTGTAAAGCAAAGCTCTTTAAAGTGTTGGCTTACTTTATGTTATACTAGCCGCGCCCCGCGGTGTTACTCGCGTTGTATCGGTACCCGCGGAAATTTCGGGATAAAATGTGTCCCATGTTTTATTCTGATGTTTAACCTATATTACTGTAAAGTTTCATCCAAATCCGTTCAGTAGTTTTTGCGTGAAAGAGCAACAAACATACATCCATCCATACATACATCCATCCTCACAAACTTTCGCATTTATAATACCTATTAGTAGGATTTCAAATTTTATTGATTAATGTTATGTTTTTTATCTATACGCACTGTACTTGTTCCTTAGGGGATGATGGGATGAACTGCATAAGTCTGTCTCTTAAGTATATACACGAATTAGAGAAGTGTACAGTAAGTACATCGCTCTTCTGTGGGTCTAAAATCTACGGGCCATAAAGGAGTTAGCAACTAACCTTTTCGAACCTAATCGGACATTCCTATGCACGACAAAACAATTTCCTTTTATTTGTTTTAGATTATCTCTTTCTTTATTTCTAGATCCTATTGATGTTGCAGTTTCTAGACCGTTAAGGCTTCTTATTAAGAATTACCTTACTATAGAAGTGATTTAATGTTACTTGTCGAGCTCTATCATCAATGCTGCAGGTTGTATTGGAAAGTTCACTCAGTCATGTTTACTGGCAAGTCGAGAGGTACCATAGAATGTTGGGTACTTTAGAATCACTACATAGTATAAAATAAAGTCGTCTCTTTTTCGTGTCTGTCTGTTTGTCTGTCTGTATGCTTAAATCTTTAAAATTACGCAACGGATTTTGATGCGGTTTTTTGTAATAGGTAGAGTGATTCAAGAGGAAGGTTTTTATGTAAAAAAATTCCCGAAATTCCCACGGGAACGGGCCCAACGCGGGTAAAACCGCGGGGCGCTGCTAGTAATAATATAATATACCCGGACACATACACACACGGTTAATTAGACCCAAAGTAAGCTCTAAGCTCGTGTTATGGAATCTAACATACTTACGTAAATAATTTATAAGAATATATAGTTCACACCCAGATGTCGTCGCCAACAACTCTGTCTTCCATATTGTTGACTTCGGCCGGGAATCGAAACCGCAACCCCCTACACAGTAAGCACTGTCACTGCCACTGTGCCAACGGGCTTGTCAACTTACAAAGTAAAACTGCCAAATCGTCTCTTAAAACGTATATTTGTCTACCTCCTAATACAAACACACCCGTTGATAGTGCAGTACCCGCTCCTGTATCCCCTCCGCTGACAGCTCGGGATACACTGGAAGAACACGCAGCCTGGAGGCGGCTTTACCATGATGGTGTCCCTTCTGAACAAGGGGTGAGCTGAAATGGAGTTTATAGTATTTGTAGTATGATTCAAAATTACTTGATAAGTAGTTGTTATTTTTTGCTGTTGTTTGGAGCATGGTATCACAGTACTGATAGTATGGTGTCTACACTTGGGTACCACGGTGCAGTGACAACGGCAGCAATTAGCGATTGTATTTAAAAAACCGACCAAGTGCGAGTCGGACTCGCGCGCGGAGGGTTCCGTACTTTAAAAAACGGCAAAAAAGCACGTTTGGGCACAAAACAAACGTGATTTTTTGACGTTTTTTCAAGTACGGATCAGGGATCCGTACTTGAAAAAACGTAAAACGCACGGAGGGCCGTGCGGGAATCCGACTCGCTCTTGGCCGGTTTTTAAATATGTAGCTATTCCGCGCGCCCCGTTGCATCACTGCACTGTGGTACAAACAAATACCAAGTATTCAATAAAAACAATAGGGTCGTTAACAATGAGCGAGTTGCATGTAAGTCGGTCCAAGTCCGTAGAAATTGTCGGTTCGCAGCTTGTAAGCTCGCTTAATGCTAATAACACTTTCAAAGACTTTCAGTTAATTCTCCAAAAAACAAATTTCTTTAAACAAAAAACTGTGAAATTCATATTTAAATAATGGTAACTCACACTGAACATCTTCAATGCTCTTTGTCGAAGCCACAAGGAAACAAACAAGTAAACAGACTGATATACACGCCTTCATATTGAACCGCCGACTCCGACACCACACCACGATGCATCAGATAACAATTCCTTCTTTCCCCATCTCGCCGCCTTTCAATGCAAATTCCCCTACAACATTCAACACGAAAATACATCGACAACCAATTTCATTATACATCGAATCTATTCACAGTGCCAAGTTTCAACGTTTCATACAAAACGGGTAATGCACAAGTTGTATTTCAAAAACTACGCTATTTACAGTCGAGTTGTAGGATAAATAAATATTGAATCTCGGGGAATACCTTACTCCGTTTCTTTGTAGAAATGCGACTGCTAAATTACATTAATGTTTATGCTATTATCGACTTTATGCATTTAACTATAAGTACTATTCTATCGAAGTGGTTTTCAGCTGTTACTTGCTTATTTTACTATCGTTTATTACTTTAAATAGTGCTGTGTATGATGGTACTTACTCATTGCTATTATAAATTCCGAAGAAAATAAATGAAACTTTTGCATCTTCTGAGTATTTTCCCTTTATAATCAGAGTTACTTACCTATGTTAAAGGGACGGGTAGGTTTCTAGGGATAGGTAATTTAGGTTGGCTTTTATATTATTAAACCTTGAAAATATGGGAAGGAATACTAACTAACGGATAGTAAGTAGACGGATCAAATAACCGAATATGTTATATAAGACACCTATGTATGTTTTGTGCACCTCTACTTTAGTACTAAATAATTATAGTATGTACTTACTACTTTAGTATCTAATGAAAAAATATATGGAAAATCTTCCCTTACCCCAGAGAGCCTGAGATTACTTAGTAACAGGGTAAACAGATAGGTATCATAACCCTATCATTTTGTTAGGCTCCAGAAGTAGGCTCCCGAAGCCAACGGAATGTATGAGTGATTCCTAATAATTGGATAGTCGAGAGCTATCATTACATTTCGTTATTGGTTTCTTTGTTAAGGTTTGTAGCTTTTGTTTTCTTTTATCAAACATTAGACGATAATGGGTTGGTAACTTGTGATTATGGTGATGGTGATGAGCACTTTTTTGGAAACTGAACATTAAATGTGCCGTTCCGTTTGCCACATACAACGGAATCTCCCTTTATCAATATTATTTTTATGAAAAGGTTATAGTAAAGTGTTCTTCAATTTACTATAATTAATTACCTTCCTCTTTTAATAGCCAAGAAAATGTAGCGACCCAGCTATTATGGCTGCAAGTTTTCATCCAAATACGTGAAGATACGTTCACTTTTGTAGTTTTTGCAGAGTTTCATATATTCGTATCATTTCCGTATGTCATTTGCATCAATTCTCATAAAAATACCTTAAACAGCTGTAACACGTAAACTGAGTAACATCACAGGAAACACTCAGTCAGGAATTCCTTGGGGAATAATCAATCCCGAAAAATACATACTCACATCCCGTAGGAGACGCATGAAACTTCGCCAAAGATGTATACAATGTGTGTGAGTGTGTGTGTGCACATTACTCTCGACAAATAAATAACTTAAGAGTACATACAGTAAAGTGAAGCCAGTTTAAAAAACATACTGGGTCACAATGAGGAGTTAAGATGAAACATCGGCTGGGTGTGGGGTTGCCAACTATACTGTTTTCAACAGTATAATGCTGTTTTTCACTAAATTATACTTTTTACCGTTGAACAAAAATAAAGTATACAAAATACTGTTTGTGTTATACTTAAACGCTCACACAAATTTGTTGTAAATTAGTAAGTTGAGCGAGAAGCTCTAAAACATATGTAGGTATTTAAACAATAAGTAAATAAAAACTTGAGAGGTGTCAAGGGACACCCGGATGGGTAATAAAAACAAACAAAAATAATCGTCGCGACACCACACTGTTCAATGCGAAATAGAAAGACGAAACGAAAATATCTAGCTTGCTTTCTATAAGAGAGAGAGAGAGAGACAGACAGAGAAACATGCGCGCCGCGCATGGTTCATGAAACTTGCGCACGCTAGAGCGTGCGCAAGTTTCTCTGTCTGTCCCTCTCTGGCCTAAAAAATGTCGTTACCATTTTTCCGTCTAGCCCCCTTTCGCAACGCGCGATAAGGAACTGCGTTCCAATACTGTTCATTTTTCTAAAATACTGTTTAATATTCTTCACAGACCTGAATATACTTTATTTCTTGTAAAAAATGTTGGCAACCCTATGGTGTGGTCAGTGGTGAGTGGGACTGCATAAGATTAGATATAAGTGGTTGCTCTAGCTGGAATGATTATCACAACACATAATAATTTAATTTCATTTATTATAAACATTGTACAATATGTAAACGTATTTTAATGTAAAGGTATTTTAGTAACATTCAACTGTAAAGGTATTTTTGACTTCGACTGTACTAAACAACTTGAAGTATGGCAGTGGGATCAATTGAGATCGACTACGAATGCGACAAGACAAAGGATACAATTAATGTTATGCTTAATATTTAGAATCCAAATGTTTCCCCTATACACAGTAAAATGGCCTGAACTGCTTCGAAAAAGGATGGTACGGCCGTGCCACTTTTTTGCTCAACTTGGCAGGAAATGCCGTGCCCCCAGATTTTTGGCCACGACCATTTTTTGACAACGGCGTTCAAAATTTTAGGGGATATGTTGATTTATCTTATGTCATCGTCGTTTTCGTGCCTTGTCGCGTCGTTATGCTGGATGTTCCCCAGGGAAGCAGTTACACCGATCTAATGTGCAGGAGCCGTAGATGAACCCTTTGCTACGACAGCACGCTAAGCACTTCGGTTCGGAGCAGTTCTTCTTGGCGAAGATCATGTCCAGCGGGTTGTGTCCTGGAACAAAGGGACGCTTTACAAGTATTGATTTACTGGTTTCTTAAGTTTAACCGATCTCTACTCATTTTGAATTGAAACAATTTTTTTTTTACACTTAATTTTTATCTGACGTTTCGGCCCCTTCACAGGAAATGGGAAGTATTGGTAACCGTAGTTTCAATTCAAAATAAGTAGTATTTTCGACAAATTGTTTTGAGCTAGGAACAGAACAGTGTAAAGATTCTTAGAATATTATCACTACATAGTCACTACATAGTATAAAATAAAGTCGTCTCTGTTTCGTGTCTGTTTGTCTGTTTGTCTGTATGCTTAAATCTTTAAAATTACGCAACGGATTTTTATGCGATTTTTTGTAATAGGTAGAGTGATTCAGAGGATGGTTTTTATGTAAAAAAAATCCCGAAATTCCCACGGGAACGGGCACAACGCGGGTAAAACCGCGGGGCGCTTCTAGTTTGGAATATATGAAATAATAAAATATGACGGTAAAAAGTGCATGAAAAAAATAGTTGATTAATTTTGAGTCACTCACAAACAGACGCTGCGGGAACTTCACTTAATACTGGATAGATTTTAGTAAATTATTTATTTATGTATAGTTGTTCAAAAAGGTTTCTTACCAGAAATTTCATTAAAAGTCTTAACAGACCTCGACGCCATAGTCCACCAAATGAATATGCACAGAAATATCAACACTCTCATACTGGAGGCTCATAGAAATCTGAGCATAAAATACGGATTATCTATTATTTATATAAGTTTCAAAGCAAAAGAGAAAAAGTATTATTATATAATTTGACACATTTCCCTTCATTGTTTAACGTAACTTATGTTACATAAGTATTAAATTAGGGGCGGATTGCACAAAAACTCTTAAATTCAATCTATTTATTACATAAATATGTTTAAGAAGCAAAATATGTTCATTCAGAATTGTATTTTATTATGCAGCAAATAGAACACAATTTAAAACGAACGACGTTTGTTTATCAAACATTATTTAGGCACTTGTGCAAATCGCCCTTACAGATGCACTGACTATGGTTTTGCCGACCAGCCGACTACCCGGCTTACCGGACCTACAAACAAACCTTCCAAAGCAAACTAAAATTGTGAACTTTATATAAATACAGCGCTGATTGGACTTCGTGCAATACTATTTACATTTTATCATCAATTAATTATCCCCTACGAAATAGTAGTTTATGCAACGTCATATAAAGAAGGGTATTAAAACACGAGTGTGAGTTTATGAAACGAGCGCA
Source organism: Cyclophora albipunctata (assembly GCA_963082685.1). Lineage (NCBI taxonomy): Eukaryota > Metazoa > Arthropoda > Insecta > Lepidoptera > Geometridae > Cyclophora > Cyclophora albipunctata. Next base: position 11,906,921 of record OY720114.1, on the reverse strand, counting down.
GCGAGTTTCATAATAGTAACGAGTGTTTTAATACCCGTGTTATATGCAGTTGCATACACTACTTTATCTTCACTATTTAATGCAATTAATCAAACAAAATTTTAAAAACAAAACACATTGCGAAACATTAAATTCACGCGTAGGTACGTGTATTGTCACAGTGAACTTGCCGCCATTAAAATCTAACCAATGAGAGCGCAGCTGCGCGTAGGGCCAATCAGGAGCGAGCGAGATCTTACCAAAGAGTTTTGTGTATGTAGTTTCGATGAAGTTTTCACGTATAACCCAACTATTTTAAAAAGCCAGCATAATATCAAAATTTTATACAACTAGTATGAGGATTTTGACATAAGGCTCGCCAGGTTAATTGGTCGCGTTATAATGATGTTATAATGTTAAATTATAATGATATTATAACATCATGTGCAATTGCTTAAATTGAGTGTTTTAGTTGTCTGTGCTATAACAGTAGTAATTATAAGTCAAGTATTGGAATCATAAGTAGAATGTTACAACATTAGTGTAGATAAATAATATTTATTTCACGGTTACACTAGCACTAGTGAAACTGTTTGTTGAGTAATTAACATTAATAAAAAATATTCAATTTAATGGCATAAATGCTTTAATTAAAAACTGATTTGAATATAGTCTGAACTTCGCCTTAATTTTTCTTTTCATTATCTTGGTAAAACAATATAAATGTTACTATTATGATATAATTCAGTGACAGTTCCCCCAGATGTTATAAATGATATTATTATAGCTACAATAATATATTATGCCTCAATAGAAGGACTGATTCAAAATAATTTATATTGCGAATAAAGGTGGTCTTATAAGTAAGTAGAGTTTCTCTTTATCCCGTCTCATAAATGTGAGGCGTGCAAATAATAAGGTAAATACTAAAATCCATATATGTATAAAATAACTAACAGCGCTACGCGGTTTTCCCCGCGTTATGCCCGTTCCCGTGGGAATTTCGGGTATTTTTATACTTATAAACCTTCCTCTTGAATCACTCTATCTTTTACACAAACTGCATCAAAATCCGTTGCGTAGTGTTTAAGACTCATACAAAGGGACAGACAGCGGAAAGCGACTTTGTTTTATACTATCGATTACCTTATTATTTTCAGCCCCTGAAACCCTGTTGCTGGAAACGCGGGCAATCAAACATATCGCCCGCAGTTGTAACCTTCGGCAAGTCCTGCGCTTGTTCTCCAATGCAGAAGAGTTTTGGATTTAAATGACAAACAAATAAACCGGAGCGTGCGCCCGCAGCGTGCGCACGCCGCGTGCCGACCCTGCGTTAAGCGTGCGCACGCTGCGGTTTCATACAAAAGTGAACAGTCGCGGGCGCCCGCCGCGTCTGTCTTCATACAAAAGTGACCCGCCGCGTGCGCCCGTCGCGTGCGGTGTCATACTAAAGTGAACCGGGCGTGCGCACGCGGCGGGCGCACGCGACGCACGCTTAACGCAGTGTTGACCCCAATATTACAATACTAACCATCTCAATAATAACAACATTTGCCATCTATAGCTATTCTATGCCGACTAATACCGATGACTAACATGTAGGTACAATCACGAGTGAACCATGAACAGCCAAGTACCTGAATAAAGAGTAATTTCCCTGATAAGATTAATCAAGCGGTAACATTTTATCGCCTCATCAACCGAACGGTGGAATGACCGCTGAGACCAATCCGGACCTGAGCTACTTGTTACCAAATGCCAATGTGTATGATTGCTAAACCTTTTTTAAAGTAGGTATATTGAATAAATATTTGTTCAGATTTTCTATCAAATGCCTACTTTCTTTAAAATATAAATTATAATGCCAAGTGCACTCTATTAAGCCAATAAAATAGATAATGGGACTTCAGTGGCTAGCTGTGTGTGAAAGTGCATTTAGTTATTTTGATTTTTATTATTTAGTAGATAGCTACCTATTATGTGTCTGATATTGTAACTTTTATTGGCTGTCCGAAATATCTATATGAATAAAACTCTATACTAATATTATAAAGCTGTAGTTTGTTTGTTTGAACGCGCTAATCTCAGGAGCCATACCATGACCTCTTAGCGCGATACAAATGCGGACCTAAACTAGTTCGCTGTCAGTTTTCGTACCATGACATCAATGAGTGACAAATTGTAGTTGCTTAGCAGATTACCTAAACTGTTTCGCTAGTTTCGCTATGACATGCCCGTTGGCACAGTGGCAGTGAGAGCGCTTACTGTGTCGGGGGTTGCGGGTTCGATTCCCGCCCGGAGTCAACAATATGTGAAGACATAGTTGTTGGCGACGACGTCTGGGTGTTCATTATATATTCTTATAAAGTATTTGTGTATATATATGTAGTAGTATCAGTGAGTTAGATTCCATAACACAAGCTTAGAGCTTACTTTGGGTCTAATTAACCGTGTGTGAATTTGTCCAGGTATATTATTATTATTATAGGTATATTATTTGTCATACTAAAGATGTTTTCGTTCATTCATTTCGTACCATGAGCGTCTTTTGCGGCTTTGGTAAAGCGTCTCAGCTGTCAAAATTAGCAATTCAATAAAAGATACATTTTTCTAACATAAATTGAACCGTTGTTGATATTTTTAACTACAATAAGTATGTACTTTAGTTAATTATTAATGTTTAATTGTTCCTTACTATAAACAATGCATTTGTGCAAATAACTTAATGATATTCAACTGAAAGAATTGATTAAAATGTGCGAGTTTGCATTTAAAAATTAAATTAATTATATTAAATTAAGAACTTTGGAGCTTTTGGACATTAACGAAGAAAAAGTTAATCGACGTTTGAGGCGATGTCCACTAAGATACTAAGATTAAGTCGAACCCGTTGAATGATTACATGATTGGAGAGTGAAGAATTTATTAGTTCTTACACGATATAGCCTCACCAAACAATTGGTGAAAACTGAGACCACTGAGACCACTGTTTAACGACCCCAATAAAATCAACAGACCTTTACATTATTAAAATTGGACATTTCTTTTCTGAGTTATGATGAGAAGTAAATATGTACTTACACAAAATAAAATACGAGCGCGGACGGGTTGTAGTACTGTATAGTGTAGATTGAGCGCAGGGGATGTACGAGTAGGTAGGTATTTACGAGGGTAAACATGACTATCAATATAAACATGGAGGATATGCTTTGTTTTATCCCGAATTTCCCCAATGAAGCGAGAGCGACAAGGCACAAGGCTCTAGAATTCTGAGACTTAACTTATATTCCTGGTTAATCCATAATACTCGTAGAAATAAATCTTTAACAATCGCAATTTATATCAAACGAATAATTTAAATAGGTAGGCTTGAAGGTAATAATTTAAATGCTTAAAAAATATACCTATAATAATATATTTAATCTATGTCTATATTATAATCTATGTCTATTTTTTAATCTATGTCTATTTTATATTCTATGAATTGTTTGATCTTTGCCAAAAATGAAATGCCACCTTCAGTGACGTTCCGAACACTTAAATCTTAATTTTATTTTGGATGTCTGTTTAAAATTAAAAATACCATTGGTTTCTGGAGCAATAAATACTTTATAGTTCAAACATTTTATGATTACAAATTAGGTAAAAATAATTATTGTGTGTATAAACAAACCAATGTTTGTTTTAAATAATACTTATCATTTTAAATAGGTTCTCATAAAAACCGTAACTTTCCGTAATTTTAATTATTAAGGTTTTCGAACGCACCTTAATAACTTCTCTTAGAGGAAGTGACGCAATTAGCCGATCAGCAAAATGGTTTGTTCATTCATTCAAAGCGATGGCGATTCAAGTGCGATATTGTTTAAATAAGGTCACGGTACGAATTGAAACGCAAACCTAAACTAATCTGCTTGGATCTTGAGACGCTATCTAAGAGGTCATGGTATGGCTACAGGAACTACTACTGGTCCGATTTGAAAATAGTAGTTTATGCAACTGTCATATAAGGAAGGGTATTAAAACACGAGTGTGAGTTTATGAAACGAGCGCAGCGAGTTTCATAATAGTAACGAGTGTTTTAATACCCGTGTTATATGCAGTTGCATACACTACTTTATCTTCACTAATGCAATTAATCAAACAACAAGAGTAAAAGCTGACAATAGTTTTTCACGCGTACGTGTATTGTCACAGTGAACTTGCCGCCATTAAAATCTAACCAATGAGAGCGCAGCTGCGCGTAGGGCCAATCAGGAGCGAGCGAGATCTTACCAAAGAGTTTTGTGTATGTAAGTTTAGTAGTTTCGACGAAGTTTTCACGTATAACCCAACTGTTTTCAAAAGCCAGCCTAATATCAAAATTTTATACAACTAGTATGAGGATTTTGACATAAGGCTCGCCAGGTTAATTGGTCGCGTTATAATGATGTTATAATGAGATTTTACGATATCGATGTGGATATTATAACATCATGTGCAATTGCTTAAATTGAGTGTTTTAGTTGTCTGCGCTATAACAGTAGTAATTATAAGTCAAGTATTGGAAACATAAGTAAAATGTTACAACATTAGAGTAGATAAAAATATTTATCCACATCAATGATAGTTAATTGACGTTGACAGGCCTCATACTGTATGGGCTCTTGTACACACACGTTTTTTCGCCGTGAAAATCTACGGTTAATTCGCCGTATGTAGGTACGGCTGCCAGTGTTGTATAGATCATTGGAAGCTTGTTGACATAAATGGCGGCAAAACTTCACGGCGCCTGCCGCCGTGTACGCCGCGCCGCCCCTCGGCGAGCCGCGTCTACGCACGGCGTGGTTTTGTTCAGTGTTGTATCGCAGTCTATGCGAGCGTGTCGACGGCGCCGGACGTTTTCAAGTTTTCGTGACAGATTACCTACGCTGATTTTGTTTTACGAGTAAAATGGACATAAATCAAGAATACCTCAACCGGTAGCTTCGCCGTGCCATGTACAAGCTTACACGTTTTTTTAACCGTACGACATGTTAGCCGTACGTTTAAAAAAACTTGCCGTGTACAAGGGCCCTTAGTATGTCAGCGATTTGCGGCGCGGCGCGTGGCGGCGGCGAGAGCGGCGCGCTAACGCATAGATTCTTTTGTATACGTCGTTTATATACGTCGCATTTTTTTTACCGAAATAATGCTCTCTACTAATGTTTCTCAGTAACCATTTACTCCAGAGCTAGAGAAACCACCCACGAAAAGTCACCCTAAAGCCTTCTTTATAACAAGTGGTCCTAAATAAATAATCGGGTAGGCTTACCACGTAAATAAATGAGGAGTCGATCATGAGTATTGGACCGGTGACCGATCGAATATTAATTATTTAATACTACTTAGAAATATTCGGTATTCCAAATATGCTTAGGCGTTTATGAAATACTAGCGCCCCGCGGTTTTACCCGCATTGTGCCCGTTCCCGTGGGAATTTCAGGATTTTTTATACATATAAACCTTCCTCTTGAATCACTCGATCTATTTAAAAAAACCGCTTCAAAATCCGTCGCGTAGTTTTAAAGATCTAAGCATACATAGAGACAGACAGGCAGACAGCGGAAAGCGACTGTTCTCAATCCATCAGAATCTATCTTTTGATAAAAGTACATTGGATGACGTCTGTTTGCGGGTGTCTTAGAGTTTCACTACTACAGTACCTCTTATGTATCCATCTGTTTATCTCCCAAACAACAAGAATTTAATTAAACATTTTCGTGTTTTATATGAAATAAAATATCTTAAATAAGCTCAAAATATAAATCTCTAGCTTTACTGCTTTCTATTTTCATTTTAATTCAATGGTCTGTGACAAGATTATTATTTAAATACGACAAAATCTCTTATCTTATAAGTTCGTTCACCGAGCTGAACATAGTGGAATAGTGGAAAGGATAGACGAAGTTATTAGTACATTTGATATTAAAACCTATAGAATATAGTAGTGGGATTTACTTTATCGTCTTCTTAACAGAAACATGCTTACAAGAACCATTGCTCTCTGCTTTAAGTAACTATTCAATTTTAATTATATTAATTGTGAGCTATAAGTGACATTGACTTACGCCACAATGTACTTTAAGATCGGTGCTCCCTAATAATGTTATGAACTTTACTTAACTTTTTTATTCGTCTGTGGTTTTTCACTAGACTTAATTCAAACTATTCATATAGGACAGTACATCCAATAGCTCTCTTTATACGGTCATTGTGTCGGGCGTTGTTTGAAGCGTCCAGGATTGCGCCGGAATGCTTGTACAAATCGTGCGCCATTAACTATTACTTTTACACACGCGTTCTTTCGTACTCGAATGTTTCACGCGCGATGGAGAGACTGAGTAAAGAGCTAATGAAATACAGGTAGTACTCGCTGTTGTACCTGCATTGTACCTACCTCTTCTTCTCAAGTTATGTCTAAGTTACTTATAAAGAAATGCCCAAGTTAGGCTGACACTCCCGGAGATAAAGCTTTCAAACAAACAAAAAACCCTTCAGACTTTTCAAAGCTTTATAGTGTTTGTATATACAAAAGTCGAAACTAAAAAGACCTGTCTAGTAATGAAAATATTTGGCTCACACTGTATAAGTAAGTGCACCGAAAAAAGCTGGATTTAGGATTAAGAAAATTAATTTATTAAAGTGTCCACCAGACTTGAAGAAGTTTGTTACTTATGTTATTTCTTCGAGTTTCTTTTAACAAATTGGATTGGGGCGATACTTAATGTCTCATTAGTCTCACTACGTTTTCCTTTCTCATATTGTTAATTAGGGATAGCGCAGTCTCCAAATTATTTTTCGATCAGTATTAGATACCTACAAGATGTACCTTAATGTCGACTGTACTCTTACTATAAGCAAGTCACTATTCGTCAGTTATTTACGTACATTATTAAACCATCATGTAGGTTTGAAAATATAACTTTGCCACAGTAACATACGAAGTAAACGTCATGTAAAATCAACTACATAATCAATAACAAAAATTCAAGTGGAACCAAGAAACGGAAATCTAACTTTGAAACATTTTCAATTTTAGCTCACGTTTGCTTTTACACATAATATATTTTATTTTGCACAAACACGATTCAAACTTAAGCTTGCAACTGGATTTACTTTTCAACCGAATTTTAAAAAGCGAAGTTTGTGGTATTTTAATACTTAGAACCATCGTAGACTGCAGTTTGTACACAGTCTTTATAATGTTAATTGACTTCTTAGGCATAGTGAACATTTTCTTTTGTGACTAGCTCTGGCTCTAACAGATGTCGATACAATTATTTGGCTTCTTCATTAGACGTCTTATTTTAACTGTGCGCTCCTTCATATGTTTTCATATACCAGATAACAGTTTAAAGTGTGCCTCGACCAAGACTCGAGTCAACAGATTTACGTCATTAATTTTTGAAACGACCTATAAAAACGGCTCGGGACCCAAATGAATACCGGCGCTAAAAATAGACATCGAAGCGGAATGAATAAAATAAATAAAACATACTATTTACCAATTCACATACACACTGAGGCTTAGATTTTCAAATACACCCCTTTTTCCGCGCTCGGCTATAAATCGTATGAAATCGTTGTAATATATCTAACGTTTGCTTACTACGTGTCGTAGATTCTAAATTATGTCTGAAGAAAAAAGCCTACTCTGAAAATAGCCTTAGTATTGCCAGTGAGAGGTAGGATGGACTTTTTATGATTTATTTACGGTATATCAGTATATTTAGTTGGGTGTTTCGGGTTTATTGCGAATCTGTCTGACCGACGTAGTACGGTATTGGATATGAATACGTAGGTTTACAAGATTATTACGTACTAATGCCGCCCCGCCGTTTATTCTGCGTGCTACAGGACTTTTAGAATGTAAACTAGCTAAGTTGCAAGCTGGGTTACTCCCTACATTGATTGCCATTGGCATTGTATAGGCAGATGCTTCTGAACGTGCCAAAGGACAGATAGACTAATGTTATATACAATGCCGTTCTATCATATTACCATTGAGCTTTTGAAGTTTCATCTCACTTCCAAAATAAAATCAAAAATATCAGACGAAATCAATTATTTTTCCGCAACAAATTTTGGTGTGATATTTTTCCTACTCAACAATTTATATTAAGTTTTATTGAATGTTCCTTGAATATCATAACTGATTGCGCGGAGTCGCGGTGAAATGAACTCGTAACTCGGGTGATAATAAATCTTCTTTCTTTGTTGTTATTCCTGTGTTGTATCTGAGCATGACAGCTGTTGTGGTGGAGTATTGAGAATTATATCTTTTTACTTTACAATATCTGTAAGCGAATCTCAATTCTTTTCAATGGTATTTTGCATGTAGATACGTACAATCTGTAGATAGATTAGGGGTTCCTAAAATATATCAGTACTACAAAAGATTTTTTTTAATGATATTACTATTCGCTACTCACCTTCGCTCACCTACATCCTCATTTACTTTGAATTACTTTCCACTAGCAATGACTGATACAAAATTTCAGAATTAGCTCCGTTTTGAGGTCACCGAACTGTATCGTCAAAAACGGTGAAACCACACACACATACAATGGGCGCAAGTTGGTCGTGTCAGGACGTATCATTGCTACGACCTTTCTAAATCTTTTAACTTAAAGGCCTAACTTTTTCTACCAAACCCCCACTCAGATTCGTTATTTAAAATAAACAAACCCGTAATAAAACACATCCCATACAATACGTGAACAATGGGTCCGTAATCTAAAGGCTGAGCTCACGTGGTACAGGGTGTGATGTAATCGTTTTAGTTGCACACAATATCGCCCTGTATAATCCTGGTCTTGATTATTCCCGAGGGAACCCGCATCTCGTGTTGCATCGTAACACAATACACCACCTAAAGCTTGTTTTACATGAGGTGTTTCACGGATAAATCATTATTTGGAGAGCTGTTTTTGTTCAGTGTTTTGTTTTGTCTAGGGTTTTATGGCTTGTTAGTATTAAATCTAGTTGTAAGTATGTATCTTAAAGCGTCCGCGAGACGATCAAGTGCACTTGACAAGTCTACGGGCTTGAAGTGAATATTGATCGTTTACAGCGTTGACTTGACAATTCCCGTCAAGTATCTACGTGCTGGACATGACTTGACAATAATTTTGATTTACGGCACTTGAACCAACTTGAGCTTGATGCGACTTGACGCGACTTGACAAGTTTTATTCATTTGCGGCTTGTCAAACGCACTTGATCGTCTCGCGGACGCATTACGAGTGTGTCCTTATATAATAATTATTCAATGGTATTTCTCAGAATTCTCTCCATGCGTACTAATTTTACTGAGGAATAAAACGGGATCCTATTACTCGTACTAACACTCCCCTGTCCGTTCGTCCGTCTGTCTGTCGGCTGTATCTCTCGAACCGTGATGCACTTCTGTTGTCGCTATAACAACAAATACTAAAATCGGAATAAAATAATTATTTCTATACAACAAACGAGATTCAGGCCAGATTTTGTTTATAGTGGCTACATTCCAGAGAGAACGGTTCTATGATTCTTTTAATTAGAAATCTTATAAATTCCCACAGGTGCCACAACGCGGGCAAAACCGCGTAATACAGCTACTAACATAATAAGTCACAATAAACTCCATACAATACCGAATGGCTTGTCAGTGACTCCGTGAATACCACTCGAGTTACTCGTTATTCTCCGAATAAGATCGTTAAATTGTCCTCAGTTTAGCGTATAAATCAAATTAATCCGGCGGTATCCGGCGCGCCGGTTCACCTACATTCCGCAGATAATATTACCCGTGTTAGGGCGGGGCCCTCCTGGTTACTTCAGGATATTTCAAATTAATGGACAAATATCTCGAACAACTATGTCCGTGGTTAGCCCTGACATTGGACTGCTATTTAGGGTCAGATGCCAATCATTAAAAATTTTAGCTAAATTATTAACTTGTATATATTGTTTGGAAATTGTTGTTCCATATTGTTAATATTATTTGCAAATGGTTGAATAATTAGCTAAGAGAAAATTTACACTAGGAATTTGTATAAATTATTTTTACTGCAGCTACTGTAGATATATACGTTAGTCAGCCGAACACAGCAAACGTCAGCAACTGACTGTTAGGCGTTGTCCTAATAGAACGCGAATGCGCGATCATCGTAAGTTCGCGCGAATTTTACTCGTACGAACGCGCGATCAAACATATTGATCTCTAATAGGTGTCCTAACTGACAATCGCACGACGCGGTTTCAAATGTTTGAAACACGCGATGGTCGCATCGCTCGCATCGCGCATTCGCGTTCTATTAGGACAACGCCTTACTCATTCATCATTATTGGGTGTCCGCAGAAGTTGAAATAAAACAAATACTTTGGATATTACCTCATTTTTAAACTATTTAAAAAACAGATACCAAACCTCTTAAAAACGCAAAAAATAGCAAACTCACTCAAAAAACTAGACAGAATTAAAAAAATACCAACTTCCAAGCTCTTCGTTAACGAGGTACAACACAAAGCGTCGATCATTAAGTTGAAATATTGTAAAATAAAAAGTCTTTGGGGTGTGAAGGTATATCGACGGCGCTCATTAGTCGGGGTTATCTTGTTAGGGCGGCTCAAATGAGCTGAAACTACCCGCGCTTGTTAACAATGGCCACATTTTTCATAGGAACTAAGGGTGTGGTGTAGTGGAGTGCTACTGTTACCTTTGTGGTGCAGTGTTTATGTTGCTTATGCTGTCGGGTGGGTTAGAGTTTATCGTCAGGGAGCCAGGAAAATGAAAGGATTTGAAAACCGTCTGGAAATCTTTTTGAGTCACAACTATTGCTTTGAGACATGGTCACAACAGGCCTTGAATAGACAGGACTACAAGTCGATAGGGAAGACCTTTGTCCAGGACCTAGACACGACAAGGTAATGAAAAAAAACATGTTAAACATACTAATTAAGTACAGTTTCAAAGGAGCTTTATGAAAATCGGTTTATTTGCTCGAAAGCTACGAAGTCGCAGATAAATAAATACAGCTCCATACACACGCTAAATACAAGTCCTTCTGACCATACATAGAACAGATAAAAATAAATTCAAATAAAAGGCATCCAGCATCCTTGTAGCTATTTTTGTATCCTAATCAGAGACTCCCCATAAAGTACTATCAGACGCAAGCTCGTAGGAGTAGAAAGACAACAGGTGTGACATGATAATGACTAAACAGCATTTGAATTTGTAATGAGGGCACTGAGTGGGGGGAGGGGGGAGCGGTGTTGGAGGGGGTAGTGACGTCACAAACCCTCACTTAACAGGGTGACTCTTCAACTTCATAACATGGTGTTGTTACATTACGTTTTCATGATCAATAAAAGCTGTAAACGAGATATTTCGGTTAATGTATGCTTTTACAGAATTTGGGTTAGCTTTTATTTTGATGTTAATTTGCTTACTTTTTAATGTTTATGGATGAATGATGAATTAACCTCCCGGGCACCTTGAGATCATGCCTTACAAGGTTGATAGATTTGAGAAACATTGGCTGTCTTAAATAAATACTTAAACGATACATACCTACAAAAACGATTGTTAATTGTTAAGCAACGTGCAACTACTTGGATGGATGGCCTACTTGGATACTTGAGCGCTTAGGAGGGCACGTAAAATTGTCAGTCCCGGTTGTTTCATGGCATTGCCGATATAACATGTCGGAGGATCTTATGCGGTCTGAAAAACTACATAAAGTTATTGACTTACTTATTACCTACAAAATCAGCTTAAATAGCTCTATTTCCATTCATCATACGCATATTAATTTCAACACCTATAAATAAACAAATTTAAATAGGCTGATAAGGACCACGGTTCAGGAAAAATCTACCATCATTTATATGAAAACGACAACTTTTTCCATTTCTCCTAATCGCTCTCTACGATGTACCTACAGCTCAAACACTCCCCTTGGAATTCAATACCTCCCAGAACCGGATTGAGGAAGGCAACAGTTTTAATGAATGTAATATTTGGATGAGCAAGGATTTGTAGGCAAGACGCGTTTAATATTGCTCGGAGAATTAATCAAGTTTTTAGGAGGCGTATAGTGTTATGAAATAATAAATATTATGATAATTAGCATAGAAAACATAATCGAAATAATTAAATCATACGTAGTAAGTGATATAATTTTTCAATACAATATGATAGGCACTATTTGTCAGTACCTTCTACAATGAATGCATTCCATGCAGAAAGTATTGTAGAAATAAAAGCTCAATATGTTGGTTCAATGGAAAATATCGAAATTACCTTCCACAATCCCCCATTGTGAATATTCTTCCCTTCTATATAACCATCTTAACCCTTAATGAGTCCCTGGACCAACCGAGGAGTCTTGCTGAGGGAACAAAAACTATTTCGTGTAATATCGTATGTGCCATAAACCGCGATAGCAAAACCATCGCTATCGCGTTTCTTGGGCTTCGGCGTCACCAGTTATCGGGACCTTGGATTCCGAAGGTTATTGGAACCTCTTCATCATGTTATAAAGATAGTTGTAGTCATGTTGAGCAGTTTGTCATATTACAATATTTAAATTAAAGAAAAAAAAAATATAGGTATTGTCGAAGTTTAAATACTCGTATGACACAGTTGTACAACATTTTCATGGACTGACTGTACTTCATAGAAATATAATAAGTCTTTAAAGTTAATAGAAAATATTTGACTAAGTAATGTAAGCTAGGAGTGCGTTTGCAAGGTAAGATATTCCGATTACCATAGTGGTTAACCCTAATTGTTGGGTTTTTAGACCGCTTATAGGCCTCTAAATTGTGGTATAGACTATCTACGTATAGGTTTATACTTTTCAGTACGAAAATATCGCGTTGCTTGTTTCTTCACCCAGCTTAGTATAAGCTCTCTAGTCATTATTCATAGCAATTAGACGCATACTTTATAATTCATGGATCGGATAAAGTTATTCCATTTCACTCGTTCTTATTCATTTTCAATTAGAACGCTTCTATCCGTCTCTTTCTATTTCATTAAATTATACATTTTATGGCAAGTCTATGTTTGTCTGGCGTCTAGACAGACAGAGTTTATTGAGATGTGATATCAATTTAGAAAAGTCACGTTCATTTGAAAACTACCACTGCCGAGCTGATTTACAAGTTATGATGATAAGAAGGCTGCAACTGTATACTTAGGTGTTTCTAAAATTTTGTGTTTTGAAAGGTCTTTTCCTGGAGTTGGCCTGTAATAATGTATTAGCCTGTAATGTCCCACTGCTGGGCAAAGGCTTCTCATCTCACTGAAAATATCAGTACAGTGAAAAAGTGGAGAGGATGAGACTTAATCACTACACTACTACACGATCTCAAACTCGAGTCATGTTTGGAGTTCAATAGAAAAGCGAAAAAGTTTTATACGTATGCCTATGTGTCTGTGCCTATGGGGTTACGGAAATTATAGCGGAATCAATGTTATGTGTTAGCTCATGTCTTCACTGTGGGTAGGCCCTAAGCTGCGAAAATGACATAATATGGGTTTAGGTACCCATACCGTCTAACTGAATGCTCAAATAAAACCAGTATCTCAATGATTTAATTTATTAAAGGAGTGTCTCTTATCAACGTTTCGTTCCTACTTCACGATTTTGATAAGTGCTGCAGTAAAAAAGGTGTTCAATTTAAAAAGTACTCCCATAATTTGATTCACAAAACAAACATTGAAGTACCATTCTCTTTACGGCTCGTATTTGCATAAGCCGTGACATTTCACTCGTTTTAGTTTAATTATTCAAGTCGATTCAATTTAATTCACCCCCATTACACTCTTGATAGGGGTTTTATTATAATTGAACGTTTAAAGCTAAACACGAAGAATAAATAAAATACAATGTTTTCTTCTTTGCATTCTTTCAATCTTTTTATAGTCGAATGTGAAAAATATTTAAGTTTATCTTTCTAAGTGTCATTCTTACAATGACACTTAGAAAGATAAACTTAAATATATTTCACATTTTAAATGTGCTTGAAAAAAATCTTTTAGGAAAGTATTAGAAAGTTTGTAAGTGTAACCTCACTGCAGTCCGGCCGGCATGTGACACGTGCGTGAGCTTTGAGTCTTGAGACGTGAGCCGTGAGTTGTGAGCCGGCGTGAAAACATCTCATACATTTTCAGATGTATATTATGGCGATGCAATAAATAGATATGGTTTTAAAGTCTCCGAGACCATAATTCTGCGTATACCAAAATTGTCTATAGCCCCGTCGAATCAAAACACTTCCGTCATATCATTTACATCCCCCATCCCAAGAACAGTTTAACAGAAAAACAAACCTCGATCCACAAACAGGTACAAAGTAAACGTATCAAGTGAAATCAAAGTTATCGAGCCGATATTTATAAAGTTAGGACCTTCAGTTTCCAATTGAATTTGATAAGGGGTAAAATTTCATACCGAAGTAATTTACGTTTGAAGAAAGTTCCATATTACCTGAGGAGCTGATGATCCATGTTATGGGACCGTTTCTAACTTTGCCGTGGGATATTCAATTTGGATGTTTACTATGTTTTAGTGTAAACAACTTTATAATACGTTTTAACTCAGTGTGCCACAGCGAGCAAACATTCTTGGAGATAATAAAAATATTAGAACGATAGAATATGTTCGTTCAATAAAAACAGTTAGCGGTGACCGAATGAGAAGATTTGTGCATTCGCTCGACGTTAGCTTATGGCTATGTTTTATCTGAATTATGAACGTTTTTCTGCAACCAAATCGGTAGAATAACAAGTAAACCGTTTAGTAGAACCGTGGCTGAAAACTGTCTGGGAACGGGAAAACAATAATATAAATACTTTTACCACATTATAAAAATAGTAGCTGTCAAATAATTTCAATGTGTATAGGACATTACTTAAATGAGTCAACCAATTGCTCCAAAAACCATAAAATGTACACATAAATAAATGACTTGACAAGCAAAAACCTAGTTTTATGTGAAATTAAAATAAATTTATTCATAGTTTCAAGTAGGTCTCGGTGGAAATGAAGTGTCTTCGTAGTCGAGGCTATTATGTACAAAGGATCAGGGAAATTGAAACGTCAACATGGACACATAACACTTTTTTAAGCTTTGTTGGTGGCTTACACTGTTCTTATATGTGAATGTAGTTAGATTCCGACGGTTTATGTGACGGCGTTCATACATTTTTATGAGAGTGTATATATGCTTTTATGAGCAAGTTTATAAATGTTGAATCTGTCATTGCTGTACAGAATATTTAGATTATGAGCGTGATTAGGAATCAATTGTTTGGGGAAATTGAAAGAGTTTGCCAATTAGGTCCCGATTAAACGATATCTATAGCTTTAAAATTGTCCTAAAGCAATTAAAATATATAATTGAGCACCCAAGTCCAATTTAGTAGAATAAAATTTTCGATTGTATCCGTCAATCAGCCAGCAATAAAATAAACCCGACATTAATCCAATTACGCCGTGTATCCTTGAAGCGATTGGTTACATTGTTTGCCTTCCTTTGCCATTAATTGTGTCTGTCTGTCTGTCACGCCCAATACCTAACAATGTAACTTTAGTGACTGGATTTAAAGTCGTAAATGTTAATTATAATTGAGTTTTCTTAGTTCAGCGTAACTCTTTTTAAGTTACATTGTACGAAGTCTGGTGTGGTCAACTATCTACATTTAATTTAACAAGGTGCAGGCTTTTCCATTTAGTCTATGCTCTGAATGTACATCTTTGTACGACGTAACTGATACTTTTCCATTTTCTTTGTGAGCTTCAAAGAACATCCTTCTATACCAAATTTTCACATTTATTTCAGCCGAATTATCTTCAGACATTCTAAACCTACGTTCCCTCGATGAAATGAGGGCAAAAGCTAACCTATAGGTAGGGTATGTAAGTAGGGACCGAGGCATAACTACAAATTAATTCTGACAAAGAATTATTAATTAAAATATTCATTAATGCTGAATGTTGAACACCGCCCGCGCCCGCGGCTCGACAGATGTCCACAATTTAATTTAATATAACTCTCGTTTTACTTTCTTTTAATGTTATATCTCCCGAAGGCCAGTCGAGATCTCTCTGAAGACAATCCAATGTAAATTCAATTTAATATCTGACATTTCGGTTCGGTTCAAACATGCTTTAATATTATTCGCCCCTTTAAAGGCAATAAACAAGTTGTTTTAGATAAAAGATGAGGATCCGAGGAATTATTACGATAAACTTTGTGGAAACTTTATCTAAATTTAATTATGAGCTATGGTTTTAGATCAATGATCGTGCAAACTATTGGACTTACTTGCTACTATATACCGTTTTAAAGTGTAGAACCAGAAACTTTTGAATTTTTAAAGACGACTACATATTTTTGATATCGGTTGACACTGAGAGGTTTTGCTCTCATACCGTTTCACATATACCTACTTTACTTCTGGAAATAGATTCAGATACTAAAACAAAATATGTAAAGCATTTGATTTTTTTAACTGGGTGGCAAATAAAATGTAATGCAATTCTGACCTACTTCGCAAGACGTATCTAGTCCAAACTATCTCACACAACAGGAAACTAAGAACTTCAAACTCGTCTCCATCATTACTATCAAGCTTGTTAAACAATCTTTCATGGGCATTTTAAGCTCCATAACAAATTGAATCTGGAGCGCGAACTAAACTTATTTCGAGTATAAATCAGACGCAGTATGCAGGGCCGCAGTCACACCGAGCCACATCACTCGCGTTAAAATTATAGAATTCAGCTGTCACATAAAACTCAGAGCGAATCTCGGTTCAAGTCTATTTTTCATATTTTATAGCCGTAAGTTTCACGATCATTCGAACCGAAATCAGTTATACGAAGCTTTATAGGTTGTATTCGCTATTGGATATAGTTTTATGAATAAAATACGAGTTAATTTTTAGGAGTTAAGGTATCTACCGGAACTTAATATATTTTTTATATTAAAATTCAAAAATAAGAGCTCAATATAGGTACTACCTAATTATATAATTGTGATCTTACTGGCGATAACTTATATTTACTTAACACTTAATTTATGAATCGTTGCGTATCCCAAGCTATTATTAATTGTTTGCATGTTATGTTTCGGTGTAAACTAGTCTAAACCGCGAGAACTTACCGTTTGCTCGTGACAAGACAGCCAGGGGCCCAACTTGTTCAACTTTTCAACTGTGAATTTATCTTTCGCGCCAACATTCGGTAGCAAAATGTTGCTCCCGCTTTTATCTTGTTATGTATTTACGATTTCTGAACAACAAACATTTTTGTTTTAACCGAGATTTTAAAAGAGTTTGACTGTTACTGCTTGCTTGTTGGATATTGGTAGTTGTAACTTTTTAAGGATCGTAACAAACGTATTCCAATTTTCAAATAACTTAGGGTCAACATTGCGTTAAGCGTGCGCCCGTCGCGTGCGCCCGCCGCGTGCGCACGTTCGGTTTACTTTTATATGACACCGCACGTGACGGGCGCACGCTACGGTTCACTTTTGTGTGAAGCCACACGCGGCGTGCGCACGCCGCGAGCGCCCGCGACGCGGGTGAATTTTTGTATGGAACCGCGGCGTGCGCACGCTTAACGCCCTTAGAATTCATTGTGGCGTAAACAGTTCTAGTATTCTACATTCAAAAAGGTTTTTCATTGAAAATGAGCAATAAATATTATAATCATACAATCTCTAGAAACCCATTCGGTATGAAACATATTACAATACATTCTTATAACTTATTCGAACGTAAGAAACTAAAACAGAAAGTGGTTTATTTTTTATCGTTGCTTATTTTTCACACGATTTGCCCCTTCTAGTGGTAAATTCAGGACTGATTGAATCTGCCATTGCACAATAAATTATTGAGCGTTTACATTTTTCAAAATGTAAGGGATAAGAGGGGGTGAGAGATGGGTTCGGATGTGATAAATGCCACTGATCATAGTTTGGGGGCGAAAATAGCTTTCATTTGTATTAGATGCGGGGTTAGGTTTTGAGTGTCTAAAAGGTTTTTTGGGAGTTGGGTCCCTCAAATTGCAAAGTGTTTACCGATCACTGAACGTTGTCTTCGCATTAGGTTATCCACAGACTGCTTACAGCTAATATGGCTTTATGATGAAAAACACGCATCAAAATCGGTCCATCGGTTTAAGAGCTACGGTGCTACATACAAATGAACGCACACACACATAGACGTCAAACTTATAACCCCCTCCTTTGCGCCGTAGGTTAAAAACAGAATTTCGTTCCACAAAATTCGCTGGTTCATTATAGGATGGATGAGGAATGAGGATAACCTCACAGTTCCTCAGGTTGAAACCACTCCTGCTCAATCATAGACAATGTAAAGCTCTGTTCATAATGAATATAAAGTCGAGCAGAAATTAAACGAACATTTTATTTATACAAGTGTAAATTTCACCTGAAGTTTGATTATACATGATTGCCTTATTTAACTATTATTTTATCGTAGTGAAATGCGAATATGAGTGCAGGTCTTTATTTTACAATTTAATACAGCTATTAGATGAATTCATTTACCTTTATAGTCAGTAAATTACCAGCGCACCAAGATTATTGTGCTATACATAATATGCTATACCATGTTTACTTAGCTGTAACTATACTACGAAATACTCGTTCCTATACTTGATTTCCTAGTAATGTAAGCAAACACCAAACGAAACATGAAGCAAACTCTCCTAAACTTCAAAGTCAAAGATCTAATACCAACATGTACCTTTAAATTCTGTCCATAGCGAGTGATATTTCAAAGCGGAACCCTCGCGACGTCAGGGGTTAGCAAATCAAACAAAACCGCGTGCAATACCAGAAATTCAATGCGAACTCTCCTGAGTAATTCAGGCTCTCACTATCTACACTTAACTGCCGATATTTACATAGGTTTCGTTTTAAACCCTCCTCTATACGTTAGTGTGTACATTGCCTTATTGAAAGGGGTTCTAATCTTCGATTCAGACCACGTAGAAAGTGTAAGCGTGACTTGTAAACGGAGACGCTAATGGTTGAAAAAAGTTCGTTTTACCAGAGAACGGCGCATTTGGGCCATGACCAATTAGTTTGGCCGAAAAATAAATGATACCGCCCGAAGGGTTATGGAGCCTGTAAATAGTTTGACTTACGGCTGTTTGTCAGTCTTGTTTGTTTGTTCAGGATCGGAACGTTTTTATTACAAAGGTATACCTTGTTCCAGTTGTTATTACAGCTTTAAAGATTTCAGCCAATGGAAAGCTTTAAATAACGTAATTTAACGTGAAACCGATAAAATGCAATCGCGGTTTATTGTAAAACAAACAATGATCATTAAAATTAACAGAAGTAGGGAGAGGTTGATACAAACACTGAAAATAAATAAATAACAAAAGCAAACTGTGGCAAACCTCCAAAAAACCACTAAAAATCATCACGATATGCAAATAAAGAATTTAAATAAATATAAAAGGGAGCATTCCATTCGTTTATTCGGTGGAATTGTTGCAAAAATAACGAGTTTTTTTACCGTCAGTGTATTGAATGCGGGCCTCTATCGACGTTGTGACAGACATAAGTTATTGGGAACAATAGAAAACGTATGAAATATTGAAAACTAACATTCGGTATTGTTCCTGTAAGGGTTTTGTTTTTGAGAAATAGATGGAATTATTGATAGGACGTACTTTGAGGCTTCATTGTGCAGTTGGGGATTGCGGAAGTCTGTTCTTAGTAAAATTGCTTGTGACTTTAATATCTACGTCAGGTTTACCTGCCTAGTTTAACTGTGCCTTTGAACTTTGTGGTTGAACTGTAGCGAAGATGTTATCAGGTTTACTAAGGCAGGTGAGCGAAACATCAATGTGCAACATACTCGTATCTATATGAAAGGGAAAGTTTACTGACTTATTACTATTCTCAGTAACTATAAGTACTGGGAGCCTTAAATTTTGCATAGGGGTTCTTTATAGGACGTTGATATTTGCGAATTCATCCCCTAACATAGTGAAAGGGCCAACCTCTTTGGGCCGCTAGTTATACACAACATTCACGATTCGGTCTTGTTTCTGATTTAAATAGTAACGGCTTATTAGTCACACTTGTTATACCTAATTTTGTGTGGGCGCCTTAGAAGAGTCGATACTTGTTTAAAATCCGGATCCGATCAGGCTTTAAACGCAATAACGCAGTTTTTACCTTAACAGTATAAAAACTTTAAAAATCCACGTGAGCCCCATTAAATTAGGTCGTAGTTATCCAAGCCCTACATCTGGGCCGCATTAATCTCATCGTTCATACCGTGTGAGCCCAGTTTCAGTTCAATGGAGGTTATTAGACGAATATAAAAGGTTGGCCGGAATTCTAAACGAGCGCTTCTAAAGCCTACTTCAAAGTACAAAGTTTAAATGCTTTTCTGAATATAAGTAAGTAATATTTAAAATCTGAGTTCAAAAGCCACTTTAGAACGCAGTGGATTTTGATTTACGACGGTTATTTTTCTTGTTAGTGTGTTTTAGATTGTTGAAAGTGTGGTCGATTAGATCTACCATTTATTTATATATTATTATAAATTTCCTACGATTAATAACGTATAATATCCGTATATCCGTTACTAGCTTCAATTAGACTAAGTACTTCGCGACGTGACAAATGGGTAGACCGCAACAGAGGCGGTAAGTAGTCGGCTATTCGGCAGTCGGCAAGTGACAGCAACTGCCACCTGAGTGTCCGCAATCGGCAGACAGTCTGGTGTGAAGGCGGCAGTCATTGTTTAAGACAATTAAAGTGATGTGAGTGCGATAAACTTCACATTTATTTACGCTCTGCAAAACCATCTCTATCTTTCCCTTCAGAGGCTGATGAGAAACAAATGTTGCCCTTTTGCCTATTTCAATGCTTAAAATAAATAAAAATCTGTTACAATTTAAACAACCAACAGTTTCCTAGGTAAAATGTTTTCTATCTAAAATGTATATTTAACATCCTATCAACTTAACTTACTACATATTTCAGAAAGCAACAATAAATACATATTTACAACGTGGTAAACATACAGTGTAAACAAAAACTTTTTAAATTATTGTATAATGTAAACTGCAGTGCGTCAAAGTATTTACTCGTTTCGTTTGAGCTTAGAAAATAAGCAATGTATAGCAAGCGGTGAGATATCTTACTCTTAGAAAAAGGTTTTGACTGATATTCAAAGTGTACAATTTGAGAGATGAATTTAGATAAAATAGCTAAAATTATGAATAAAACTGAAATCACAATCAAAATCGATTAAAAAATAAAGACATTCTAAGCTCCGAAAGATTCTCTCCTGTCTAATACTGTCCCTTTCTTGAAAAATGATTGTTCTGTATGCGACGTCTACGGCGCTGCGCAATAAGCTTGTGACGTCACAGGCCTGTAGCTTGTAGAGTAGCGATATGAAGAAAAGGATTTTAGTCTCTAGCACGTGATAAAAAGATGAGTTAATAGAAAGAATTAAAAAACCACTGTCAAGTACCCTATTCTCGAGGGCTATAGTCAGTTAGTCTCGGTTTTATAGAGCGCTGAGGGTAGCGCGTATCTGCCGCGTATTGTACTGATACTGTGTTTGAAATGTGTACATCCGAATCCAAACACAACAGGTAGACAATAGTAGAAAACAAGTACATTGAGTACACAGAAAATACATCTTAGAGTTTACAAAAGCAGTGTCGGAATCAGGACTTCGATTAAAGGTTAAGACCCCCTATAAATAATAATCCTTAATCCGTCTCTGACCTGGGGGTATAGCAGGGGAAATATCTTATTAAATTATTCTATCATAGCTATCTTACCTGTTCAATAGTACATTTGGTATCCACCAATCATATCATACGTAGCACGAGGGCATAGTATAGCATATATCTCTGAAGGAAAGGCACTAGCCGCCGTATTCACAGACGCCAAACGAATACTTAGGACAAGTTTATATATGCTTTTTGACATGTAATGTATAAAAATGTATGTCATTTAGTTAATTGTCGATTTCAGTCTTCTTCTTATCGAGTGGATGGTCAACCTGACCAATCCTGGGGTCAGAGTTATTGTGCCGCCAAAGGCCTCTGACATGGCTCATGTAACGACTACTATCCGTAGAAAGTAACCGGGACCGACGGCTTAACGTTTCAGTGACGGCGGCAGATCGGATTAAACGCGTAGTCTTATTTAATTTAGAATTTGTTATTACAAATCTGAGGTTTCGAGGGGGGATGGTTGAGTATCTTACCCCCACTTGCCTAACTTACCCCCTCTCGATCCGCCCCTGTACAAAATTATTTTTGTGTTTTTCCTAGAGAATCGTATCTCGCAAAGGGTTACATTACGTTCAGAAACACAATGTTCTCTTTGTTTGCTCCCAAGTTTATGTAATTGTGTTATAAAGATACAAGCGAATTTATTTCATAAGAGACCTCTCTTAATGGCTTTAATGGAATTCGCTTTGGCTTATGTGTTGTGAATGTAAATAAATAGGCTCTGTTTTATTTAAAAAACACTAGAAGTGTTCTACGGTTTCACCCGCTTTGTAACTACTTGTTTCCATAGGTATTTCAGGATAAAAAAGTGCTAAATACCTTTCTTTTGAATTAGTTTTTGCATAAAAAAGCTTTTTCTGAAATCCGAATAATAGTTAGAGATTTACGTTTATAAACTAACATACTTTACTTTAGTTTTAATATATATTGGTATTGGTACATACGATACTGTTATACAAGTATACCTACATAACATTACTATATTATACACTTAAATGTAATTTATACTAACTTCCAAAGGAAGTTGGTTTATACACACATAAGTATGCTAGCTTTCAGATAGCATGAGCACCCTACGATTTAACCCTCGTTGTGCCCGTTCCCGTGGGAATCTCGGGATAAAAATGGCCAATAACCTTCTTCTGAAATGTAACTATACACTGAAAATGTTGATACAGTTGTTCTTCATAACATTAAAGCTCTGTAAAGGGTTTCTACGACTTGTGTTTGTATCTCTAAAAGCCTATCTAAAGCCCAGTCTAGATCCCTGAGATTAAGATAAGCACTATATTGATATCCATTCAGATCCAGTAGATACTTTGGTATGAGTTTAAGTTTTAGGCACGTAGTAATAGGTTTGTATGGATAGATAAGCTGGGTTACGTTTATAAACAAGTTCAGGACTTGTTCCTGATTTACGAATTGAAAACTATCGTAATTCAATTAAACGTTATAACGTTGTTATAAACTCAATAATCAGTTCGTTGTTCTATTTAGTTAATTCAACGACTCAATTATGCGTTAGTGTCCTTTTTAAATGCCAGTTTTGAAGAAGATCAGTTCTCGGTTTGGTTGACATTTGATCAGGGACTTTAAATCTTGTGTTAACATGGTAACCCGCAATTTCAAAGGCATTTGTACTCTAGGTGGGTGCCACATACCACATAGCGAACACAACGGAGTCTTGTGACTTTAAAAAAAAGAACACATAATTACAGTGTGTGAGGTGTCGATCAATTTTATTTGAAAACGTCGCTTGTTCCCGTCACTGCCCCATCGCACCCCCATATTACAGAAGTCGGTAACACAATTAGGGCGTCAGTCGCATCACGCCAAACAAACACTCCCTCATATAAATCTGTACAAATATTTGCTCCCTCAATCCGCTGCGCTCAACTGTTTTATTTATTGCTTTCATTTCACTTCGATTGTGTTTTAAATTACTCTCGTGATTGTCAGATCATTTGCGAGCTGTTTTTTTAAACAGTATTTTTGTCTCACGGTTATTTGGTTGTTTAAATCGAGCCTGATGGTTGTGACAATTAGTTTTAATCGATTTCGGAAATTTCTCTTTTATTCCGTAATGTAGGTGGTTTCCTCCTTTAAATTTAATTGTATCAAAATGGTTTGTACCGTATGCATTCGTTCAAGTAATATGGATTGCTATTTGCAGCCATAATTGTGAATATTTAACAGAAGTTGGGAAATTCAATAGCTAATTTCTTTTATTGAGCCATTCCGTTCATCATTAATTATGGATATCCACATCTGTATACGTATATCCGTATTCACGGATATCCGAGGATAGTGATAGATCGGTACCGGTATAGTATACCTAGCAGTAGCCACGTGGTCTGTCATTTTCATACTGGAAGCCTTTTTTATTTTAAAGAAGACATATTTACTAACAAACATAACATGATGATTATATAAAAAGCAAATAACAAACAAGAATAATTAAATAAACGCAAAATTATTAAAACATCTAATTTTCATTTCATTTTCAATTTGTTTCGACAACAGACAGCTGTTGTCCAATATTAAAAATGAGGGAAATATTAAACAATACAAATAACAAATGCAACTGAATTGTGAAATATTTTCGTTGATTTTTCGCCATTAATATGCGACAGATGTTTGAAATAGCGGACTTGGGTAGAAGAAATCAATTGTAATTTATTAGAAATATGAGTTTCTCACACCATACATAACTGTATAATACTCGTAAGTATGATAGCTAATCATTTTCCTCTCTAGGGGTCAATTCTGCTGAATCAATTGTGTAATGTAGTGCTCGTGGTGCAGTTTGACTAAGCGAGTATGACAGCCTCCGTGGTCTAGTGGTTTGAGCGCTCGGATCACGATCCGGAGGTTCCGGGTTCGATTTCCGATGGGGACAATGCCTCACAAAAATCTCTTTGTGAGACTGCCCTCAGTTTGGTTAGGGCATTGCAGGCTGAATCACCTGATTGCCCGAAAAGTAAGATGATTTCGTGCTTCGGAGGGCTCGTTAAGCCGTCGGTCCCGGTTACTTTCTACGGATAGTAGTCGTTACATGAGGCATGTCAGAGGCCTTTGGCGGCTCAATAACTCTGACACCAGGATTGGTCAGGGTGACCATCCACTCTATGAAGAAGAAGACTAAGCGATGTTAGCTCATTGCTATTGTAAGCCAACGTGCAGCTCTGACCCTACTAGGATGGGTGGCCGTTAGTAGCAAATTGAGACTCAACTATCACACAATTCGTATTACATAACGAGAGGCCTTTGCCCTGTACTGCGATCTCACAGGCTACTCCACTACCGAGGAACTTCATAACAACATTGTCTTGAGTCTCGCGATACACATAACTAGTTCAAATCAAATCTAAACTTTGGAACTGAATTTACTGTTTATAAAGTGGTTTAGCTCAAGTATATAACTACTTATAACTTATTAAACTTAGCTGACGGTATACAATTGAAATAAATTGAGACGTTTTAGAGGTAACTAGTTGGTCCCCACGGTTTTGTCAACATTGACCCCTTTCGTAAGAATTTCGTGTTAAATAGTCTTTGTCTCAACAGTCATCATAAGAGCTTCCATTAAATTTGAGAGCTTAGCATAGTAAATATTGATTTATACATATTAAAAAACATCCGAATTGAGAACCTCCTCCTTTTTTTGAAGTCGGTTAAAAACGAAGTACTCAAAACCGGCTGTCTGTATGTAATAGATTTTCCAAAAACTATTGAACTGATTTTCATGCGGTTTTCACCAGCATACAAAGCAATTAAAGAAAAAGGCTATCCATGGCTACTTTTCACGGCAAAATTCCCACAGGAACGGGTACAACACGAGTAAAACCGCGGAGTATTGCTAGTATATATAAGAATACATTAACCTGGGCCAACGACGAACTACGGTCTATTTCAGCATAACAGAGAGCTATTCGAATTTCAAAAGGTGGGTACGAAGGGACGAAAGCACACCACGCGTCTACGTATGTGTACATCGTAGCACGTAGTCATTGGCATTCTGGGTGAATATTTTGTTGCTATACGTAATTTTGGGTTTAAGGGTACATAATAGAAAGACACGGTAGCATGCACTTAAAAGTAACTAAGTTCGAGTAGGTCAGTGGCCAACCCTGGTGTCGGAGTTTTTAGACCGCCCAAAGGCCTCCGACATGGTCTAACGATTGCAACAACCGGGTCCGACAATTTAACGTCCCTCCGAAGCACGGTAGCGCTCGGCTAGAAATGCCACTATCGGTCACCCATCCAAGTAGGGGTCGAGCTGCACGTTGCTTAACAATTGCAATGAGGTAACATCGCTTAGTGTAGGGCCACATCTGCGGAACGTACGGCGCCGAACCTTCCGCTCTATGACACATCAGTCGAAATTACGCCGCGTACTGATGTGTCATAGATAACTTGAAATACACTACAAGCGTATTTAGCGGAAGGTTCGGCGCCGTACGTTCCGCAGATGTGGCCCTACACTTAGTCAAACGACGCTACGAGCGCCTAAAAGTGGGATTTGATAAATATTTGCTAACGAAGGCTTTATACTAGAGGCTTCTTTTCATTTTATTGCCGCGGGATCATGTACACTGTACGTACAACCTTGGCACTGCTAGTACTTAACGAGACAGCAAGGAAAACATCTTATTTGAGAGTACAGTTTTAATGAGGTACTTTGTAACGCAACCAGGTTCCCCTTTGTCGATGCTCTTTAATTAACGGGAAGTGCCGATTGATCGACGGAAGGCAGAATATGTAGCGAGCTTAAATATTTGGCATCGTCATTTGTTGTTCTCGTACAGATGGAGTTTGAAAAAGACATTGAGTAGATTTGTTTGTTTAACTAACTTGATTTCGACGGTTTTGGACCAGTTATGGTCAAATCCCAGAAGCCTTCATGTCTTTAGGCCTCTGGGATCAAACGAACAGGACTGACTTCACGTGTACTCCGAAGCACGGTAGCCCTCAGATACAATTATATACAGGTAATCTATTTAACTTCTTGTTTCTAAAACAATCAAATTCAAGTTTCTACTAATTTTTTGTACATACTAGCCACACTCAGGGCTATTTTTATCCTGAAAGTCAAAAAGTAAAAAAGTAGGTACAGCCGTCACTTCAACATTAAAGCCTAAAGCTCAAATGTTCATTTCAACATTAAAAGCAGAACATGAGAATCACAGCATTGTACTTTAATTCAATTAAGCGCAGTGTATCGGGAGAGCCACAAATAGTTGTGGTTAGTGATAAGTTAATCATAGACCTGTTCATTTGGATCTCGGGCGCGATTTTGCCACACTTCATTTAATTTATTGATTAACAAGGTAATACTTTAAAATAGGTAGTCATTTTTTCAAATGATACATTAAAGGGAATGCTAACTTTTAAGCGTCGATGACAGTGTGCGACTTTACAAGCTGTGAATCCCAAAGAAAAGTTATAAAAATAGGCGTGTCGATAGCTTTTTATTGAAGTTATCTACTCGCAGCTTGTAGAGTGAACGTATGTTCCCTTTGTTTTCTTTCAATGAATTGTTTATGAAAATGGGTAAAAAGGACTAAAATAATCATCGCAGTGTTTAACAAAACAGGAATCACTTTTGGAAAAAAGTTTAAAGAAAAACAAGCGTTTGGAAAATTTATCTATCAATTGTTGCTACACTATTCTCATTGACTCCTTTAGACCAGACCGACTACCAACAACAACTGTAAATAGGCGCTACCAAATTCACAACTCTATTACTGAAAATAATTCTTCAAATTTCCAAACATTCAATATCAGTTATCAGAACTTTAAACGATAAATTTTAAACAAAGTAGTCAATTTCTTTAACAGTCGGAGTATAACCCGACCCGCAGTCGCTTGCCGTATGCCGAACTTTAATTCGAACTCCTACGTGGAACGAACCTAATTATATCGTGCTCGGTCTTATCGCACCCAGAGTTTATCTGAAGACAATTCTCATTCGACTCACATATTTAAACATTGGGATACGTTTCAGGGCGCTTCAATTTAGACGTTTTTGGTGCGCGTTTTGTTTGAAAAACAAAAGAACATCTAGTACATAATAAAGACGAGTTTAGACGTACAGACTGCTCACTACGGCAAAAGGGTAAAAACACGTAAATTGAAAAAGCCCTAAACGTAACCTAAGATTACGCTTAAGATAACTACTTAGTACTACTTCGGATTATTGGATTACAGCTGAATACTAATGTAATTCAAAATTAAGGCTTTTTCCTTTTTATTGTCTTTTTAGTGTTGTACACGTTTTAGGTTTAATTAAGGCATGGTTTAACTGGGTAAAGCTCAATTTAGTTTATCATATTTTTATAGGTTTGTTCGTATTTTAAAGGATAAACTAAGCTATGTTGTATTATAGCTTGCTGGTAACGCATTACGATTATACTGCAGTTAATTAAAGTAATCGTTTGGTTTTTCAATCAAAACATCGCCTCGGTTACTTCGTCGTAGGTTTCATTATCGTCATAGGTACGTAGGTACAGAAGAGTAAATTAAAGGATTAATTTACCTGTAATGTCCCATTGTTATGCAAAGGTATCTCATCTCATAAACATAAACACAAATTAAAAATCGGCGAAACAAGACATCGGTCATTTGGTACTTTGGTCATTCGTCTTCGGTAAGCAAGCTTCAATCAAACATATTTCAGTAAAATAAGAGTATCCTACTGTAGGACGTTTTAAAGGGGAAGTCTTTGACCTCCAGTAGCCTCTATCCAAGGCCAGTTGTGACAAGTTGGGCTCAAAACCAAGCTCAAGCTCATAACACGCTGTTCTATCTTATTAATACGCTGAACTACAATACTGTACATTTAAAAAGTAAGTACATTAAATGTTGTATCCGCAATCCGTTCATCAGAGTCTGACAAGTGGAAAATTCAAAACAGCGACCTAAATATTAACGCGCGCGCTGCCTTTTTGACGCTCCCACATCTGGAGAGGATAACATTTCAAATAACATTTTTATATTTTACGCGATACATATTATTCCAATCAACATGTCCCAATTTACTTATTTACTAGGTTTTCGATTCGGCTGTATGTTCTTTTAACAAGTCCATTAATAAAGTAAATGTTTCCTTTAGGCTAGAGTCTAGACAGTTCTTTCCATCTCTCTCTGTCATCCGCTCTTTTTGAATTCTTCTTTGGTCTTTTGTTGTGACCAACGATATTATATTCAGATATGCTTATACCTTATTATGAATAAAGGAGAATTACCAACAGGCACTTGACAATTCGAAAAATACTACTAAAAATGTATACTAACATTATAAATCTGCAGAGTTTTTTTTGTTTGTTTCAACGCGCTACTCAGGAACTGCTGGTCCGATTTGAAAAAATATTTTTTGTAATGGATAGACGAGATTCGACGAGAAGGTTATAGGCTACTTTTCATCCTGAAATTCCCACGGGAACGGGTACAAGGTGGGTAAAACCGCGGGGCGCTACTAGAATAGAATAACATAACATTATTGGGCAGTCTCCTTTAGGTATATTAGTACGGCAGATTCCGCACTTGGCATCCATATTTCAATTTTGTTCTGTTTCCTCATTTTCGTCTATAATAATTCTCTCAAAGCGGATTTTAAACAAATTCGAATGAGAAATACCGAAATTGATTCAGAACATTCTTGCAATATTAATAACAAAATTATAATTAAGAGGTAAATAGGAATGGATTCTTATAGAAATAGAATCCTTTGAGGCGCTTCTGAAGCTTTATAATTAGATATTTGATCTTTTGGGAAATTAATATAAGATGTAATGACTTACCGAATGCCTTTAATACGAGGAATGGTTATTCATAGTAAAAACCACTTTTGGTTTTATTCTCGGGAGCTTGTTAATATGATGAAGATAACACTGCACCGAAATGCAAAAGATAACATCAGTGATCCCTTTTCCAAGTATGTCAAATCTTTTTCTTAAAGTTGGCTCTCGAAACAGTTTCAATATATAGGAAAATTTATAAGAATTTAAGTCAAATTATATTTTGTTAATTAATGTAATGTAATTAAGTTTGACGAATCTATGTTCATATCTATTCGTAGCTAAACTACTGTGAACAAACCAATTTTAAATTCGTTGTTTTTTGCTCGAAATATGCTTTCATGGGGCGCAAGTGTTTTTTTCTCATAAGTCAAAGTCAAAGTCAAATATTTTTATTCAGTTTTGGCCCCATAGAGGCTATTTTGAACGTACCACATAATGAAGACCAAACGTTTAATGCTCATACAATTATTTTTTTACATCATTCACACCGAACGTTCAGCTCTGTTACACTACAGCCGTCATAAACCACCATACTTATAATTATATTAAATTACAATGGTGAATTCGCCGAAATCCCGCAGTCGTGCTCACGCTGAGGTCAAGTGCGAGTCTCCAAGTGTTCTGACGTGATCAATCGTCCCGACCCCCACACTCGAGCCAATACGCCTATAAATAATTCCCTTTGTCGGTTTGTTTCAATTATCTACTTTAACACGCTCTTTGAATTCTGAACAGGTTGTGTTAAGTTCAAATTTTAATTAGGTTTTGTGGTAAGATGAAATATAGTTAAAGTTAAATATGGCTGAATCGAGAAAGTCATAAACAAAAAATAATGATTTTCATAAAAGTACCTTAATATTAAAACGTAGGTAACGAAAATACAAAAAGGCAGATATAGCTACAGTAATTTTAGTGGCAGTTTTGTAGCGCTTGTGGTGTCGTTTGACTAAGCGATGTTAGTTCATGTTCAGCTATATATATTTTATCCCGAAATTCCTAACGGAACGGGTACAACGCCAGTAACACCGCGGGGCGCAGCTAGACCTGATTTAAATTTGCCTGACGTATGAGGACTTTCTAATGAACTGAACTCTCATTCTGAGCTGGATATAGAGTGCTTCATCAGTCAATTTCGTCGACAACTGTTAGGCGATCAATGTTAGTAGGCATAAGCATAGGCATAGGCAGTAATCATAAGTTAAAGTAGTAAGATTGTGTTTGTGGTCAAGTTATAATGATTAAAATATTATTCAAGTAAGTCAAAATTGATCAGTGGGTAATTATGGTGACGGAATTTTTGGTTCGCCTAATGGCGATGATAAAGGACGATTTTAATAAGGATTGGACGGAGTTGGCTATGGAAAGAGATAAATGGAAGGAATTGGGGGAGACCTTTGCCCAGCAGTGGGACAGCGAGGTTACGTAAAACAAAAAGGTATTTGCCATGCTCTAACTAAACCACCATAGTACTTCGATGGAAATTGTTAAATAATTCACTTGTCGCTCACTATTGCTTCTTCTAAACCTTTTCAATATTATATTCATGTATAAATCTGAAAACATCAAGTGAATGAAACTAAAAATTACGAGTTTGAAAAACATAGTGAAATACCTGAGCATTTCATTAGCTGTTACCTACTGTTACTAAAAAGCGCAGCCGTAAGAGCTTCATTAAGCACTAATTTTAGTGCACAATTCCCTTGTGGCGGTCACGTGGCCAGGGGCCCTGCAATCGACTGTCGAAGTAATTTAGTAGGTTATAGCTAAATCAGTGGCGCGTAATGTAATTGAAAATTACATTACATTGGTTTTATGTTGATTGAGAGAAATGTAGCACTTTTGTTGTACTTTCGACTGTCGTAGACGACTTCTTCTGAAGAGACGACTGTAGAGATTTAATGAGAGATCTTCTTTCTTCATCGAGTGGATGGCCAACCTGACCAATCCTGGTGTCAGAGTTATTGAGCCGCCAAAGGCCTCTGACATGGCTCAAGTAACGACTACTATCCGTAGAAAGTAATTGGGACCGACGGCTTAACGTGCCCTCCGAAGCACGGAATCATCTTACTTTTCGAGCAATCAGGTGATTCAGCCTGCAATGCCCTAACCAAACTGAGGAAAGTCGCACAAAGAGATTTTTGTGAGATATCCCCACCGGGAATCGAACCCGAGAGAATGAGAGATTTTGACATTTGTAATGTATGAACAATTTCGTCAATTAGTTAAGTGGCGATGTAATGCACGTCTCTGAGTGTGGTAGATAGAGCGTCGACGACACAATGTCTTTACAAGTTGCCGGCGATTTATAAAGATTATGTATGTCAAACTCTTCGATAAAGCTTTGCCTTCACCTGTGCACTTTTCTGTTCTACTCACTCTTTCTCAAACGCATGCCTTTCCAAACAGGGCATGTAATAATACAGTATGCCCCAAAATGATCAGTTCGATAACAGCATGTTATGAAAAGACGACAGTGTTGAACTAGTGTTGGAATTATTGTTATTAAAACGCAAGCTGAAACAAAAACGTGCACTAGATATAGACAATTCTATAAGCCTTTTGTTTCTTTAGCAGTCTTTAATACTCCGAAACACGTAGCTAGTATAAATAATTATTTATACCAGTCCAAACGACTAAAGATAAAGAGCAAGTTTAATAAACGCAGAACAACCAAATTTTCTGCAACAATGAATTTGTTCAAAAATAATGTAGTCAGCGTCCCCAAAATGAACGTATCAAGAATACAATCACATTTTCCAATGAGACCTTATAAGAATTTCAAATGGGTTCGGCCCGTTCTAGTGTTAGTGCGGACAAGCCTGAATTTTACTCCGCCCTTTAATAGATTCCACCGTCAAA
The DNA here is from genome assembly GCA_963082685.1 of Cyclophora albipunctata. NCBI lineage: Eukaryota > Metazoa > Arthropoda > Insecta > Lepidoptera > Geometridae > Cyclophora > Cyclophora albipunctata. The sequence goes on along the minus strand of OY720114.1, from coordinate 11,874,454 downwards.
CTTATACGAGAGTCACTCCCGAATCGAATTAAAGCTGATAAAGTGAAAAACCTTCGGTGTTAGACTATAGTACTGTTAGGTAACCATCGGAAATGAATTCGTGACTTGCAAAATTAATAATGTTAAATGGCTTTAACTTGTGTGATTCCAAAAGTTTAACTATTTAGTTTAGTGTTATAATGAAACTTGAATATAAATCAGGCTATTGAATAGAACGAGTCTTTTCAATAGCGCTGGCTCAGTAGTTCAAAACTGTTAGCGTAATTTGTTTAACTAGTTTCAAATTGTATCTGTTAGATAAAAGAAAAACAGGTGTAGTGACTTGCTACTTACAACTCAAATAAATGTTATTCTTTCACTTCAATAAACATCGGTTTACGAATAATAAACATCGAATAAAAAGAAACACAGCAGGTTCACGATATACCTTCGCCAATAACTTTCGCGTGAAGAGGCCTTAAAAATAATATACCCCATTTGCCAACCAAAGGAATAACTACATTGGTGGTTAATATCATGGCTGGGGGCGAGTGTTGTAGCCAATCTATTTTATTTTACGAGTCCACGATAACTAGCCGGGGACGTGAGCCGCCTCGCTGATGTACGGCGCGGCTACATCTTACTGAAATATGACGTCATCACTCAACTTTCAAAATATCATGCAAGATCACGTAGTGTTTGACGTCTGTTTGTGATAGCTCGTTTGGAGAAGATCATTTTGTAGTTTTTTTATGTTTTTGATACTTTTGAATACTTTAGATAAAGTAAATAAAATTATGTATACATAAATGAAATATAACTGCACTGATATCCTCAGTGAGCTCATCTCACTTTGTCCAGCCGTGGGACATTACAGGCTATGAATTGTTCGGGATAATTTGGGAATTTTTGGTTGCATAACAAGAAAATTATTGAAGTCTAGTCCCTATCTAAGTCCAATCAAACATCTTTTTATTTTTTGTTGAATTTGAATGAATATCAGTATGTAATACAGTACAAAATGACGTGATAAATGAAACGTAACTCCGTGATAGTGAGCTGAAATAGCGATCGAGGAAATAACCGAAAAACAGTAAAAGCATTGCCACATTGTATTAATTCTGTATCAATTCTCGCGTCGCAAATCCAAACGAATCGAACACGTTCACTCGAATTAACTTCAATTCCATTTGTAAATGTAGCACTGATGTACAAATACGAGTACATATTTATTATTTTAATTTAGGTACATGTTGGTTGTTATTTTCAATTTATGCAGCAATAATTTTAGAGGGTTGACTGGTTAAAACTCAAGGTTAACCTTTCTCCATACAAAAGTAGCTATTGCCCTATAAGTGTCGATTAAATTAATTTTGTAAATTACAAACTAAGGCATACGTAGAACCATGTTCAAAGTAGAACTATCTACAACAGGCAGTTTGTTTTTATTTAAGTGAGAATTAGATTATATGCTCTTGTAAGTAAAAATATGCACCTCATGTAGAGCGCTAAAATGTTTTTTGTTTTCTAAGATGTTTTTTTCTAAAACACTAGTACATAACAATAACAACGAATTAGACTAGTGTAACGCAGTAAGTGCTTCGCTTTTCCGTGTACATTACCAAATATACAAAGCATAGCAACATCTTAATTCCTACGGCGATGCATACCAATTCGCAAAAGGAAGAAATTATAAAAACAAAATTACCTAAACGTAATCCTCCTGTCGGAAATCCCTTTACAAAAGGCTCCTTGATATTACTTCCTTGTGGAATTATCTTCGAGCTTTGGTGTCTGATGGCACGTGGAGTCTCAATTGAAACGTCATCACGTTTGAGACGTACTATAGTACTCGACACGTACTTTATAAGTAAGCTTCTCTATAGTCAATTTAGTTGAGGTATAAAGTTAGTATAGTTCGACTTAAAAGTAAAGAATGTGAGGAAAAAAGGTATACGATTGCATCCTATCATCTGCTGTGTTACAATATAACTCGATCGAAATTAAACCAAATTTAAAATAGATCGACTTAGTATCAAAACTTGTATTTGAAAACGACACTGGTACGTTCAAAAGAGCCTCTTTGAAGCCAAAACCGAATAAAAATATTTGACTTGACACTGTGCTCCCTGTAACATAACATTTGGAATGAAAAAATGTTTTAAAATTGTGGTAACGTGTGATTGAATCGATTGAATTCACGAGAGTAAGTACCCTCGTGAACACGGCCGTTGCGACAAGGCCGAACTGTTGCGGTATGCATTGAATGTTTTATTTGCGATTAAGTCCGGTCTAGATTAGTGTTTACAAGTCTGAATCATGCTCGTATAAATATCAACCTTGCAATAAATGATTTCCAAGTATCCTATTAGGTATATATAAAGCTGAAGAAGTTTAGAAACTATCAATCCTATTTGAATAATTGTAATCGATACACTAACGGGCAGGTTATAGGCTATTTTTCATTACGGAATTCCCACGGGAACGGGCACAACATCGGCACAACCGCTTTGCTAGTAATAAGATATTGAAGTAATGCTTTGATAACTTCTTAGAAAAAACAGATTGTCCTCTTCAGAGGGATATAATATGGAGATATTTTATTTCATGTACTAGCAGCGCCCCGCGGTTTTACCCGCGTTGTGCCCGTTCCCGTGGGAATTTCGGGAATTTTTTTACATAAAAACCTTCCTCTTGAATCACTCTACCTATTACAAAAAACCGCATTAAAATCCGTTGCGTAATTTTAAAGATTTAAGCATACAGACAGACACGAAAAAGAGACGACTTTATTTTATACTATGTAGTGAAGCATCATATCAAATATTTAAGTATTTTACTATTCATTGAAACGTACGTTAATGTCATTACTACTGAGAAACTCTCGAACAAACGAACGTTTTAACAAAATAATAAAGTATTTAAGTAGTCACCAAACCACTAATCAACACCTTATTATAACCACGAAGAGACTATCAAATAATCTGTGTCCGTTTATATTTGCTGCTTAACTTTATTGCTATTTGAGCGCCCCGATTGTGTTTTATGTGCTTACTGCATTTCGAGACAAAAGCTCGTAAAATAGATTCTAGTAATGGATTTAGTTTCAAATAAGTGATATAAATGGAATGGTGATAACCATTGATATGTGTTCATCAAGTTTAGTGTTGTTTTTTCATTCATAGTCCTACAGTAAAATTGTAGATACAGATTTGTACTTTTACTGTCTGTCTGTCTGTCTGTCTGTCTGTCTGTCACGCTTTCACGCCAAAACTACTGAACACCGGTTGTAATGAAATTTGGTACAACAGTTAGTCCAGAGCCTGAGAACGGGTACAACGCGAGAAGCCACGGGGCGCCGCTAGTAATAAATAAAAGTTAAATAAAGGACATATCTTGTCAATTCTATTTCAACATTAGCATTTACCACAAAACTTATGAAATTGGGGAAAATATAGTTTTACTAACAATTCCTTCAATCTTTATAGAATAAAATGTAATTTTAATTATGTTTCTTTTGCAATTCCAAGAACGTTTACTTCCACTGTACACTGATATAGGTTACATTAAGTATTTCTCGATAAACGAAATTGTTACCCAAAGAAAATATCTAATATTAATTAGGCCTCTCATCGAATCACTTATTTGAGTAACTAGGGCTGATACGTGATCGATGATGTAGGTTGTTGGGAGTTCATTAGATAGATATAAAGAACTAGCAGCGCCCCGCGGTTTTACCCGCGCTATACCCGTCCCCGTAGTAATTTCAGGATGAAAAGTAGCCTATAACCTTCCCGTTGAATGTGGCTATCCATTACAAAAAGAACTTTTAAAATCGGACTTTTAGTTCTTGAGATTGGCGCGTTCAAACAAACAAACAAACTCTGCAGTTTTATAATATTAGTATAGATTGGGAAATACTATTAAGCTACGTTTAGAAAGACGCGGGGCGATGAGCGGCGCGTGTAGCATGCAACAATAAAGTGAGAAATAAGACATGCGTGATTAATTACGCTTTTTATATGAATAAACTCATAAGTAATTTCCATTGTAACCCGTAACAACACCATACGCTTCGTGTCTCCCTAAACATGACCTAAGTATATACTTCTTCTACTACTAATCGATCTAACTACTTTGATCTTTGGTTCGCCGCCGATCCTTGCTCTATATCAAGAGGATATAAGTTGGAGTTTTAAGACCGACTCAGGGCATCCGACATCTTGATTACTGGAATCGTTGGAACGATACTTTAACTTGCTCTTTGAATCATAGTAGCGTTACGTAGCGTTTCAAGTGTCCGCGGTGCACGTTTCTTGACATTCACAATGCCATTTCATCTAACTACGCTACGAGCGCTACGCAACTACGATACTTCCTTCAGAAAACCGGTTGCAATTACGTAGGTCTATCTAACTATAACCTTCTTGAAAAATTTCTGAACTTCGCATACATTATACGCAAACAAAGCGATCACAGTTTTATTTGTTTTCACGACCTAAGGAATCAGAACTTATTTTTTTAATGATTATCGTCATTACAATCTCTATATATAAAAATCAATGCCACTTTTCGTTGTAATTTTATAACTCAAGAACGGGCTCACCTATCCAAACCAAATGTTAAGGCTTTGTTCGGGCTATTTAGAGGATTGTTTATGTGAAGTTTGCACAAAATCGGTCGAGCGGTTCTTACATTCCTACGGAAACGGGCACAACGCAGGTAAAACCGCGGGGCGCAGCTAGTTTTTAATAAAAAGAGGTTTGATGGGTTAGTTATATGAAGGACGAAGGTTGTTTTAATTGATGTCAATACTACAGCGGAATCTACAGACAACCGTAAGGAAGAGTTTCTACTGAAGGGCAGCTGAGAGAAGCGGAGAGCTTATTTGTCCAATCAAATGCATTGCTAAGAGATTTTGTTTTTGTGAATGCTATGTTAAATTAAGCTCCGCTGCGCTGTTCCGTGGCAAGTAGAAACGCAACCCTAAGAAATTCCAAATAAAAAAAACCCGCTCTAAAAACAATTTATCGTCCACACTAATCTCAAGAATATTTTAAATTGTTTTTCTTACTGAAGTAATTCTCTAAAAAAATCTACTAGGTAGTTTTATACACAGAATTCAGTCGCATTCCATTTTCTGTCTTTGAAGAGAAAATCATAATAGAGAGAAAGAGTTTTCCTTTATAATACTGGATACAGGAGATTGTACGAACTGAAAATGTATTGTAACACACGGGATATGCATAAAAGTTAGGTCAAAGGTTAGGTAAGCTAAATGTCGACCTAGTTCAGAAACATCGATATTTCAGCATCCATTATTTAAAATGGGTAGTTAGCACGGTTTATTAAACGTTTCATAATTTAAGCCGATATTTTGTTATTATCTTTGCAAGGTTATTGGAAATATGAGAAGGAAGGGTATCTAAGTAAGTGGTAGGTTTGAGAAGGTTAATCGCAAACCCTGGTGTTGGAGTTAGAGTGCTTAGACCGTCCAAAAGCCTCCATGGTTTATCCGTTTAAACAGCCGGGACCGACAATTGAACGTGCCCGCACACGATAGCAATGTGATGTTGGCATAGCAAATAGTGCCCACTGCAGTATGCTTACAAACAGCAATGAGTTAACATCTTTCATTTTAACAACGTCAGGAACGTACAAGAAAATGACTTATTGGACTTTAAAGAAAATAAAGAAACTGTACTAATTGAATTCACCTGGCGATTCCAGTTTTTATCTAGTTTAAATTGGAACTACCTAGCTTTTACGTGATGCGATTTATATAACTGTGGAATGACTTGCTGTCTATATACTCGTATAAAGATCGAGCTCTTCCCGTGCTTTGACTAACCACTCTTATACCACGGCGATTGTCAAGCAACGTGCAGCTGGACCATTTAGATGGGTGGTCGGTAGAGACGCCAGCGTACTGTGAAGTACCCGCTAAGTTGTGACCCCCTGTTGGTTTCAATCGTTGGACCATGGCGATTTTTACACGGTCTAAAAATTCTGACAGGGTTTGCTATTTACGTACCTACTTCAACTAAATATATTATTTACTTTCTTCTTTTGTTTCTAAAAGCAAGACCAAACTAAATCTATTTTTTCTAACTACACTAGTCAAACTCACTAGTCACTAGTCACAAAATCTCGTCAGGCCTCATTTTTTCCATATAGTGCACAGAAATTGAACTAACTTCGGAACCCGTACATCCTGAAACTGGATTTGTCTAGTTGAAATCTGCCGTCCAGTCAAGGTGATTCGATTTAATAGATACCGCAGGGAAGTGACTCTCCGAATCCATCGACAAGAGTATTGGTGTACATAACAACATAGGGAATCCGTAATAGGATTACTCGAAGTCGGCCTAGACTACGCTCGGTTGCTACGAAATTACCTACAGCCTACACACTAGTACGAAATGCTCAGACAGATTTTGTGGGACACCAGAATTGTCAGTTGAGTCAGCAAGTCTAGTGTTTTTTTAATTATCTCAAGTTCTTAATAGGATAAAAAAAATAATTTGAAAAAGTTTATGTACCAAATACGAGTATGTTTCAGGGTGTAGTATATAAACGCCAATTTTCACTTATGTAAGTAACGTGACCATGTCCAGGCAAGTAGAGCTTGAAACGTCATTGAGTAGCATTACCGTATGATCAAGTAAAGATTGTAATAGATGCCAATTTACTTTTTCAAACATTGCGTTACGTTTAACGTCAGTGTGCGTTGACCTCAAAGTTCCTCTGCCCAATTGGAATACCTCTATTATGTATACCATTACTACCCATTAATAGGGCAATTTAAACTCAGTTAACGTTTCGCATGTAAGTCCGAAACTGCTTTTATCACGTTAATGGCGGATTAAAAACTTATTTTTGTTGTTCAATTCGTTGTCTTCGTGTTGTGGTGAATTGAAAATGTTGCTGGAACCGTCTGTCTTTAGCTTTTACGACTTGAATAATTACGTTTTATATACCGTTAATGTTTACGGTAATTGATGATTAAATAAGTCTTCGCTTGTTACGGGAACAGGTTTGAGAAGCTCCGTTATAAGTTAATTGGTATACTATGCTATTCGCTGTCCTGGCTTATTGTAAACTTCAGTGAAAAGTGAGACCTTTACGCGACCTACGCCGCTTTTCTTTTCCGCCCGAAACGCGACTCTGGCGCGCCATTTTAAAAGGAAATATAGACGCAACTCGCCGCATGAGCGTCCGAGACGCGCCGCTGCACGCTGCCTCGACTGTAGTGTCTGGGGACGCTGTATACATTACGCTTATTTTGAAAGTATATTCGAATCGTACGATTTATTAATTAGTCACTTATGCGGTTGCCGAACTTTTAATCTACTTCGGGTAGCGAACATCTTTACATTAGGCTGTCCACCAACTGCGAACAACTGACCAGCTACTGTCGTTCACCGAATGCGATCGACTGCTTATGACCGTGTTTTGCAGTCACCGCATGTTGCATGCCGCGAACGTATTAATTGGATTACGCCTTAAAATGTTTTAATTGCTGGGGTGACAAGAAATAAGAATTGATCTCAATGCTGTAATATATTTAATAGGAATATATTTTGCCCGGGAAACAAAGTACTGTATATCGTAGCATCTTAACATAAAGGTACTCATAATAAGCTCCACGTTGAATAACAAGATTAAATCTCATTGAATTTTCAAATCACTTGACATTTTCATAATATCTAATGAGCCGTGTTACATAAACTAAATTATTCGGTTATACCGTATCGTTTCACACGTACCTTGGCGTTTATTTGGTTTGGATAGGCGAAAAGAGTAGACAGATATTTTTCATACGGGTTTCTTAAGTTTAAGCGAACACTGCTCATTTTGAATTGAAATTACGTTTACGGATTACAGGAACCGTGGTCACAAACAGAAGACTTCTGTTTCGTGGACTTCTGTGACTTCTGTTTTGTGGACTTCAATTAAAAATATTATTCAGTTAATAAAATTAGTTTTTGAAAGATTTTGGTATACAAAATAAAGATTTTTTAACTTTCATTTAAACAGTGTAAATTATATGATTAACGACGACACGCAGTTTTTGAACTCTATTAATGTCAACGACACTTTTTGGTGTTTGAGATTATAATAACCGCAACAAAGGACGATTTACGACAATGACGACATAATCAGTAAGAACTGATAAGATTAGATACGCAATAGGTATAAGGCAAAGCACCTAGCAAAATTAAGGAGTACTATGTAGGTAACACGAGTAAAACATACTTAAGAATTTCCTAAGCCTTACTCGTTGAACGGAAATGTATTTCACCATAGAAAGATCGTGTTGTTTGCGCCACCATTGAGATTGATGGCTGAGAGATGAGGCTCCATCTATCATATTCTTCTTATTCCAAATTAACGCCATAATGATTATATTTACAAGCGGCGGTATTCGTGCAGGCGACTATTCGACGCCCTTTACGCGACCTAAGTACTGCCTAGCCAATATGTCAAGGTTGGATTGAAACATCGATAACTCAGCTAAGGTAAACGGTATTTAAGGTGACGTGAGTTCAGCGCTTAGCTACTACGGAGGGGGTGGGTGCGGGGCCTGCGGTCCAACCGCGGGCGATCTCCCGCTCGCGCGTAGTTTGCGCGCTAAGTTTGAATATGTCACTCATTGAGATGCCACAGTGTAGTGACTACAGTAAAAAAAGCCTATCAAGCAAAACTAATCGTAGATATTACGAAGGTTAGTATTATATTGTAGGTAGCCTTGGGAAAAATAACTAAAAAGAGATAAAAGGTTTAAAAAAAATATCGGTCTTATCACTGGGTGAAATCATTTTTATTGTCTAATATAACGAGCAGAAATATTTTTAAGTGTTTGAATTTCCAGGTTGGTTCGACCTAAAAATATATTTCAATAAGTTAGTATAAAATAATCGTAAAAATACCAAAATAAAATGTGCATGCCATCGAGTTCATAAGCCACGTCTTAGGAGACAAGTCTTGTCCTATACTCGGAATTTTAATTCGATTCCAGATTTGACATTAGCTACTGTCATTTTGTGAAATAATGATACCACATTATAATAGTGTAGTGATGTGATGAAGAGGAAAAAATGAGTAGGCTAGATATGTTAATTGACAATATCACAGACACATTTATAATAAATGTTACAGAAAGTGACAGCGATAGCGATGACGGCGACAATTTATAAAATAAATTATTACCATTATACATCTATCTGTTTTATTTGTCATGTTCCTTCATGATCACATTTTTTTATTTATTTCACACACAATTATAAAAGAAAAGTCTAAGATCGTTAATTAATCGTCAAATCTAAATTATCGGTTCAGAAATATTTAATTTCCTGATATACTTAGTTTACGAGAGTAAAATTATAAGCGAGAAGAATCGATCCAGAAATATTCCATTTCCATATCGAATAATATCGCAACGTCACTATTTAGTACTTGTCATAATGTTGCAACACTGAAATTGTCAAATCTGGAATCGAATTAAAATTCCGAGTACTTATAGGTATCCCCACTACCAACATTGCAGCTGTATAGTTGTTCTGCTGATATTCTTATACTGTGACACAACATATTTTTTTGTTTTTTTTTTCAAAGCAATAATCTACTAAATCTATAATAGTCCGGTCAATTTATACATTCGATGTTACATAAAGTTCCAACAAGCTGTAAATCAGGAAAATTGTTCAAAACATAATTATAAACAATGTCTAAAAGCTCCCTATCATTCCCGTGTATGGATTTTATTTTATTCAAGGTCAAGGGTAAAAAAAGAGTTTATCGCGATTTTCAGCAAAACGGTAAGTTTTATCATAAAAGTACCTGAAAAAATAAAAAAGCTGATAAAATTCTCTATAACTTTAATTCTATCCACTTATTACATATTCCCAACCGTTATTGAACTACACGCTCTAGAAATGTAAAATTAAGGACCTCGGGCAGGTATCTATGGAGCCTGCCCCAATGCTCAACAGTGACATGACCTACCGAGGTCCTTAATTTTTACATTTCTGGAGCTTGTAGTTCAATAACGGTTGGGAATATGGAAAAAGTGGATAGAATTAAAGTTATAGAGAATTTTATAAGCTTTTTTATTTTCTCAGGTACTTTAAGAGAAAACTTACCGTTTTGCTGAAAATCGCGAAAAACTATTTTTTTACCTTTGGACCTTGAATAAAAAAAATTCCATACACGGAAATGATGGGGAACTTTTAGACATTGTTTATAATTATGTTTTGAACAATTTTCCTGATTTTCAGCTTGTTGGGACTTTATGTAACATCACTCTAAATTTTTGGTTTAAATTGACCGGATTATACTTCAGACAGTTCTTATTTATATTAAAACCTCATTTTCACGCAACCGTCATAGTTCAAATTTATTACTGCGAAAAAAGTTTTAAATTTTGCATCTCCGCGCTCCAGCAAATATTTGGCATAGGTCCGTCCTCCACAAGCGCTTGAGCGCGACCACAGAGTACTTTTTTTATATATGAAATAGAGGTATATCTCAGCGATCAAAATGGGAAACGTCAAATGACGCCCTCTGGACGCAGGTTTTGTTACCAATGCCAGCTTACGTAGCGCGCGCACACATACAAGCATACCCACACATGCGTACTCGTATACGTTGCTTACTCCTTAGACTACATTATTTTCAAGGTATTTTTAATCGCTTTTCTACTGGTGAATTACTTAATCAGTAGAAAAGCGAAAAGTAATTCACATTATTATACAATAAAACAATCAAAGTCAAAGTCAAGTCAAATATTTTTATTCAGTTTTGGCCCCATAGAGGCTCTTTTGAACGTACCACCCATTCGGAAGAACATCAGCAGAGAAGAATGGGCAAGAAACTCTGCTGGTTATTTTTTTAAATCAAGGTATAATACAATTTAATACTAATAAGTATGATTACATGTCAAAATCAGGTTGTGTTGCTGGTGCAGGAATTTGACTCTCAGACATATTTGTCCTCAATGTAATCAGTAACGCTATAGTATGCTTTAGTCAATAAAACGTCTTTAACGTACGATTTGAATTTACCTTCACTAAGCCCAGTTACCTCCTTGGGAATTTTATTATAAAATTGAATACATCTACCAATGAAAGACTTCCCGGTTCGCGCTAACCTGGACTTAACAACAGCAAGCTTATTTCTATTTCGCGTATTAAAACTGTGGTGATCTCCGCGCACCTTAAGGTTACTCAATGTAATTATTAATTTTCAATATAATTATTTATTTCTTTCTTTTCAAACACTTTTTATTAAGTTTTACAGCCTTAATTTTAAATAAATCAGTGTTGTCATCACACTCTCTCTTATTTATTAAAATATTATTAATATCTTTACAATAATTATAAATAAAAAATCTGCAGGATATTTTTATTAAAAAATCAATTAATTGTTTGCTGTGTACTGGGCATTTTATAAAAGAAAAATCTACAGCTATAAATATTATTGTTGTTATTAGGTTCCTTAGATAGTTTTGGGCTAAATTTTCTTTTAATATTATATAATTTATATCCTGCAGATTAGATATACAATTTAAGAGAGAGTCGCTGGGACTGCAAAGCCATTTCTTATTTGCGTATTCCCGATATCTTAAATATTCATGCTCATTAGTTGATATTAAATCTTTTTTACATTCAACACACCCCTTGAATACCTTTTTCTTAGCGCTCTTTACAAAATACCCACTTACGTACTGTAGGCCCCCAATTACGCGTGGATCATTTTTTTCTTCAAGGGGTGTGAATGTTATATCGGGAATATTATTGAGTTCGCAATTTGTTTGTGCTTTACTGCCTGTGATGAGAACTTCATGTAATGTCACGCAATTGTCTTCCTCACAGTTAGCTCCAGGGGCATGAACACTAGATAGGCTGTTTACTAATAATGTTGTAAAGGCTGCTTCAAATCTTTCTGGTGTAGGATTTACGTTGCGACATCCATGGCTCCTAATGGACCCGAAAAAATTTTCTATCGGGTCTTGATTCAGATGCCGCAACCAAACTGACGTTATACCGTATTTTGTTTGCATTTTTTTTAATAATAATTCTGTTCCTTCTAGTGTCCATACCCAATTATTTAATGTGGGAACATATTCATTATTAGATGTTCTCGGATTTATAAATTTCATATTTTTTAACATGACTTTACTGTCATTCCATGTTTTGTGATGGATAGATGTAGGCGTTGCAGGTCCTAAAAGAGGTTTGCCATGTTTTTTTCTCTTGCCAAAGCTGCCGTTTAAGGAATCGAATAATTTGTCGAAGAACAGCAGGATGTCTGCAGTGTTTTTCGTTTCTTCAGGAATTATACCCTTATCTACAAAAAATAAAATTTCGTTGTAAATCAGAAAAGAACTAGTGATAAAAGAATGCAGAGACAACATTAGGTTCTGATGACATTTACCTGCTAGATAGCCCATATTCGATGCCACAGTTTGACTAAAAAGCTGCGTCGCATTTTTGACCTTCATCCGGGGAATTTTGCTCGGGTCACAGTGGGCATCTGTCAATTTGGGTACCAATCGGATTCCTTTATACCCTGGATTTTCCTTGTGTAAGGCCATGATATGAGCCCATTTCGCCGTTTTTACTTCCCCGTTTTTTATATATTTCAGATGTTTTGAAATCAAATTGTTTCGTATGCATTTTATTAGATGAGGTGGGTCATATAATGGTATGATTAATTCATTGTTGACCATAAAACTAATTTGATCTTTAGGCTCTTCTCCCTTTCTTAATAGGTTACCCCTTGTTTCTTGCAAAAGATATTTAATGCAGTTCACATTATTTGTGCCTTGGTCACACACAGTTGCCACCACAATAAGACCGGCATTTTGTAGCTCAGTTATTACTAATTTTAACTGCATCGCGAGTTCAGGGCCCTTTGTTGCAGCTTGTGAAAAAGTGTATGCAACAGGTTGTTTATAGTTTTTCATTAGTCCTCTTACCATAAACACCTGCGCATGATCTGCATAGTCAGGTTGTGTCTCTAGGCCATTTGTGACAAACCCACAAACCTTGTCCTTTCTTTCATTGTATGTCACATTAGGTTTTAGTGACATTTCATCAAACAGAACGATACATATCTTATGTTCTAATTTCATTTTTTCAGTAGCTTTCTTTATTTGCTGAATCATATTTTTGTTGATTCCTGGATTTATATCTGCCATATTCAGCAACTTCAGGAGAGTTTGGCGTGTCGGCAAGATAAATATTTTTCTTAGAAATCTGTACCCTTTTGGGCTCTGTTTGAGAAAGGACAATGAAATAATTTTTTCCTTTAATGTAAAACGACGGCCTTTGTTACCTTTCTTATGCTCTCTGAACTGCAGTAATGTCAAAATTTTTGATGTGCTGGGTAAATTTTCAAGTGTTTTCAAAAACTGTGTATTCGTCATTAGATTTTGCAATGTCTTGATCTTTTTTGCCTGATGTTTGACCTTGTTGCGGCACTTGCTTAGTTTGACTCCAACTAGCACAAGTTTTCGGTACAAGGCATGCTCTGATGTAGTTACTGCGACACGTTTCACCCGCCGTTGTGGCTGTTTGTTATGCTCTGTAATAATATAATACGAATTTAGAGAAAATTATCTGGCATACAATTAAATACTGCTTACTATGTGGAATAACTTTTGCATACTTTTATATAGACTCAAGTTCTTCTAACTAAACAGACAGACGTGTTGCTGGTGAGTTAGTTCCGCCACTTCATCTCATCAGCTATATATAACACTACTAAGTCGGCGACACGGGGGAGCGTTTTTGGGGGACTGGTTATGTACATTTTCCTTCATTCCTATGGACACCACTAAATTGACACCACTGTATACAGAACAGGATGGATATTTAAAAAAAGTTAAGTAAGAAACTTTTTTTAAAGATGCTTACCAAGAGTTTTTTTAGTTTGTGCATCTTCCACAGCAATTACAGGATGCAGATGCATCGGAACAGTCTCTCTGGATACAGTGTCACATCTGGGTGAAGTTGTTACAGGTTCTGAAATGGTAATTAATTTATTACTTGATTATAACAAACATACATACATAAACTCACGCCTTTTTCCCATAGGGGTAGGCAGAAACTATAGAACGTCACCACCACTTACCGATATTTTCCTTGATTTTTTCATCTTCATCAACAGTGCTTTGAGTGTGAGCCTGCATGTCCACCAAGTCCACACATAAAACAGCAGGTTCTGTAACGTCAATATTAACCTATTATTTGCAAGCATAAAAAAATAAAAATATTCTATTCTATTATAGTAACTTAACTTGTTAAGTGGTGCTTAGCTTATGTCCAGAAGAGGAGGCAAAAGCGCTCATGATGAAACCTTTAATGTATAGATAAAAGAATATTAATTTACCTTTTGAAGTGGATGCTTCTGACATCTGAAGTGGTCTTAAAACTCTACTTTGTGAGTTGAATTTCAAGTAAGACAATCCTGTAATTATAATAAAATTCCATTATAATACTTAGTGTGTTAACTTTGGTTCAGTCAGACATGATTCATAATTTTCTCAACCATTTACCCAAAAATAGGTTAATAATTACAGGTAGAAGGCGACACATTGGTTAATAACTGGTTTAATAAGTATATTTTGTGAATATAGTGTGTTATTGTCAAGAAATAAAACACCTAGCATAGCACATTAGCATTTCTGTCCACAACGGAAGGAACCTATGTTTTGAGGGCCCGTAATTAATCTCATAAGCAATTAAAATGTTGATCCATTGTTGCTTAAAGCTATAATATCACTGTCTGCTGCCGCAATACTGTGCGTTCATTTAGACGACGGACGCATTGAAGGAGGTGAATATGCATTCGATTCTCATTCCAAATATGTCATAAAAATAGTACCTTAATTTTTGACCAATATTATGAAATAAATCCACAAAAATACGAAATAATTGTTACTACGCGCCAGCTGATTACGTGGCGATGTTTTGTTGTGCCGCGCGCCTCTTTGACAATGCCGACAAGGTCAGTGCCTACTACCCCTTCCGCGCTCGCCCGCCGATCGTCCTCGCTCCACCCGCCCGCCACCGCGCCACCCGCCCGCTGTCTAATTAGTCTATGCGTGAGCGCTGACCCTTGCGCATCGATTTACTTCCGGGTTGCAGTTTGAACTCGTTTCGCGTTAAGTTTACTGTGATAATGTCGTCATATGTAAACATTTTGAATAGTGTGGTAGAGGATATGTTGGACAATGTGCCGTTGAGTGATCTCACGAACTTATTTCACCAGCACGATGGAGCGCCCGCGCAATATCAGGTGCGAGTACGTGAGTACCTAAATGCTCATTTTAGTGATAGGTCGCGGAGGGCCAGTGCCGTGGCCGGCTCGCTCCCCAGATCCTCATGGACTTTTATTTGTAGGGTGAAGTAAAAAGACAAGTGTACGCTACAGATTACTCAAAACTAAAAGTGCGTATAACAACCGCTTTTGATAAAATTAGGAGTGATGGTTTTGTTTTAAATCTCGTAAAAATAGTAGGTACCCACCTATGCAAAAGCGTGCAGAATTGTGTAGGTACTTATTTTGCGTGATGGTGCTCATTTTGAACAATTTTTAAGATTACTTTAGGTAGTATGGATGTGTAAATAGCTAAATTATTAATTTAAATGTGAAATTATTGTAAATAGGTATGATTCCATTTTTTAAATACGCCAAAAATACCAACGAACTGTTTGAATTACGTAATTTCAGATTAATATCTACATACCTATTATTAGTTTAGTACCTAGGTGTTTTTGCCAGTCCTAAGCCAGGTTTGAAGTATGAAGGGAAAAAGGTTCATACCTACCAAGTCCACTCACGTAAATGTGATTAGGTATTCGCTTACTTTCGCCACTAGGGTGTCCATAAGTTGGGATTTATTTCATAAAACATTTGTCAGGGTTTTCTCGGCGATGCGTGATTATTTTTTCAAATTAATATTTTTTTTAGGTACGTGAAATCACGTTTTATCATAGGATGAAACACGTCCGTCGTTCAAATGAACTCGCTGTATATTTAAAATAAATCTTGAAAGGCAGATGGCATTTTATCATTAAGATTATTAGATCATTTGGTCAGTAGGTCATCTTAGGGGGATTTATTATTACTAACCTGGCATGCTTATTGATGGTACCGCTTCTTTGCTGAGTTGATTATTCCGGCACCAATACTTTTGTTCAAAATGTGCACGACATACACGGCGGTATTTGAAAATATGTTCGTTTTCAAGTTGCAATATATCACCACCAATGGAATACACCCATGTATTAAATAATTCCTTGTCCTTGACTGGGTTAGGGAATTTGTGCAAATTTGCATTGGTATCTGAAAAAATCGTGCAAGTAATCAGTAACGTTGAAAACCGAAACCTGATATTTTATGGGTGTTATAGGTTCTGACAAACTCTTACCTAAGCTATTAAAACATCCGGGAACACAACACTTTTTGTTCGACATGGTAATAGGTTGCTATTAATGTCACAAACACAAAGGTAAGCACCAAACGAGTCCGTGTTGGGAGTCCTGTCTCAATATAGATTTTATCAATCAAAACAAGCACAAATCAACACAGCCGGAGGAGCAGAAGCTCGAAAACTTCCGTATATAATTTAAAGGTACTCTGTGTCGAAAACTCAACGGACTTATTATTTATTTAAACGGGAACTTACGTACGACGGAGACTACTGTCGAGAGTTCCTCGACACGTTTCGGCCACATACGGTGGCCTTCATCAGGAGGTGGGTGAAGCGCTCGCGACAGCCAACAACAACAGCGACCCGTAGTCGCTAATATTTTCATGGAATGGTTTGAGCGCACTACGTTGGAGTCGATCCCGTGCAGGCCGAGACACTGGTGGAGATACGTGGACGACGTATTTGCAATAGTTCACAGAGATTCCGTAACAGAGCTATTAGACACTCTCAATGGTAAACATCCCAAGATATCGTTCACCGTGGAGACAGAACGGGATGGGGAATTACCTTTTCTGGATGTGTTAGTCAAGCGAGGGACGAATGGACGACTATCACACACTGTATACCGCAAGACAACACATACGGATAGATATTTGAGGGCTGATTCCCACCACCACCCCTCGCACACCGCATCGGTTCCAAGGACACTAATCAACAGAGCCCTGAGATTATGTGATCCCGAATACGTGGACGCCGAGCTCTCTCATGTGCGGGGAGTGCTAGAGAGAAACGGTTACAGCTAGAGACACAGTCTACGGATTGCAAATACGTCGTGCCGCACCCGGGAGCCCACAGCAGATAGGGCGCTGATGTACCTGCCTTACATAAGGGGTGTTACTGACAAAATCGGACATATGATGCGGCGGAAATTCAACATCAAGACCATCTTTCGTCCAGCTACACAGTTAATGCAGCTACTTCGTTCGCCGAAGGATAGGGAACCGTTGGGGGTCCCCGGAGTTTACAAGATACCCTGCGATTGTGGGAAGTGCTATATAGGTGAGACAAAGCGGAATGTGGCTACGAGGCTTACTGAACACATTCGAGGCTTCGAGCGCTGAAGAATGTTGACATCAACCGTTCAGCGGTGGCGGAACACGCTATAGCTTCGGCCATTGAAATAAGTCGTTGTCCGAACTTTAATCGACATAGTGGATGGATGCTGCCTGCTGAGCGCTTCACCCACCTCCTGATGAAGGCCACCGTATGTGGCCGAAACGTGTCGAGGAACTCTCGACAGTAGTCTCCGTCGTACGTAAGTTCCCGTTTAAATAAATAATAATGACATTAACGTACGTTTCAATTAATAGTAAAATCAACGGACTTAGGTGGAATATGCACTTTTAGACGATAACAAACAATAACAAACAATACAGACACGAAGCGCAATCGCAAACCGGCGGCCAAGTTTTGTTATAAAATATAATTTAAATAATTTCCGTTTAAGGGCTCCCACACAAAACTGCGAATTCGCATCGCATCGCAAAAATCTGCGAATTCGCACGACGCATCGTAAGAATTTCCGATGTGCTTCGCATCGCACATTCCTGTCATATTACGTCATCCTTGGTGACACCATTTCAGAACATTTCAGGACAGGAATTGGGCTTTTGAAAAAAAAAATTTTTGTGATAAATGGAAAGATTATATATTAGTTTTATAACAAAACTATTTTTATTTTATTTTTTTTCGCAATAATTCAAAAGTTATTTCAAAATAAAAATTAATTTTTGAATCCAGTACCGAAGACACGCCGACAGCTCCCGTACAAACCCGAGCGCGTGTGACGTCATAATGTTAGTTTTCACTCCGCCGTTTCAGCCGTAAACGCTGGACTGTTATTAAATATCTATAACATTATGACGTCACAACTATGGTGACCAATCATGGCGCGTTTATAGTCACGTGATTTTTATTTAAATTTTATCAATTTTTAATTGTTTATAATTAATTGAAAAACATTTTTTTTAAGTTTGAATGGTCACCCTACCAAACGGTTCGCCGCACTAAATCGCATCGTAGAAATTCGCATCGCAAGTTTCTACGATGCGAATTCGCATCGCATCGCATCGCAGTTTTGTGTGGGAGCTCTAAAAAAGTACTCCGTGGTTTTGACCGTTTGGTTTGACATTCATTCAGTGTTGCCAACTTGGATTTCAAAAAATCAGTAGACCAGGTTTCGAAAATGCGTAGAATTAGCAAAACTTGTTTGTGAAAAGTTAGTAGATCTACGTACTTTTTTTTATAATAAAATGTAATGAAGAGCTAAGTGTAGGCAAAACTTAATAAAACGAATGTTTTGGAATATAATTTATTATCCGACTCCTTAACGGGTAACATTCCGCCTCGTAACCGATGAGCGGAATCGTTAGCATTTTTCACGCCATCTTGTGTAACTAACTGAAAAACTTAACCACAAATTGTTAATACTGCCATCTGTTTGGGGGTTTCCTAAAGATAACATAAATATAATGTAACTAAATTAAACTGTCAGTTTGATGTATAAGTCGGCAATACATTTGGTGTTCAACTTTATTTTGGATATTTATAGGAGAATGATTACCAGTTTGCTACTTCTAAGATTGTCAAGCCTGAGCGCGACTGATCACGCCCCGCGTCACCCGCAACACGGCAAATTCTCGATTTTTTTTAGGTATTTTGAAATTGTGTTTAAGAATGAAATGAAAGGTTACAAAAAAATACCTAATGCCCTAGCTCATGCTACGACCTATATTATAGTTGTTTTTCTTTGGGAAAAATCTGTTTATTTTAGCCATAAAATTATTTTTAAATTAATAAAAGAGGCAACTTTGTGATTTTTTTCTATCGAGGGAAATTAATCCAATCGTGTACTGAAATACCTTTGCCACTAGAATATATCCTCAACTTTAATATAATAGTTTTTTAGAATCAAAATTGTGACAATTTATATGAAAATAGTTGGATGGAAAAACCGCGTTTTGCGAGTTGCTGAACTCACCTCACCTTAAATAACAAAATGAACTAATTAGTTGAAAAACTTTGTAAGCCAACAAGTGCAATAGAACCTGAACGTGTGACGCTCGAATTATATTGTTAAAGCTTTGCGCTTTATAAATGTTATTCGATCAATAGATTGAATGCTTCGCTCTATAATAGAAGAGCCAATACTCCAAAAAAGATTGGGCCCTAGTCGGCAATCGTCTTTAATTTGAGAGCTTAACCGCACTATAGTCACTACACTACAGTCACTAACTTAACCTAACCTTTAGACTAACTTATCTGACATAATTTATTTTTCTTATAAAGTCTTACAAGAAATAAAAGTCCATTAAACGTCTCGAGTACCCTTCATGTGTTGTCATGGACCGAAACTGTCTAACTACAGTCATGACTAAAATATACTTTATTATAAATCAAACATCAATATTTACCTTCTACTTAGTTATGTACTTTTCGCTCCATCTTCTATTCTGCCTCATCATCGCTTCTAAATGTAATACCGAAAACTGGAAGAAGCTAACAGTTTCATAACGTAAACAAAAGATGGAACTTTCAGGAAGTTTCTTGTAAAATCATTAAGGTTATTGGATTAATGACATAGCTGAGGATATTGTTATTAATAGAAACGGAATCAAGAGAATATCGATTCTATGAATACTTTTGTTTACTCTTGAGAAATAAGTTTATCATTTGCCTCAATACACACTACTCCGTTCGTCTGCGATCGGCAATCTTGTTTCAATCTTCTTTGGTAGTCTTTTTCATCGAGTGGATGTTCAACCTGACCAATCCTGGTGTCAGAGTTATTGAGCCGCCAAAGGCCTCTGACATGGCTCATGTAACGACTACTACTGTAGAAAGTAACCGGGACCGACGGCTTAACGTGCCCTCCAAAGCACGGGTACGGGCACTTTGGTAGCCAATGCAACATGCAGCATGACCGACTCAACTGTAATCGACCTGTACCTTCCAATATAGTGATCAACATGAAAATAAAAGGGTATCAATTATTATTATGCAACTTTTTCTTTTAAGCTTGAGTAATTAACTGTTAACTTCCCAAAGAGATCAATTTATACAAAAGTCGATACTTCGTACAGAGGTAGTTACATTTCGGGAACCACGAATATTTTAAGAACAAACAATAAATTCAATAAAGTAACTTTTTAAGGCATCGAGACGTTACAAAAAGGCAACCTAATGAACCTGCCTCTACTGATATAACAAAGCTGAAATGTTTGATTGGTTGTTTGTTTGACGCTTTAATCCCTGGGACTGTCAATTACATTCGAATTTGTATGGAATAGTCACATACAAGAGAAAGGTTATGGTAATGACAATGGTAAATATTTTTTATACCTACATATTCCCAGGTAAGGTATATAGGCAGGTAAAATGGCGGGGAACTGCTACTAACACATAAAACGGGAAGGTTTTAATAGTTTGAAAATACTTAGTAGTTCTAAAGTAATAGAATTTCATAGTACTAAAGTGGAACGGCAAAAATATTTGCTGGATTTGTTAAACTTTCTACGAAATCGCTTGAATGAGACCTCGGTGCAGTGTCACTCGAAGCTCGCTTATTGGGAACTTTTAACAATGAGTACAATGAGTACGCAGATAATCTTTACGGTTAACGAAGATCCGGGAACTAACAAACCGAGAGGAAATGTGTTTGTTCGACATCAGGAGACGTTACTACAGTTTTATTTCGTAAGAGTCTAGTTATTGGATGTATGTAAATCTTGTAATTAGACACTGTAGGTCAAATGTTTTTACCTCTCTAATCTAAATTTAAATGAATAAATATTAATATTCTGAATAAACAATATCATTTCAGTATATAACCCAAAATTTCTAATGACCATCTCTACCGTGTTTAGTAAACTGTGGTGTGTCTGTGTTCGCAGTCGATGGACACTGAACAGTCTAGCTAATGTGTAGGCGTTCGGTCAAGTTCGGTCACCGAAATATCTTCCCAGACTTTAGACTTTAGTACGTACAGTATTTAGGGTATTGCTTCTTCATTGTTGGTCTTGGAACAGAAGTTAATAAAATCCTTCTAACTCACTGCTCTGTGACACCATTGACGTTTACTACACTATCACGATAGTAACCAGAGTAGTGGTAAAACAAGGAAATGTGTTTGTACGAGATCTGCTCTCCTTTATTTCGATCGAGGTTGCCTAATTAGGTTTTGATTACGGTTCGTATTACGGTATCTTTATTGTGTCTGCTGTCTGGGATTGTTTTATCTTATTATCATTGGGAAAATATATTGTTGCTAATTGTTGTCATCAATATTTATTATTACTGAGCTTTGGAGCCTCGTTTGTTTGAGGATACCTAGCTATATATATTTAAAAGCAAGACATTATTTGTTTGATTGTATTTTTGAATATAATGTAGCGCTTATTAGATGTCACTTTAATCCTGACGCCCAGTGTTCTTAGGTAATTATTATGTACTATTGTACCGTCAATTAGTCAATACGCGTTTTTATCTATTTAAATTTAGAGACTTTTGCCCATGCCAGCCCATCATGCCCTGAACTTTAAAAAACAATCTAAATATATAAAAAACAACACAAACTAAACAACATTATATGCTTTAAATTATTAACTTCAATGCGCTTTAAAAATATCTACGCTTGTCTGATGATCCTGTGATGATATTCGTCCGCGGAGCAAGGAGCTCTCGGCTCATTGAATTCAATATATCAGTACAATGTAAGGAAGGAAGAGTAAACGTTAATCATTTCACATGTACCTACTGAAGAATGTGTGGAAAATAAATTGATTGCCCAAACATGCGTTGATTCACCCAGTTATTGAACCCGAGACCTTTAACTCAATAAGAGACATGCTACCACACCACCGAGACATCTACATCTATAACTAGGTTAAATATTCACAGATTTTAGGAAAAAACAATTCATCAATGTGACCTCATTTTGTTCCGAAAATAACGTGTTCAATCCATATTTATGTATCAGGCCAGATCGCCAAGGTGAGCATTCAATCTTATAAAAGCCTGAGCACATTGGTCACTACTGAAGTTAGACAGTCTCCGATCTATGAAAATATCGGAAGGAGCGCACACTAGAGACAAGACGTCGAAACAGACTTTGTTGTTTTACAGATTTAACGTTTTTCAAAGTTTTTTGTCTGCTAGACTTTATTTTTTAAAGTAAGAGTTGATACTGAAAAGAGTCTATCGAAAGACAGTTTTGTTCGCGTTAACCAAGTCAGTCTAAAGATTGTTATGACTATAGTGGTCGCAAGCTCTAAGAATACTTACTCATAATTTCGGCCAAGTACAAGCGTTGCGAATAGATTGGTAGCTTTCAGCCAAGTCGAACAACAAGATATCAAAATATTTTATTTGTATCCAATAAATATAATTCCAATATTATTTTTATAAACATGTTGTTCCTTAAACACGTAGAGAGATAGAGCAATAAAAACATTCTGGAGTAACAGACTGACCGATGCGGAAAAATTGTTACTATTCGTTTGACGATGGTGCGAGTTCTTATATTTCTTTTATAAAATAAAAATAACTTCTTTGAGATACTGTATACGGGTAGAGTGTATGTGTGTGTCTGTCTGCGATGTCATGAGACCGAAAAGATAAACCTGATATTGATTATACTTTTTGTATGATAGGTTATTTTATTGAGAGTACTTATAGCGATGAACATAAGAAAGTATTAGCTCGTAATACCTTCTAGTCTATAATGCCTTCTAATCTGTCTGAAGATATAAATACATTTCTAAGCTATAATGGATACAAAACGAGTACATATTTCAGTACGACATTTTAATTTTCGCAACAGCTTTTTGGGTACAAAACAGCTTGCACGCTAATCTCATAAAATATGATCACAACACCCAATTAATTCGAATTCCTTGTCTGTTAGCACCATCTAGATAACAGCGAGCAAATGCCCAGATTTATTACGACCGCCATTGAAAGATAAACAAAAAATAAATAACTACAGATGCTGAAGATAATGCAAATTATGTCATTAGCGAGGCCATCAGGCCGTTGTTATTGTTCCTTAATGCTGCTGTTAATTAGATTGAGTACGTTTTCGTATGCAAAATAACTTTTTATTTTAATGTTGAAGTGATGTTTTAATAGAAACACGCGAGTCACGGTGTTATTTTTTAAGAGTATTGTTATTTCTCCTCCTTGAGCTTATTTTGCTTTGAATGGGAGGTTAAGTAGGTGCCCACTTAGTTAAGCATTTGAGTCCATTATTGGGTTTATATTCATTGGAATGGGGAAGTATAAAACCTTACAAAACCTTAAGAGCTTGCATTAAAAGGTGTGTAGTATATTTGGTGTCAGTTTAGTAGACTGCTTCGAGGCTTTCAATGTCTTAAGCTGGATATGCTCGTCGACCAAACAACCTATTATACAGCGACTTAAGGCAAACAACCTACGACCCTACAACCTAATAAGAACAAAATATATATTGTCGCGGCGGGCCTTAGGTTGAGACAGCGTGACTACTTGCGAGGCCTCGGGGCGAGGCAGCCTCTAGTAGATAACCGGCATTTGACATTTCATTAGTAGAATTTACAAAAAAATCTATTAAACTCACTAGTCAACTAGTTAGTCAGTTAAATAGAACACGAGCTATTCAATGTTTAATGAAGGTGTGCTTACACCTTCATTAAAGTGCGATCACAGAAATCGTTCGCAGCACGCAAGAAACGTTAACAGCTACAGTTTAACATTTACACTGTAATACATTAAGTTGACTATTTTTGTTAGATTTCTAAGTTTAACTGTATAGTAGCTCTGTCGTTTAAACCAATTTCGTCAAAATGATATGTAAACGCTATAATTCTCTCTAGAATTCTTGCTCTCTAGCAAGAGTTCGCACGCTGCTCATTCGTAGTAACACGAACCTTTTCGTTCGGATGAAACTCCTAAGTCCAATATAAAGTTTGTCAATATTTCCGCACGGGGCTGATAGTTGACACTCATTGATTGCGAGACCCGATGCCCCTCGCTCCACTACTCGAACACTACCTTATCACAAAGCAACAAGAGCCATAATAACTTAACAAGCACGACAAGAACTCATAGCTCAGAAAGGTAATATTAGTACTAAACTAGGTTAATTGTACTGTTTTGTTTTATATACTAGCGATCCGACCTTGCTTTGTTTCTATAGTCCAGATTTCGTATTGCTCCTGTCAGAATTACTAGATTAAAAGTAATCAAAACTCTCCTCTTGAATTGCACTATCTTCTCGTGAAAATTGCATGAAAATACGTTCATTAGTTTTTGAAAATACCGCGAACATCGAGACATACAGATAAATGTATGTAGTAGTAGTATAGTATATGTATAGTATAGTATAGTATAGTATAGTATAGTGTAGTGTAGTGTAGTGTAGTGTAGTGTAGTGTAGTGACGAATTTAATTAGTTACGAATTAGTTACGAATTTAAAACAATTCCTCATACAGTATAATGTAGTTCGGAGAAACTACAATTTTTTTTTAATTTTCAACCTGTTTTTCAGTATCACTTTTGTAAACATAATTTAATTTCGATTTAGTTAAAATTCGTTGCTAGTACCAAACAGGATTCTCTGTTAATGGAGCTTTTACGGCTAAACGGGTGCACGTAACTAGCTTTCGGCACAGGATCACTAAACGGCGGGCAGGACACTAAATGACGTCATTCGATTGTTCAAGTTGGCAAAGCAAACTCGCTATTGGTTATTCAACTCCAAAAATGCTTCGCCGCGTTCCACATCACCCAAACATTTTCCATAGTAACATCAAAGCTTCGTCTATTTGTACGAACATAATTGAAACCACATCGAAGTTCACTTATTTATTTTCTCATCAGACATTAGAATCCTTTATAACAGAATGGTTTTAATTAAAATTACATCATAAATTCCAATTAAGGCGAGGATATGTGGCGCTCGGGCAGATCTGAGGTGGTGAGGTGCGGGGCAATCAGCGGGGCGCTGCCCGCGCGCCCCGCTACAAAACATCGCACAAAGCGCGCTGAATAAATTAAAATTACCGTTGAAACTTTTTTATTATACCCTTCGATCAACAATGCACAACTAGATGTCGGGTCGGCGCAAAAAATACGTCTCGGTGAATAACGCCTCATTTGAAAAGTGAGGCGTTATTCTCACTTATGTTATTACTTATGTTAGACTAAATTATGATTCAAGTTTGCATTCATTCCCAACAAGCTGGATTTTTGTGCAGACCTTGAATACGTCATTACAAATGATATGTCAAAAGTCCCTATCGATCCCGCTTGTGCGTTGTTTTTAATTCGAGGTCAAAGGTCACAAATTTGCGTTTTTTGCGTATATCTCTGAAACAATGAGAGCTACCGAAAAATAGTACCAACAAAGTTTGTAGATCGTAAAATTGTCTACAAAAAAGATCTCAACACTTTTTCTTCTACGGTGCACAGTTCTCGAATTATGGCTATTTTAAACATAGAAAATACGAATATGCACTCATACGTGGCCAGTATAGATATTTGAGTTTTGTGATAAATACAAGAAACAATAAGAGAGTGCAGTTATCTTGTCTCCCTCCAACATCTGCTTCTGCTTATCAACACTTATTTCGTGTGTTCTACCAAGTGCAAGTGTGGCTAGGCAATGATCTAAATCCTGAAGATTGGGGCTGGAAACTGATGAATAATAGTTTGGAGCCAATACAGACTTTACTGTCACCTGCTCCAAAAAATTACTCAATACAATTTTTTGTAATTGCAAAAAAGTAGTTAATTTTAATTAAATTTAATTTTTTTTAAAAATCATCATAAAAATAGTGTCCCATTACATTACTGGGGAAACCACGTTAAAAAAAAGCGCCGTGTACACTACTTCAGAGGTGGGGCGGAAATGTGTGCATATTATATAGTCGAAAATACGACTTTCCTGCGGTCTAAAGTCACAATATCTCGAAAGCGATGCTTTGTAGAAGAAAAGTGTTGAGATCTTTTTTGTAGACAATTTTACGATCTACAAACTTTGTTTGAACCATTTTTCGGTAGCTCTCATTGTTTCAGAGATATACGCAAAAAACACAAATTTGTGACCTTTGACCTCGGATTAAAAACAACGCACAAGCGGGATCGATAGGGACTTTTGACATATCATTTGTAATGACGTATTCAAGGTCTGCACAAAAATCCAGCTTGTTGGGAATTAATGCAAACTGGAATGTCTATTTTAAGTGGAGTATTTCCTAGTAGTATGTGTAGTATGTAGGTACATTCAATTAGGCAATATGAAGTGTAGGTATTTTTATGACTTACTCGTTTTGTGCATGAGTTGGTTGCACGGGAACAAGTTCAGTTAGTGTTATTGGTATATTATCTGACTGTTTATTCTGACACCTAAAAAAATAAACAAGGCTATAAGTTACTAATTTACTCTTTGAAACTTTACTCTTTGACCAGCTTTGACTATTTATTTTACTTTAAGCTTTGACTATATTTATTAATTTTACATACTTTCCTAAACATACCAGCATGTCTTTTTACCTTCCTTTTCCGCTTCCTTGTGCAACAGTTTCTGATTTTATTGATACTTTATTTTACCATGATGTAAACAATAGCCGATTTTATAGATGTGAACTCACGAAGCAGAGCGTCCGGTTCACAACCGTACACTACGAGCTACGCTCGTCGACTGAAGCTAGTAAACAATCTGATGCGATGCCTGCGTTCCATAAAATAAGGTTGAGATTTGTGAAGCAAGGCTCAAGTGCGTGAAACATGGCGGGCGAATATTTCGTTTTATTTGAATTCTTTTGCGTTTTTATAGAAATTGGCGGGTCTAATGAAAAATGTAACTGATTTAGTATCTAAGTGAGCATTAGGAAATTGATATTCCAAAAAAAAAACGATGAATATCGCTTCAAATAACGAGATCTAGGACGAGAAAAAAATATTTTTACATAATCTTGTGCATCTTATTTCTACATTATTTTAATGAATTTTAAAATTCTACTCGATTTAGTATTTTATTGAGGATATATTCTTTTAATTGGTATTTTTATTTTTTTGATAGAATCTATAGAAGTGTTAATATTTGATCGTCAAAGTAGCGACTATGCGCGTTATTTTCACATATCCTCGCCTTAAATTAAAGGATCCGCAAAGCTTAGACGAAGTTTGTTGAAATAATTATCAAATTTATGTTAGTCCCCGATCCTTCGAAGCCGGTGGGAATCAACTAGAGTTACTTGGTTTCCAACCAATATGTTGCTTTGACGAATAACACATTTAAAGGAACAAACTCACTTAGGTGTTTTTCGCACGAGCGCTCCTTTACCGCGCTTTTTTAGAGCTTTCGAGTCTATGAACGATTAGGATAATTTGATGTTCTGATCGCAAGGTGTAGCCTAGCAAAATGATATTTGTATATACTTTACTTTTATACGGAACATTGTTTTTTATAAACGTGTTATTAATAACAAGTTAATTAATAAGAACGCTCGTTGTAAAAAGCTTTAATACTTCCTTGAAGTAGACTAAAATATATATCACTCATAACTAATGTGCCGATAGGTGTCATTGAGATCGACTCCTCAAAGCTTTTTCATTATGTCTCTAACCTAATTATTCGTACAACAATATTTACCACGAAATGAAAAAGTAATAGAACTATTATGTGCTAGATCTTTTATGAAATTCAGTGGCGCTGAATTAACTCATGGGACATTACGATATTAGTGTGTTAGTGCGAATTGCAAGGTAAGGAAGATGCAACCTTGGTTATTATAAGTCAAAATCAGTGAATTAACAGTAACAAACAATTTGACAGTTGTTAACAGTTAACAACAGACAAGTTAACAGACCCATCTCGCCAAAGTACTTATTCCATTCTTGCGTAGTCTTCGATCTTCCATGGCATCAACTTTTTTCTTACTTAGTAATAGTGCCTAGTACCACGGCTAGCATTAACACAGTATTGACACCTCAAGGCCACCGAACAAAGCAACAACTATGTCACCTTCAAAGAACCGTCCACTCTCGAACTAAGTATATACTCGTAGAACCATTTCATTAGATGCGACAAACATTTTTCACCCCAACTATCTTTTAAATTTCTTCTAATTGAATTCACGCTAATTGCAAATGCTTTCCTTTTATATTCAACTATTTGTGCAAAGTATAAACACAAACGAAAGTCAATTAACTAGCTGTTATTAAACAACGTATAACAGTTTGTAACAAACGATGAAATAACAAAACAATTTCAACAATTTTTGTTTCGAGTCGATCAAGATTTCTCTCAATTAAAAGGTTCCTTTGCAGTCTTTGAGATGTTTGTCGACTTTATTTGTTTTCATTTAGTGAAAGTAGATTATGTTTTTAATTTCAGTGTTTTCGTACTTTAACGAACTTTAAAGTTACATTGAGCGACCTTACAAGCGCACTAGTAAGTTTAACACGAATTGCTCACCATGTCTTTTAGAATTTGACTGTCCAGCTCGCTTTTTAACACGCTCAATGTCATCCACGCTTAAATAAGGTATAATTTTTAGATACTACGACTTGTAACAAGCCCAAACAACATTTAAGTAGCCATATTGATAAAATAATCTTAATACTTCGTAACAGTTTAAGGTACTGTCGGTGCACAACACAGCAAAATCCTGTGAAGTCATGAAAAATAACTTCTTGGTAAGTTTTAACTTTAAATCTTATATTTCGTGAATATTAACATATAATTAACACAATCCAATATTAAATCCGTTGTAAAAGTTGAATCAAATTAAATTAGTAACTTTGTCCTACAATTATTTGGTTTAAATTCTCGTTTCCCTGACAGTACACTCACGGGACGAATGGAAATAAAACCGATTGTTCCGCAGACGACTTTGAATTTTTATTAAGTGCCAATTCCGAGCATATTCCAGTGTTATTGTTAAAAATTTTACGTGGAACGTGCCAATTTTGTCTTCAAGGAGTGTTGGTAGAATTTTAGGAGATTAGCCGAGACGTAAAGTGGAGGTGTTTTGTGTTAACAAAGGATATAGCCTAAAAGCCTATAGAGATGATATTACATAAAGAGTCTTTGATAGGCTTATATCACAAAAAGTTAAGGAATCCTTGAATTAAGATAAAAATATTATGTTTAATAGAACATTTTCACCGCAATGATAACATTTTTTAACAGTAAAAAAAGCTATGTTGGAATGCGAAGCTTTTTATGGCTTATTCACCATAAAACCAATGTATTGATTTGGAGTTGACTTGTTTGATCACGTGTTGACTCAATTGACTCTCAATTAGATGTGGACATATACTTTTTAAAATCACACGATTTCCACTCATTAATACTAAATTAAATGAGACTGTATCGCGTTAGATAATATATAACGTATTTATTAAAATACCGACGATCCTGCGGATTACACCATTCGTGGTCACACGGACAACTCAGTAACCCGCTTAAAACGTCGAGTACGTATGTCGATTTAATACTTGCAGACCTAGCAAAATATATTAACTACTCTACCGACGCCTCGGTGGTTTAGTGGTATGTGCACTGGCCTGCAAAGACTAAGGTCTCGGGTTAAATTCCCATATTTCTTTCTTTTCAAACATGGCTCGGGTTTGAGATCACCAATCCGCATTAGGCAAGCGTGGTGATTACGCCTAATCCTCCTCGCTGTACCGATATCTTCAGTGAGATGAGAGGCCTTTGCCCAGCAGTGTGATACTTTTATACTTTTCTGTATGATCTTATTAAGATTTGCTTGAGATTTAAACAAAATTGTCTCTCAGCGGAATCTATGTTCTTTCTAAACAAAGCACAAGGCTACTCAGGCGTATGTAGAGAGAACAAGCTACATTCACAATAAATATTCAAAAGCACGTCTACAATATGGCGAGTGATCGACTCCACTCAGAATCCAATGCACCTATTGAGCGATCATAGTCACACGTCGCGTTGAGCTAGGAACACACGAGACTACTCGCGGAATATTGGTTAGACAGTATCTGTTGTTATTCTACGGAATTTAATTATGAATTTTAGTCCATGATATACATAGTAAGCAGTGGCTGTATTTAGAATAAATTGTACTACAATAATTTAACAATTACCAAAATTGTTTGTGATTGTAAATAATGCATAGAGAGGACAATAATGCATACTTTATACCTACTTCAAATAACGTTATATTTAAAGCTGTAATATGACACAATTTCTGATTTTTGCCTTATTATTAAGTCCGTGATCAAAGAAACATTTAGCGGGTGAAATATTCGCGCTATGGGGTCATTGTGTTCACAAGCAAGTCACTTAACATTTGTCAAACAAAAAACAAATCTGGTTGAAACAAACATACAAAGGATTATTTCATCTGAAGATAGTTACATTCAACAAATGGTTTAATAACAACGTCTTAAGTTTGAAAATTCACCACATTCCATCATTCTATTTCTAAACGCATCATTCCATTTTTCTAATTCTCTACACAGTCCGTGTACACTCCCCCTACCAGTTCTAAGTGGATGGTTACTTATAGTACCGTGTACACTCGCGTATTTTTACTCTCAGCTCCATTTTCAAAGTAAGCCGAAGCTTATTCCTTAGATAGAAGGAAGAGATGAATGCTGCGACCCGTTTCACCTTTATCTGAGGGAATGGAGTTTATATCGCGAGTTTCGTAACATAGTGCCGGAATTTGGTTTCTTAACGTAATTAGGTTTAGATTCTGGTTGATGTTGGAGGTGGGTGTTGGACTTTGGGAGGAATATTATGTCTTTGAGGCTTCGATCAACAATACACAACTAGATGTCGGGTCGGCACAAAAAATACGTCTCGGTGAATAACGCCTCATTTGAAAAGTGAGCTCTTATTTTATTCATAAGATTTGCTACTTTATTCCTAGGTGTCATGGTTGTAATTCGGTTGAACTTCGAACTGTTTTAAAACTTTTGTTTCATTTCGGTAGTAAACAAAATAAGCTGTCACACGTCATCCACGCGGACAGTATTTAGCTTTGATATTGTACGTGACCCGATATCTAGTTGTGTATTGTTGATCGAAGCTTTGAGGCGATATAATAGGTACTACTGAATAATTTGGTGGTTGACTTTTAGTTGTTATCTGTTGATGTTTGAGCTTTCCGTGCATGTAGATAATTGATGTACAAAGGATTCTATTTCGTTGATGCTCAAAGGAACAATTATACTCATAAGTACTTATAGATTAGTACAAAGATTTGCTTCTGAGCACAGGTTTATATTTCAACACGTTACCAAACCATACAAAGGTATTTAGCCTCATTTCGGCGCAGAGCACTGTCATGCTATACGAGTACATACTAGATTACCATAAGCTTACTATTTTATATCACTACTAAGCAAAGACTAGACTTATCTTTCTTTCACTAATCTTTATTATACCGCAAAGAGAAAAACAGTATTAGTCGGTTATAAATCCACCAATGGGCAAAGTCCTTTACGCTCACACAGAAAACAGTACATTCATAAATATAAATCAATATAAATATTTTTTTCAATTCGAAGACAGTTCGTCAACCCAATAGTGTCTGAATCTCCGCCATATTGGATGCTCATCGGTATTCGAAAATCGAACATTCGGAGTGAAGCGAATTTATGATCTATGTGTGCAGATGCAGGGCGGGGCTATAACTCATGCACTGCTTCTACCATACTGATCAGATGCATTGCCCTACATGGCTGAGCTATCATATACAGAGATATAAAAAGAGAGCGGACATATTAAATTAAGTTGAAATTAGTGCTTCGGAGGGCATCAAGCAGTCCCGGTTGATTCAATTGTTAGACCATGTCGGAAGCCTATAGGCGGTTTTATGCTTCTTCAGAAAGAAGAAGCTGAGAAAACTTCGTTAGAATTTTAAAATGTATAAACTGACATTGAGGTAGGTATGTATTTTAAACAATGCTTCTGAGGAATACGTCCTTTAAACTTCTAATAAAATGCTTATATGCTTTTTGCAACAGGAGTTACCTAATATACATTTTGTGATTATAAATCAGAAAGCGCTGCGTTTGTTTTTCTCTTTGATTTGTAACGTCTATCGCACTATGAGACAGTTTTGCTCTGTTAATTCATATTTTCCTTATTTCATTGAGGATACATTCTCATACGTATAAATCGAACTACATGAGACATAAAAATATTGTACGACAGTAACAAACCGCGATTACCTATTTCATAAGTTTATAAAATATCCAATTACGTTTAACTATCCGCCGCGGATCATAAATGGAATATTAATCCTTTTACATAAAAATATATTTACGACTGAAGCACCTGGTGCGATATAAAACATCATAGCGCGATATATCATGGCATCAAGTGGAACCGCGAACCAAAATGTAATAGAAAAAAACGTTTAGTGCTCACAGACGAACACATATTTGGCACGATTCTAAAATTTTGGTTCTCTCGAAGCGTTGACTTTACGTCGTAGAATAAATAGTAGATAGAATATATGGGAGTTATTATCAAAACTTTGGTCTTGGGGATAATGAAATGTAATAAAGCGGTAATAAAGTTTTGTGCTCAGCATTTAATCTGGAGTTTTTGCTACGTTTGTATTCGTTGACGACTTTCATCATCATTTAAACAAAAGACTCACGGTTCTAAATTCATGTTTCAGCTGATGCATCCATTTGTTTTCTTTACATAACTATGAATGTCATCAGTTTCATAGTTGACTATCTTTTGCACATACAGGCGTATTGTAATATACTCCTTTGTGGGTTGACCGAGTTTAGTTTTAGGAAGAAAATGATTGGGTTTCCAATTCCATACATGTCTTATATATCTTAGTATGACAACCGTTGGAAATATATGCAATATGTATTATACACTACAAATCAATTAAATATTATACATATTTAGTTTGATGGTTGGCTGTTTGTAGAAAATCTTTATTAACTTTACTAGAAATATTAAAAATGTTCGCTTATTTCCAATGCAACACTTTATCGAATAAATCTGTCCCACTATACCGTGGCTGGCCATAAACTGCGAATCCGATTATTCAGTAAATCGTCCCATAACCCAATTGGGAAGAACGCTTACAGCATTCAAATTAAACAACAATAAGCAAAACAAGCTATAATTCGTAACTGTAAATGATATATTTGGGTAATAAAGTTGAGCACACTCAATAAAGCACGTAGCGACCGATTTAAGGCCGCAAACACACGGGCCGTTCTAACAGGAAGCGGCCGGATCACCTGGTGCCGGATAACCGGATGGCCGGATGGCCGGACGCGCCAACTGGACCCAGTCACCTCTGATTTGGACTCGGCTCATGAATATTTCATACAAGGTTGACTGCAATGTTTGTTAGTGATGTACGTTTTCATGTTATGTCCGTGAATGTTGCACTACAATAAATGAAGTTGCAGAGAAATCTGATGTGAGAACCTGATGTTCATTTCTCCGTGTTTATTCGGTTCACCTCACCCCTTCCTAGAAAAACTATTCACAGCACAAAGCGACAAGTTGATTCTAAATACTCTCTGTGTATCTTTAAATCTGCTGTGAGATTCATAAAATGTTAGTAAGTAAGTAAGTATTAGCCAGTAATGTCCCACTCCTAGGCAAAGGCCTCTCATCTCACTGAAGTTATCAGTACAGTGAGGAGGATTAGGCATAATCACCACGCTTGCCAAATGCGGGTTGGTGATCTCAAACTCGAGCCATGTTTGAAAAGGAAACATGTTTCCGCTCGACCCGGGAATTGAACCCGGGACCTCAGTCTTGGCAGGCGAGCGCACATACCACTAGACCACCGAGGCGTTAATAAATGTTAGTCGGCAATAATTGAATTTCGAATTGAAACTACGCTTACGGATTATCTTTGCTGACTACACTATGCTACTACAGTTTCACATTAATTATAGCCACGCAGGCGTTGACGAGACGAACTGGACACCAACAAGGGGGGAAGACCATTGGTGGCTTTCAATCGAGAAGAGTGACGGTCATAGGGGAAGGGGAGACCTTTGCCCAAAAATGGAATGATACAGGCTAACAGCTACAGCAACATTTAGAATGAAATAGAAGTGTATCCGTAAACATACTCGTAGCTCCAATAAAAAAAATTGTGATTGCCTAAACCTGAAAAAAATCACCAATACCAGCAATGTGAGTTGTATACAAACTGTTTAAAAACCGGATAATATATATTCGAATTCATCAGAACCACCCATACAAGGTGTATAGCCGAGTAATCCATTACTGGCGCATTGTGTGGGGGCAACAATGTGCTCATTGCAGTGTAACTTCACGCGCTACACCTTCGCTATCGTCGAACACCGTGGAAATGGACTGGTAACTAATAAACATCGTTTTTTACAGCGGTGTTTCTTTGTTTTGAAAGGAAATATGTGATTTCATTAAGTGTTGTAAATGAATTTGTAGGTATATTTTGTGCTTATTGGTGCGGTTTTGTTTGTCGTTTGAAAGGAAAAACCACATTTCCATTAAGTAAAAAGTTAGTATCTATCTTCAAAGCTGTTCAATTTTTGAAACTTATTTCCCAAAGCAATGAAAACCATGTTACAAGATTATAGGTAGCTAGTCGATTATTACATTACGCTTATAACGCTTATATTTCAGACAAAATTCGACCTAGATAGCGCTATCACAAGTCAAGCGAATAATCTATAATTTTAAGGGTCACCCTCTTGAAAAGAACGCGATTTATTATTTCATACATGTTACTTGATATCTCAATCATTTTTATGATTCTCTTTCGTTCAATAGTCCTTACTATGAGTGTCTAAAGGTGCTCCCACACTGCTGTTATAGAATGTTAAGTAACGTTAGTAAACATTTGTTAGCTAACATTTAATCACCAAAGTCAAAAAATGTTTTCATGTTAGTAAATGTTAATTAACATTTTTGAACAAAATTTTGTTTGTAAACATTTTATACGGGTGACGGCGGGGTATGCGGTGAGTCGGTGAGTTTTTCTCTAGCTTTAAGCGTTCGGCGCATCCAATAAGAGCGCTTTTTCTTTTTTTTTAAACAAAAAATGAAAGCTATCCCAATTAGCAAATCTTCTTCCATTTTCGTGTAGAGACGCCTCAGAACGCAAAACCAAACTGCGAGCCAATGCCAGATTCAAAATGTTATAAAATGTTAGTAAACACTTTCCATCAGTGTAGGAGCACTTATAACATATAACAGTTCCTAACAAAATGTAAGAATTGACAACATTTGTTAGTAAATGTTTTAGTGTTCAAAAATGTTTATAAACATTTTGTAACAGCAGTGTGGGAGCACCTTTAATTGAATGAATATAAGGACTTGTTTTACTGTTCAGCTCGATATGATTTCCTGGTTCAGATGGACGTTGTAGACTTTATCGTCAGTCGAAATTTATTTGTCCCGAACATCTTTACTTCGTCTTATAAATGGGATAAACTTTAAGCTTCGAATCTCTTCAAGGAAATAAGAACGATTGCCACGTGACACTTTTCTTGTAAGATCCAAAGTGTATTAAAGTTCTATTTAAATCTGGAGGTATTACATAGAACACCGGCCCGCGTCTTTTTCATTACAAAATTTAAAGCTTTCATTACGAACTTTTCTTAACATGCGCAACAATTGAATATTTTAATTAACTCCCAATTTTCACTTCCCCTGAAATTAATACTAATTACTTAATTCAAAGGCGAATAGAGACGAGATCAAAGCGACTCTTGTATCTTGCATAACTTGTAAAGTAAATTAAATGAAATGGGAAAGTATATAATTATAATTTAAATATTATCGTTTGTTACTTTTGTTTAGAAAACCTTTGTGTTGTTGTTACGAGTACCTACGTTGAAACTCGTGTATTAAGGCGGTTTCAGACCGGGCATACAAGTTTGTTTTTAAAGCGCGTGTAGGCGAGTTTGCGATCGTCATTAGTCTCATGCGCTACTCGAACGAGAGTTGAGGCACTTGTAAGGTCATCATACATACGTACGTTCGGTCACAGGCGATTTTATGCCGGTGTTTGCTCGTGTATAAAAGCACGTGTAGGCTTTACGACGAAATGACCGTAAACGCTGTTCGAAAAGACGTCAAAGTGCTGAACCGACTCAGAGCAAAATCGGATCGTGTAAACCTTATAAGACAATGTATAGAACAGCACGTTGAGTGCAGAGGTTTCTTATGAAAACAACATTGCTTTTCAAAAGAGTCAAAACTTTTAATAAGCGTCTTAATAATACTGAAAGTTTAATTTGTTTATTTAACAGAATAATTAACATACAACATTTGTAAGAGTCCACCGTGTGAAACTTAACTAGATCCAATTTAACGAACTTCAGCGTTATTTAAAGTTCAAAGGAAAACTTCTTTTTAATTACTCCAGCTTTTGTTGCCGGACTCACTTTGAATTTTAAGCCATTTTTAATAAGATTCATAATTGAACTAGTTCTTACTATCAAAAGAGTTTCACGGCAAGCAACGCGACAGCGACTAGGAATATAATAGAAAAATAAAACTGTGATTTAAAAAAAATCTTTTTTAAAGATATTGCTAGTCGTCGTCATCGCTCATCTGCGTCATGGCACCCGTTCCCACTATATATTGTAATACATTTGTCGGTATGCCTGTCTATTAAAGATTAAAGGTTAAAAAGAAGCCAATTATATCCTAGAACTCCTACAGGAGCGTGTACACCACAAACTAAGGGCAACAGCTAGTCTGAAAAAAAAAATATCACAAGTCTAGAACAGCTTAACTTATCAGTCAAGAATAATTTAGTATCACCAAAAAACGGCTGGAAAATTTTTCATGATATCTGTTTTTAAGATTCATCAGTCACAATTATCAGAATTTAACAGCCTCCGTGGTCTTTTGGTTTGAACGCCCGACTCACGATCCGGAGGTTCCGGGTTCGATTCCCGGTGGGGACAATATCTCACAAAAATCTCTTTGTGAGACTGTCCTGAATTTGTTTAGGGTTTATTTGTTTAGGGCAGGCTGAATCATCCGATTGCCCGAAAAGTAAGATGATTCCGTGCTTCGGAGGGCACGTTAAGCCGTCGGTCCCGGTTACTTTCTACGGATAGTAGTCGTTACATGAGCCATGTCAAAGGCCTTTGGCGGCTCTATAACTCTGACACCAGGATTGGTCAGGCTGACCATCCACTTGATGAAGAAGATCAGAATTAACACTAAGATATTCCCATGGGAATTGCAAGTGTAACCGCAGGTAGTGTAGAAACTAGTGCTAACAGCATACACATACACAGCTAGTATAGTATAAACAGAACCTCCTGACATAGGTATAAACAACCATCCGTATTTTGTAAAGGACTTCACTATAGTCCCATCCTCGACTTCATTCCAGTGATTTCCCACAGGAACTGTTCATTTTTGGGATCTAGATATGTACCAGATTTGGTTCAGATCGAAATTATTGAAACATGAAGAAACAACGAAATGTTTTGTTCCTGTTCATTCCGAGAATATCTTACATAGTTTTTTGTTTATTAATCACAGACTTTTGTGAATTAAACTTAATAAACTGCTGTTATAACTCTGACAAAAGAAAAGAATATCTATCTATGTATAATATAAAAATGAATCGCTGAATGTGTTGCTAAGCGCAAATCTCGAGAGCAGCTGAACCGATTTCTCTAATTATTTTTAACACGCTTTTATTAGCTTGGCCTGTATGTATGTATGTATGTATGTACGTATGTAATGAAATCTTTGAACATCATTTTCACCAACTTCCAGAAGTCTGATTAATTTGAAACTTTGCATATGTATCAAGGACCGATGACAATGCAATAATTTAATAACAGTTTCCCGTTATCCTTAATGGATTTGCCAGATTTACTAAAAAATATTACTTCATATAAAAGACATCAACGGGCGCTCGCTGTGGGACGGAACGGGAGTTCTGTTTTATTTTACTAAATGGTACTAGACACTAACAGCGTCCCGTGGTTTTCCCGTGATGGGCCCGTTCCCGTAGGAATTACGGGATGAAAAGTTGCATATAATGTTATGCTTACTAAAAAATAAAAAATAAAATTATAGTTTAAAAAAACTAAAAAAACACGCTTTTATTGCAAATTGAACTAAAAACTAGAAAATAATTTTTCTCCTCAAATCAAAATTATAATAAAATTTAAGTTGTAACACAATGATTTAATTCAGAGTAAAAAAGCGTGGGGTGCTTAATATTTTTAAATATTACAATCATCATTGGTAACTATCTATGAGAGGATAGTTATGAACTACATTAAAATGCACCCCACGCTTTTTACTCTGAATTAAATCATTGTGTTACAACTTAAATTTTATTATAATTTTGATTTGAGGAGAAAAATTATTTTCTAGTTTTTAGTTCAATTTGCAATAAAAGCGTGTTTTTTTAGTTTTTTTAAACTATAATTTTATTTTATAATATTCCTTGAAGTACGAGGATGGTTCTTACGGAGAGAAAAAAAAATTGGCTGCAAAGTTTAAAAAGCTCGAAATTCCCACGAGAACGGGAGCGCTGCAGGTGAAACCGTGAGGCACAGCTAGTTAAATATATATGTATATAACCATTTAGACTCGAGAAGAAGTAAAAAAAAATCTTTTGAAATATAGCTCAGGCGCGAACAAGAATTTGCAGTATTGTAACCTAATCGCTATTCCTGTAGATACTTATCATCATGAGATGATCTTCAAGACAATGCTGAAAGGCTGATGTCTCAAAGAGATAGAGCCCATTGGGATATTACAGGCTAATACTTATATTTTATTAATTCATATGTAGCCTTTTTAACAGAATTTTTCCGAAATATGTTACTTAAAAACCTCAATACGCTTATCCCACGTCTATTCAATACAAGAGGTACTCTGACAAAGCAGAAAATATGGGGAAAATAACATGAAATTTTGGGCCTTAACCCGTCCTAATGGCATGAATATTTTCCACCCGGGAAGCTACTGCCTGTCAGAATTTCGCCAACGTTCATTTAAAATCCTTACTGAAACTGACACTTAGCCACGCATTCCATTTACAGTTTTTTTCAGCTATCCCGATATTTCAATTTTCATTATTTTCACATGAAATGTGGGCTTTTGTTTTGTGGTCTACTTTGAATAATAAATTTATTTATTAACCGACTTCAAAAAAGGATGTTCTCGGTTCGTTGGAATCTTCTAGTTTCATTGTGTAATAAAAGTCCCACCTTATTAAGCAATTAATTCGGAAATTAGGTGATGTCTTTTATTATATTATTACTACAAACTAGCATTTCGCCCTTGCTTCGACGGATGAATAGGGAATGAATTACGCCAATTCCCTTAGTGAGTACCTACGTCCTAAAAGGAACCATGCAAAAATTGAGGCGCCTAGCACTTATAGTTTCTGAGATTTCGTAATCCCTTTCGCGTTTCTGTATAAAGATGTCTACAACTGAAATCATTAAATCACTAAAATCTAAAAGAACCGTTTCCAATGTTCTTGTTGACCTATCTGATCCTTTCCAATATCTTCGCAAATCAAAACCGGTCAGTCTGTCAATAATTATGATCAAACATCTCTTTGATCATGATTTACATTCAGAAAACCCCTTTGGGATTAGGAAGTCTTATTAATAACAACGATAACTTTATTTTAAAGGGTTAAGTAACAGGGTTTCCATTTACGCGATTGAATTTAAACGACATAGAAATCGGACCAACTTAGTATCAAAATAGGCATTAGACACTAGTGCATGTACTAGTATGAGGATCTTTAAACGAAATCCTACAAATGTTATAAACTAGCAGCGCCCCGCGGTTTTACCCGCGTTGTGCCCGTTCCCGTGGGAATGTCGGGAATTTTTTTACATAAAAACCTTCCTCTTGAATCATTCTACCTATTACAAAAAATCGCATCAAAATCCGTTGCGTAATTTTAAAGATTTAAGCATACAGACAGACAAACAGACAGACAGACACGAAACAGAGACGACTTTATTTTATACTATGTAGTGATGAAAAGTTTGTGAGGATGCATCTGTATCTTTGTCACTCTTTCCCGAAAAAACTACTGGACGGCGTTGGATGAATCTTTACAGTAATAAATTTATATATTATTATAATAAATATATAATAATATATATATATATTCTATATCAGAATAACATGTGGGATACATTTTATCCCGAAATTGCCGAGGGAACGGGTACAACGCGGGCAACACCGCGGGGCGCGGGTAGTATTGTATAAAGACTGAGTATTAGCACAGTATAACTATCATGTATTAGTGCATATTTGTGTTCGTAGGTAATTGTAATATGAAGACGGCATAATTCAAGCTTAGACTTACTTTGAGTCAAAAAGACTGTGACTGAATTAGTCCTGCGCATAATTATTTATTCTTTATTTTAAATCATTTAAAGGTACTTGGCTTGGCCTATCCGCTGGCATCGCGGTCCCATATAAAGTGTCCTCCATCACAATTGAATTTAAAACGACAAAACCAGATGTATCACAGTATAATGTAGGTGGGTAGAGGAATTTGTACCGAAAAGGGTAAGGCAGAGCTCGGACGAATTAATATTTAAATAACTAAAGGTTTCCCCGGAATATGTAAAAAATGTTTCGTTACAATGGAACTGAGATGTTTGTGAAGTCTTAGGGATTGTTGTGTTTATTAAGAGAAGGTGTGAGGAATACTTTACGCGCTGCTTCTTGGTTTGTGAATGAGAAATTGTGAGGATTTTTAGGAAATGGCGTGATATAGTGGTTTCTAGAACCATTATACAAAAACCGTTTAGAATGATCTAGTATGATTGCTTTGTAACCTGCATGGCTAAGCAGGGCTCTCTTAATAACTAGCAGTTGTTTTCCCGGAATATCATCCGCAGTTTGCCAAGGTATGTCTATATCCAATCCAAATGTTTAATCTATGCCAAATATTTATCAAAATCTGTTTAGTGATTTAGGCGTGTAAGCGTAAAAATAGACAGGCAGAGACCAATAGAGTTGGTATGTCAATTATAATATAACTCATATTCGCAAAGTAGAGATGATTTCTTCAGCATTATTATTCTGTTATCAAATTATTTAAAAACAAAATAACAAAATCATACCCTCTTGTTCTACCCATCGCAGAAGGGTAAATTATTCAAAGTAACAACCCGAGAGAAACGCACGAAAAAATACAGACAACACCAAAGAGAGTCCAATAACCGAGTTATTGCTTTATAAATATTAAAATATTGTAATTCCTCATATTATACAGTGAAACACGAACAACACAATGTAGGATGTTCTACACGACTAGCTAATGTTCACTAATACGATACGTTGTGTACGTAACATTTTGTAGTCGTTACTGGATAAAATTACGCAGTCTACGTAACGAAGCTGCCACAGCGACAGCGACGGCGATTAGGGATTTTTTAGAAGTATATCTTATCTTACTGATATAATAAAGCTAGATTTTTTTGTTTGAACTACTAATGCGATTTGTATAATTCTTTTTGTAATGGATAGTCCAACAGCCACGTTCAACAGGAAGGTTATGGGTTATTTTTCATCCCGAAATTACCACGGGAACGGGTACAGCGCGGATAAGACCACGGGGCGCTGCTAGTAAGTATACACTATAATATAAGTCGTTTTGTACACCTTACGGTTTTTCAATAATTGTATCTGCAACGTAGGAATAAGGAATTGATTCTTGCAGCACTTTTATGATCGAAAGCAACAGATGAATTGTATGAATTGGACACCAAAAGTATCTTCGTATTTGATTTATATTAGGGGATATGTCCTGGCCAAACTGAAATCATTATTAGAACAGAGAAATGCCTACCTAACATTTCGTTTTTAAACAAATGAAAAACTTAAATCATAATCTTTAAACGAAAATAGTTCTTATAATATTCACCATATATGAAGTACTAGCTGCGCCCCACGGTTTCACCCGCGTTGTACCCGTTGCCGCGGAAATTTCGCGATAAAAATAGCCTATGTCCTTTCTCAGGCTCTGGACTAAACTGTTTACCAAATTTCATTCAAATCGGTTTAGTAGTTTTAGCGTGAAAGCGTCACAGACAGACAGAATGACTTTCGCATTTAAGCCTAAATTACATTACGAAATTAGTGGCATGAAATTAATTTCGTGACATTAGTTTTAACAACAGTTTCACGTGTAATTTAATACTTTCGTAATGCATGCATTAATTTCATGAAAGCAAATCAGTTTCGTGCCCTGCGCGATTTTTAGGTGAAATTAGTGTCATGCAACTAGTTTCATCATGTAAATGCGACGCGAAAGTAGTGTCGCTACAGAATTTCAGAGACAGCAGCAGCAATAGCTTTGATATTGACAGGGCCATTATCTCCGCGATACTGATAATTTCACGAAACTATAATTTCAACGAAAGTAGTTTCACATGTGCTGAAATTAGTTTCACGAAACTAGTTTCATCATGCATGACACTAGTTTCGTAATGTAAATCCCGCTTTATAATATTAATTAGGATGTAAGAGGATCATGAATGAAGAAATTACTAAACATTTTAATGAATAACAGAGTTGGCTCAATGTTATTGTAAACACAACATCGTTAGTTGTGATTATGAAATTGAAACATTTACTTAATTTAATATTAGTTGTGTAACGAATTGTGAATTAATTGGTTGTTTGAAATGTGATTTAATTACAAAACTTCGGTCCCTTTTCAAATATTAAATTTGTATTGAAAGGTTTCAACTGAATATGTTTATGAAATAGATTAATGTGATTTTCAATTAGCTATTTGTGCTTTATGAGTGTCTTTCTTGTATTGATTGTAAGCCGTCGGTCCCGGTTACTTTCTATGGATAGTAGTCGTTACATGAGGCATGTCAGAGGCCTTTGGCGGTTCAATAACTCTGACACCAGGATTGGTCAGGTTGACCATGCACTCGATGAAGAAGAATTAAAATTAGGATGATTACGACTCGCTATATTATCATATCTCTATCCAAATTCTTTCGTATCAACAGTTTCTCAAATTAGGTAGCTCTCAATTTATTTTTAACAATCATTTGTGGTACATAGGTAATACGGAATGAAGCGTAACATGCATACCAAGAAAAAGGTTTTTATTTTATTTTTCTCTTCTTTTTATACAGAAAAATTCCTGTCTCTATTGTAAAAAGTCAAAGTAATAAAAGCCTGTAATGTCCCACTGCTGGGCAAAGGCCCTTTATTATCGGAGTATTAGGCATAATCACCACGCTAGCCCAATGCGAGTTGATGATCTCGAGCCATGTTTGAAAACTAGTCTCTATTACTTAATGAAAAAAATAAAAATATTGACTACATGCATTTAGACCTTTTGTTTTGTATTAACCCTATTCAAAAAAAGCTTATAACATAGTTGAGGTCAGACAAAGTAACTGAACTGCAAAAAATATCATTACAAAACCGCATATTTTTTGTCAACTGCAACACACTGAACACATGTAGCAGTAGGAGCTACAAACTGCATTTTCCGGTGATATTGAGTCCGTGGGCCATTTGCCTCAGAATGGTCGACCACGCCGCGCCCCGACATAGCTCGTGCGGGGGCCTATTCTCAAGTATTTAAAAATATTACGAATTTAGAAATAGCTCTGTATCGAGTTTCATGACCACATTCCGGTCATGAAACTCTCGATACAGAGGTATAGAAGCGATTGAGTGGAAGGCGTTTGCCCAAAAATGTGATACAAAAGTAATAATAAAAAAGAGGAATAGAAAGGTTAGCGACAAGTGTATGATGTTGACATGATCGTTTCAAATTAAAATTGCCTGGCTGCAAGGCTAAGGTAAAATGTAAGGTAAAATATTTAATAATCATAAACAGTGCACGTTCCTTAAACATTATAGAAAGCGATATTCAAAACTAGTCATTTATTAAAAGAAGAAGCTTTTAGTTTTCTTCATTTTTAATAAATATATGTACAAAAAAATTGCTGTCTAATAAAACGGCAAATTTTTCTAAAACCTAAAATATCCATCCTGTGTAGTTTGTTGCTCGTCGAAATATCGAGCATCAAGAGAATAGCGACCAATTCGTTCATGCGTTACCAACTGCTGACAAAATGTATGTGACCAGCGAAATATCACCTTTATTGACTCACACCTGGATGATGTAATGATCATTACGACAGAGTAATGTGATGAAAGTGAACTAAATTCAGTCGACTAATGTACAGGTTAAACAAACTTAGAACCTTATCATATTTACATTTCTGTGATACACAAATATCCACCAATAGAATAGTCACAACTGTGTAGTGAGACAGTTTTCTGGTCTACGAAAATACATGACGCGCACACTAGAGACAAGACTTCTGACAGACATTTTTGTCTCTAAGACTCAGAAAATAGATAATAGCTACGCAGTAAGTGCTTCGCTCTTCCGTGATAAGACTGTCCTCAGTTTGGTTAGGGCATTGCAGGCTGAATCACCTGTTTGCCCGAAAAGTAAGATGTTTCCGTGC
The DNA here is from genome assembly GCA_963082685.1 of Cyclophora albipunctata. NCBI lineage: Eukaryota > Metazoa > Arthropoda > Insecta > Lepidoptera > Geometridae > Cyclophora > Cyclophora albipunctata. Next base: position 11,829,482 of record OY720114.1, on the reverse strand, counting down.
TTCGGAGGGCACGTTAAGCTGTCTGTCCCGGTTACTTTCTACGAATAGTAGTCGTTACTTGAGCCATGTCAGAGGCCTTTGGCGGCTCAATAACTCTGACACCAGGATTGGTCAGGTTGACCATCTACTCGATGAAGAAGAAGAACAATTTGCAGCTGACAACGGCGGTTGTTAGACGGACAAAAGACAGTTTTATTCGTGTCTAACAAGTAAGTCTGAAGACTATTGTGACTATAGTGGACTAGGATGTTAACATGATGAATACTAACAAAATGTAAAAAAAAGAACTTATTTTAGTGCATGAGACTAATTCATAATTATAATGCCCGTACTCAGACATGTCAAATGCTTCCTCAATTCTAATTTAATGAGTGATTTTGGCATGCAATGTATGAAAAATTATGAAAAATGAAAGGTCGATGCGGCAGTAAGTATTTCTAAGTAAGGTATTTCCTATTCGTATATTTGTTTACATGCCTATTTGAAGTTTCATATTAAAATACTGACTTAGACGAAGATTTTCATCTCAATCAAAGCGAAAAGTAGGTCAAATGTTCTTGCAATATTTATCCAGAACATACAAACAAAATTGGCTCTTAAACTTAAATAAAACTCGCAATTAATTATTATTCAACTGAGTATTATTTATAAGCAGGAAACGGATTACGTTATTCATGTACAGTTAGAGGCGGCGGTGGTTGAGCGGAAAAATTAAAAATTAGAATTGGCTGGTTGATTTCATAGTAGAACTTAGAATCTATACCAATATAATCAAAGAAGAGAGTTAATTTTGTTTGTTTTAGGCGACGAATACACGTAAAGTATTTACTGTGATCCATCAGTAAATATGACGTATCGTGGTATTTACTGAACGTGTAACCTAATGTATTGATGGATGACAGTATTTATTGATGGATTTCTAGATTTCTTGATTCTGTAATGATGATCCGTCGGATTATGATCGTGATCCATTTTAGACGTGTAAACAGAAGGAGACCGGACACAATACTGACGTCATAAATACTGTACGTGTAGGCTGGTGTATTAATCCATCAGTAAATACTGCAATCCATCAATAAATACTGTATTGACGGATCACAGTAAATACTTTACGTGTAATCGTCGCCTAAGGGTATTTATCTCAGGAACTGGTCCGATTCCAATAATTATTTTGATATTATACCTACTGCAACAGGCAGGTTGAATTATATATTTTTTATCACACATTTTCCACGGCAACTGACACAACGCGGGTAAAACCGCGGGGTGTAGCTAATTAGTAAGAAAAAGAACATGATAAATACTCCTGCGTCACTATCGAACGGTATGCCAAAGTTGCTATGAAATAAGTTTACTTTCAATTTGGGTTGTGCAATGTCGGACTACTAAAAAGTTTAGATTGTTTACTTGATTAATGAATGTATTAAATTCATACGTACCATTAAAGTATGTCGTTTATTTCAATACTACATAGTATAATACAAATTCCCCGGCGCGTCTGTCTGTCTGTTCGCGATAAACTCAAATGTACTGTCAAATCTCTGCTGCACGGATTTTGACGCGGTTTTTTAAAATAGAAGAGTGATTAAAGACAAAGGTATATATGTTAAAATTCCCGAAATTTTCACGGGAACGGGCACAACGCGGGTAAAACCGCGGGGCGCTGCTAGTGTAAAAATAATTAATGACGATTCTGTAATGTACTCAGGTACATACAATATTTTTATTTATACCATAACGTCCTTAATTATTCGGGCGATGCCGTGTCAAATGTCTAGTACAGTATACTACATAATATAAAATAATTTCAATAATACATTTATCATTCCACCGGTATTGTTCGCTGTGTATTGGAGCTCAGCTTATCTTGGTCACGCTCTATCGCCTCGCGAATGTTAAAACGCTAAATGAACCGAATATAATGAAAAATTTGCATTCGATCTGTTTTATGGTAATTAAGATTTAATGGATGCTTTTATAACGAAGTTTGGTTCAGCAAAAACTGTAGTTATAACAAGTAGTGAGACTCTTCATTTATCCGTTTTTTAGCGCACGGAACCGGATGTTCTTTTGTTTTTTATACGCGCTTAGCAGAGGATGTTTAGTTAGTTTAAATTGAAAGAGGTATACGTACTATACGTATACTTGACGTATTATACATTTTCCGCTATATTCATAAACGCTATTTAACTAAATAAAATAATAATAATAAATAAATATACCTGGACAAATTCACACACGGTTAATTAGACCCAAAGTAAGCTCCAAGCTTGTGTTATGGAATCTACTACTTAAACATACACAAATACTTTTTATGAATATATAATTGACACCCAGACGTCGTCGCCAACAACTATGTCTGCACATATTGTTGACTCCGGGCGGGAATCGAACCCGCAACCCCCGACACAGTAAGCGCTCTCACTGCCACTGTGCCAACGGGCTTGTCAAACTAAAACACTGTGAACTCTCCGAACTGGTTTAAATCTACTTCTCTCGTCTGCCAAATTCAGTACAATCTCTGGATTATCCCCATTTCCTCCATTGTACTCTTCGTACACATTCGTCCAAAAAACATATCTCGAATAATTACCTAATTACAATCCTTTACCGCACTTCGCTCTGCAATAATATTAATATTAGCCATTTCATCTCCAAAATTTCATTACGCTACATAGCGTGAAATCATCTACGTAATGTAAGTAAAAACGTTTGTACTAGCGTGTAACAATTGTACAGTTAGCATGTAAAGTGGCTTAGCTTTTAGTATCAGAATAATATTTATCTACACTAATGTTGTAACATTCTACTTATGATTCCAATACTTGGCTTATAATTACTACTGTTATAGCACAGACAACTAAAACACTCAATTTAAGCAATTGCACATGATGTTATAATATCATTATAATTTAACATTATAACATCATTATAACGCGACCAATTAACCTGGCGAGCCTTATGTCAAAATCCTCATACTAGTTGTATAAAATTTTGATATTAGGCTGGCTTTTGAAAATAGTTGGGTTATACGTGAAAACTTCGTCGAAACTACATACACAAAACTCTTTGGTAAGATCTCGCTCGCTCCTGATTGGCCCTACGCGCAGCTGCGCTCTCATTGGTTAGATTTTAATGGCGGCAAGTTCACTGTGACAATACACGTACCTACGCGTGAATTTAATGTTTCGCAATGTGTTTTGTTTTTAAAATTTTGTTTGATTAATTGCATTAAATAGTGAAGATAAAGTAGTGTATGCAACTGCATATAACACGGGTATTAAAACACTCGTTACTATTATGAAACTCGCTGCGCTCGTTTCATAAACTCACACTCGTGTTTTAATACCCTTCTTTATATGACGTTGCATAAACTACTATTTTTATTCACAATTTAGTGCCAATGTTGCTCTTTTATAAATGTGCTTTGTAGTACTTTTTACCTGACAGTTATGAATGTTAAAGTAGAGTTGTGTTTTTGAAATTATCGAACATACCTAATTACTCTCTTCTGCTCTCCTTTAATTGGGATTCCATCAATATTTGAAGTAAAACGTTCATGAAAGTTAATGCAGTCGGGAATGTCTAATGAATACAAACAAGGTAACACATGTTCAATATTTTTATCAGAGTATACTCTAACTTTGTTTCTACTGATCGCCGTTGCTAACTGTACATAATTGCGGACGTCACATAAAAGGTAAAAATCACTGTTATTTCGCCTACAAATAACCGAACCCTCGTCAAAGAATCATTAGTGGAGCAACAATAATTTGTCGCCGAATAATTAATTGCTAAAAATAATTCCGTTTGAGGCAGACAAATTGTTTAAGGGTGCGTCGCTGTTGTGTCTACGGTAGTTAGTGCAAATTGGAATTGTATTACACGTTTAGACTTTGTCCTTTTCACAATATGACACAAAGGTACAAAGGTAAGGCACCTCATAAAGGTTGTTTCATGCTTCCCAATTTTGGTTGATCCACTTTAGTTGCTAAGAAAATAATGTTGATTAAGTTGATTTGAAAAATTGAGTTGAAGGTCACATATACGTAATCGAACGTTTGAAATGAATGTTACAAAATATTTTAAAGATCTAAATAAAAATAACCAAGTAATGAACATGTATAGCTACTGAGTTGATTTTCTGTTTTCTCATCTCACTGTACTGATAACTTCAGTGAGATGAGAGGCCTTTGCCCAGTAGTGGGACATTACAGGCTAATCCTATTTTTTTTTTGTTAGAATGCGCTACTCCGAATCTACTTGTTATGTTCAAATAATTATTGTTGTATTGTACAGTAACATACAAGAAAGCTAATTTTTACCCCTGAATTGCCACGAAATGAGCCCAAAGAGGGTTAAACCGCAAGACGCTGCAAATATTAGTTATAGATGAGATTTTCTCATCTAGATTCTCTCGTACATTTCTCAGTATAAATCTAATTCACTTCAAAGTGAATGCACACAGTGATTTCAGTTCGTAATTAACAATCATAATAAGAAAATAAACATAATTATTGTAGTCACAACGCTAGCTCCAATTACTTTCGCTGGTTGAGCATGATGGATTAGTTTCAGCTGAAGTAAATTCATTTGTTTGTGCGTTGACCTCAGTTAAAATGTTTTTGAACCGGATTATAATATGTCTCGGTTAGTTAGGAGGCTAGGTAATGAAAAGTTTCAATGAAAATCGTTAGTGTGTAAAAAGCATTTTTTGTTCTGTCTAATTTGAAGGTAAATGATAAAGAAACACACACACAGACACAGACAGTATCTTAACGCCTTCTCTCACTTTTATTAAAACCAGCAGTGCCAAGTAACCAAATTGTGCCTGAAACCGTGGGCATTTCTGGAAGAGAACCTTATGTTTTTTTTTTATGTGGAATAATTAATCCGACGCGTCGGATTAATTATTTTATGGTCACATTTAAAAAATAAAACATACGATCGGCTTTTTCCCAGAAGTGGGACAGTATAGGTTGAAGAAAGTAACCCAACTAAATCTAATAAACTTCCAACACAACACTCTAACTAAAGTAGAGATTGGATAAAAGAAGCCAGTCCTTATAATTAAAATAAGGTTCCATTCAAATTCAAAAGTCAACTAATAAAAAACAAACATTGTTAGCTGAAAAATCTCTTCAAAATTACTCCAATTTATCTTAAAAAACCCTTAAAAGAAAACACTCAAGTAACAAAGCCAAAGAAAAAAATCTTAACTCCCGAAATAAATATACCATTAGTAATTTAAATTAATTACGACGAAACAAAAAACCGGGAGAAATATGAGACGGAGTGTTTTTCAATAATTAGAGACCTCGGGGTGAACTTGTGGCCTCTAATTAATCCTTATATTCAAGCAGACAAATTTGCAAAAATGCTTATTCATTGCCCCTTTTGTTAACAAACTTGATTTGTAATTAAGGAACCTACAAAAGTTAGGAGTTCTGTCCCTCTTTGTGAGCGACTCAGCGAACGGGTAATCAGACGGTTTCTTTGATCCAACTCAATATTGTGTCTGATCAACTGCTTTGTATTGTATTTTGTTTATTGATTTTGAGCCGACTTTCAGAAGAGTAGACGGATTTCCAGCGCGTTTCGATACGAAAACTTTACTGCCTTCCAATCAAACTGAATTATTTTTACGTTCTACTTTTGAAATACTCCGTTAATCCAATCCTTGCGACCTTTATGAAGAAATGTAATATGAAACAAGTATAACACAGCCTCGTTAATGTTGGCCTCATTTCTCCGATTCCTTTTCCATAAAACAATATGATTAGAGAATTCCTGGTAAACAAATAACCAAATCTAAAAAAGGCTATATTTAAACATAACGAGGCATAAAATTGAAAGAGCCCAACATCTGCGAGATTCCACTGAAGAACTAAATGGCACTGAAATTCAGCTTCAGCGTTTAACAAATTTATGGACCGAGGGCGATTCTTTAAATAAAGGATGGGATAGGTATTTTATTGCTCGTACTGTGAATTCACTCGATTACATTATACATACCTATTTTAGCTAGACACGGGTTCAATTATTTTCACTCGAAAATAAAAGGTGCAGTTTGTTCTACTTCAAGAAGAATTCATAGTTATGGTTTTAGACGAATTCAGTGTGTGCAGAAACTGCGAAGTCCATTTTAAGAAGTATGAAATTATATTCTTCATTCGAATGTGAAGTTTGTTTGTCTAGTTCTTTGGTCAATAACAAATCGTTGTTCACAGTGAAGTATCCCAAAACAATTACTTCAAAGTAAATACTTTTATTTACTTTGAAATGTACACAAGGTTCACGGCACTCTGTAACTGGACTGGTCATAAAAAAGACATGAAATAAAAGCAACTGGGAACGCAGTTAAAGCTAGATTTACTGGCAACACTGTAAAGGAAAGTAGACAATGTCATTGCCGCGCCTTCAGCGGGCAACATTTGCCGTAATGTATGGCGAAGACGTTTGAATTATGTTACACTAACACTGTAGCCGGAATGTTTTTGAAAAATGTACGTTTAATCTTTGTCTTTTTGTAGGAAAAAGCGAGATTTTAAGGTTTATTTTCGGAGTGTTACACCTTTTCTGAAAAAAATTATCTATCCCTATTCCTCGAAGAATTCCCTCAATTCATAACACTTAGCATGAAATATTTAGGCCTGAAACTGCGTTAAGCGGGCGCCCGCGCGGTTTCATACAAAAGTGCTCCGCGTGGGCGCCCCCTCCCGCGACGTAGCACTTTTGTATGAAACCACGCGGGCGCCCGCGTGACGGGGCCCGCGCGTGTACACGCGATGGTTGCCCGTCCGGGCGCCCGCTTAGCTTAGGTCTTATAATGTATTTTTCCTATAATTTAATATTTATTTTCATAACAATATTAACATTCTTCCTAATTGTATGAGGAGTTTAATATACCAAGCATAACAGTTTTATTAATAAGGCTGTTTTCTTCGCTAAAAAGGTCATGAACCTTTAAAATTTTTTACCTTATTACCGAATCCAGAACGTCGACATAAAAAATACAACATCAAACAAACAAGACCTATTAATTTTTCTGTTTCAGCGTGAAGATTGCTCTCTTGTTTGCTGGCAAGACGGTGAGGCATCAAAGTATTAAATCCATATCAAATATACTTTCATTGGAGTAATTGTAATTTTTCTAAGTGGCGGGTCTCGAGCGCTCGAGGAAACAATATCCGCATTGAGGATAACTGGCGACGAGAACTTGCCACTGGTATGTGCAGGGCCGGATTGAGGCCAAATATTTTAATATACACCTCTTGCAAACAATATCTTTGTACAGTACTAGCAGCGCTCCGCAGCTTTACCCGTATTGTGCCCGTTCCCGTGGGAATTTTTGGGATGACAATAGCCTATAGCCGTCCCGTTGAATATGGCTTTCTAGTACAAAAATAATTATCCAAATCTGGACTGGACAAATTTTACCTCTTTATAATATTACTAGTTGTGCCCCGCGGTTTCACCCGCAGCGCCCCCGTTCCCGTGGGAATTTTGAGATTTTTATTCCCTATTTTTCTTATTTAAAAACCTTGGCCTGACAATAAGGCACACATTAAAAAAAGAATCATCCAATTTGGTGCAGTCGTTCTGAAGTTATGCGCTTACGAACACATTTTGCGATTCATTTTTATATTATAGATATTAGTATAGATAGGCCTAATATACTAGCACCTTTTGTACAAAGTAGTGGTCCTGGGACCACCGCACCACTCACTTTTTATCTAAATACCGCTTATTCATCCACACCAAGCAAAAATCTTCACATATTTGAAAATATATTGTCTTAGTATTTTTATAAACCCTAGGTTTCATGCTCGCTGTTTCTGTGTTTATATTTAAGACATTCTAGACTACATTCTAAGTCCTATCCCAAATAAATAAGCATTAGTATACGGACCAAATTTTATAACCAAGTTTTCGTGTGACGTTTATGCGACTTTATATCTTAAACGTTCTTGGTATTCGGATGTAAAGAGAGAGTGTTTATGTGCAAACTGGCATTATACCGCAGTTACACTCGCTTTGTACTCCTATATCTAAGAATTTTGAAGTAAAAACTTACCCCAAAACCATCTTGTGTCGTGATGTCACTCTGTTTATTGGAGAAAATTACATGAAAATTCGTCAAACAGTTTTGGAGTTCATTTTGAACATACAGACAGACAGCAGAGGACTTTGTTTTGTTATGATAAAAGCAGCGTCCCTTCAATTGTTCAATTCGGTTTCAATTGCAACATATAATATCTACTTCATATAATATCGGAATACAAATAATACAAATAAATTTTAATAATAAGTAGCCAAAATCCTCCTTCATGATTCCTTTAAATTAAATCTTAAAGATAGTTATACTTAACAACTTTTTATAAGCTGTTATAGTTTATTAGCCAACATACAAATAGACACTGCGGGGGACTTTATAATAGTGATGTGCTTACTAAAGGTTTAGTAGTCGGTGTTTATTACACTTTAAATTGTTATTATTTTCTAAAATGTCTGCTATTTTCTAGGCGGTGATCTCTTAAGTATGCCCCTGTTATTGCATTTCTCAATCCGTGCCCGCACTAAGTCTGGAAAACTTAATTTATCAACAGCTTGTTACCGTCTACAGTTTAGCGAGAGCAGTACATCTTAGTGATATGTTATACGATTGTGTACTTTATCTTGATCAGGATATAGAGCTGCTTTGCTTGGCATGTTTAGTGTTTGGTTGGTTATTAGTGTATTGAGATTAGAGTAAGATACTTTTTTATTGAAAAGTCTAATAGCTTTACATGTTAATTAAAAGATATTTTTGATAGTTTGAATATCTTACATCCAAATTTAACAAATTGAAATAAAATTATATTAGGTAACCATATTAACCGTGTGCATGCCAATAATATATTTATGTAACGAAACGGATACAATCCTCATTAAACATTTTTTATATTCTGAAAATACATCAAAAACAATTGAGCCAAAACCTAGAGACACTGCTAGTCTCAGACATATTTTAATCAAGCCAAAACACAGACCAATTGACAAAAGCCCGCACATTGTAACCGCTAAGACGTACACTACTGTAACGTATGTAGATGTTGTTCCGTTTCCCTTGTAAATGAAAGTCATTGAGATGAATTTATTCAACTAGGACGGCGGAACGTTTATACTAGGAGTTGTTTTTATTTTCACTTGAGTTTCTTCTTCTGCGTTGTATGTTCAGTGTGTCTCAGTAAGGAGCGGTCTTGGAAATATTTTGTGCTTAAAGTAAGCACTGAGGAATACTTTTGTAGCCAAAGGCGGAGTAGTTATTTTGATATAATGAGTTTCGTGGAACACTGTTAATGATTACTGTTAAAGAGAAGGCATACAAGACAGATACGGACTCTTGTGCCCCCTAACCCTCCCTTTCTTGTTAAAATTTACCTTCACTGGGGTCAATCCCCTTTTAAACCAAAAATCTATGAAAGCTATGAAACCATGAAGGCTTTTGATGAAGAAAGAAAGTAGTTTACTAGCTCGTTAGTTAACTGTAAATTAAGATAAAATATCACGTAGAAATGCCAGAAAGCACGTGCGAGCGAGCAGCTGGTATGCCATTATGTCAGCTACAGTCATGAGATTTCAGCCTGTTATTGACCACTTAATCGCTGCTTAACATCCTTAATGACACCGGTCACATCACATCACAAACAAAGCATATTATGCTAAAAAAACTCATAAAATTGAGCTTGCATCTCACGGAACGGAATATGTGAGATGAATCCCTGAGGAATCCGAAAATACTGTTGAAAATTTCTATGTTATTTCATTTTAGATATATTCCGTGTAACAACGACGGTTCTAGACAAGTCGTGACATTCTTTATACTAAAAATATGCTGTAGGTTCCATTGTTGTATAATTTTCTTGGAAGTTTTTGATAACAATGTTCAGCTTATAATAATTTTGTTGGACATTGATGTGGGACGAGGGTGCTTTGTCAGTATTAGGTTTATTTGTTTAGTCTAACAACTGTTTTAATGTAATATTCTTGTTATCCCTTAAGGTCGTAGGTTACAGAGCAGGGTTTAACATTTTCTCTAGATCTATATTTGTATATTATATTACTATCAGCGTTTATAGTTCACCCACATTGTATTCGTTCCTATGGAAGTATACAGGATAAAAAGCAACCTTACTTTACTCTGATTATCATCTTCATTTTTTTTTATATCCGACTAGTACAAACACAAAATAAACAAAGCTATATTTAAGATGTCCGTTATTTGTTTTTATTTTCGCCGGTAACCATATTTTTATTAGCTTGTTATTGTAGGGGATTCAAATAAATGTTCCAATTTGAAAGAGTTCTTAAGTACATAATTTATAGCCCAATATAACAAAAACAATGTATCTAGGTTTCAGTGTCACACTGTTTAGTTATGTGCAATAACTCTTTCTACGAAAATTCTCGAAATAATCGTGTAAGCTCACTGTCTCTGTCGTACGAGTATACCTACAGTATCAAATGACCGACACCCTGTTTAAGCTAACGTGTCATTTGTCATTTCTGATGCTCGTAAAACCTCTGACCGATTTTTATCAAAAAGTAGGCGAGTGTCCTTGTAATATTCAGAAATAATATGCAAAATAACTAATTATTCGACGAACCAATAAACTGAGTAAACACAAAGCAAACAGAAACCAGATTCCGAATAAAACCGAACGCTTTTAACGTCACCAAATATTTTGGCAGTGTCTTTCTATTCGACGTCTCATCTCCACTGCAAACAACGAACGGTTTCTGAAACACAATTTAAGTTAGTCAACAATCGATTGAGGTACACACGTCAACTTTGGCGCACGACCAATTTTACGCAACCTTCAATCCAACATCGAAACTTAACTAAACCAACACTACGGAAGTTGCGTTTGGATGGAGAGATAGACAGTTTAAAGTGGACGAACGCTTATTTAGTTGATTGTACTTGCCGGCCCCGAGAAATGTTTGTACAGATGGTTCAATTGTTTCTACTTCAGTTTGCTCTATCAACCATTTCATGAACTCGTTTTTCTCTGATTTGTTTATTGGTTATATTAAAATATCATTGGGAGAGAACTATAGTTCTCATCGGTTTTTTATGTATTTTCAAAAAGGAGCAACTAGGTACAGATTAAATATTTACTAGATATATTGTGACTGTTACATAAACTAATATTATCCCTGCTCGTATATTAATGCGATAGAAACATCATTATAGGGGAACCGACGTAGGCAATAAATTATAGACCAAAATAACACATTGTACTCCACCATTTGATTACAAAAGACGAAAGAAACTAGGAAAGTACATGTCAAAGAAGAACAAACTTGTATAAACCCAAGCTAGTTCAATAAATACATCAACGTCTTCTCGTACCTTCCAAAAAATACGGATAAAACTTTATAAGAAATCTGGATGCGTAATTAAAGTAAATGCTGGTGATTTATTAAACGATGTCTATTACCTAGCGAGGGGAGGGGGTGCGGCGTGTCGGGCGGGGGGGAGTTGCACAAGTTCCGACGACCTCATCATGGCTTCCTTCCTGTAAATGAGTAAAGTGAGGGCCTGTGCGTAATGTGGCTTCAGACCCACTAATACCTCGCGAAGACTCGTGATATTATTCAAGCCTCGGGCACCAGTTGTCTTTGATTGTTGAATAATGTCTCATACTTTCTCTTTTTATACATTGTAATTTTGTTTTCGAGTTCAGAATAATAAATGATGTCATTCTAGAAACTTGGAAATTATTGAAATTTTTATGTGAAGACTTAATTTGCCTTAAGACATCAGCAACATCGGTGTAACACTACTTGCTACTATTCTACTGTTACTCCAAACTTGACTACCATATGAAATAAACCTCCGAAATGATGTGCCAAACTCAGCGAGAAGTAAAATCGGGTAGATATTTAAGAGCGGGCATTGTCGCGTGTAACCACACCACAATTTATCAGAAAGGTAATTCCTGTTGAGAGGGCGAGCGGTGACAACCCAAGAATTGTCTCCGGTAATATCGGGGCGTAACTCCGCGATGCGACAAAGGGGCAATCGATCACGATTCCACCTGGCTAGAAACGGCAATCCGAATGCGTGATACGCGTTAACTACCGCCGAATCGATTCACCCGACAATCGATTACCAACTCTATTCCCAAAGTCGTATGGAACCGCAAAATGTGAGCTTTTGAGCGTGAAAGTATTCCGGTCGATCCGTTTTGTCTCGCCTCGCACTGCTCCACTGTTCTCCCCAGGTAATGTTTCCAGCGATATTGGCGTAATATTTCTCGGCGATGGCGTTTGTTATCAAAGTGTGGAGAGTATTTTTTCATTTGAATTTGAATTGGTGCTTACATTTGTAATACGATGTAGGTGGCGGTTGATATTGCGGAAATAGATTAGCTTTGGTGTGGCGCGCCGCCATTGCGGAATAATCATTATTGGGAAACACGTTCTGCTACACATTGGGGCCACAAAAATTGATTGGTTAGAATTGTAGAATATTATAAATGGGAACGTTTTTGATAACGGGTAGACTATACGATTCAATGTATGCTCATTGTTCTTTAATGTTAAAACAGATTACGATGGAAAGTTCTAGACCGTTTACTACGAGTATAAAGAACACATTATACTCGCTGTCTTTAGTACTAGTCGGCTCGCAGCTAGTAAGCTTATTAATAACAATAAAGTTAGTTTCACAGGCACTTTGTTTTAGCATCAAATAACTTCTCTATTCCACAGAAATCATAATAATGAACTTAATAGATGTCGACGGGAGCCGAGCGGGTATTTTTAACCTTTAATAACACAAAACAAGCTCACCTTATTAATTTTAATTAAAGCTGCTCCAAATGCCTGCAGATACTCGGTCGGTACGGTATTTATGAATGTTTGCACAGAAATATTAAATAGTAGCCTCTTACTGTGGTTTTACCTGTGTTGTAATGTTTACTCAAGGAGTTTTGGGATAAACATACCATGGCCGCGACATACGGATGAACAGACAGACGTGAGAATTCTAAGTTTATTAGCGTTCCGTAAACAATCGCTCATTTTAATCACAGCTCTGATTTGAGGCTCTGTGGAGCCTGCACAGATCTTAGCTGAGACAGTTTTCAAACTGTTCTTTGTTCTTTGTTTGTCTGTGGTAAAATTTGTAAATTTGTTTGTTTGTTTGTATGTTCGAGGTGATCTCTGGAATTATCAGTCCGATTTGAATAATTCTTTTTGTAATAGATAGCCACATTCAACGGGAAGGTTATAGGCTATTTTTCATCCCAAATTCCCACAGGAACAGGCACAACGCGGGTAAAACCGCGGGGCGCTACTAGTCTTTATATTATATATCTAAGAAATAATACTCTGTATCGACTTTTTGACGTAGATGTTTTTGTCTGTTATACTAGAGAATGGTACCATCTACCTTTCTTGGATGAATAAAAGATAGACTTGATTACCTCGGGTTTGTGATCACCTACCCGTATTAGGCAAGCGTGGTGATTACGCCTAGTCCACTTATTGTACTAATATCTTCAGTGAGAGGCCTTTGCCCAGCATGGCTAATATGTTCTAAATAGTAAATTTGAGTAGGGTGTGGGAGTGGGAGTTTTGGTGTGGTATAGACAATGCCTTATCCATTTCGGATAAAAGCCTATACGTAAAGTAATCATAAAGTTTTACACTTTAATTTAAATATAAAGCTGTGTATAAACTAGTGGAAATAAATTGAATTTCCGCCGGGGTTTCTTTAAATTAGCATAGGTTTGATACTGGGATCCGGTCTGAACTGGTTCCACTAATAGAACATTTAATTTGTAACGAACTTCCAATTGGTGTAACTTTTTGTAATTGGATTCGTAACGAAGATGAATGATTTTGATCCAGTTAGTTATAGTTGGATTTTGAGCTTGCGCCTGTAATCTGGTCTACTTAACCTACTTGTGGAAATATTAACGTTCTCTATTACCGCACTGTGAGGAATTATTTATGGTAGTATTACATTCAACGGTTCGCCAATTATATTTTTTAAATTTTATTTTGTTTCCTTGTGTATTTTGGTACCATCTCCTTATTAGGGCTAATTTCAAAGTAAATGTTATACAAATCGCTGTTTAAGCTGATTTATGCTTACTTGTGATGTAATATTAGTAAACCAAACCATAGCTCTACCATTTTTCTTCTGTACTCAAAAACAACTATCGCTAAACACTATTTTAAGACAAACCATTCTACTTACTCTAACATCTGACATTTACGAGCACCACACGATATAGTTGTGTCGAACAAAACAATATTCCAATTTACCATACACAGTACATGGACAGGCAATCACCGGATATCTACGACCACACTATACACAGTACACTTTACAGTCTGCTGTCAATCTTATAAATTGCCGCCCATACGAGGTGGTGTGGCTTTGATCAGCATTTCATATGCTAACAAAGACGAGCTGTATTTATTGATCGTTTGGGAACAAGCTTGACATAGTTTGTCAGATGGGATAGTTATAAAGGATTGTCATGGCGTAGCGATGGCGAAGGCGAAGTCGGCGAGTGAATCTTGCAGCGACAATGACTTGCGATTTTTTTAAAGAAAGAATAGTTTTTTTTCTTTTGTTCTTTTTTTAAATTCATCTTCAGTATGTTCTTCGCTGACCGCCGACACTTAATTATTTGACTGCTGCTGTTGTTCGCCAAATGCAGCCGTCTACTGTTTTCTTTACACTGTAGTCACCGGATATTGCTTGCGAATAACTTACTGTAATCCCAACTTTACGTACCTTATTATCTCCACCAAATACAAAACTCACCGAAAATCAAGCTATTTTACAACAAAGAGCCCTATTTCGATGAATTTTTAAGTGCCGTTAATCCAAATTACCCTAGATATTACCTACTTGGAACATTCCAGGCATCAATTACTGGCGCAGTCGCTTGCCGCTAGATACCTATATTGTATTAGATATTAGATAATTAATATGCATCGCGCCAAGCGAAGCACGCACTCCGTAAATAATTGTTATTAATATTATCTTACTAGTGTCGTGATATAACTGAGAAGAGAGCTAATAATTTCATTTAGATTTTAATATTATTTTAACGAAGGAGTTACCCGGTTTAATTAATTATAAAAATTCATGGAAATTAATAAAGTATCATGCTAGTGACATTTCTCTTCATACAATAAAAATATTGATATTACGTTATGTAGGATTTTATACTGAGTTTAACTGAAACGAGATTAACGGTATTCGTAGAACTGAATTATGCTGTATAATAATTACAATATAGTATAACCAAACCATTACTTCTTTGCACACTCTATATTTACTGAGATGAGTAGGTAACATTATATCAACGTCTTCTTTTGACGATACAAACATACACTTCAGTTACATTAGTTTTTCTATATAAACAACTTTTAACTTATAGTGTTCCACATGAAAAATATGATGCTATGATAAATGCTCGTAAATTGTTTTGGGACGTGCTCCCAGTTTTCTAATATTTTAAATGTATTTTATTCTTGCTTGTCTTCTCTGTATATTTATGGAATACTAATACGTCACATTTCTCTTTGAGATAAAATTATGACCACATCTAGTTTTAGATACTTGTAAATAACAATGGTGAGCATTTAGCTAATTTGCAAGCAGCGAGTGAAATAAAAAAGCGAATGTACTTGCTGCATCTAAACATGCTCCATATCAGCGACATTCAGCCAATGCCAAAATTACCTAATTACCATCCAAAACTTAATACTAAACTATAAATAAACATCTCGATGAACTATCGCGCCATAACTTTTGGAACTTGCGTTTATTTCAACGAAGTATTGAAACATTGGAAGCAATTTTGAATTAATTAAAGTTTCATATTGCACAGGCTGTTACTGGAGTTAATGAAATTATTCCATTAGAATTGTTAGCCGGTCAATTATTGAACGTCTTCGAGCTGAGGATGTACTGAGACTCGCCCGGTAGTCGATAGATGAAGATGTAGTCTAAGAGCTGGTCACTATTTTAAGGAACTCATTAAATAATCATTTGATGTCCAAAAAATTATATCGAGAAAAATCTGTATAAACCCCATGAAAAACCACAATCGATATAATTTTAAATCTGGCTTTTGATTGTTTCGTTATAAATTGCCGGTTCTAAGTTATTGGTTGCTATCCAGATTTAGACAAAGCAGATGTTGAACACATACAAAGCAAATGTTAATGTAATAACATATAAATCCTACCAATATTATAAATGCAAAAGTGTGTGAAGATGTACTCGTATCATTGAATAAAACAATATTTTATGTTACGGTAACTCATCGGAATATGACATGGGATACATTTTATCCCTAAATTCCTGTAGGAACTTGCAAGACGCGTGGGTAAGACCGCGAGGTGTTACCAGTAGATACTTATAAAGTAAAGTAAAGTATTAGCCTGTAATGTCCCACTGCTGAGCAAAAGCTTCTCATCAAATATCTAATAAAGTGAAGAGGATACATAATATATAAACACAAATTCATAGAAGCTTTTGCTCTGTAGATCCAATTTCCATTCATAACTCTCAACACTCATTAAAGGTATATGGTACAAATGAAATTATGATAAAAAGTACAGCCGGCTTCCTGTTGACTCGTATAATGAAGTCCAGTGACACGAGGCTCGTGTCACTGCGAAATGATTAAACCGTACAAGAGAACAAGTAAATCTGTTTGCACATTCTTTCACTACCTACTTTAAAAATGGACGTTATTTAAATTCATGCATGTGCGTTATTGCTTTTAAAACGTTGAGTTGACTTTATTAAAATTTATCATGTATATTTTATTTTTATTTTATTTCAAGTATTTATATGGGAAAAGTTCTTGTGCATGTTTGTATGGCAAATGTAATCCGAAACGAATGGACTACGTTTCTGTGAAACATAATTTAAATTCAAAGATATTTTCCTAGTATGTGTAACAGCCTCAAAAACATACAGTTCATTCAAGCTAACTATAATGTTAATTATTTTATATTAAATGCAGTTTTACTTGCGTTTTCACCAAGTTATTAGTCCCGAACACGGCACCCACTATAATAATATAGTCTTAACAATCTTCAGACTGACTTATTCGACGCGAACAAAGAAAAAAGTGAAAAAAGTGTCTTTCGCCACTCTAAAGACAATTTTCGGTAAAAATTCTTATGTCTGACAAATAGAACTGGCGCTGGAAGACGCCTTGTCTCTAGTGTATTTCATACTATGTTTCATTGACCAGAATACTGCCTAACACAATATTGACTTCAGTGTGTGCAGGCTCAACAAATATCTTTCTATCGTCACAAGCTGCAACATTTATAATATTAGTTGGCTCGAATAAATAACAAAGACAAGTTGCGAGCTCTCCGACAACATTTCACCTACGAGATAGTTACATGAAAGTGCACTTCATTCACTTTTATATTCGCTGCTCTGCCGTTCAACCATTAAATGATTCCTGAACCCGATCTGTTCGACTCCACGCTTTACTTATTTTATTCTTTTAAGTTTATTGAGGGTTTTAGTAGTCAAAAAATCTGTGTTATGTTTCGTTATGCATGTTTCAATTACTGTTGATAAATCATTAGTTGTTGAAAAGCTTATGTTGTTGAGAAGTGAATTTTGTTCCTTTTTTCACCTTTTTTAACTCTCTTGGTCGTCCTAGGCGTTGTCGTGATGGCGGCACATATTTAATTGGGTGATTCGAGTCATTGGTAGCGGAAATTTACCGTGTCTAGTCTAGGCAACTAGGCAAGTGACTGAAGCAGGTAACTACAGCCTTCAAAAACAGGCTTCTAGACTGATGACTGAAGACTAATACCCCTCGCAGTTTCCCCCTAGTCAATATCCCATAGCAATCACTACACACCCAACAAGCCATTTATTTCTCGATAAATATTTATTCCTCAATATCCATTTTTCGTCCCCTAAACTCTTTCAGGAATTTAATACACTTATGCCATTATTTAGTTCCAATACTTTACTGTATGGAAATATTAGATACTGTTACAAATAAAAGACTTATTCTACGGACACTTATTACCGTTTCGTTTATAGAAAATACCAGTTTAATAAAAAATATTCGGTTATAAGTATCCCTAGTATACTTTTTACATTTATTTTCATACAAACGACAGTGACATTTTATACGCAGAATAACTATAACAAGGATAACGGTTTTTGTCGGAGGCCTTAAGGTGATCTAAAACCTCCGACACCAGAGTTGGCCACTAACCTACACGAAATAACTTCCGGTTTTATTACTAATATTCTTCCTCTGTTCTATATTTCATCAACCGTACTATACAGCTTAGTTTGTGCGTAAAACGAGTCCACCAAGTTGAACTACTCTAACAACAAGACTTCATCAGTGAACAAACTCGGACAGCACTGCGAGAATCACAACACTTGTACACGCAAACAAATTTCATTTCGGTCTTATACAAGTCGTGTGTATGGATATTGGACAGGACAGTATGGAGAAATAGTCCTAATTTTGTAGATATTAGAAATAGGTGTAGTTTTACCCTTTTGGTTATTAGTTGTTATACGTTTAACGATGTATCTGTAAAGATCGTTGCTATTGGTTAGATGACAAGCCAACTTTAACTTGAATAAGTGTCAAAAGTTCACGTTCGGGACTTTTCTAGTTTATTTAAAAACATGTATTGTTAGTCTGTACTATGCCACTGCAGTAATCGCTCACTAAGATACCCGTTAGAAGTATAAGGTGTAATCACCATATTATCCCATAGGCTATCACAATGGTGGTGATACAGCTATTATAAATAACCTTACCGTTAAGTTGGCTCATGGCTTAGATTGCGAAATACATGTTACTGATCCTACCAATATTATGAATGCGAAAGTTTATGAGGATGTATGTTTGTATGTTACTCTTTCACGCAAAGACTACTGAACGGATTTGACTGAAACTTTACAGTAATATAGGTTATACATCAGAATAATACATGGGATACCTTTTTTCCCGATATTCCCGCGGGAACGGATACAAAACGGGCGCGGCTTATACTTGGATGGATGACTGATAAGTGGCATTTCTATCAAGCGCTGCCAGGCTTCGGAGAGTACGGTCCGGTTGTTTCAATAATTAGAGCATAATCACTACATAGTATAAAATAAAGTCGTCTCTTTTTCGTGTCTGTTTGTCTGTCTGTATGCTTAAATCTTTAAAATGACGCAACGGATTTTGATGCGGTTTTTTGTAATAGGTAGAGTGATTCAAGAGGAAGGTTTTTATGTAATAAATTCCCGAAATTCCCACGGGAACGGGCACAACGCGGGTAAAACCGCGGGGCGCTGCTAGTTCATAATAAAGTAACATTACATGTACCTATAATCTATAGGAATAGAGGCCAATTTACTTTACTGATTTCTATACCAACATTGATTCGAAGGAGAAAAAGTTATAAATCACGGTCATATAATATACCTAAGCTGTATGCAAGCGCGGCAAAAAATAAGTTCATCCTTTTACTATGATTGAGTAAGACAGACAAACAATCCTGATATTATTACTAGGACAATGTCTCGAAAGCAATTGTTTACCAAACTCAAGGGAATATTTAGCAAATATTGTTTCGCATAGTTCGTTATGAAAAAATGTGTACGTATTTTACGTAGCGTAGAACAAAGAAAATGTCGGTTAGGTTTTAGTTTGTCCGAACATCAACTCGTAATGAAATCATCAGGTTTCGTGTACATTGAGATAGTTTTCATGCTACGAGTAAATGACATGTTTGCCTTCACGTTATATTATACAGGCTCGCTAGTAAACTCGCTCAATCTAAACGGGATGAATCAAAGTTATGGGTGTAGCAAAAAAAATTGAGACGAATAGTCTTCTTCTTCATCGAGTGGATGGTCAACCTGACCAATCCTGGTGTCAGAGTAATTGAGCAGCCAAAGGCCTAGAGAACGATTAGTAAACGAAACATACAAAAACCGCCTTTAAGAGCAATAAAAATAGTGATAGTCTTCTACAAAATATGACTTTAATTAACAACCAACGGAGAACAGAAAAGAAACAGCCTACGAATTCCTTTTCCGTTCTGATGCGACGCTTGGTTTTCAAAGATAATTTCGTACAGTTGGTAAATAAGCAACCAACCTTGAGTCTCCGTCCAGAATTTTTTTATGATGATGGATGACAAAAAGGCTACATCGTTCCTCCGTAATTTGAGCTCAGAAGCCATTCGTGACGTCACTGTTATCATTGACCTTGTAATGAATTTTTTAAGACTGAAGTGAGGCAAATGCTCTGAGCGATTATTCTTACGTGCAAGGCGTGATACAAATAGGTGTAATTTTTCTGTTGTTTGAGAAAAAAATAAGGGTATATATGATTTCTATTTATAGGATTACTCTTAAGGTGGTTGCAGACAAGCGTTTTTTTACTACTCGTTCGCTTTAGAATAGTCCCAAACACGCACGCTAAATTTTTGCGCTTTTAACGACCAGGCTAGCTCATCTTTCTCTGGATATGTTCGTTCGATCCAGTAAAGAAAGTATTTGATAACTGCTTACATTTATAAGCTTAAAAGCGCATCAACACTCGTGTTCATTATGTGACCGGTAAAAGACGTACGGGTACACGCGTGTTGAAGCACTCCCAACTACGAGTTTATTTGTGCGTATTAAAGGACCGTCTAAAACCTCCCTAAAACCAGCTTCTATATTTGGTAAACCAAGCCTTTATTTGGAAAATCAAGAATCTTATAAAGTCAATGTAAAATTTTGATTATCATAACACTTAGTCTAAATGGTAAGATAAAATTTTATGAGTCTGAGGTGTCACGATGTTATCGAGATAGTGGCACTTTGGAAATTGGTTTAGTTCAAACAGTTTATGAAAAAAATGCTAAAACTTACTAACTTAAAAATTTTAATTTACGGTTTTTATTAGTCGCTTCTTAATCATACGTGGGTACAGCGTACAGCGATGATGTCGGGGACTAGCGTTTAAAAAATAACATAGACAGTGAAAGCATTTACTGTAAGTTTTCTTTTTTCAAAAATTCGGTCGTTGCCATCGTTGTTGCTATTTCAGCGACTAGGAAAATCTGATCTGAAGAATATTAAACAAAGAATACTTACTATAGGCGTTTAAAGTGGCGTCCCAAATTCAGAATTAAAATGTAACATAATCTCTATAAAAACTATATGAAATTCCTACACCCTTGAATGGTACAAAATCAAGAGAACCATTTTAAAAGAGAACTGAAACAACAACCTATTAACAAAACCAAACAATAGCTATTCAAAATAAACTGATACGTAAATTAAATTTCCATCTATGTAAAGAACGTGGAGCATCTAAAATGAAAATCTTCATATTAAGGGCAGGTAAACATTGGCTCATTTATTTTGAGGGTCTCGAATATTGTTGCTTATAATTCGATGTCATAAATCATAGAACGAACCTTCCTCCTCTGTTATAGGGAATACCTTGTTATAAAATACCTCTGTAATTATGTACGAGTACATGTACAATACGGGGCAAGTAACCTTACATCTTGATATTAAGAGTGAGATAGTCGAATAGTTTCGGTTTAGACGGCGTTATTTATCTCAAGTGTATCTCAAGATAATGTAACGTTTTACACAACCAATGACAAACTAGCGACATTGCACTCATAGTGTGGCATTTTCAACGTTCAATAAAACCTCATATCTGTCAGATTCCTTTGACAATTGGCAAAAATCATAATCCGTTTGTTTTCTGCAAGTATAAAAATGTATGAGAAAGTGATATGATCTGACCGAGTCACACTCATATGCATAAATTTTCAGATCGAATGATACTACATATTATAATATAAAAATGAATCGCTGAATCTGTTGCTAAGCGCATAACTTCAGAACGACTGCACCAAATTGGATGATTCTTTTTTTAATGTGTTCCTTATTGTCAGGACAAGGTTTTTATATAAGAAAAATGAGGAATAAAAATCTCAAAATTCCCACGGGAACGTGGGCGCTGCGGGTGAAACCGTGGGGCACAGCTAGTAATATAATAAAGCTGAAGAGTTAGATTTTTTGTTTGTTTGAACGCTTATCTCAGGAACTACTAATTCGATTTGAATAATTACTTTTATAATGGATAGCCTCATTCAACGGGTAAGTTATAGGCCAATTTTCATCCCGAAATTCTCAAAGGAACAGGCACGACGTGGTTAAAACTCCGGGAAGCTGCTATTAATATATAAAGACAAACAATTAATGAGACATGAAGCCTTTTCTCAAAGAGTAAGACTACCTGCCTTTTACTAGCCACGTAATTGTTTAAAGGTATTTTCAGGTGTTACACGTTATTGTGTCGGATGTGAACTGCCGTTGCTGTTAATTTAATTTTGGTTTTAATAAAGTGTAAGTTTGGTACTGTGTCGTAATTATATTTACAGACTCGTTCCGTTTTTGACCGATTAAAAGATTTATGTATCCGTTGCTTTATATTGGAATAATGTTGAGTTTTAAATTTACGTCAATAAAGTATTTATGTTGGCATTATAAGATTTTAATATTTTTTAACGATTAGTTCTTCAGCTATCTAGAGATTTAACCTTCACATGCAAGGGATGTACTACGTTAAATGGGCATTCTAGATATTCTATTATGGACCAAGAGCCCGTGAACCCCAGACCTTCGTTATTTTATAAAAGCTGAAAGTTTGTCAGCGCATGCTCCCAACACAGGTAAGAACGATGGACTATTATGAAGTTTGGGTTATCGTGGCTTTGGCAGGTAAACGGTACTAAAGGTCAATGGTCGAAAACACCAAGTTGGCCATCGATTTCGATATCACCGTCAAAGGGTGACTTGTACAACTCCTCAAGAGCTTTCAAATGACATAGGTCATGTCACTGTTGAGCATTAGGATCAACGTCCATGGCATAGGCCAACTCCAATCTTCGGTGGTCGAAAACACCATGTTGGCCGTCGATTTCGATGTCACCGTCAAAGGGTGACTTGTACAACTTGTCAAGAGCTTTCAAATGACATAGGTCATGTCACTATTGAGCATTAGGATCAGCGTCCATAGCATAGGTCAACTCCAATCTTCAATGGTCGAAAACACCAAGTTGGCCGTCGATTTCGATATCACCGTCAAACGGTGACTTGTACAACTTGTCAAGAGCTTTCAAATGATATAGGTCATGTCACTGTTGAGCATTAGGATCAGCGTCCATAGAATAGGTCAACTCCAATCTTCAATGGTCGAAAACACCAAGTTGGCCGTCGATTTCGATATCACCGTCAAAGGGTGACTTGTACAACTCTTCAAGAGCTTTCAAATGTCACACAAATCACACTTTATTATTTGATGAATTTAGATCGGTATTTTACACACCTTTAGTACCGTTTACCTGCCAAAGCCACGGTAACCCAAACTTGATAATAGTCCATCGTTCTTACCCTGTGTTGGGAGCATGCGCTGACAAACTTTCAGCTTTTATAAAATAACGAAGGTCTGGGGTTCACGGGCTCTAGGTATATTATGATGGTAGCCCTTAACGGTACATATTATTCACTTATTCAGTTTCGAATTCAAAATCATTGCTTTTTGATAAACTTAGGCGTTAAGTAGTTAAGTTCAAGTAGCCGACCCTGGTGTACATCGTTTTAGGTAAAGTATTAAAAATGAAGTGTATAAAAATATGGCCTAGGCTTTTAGTCATACACTATTCAAATAACATCCTACTAGCTCGATTGGGTTTAATTAATGTATGTTTTTAAGGCCAGACATTACATTTTGTCAATAACAATTTAATGCGTCGATCGTGTTAAATGGTAACCCTGTTGATTTAAGCAACTAAAACGAATTCTGAAATTTTAATTAACTTGATAAGTTAATATAACTTAAAATATGTAAAATATTAATTGAGAAACAAGATCGTTATCCAAACTTTGGTCTGTAAACACACCGCGTACGATATTATATTTAATTTATACCAAATGAAACTGCCGAAAGGGTTTCGCTTTGAAAATATTTGTGGTTTCTGTATTGTACTCTTCATTTTGTTTAACTATTTTGCCTTTTGAAGGCTTTCTCGTTTCATTGTACGTAATATCTTCTATATTTTGTAGCATGAAGGTTGTGGTCTGTCAAATTTTTTAATGAGTTATGAAGTTGACTAAATGTTAGTAGATAAATACCGTTTCGTTATTGATTATTATTTATTATAAGGGACACTTACCGTTTAATGCAATTTATTGTTGTTAACTCCTCAGTGGAATTACCAGAGAGATGTAACTGAGATCATTGATCGGCAATGTGCTAATATTTTCCGTGGGAGGCAGTGAGGCATTACAGGTACATTACAATATTACACTTAAGCCTTGTGCAATACAAAACAGTAATTTACCTTACCTGTGAAAACAAACACTTAAAATTTGGGTAAAACCCCCAATGCATCCAAACATACCGTACAAAATTCACTTCATTTTAGCATACTACAAATTATTTTAAAACGCTCCCACCAAGTTTTCGTGTTTACGCAAACATCGCCTGTTTTGTGTTCGGTATCTCAACGGGGATGTTATAAAAGTGACCTATTTTAAACAAAAAGATGCTGCGACCGACGATACCGCTGAGTTTGCGACTCCGGCCGAGCACATGATATACAATGTCGGGTATAAAGTGTTAAACTTACCTTGTATACTGTTTCGTACTTGTTCAAGCATATTCGAGTATATGAATATTTTGTTTCACCAATCTATTTTAGTTTAAATGTTAAAGTAACTCAGTGAATTTGTTATTTAAGCCATTAAACTAATTTTTACAGACATAGCTTAAACCATAGGATGAATGTAACCATGGATGTAAATTAGTCATCATCCTACATTCCCACGAAAAAGGGTACCGGTTTAAAATAAAGTGCAATGGCTTGAACTAAAAGTCTGAGAGTCATTATAGCCACAGCAGTCTCAAGACTGACTTATTTGACGCAAATAAAACTGTATTTGGTCAGTCTTTCATAGTTTTCCGTACAAAGAAATTTGTAGTAGACAAAAAAGATTATTACACGTCTCGGCTCTAGTAGGCTTCAGTCTACAATATAATTTCCATAGATCCAAAGACTGTCTTATTACAGTCTTTAGTACATTGTACTCCGGCTTTAACTTTATCCGACAGTATACTTCTCATGGTTAAACCTCTATTATATTCTGGTATAGACAGAGGAGACCATTACTTTTTGACCCAAAATTTACACGAGTACACTGAACTATAGGTTCAATAGGGCAGCACTGCGGGTTACTTAAATGCCCGTAGAGTTAAAAATAATTAGTGGCAGTAATTTGTTGGTTTTTCATTAATATATGAACTATTAATAAGGTAACTGAATAATATTATTTTTTTAACAGATGCAGATCTGAAATAGTTAACATGACGAGAAAAAAATAACAAATAGAAACGACACTAAATCAACTTTATTTAAGCATAGAAATATTGTTTCTATAGCTGTGAAATATCGCTTAGTCCGCCATGGTAACCGAGGTTTGGTAATCAGTTACCTATGAAGAAGTTTTGCTCTTTCCTGGTAATCCAGTTACAAACGAAGATTTTAACATAATGAAACTTGTTCTTTTTGGCACACGAAAGTAAGTTAGGTTCTCCCAAATCTCAAAGAAAATACTCAAAGTACTCGTAAATACATGCAATTCGGTAGGTTAGGGTTATTTTTTTATATATTTTTTAGTACCTACCTATTTTTAACAATAATTGGTTACGAAAAAATTACGAAAGCAGAAGGAAAAATCTTCGTTTGTAACTGGATTAGAGCAAAATCAAGAGGAGAGAAAGAGCAAAATTTCTTCATAGGTAACTGATTACCAAACCTCGGTTACCATGGCGGACTAAAGGGAAATATCGTTAGTAAAAATATCCAATCAAACATTTCAATATTTTCAGTATTTGTGTATTTGAAATTGTTAATCCCGAAACTATTGTTTCAATTTAAAAAATGTATCACAGAAAGGCAAGGACGGGGGTTTATGGATTCATTCTTTGATGCATTCTAAGTACTAATTATCAAGAGTGTGAATTATCAAAGCATGACCGTATTTACATGACGTGTTTTTTAATCAATTTTCATACTTTTAGATAACAACACAGAGTTAGAACTTGTATCAAATTATAGAGTCACAAAATCTAAATTTACTTTTGCAGAATATAATAGTGTAAGAAGCATTTTTCTCTATTTCGTATTGTAAACATTTTAAAAGTTAATTTGTCACAATGCAC
The DNA here is from genome assembly GCA_963082685.1 of Cyclophora albipunctata. Classification (NCBI taxonomy): domain Eukaryota; kingdom Metazoa; phylum Arthropoda; class Insecta; order Lepidoptera; family Geometridae; genus Cyclophora; species Cyclophora albipunctata. The sequence continues at coordinate 11,803,167 of OY720114.1, read as the reverse complement.
CTTGATTAAACGTAATGAGACATTGTTTTGTGCTCGGAGCAGTGACCGCTCGGTGTCATGTCCGAAGTAAAATGAAAAGGCGACAGACAAAATTACTTTTAGCAAAGTTAAACCCGGCCGTGCACGGGATTCCCGCTGTCCCGCAAAACATTCCTCTGCCGAAATTTAACAAAAAGCTTTATTTTCTCAATTAAAATCTCTCAGTTTCTGAAATACCTTATAAGAAGGGACCTCCTCTTATTCAATTTGCTTTTATTGTTTAAAAGAAGACTGCAAAGCGTGGGTTAACGATCCCCGGGGCCGGGATTCAAGAATAAAAGGGAATTTTCTTATCCCGGAATTAATATAGTGAACGAGACTAGCAATTTTGGACGGAATTCGCTTATTTTTTTCGTGCGGACTGTTTTATTTGCAATCTGGAGTCCATTTGATTTGTTTTTAAAAATTGTACTCGTTGGGGTTTCTTTATGGGCGACGTTGAGTTGTTTATGATTGCGAGATGTTTCAGTTACTGCGAGTCTTCGTTGTGGGGTATTATTTGAAATGTAAAAGATGTATCAATTTTAATATACATCTTTAGTGATGGTAGAGCCCTTAGCCGACCAGTGAAACATTATTGGCTAATGGTGTGCTTTCCTTTTAATCATTAGAAGTTCTATAACTGGGTTATAACCGGTATATAATCCGTACCTTTTTAACCTTCTAATCACTCTTATGCCCATATTTTGCTAGCTCACAGCTTGATAGCCCACTCAATTGAAACGACGCTCAAGTTTTTTTATCGTAATGTACTTTAACTTATAACCGCTACTAGGCTACGGCTAAATGGCTACTAACATAAATAAAGGAATAACATAAAATACCTACATGATTTGACTAATAAATCAGTTTCTATAGAATCTAGCGGTTAAGTATCTGTCTTGGAACACACTGTAAACTGCAAACATTACGGTAATCACCTTCGCTTCTGCGTACATCTACCAGTATGATGAATGACTAGTTACATTTGAGTTAAATCCACGCCCACGCACACCTTGATCGCCACCCACGCAGAGTCTACTAATTTAAAAGAGTAAATAAATTATAATTTGAAGGAATGTTTGGAAACTTCGTTGTCGTTAAAAGTTAAATAAGAGCGAAAAACATAGTTATACTAGCAGCTGTTCCCCGCGGTTCCAGTCGCAACGTAATTGTTTCTGTCAGAATTACAGGATACAAAGTACTTTAGGCGTGATTGGGCAACACACAGACAGACAGAGTTACTTTCGTATTGGGAATATTAGTTAGCAGTAAGTATTAGGTCATTCGCATGTAAAATGCTGTGGCTGCAATAGTGTAAAGAATATGGAAGTCAGGTTATATTCGGAGAGCGAAAGCAAATGTCATCTAGTGAGGTATTCGCTGTCGTCGGACTATCTACTCTAGAGATGATATTCGGTGACCACAGTAGATTATTATAACATGTTGCGCGACCGCATAAGGCAAATGTGTTAATGTGAATACTATACTATATATATACATATATATTTATACACTTTCACCCACATAGTATAAATTCCCATAAGAATCCCATCAAGCACGAACGTTATGAAGTCAAAGGAATATATCTTGTAAAGTGCTTGAACGTAGTACGTGGTCTATTAAACTAATCCCAAACGCATTCCCGAGTTAACAAATGTTACAACTTTTAAAATTGTTGACAAACATCATTTGAAAGTTAGCGTACCTACGTTTCGGGGCCTTTAGTGGAGCTTGCTTAATAACAACCATCAATCACTTTTGCTGTTGTTTTGGTCTTAGTTAATGCTTTACGTTTTTAGAAATATTTTTTAAATCGCTTAGTTTTATGTCGCAGTTTGAGCTCGATGAGGTTGCACTTTGTTTTAATGCGAACATTATACGAGTACAACAGTATTTATTTTGTGAAATAGCAAAATTTTAATGCTTTACGTTAACACTAGATTTTGATGTCAAAAACCTATAGCATAGTACAGAGATTAATCAAACTAAGCTCCTCTCACACGGAATATATTTTCCCTGTCACTGACTTTGAACTAGCGAAAAACTAATTGAAATACCAAAATACTATTAAAAATACACCAACTAAAACCGGCTTTTCTCCGGCTTATTTCCTGAGTGGAATATTTTATCATCACGTACGTAGTTGGAGGGTTGATCCCAACTAATTCTTGAATGTGTGCCAACTTCGGCCACAATTTCCTGTGACCTTAGCCGCGGTATTTCTAGATGCAACTTGCATTTCGGTAGCATTAAGTAGATGTTACATCACGAACATTTTACGGATTTACAACAACTTACAAGTTTTATGAGTAGTTTCAAGTTTTTAATATACAGTGTCATAATTCAACTCAGTCTTCAAAACTGTTTTAACCCACGACATAATATGAGTTACGTCTGTTATATGTTTAGCATAATTGTGTGTGTGTCTGTAGTGCCGTAGCCATTAAACGAAAACGTAGAAAACATGTCATTAACCTGATATGGCCTAAATGTAAAATGAATTAGTAGCAATATTACATCATTTATCAATTAATGTTGTGAGTAGGCGTCACCTACCTTTAGTTGAAGGTTTCACTACTTTTAGACATGTTCGGAAAGGTTACAGTTACTCGTACCATTTTGCAGACTTTGGAATAAAGTTTAATTAGAATTATTGTAATTAATTTTAGTTATTGGAGCCTTTGTACTGTGTTTTTGGCAATCACTAATAGAGTTAGTGACTTCTATTATATAACTATTAATGATGTAATTTTGAACCAATTTTAAAAATCAAGAGTTTCAACTTTGAAACTTGAAGAGATACGAAGATTTTTTCCCGGGACAAATGTAACCAATTTTAGAGATAAAAATAACTAGTTTTTCAATGAAAAACAAATTATTTTTATTGCTTTAATATTTTATTTAAAAAGCGTTTCATGGGAAAAAATATGTTTTTCACAATTTACCTTATCCTATTGACGCAGTAAAAATATACGTGTTATATTTTTCATTTCATTATTATATTTTCTTATTTTAAAAAAATCCATCTATTCCATCGTATCTCTTATGTAGATTTGCTAATACTGACGATTAAAAAAAGCCGCCCTGCATACTATAATTAACATGACACCAAAAATACAACGAAATAACGTCTCGGCAATCTCAGGTCTCGGTGTTCAAGTTTTAATTGGCTCCCATTCGTCTAAGTTGAGATATTATATCTTTCATGGGACTTTAATTTGTCCTCATTGTTCCCAAGATATTGTGTTCAAGTATTTCACTTGATTTACTGATAAGCTATTGTTTTGTTCAAGTACTTTGAACAGTTCTGTTATTAGCTTTTGGACGTGGCTCTGCTTGTGCTTACGAGTTTAATAAAATGTTACACTTGGTAGCGCGTATTTCTATTTATGGCTTAAAGTGTTTTTTCATTTCATTTATTTTTATTTACGTGGGATGCCAATTCTCTTGAAAAACTTAGTTACCACTCTGTCAACAAAAGTATCTTCTCACTTGTCAGCTGTTAGACTGGATTAACACATTCACTGCCACTATTATTTCCTTAATTCCTTCTGAGGTGCCACCAATATTATATTGGCGAAAAACATGGACTCGCCAGGCGAGTCGCCGGCACATGAACGAAATTTAAGTCGACTCGCCAGGCGAGTCGCCGGCAGTGAATGTGTTAAAAATGGGTCCATATTGGCTCAACTAAAGTTCTTTACCCGAAATTGTTCTTCCTAACGATTTGTAATCCGAATGATCACTCTTCCTAAAATTTTTCATCCTAAAGTTTTCATTCATACTATTTGTAGTGCTACCGGCGATGTTCTAACACTCATGTTTCCGAAAATTGTAATTAATAATATAATTAATATAAATATATTTAAACTCCTACTGTTTTTTATCATAACGCTTTAAAGGAAAAGGTTTGTTTTTAAACTATTTCTTGTGATTACAAAACGGTTCCCTATCCATTTGCATAAAAACTTTAGACATAATATAACATGGCATAATTTTGTTGTAGCGCTCGCCGGCCGCTGCCGCGGCACCGCTCGCTTCGCTCGCTCGGCTCGCGCGTAGTTGGTCACAGTTCTAACCTAACCTAACCTATAAAAAGAAATCTAAACAAAAAAGATATGACTTTGAATAATAGTTTATTGAATAATCTATACTAATATTATAAAGCTGAAGAGTTTGTTTTGTTTGTTTGTTTGTTTGTTTGTTTGTTTGTTTGTTTGTTTAAACGCGCTAATCTCAGAAACTACTGAACCGATTTGAATAATTCTTTCACTGTTAGATAGTCTATTTATCGAAGAAGGCTATAGGCTACATTTTATCCCGGATTTCCTACGGGAACGGGCACAACGCGGGTAAAACCGCGGGGCGCTGCTATAGTTTATAAGAAACATGAGTGTTATGAACATCGCCGGTAGCACTACAAATAGTATGAATGAAAACTTTAGGATGAAAAATTTTAGGAAGAGTGATCATTCGGATTATGAACATTAGAGACAAAGTAGTTAGGAATTGTGATTGTTAGGATGAAAAATGTTAGGAAGAACATTTTCGGATTTCCAATTATCGGAGTTGAAAATTTAGGTGAACTTTGGCGCACCCGTTAAAAATAGATGTAACATTTTAAAATGGCTATTTATTTACACTTGACTGACTTGACTCAAATTTGGCATTGAAAAAAATATTGCTTAACTACGACCGGTATTTGAGCAATATTTTTGGGTGCCAGCGTAACGCAGTTTTAGACCTAACGTGTCCAACGCCCAGTATTCATTTGCCCGTGCATCGCACCCTAGTACGACCAATCAGCTGCCCTGTTTTATCAACATCTTTTTAATTTATTGTCTTAATTTCGTTGGACATTAGCATTCGTAAATACTGCCAAACTAGCTAAAAAAATATTTTCAAAGTTTAACTGATGGTTCTAAAGATTAAAGCGTTCAAATAAACGTATCCACTTTATTAAATTAGTATTGTAGAACTCCAATTGAAAATTTCCGAAATGAAATTGATGAATAGATGCCTATAGCGAACAGTGGATTTCCACGAAAAAGTAATTGACAACTAGTTCCGAGTAAATCAATAGAACAAATTAACTAGATTTTCGGAATCCATTTCAAAATCGAGTGGAAAAATATTATTTCATTGATAAAATGAACAAGTTATACAAAATAGATAAATATAGCTTTTTTCACGATAAGTCTTTGTGAATAAAACAGAATCATCCAATTTTATAACGATTCCTAGGATAAACAGCGACGAACTGATTCAGTATGATTTTTTGATATACATACGTGATTTTCTGGTTCAGTACCTATATTGGTTACAGCCAAAGTGCTTAATTTGATATGAATAGTTAGCTAGATAAATTAATAAATTAATCACTTTGACCAGTACTTTTTTTGACCATACTCGTAGTTGACTCTTACAACGGAATAGCGAAGCACTTACTGCGTAAAGACACTTGCACTTCTCTATTTTGTGGCCTTACTTTGTTTCGATGAATTACTTTACTTTCAGCTGAGATACCACCTAGGTAAGAGAACGAGCCCACCTTGCTGGTTCACGATTTATCGCTTTAGCTGTTATACATATATATTTATTAATATAAAAAGTAAACGCATTGACTAGACTCATAGATTGACCGAGCATTAAACAATTTGTTATCGACAAAAACATATTTGAATTCACTAACCTACCAACTAAATTAGTAGATCTTTTCCCACCACTATTATTTTATTTTTCACCCCACCACTATAAAGTCGTGCACCAATTAATTAAGTTTTAATAAACGCCATTAACAAAAGGCTAGGTATTACTGTAACGATATGGTTTTCATTTTATGTCCTCATAATGTGAATTTACGAGGCAGTGGTGGTCAAACGCCGGTTGCGATGTAATAAGTTAGATAAGCTCAACGAGATGCAACGCGCCATGTTCCAAATATTGCTTGAAGTGGTAACAGCGATAAGCGTAAGGCTCGTATAAAAATTTATGTTAGGCCACCAATGTACCTAATTCGGTTACCACTTTCGGTTTACAATGTCGGTTAACTGATAGGGTTGTTCACTGCATTGCTTACTTTATCGAATTACAACGCTTATGTACTTCAAACTAGGAGTTTGATGAAACTTTAGAGTAATATATGGTTTTGACACGTGGCATATGGGACACTTTATCCCGATATTCCCGCGGGACCGGGTAGCACGCGCGTAAGACCGCAAAGCGCTTCTTCTTAAAACACTCTGATATTTCTAACAAAAATAAAACGTTTCACATATAAAATAATGGTTAAACGCGGTCTCTTATAGCTTAAACCAAAGATTTAAGATATGGCCAAACTTTCTCATTATGTTACAAAGAAACTGTAGTTACTTAAACTGAAAATGCACTATTTCACTAGAAGGAAGGAATAAGTAAAAAGTTAACCGCAATTAGTAGAAAGAGGATATTGTATAACGTCTTATTTACTGAGAAATTTAACGAAAACATATTGTACTCTTATAATTTTGTTACTTGTACAATGTAATTTACTTATTGCCGTAATAGCTGAATTTTGATATGGATTGGAAACAAATGAAACAGGGATGAGAATCATGAATGGTATTGTGGGAACCTTTGCCCAGCAGTGGGACTGAGAGGGAACTTAAAAGTTATTCGTAACCTTGGTCTTGCAATTGCTTTTTAAATTCCAGTACTTTTACATTTCAAAGCTTAATATGTTTAAGAGCTATCTTTACATGCCTAAAGCAATCAAAAATCGTGTTATATCTCTGCTTCTCTAGTTTCGTAGAAATATCTATGTAGTAAAATCTATGTAGTAAAATAAAAACTTTAAGGTTGTAGTTAAAATCTCTTGTAAGTACATAAAAATATGGAACTATTAACATAAAACGAGCCAAGAAATAGTTTTACACTATACTCGGTACAAAGGAGCGGTAATCTAGTCCATCCCCAGGATGACCCAGATATAAGGACGTGACCTAGTTTTATTATACATCTCGAACTTAGACTGAGCCTTAATTATATTAAAGAACTGTCCACATTGAAATAAATTATCTTCAAATATAATTTAATACTCTTTTTCCAATAACTATCTCAAATTGTAATTTAAAAACTTCGGCTTTCACTATGTATATTTTTTAATATAATGATTATTTGAAATTTTTTACTCAAACTCTGTTCATTTCCTACTCATAATATAAATTGGAAAGTTTGTGAGGATGGATGCGCGTATGTTTGTTACTCTTTCACGAAAAAACTACGAGACGGATTTGGATGAAATTGTACAGTAATATAGGTTATACATCAGAACAACACATGGGATTCATTTTATACCGAAATTCCCGCGGCAACAAATACAACGTGGCTAATATTGCGGGGCGTGGCTAGTTATGTTAATAAAATTGACATGGAGCCTCGACTCTACGAAGAAATACTGCGTAGCACACAAGCCTACGAGTGCTACGTGTAGCGCGTAGCACCATGGCTCGTAGCCTAGAAGCATTACTACGCCCATACTTGATTACATTACTAGGCTCCCCGTGGTTTGGTTGAGTTAATTCTACCGTATTCGTGCCAATTTCCATAGATTTCCGCGGATGACTACTCTCTATATTAATTTGGATGAAAAATGTTTGAAATATTTTTTGCCTGGAATTAATCTAATAATCGTTTAATATAGCCAAATTCAACAGTAGACTTTGTAATAATGCTAGTTTAGAGATGATTGGTAGCAGATAATTTAGTATACATATTAGAACCCAGTCAAAATGAATACATTAAATCTGTATAGCGGAAACTTTAGATACTAGTTTTCCATAAAATGTATCGGATATACAAAGAAACTACAGTATTGCAACTTTGTCCTTTAATATTGACAGCAAAGTGGAGCGCAGAGAACTCTTATAAATTATTTTTATACCCACATTGATTCAACACAATTACACGGAAAAGTACCTATATTAAGTTTTACTGCTTCTTCTTTTAAAATGTTATGAAAGCACTTTGTCAATTGATTGAAGTGAAATGGATGACATACAAGGTAATAAATCAATATTTTTAATTCTACTATATGTTACGGTAGTGAAAGATCTGATTCCGCGGAAATCATTGAAGTTTAATGAAATATGTATTATCACTATAATATACTAGTATATATACTATTATCACTTTATACTATTATCACTATAATAAATATAAAAAATATGATATTTTATATTTATTTTATACTTCTGACGTCATCAAACCGCAAGCAAATCTGTACTATAAAAAGCTACTTATAGGAAAACGTTTCATTCTTTGCGGTTATGTAAACGCCAGTTATTTGTAAGTTGGTCTCGTACAAGGAAATTCTATTTATTCTATGTTCAATCCGATAAAGTTATTTGAAACCAAAGTAACAAAATTGTTTCGCAACTTTGAGGGCGAAACATTTTGAGAATATTCTGTGAAAAAAACATTTTCCAATATGTAATGCCGTGATTGTCTTTGAAGGTAGTTTTTGTTATTGTGTTACGTAAAGTTGATGAGAAAACAAAACATATTTTGTCGAACAATATTTTTTAACTTGGCTGAATTAGAACAGTGTTCCCGAAGCGAGGAGGTTTCTATGTCTATGGGTGCTACGATGCAGTGACGGCGGTGATCACGACTACTAAAAGATCTTTCCATGCAAATAAATGCTGAAAGTCATACCTTGTCATATTCATACTTCCACAATAACTACTTACATGTAAATGAGAGTCTTTGAATTTATAATTTGACAAAGTACTTAAGTTCGTAACATTTTGATTTGCCAACTCTAGTCTACTCTAGCATATCAAACAAATAACTATTCACGTTATTCTACTTGTAACGATACAATATTCTCGATATTGTCTTAAACCATTATTTATTATACACTGAGTTTTCCAAACAAATCCAGTAGTTTGTACGTAATTGTTAACGTCCTAGCTTCATAAATTTACCCCAAACGCCATTTTTTCACCTCACTTTGCCCCCGAATCTCATAATCATAACCTTGCGCCATCACAACTCACCGCACAGCGACAATAGGGATGATTTGTGGAAGTGGGTGACCACAAACGATGCACCTTACCACAAATATTACTGGCCATTGTACTATCGCCACAGATCACCTGATAGTATCTATGGCAAACTGCCCCAGTTTAATCAACAGCTACCACCATAGAGGCAACAGAATACCTAGTACTAAGTATGTGCTCACGCTCCAGATTACTCAGTAGTAACTACGTACGATGCTATGAAGACGACAGATGACATAATGGTTAGTACGAGTATACCTACGTTAACGCCCAGAATACTTAACAGTTACTATTGAGACAATAGATTAGGTCCTAGTTACTATACATAAACGTACCAGAATACTAAAAAGTTACTATCATTGAGACGATAGAATACATGCCAGTTACTATGTGCTACCACCATAGATTACTTAACAGTTACCATCACCCAGATAACAGATTACTCACTAGTTAGGTACCACGCGATGTTGTCCTCGATTCCTTAATAGTTACTAGCAAGGTACAGATAAGTAATAGTTACTGCGTATGAGGTTCCTGACCTATGAGTCAGGAATGTATCTTAATTGGATCTCTGTAACGGTATTGTGGTGTTATTAATGATGCTTTTTACGGACATTTTATGGCACCCATAGGGGGTTTATGCTTATTGAGACGAAGTGCAGTTTTACTTTTCAATTTAGAGTTAAGTTGCGTTAAATTGAGCAAGTTTGCAAGCTGCATGTTGTTGAATTCTAAAGAAAAAGGTTGTCATTTGCGTGGCGCGTTTTTACTGGCAGCTAATAATTATATAGAGATTGTACATACTGTTATTTAATTATTTGTTGTAATTTTCACAAGTTTAGAGTTTTGTTGTAATGTATATGTACCTTAATATTTGCACGCCTCACATATGAGGCAGGATAAAGAGAAACCTCACTCACAATTGTAACAACTTTGTACCTTTATTCGCAAAATAAATGAATTTGCATTTGAATAAAGTAGCAGAATTAAAATGACGTCAAATTGTTATACTACCGAAATAGTTTTTTTGTATGCCTCTAATTCGGCAAATGATTAATAAATTTGTGAAGCCAATATCAAAAAATTGAATTGAATTAATAAATTTGTGTTTCTCTATTGTAGTGATAGATTCAATCCTTTTGTTCCCACAAATATCACAAAATATGCCATAAAAATAACGCACTTATTATTAGCTAAACTTCAACGTTTTACTGCCAAAATTTGTACAAATAAAGAAAAATATCATAATTATACTAAAAATAAAAGCTTTTTAAGAGTAACACCGGAAAACATTAACGTCCCTAACAAGACATACTCCATAATTTCGCCCATCAATAGACCCATAACATGAAAACATTTCGGCAAAATCTAAAAGGGTATATCAAATCGGGTCCATACGTCAATTGGATGCGAGTTATATTTCTCCACGTACGCGACGATATCTGAAAGATGTGTGAAATGGTTCTAGGGATGTTGATGGTCGCCACGTGGCGTCTCGTCGCCATAAAACTCGACCCGGTCCCGAATAGAAGGAATACTGCCAATATTTTCATACACTATGTATTGGATATCGGAATACTAATACGGTTTAAGGATATTTGGGTGTGTTTTGTTTTGTGTATTACTTTATTGTATTGGTTTGTTTTTAAGAAGAATTTGTTTTTAAGAAGAAGAAGGAAAATACTAATGGTTTATATATTAAACTGCTGCGGCGCGTGTTGCTTTGTTTTTTCATAATCGACTGTTTTTTTAGATAATACGGTCGGAAAATATACGAAACAACGTGCACATAGATGTGCACTTCACGAGTTTCAAAAGGTGTCAAACTAATGTCAGTGGAGATTTGATATGACTAACGTATAAAAACGCGTCTATGTGTTAGTGAATCTGTTTTTGTAGCCCGCCATTCGTTGGAGTTCTGGGTGTATTTATTTTGTAGCACTATTTCTATGGTATGAAATAGTAGTGGGTACAGCACGTGTCTGTATTGTATTTTTTATTTCGTGGTACAATTGTACAGTACAAAATAGAAGAAGTATACAACACGAAGCGCAAATAATGCTGTGTAACAAATCAACAAAAACAAACCCGAAAAACAAGTACGTGGTGACGAATTTAAAACAAAACTATCTAAATACCGTGACGTGACGTAAACAAAATGGAACGTAAAATACGTAAGTAAATTGAATTTGGTCGACACAGAATTGTATCTGCATTTTATACAGTGAACTCTCGTTAGTAACGCCGAAAGCCCGAAAATATTTTTAATTTTCCTTCCTACTACGTTTTAATTTACCATTGTTGACCTTTTCAATGCGGTTTTTTGTTTTTGATTAACAAACAGATATGATTTTTTCATTTTCATTCACTATTTGGAAAAAAATAATTGGTTTAACGTTTCCTGAGCCATTTGATTGTGGATTTTAAGTACACGGGCATAATTTCTATCCAATATATAATGCATTATAAATGCTACTACATTTGTACATAGCAAGCTTTTACTATGTTCTTGTATAAAGGTGCGGAATCGTTAGCTATACCGTCGCTCGATATTAAATGTACTTTACTATCTGTGGCACTGCTACGAACCTGTACCTTAAGGTAATGTGCTATCCTTGTGCAGGACAAAGGCTTTTATTCTGAAGATATCTATAGACATTTTGCAAGCTTCACATCCGCTTTGTATTATTACTATCAAAAAGTTTACGAATGTCTAGGGATACTCACGGGGTCATGACACATACCCACATAGTTAGTAGCGAAGCAAATGCGATTGCCACTTGTCTAAGGGGCAGCAGTTGATCCCAGAGCCCAGCAATGTCTGAAACATATTACAAAAAAAACAAAACGAATAAAAACCAAACATTCAAGCAGTAAATACTTTCATTTTTTTTATATATCCCGTCCATATTTCCTTTTAATATATCTTTCAAATAACTATGAAAACAACAACGTTAATAAAATAAAACAAATAAACAGTATTAATACAAAACGAAGAGCACTTCTAAATATTTTTCAAGTAAACATATCGTATGATTCACGTTTGGTCCCAATCCGTTACGAATATGTACGAAAATTAATTTTTTTATTGTTCTATTCGGAATAAGCTCGCAAACATCTCTGCCCTCATACGGCACTGAAGTATAAAAGCTTAATAAAACTATAAACTCAGTATGCACCGACTCAAATAACAAAGTAAAAAAAACACACGTCTCTTTATGAAAATATTCCTTTCATTCTCTTTTGTCGTGAATTGAGATTAAGTTTAAATAAATGTGATATAAAAATAGCAACGCTGTATGTATTTTATTATTTCTTTGAGTTTGTTTATTACATTTTCTCGTTAGTAATATTTTTTGTAGAGTTCTCTTTGTTCTTCAATAATTTCGAGAAGGTTAGTGACCAACACTAGTGTCGGAGTTTTTAGACAGCCTAATGGCCTCTGACGTGGTCTAACGATGGAACAGCCGGGACCCACTACTTAATATGCCTTCCGAAGTACGGTAGCGCTCAGATAGAAATGCCAATATCGGTCACCCATCCAAGTAGGGGTTGAGCTGCACGTTACTTAACCATCGTAACGAACTAACAACGATTAGTCAAACTAAACGACTACGAATACTATACGAGTTCTCTATGCTATACGAGTAAGTATTGTAGACAGATTTCATCACGTCTGCAATATTTGGATACGGATAAAATATATCATTAATTACCTACTCATGACTGTATATCTCCGGTATAAGTCTATACCGGAGATATACGTCCGGAGATATATCTCCGGTATAGGTCTATACCGGAGATATATGGGCATGGTTTTATTAACAAATATCTTTTCTTCGAAGCTATATTTACGGTGTTAGAGACAAGAAAAATGTAGCCTTTTTAGTAGAAAGCACTAAACAGGTTCTCCACTATATCGCTGGATAAAGGTTTCCCTAAAGTCTCAATCTTCCTTTTTCCTCTCCAAATGGCAGACAATAACTATAAATAAATGTAGTGAAAGTAATTATGATAGAGACAGGACACATAGCATAAAGCTAGATTTATATTATACGTTCCAATCTTTGGCTCACACTCCTTCTATATTCTCGTTGGGTGAGGGACAAGCTATAAGGGACAAGATATAAAATTCAAGGGAAAATATAAACTCGTGCTTATTTACTTTTACTACCTACGTAAGTTAATATTTATGTTAATTCACGATTATTTATTCTTTTATATTGAAAATCGAGTATAAAATAATTAAAGCATTATTCCCTCATTCAATAGTGGGACATATAATTTATAGAAGTATTTATTTGATTTTCTTTTAGGATAAAATAAGTAAACGTTGTCCTCTCATAACTTGCACCACCCACCGTCTCACCAGGTGGTATCTACCCCAAGGTGACGAGTCAGTCGCGTTTGTAACTTTGAACTTTATTTGAAAGGCGTTAAGGTATTTCGATTCGGTTCACGGTTATCTCTGGTGAATAATGGCCGCGGGCAGTGATCGACGACTGAAGACATTTCTCCCAGGATTGCGCGACTTTCGGGACACCCTACTCTAGGGATTTCAGCGTTACGATATAAAGGAAAATTGTAATACCTCTCGGTATAAACCAAAACTTAATATTGTGGTTCGTAGAGCTTTCTATCGTTCCTTTTTCGTTCTATTTTAGATTTTTCATGGTTTGTGCAACACTATTGAAGCTGCATCAATACTTTGTCCACTTTGAAAAGAAGTTTCCGAATTCGGTTCGAAGATAATAGTTTTGTAACCACAAAGAAGTTAATAATAACTTTTTGTATCAATTTCCTATTAATAATAAAAAGCAAATGTAATTGGAGGAAAGAAAATAAATTAGTTTATAAATTGATATAACGTTTAAATAACATTGTCTTCTTTGATGTTTATTTTTGTCAAAGGTTTGTACCCGAGTTGACGACACTTAAGACTTTCAAAAAGTGCTGACACCGAACTTTAAAGGTCAAATAAATTAGAATTCCTTAAGAACCCACTCACATTATTTCCCTTCTTCGCTTCACCAATCACTCAGTAAAACCGGCACGCGTTCAGGGTAGATAATGATGAGCTGTCTCCTACAAACAAACAGTCAAAATTCCACCTTAGTACTACGTCATAAGGTCTGCTAAAGTTAATTTTTCAACCTGTTGAAATTCGCTCGTCAAACGTTGGCATGCTCAATATGGATCCGTCCAAGGATCGATGGCTGAGGGTCCCCAGAAATTGAGTTACAATCCGGAGACTAAATAAATGATATGGCTAGATGAAAAGATTTAGTAAAAGGTCCACCTTTGCAATACTTTAAGTATTTTTTGTACCGTTTTTTTCTAAAGACATGGAAATAGAATGTTTTACAAAGATAGGTATAAAAGACTTCACTAATTCATTTTTTGAGCATAATAAACGGCATTGATAACAAATAATGCTAACAGAAATAAAATTTAAACAATAAGGAAAACGGAAATAGTTCTTTTAATATCCGATCCCATGTTACATAATTATATATAGATAATTATAACAGTATATTTTGTACTTAGCTTTGACATCGTTGTCGGGTTTCTTCATATCTTAAAGTGTAAACGATGATTCGAAATCACAGCATGGTCAATTTGCATATAATATTCGATTACATTTAATTCGATTATAATATTTACTGAAAGAGGAAATAGTAGAAAATTATACATTATAGAAAGATACAGCAGTGTTGCACGTAATGAAAAAATATGACCAAATGGGTATCGTTTTAGGATCCTATTTCGATCCATTGAGGATTATTTTTTATTTATTCATTTATTCTTTTCGAGTAAATTTGTGGCCTACTCCTACAGTAGGAGTACTTAGATCGTATACAGGCCTCCGACTTGGTGAAAACATTGAAATAACCGGTACCGATTGCTTAAAGTAACTGCTATAGTCAGGTCAATCATTCATTCGTTCAGACCAGAAACAAGATCGGATTGTGCATAAATAGTCACCCGGTTTGTACATTCTAGTGAAACCTGACACAGACATATAGCCTAGAAGGATCTCCAAGATATAAAGGTTGAATATTGAAATAGTTCACTGGACTGCTATGTTTCGCCTTCAATCGATACATATAGAAGAGAAACTTTGAAATAGTAGTGGACTTAGTTGAGCTACAACTTTCGTTCAGCTAATAACTTTTGTGCTGTATATGCATTACCGCATGTAATGTAGTTTCAAATTAGACATGCGAAATTTAGCTCACTGAAAAGAAAAGAGTGATATAGCTCTTTTGATCAAAAGAGCTATATCACTCTTTTAGCTCTTTAGCTCACCGAAAAACTCTTTAGTTCATTTAGCTCAGTTGCGAGCTACAGATCAAATTGAGACGCGCTTTTTAATGCGAGTCAAACGAGACAACTAGCTCAATGGTTCTTTAGAATCTTTAAAGTTCCTTAGTTCTTTTAGCTCAGTTGCGAGCTACAGATAAAATTGGGTACATACATTAGATTGTTTTATTACTAATTAATATTAAAACGATGAAAGCCAATGATTTTCCTTCATACTTGAACAGGCTTAGGACTGTCAATCTAGATAAAGAAATATTAAAAGCGAGCGAAAGAGTCGGTCAGTGAGATATGCAAAATCGTTCGCCTGTTCGTCGGGGAAGTTCGGACCCTGTCGGCCGTCGTCGGCAATCGGTATATCGGTTTCGGTAGAGTCCATAGACTACATATTCGGTAGAGTTGTGAACTAGTCGGCGAGCTAAATGAACTAGTGAGCTATACCGTGAATGAGTGAGCGACTGGGAGCTAGATTATGATCAAAGAACTAGCTCAATTTTATCTCTCATTCGCGAGGTACCCATGTCTATTTCAAATACATTGGTCTACTTTACAGCGGTTTTAGGAACTATGTAAGACTAGTTTTAAGTCGATTACATCTTGTTTTAAACAACTCTCTATATTATAAAACTAAGTCCCCGGTCGCGTCTGTCTGTCTATCTATCTGTATGTCTGTTCGCGATAAACTCAAATACTAAATAATAAAATAGATAGAGTTATTCAAGAGGAAGGTTTATATGTATAAAAATACCCGAAATTCCCACGGGAACGGGCACAACGCGGGTAAAACCGCGGGGCGCTGCTAGTTAAAATATAAGTACGTACGTTGAACAGAATAGTTGCAAAACTGGAGGAGTTAAACTTAACTTAACCTACACATTACATTATTAGTTGTGTTGTTTAGATTGAGCTAGTTTACAAGCTATACACTAGCTACATCAATTACACGCTCGCGTTCTATTAAGCTTGTTAATTCGCAGCTTATAAACTCACTAAATGTTATTAACACTAAAATTGCCATTTAAATATCTATCGATTATTAATTTATAGTTCAAGACGTTCATGACCTCGACGCGTCGATAATTGACGACATCTCTATCCTTTGTCTTAACTTGAACCTCGTTTACATATTATCTTACTAGCTGTAGCCTGCGGTTTCACCTAGGGCGTATTGGTTCCCGTAGGAATACAGGGTTAAGCCTATCTTCGTCTTAATCGATTGTTGTTGTCTTGAGTAGTTCTTACGTACAGTTTTTGCGTACATTATTATATACATTCTACATTCATACATCATAGATCCTCACTTCCTACTTCCTACATCTTCACATACTTTCGCATATAATATTAGTAGGATACAGCTGAAACAGTCGAACAACGCTCAAGTGATAGAGGAGAGATGAGGAGTGGTCATTAGGGATAAAGTTAAGGGTTGAATCTACCCTAACTCATTATAGGCTCAACATGGGGAGCGTGGGGTTACCATCTAAATACGATCCGATTTTGTTCCTGTTTTGCGAATTCATTTATTTGTTTTCTTTATTTAGCATGATACTTAGGATTATAGAAGGACTGAGTCTGATTGACCAATCACAGCGTACTTAAATTGTCAAAATCTCTTCGTAATGCGTTGTGATTACTCAAATGGACTCTGCACCGCTCCACTCCGCTACAAAAGAAATGAACCCTATAAGTGACAGTAAATCCATTTGAATAATATCTTATTTGTCATACTTTATTAAGCTATTGCATAGCTTCTATCGTGGGCCTTGAGCGCGGGGACCGAATCCAGAAATTCCGTAATGAAAAAATCTCACGTGAAAAAACCTCACGCTCCCCACTAACGCCATCTAGTGATACAAAAAATAACTATGCAATAGCTTTACCGCGGCAGTCCCCGAGTGCCACACGTCTTTTTTTTCAAATAAAAACCATCTGCTCGATAGTGTACTATTGTCGATTCAAAATGTTAATTTCAACACTAAGATGAACCGATTTTGACTTTGTTTAAATAAGATGATGGTAGATAGTACACCGAACATACTGAACCCTAGATAAAATGGCTACCAATCTTTAGTATTTGATTCTGCCCTTGTTAATAAGGGTCCTAATTTAGGATATCCCCCTAGCTCATTACAGACAAATGTAGCAAATAGAGCTTTTATTTTTTACAAAAAGTGTCCTTTCTTCGCAATAATATCTAACTGGTTTATATGATAAAATGGCCCAAAAAGTTTGCTAGCTCTTGGATTAACGTTAAGCCGTGTAAACACAGTAACAGTCAAAAGTTAAACCAAGAGTTTGAGCCGTCGATTCAACTCTGATTATAAATTCAGTTATAAAACATTTCCATTCGAAATCAAGCAGTGTCATGGCGTTTCGTCTGATCTCGGTTGACGCATAACTTTAACAATACGCAAAGAAATTTCTTTAAAAATATATGCAAATTCTTTAATGAGTTAAATTTTTAAGGACAGAGTGAATCAGCATGCAAATACAGGTACACTTTTGTGTAGACTCGTTAAAAATAAAGTCGTTTGGTTGTACTGTTAGGGACAAAAGCTTTATCGAAGTTTACATTCATTATTCTTTTGAGTGGATTGCTTTCAAAGTAAACAACGGATAAATGGAATCAGTTTCCATGTTTTAGGAACAAATTAGTGACTACTGAATAAGAATACTTTGTCAACAAGCAGTCTAACGGTCCTTTGAGTTAAGATTTTTTTTAAGCGTCGTTCCTCTTTTACTACGAGTATATTCGTGTAAAAAACACACAGAATTATGATTCTTTGACACAAGGAAAACCACTCATATAATAATAGTCAACATTTGGTCGACGCAAGTAATTCTCTCTTTGACAGTACGTTACTTGTTATTTTTCTTTTGCAAGTTTTGTACATGAAGGAAGTTATCTGACTTACGAAGCCGTTCGGAGATGTTTTAAGTTTCAGTAGTTCCATAAAACGTGATGTGGGTTAAGGATATTTAAACGGTCTTTATTATATTACTAGCTGTGCCCCGCGGTTTCACCCGCAGCGCCCCCGTTCCCGTGGGAATTTTGAGATTTTTATGCCTTATTTTTCTTATAATATAAAAACCTTGTCCTGACAATAATAACATTAAAAAAAGAATCATCCAATTTGGTGCAGTCGTTCTGAAGTTATGCGCTTACTTTTAGATAGTGGAAGCTGCGGTTAATATTGAAGGAGTGATTAGTTATTTATTATCACAGTTGAAATATAATTTTACCGAAAATGGTGTTTGTAGAACCATTTTAAAAATGTTTTGATATTTCATTATTCATAAGTATTTTGAATTAAATAAACTTTCAGATCAACATACTCGGAATTAGAGGTGTATATTATATGTCAAGTAAAACTCACAAAAGTCAAAACTAATGCTGCCTAAAAAACAGTCTAGTACTAGTATTCAATAAGTCGCACAGTTGTCTGCACAAATTGGTCTTATCTAACAGACAAAATTGTATGTTGTCAGACAAACACTTTTATGACATACTATGTAAAGATTATTGGCATAATAGACCAGAAGACTGTCTACAGACAGTCTGACTACAGTCTTAACTATATTGTTGAGCACTCTATCTCTTAACAGTACCTATACCATTCCGATTTATTTCCCTTTAAATCCCATAAACTGGTAAACAAACAGCCAATGCTTAGCCTTCTCGATACCTATTCATTTAATTCTATTGGACATATGAAATTCAATAGCAACGTATTCTGGTCAATAAATAAAGGAAAATAGATCGTTATGCCACTCAAATAGAGTTCAGAATAGCTTAACCGAGTCTGTTGCGACCGAAGTAGTATTTTCTATAAAATGTATTATCCTGTGTGCTCAGTGTTCTATTGTAAATTTTACTTTTTAAGCTTCTTTGTGGGAGATAAAATAATAGTGAATATTTTGTAGCTGGATCCTGGTAGTATTTATGAACGGAAGCATTCTTGCTTCCACGAACTTTTCTTACGGATTAACGTAATATTAACAACGAATACACTGTGTGCATTTATAAAAGAAGTCGTTATTGGATACTTTGAATATTGCTGTCACTAAAGAGATAGTTTTCTCATTTGACATTTTTTTCACTGTTTCTAGTTTTATTATACAGAGAATTACAAAGGACGCCATTGTGGCATGCCCCTTATAGTGGAGATTTAAGACATCTCCAGTGGTTAATTATTCCATTATTTGGTACTGTATACTCTTATATATTTTGGCTGAAAATCTTCTATTTAATTCATACATTTGAAATATATACTTTTCAGAAATCAGCTTGTTAGAATTGTGGTACTAAAGTAATTTAACTTAATATGTTCTAAGAATCAGCTCCTATTAACAAATATGTTGGTACTTACTTATATTAATTTTCATTTAAATTCGAATTCATCGTAATCTTTTCAGCGTTGGCTTTATATACCCCCATCTCAATAGAACCCAATTCCACTAATCTAATTTATTATTTCAATAATACCTCACAAATAGGCTGTGAGGTTATTAATTCATCGCTCCCGATTAATCCAGAGATAGGTTCATTTTATAATCCTGTTCAGTTCGGATCCTTTGTGCTACGTTGTAGTTTTATGCCCGTGGGATGAGCCTATTTTGTTGCTTTATTTTAAACAGACTTCAAAAAGGAGAGTATAAACGAAGGAAAGTGTAAACTAAATCTTAATATGGAAGATTTATATAAGTCATGTAAAGTAAAATCATGAGTATCTATGTTTTACATTGGGACAATGATATAATAGTCTATTCGTACGTTTTTCGGTAGTTACAAAACAAATTGGGTTACTTTAAAGCGGGCTAGACTGACTGCAACAACAAAGCAATGCTTTCAAGAGATTTTACAAATTGGTAGGTTAAAAAATAGTTAGACAAAACTGCTTCAAGTAAATGTTACAATGTGGTATTAAAACATCCATCTGATATTTAAAGGTTACTTACGTCTAACAGATCATCAATCCGAGCAAGTTTAATCTAAATACAAATGAACCAAACAAACTTTCTTATTAATATAAAAGCAACCGAAATACGTATAAATTAACAAACTTTCAGCGCAAGTGTAGAAACTTTCATAGTCAAGTTTTGTGCCTGTTTATCAACAAAGGGTCTGAAACTTTAGCTGCATCTCACTGAACGGAGCAACTCATTATAGCAATTTTAGTTAATGAGCTACTTGTGTTGCTCAGTTAAAGTACTAGTTAATGCTGAGGATGCTTCGTTTCGAGGCAAAAGACAATGGAAATACAGTCGACGCAAATGCTGCTATTAGCAATGGAAGATGTGACTTTAATGGAATATTGTAGCTTTGGATAGAAAAACCTACAGCCAGAAACATAATTAAGCGCTTAGTATTTTGATTATGAACTAGAAATGGTAATGAACGTTTTACTAATAATGTATAATCAAAACTATTTCAGAATTGTCGTCAGTCATCACCAACATATTAGAGAAAATCTTATCAAAATCAATCGAACCGTTTTTAGATGAAGAAGGAAATCAAGTACACACAAACGGACAACCGTTCGACTTATATATACATACCTTCAACATTTTTTTCAACGTTTTATGATACCGAGGTTTTGTTAGTATCTAGGAACATACAATAAGACTACGCAAATGATTTAGGTATTCACTGAAATGCACGTTTACTCCGCATTTATTAGTTTGATAAAAACAACATTCCATTTTACTAAAAGCTAGTCGCGTCAAAGTTTGTATCAAATTGAATTTCGATTTTCATTAGCTATTTACACTTCAGTTGTGAAGGACAAATTGGTTTGATAAAAGAATGTTAGGATTTGCTTAGAAAGGTTTAAGAATAGAAGTTTTCTTTTATTTTTCTTTTTATTTTAGTTCGAATTGAACGGCGCGATAGAGATTAGATTTCTTTTCAGTTCTTCTATATTACGGTGTGAACCTTTAAGACCCTAGTGCAGGCCAACGGCTTTTCTTAAGCCGCACTTTAAATTGAGCCACTTTAATGGAACGCAATCACCACACAAACACACACACACACACACACACAATAAGCAAAGTTACTCGCCAAATCATGTTCCTTCGAATTCGTCTAGTTTGTTAATTCTTTCAATTTCAACAATTGTCCTGCTTTAACTCATAGAAAAAGTAGTCAATTTTAAGTAGGGTTTCCGCAATCCAAACACAAATGCCGTGTGCTTGGATCGATTTCTCTCTGAAGTAAGTTATCCTAGAGACAAAGAAAACTTGGCAACGACAATATGACAAGTATTATACTGAACTTGTCGGCTCATAGCTTATAAACTCGCTCAGATGAAAGGGCGCCTTATTGTCTTAATTAACTCTTCCATGAATGTTAGAAAACACTAAGACTACTGTTATTAGATCCCCCAAGTAATAGCACAGTAGTGCTTAATTACGTCCCATAACATCCCATGTCGCAAGCAGTTTCATTTCCTGCGATAAGGTATAAAACTGAATATCCGTACTTCCGTAATAATGCTTTAATTGGGACTGTAATTGTATCTGACTGTTTTTCTAGGTTGAACTATTACAGCAATTCTAGATTAAAGGGTAAGATTATAAAGAAACAAAAAATGCAAGGAATGTTAACTTCATTGTTAAGCTACATGCGGCTTGGATGCACGACCGATAGGAATATATATTTGTTAAATTAATACAATGGTTAACGCCTCGGTGGTCTAGTGGTATGTGCACTCGCCTGCCAAGACTGAGGTCCCGGGTTCAATTCCCAGGTCGAGCGAAAACATGTTTCCTACTTTTCAAACATGGCTCGGGTTTGAAATCACCAACCCGCATTAGGCAAGCGTGGTGATTACGCCTGAAACCTCCTCACTGTACTGATAACTTCAGTGAGACGAGAGGCCTTTGCCCAACAGTGGGACATTACAGGCTAATACTTTTTTTTTTAACTTTTTTTTAATACAATGGTTAAAAATTAAAAATCTTGGCTTTATACATGTGATTTTAGAGGATTTGATTGACTAGTCAATCTTAAAACGCCACTTATGATACTAATTCAATCGATTTTAGATTTGGTATAAATTCCAAGATGTACTCGTGACATACTAACCCGGCAGTATATGATGGGGATCCTGAAATAGGTAAACTATAAATCGCCTAATACGGAATTATATAACCGTATCTTATTTTCAATTTACGCAACGTCATAAAACAAACCTTTGAGATAATAAAGTTTCCCGCGAAACTGATAAAGGATCTAATTTATAACTCCGGGATGAAAATTCACTGTGAAAGTTTTCTAACAAATGTTACCGTATCTCGCCTAGATGTTGGTTTTTCCACTGTCTTTATTGAGATTATGTTACGATAATCACAAGTTCCACAGAGTTAGGAACTTGCCTATCTTTGTATATTACTTATTATGTTCGAAAGTAATATTTGTTTTGTGCTACTTCGCTGCAGATATAATATGTTACCTTCGCAGATATTGTGAAAGTTGCGGACTTTGCAACTATGTTATTTTATTTGATAAAACGCGCTAATCACGATAGCTAGTCGCACTATAAATGTGCTTCCAATGGTACGCTATTTTATCTTGAAAGTCGTTTTTTGACCTGTCCCCGTGGGTCAAAGTCTTATTAGTTTTTACTTATTGCCCAAAACGAAAGGGAAAAATATTCCAAAAAATGTTATCCCCAAGGTTAATTGAGTTCAGGAATCGGGACTTAAGTCTTTTCTCATTAAATAGTATTCGGGTTCAAATCAAAAATCATTTTCCTTAAGCCCCCGCCGAGCAGATTTATTGTGGAGTAAAAATCCCTTTTTTCTTTAATGCATTGTGGGGAAAGAATAATTATGTACCCTACTTTTTTCTGGTTTAATTGCTTCCCCTAAATTACCTTGCGTTTTACAAAATGGTCAGCTATTGCTATCTTTACTGCGGAGGTGAAACTTTTAACTTGTTTATGTGGTGCTGTGGTGGTGTGGTAAGCTTTTAACTAATGAGATTTTAAGTTTTATTTTCGGCGCTTTTTTCGGGAACTTTTCGTTGGGCAGCCAAAATATAATTATTTTTAGTATACTTAGCGTGAATGTCTTGCTTCTTCTAGTTTTGGTTTTGTAGTGTTGTGGTATTTATCACATGATACATATGTGAAGTTTCACGTGAACAACCATTGACAAACTAGCGACAAACTCGTCAGAGTGACCACTCTCTATATGAAAGAAGCCGACTCTCTAGAAGTCACAGAGGACGACATAACGACTTGAGAGAACTAGTCTTTTTTAAACTTACACGATTTGAACACATAATTTAAACGTACTCACACGGGTTTTTTCGCGTTGGAAAGTTTATAAAGCAAGTAGGAATCCGGTAATAACTTATAAGTGTTCGAGACGTGCTCAAAAGACCAAGTGCCAGGATACTGTCAGTGTTGTGTGTCAGTCTAATGTGAACGCACCAATAAACTCTAACATTGACCATGTGAGGGTACTTTCAACACTTGGAACGCCTACCCTCCCATCACAGCGGTAACTCCAATGTCTTCAGTTCACCCGCGACCACGAGAGGTGCAATCCCCTCGAAACGTCGGGAAATAAAAAGTAAGTTATTTACTTGCTTTATAAACTTTCCAACGCGAAAAAACCCGTGTGAGTACGTTTAAATTTTGAGAGAACTAAGTCAAAACTCCTACTCCAGTTTTAATATAACAAAAATAACTTTATAAAATAAATATTCGTCTCTACTTCATATATCTTATAATCCAAACTAATTCGCTAAACAAACTCATCACTCAGATTTTACTTAAATCCCTGCCAAAGCTATAAATCCAAATTCATGTCAATCCAAGCTTTTAAACAGCAAATCCATTGGACTGAAAAAACAACTGTCAGAAACCACAAATCGGAACGCAACTCAAAAAGAAATGGCGGACAGAGTCACTCCCTAATATACATGTAAAAACAGCCGTTCAATCGCGTCTCGCAAACAAGATTATCACTGATTTATACCGACGACTTACTGATAACAGCCTTCCGGTCTTCGCGTAAACAACGGACGAAGGCCTCCAACAATAACAGGGGCAGGTCAGCGTTGGCTCTGTTTTGACAAACGTTTTGTTTTATTCTCTCTTCGGGTTTGTTCTATGAATGTCCTAGCTCGTCTAAAAGCTTCCATTTCTAAAAATGATGAAATGTTATGAAGAATCGCCTTTGAATTTTTAAAATCATAACTTCATATTAAATTTAAAGTCCATGATTGAAATTGTAGTCATTATATTTCACCGGTCGCAGGTACAGCGCTTATCTCTAGACTTATAGTTTTAACGGCCGCACTTAGAGACGTCCATTAACTAATTGACGTAATTTTTCATACAGTTATTGCATGTCATAATGGTATGAAAAATGGTCTAGTATGTGCACTCGCCTACCAAGACCAAGGTCTTGGGTTCAATTCCCGGGTCGAGCGATAAAAACATGTTTCCTATTTTTCAATCATGGCTAGGGATTGAGATCACCAAGCCGCATTAGGCGAGCGTGGTGATTACGCCTAATCCTCCTCGCTGTACTGATATCATCAGTGAGATGAGAGGCCCTTGCCCAGTAGTTAGACATTATAGGCTAATACTTTTTTTACATAATAATATCATAATCACTCATTAAATCTCAACTACAGAAGCATTTGACGTCGTACGGGGCGTAAGAAATATCTAGTACTGAATAAATGTAAACGAATTCTCGAAACGAAACCTCTTCGAAAAAAGTCCTCCATATTGTCAAGTTTCCATACAGCGCCATCTACAACGCATATATAGTGCCCACTCGCAGCTCAGCTACGTTGTGGCTTCACGGGAATTTCCAATGCATTCGAACATGACTCCCAGCAATTTTGATTCGAAACGCAATACGAGAAAAACTTCGGTAAAGGGAAACCTGTAATTAAATTTTGTTTTCGGCGTTTCCTACCGAATAGTGGGTACTGACAGAACTTTACCTTCCAATTTTCACTATTTGATTTGAAGCTTCGAAAGTGTGATAACAGTTCCGTCTGACGCTTCATTCGATGATGTGTTTTGGGTTATTTTAGGATAGTATCATTAGTTCGTAGAAATTAATTACGAGTATGTGAAATCGTTTGCTTTTTAGAGCATGCGTTGACTGTAAAATAGTAATGCGTTGACTGTAATAGTGTAGACTTTAGAGAATACGAGAGCTGGTTTCATACGGTGATGGTCATCAGTGCTCTAATCTAATTAGGTGTTTGGATGGATAGTCTATGCCGAAAACGATCTTCGGCAACCAAAGTAGATTGAAAATCTATGACCCTACGCCGTTATCATACCGTAAGGTTTTATAAATGAAATCCTGGACCAAATAATAAAAAAAAAATATTACACGGAGTGGAAACTAAATATTATCTACAAATACCGCTTACCAAATATCAATCAAAACAAGATCAAGTTCCTTACAAGATTTTCTCACTATCTCAATAACACCAACACTTCCAAACCTCCATCACCTAGACTCAAACAGAAATATGATACAAAAAATATTGAATTTTGCAAGTAGGACGCGTGAAATGTTATTTGAGTGTTGCTCAATATTGAAAACAGATTACATTGTCATGCAGCGAGTAGTAACATAACTCGACGTTGACGGAATGCAAGATCGTAGGAACGGAACAAGCTTCGTCATCCAATAAACTCTGTATGAATACTACGGGTAGTACATCTTTCACGTATCTGTTAGTTAGAGTGTGTGTACATACAGTTGTGGTACGTAAATGATGTACACGTGTGATGATTGCGCGGAATATATAAACAATTTCAACACAATCAATGCAGTAAACTGGAGCCTTGTAATGTGAAACCTAAAACTTCTTATTCTGTGTGATCTGATCTCTCGTACCTAATCCCCAAACGTAGAATAACACTTATTAATTTAGTATATGGTATTCTGAAATGAAAACAAACTAACTAATAAGAAAAATATTGAATGATTTATTTCGTTCAAGTTACATTTCGTCGTTGGAATCCCGAAAAAGAGAAGTGTAACTTAGCTCTTCTGTGGTTGGAATCATTATACCATAGATTAAGTTTTGAATATTTTTTAAAATATTTTGACAAGGCCGTTCGCGCAGTGGCGAAAGCGCTTACTGTGTCGGAGGTTGCGGGTTCGATTCCCGTCCGGAGTCAACAATACGTGCAGATATATTTGTGTATCTATTAGTTAGTTAGATTCCATAATACATGCTTAGAGCTTAGTTTGGGTCTAACTATCCGTGTGTGAATTTGCCGGATATATAATATTTTAACATTTATTCTAAAAATCAAACTTTTAATGAAGGACAAAATCAAACCATTCATTAGAATGCGTAATAAGGCAAAATCAAATCCAATAATAATTTAAATCCATTTTGAATAACGCTTTTGTCTGAAGTCCCAATGAGACAGCGTTCTTCAGCGAAGTTCCGAAACTTGTTTATGCTAACAATTATTTAGTTTTACCACTTTAATTACTCCTTGTATTATAGTAGATGTTGGTATAAATGTTAATGGTTTTGATTTGAGGTTATTGTTGGACATTGGTAGTTAAGTTTAAAACCAAAAATAAGTTCAGTAGATTAGTTATAGATAAGCGGCTATTCCCATTAACATCCTTATCTCGATCAGATATTTTAGTTAAAATATCAAGTAATGTTCTTTTCATTATATTCATGTTAAATTGTGGCTCTTCTATCTTGTATTGTCGATCTTTATCGACCGGCCATAAGAATATTGAACATAGATTTGTATAAAGTCCTGGCTCACTGCCGTCAGTCAAACTGAAGACGTTAGATGATTCCTTGATGAGTCATTAATGAGTGATGTTTTGTAAGAAGAAATACCTCAATTAGTTAATTGTCAATTTTATTGACGAGCTAGGAAGACAAATTGGTTATTACAAATCGATACTTTTGATGACACACCCTTATTGTGGTGTCTATTTTTAAACTTTATCAAAAGACTGAATCAAAAGTTCTCATGAATACTATGACGTTTTTATTTGCTTCCAATTCAATGTAGGCCAGCACTAATTATCGTCATATGAATGGATATTGTTCCGCTACGAACAATAAATTCGTGGCATTAATAAACGAATTCTTGCTATGACGATAATTTGATTGAACGCTCCGTATATGTGTTGTTTTTCAATCGTTAGTGCCATTGGAGCGGGTTTACAATCATTTTTTTGGTTTTCAAGCAATTAGGGCGAGTCTGCATGCCTCTTAAATAGAAAAATCAAAAATAAAACGCTGGATTTTTGATTTTGTAAGAACGTGGGTGTTTTCTTTTCGATTAAACTTATTTTTTGTGCATTTGCAGGATTGTGGCGCTGCATTGTGGTGTACGTGTAAGTTATTACTTTAGAAAATAAAATCGATCGACGTAAACTAATTGACGTAATTTTTCATACAATTTATGTCAAAATTCACCCATTAACTTCTTCTGAAGAATCTTCTCAGTGACGACATTACATAATAATAAGTCTGACATGACCACCAGTAACTATCGTGTCATACGAAATTTTAATACAATTTGATAGCAGCGACGCGAATTCAAAATTTCTTGTCAATAAATGCAAATATTTAATCAATACTTCCCTACTACTACTCTGCTTTGCAATTGGATTCGTAGTTCATTATTGCACTCTATTATACTCTATTCTCAACCGATTCAAACGAACCGCACTTAAATTAGTTCACTCAGAGTTGAGAAATGATATAGGTACTAAACACAACAGAGATTGATCTGCCTTCCTTACGCGAGGATGCACTGACCTATGGCCAGCATAGCTCAGGCTATATTGAACCTTAAGTAAAGCGTAATAAGGTTTAAGGAAATCTGGATGATGGTACAGGGTTTATTAGTAGCAGCACATAATATATGCTGTCTACATACCTGACATGGAGACTTGTCTATTACTCACTGGCGTTAGAATTTATGAACCAAATAATATACACACTCGACTCATATTGGAAACGTGATATAAATACTGATTTTATTATGAGACTAGCAGCGCCCCGCGGTTTTACCCGCGTTGTGCCCGTTCCCGTGGGAATTTCGGGATTTTTTTTACATAAAATCCTTCCTCTTGAATCACTCTACCTATTACAAAAAACCGCATCAAAATCCGTTGCGTAATTTTAAAGATTTAAGCATACAGACAAACAGACAAACAGACACGAAACAGAGACGACTTTATTTTATACTATGTAGTGATTTTAGCTTTCCTTTTGTTTGAATTGGTTTTGGTTTATTTATTTTATGAAAAGTTTGAGTAATGTGAATCTTTGATGGATATATGTTTATGTATCCCAATATTATCAATATTTACTCCAAAAAAAAACTCAACATTTACACATTTTGTCGAACAATAAAGGTTGAAATACATAGCAATCGTAGCCAGCGAGCGTAGAAACAAAGCGAGTGCTAGTGAACTCGCCGGCTTCCAGTTTATACATTTGCTCAATCTAAAGGACTCCATCTGTTTACAGCTTTCACAGATATAACATGATTTAAATACATTGACAGAAATAAGGCAATTGAAATAAACCAAAATGAAGTCACACTATAATCTCGTTCCACTGCATGAAATAGGTTAACAATCATCTGTCTACTTAACTTTATATTTGGTACACTTATTCCAACTTGTACACAAACGCATTAAGCTCAATTTGGCTAAACTTACCCTAAACAGTAAGCTAGGACAGCTTAATTTAAAACTGCACAGTAGCTTGATGAAGAGAAATGTTAGCACGCCACTAACAGCGGCGATTGCGTGCACAAGTACCAACAAGATATATTGTTTGGACTGTAGTTAGGAATAACACTAAATGCCGCTGTTTACCTGTCCCAAAATATACTTAACTAGCTGTACTCCAGCGGTTTATCAGTGTTGTATCTGTTTCTGTGAGTGTGACCTTTCTTTTCAGTGTAGCTTTTGTGTAGATAACTTAGCATAGATAACTTGCTGTATCTTACTGCAAGTTAACCAATTGCTTGGTAAGGCTATGGCATCAAGGAATCTTCAATACGGTCTAGTAGAATTTCTAGTAAACAAGTTGTAAGAAGTTTTGGTTAGAATGATACGCAAAGGCGGTTTTGGTAGGCTACTTTTGTTATAAAATTTCAACAGAAACGGCTACATCATGGTTAAAAATGAAATTAGGAGTAAGCACGAGTAGGTTAGTGGCCAACCCTGGTGTCGTAGTTTTAGACCGTATAAGGCCTCCCACATGGTCTCTCCATTGAAACTACCGGGACCGACAATTCTATGTGCCCGAAGCACGGTAGAGCTCAGATAGAAATTAAATTTAAAATGTATCACTCTTCTTCTTCTTCTATTGATGGCTTATCTATGGATCATTGCTATTTACAGTAATTACAAGTAAATTTCCAGTTCTCAGCAGTCTGAGTGCCATTTGCGTAACAGAACGTATCTCCAATGAAGTCACATTAATTGCACTATCGGTTTAGTTTAGGTGCACTAGGGCTGATCAAAATGAACTAAAATCAGTAATTTGTCATAGATTGTGGTTCAAATTGTCTTGCCCGTGATTTGAGCTGAGCAAACCCTAGATAAGTGGTTATTTAATATTGAACTAGCAACGCTCCGCGATTTTTGTTGTGTCCTTCTCGTTGAATGTGGCTTTCCATTACATTATTCAAATTGGATTGGAAGTTTATGTGAATATCGTTTTTAAACAAACACACAATAAAAAAACAAGCTTTATTAAATTAGTTCGTATAGATTTGATTGTCTACTGTTAAAATGTAGTATGTGGCGTAGTGATTACGCTTATTCCATTTCACTCTACAATTAAAATTTATTTTTTTGCTATAATGGACCTAAATCTATACTATAATATAATAATAATATAATAATATAATAATATTATAAAGAGGAAAGGTTTGATTTTTTGTTTGTTTGTTTCGAATAGGCTTTGAAACTACTGCACCGAATTAAAAAATTCTTTCACCATTCGAAAGCTACACTATCCCTGAGTGACATAGGCTATATTTAGTTTAAAAAAAAATTTTATTATAGTTTTGTGACAATAAGCGATTTTTTATATTAAAAAAAGACGTGTGGCACTCGGGGACTGCCGCGGTGAAGCTATTGCATAGCATTTTGTATCAACTTATGCAATTATACTATATATATATTTTTTTAAATTATTTTATTCATGCAGTATTGCTTATTGTGGGTTCACCCCTCCCGCCTCCTCTTTCTCTCTCCCCTCCCGCCTCCTCTCTCACCGCTCCCGCCTCTTCTCTCTCACCCCGCCCGCCTCCTCTCTCGCTCTCACCCCTCCCGCCTCCTCTCTCTCTCACCCCTCCCGCCTTCTCTCTCTCTCTCACCCATCTCTCTCACCCCTCTCTCTCACCCCTCTCTCTCACCCCTCTCTCTCACCCCTCTCTCTCACCTCTCACTCTCACCCCTCTCTCACCCCCCTCTCTCATCCCTCTCTCTCATCCCTCTCTCTCACCCCCCTCTATCAGCCCTCTCTCCCACCCCTCTCTCTCACCCCTCTCTCTCACCCCTATCTCTCACCCCTCTCTCTCACCTCTCTCTCTCACCTCTCAGTCTCACCCCTCTCTCACCCCCCTCTCTCACCCCTCTCTCACCCCCCTCTCTCACCCCTCTCTCTCATCCCTCTCTCTCATCCCTCTCTCTCATCCCTCTCTCTCTCACCCCTCTATCACCCCTCTCTCTCACCCTCTCTCACTCACCCCCCTCTCTCACCCCTCTCTCTAACCCTCTCTCTCACCCCTCTCTCTCACCCCCCTCTCTCACCCCCCTCTCTCACCCTATCTCTCACCCCTCTCTCTCACCCCCCTCTCTCACCCCCCTCTCTCACCCCTCTCTCTTTCCCCTCTCTCTCACACCTCTCTCTCACACCTCTCTCTCACCCCTCTCTCTCACCCCTCTCTCTCACCCCTCTCTCTCACCCCCCTCTCTCACCCCCCTCTATCAGCCCTCTCTCCCACCCCTCTCTCTCACCCCTCTCTCTCACCCCTATCTCTCACCCCTCTCTCTCACCTCTCTCTCTCACCTCTCAGTCTCACCCCTCTCTCACCCCCCTCTCTCACCCCTCTCTCACCCCCCTCTCTCACCCCTCTCTCTCATCCCTCTCTCTCATCCCTCTCTCTCATCCCTCTCTCTCACCCCCCTCTATCACCCCTCTCTCTCACCCTCTCTCACTCACCCCCCTCTCTCACCCCTCTCTCTAACCCTCTCTCTCACCCCTCTCTCTCACCCCCCTCTCTCACCCCCCTCTCTCACCCTATCTCTCACCCCTCTCTCTCACCCCCCTCTCTCACCCCCCTCTCTCACCCCCCTCTCTCACCCCTCTCTCTTTCCCCTCTCTCTCACACCCCTCTCTCCCTCCCCTCTCTCTCACCCCTCTCTCTCACCCCTCTCTCACCCCTCTCTCTCACCCCCCTCTCTCACCCCCCGTCTCATCTCTCTCTCTCACCCCCAACGCACAATCGCACACAACGCCGTGTCGAAGACTGCCGAACTAAAACGACGTTAGACGATGCACGGCCTTCAAGCCACACCTCCTTGCCCGTCGGAGTGGGGAGCGTGAGGTTTTTTCGTTACGGAATTTCTGGATTCGGTCCCCGCGCTCAAGGCCCGCGATAGAAGCTATGCAATAGCCAACTCGCCAGCTCGCCAGCTCGCCAACTCGCCAACTCGCCAGCTAGCCAACTCGCCAACTCGCCAGCTCGCCAGCTCGCCAACTCGCCAGGTCAACCACTCCCCAGCTCGCCAGCTCACAATCTCGCCAGATCACCAACTCGCCAGCTCGCCAACTCGCCAGCTCGCCAACTCGCCAGCTCGCCAACTCGCCAGCTCGCCAGCTCACAAACTCGCCAGATCGCCAACTCGCCAATTCGCCAACTCGCCAGCTCGCCAGCTCGCCAACTTGCCAGTTCGCAAACTCGCCAACTCGCCAGCTCGCCAACTCGCCAACTCGCCAGCTCGCCAACTCGCCAACTCGCCAACTCGCCAACTCGCCAATTCGCCAATGCCAAATGCACGGCCTTCAAGCCACACCTCCTTGCCCGTCGGAGTGGGGAGCGTGAGGTTTTTTCGTTACGGAATTTCTGGATTCGGTCCCCGCGCTCAAGGCCCGTGATAGAAGCTATGCAATAGCTTAATAAATTATTTATTATTTAAGATTGCTTTTAAACCTATATTTATCACTTTTTGAATTATTAGATTCTGACATTCCATTTAAAAGATATCACGAGTAAATATATTTTTAAATAACCACTCGGCGGCTAACTATGCGCTGTGGAGTGGCAGGCGTCACTCGGGCACGGAGGTACGGGGGGGTTAAGATCACGAAATAATGGTCTTTATGCTTAAATAGTTTGTCTGTTTGTCTGTATGCTTAAATCTTTAAAATTACGCAACGGATTTTGATGTGGTTTTTTGTAATAGGTAGAGTGATACAAGAGGAAGGTTTTTATGTAAAAAAAATCCCGAAATTCCCACGGGAACGGGCACAACGCGGGTATATGTAACCCAAGGTATGAAAAACATGCCTAAAAAAATTGGTTATTGGCGTGCGCTACTAAATCTATTGATGATACACAAAAACAATGTTCTACACAATCAAAGTACATAATATCATTGCAAACAAATAAGTTCGCGAGGGCATATGTCTAACTATTATAGTTAAGCCACAATAACCGTTTTTAGTTAAAATTAATTAGTTAAAAAAGGAGTGTAATTTTAAGTTGATGATATTCATATAATGATATGAATCTACATCAAAATAAATGACTCTACAATCAAGGTT
The DNA here is from genome assembly GCA_963082685.1 of Cyclophora albipunctata. Classification (NCBI taxonomy): domain Eukaryota; kingdom Metazoa; phylum Arthropoda; class Insecta; order Lepidoptera; family Geometridae; genus Cyclophora; species Cyclophora albipunctata. The sequence goes on along the minus strand of OY720114.1, from coordinate 11,769,948 downwards.
AATTATGTTTCTTTGTATACATTTTTAAATTATTAAAATCGGACAGTTAGTTTCAGAGTTATGATGAGAAATATCACTACATAGTATAAAATAAAGTCGTGTCTGTTTGTCTGTTTGTCTGTATGCTTAAATCTTTAAAATTACGCAACGGATTTTGATTTGGTTTTTTGTAATAGGTAGAGTGATTCAAGAGGAAGGTTTTTATGTAAAAAAAATCCCGAAATTCCCACGGGAACGGGCACAACGCGGGTAAAACCGCGGGGCGCTGCTTACAAAATAATAATGCTCAATGGCGGGTCTCTTATGGCTACTTACTGTTTCGTGCGGTCAAAGCGCGCGGGGATATACCTATCTACCTACGAACTACGAACGACGAAGACGCGCTATGTAGGTATTATCCCGAAATCTTGATTGTGTATACATATATACTCGCGCGAGACATGTAATATTTTAGCCCCAATTTCCCACTTTAAATTTTGATTGTGTATATTCCTGCGGGAGACACGCAATGTTTTATCCCGATTTTCCTACGTGAAATCTTGATTACCCGAAGCGAAGCGAGGGCGGGTCGCTAGTACATATATATATTCAGTGAGAAGAGAGGCCGTTGTCTGTGGGACATTACAAGCTAATATTTTTTTCGTGGTCACAATACATTAACATCTACTTTAGTAGTAACAAAATGAGATGAATATGAAGCGATTATGAGTTTTTTTTAAAGAACAGACATAACGGATACGTTTTGACGCATCTCGAATGTTAAAAGCATGATTGGAGTCTCCTCGGATGGCTGACTGAATGTGGGAGCGCTACCGTGCATTACAATGTCGGTTCCATTTCCTTCAATCTTTGTCTGGATAATTCAACCCTTATGTTTGAATTGGTCACTAACTTATACACAGTAAGTAATGATAAGCCAATAGAGATAATGAGAAACTCTTAATTGGATCTAAATTCGAAGTAACTAACCAGTAATGAGATTACAAATTAGCGTAGTACAGTCGAGGTCAAAAATATCTTTACAGCTGAGTGTTACAAAAATACATTAAAATACGTTTACACATTGCATGCCAAAAACATGCTTACAACTCACATGACACATTCTGCTTTTCAGTTAATGCTCCAAATTTCAGTTTACAATCTGTCTTTTATAAAAACATTTACAAAAATTGTGTCATAACAGATTTGCATTGCATGTTACATAATAAGATTTACTGCCAATGTTCCAGAAATACGTTTACATTTTTAGTGACATTAGGAACTTTAAGGTCTAGCTTACACATACAGACAATTAAGCATCGTGGACATTGAGCGAGTTTAAAAGCTGTGATTGCGAACGTGTGGTGCTAGTGTTCTATTGAATTTGGCAAATTTAAGCTTTTAAACTAGGCGCAATGCAAGCTGCCTGCCTGTGCGCTCGTAGCCTTACGCAAATAGGCACTCGATTATTACGACAGTTTCTCTTTGTAGATTCAATCTAATACCCAATCGCTACTTAATTCAATTAATAGCTTACCATTTATTTCAAACTAGCAGCGCCCCACGGATTTGTGCGGGTTCGTGCCCGTTCCTGTGGGAATTTCGGGATGAAAAGTAGCCCATAACCTTCTCGTTGAATGTGTCTATCCATTACAAGAAGAATTATTCGAATCTGATTGGTAGTTTTTGAGATTAGCACTTTCAAACCAACAAACAAACAATCACATTCTGCAGCTTTATAATATTAGTATACAATATACATAGTACCTAAATACAATACATTTGTGAGTGAAGTGATGTCCTTAGTTTCATACATTATAAATAATTTACAATGTAGTACGATTTAAAATGCAGGTGCCAACCCTATTGTTAATGCATCACAGACATCGGTGTCTCCTGACCCGAGTGGAATACATTGCCATTTGACGGTTCACATTCAACAAATAGCTCAAATACTAACGAGCACTTACTATTATTAGTAAACTAGCCGCGCCCCGCGGTTTTACCCGCGTTCTATCCGTTTCAGCAGATAAAATGTATACCATGTACTATACTGATGTATAATATACATTACTGTGAAGTTTCATCCAAATCCGTTCAGTAGTTTTTGGGTGAAAGAGTAACAAACATACATCCATATACATCCATACTGCAAAAATAGAGGCGGAGTATGGTTGTTGTGTATGTATGTAATATGTATTTTTTTTAGATGAAAAATCTATTCGGTCGTGCGCTAGCGTCGTTTTGTGCTAGTAAAAACTAGCGCGAAGCTACAATAAGCCGATCCGATTTTGATTTAATTTGAAGTTGCTTTGCGCCACGGCCGGCGGCAAGTGTGGATGCACCATTTAAACCAGTAAGGAACTTTTGAATTAGGAATTAATCCAAAAATAGACAAAAGCGAATCTGATGAACATGCGTACATCTGTAGGTTAATAAATAATAAGAAGTGCCTTGAAGGTTTCATTTCTGTACTTAAAGTATATTTACCTGATGCCGGCTATCTTTTAACACTCACACAACATGAATACAAAAATGTACCCTGCTTAAACATTTACGTCGTTGGTAGATTTATTTGTTTTGACCTTCTGCATACTTTAGCATGGAAATACCTTGGTTTATGGAGATATAACGCACGTATTTTTTGTTTTGACGTAAAATACGGTAGATTTACTTTTTATTTATTGACTGTTTATAGTACAGAGGGGGGTTGAATAAAATAATGCAGGTATGTACGAGGTTGCTTTGAGGTACCCCACTCACCAGTTTTTATTGGACTACAAACGTAGACAGTTGACGAACATCGGTGACACAGTTTGCTGTTGCAGTCTGGTCAACTTAAATGGTACTTTTAGTCTTCCAGTACCCATTGGAACAAGTCAATGTCGGTAAAACCTCGGGGCACTGCTAGTACAATAATATTTTCCTGTAAGATCGTTGTTACACATACAATTATTATATTCCTACTAATATTATAAATGCGAAAGTTTGTGAGGATGTATGTATGGATGTATGTATGTTTGTTGCTCTTCACGAATAAAACTACTAGACGGATTTGGATGAAACTATACACTGATGTAGTTTATACATCAGAACAACTCATGAGATACATTTTACCCCGAAATCCCCGCGGAAACAGGTTGAATACGGGTAAAACCGTGGGGCGCTGCTAGTTAGCCATAAATGTCCCACTGTAGGGCAAAGACTGGCCCTACCCTTCTTCCATCTTGGACTCTAACTACAAAAAGACTCTTCGGAAAACCTTGAAAGTAGTCCAAATATAAAGTCCGAAATAGTCCAACTCATTAATATCTTATCTACAAATCCCACAATACCTAGAGAACAGTGTAAACTAGTTAATCCTAAAAAAGTTATGACGTCACCGAACATGCTCATAGTTAATTGTGTTTATGTATACAGCATGTTATCGCTGCGTTTCCATTTGCATGTTAATACTGGCGGTCCTTAATAATGTTTAACCGATGTATCAGCTATTTGACCACACAAACTGAGCCAATAAAATTACTATGAATATTCATTCTGCATCCTATCGAAAGGGTTATGTAGAAATGTGTTGATGTTTCACGTGCAATGCAACTAATAAGTTGAGTTTCATGCTATATAGAGGTTATATTGGTTTTGGCTGGTGAGAACCCAATTGGGTTAGGGTGAAAAATAAAATGTTTAACGACAAAATATAAAACGTTGTGTTTTTGGAACTAAGTTCCTTATCGCGCGTTGCGAAAGGGGGCTAGACGGAAAAAATGGTAACGAAATTTTTTAGGCCAGAGAGGGACAGACAGAGAAACTTGCGCACGCCAGAGAGAGACAGACAGAGAAACATGCGCGAGAGAGACAGATAGAGAAACTTGTGCACGCCAGAGAGAGACAGACAGAGAAATATGCGCGAGAGAGACAGACAGAGAAACATGTGCACGACAGAGAGAGACAGACAGAGAAACTTGCGCGCCGTGCATGTTTCTCTGTCTGTCCCTCTCTGGCGTGCGCATGTTTCTCTGTCTGTCTCCCTCTCTCTCTTATAGAAAGCTAGAAGAAGAAGAAGAAGATATTCTAGAAGAAGATATTTTCGTTTCGTCTTTCTATTTCGCATTGAACATTGTGGTGTCGCGACGATTATTTTTGTTGATAATAAATAAACTTCGTTCCATCCGGGCTGTGATCCGGGTGTCCCTTTTTAATTATTATTGACGCGTGCGTTTTCTGTATGTTATTTATTAAATTATTTAGTTGGCTATTTAATGTCTCAATATTTTTGTCGGTTGAATTATTAATTAAAATTATTAGTAAATGGCTTTTATTTGTATAGGTATTTACACATCTACTGGGGTAGTCAAAATATATCTACATAGAGACAGAGTACTATAATAACTGAAAATACCGAACTGTTCTGAAAACTAAAACAGCGTTATTTTTAAAGAAAAACAAAACTGTATTTACTTATAGATTGAGAGTCCTTTGATTAATTATACAATTAAAGTGAGTAGAAAGTATTAAAAAAGATTCGTAACAGGTAACTATGAGAAGGCGGATGTTAGTATTCAATAAACTCCGTAAAATTACAAACAAAAAGTAAGATTTACTTACTACAGTTCTTACATTATTATTAAGAGGGATGCTCTTCCGCTAGCAGTAAGAACCAGGTTTATAACTAACTTTTTTCATTAAAAACTTAAGTCTACTGTAAGCTCTTTACCTTCATAAGTCTGGAACCAATTGCTTTTATTTTACTCAATTAATAGAGTACCGCACTTAAGTTAACTAATTAGAATAAGTTTGAGTACTTTGATTAACCTGTTAAAGATGCTGCAACAAATAATAATAAATCTTTTTACATTAACATTATGTCTCGTTGAGTGAGAAACATCTTTGTTATCATTATAACTGCATAACACTCATAGTATACTCGTATGTATCTTCTAACAGCTAGTTATTTTGCACACACGGTTAATTAGACCCAAACTAAGCTTTAAAGTATTACGGAATCTTACTAACTGATACTAATAATGTAACTATTTACATACAGAAATAATTTATAACTATATGTTAATGACTAGGCGCGCCCCGCGGTGTCACCCGTGTTGTACCCGCCCCGCGGTAATTTTGGGATAAAAAGTATCGCATGTGTTATTCTGATGTGTATTATATTATACTGTATAATAAAAGGCTAGAACTTGAATTGATTGTATTTGTATAGAAAATACAATCATTTATTATCAGAGTAATGCGCACAATTCACATTGTTTTTGGGTGAAGAAAACAAAGAAGAAAGCAGTTGCCACACTAAAAAAATATAAAATTAACATAAAATGTTACTATACTAAAAATTACAAAAATTACTGTTCTATTATTGAACATATACCTATGTATATTACTATAAAGTTTCATTCAAATCTGTCCAGTAGTTTTTTCGTGAAAGAGTCACAAACATTATATAAATAATGATATAAATAAATATAAATATAAATATACATCCATACATACATCCATCCTCATAAACTTGTATCGCATTTATAAATATTAGTAGGATTGACAGCCAGACATCGTCGCCGACAACCATGATACATATTGTTGACTCCGGGCAGGAATCGAATCTGGCAACCCACGACACAATAAGTGCTCTCACATGCCACTGTTCCATAATGTACAATGATTGTATTTAGTACTGAGTTCGTCTAAGGCCCGGCGCCCATTATCGGCATTGGCACGACTGAGGATTTTAGGTGGCAAATAGCAATATACTATAACATAATGGCAATAAAGTAGAAATTTCCGTGATATGTGGTCGTAATAACAAAAATACCGCTTCGGTATGCTTGAGGCTGCTGTATCGGCAGCCTTGAGAATGCTTTCGGGATGCTTCGGCATCCTTAGGTACGCCGCCGGCACATATATCGTTGCTTCCAAAGGTTGTTCACCCAAAATCTTCTTGATTGATTAGATTTCTCTTCTTCTTCAGCAAGAGCTGCTATGAACATAGATCCCAGTCCACTATATTAAATACAATTCAGACAACTAGCTTGTAACAACTCTGAGACTGTTATGATGAGAAATACGATATTGAGACGCTTCGGCAAGCTACAGGACGGTGCGGCATCCGTTGCAGCATGCCAAAGCATAATTGCCGATAGTGTGCACTTGCATGTAGGATGCCGAAGGATCCTTTTCCTTGCCGATGCCAAAAATGGGCGCCGGGCCTTAGACATCAAACTTACCTGAATAATTTCCGAGTGCTATGAACATTCGAACAAACCCAAAATCCGTTAATTAACATCCGTTAAAATTGTAAAAACTGAATGCACCAAAAACCATCCAGCTTTTAAAAGTTAGTCAGAAATGTAACGAGAACTTTCAATGGCTGCAATGGAGGTAATTGTGTTTTACTAGTTGGAGCGTTTTAAGCGCTGGGCATAGTGTTCGCTGTAACTCGAAATTAGCATAAGTTTATTACCACTAGAGTGATCTGCTCTCACCTTGCAAATAGACGAGTCTGTTTTAGTTAGAAACATAACAGATTATGGTACACGCTTCATATCTATTATACTATAAACCAGCCGCGACCCGCGGTATTACCAGATCCCGTGAGAATTTTGACGTTAAAATTACCTTTGTCGTGAATGCAGCTATCCGATGCACAAATTATTATTCAAATCGGTCCGGTAGTTCCAGAGGTAAGCCCATTCAAACAGACAAAAAATCAAACTCGTCAGTATTATTATAAAAACTTCTAAAACCGAATGAAGAGATATTCTACTCGATTTGTTTGTTACCCCCGGTGGTAAAAAAACGATTTCCATTATTATTTCAGTGTGTTATAATATGTTTTATGTTCACACAATGGCCCGTGTTACCGATTTCAAAAAGGGTGATAGTTTTAGTGAAGACTTAGTTTGAAAACTGTTCACTTACCAAAGTTCGCTTGTCCTATAACGATCTTGTAATTTTCTTGTCATTGACGTTATAATTTTCTAAGTCATATTACCATGTATTTGATACTGTACACGATATAGTGGGTTAAAGTGCAATGTTGTACATTGAACGTCGATTATCGTATACTAATATTGGCTCTAGTCTCGTGTGATGAGGGCAGGCAGTCTAATGGACTTGTATTGGGTAAGGCTTACTTAGTTCCCTAAGTTATAATTTAGGCAGCGGTGAAAGTTCTCCTCTGTATAGCTTATGTGACGTAAACGATAGTAGATAGATTGTTTCAATTTAGTTAATCCTTTTTGCAAATTAAAGTGTATTTTAACACTTTAACTATCTATTTTAATTTAATTTGAATGATGCTATTCTAATCCACTTTTAATTTCATTGTTTTATTAAAGCCACTTGTCACTTTACCCTACTGAGACTAAAATAATTTTGCTATCAGGATGTCATTGTTATGTATCTTCGACAATGGAAAGAACCAGTTCAAGTCCAAAACCACTCAGGATTTCCTTAATTTGAAGGTTAAATGATCAAGGAACAATGTTTTAGGGAAGGACAACCAGATAAGATCTAGAGATCCCTTCAAAGTACACAGAGCCTTGTAATTCAAGAACAAAACTCAACGGTCAGCAAACTCCAAAATACTATATAACAAGAAAACTTTGCCAATTAAGCAAAATTAGGTCTTCACATTGAAAATCAAGTTACCGCACTCAAAATACTTAACAACTGATTGGACCTTTCTAACCCAATTTGTGTAATAGAGTGTTCAGTTTGTAAACAAACATGGGGGCAGATCGGGAATCAATTAACTGTTGTATCTAGGTGGAGATCCGCCGACATGTCGGCGTTCAATCAAATACTGCTTACGCGGCCCCCGACCGCAAATCACATTGCAAGCCTGGACTGTCCTTACGCTGACTCGACGCAAATAAATCTCACACACGCAAAACAATTTCCGCCCCTATCCTCTACCAAATAAAGCCCAATATCGAATTCAAACCCATTCTTGCGTTATCCCTATCAATTTTATAAGGAATTTGTGAAATGTTGTGGGACACCGAAGTGACAGTTGCAAATTGTTCGTGATTCAAATATTTGTTTTGATTTTTGTGGTTTCGGATTTTGTTAATGAGGTGTTTTGTCACTGATGTGAAGCTGCAAAGCCTGCAAAAGTTAAACAACGTTCATTTGAGACACTTACTATGGGTAGCCAACAGTGACATTTCACATTGAGCTTCATTTTTCGTTGAAAGTTCTATAAATGACTGTGATTCGCCATACTTTACCAAAGGCAGCCGAAAACATTGACACCAGAGTTAGCCAGAGAGAGAGAGTTAACTCAAACTTATTGTTAAGTTCCCTTTAGTTAACTCTCGTAGTGAATATCTGTTCGTATAAACAGTAATGATATCTAGTGGTGTCGGCTGTGGTTTGCGGAACAGAGTACTCCGAATTATTACCTAAAAGACAGAGGTTTAATTAATCTAGTATTAATATAGTGCTTAAATCTATCTCTTAGTTGTCACGAGCATTAATTTGGGACCCATTTCCATCAAATGTTGTTAGAACATTCATAATGCAATAAGGTCGAAACTTTAGTTTGATAGAAACGTAAAGTTATCGATGGTCAACAATATGACATTGATATTACGATAAAATTAGCTCTAAATAGCGTAAGTTTGCTACACGATTTTCAACCTTAGGTGGGTCCCAAATTAGTGACTGTACATTTTGATTATCATTCTGTTATTCCCAAAAGACTAAGTAAAGAATTTTCTTATACTCGTAATCCTTGGTCTTGGATTTTGTGATCAATTCTTTTTTCAAAATATCTAATACCAAATCTAATAAATATATAATGACAATTTAATGTAACTATGGATGTGATGACATCACACGAGAAATATCTTTTCAACTTCCTCCTCTACTTAATGTCTTACACTGTGACAAACTTCGAGGTGCAAAAAATATATTGACTGGAACACCAAAACTACAAGCAAACAAAATCAGTCAGCTCTCAAATACTCTGTCTCTAAATTACATCAAACAACACTTCCCAACTTGAAACTTATTTAGTAAACTTTGAAAATCGCTGCTCGCGCCGCTTTATTCGAGGCACGTGTCACGGCGGCCAACACGTGCAAATAACGGGACCAGTTGGTAGGTAGTAGGCCAGTCCTGTACATTATCATTAATTTAATAGCCAAAGGTCCAACGCATCCACGGGCGTGACTCGCCTAACTTCACCCCAAGTTAGAAATCGGTTCATAGTTAAGTTTACCTCGTCTGACGAAAGTTTTGAATCATTCAATGGAAGGTAAAGGTCGGATAATGAAAGGTTGCAGCGGCGGAGCCTGATTGGTGGAAATTGAGCCTTTGTTTCTTTAGGCTGACATGGTAATCTAATTTGGGTGAAGCAATGACTTTTGAAAGTCGCGTTTTTTAGTATATTCCAGTATTAAAGATCACCTTTTATTTATTTATTTATTTATTTATTTATTTATTTATTGATCACCAACACAATGTACACTAAAACAAGATAGAAAATACATTTAAATAGCCACAGAGGTTAGTTACATTGCAATTATAGGTGACGACTGCATGCATAGTCAACAATTAAGCTAAATTTAATTTGGTAAATAACAGACTATCGACAAAATAACATGATTTACAAAATTTTACAACATCATAGAAAATAAAAGATAAAAGAGACATATTATAGGTTTTACAACTAAACATACAACTTAACAAAACATAAAAAAATAATAATAATAATACATACAAAAAAATACATGAACCCTCTACGTGTGCTTATGAAATGAAATAGCCTTTCGAAACTGGCGAAAGTTACCCCCGAATAGGTCGATATTTTCTAATTTAACAAAGGCATTGAATTCGCGGGTCATTCTATTAAGGGGTGCATTTTTACCAATATTTGAATACGATCGAGTCTCACTCAATACAGCCATATTCCGAGCAGCTCGAGGGATTTTAGAGGGTACAGTGAAGTTCAGAGCAGATAGGAGGCCAGGCACGTCAAGCATTCCGTTAACCAATTTAAAAAGAAAAGAGAGATCAAACATATGTCTACGATCAGATAGGGAAGCCATCGCAAAATGCTTTAGCCGTTCCTGGTAAGATTGAACTTTTTTCGCAAGATTACCTGAAAATGTGAGATGCCAGAGAAAACGTTTTTGTACACTCTCAATTCGCTTTCTGTAAATATCATAAAATGGATTCCAGACCACAGTACAATATTCCAAGTGACTCCGGACAAGTGTGTTGAACAACAGTATTTTAGTTGACGGTCTTTTAAAATCTCTGCAATTACGTAATACAAAGCCTAGGCTTCTAAATGCTTTGGTACAGATACTATCGATATGTGTATTGAACCGTAACTTGTCATCGATAATCACCCCCAAGTCCCTGATGTGATCTTCGACTTTTAAAGTAACGTGACAGAGGTTATAATCAACTACACTTGGTTTATTTGATTTCCTACAGAAATTAATAGCAAAACATTTCGCAACATTGAGATCGATTTTGTTCGCCTTACTCCACGCAGTGAGCCGGTCAAGATCATCTTGGAGCAGCGATGAATCAAGTGGTGACTTAATCACTTTATAAATCTTAAGGTCATCGGCAAACATACTGTACTTGCTGTTTTGAAAACATTCACCTATATCATTAATAAAAACGTTAAAAAGTAAAGGGCCTAAGTGAGAACCTTGCGGTATACCTATTATTGAAAAATAGAGATTCGATCTATGTATTTTATTTGACGCGTTCGCTTTCATATTGCTATTTTGATGAACTATATTCAAATAAAGTAATTCTGTTTTAAAAATACGTAGAGTTGAAACGCAAATAATAAAAGCAACTGGGTTCACATCACACCTAAATGTATTCTCTGATTAAATCTGACATATTTTTTCGCAAAAATAAACAGCCCCAGTGCTGGTTTATGAGAAAAATGTTAACTTGCTAAAATTTCTTATCTTTACCTAATGTTGAAAACATTTGCTTAATAACAGGAGATTTTATGTTTTATACCTTTGAGGGAAGGGGCGGTTTAGAGAGGGGCGGGTTTCGGAAGGTTTACGTCGACGAAATCTTTTAACTCGGATACCAGAACGGGTTTGTGGAGAACTATACATACGAGTATGTGTCATATGAGAGACTCTTCGCAGCTTAACTTGTGCCCGCTCCCGTAATGATTTCAAACTTTGTATTTTTTAGAGTGTAAGAGCAAGGCCCAAAGTGTTAAGTATGTTTAGTACAAACTGAGAGTACATTAGTCCGTACTCTCAGTTTTTCTCACTCCTTTCTTGATTTCTTGTTTGCATACCATATATTTGTCCAAATAAAATAATTTTATTTAATCCCAAAGTTTAAAAATAATTTCACATTTTGACCTTACTAGTCTGGTAAAATAAACATTGTGTACAATCGACGTTTACACTTTTTAACTCTGGCGATTGTATTAAGATAAATAAAATACACCCTGTATATAATTTTTTACTGCATAATTTCACCAAGTGTTCATCATCCCTCGATCATTTACGACCAAACTAAGTATCACAAGTATTCAGTTATTAATCATTTGTCCTAACAATATCCTTGGGAACAAACACAGCACAATTCCAAGATGTACCACAATAGATCAATCAGCTATAACCACCTGTCGATCCCGTACAATGCATCTCATGGAACACAGCCTCCCTAATCTACCACTAATCTGTTACAAGGACGCTGCCTCTCACTAATATAATATATTGTACTTGGTTTTGGAATAAACAGGTTAGGATGAAGGTGGTGTCGGAAAATTGTGGCAAAAAATACTACGCTTAAGGAGTAGTTCATTCGATGTGATTCATACATTCGGGTAGGATTTTTTTTTCCGTCTCCAAACCTCTAATCTATCTCTGTGCCTCAAAAAAAACTTACGTACTTCTATTATTATGTTTAGGTTGTCTGCGTATTATCTCAATAAAACTTAGTGCCTTTACAAGTGATCTCCAATAAACAATTTCTTAATCTATGTGATTTAAAAACGAAGCTTTATATCTTCTGCCATAAATATTTCTTTACCAAATCGTTGTTATATAGAAACTATGAAGATGTACCATAATTCTGTTTCCTGTAATCAGAGAGAACATATTGAGTCTAATTTCATGTTCACCATTACAAATGATTTGCGTCCATTGTGTCATAGTTAATGATTCGGCATTGTTTTGTAGGCAGGTGAATGATAGATGAAACTAAGCGGACATGAGCTGAATAAGTGGCCAGTTCCATCATAATCAAACGTGGATATGGTGCGAGGATAGTATTAGTTATTACTTAATTAGTAATCGGAAAATTTAGTATTTTCATGTTAATATTCGAATGATGTAAGCGACCACGATGACTCCCCATTAGTAGTAGACGAATCATTTTTTAAAAGAGAGAATATTAAACATCATTATAAAAGTTTAGTGTTTCTTTCTCAATAAAGTCGAAGTCATAGTAAATAAATATATAGTGTTGTTTGATTTATGTAAATGAGATAACTAGATAACTCCAATTTAGCTGTAGAGCTTTTTCAGTGTGACAGTTTCAGTAATGTTCTAAATTCCATTTACCAGAAATCGCACAGTTTTACGAGATTCATAGGCACAGCGGCACAGTTTCCGCGTAACACCATCAATCGATAAGGTCTACAGCAAACATGACAAATAGATCACAACAAAGTTATTGTCACAAATCATAAACATTTGTACGAGTAATTATTCACGTCTGTGTCAATGCGACATGTTAACTACCAGCCATCTGTACCCAGTTCCATGCCAAATTATCTTACACATAGATAGACCCATGATCTTCAGCCAATACGAGCACGGTTTTAGATCCTGTACATACTGTTTATTTATTAGAACTAAGAGCACATTTACTTGATTGTAAGGACTCGAAGATAGAGACTATAGATAGAGCCTTTTGACTGTCTTCTGATCTATGGAAATCAAGGACTTAATAAAATCTACGATGGAAACCTACAAAGGAGTGCATACTAGAGACAAGTTGTCTAGAATGTTCTGACATTCATTAGTGTAACCAAAAAAATTGCAACATAGTCTGCTATGTTGCAATTTTTTTGGTTACACTAAATAATTTTATCGATAACTGTAGACTGACTAAATATTGACTTGACTGCGTCTAACATGTCAGTCTAAGCCTGTCTACTATATTCTGCAATGGTCTTTATTACGGCCTCTTTGGCAACAGTAGAAAGGAAACGTAGTTTGATGCTGTCTGGGGAGCTCAATCTATGCAATTGTATAATAAATTCATGGTATATGGAAGCTAAATCTATTACCAAAATATATTATACCAAAATTACTGTCATTATGGAAATGACTTGTCAATCCAAACAGGTATAATACGCCATTGTGGATATTTTTATAAAAATATCGCTAAAATCTGTGACATGAGGTGCCAAAAACAAAAAGAACGGACGAACTGTAAACCTCCTCTTAGATTTTGAAGTTGCATGAAAAGTACTACGATTACGTTAAAAGTACTTACTGTATTTTGTATGGCTTACTATTGATTGGCAATTGCATATTTCATTAAAACACTACAAAACTAAATGGATATAAAACGGCAGCCATTGAATAAAATGCCGTTAATCAAGTGCGAGCATCATCCGACATTATCTGACACCGCAACGGTGAAATGGAAGCGACAATTATTGGGACACACAGAACGATTAACCCAGATAAAAGGCGCAGCATCGATACGGGACTAACAAACATACCAATGTATACCGTTCATTCTTATTGACCAAGTCTTTGTTAATTGAACGAACCTTTTCTTTGCATTCTAGATGCTTGAAGCCCAAATTAAATACACTGGAAAGGCGATCAAAGATTGACGCTCTTACAAGCGTACGCATAGATGCTTCGCGAAGTTTTGAACAGTGTCAAACTAATGCTAGCAGAGATTTGATATGAAAACGTATAAGTATGCGTCTAGTCTATGTATGTGTGTATCTGTTTTCGTAGTCGCTAGCCTTCTGAGTGCATTTTGTTCTGTGCTTGCAAATACGTTGTATTTTTTGTATTTTTCTAAGAAGATATATATTGCATAGATCAACAAAATGCCGTCTTCACAGTTGACTGTCCGCCAACCCCGGACTCTTAAATGAAAGACAGTACAACCATTCCACAGACATACCCATACACCTAGTTCAGACAGTCCAAACGTACACTTCTCTTTTTGCATTATAACCAAAAGTAAACAAAACAAAATCCAATAAACTCGCTGATAAATATCACTGCCGTCATTTCGCCAAACATTAAATTTATATTTTTACATCTAATATTCTGTTATTACCACTTCAAATTCATCCTGGCTCTTCCCAGTTAACGTCTACACATACAGAATCCATTTAGCTGGTGCGATAACACCTCATTACGCTGGGAAAACGTCATATGAGATCAACATTACTTAATGTGAGCTTTTAATATAAGCACGAGGCGAAATTGCCTTTTCTAAATAGTCGATTATGTGACACCTTTTGGCTTTTATTTGTATTGGTATTGTGAAATTGTTTGGTAAATATTTTTAGAACTTGAGCCCACTATAGGTCTTTGTACTGACTTCTTTGACAATGAAATTGGTGCGTGTATTGTAAGACCAATGTATATGGCAATGAAGTTCAGTTTATCGAATAAAATTACCTGATTTTCATTTTACTAATGTAACGTTTGACTAGAATACTTTTTACACAAGGCCAAGAATTTTATGAACGTAGTAATATTATAGTGTTTCTCCTCGGAGTCACGGGACAAGCCCGGTCTTTTTGAGAGGCATGCGAGGGGATACAGATCCAACTCGTAGAGGCCCTTTGAAGATGTTTAATGTAATGGATTACAACTGCAGGGACACACTCCCGACCACATCAGTACAACGCATCCGGGAATGTGTACCTGCAGAAGTAGGGACTATTGCAGGAAATGAAAGAAATAAGAATGGGCTATGGGAATGAAGTTTGGATGGATTAGAAATGGGTTATTGCAGAGAGGTCGGCACCTGCCATAACATGTAAGAACAAGTTATCGGCGGCAGGCCGTGGCTCGCCGCCCACTAGATGGGCCCCCCAAAACAGCCGACATAAAGACGGCAAGGGGGCAACATCGGTGCGGGTGACTCGGGGGTGTAGAGAGGTGTGCTGCGCTTTCTCTAAACGTTACTCGCGGCGTTATGCCCTTTAACACTTCCACCCCCGGATCACATAGCCGAAATCGACTGTGCCTCTAACGACCCCCCTCTGGCCGACCGGTGAAGGCAAGCCAGAGCCGAGAGTCCTGCGCCCCCTTGGGGTCCACTCCGGCCGGGGAAGGCTCGCCGGAGACGAGGGCCCTGACCGACTCTCTGGGGCACTCGGGAATCGCCCGTGGTGTCGCTACTCACCAACAGCTCGCCACAAGCTGCCCTGCGGGCGTAATATTATTATTATTTAAATAATTACTTAAATAATACAAACGTTAGTTTGGTTTAACTAATTAAATCATTCTGCAAATAATTGGAAATGGACGACCTACCAAACACGATATAATTTCCACCATGTAGATAAACATGGTTTGTTTGAAATTGAATTATTAGAACAAGAATTTCGATTAATTAGTATCTGTAGGTACTCGTAATCCCGAATTATTTGCTGTATTTCATGGAAACTATGTCTATGTCATGGAAACTATGTCTATGAAAACGTCAAACAGTTTAATACAACTTTCTAGGTAAAAGTTATCAATACACAGTATAAAACAAAGTCGCTTTCCGCTGTCTCTCTATCCCTATGTATGCTTAGATCTTTAAATAGATAGAACGATTCAAGAGGAAGGTTCATATGTCTAAAAATCCCGAAATTCCCACGGGAACGGGCCCAACGCGGGTAAAACCGCGGGGCACTGCTAGTTTCGTATAAGTCCATGAATTAGCTTTAAAACAGCCAATGACACATCATCAAATAAACGTACAAAAACTAAAATGGATTTTTTTTCTCCTAATTTGCACTATCATCAAAACTAGAATATCAAATCAAACTAAAATCAAGACAAAATATTGATCTAGGTATAGTTAAAACAAGTACCTAGAAAATTGGCGAAAATGTGTCTAATTTGTTCTGTTACTAAAGACAATCGTAGTACACCTTGACTAGGCTCAATAAAACGTCTTTATAACTTTGCCATAACGTAAATCTATATATTTATAAGAAAGTCTTATTAGTCACATCATTTGACTTGAGCACGACTGGAGAAATAGGATAATAAGTTTTAAATATCCCGAAGTACCCACGAGAACGGGTGCGCTGCGGGTGAAATCGCGGGGCACAGCTAGTATTCAATAAAATATAATTATAAAACTTTTTTAGACAAGCATGTGAGAACATGTCTACAGTACCTATTTAGTTACCTGCTATCTGCGTCGTTTGTGAACAGATGCCACGTTGCCTCAGTCCTCTTTTTACGTCAAAGACAAAAAACAACAAAATTTTAATAAAGGGAACCTAAAACTAGATTATAATAAAGGACGTTAACCTAACGCCAGCTTATTCTGTTACGCTGAAGGTATTAATAATTTTCGCATACAATTTTCAAACCCACTTAAAATTAAGTTAAACTGGTGAGCTCTTTAAAACTTTAATCCTGAAGCATGAGACTTTTGAAAGTTTACCATTTTTATGATGACATTAAATGCACTTGCTTTTGTTTAAGATGAATTATGAAAGCGCGAAGTTAAAAAAGAATAAAATTATTATACTAGGAAGTATATAAGTAAATAATAATAATTATTACCTCAGTAGTAGTCATTTTATGATTATAGAATTATGTTTTGCTTTTCAGTTTTGAAGTAGATTTAAAAAAGCAATTAATTTCTGTTAAGTGTGTCACTATCCCACCGCGGGTCATGACGTGTTCCTGCTAGGCATTCACATCACAGCACTCTCCCGCCTCCGCATCGTAGCACACTCCCGCTACCGTATCGTAGCACACTCCCGCCTCCGCATCGTACCACACTCCCGCTACCACATGGTAGCACACTCCCGCCCCGCATCGTAGCACACTCCCACCTCCGCATTGTAGCACAATCCCACCTCCGCATCATAGCATACTCCCGCCTCCTCGTCGTAGCACACTCATAGCCCAAACACAAGGTAATTGCTGTAAACCGTTGAGGAATTCTGTTAACTATCCTTCGTCTTCATCATCAGAAGGTTCCAACATGAGATCGACTCTAGACTTTCATTATATTGTAGTGCTTTGAAATACGTAATCAAAAATTAACAAACGCACTAGTCGCCCCTTCGATTTTTGAAAGTTCCCTCGATTTCACTGGGATGCCATCATCAGATCCGTGTTTCCTTACCATGAGACCACCCTCGACATAATTATAACCTTTCCAACAAAAAAAGAATCATCAAAATTGGTTTACACTCGGAGGAGTGTTCTAAACAGGCTTCCGACTCCTTAAACAGGAGTGTTTTAGAAGTCGTTTAAAAAGAAGTTACTAAATGGTTTACTTTAACTTATTTCATAAGAAATGTGCAATGGTAACATTTGTGACATTTTTTTCTCAGTTCTTAGATAAATAGACTTTAGATAGCAGATTGAAAAAAATCTGTTACTAACCTGATAGGACCTGACATAATTATGTGTCTCAGTAAGAAATCCTAGATATCTTGTTTACTTGGCACAGATTAGTATAATAAAGTATTTGACGGAAGTTATTATGAGACCATGTCGTCTGCCGTAAACCGTGGCGCAGAGTTTGGGGACATTTTGAGAATTTTTGAGACTCGATTCGATTATTGAAAAACATAATCATGTCAATGCACATATTGCGCACCCGATACCTTGACTTTCAGGTACCAATATCGGTCCAAAGTTGTATTAAAAAACCTGTAATCTTATGTATGAAGGAGTATTCTTTTGAAGCGAAGTGTACAAATTCTAAGCAGAATTCCATTGCCCAGCAGGTACCATTGTACCAATTTTGGAGGCCACATGGTCCATTACGTCAAAAGAATAAATGAAAATTGAGAAGACGTCCCTAAGGTTACTTTGGGTCAACTGAATTCTTGGTAAAGTGTGAAAATTCCCACATCCACCCTCTTGATCCGAGTTTATTTAGAGGCACGAAGACCTACGTCACTCTGACAAGAAAGAAATATCTTTATTGTGCATTTAGGATCGACTACGTAATTGAAATTTCATTTTGGAGACCTTCACACGATATTTTTATTGAATCTATTGACTGAACTTCAGATGAAATATTTTGTATTTCAGTATCATAGTAGCTGCATTTTTATTGCACCATTTTTGATTACGAGTATCGGAGATGCCACGGTGCTGCCACAATATTACGATGTTTTTTTTTAGTTTGAAGGCTGGAATAATGGAAATGGTTCTTAGCTGCATATTATTCTGCGGGAGTTAGAGATACTTTTTTGAATTAAAGTTATTAACCATCTGACCCGGCTGTACTTTATCAGTCAATGAATGCTATATGAAACATTCATTTTCTTATTTATCCTTTCAGGACTAAGATATATGAATAAAGAACCAAAAATAGGTCCGGCCGTTCTCGAGTTATCAGTGGTGAAACTGACAAGACTCTCGTGTAGATTTGTTGCTGTATCGTTAAACTAATATTATCGTATCAACAAATATATCGTTAAGTTATCAATATCTTCATTATCCATCCATCCATCCATGAACATCGCTCAACAAAAACAGCAAAACAACTAAACGAAACACCGTAAAAACATGACAGTGTTAGTTTCCAATAAGGTCGGGCTCAAATAAACTTTCCCAAATAGATGAACTTTAGCTGGAATAAATAAAAGACCCCGAGCTTAATTAAATAAAACATAGTGCAGCTTACAAAGCAGTTAGTTCACGCCAATGGGTGTACGGAGAGGGTAATAATTGTGCATTCACTTGCAGTAACTTGGAGAAGCGTGTGTGTTTATATTGAGAAAGATATCTAACTAAAATAATATTTGACAGTACAGTTTTGTATTATATTCGACAATATTGTATATTTTTTCGGTAGATGTAGAATTGGTTTATATTTTTGTACATTGGTATTTGAAACTTTATTACACATTGATCAGCTTATTACCTTACTTTTTTCCATATCTTTCTAGTCTCGCTTCGCGAAAATTCGCTAGTCACCGTTACACCCGAAGTCTGCAATATTGCAAGGAAAACGTTTTACTCACCAGACGAATTTCCTTCATAATAATATCTATGTTATTATAAATATTACAATTTTGCAACAAAAATCTCAATAATACTCTAAAGTTTATTACATTTATAATAGGAAACTTGAACATATATATCATAACCTTTCTCATAAAGTTTAAGACGTCATAACATCTTCAGAGTTTAACAATATTTATATGAATGTACGAGTACCGAAATATTGTCAAAAACTTTTCTATTTGTTTGTACATATATGACGTAATACTCCTAAGTCTAAAAACTATATATAAATTTACGAAGGGAGGTCTGAGTCTGACAGTCATACCGTACGCAGACGATAACATATTAGTATATAATAATTAGCTTAAATATAAATTAGTATATCCCACTGCAGAGCAAATACCTCTACGCTAAACTGAATACATATATAAACCCTTACAAACATGTAGGAATGTTTATAAGGGCTGCACTTTGTTTTGTTCTATCAGTAGCAAAGGGACGTGAAATCGAAGCGATTAACATTTGTTTAAATATACTACAAGTGTAGTAAGGAGTATTAGTTGTAAAGATTTTTAAACGCGCTGTCTTTTGCTATGGAAAACTTTACGTCATCATACGGTGAAATTGTTACAAGATGGAGTCTTTCCAGTAAAAATAATGTTTAGAAGACAAAGCTGTAAACTGTAGCTAGTGTAAATACGTACCAATATTTCTCTACATAATCTTTCTCATCCTTTGTTGAGTAAACGTCGCTTGTAATAGTTTCTTCATTAGCAAGTATTACAGATTCTTTACTTTCTTGACTCGTTATAGCTTAGTGGTCCCAAATTACTCGTTGAAGATTATGGATTTAAACCTTTGGTCTGTCTTATGCTGGTGCAGACACTGTAAATATGTTTGTCTTAATATAGTGTCAAACGGATTTATAAAGCTAGTTATAGTTTTGATGCGTTCATTTTCAATCGAACGACGACCTTTTTTATTCATCTTTGTCTCAATCTTTGACCTTGCTACAAATAATATTTGTAGCAAGGTAGCAGTAGGAAGGTTTGTAGCAAATATATTATATTGAAATGTTTGTAGCAAATATATTATTCTGTTATAATATTAAAGTATTCTTTCGTTTTTCCATCAAACAACGGCTGTTTTCTGCCGGATTCACAACGTTGTGTGGCTAATTTGTATGCTGGTACAATAATGTACATTGTGTATTTGCGGTGGATACCGGATACATTTACACACCCCTTTTATAAACCATAGAACACTCTAAGAAAAACAAAAAGGGCCCGTGGTCCTGTCAAGCTTCTATCACACGTGACTAATGTGTCATGTCAAATTATGAAAACATGAGCCTTATTTTGTTATTATTACCACTCGCCCGTGCTAGACAGACGCATTCATGCGTTTTAATAAAATCTTCTTTGATTAACTTTATCCTAAATTATTCAGCAATATCTACGCTGTACAAAGAGAACATTCAAAGCAAAATCTGTGATCATATCTTAACATCTTTTTGTCTCATTAAAACTCAATGACGTCAATGTTACAATATCAAACGTCAAATAAAATTATCTCAAAACAATTTGGCTTAAATATAAGTCATTTTATTCGAACGACGACAATATTATGTCACTGTCAAAATTTGAAAACGTAAATGGAGTGTTTTACAAATAAATTACGCAATATCAGGGGTGGTTCATGATTTACGTTTACAATAAATGTCTTGTTAAATAACGTTATCGGGGTGCAGGGTAAATACAATTGGTGCTCCTACAGATCGTGATTTTGATAATACCGTTTCAAAGTGCTATATTTTCTTTACAATTTTCAAGGTTGTAACCGTAACAACTTTGCCCGTGATTCCCCAAGTGGACTAATGAGGTGTAACGGTCAATGACCTGATATTATTTGTTATATTGAGTAGATGAAAATGGAAATACAAATTTAATATTTGTACTACAGTATGTGTCTAGAGACACATACTGTAGTACAATAGGTTCTATTTTAGAATTAACGAAGTAAAAGAATATCTCTTAACGATTGGTAGACTAATCTGTGGTCTATCATTTACATACCACTTGGTCTTCTTATCCACCACTTGGTCAAAACTGGTATTGATAATGACACAAGCGCATGATCGATCAGGCATTTAACCTTAATGTAAATATAGTATGACATAACGATACCTTTTTATCATACTATACTATGTTTAGAATCGTGGTACCGTACGATCGAATTAGGGACTATTTTAATTCAACTCGCTTCTTACATATAATAGGCGTTTTTGATGTTAAGATTAAGCGAGTTTACAAGCTGTGAGCAAGCAAATTTCAAAGAAAAAATATACAACAGAAAGTGAGCGTGCGTCAATTCACTTACTGCACCAAAAATAATAATTTTCGCATTTATTTTCCAATTTATCCAACAGCTTAGTCTAAACCAATATCCACATTTCATTCTTGTCTAAACACACCACGCCACGAAAATATTTCCCGAATGATTTATGAACAATACTATTTCATGCAATAATAATATTGGAAAAATTTGTAGCCACTTGCGCCTCATTCAATATTTACTTCTCACGTCCGTCGGATAAAAATCAAAACGAATTCAGTTTTGATATTTCAATTTAATGCTTTCAATGGAAGGTCGAGGGGAAATGGAAAATATTTTTAAAGTTTTGATATGAAATATTTGTTTATTGCATTTTGTCCAACAGATAGTTTAGGGTATCAATAAACTTGCAATACTTGTTAGATTATATTTGTGTTCCAAATAAACTTAACCCTTTTCTCTGTTAAAAGCGTTCCTCAGAAATAGACGTCCAAGATTCCAATGTTTGTCCTAAATAAACAGTCAGAGTTAATGAGTAAGAAAAACATTCCTTTCTCGATATAACTTGGCAAAATAAACAATGTATTTCACCGTACGGAGGTGCTCCGATACCAATCAAATTTCAATTAACAATGAACATAGTAACGTGGTCATTGCATGTTGAAGACAGGAGATTGCCTGCTAATTAGCAATGCAAGATATTCCCAAGCCCGGACCTAATCAACCGAATGCCTACAATTTGTCTGCGATAAATGCAACTCGTTCTAATTGCTTTTCAAGTGTTTTAATTGTTTTTTAAAGGTACCACAAGTTACAAAAGGTAGGTAAATATGCTCATTTTTCTTTATACATTTTAAAATATTGATATCTGTGTTATATTCTAAAATAACGTATACTACTAACAAGACAATATCATGATTAATCAAAGACAGCAAGCGTTGATAACGCCAAATCCTTTTCACTGTACTAAATATTGTACTAAATGTTAGAAGAGAGGTAGGTCGTTGACCATAAGTAAAAGATATACAGACACCTTAATACATAGTACCGTGTCCAGTAAAACCACTGAAATAGTACAGCAACATCCTCATTTAACTAAAATATACACAACAGCAGCTCAACTTGCTCTATTTTGTTTAAAAGGAGGGCAGAAAAACAAAATAAATTATCTCAAACAACCATCTATTTCCACCTTAAAATTATAACCCTTTTACCCGGCCCAAGTGGCACAAATGAAAATAATTTAACATTAGAAAATAGGTACTGACGTCACAAAGGGTCCATACCTATTTGTTGTGCCAGTGTTGCCACTAAGTAGAAGTTTACCCAAATTTAGGTGGAAAAGTTGGAGGGTGCAAGACAGTCCGTTCGGTATTGCCATTTTACGAATTGTATCTTTAAAACCCTTTTCTATCGGATAGGTGGGAGATGCTTATTGAGTCCTTCTGTTGTGTTCAGAAGCGTGACATTTAGTATTAAGCCCCTTTTTATATGAAGTCGGCAACTATTTACTAAGGCCCGGACCGGAACGCAAATACATGGGTCTAATTTAACAGGAATACTAGCGGCTTCCTATGACTCTACTTTTACGAAACTCATGTTAAATTAACTTTGGATAGAAACTTAGATATATTTAAAACGTAGCTCAAAGTAAGCTGTCTGAATAAGACGCAGTCAAGTGTGGGTGTGGGCATTTAGGTGTCGTTTAGCTTGAGCGAGTTTACAAGCTGTGCCAGTGAGTTCAATCGAACGCGAGCGAGTGATTTCGTGCAATTGTTAACCTGTGTTCTTAACATACTAGCGTCTATTAAAATTCTTTTCATTTCAAAATGTTTACTAGAATACGTATAACGTTAAATAACCACAGGGCACAAATAGTTATTTCATCGAAAACTACTCCTTTAAGCATGTTGTACTTTTAAGCTATTGCATAGCTTCTATCGCGGGCCTTGAGCGCGGGGACCGAATCCAGCAATTCCGTAATGAAAAAACCTCACGTGAAAAAACCTCACGCTCCCCACTAACGCCATCTAGTGATACAAAAAATAACTATGCAATAGCTTTTCCGCGGCAGTCCCCGAGTGCCACACGTCTTTTTTCTATTATATTTTTATCACAAATTTGAGTTTTCTAGAATATTCTACAACTACAAGATTTCTAATAAAAATTCACATACTCGTACTCTTAATAGTAAATCTAATCCAAGTTATGTTCTATGAAATACCGCACATTGCTTCTTAGAAAATTTCATGAACTTAATCTATATAGTTCACATATTCTTAATTAAAGTTTTCCTCGTAAGCTCATGTAAACTCTGAAATTCCTTGAATAATGTAAGCCGATTAAAGTTAGAATCAATATTAAGATAATGGTATATTAACTTATGTTGGTGTGTTAGTTTGTTTATAGGAATATTTAAAACTAGTCACGCCCCGCGGTGTTACCCGCGTTGTACCCGTTCCTGCGGGGATTTCGGGATTAAATGTATGCCATGTGTTATTCTGATATGTTACTTATATTACTGTTTAGTTTCGTACAAATCCATCGAGTAGATTTTTTGTGAAAGAGTTTCAAACATCCATACATCCATACATTCATCCATCCTCACAAACTTTCGCATTAATAATATTAGTAAAATATTTTAACGATCCTTTTAAGGTATAATTACGGAAGTTGTTTGTCTAATGAGGTCGCTGAACTTGTGTGAGTATAGGTAGATACTTCTATCACAGAACCTTTGTCTTTACACTACATTTTCTGCCAAATGCGAGCACCTGCTGCAAAGGTGGCAGCTGCACCTGCAGTCCCTCGCCGACTGCGGCCGACTACAGCATTCTTTATGCTGTTGCGGTCATAGCATGTTGCATGCACCCTTTTAGTGCTTTTGGAAAAATAATCACTTTAATTGTCTCATTAATCTTAAAATGAAGTAAAGAGCTATATTCCGACTCGAGTGAAACCGCAGGAAACGTAAAGCACACTTCAGAAATAGAAACTGCAAATTCTTACGTAACCATCCACTGAACCATATTCAAACTAACCGTCCTAATAACGCCACTAACCCGAAACGCCACTATTTTACCTAATTTTCCAAGTTTATTCTATACTTAATACCATATAATATGCGGCAGTGTTTGTGCTAAGATAATAGGATGTGTGACGACTCGGGTTCGTTTAGACGTGACGCCGCCCGTGTCGGTGTAAAATGTACTCTATGTAGAGTTATGTGGTAATGAACTGAGGGCATCTTAGTTTGAAGTTAGTTAAGTACTCGTACTCCCATAATAAGGGAGTGGTTAATGAGGCGTTTGTGTTTGATATTAAGGGTTACATGTTTTGTAGTCTTCATGGTTTATCAAATGTCGATAATAAATGTACGTCTAGACTCTAGAGGTCTGTGGATGCTTTCAGGATGAGTATGTACTTGAATGGGTGGCCGATAGTGGCTTTTCTATCTGAGCGCTACCGTGTTTCGGAGGGCACGTTAAATCGGTCTCAGTTGTTGCAATCGTTAGACCATGTCGGAGGCCTTTAGGCGGTCTAAAAACTCCGACACCAGGGTTGACCACTGACCTGCTCTAACTTACTTACTACTATGTACTCATCTTAGTCCAAACACTTCTGATTTATGAAGACCCAAAAAGGTAGTATTCTATAGATAAGTTTAAAGATTTATACCGGTAATTGTTGGAAGATTGACTTAATACAGACTTGTTTGCATCACAGTCTAAACATTGTCTAGCCTATATGTTGTACGTCTTTCACCGCACGTAGTACGCAGTAAACGACATATTATTACACTTACTATATTGGTTATAAGTACTTTTTCAAATTTAAAAATAAATATTTTAAAAAAATATTCAAAGTATTAACCGTTTATTTTTAAAAGACTGGAGTGCCTTAGTATTCTTAGAGAGTCTAGCCAAGAGTGGTCGTAGTCATAATATCAACAGAAAATGGTCCCTCTTTTAACCACTTGTCTCGAAAAGTTTCGTTGGTGGAAAAAACCTTACAACAGCGGAATATCGGCTCGCTAATAAAACATGTGCCAACTGAATGGACATCTTATACCATTGAAGTGAATCCAGGCTATAGATTGGTACCTTTTGTTCGATGTCGGATAAAAGATTGTGTTTCGTTTAGCCTGTGTGCGTACAATTGAGATTCTTGTTGAATTTATTTGGTATCCATGTCCAATTGAATAGTAAGGTTGAGACTCATAGATCTATTGTGTGTAGGAAAAAGTCGTACAAGTTTCCAGGATCGATGGATGGATGTTTGTTGTTTATAAATATAGGTAACGTACAAGGTGGTTCGTTGAATTTTTTTTACACTTACCAATTCAATAGTGGACGAAATGTTTGCAGTTATGATCAGTTCTCGCCAAACTATTATCGAGTTAATTGGACAAAACCCTTTTTATTGTATAATTCTAAGATTAAAGGTGGATTACACAAGAACTTTTAAATCTATTTGGTCGAAGAAGAACTTATAAATATGTTTGAGAAACAAAGGCTGTTTGTTCAAAATTTTATCTTATATTGCACGAAATAGAACACTATTTAGAATGAACGTCATTTGTTTATTAAACATTATTATTTGAATGCTTATGCAATCCGTTCTAGGAACTAATGTTGGATCATATTACAACAATAAATCATAATTAATGTCCAAATTAAACTAATTACGTAACCTTCTTTTGTACATCACGTCCTTAAGTTAAATCAAAATGCATAATGGAGTAATCACTGATAATACAGGTTTTACTAGCTTAGGTATCAGTTGGTCAACCTTCTAGAGATAAATACGAACGAAAATGTAATTTGTAGTCACAGTGTATGTATATTTTTGTTGCAATAAACTATTTATTATTACCGTGTTTCTCCTTGGAGTCACGGGACAAGCCCGGTCTTTTTGAGAGGCATGCGAGGCGATACAGATCCAACTCGTAGAGGCCCTTTGGAGATGTTTAATGTAGTGGATTACAACTGCAGGGACACACTCCCGACCACATCCATACAACATGTCCGGGAATGTGTACCTGCAGAAGTAGGGACTATTGTAAGTAGAAATTATTATTTTATTATTATGAATTCCTGCATCTACAGAACTTAAACGTAATGATTTCCTGATATAGATGGCTCGCATAACACCCTATCTTACTTGTAGGAACGAGAATGCTGATAATACCTACTGCTATGACCTACAATAACTATTATTGAATTATGTAAGCTTGACTAAAAAAGCTACACATGTATAGATATCTACTGACGCTTGATACTGAGATGAATATTAATTTGATTTAACGTTTAATTACAGTGTTACGTCCAATCAGTGGGGAGTCTAATCGTAGGTAACCATTTATAATTATTTTACCATATTGGCCTACATAATGCACATTCATACAGCAACGAGAACAGTGACTAACAAATTTCTTTTTAACAAATTGATCATATTATGAGCTTTTACTAATGTTACTATACTTTGGTACAAAAAAGAATCGTCAGTCGGTTTCACTCACATTTATCGAGGAACCATCCTAAAAATAATTTAAAATATAGGACAATGCTTTGTTAGCAACAACTTAAATTATAAGATTGTTTATCAAAGAGCTTTCAAATGGATAAAATTAATAGATAATAACAAAAACAGAATAAAACTCCCGAGATCTATAAGAGATTCTTTACTTTGAATATTTAATACCGGAACGTCATTTTCTGTTCCTCATTTTATATTATACTAAGCCGTTTTAATTTATGTAGGTTCAGATAAAAGTACCTCGATTACTTAGCGAGCTCTAAAATAATAAGCTTCCTTAAATTATAATCTACACAGGAAGGGCTCAGGGCGGATATTTTTTATAAAATGATTAAAAATTTCATTAACATTTCATTCGTAGATTATGGCTTTCATAACCTATTTCATGATTAGTTTTTATGGACAGTGAATGAGTAAACAAATAAACAAATGAATGAATGAATAGAAAAGGTACTTCCGTAGGTATACTGTCAATACCGTCCTCCTGAACATCTGTAGGGAGATAGTCGGTTATTAACCGACTTTAAACACCGAAGGAGGATATATTCGATCGTTATATTCGATCGTTATTTTTTTGTTTTTTAAGTTTTGTGCAACGTCCCACACACTACCCAGTCAACTAACATTTTGTGGCAGCCCACTTAAAAAAAAGATAAAAACAGGCTACGATAGCCGACTAAAGAGGGCAGGTTTTTAATTTAAACATCACCTAAGGTCGCCTATGAATTGAATCATCCCCTCTCAAACCTCCGACAACGTTAATTTCAACAAAGTACAATTCAAAGCAGAAACATAATATTAATAAAACTATCGGTTAACATACTTACTTACTAAATTATACGCAACACTATGTTAAAAGCCGCACAACTAAACGTAACGTGAAAACTTTGACACTACATAACTCACACTTCATATTATTTCACTCATATTCCCGTAGGGAGTTAAACCATCGAACTAACATCATTCTTACTTTATGACAAACATACATTTTAACCCTCTATAAATCTCACTTCACTCTATTTGGAGGTTAGGGCTGAACTGTACATAGCTTTTCCTAGTTAGACTCATAATTTCGCAAATCAATTTGTGCAGTGATTGGAAACGTTAAGCTTCACCAAAAGAAAAAATAATGCTATTATTAAGAACACTTTAGCTATCAAATGGTTTGCCACTTTCTGACCTACGCAGTTTTCCGAAGAGCAAAAGAGACAAAAGACAATAAAGTGTTTTAGTTACACGCCAATAAGGCGGTAAAAGTAATGTAAATAGATGGTTCAATGATTTCGGTCGCGAGTAAACATGTTTCCTACTTTTCAAACATGGCTCGAGAGTTTGAGATCACCCACCCGCAGTAGCCAAAGGTGGTGATTATACCTAATCCTCCTGACCGCACTGATATCTTCGGTGCGATGAGAGGCCAGAGGTCTTTGTCTAGCAGTGGGACATTACAAGTTCTGATAAACAAAACTATTACTATTGTTGTTTGTTAACAATCCTTACCACCGGTTTTTTTTCGGTATGATAGATACACTTTATTTATTTTATTGATTGTCTTAATATATTCCAGAAATGTCAAGTGTCTAGTACTATTCTATTATTAATCCTTATTACTCCAAAACAGGGCTTGTGTAAATGAAACCTCAGAAGTGACTATTATATTTTTCCGCTCAAGAAACTCACTGTGATTCGCACCTTAAAACCATCTCGGCATATTTTGTGAAACAAAACCGTCGTAGTATTATTAACCTTAATGCTATTGTTTTAAGGTTGGAATGCATAGATAAGAGTAGCTCTGTAACCATTTCGCTTGCCGTTTTGTTTGTGAATGCTGGTCTACTCCCATGCGAATGCTCATTGCTTTGTATTGGTACAAGTTAGAAGAAAAATAACAAATAAGAAAAAATATTTATATTCTTTTTAAATGTCTTTACTACAGTAGCCGGATTGACCTCATGCGAGTCTATTTGGATCGTGTACAGTCGAATGTCTAATTGGACTTAGCTCGTATCTTGGGGTTTCTACAATATAAAGGGCCCAGCATTATCAGTTGGATAGTATTTGTAGAATAACAAAGCTGATCCAAAGCTGGAATGAACTAGTTCTACTTCATTCGATCGATTCATAATGTCCAAACACCATTTGCTTCGGCATTGATTGTAGCTTTGCCATGTCTGTGTTATTGAAGGAAGCCTATTGAAGGAAGGCTTTGAAGACGTGAGAAAAGTACAACTGAACTTTCAAAATGTACAAACCCAAAAGGTAAATATGTAATGTTTGAGAGTAACTTGCGATGAGTTACATCAGGATTTATTTACCTACTGAATCACTGCCAGACAAACATGAACTCTATTCCATCGAGATAAAATAAATATTTATGGAAAAAAATATCTCAAATCACATGCATGTAAAAACAGCCTACGATTTAAACCACATCCCAAAACTAGACACTGCCGACATTGTGGTCTGAGTTAATTAACAACTGAAAACTTGGAACAATACTGTCGAGTGTTTAGAAATCATTCCTAAATTATACAACAACTAACATTATCCCCGTGTTTACTTCTAAACTAGAGGAAGTTCGGATTGCATAGAGCAAGGTTTTCTACGTAAGTTATCACTTTTAAAAGAACAAGTGGTAGTTTTTGGGGTCCGTACCCATAGGGTAAAAACGGGACCCTATTACTGAGACTTCGCTATCCGTCCCTCCGTCTGTCCGTCTGTCACCAGGCTGTATCTCAAGAACGATGATAGCTAGACAGTTGATATTTTCACAGATGATGTATTTCTATTGCCGCTATAACAACAAATAAAAATAAAATAAAACAAATATTCAAGGGGGGCTCCCATACAAGAAACGTGATTTTTTTGCCGTTTTTAAAGTACTGAACCCTCCGTGCGCGAGTACTACTAGCACTTGGCCGGTTTTTTTAATCTTTTTAAGCTATAGATTCCAAACTTTTATAAGCAAGCCTGTCTGATACCCTCAGTGACAAGCAATGGCAACGTGCAGCTCGGCCCCCACTTGGGTGGGTGGCCAATAGTGGCATTTCTATCTGGGTATCTGGGCGCTACCGTGCTTCGGAGGTCACTTTAAGCAGTCGGTCCCGGTGGTTTCAACGTTAGGCCATGTCAGCTTTAAGGCGGTCCAAGAACTCTGACACCAGGGTTGACCACTAACCTCCTAAAATGAATGAATGAGTTAAAGATGCTCGGCATCTTAGAAAGCAATAAAGGAAAGTAAAGTGAAGTATCTACCTATTTTACCTATACTGCATGGCGAATGCCTCCAAATGGGACATTTTAGGCTACTTACTCGTCTTGTCATATTCATCGCCAACCCGCAGTTGTTACGCCCCTCACACTGTACTGATGTCAGAGATGTGAGATGAGAAGCCTTTGTCCAGCAGTGGGACATTACAAGCTGACACACTAGATTGGTAATGGTATTAACATTTAAAATGAGCAGTCAGTTTCCATTCGCTCCTCAGATACCGGATCAAAGCAAGCCTAAGTTTAGCTAGGAGTAATTAATTTTATTGGTTCATAGAAACTCCGGGGACTTCGTTCATACTCTAGATTGAAGTTTAGCTTCTGTTGAAAAACTATTATTGGAGATGTTACAAGTATGAGTATTATGTAACTATCCGTTAGTATTACCTAGTATTATATAAGTGTCTGGTACTTAGCTGTTCATTTTACTTGTTAAGTGGCACAGTTTGAGTTGCCTGTTATTAAATTTAATAAAGTATTTTCAAGTTGCCGTTACTTGATGTTTGATTTTACATTGAAGTTATTATTACCTGTATTAAGAGTTGACAAATAATTTGTAATTTAATAAAAATCTTGATTGAAAACTATAGTAATGACATAGTATCATAAATGCGAAAGAAAATCTATCACACTCTCACGCCTAAGCCATAAAACTGATTTTGATGACCACCCAGATACTCAGGGAAAGAAAATACACCAATTTTTATCCCGAAATTCCCAAAAGAACGTTGAAAGTAAACCGCGGGAAACAAACAACATTCCCTTAAACACATCATCCTCAAAATAGTTTAATAACACATACATCCACACGCCCAAAGCCTACTGAGTCATTAGACCTAATAAAACAGCGGCAGTGATGCTAACCCTCTCGGTATTCGATGACAACGTTAGATATTGTTGGTCGTAATATAATTTAAACTCGCGCCTCTTCACAATAGAAGCGAAACTTTAGCCAAAGCCGTATCGATTTAGCGTTAGCAGTGAAAAGCCATATTATATTTAAAGTATCTTTTGTGTAGGGGTTGGTGTCAATGAGGAGGTTGCGTGGATAGAGGGGTATGATATTTGGGGCAATTGAAGTTTTTGGGAAGAAATAGGTTAGTATATGTCATGATATTATGCTCTAGTAATAAATCGAATCCTAATTTTAAGTAATATTAGATTTAGTTTTGTGTTCTATTAATTAAGTTTTCTGTAAAAAATTCTTGAAAAAGGCAATAAACATGTTTTTATTTATTTATTTATTTTACTAATATTATAAATGTGAAAGTTTGTATGTACGAGTATGTATGTATGTTTCTTAATCTTTCTCGAAAAAGCTACTGGACGGATTTGGATGAAACTTTACAGTAATATAGGTTATACATCAGAATAACACATTGGATTTAATTAGACATTTTATCCCCGCGGGAACGGGTACAACGCGGGTAATACCGCGGGGCGTGGCTAGTTAATAAAAAGCTCACTTACTTAACGTGCCATGCGTGCAATTTCCAACACATAATGTGTGTCAAGTGCTACCAAGTGCTACCAAGTGCTACCAAATCAAAACTCAATAGACATTTATCGGTGTTTACATACATTATTTATGATTTTCCTTCACTACATAGTATAAAACAAAGTCGCGTCTGTTTGTCTGTATGCTTAAATCTTTAAAATTACGCAACGGATTTTGATGCGGTTTTTTGTAATAGGTAGAGTGATTCAAGAGGAAGGTTTTTATGTAAAAAAAATCCCGAAATTCTCACGGGAACGGGCACAACGCGGGTAAAACCGCGGGGCGCTGCTAGTCTATAAATATAACACAAGAATTACGGAGATTAAAGGCCTTATTAATAAACGCTTACTAGCAACATTTAACTTATCAAATGGTTTGTCCCTTTCTGACGTACGCTATTTTCCAAAGAGCAAAAGAGACAAAACACTCACTTACAGTGTTTTAGTTAGATGTTTATGAATAAGACAGTATATCTACTATTTTACTTAACAAAGGATTGAAAATCAGCTCCTAACTAAAATTATAAGTCATACTTTTACCTGGTCGCGGCCATCATCACGGTACCGTGGCACGTTTACTGTAATAACGCTGACCTACAAATTGGAGGCTGCAGGTGTAAGTGTAGCCGACATGCAATTTGTATCGTGTAAACATAACAGCGAAGAAATATCTTAGCTTCCTTTAGAGTAGATTCCGAGATTTAGTTTTAATTTCTATCTGTGTTGTTGTGTTGTGACGTCACGTCGCGACCCACTACGGAAATACATACGCTAATCTATATAGGTATTTGAAAAATCACTGAAATCTGTTACAGATTGCGTAATTTTAATTATATACTTATACTCGTAGTATCGGACTTGGTTGGGTGCTCTATGATGTCGAACGTAGATGGAAATTAAAAAGATTATATATCTTAAAACCTACAGCCTGAGTCAAATTTAATTTTTCGTTATAAAGGCTAAACGGTCTTAAGTGTAAAATGTTTTTGATGGACTAAGTGATACTCTAGATTGCTTTTTGTCGTTATCAGCGGTTGCGGTTTCCCGCGGTATCACCCGTAATCTCAATAGATGGAGCTGGAATACACATTGTCTTTATTTTCAAAGGTTTACAGTGGCCTGGGGTCGCGCTCATATATTTTGTTGTCTATGTAATCAAACGTATTTTTAATATTAGTATCTATAATTATTTTTAATATTAGTATCTATAGTAAATTCGGGGGGACAGGCCTCGTTAGCATTGTGCTGCAACCTGTCTAGGAGACGGTAAACTCCAAAATCAAACCTGGGGAGATGGACCTCATCAGCTATGGACGGCAACCCGTCTAGGAGAAGGACACTCCGAAATTAAACCAACTAGTACGGGGCAGCAGCCGTATTAAAACTGACAGAAGGCCGAAGAAAAATAAATTCGGTAGGGCTTCTGATCAGACATTAAGAGGCGGTACGCCGGCTCTTAAACTGCGGTGCAGAAAGCAACGGGAAACTACTGCACAACTCCTCCCAAACAAATGAAAATGATGCAGACACCAATAAGTAGTAACGTTCTTGACAACGGGCTTCCACGATGTAACATGCCGTGGCGGTCCGAGTCCGGCAGGGGTAGGAGCAAGGCTACTTCGGTCGTCATCCAGCGAAATCCTTGTCACATCGGGACGTGGAATGTGCGCACATTACTGGCGCCAGGAAAGATAGAGGAAGTAACGAGGGAAATGAAGAGGTTAGGGTTAGATATATTGGGGTTGTGTGAAGTTAGGTGGGAAGGAAGTGGAGACTACTGGAGCGATGAATATAGGATAATATATACTGGGGAAACACAGGGGAAGAATGGTACAGCTATAGTTCTAAATAAAAAATGGGGTATGCAAGTAGAAAATACAATTCATTTTAGTGACAGAATTACAGCTTTAAAAATAAAATCAGAACCAATAGATACTTTTATCATTCAAGTTTACATGCCGACCGGGAGTCATCCAGATGAAGAAATAGAAGAAATATACGAACAATAAGATACTATAATGGATTCAGTAAAAGAGCGGGACAATTTAATTGTAATGGGAGATTTCAATGCTGTAGTTGGAGAGGGTAGGGAGGGCAATACTGTAGGGAAATTTGGGTTAGGAAATAGAAATGAAAGGGGTAATAGATTAATACAGTTCTGTGGGGAATATAATATAATTTGACAATTTTGAACACAAATTTTGAACAACCCAAGAGAAGACGGTATACTTGGAAAATGCCAGGAAACATAGGTCGGTACCAATTAGATTATATATTAGCTAGAATCAAATATAAAAATATGGCTGTCAACTGTAAAGCATACCCAGGAGCGGATTTAAATACTGATCATAATTTAGTCATTAGCAAATTAAATATCAAAGTTAATAAAGTCAAGAGAACAAATAAAACCAAAAATATAGATCTCAAACAATTACAAAATAAGTGCAATAATAGAAGTAAATATAGTAATTTATTAGATAATAGAATAAATGAATATGTAGATAAAAACAGTACACTAAATAATAATAATATAGAAACGAAATGGTGCAATATTAGAGATATTTTAAAGAATAGTGCCGAAGAATGTTTAAAACAAGAATTAATTAAGCCTAGAAAGAAATGGTTAGACAAAGAGATTACAGAACTTATGTTAGAGAGAAGGAAATATCGAAATAAAGAAGATAACAATAGCATAAAGAAATACAAAAAACTAACTAACAGGATAACTCTAAAATGTAGAGAACGTAGAGAAAAAGATATAGAACAGGATTGCAATAGTATAGACCATTATATGAAAATAGGAAAAACCGATGTAGCTTACAATATCATAAAAAGGTTAGGGAAAAAATACAAGAAAAAATCCACTGCCATTTTAGATGAAAACAATAAATTGCTTGTAGATAACAAAGATGTACTTAGTAGGTGGGAGAGATATGTCGAAAGTTTATATAACGGGGAAGGATTAATTGAACAAGATATAGAGAACATAAGAGAAGTAGAAAATGACAACCTTGGTCCAACTATTTTAAGAGAGGAGTTTGATTTAGCCTTAAATAATATAAAAAATGGTAAAGCAGCAGGAGATGATGGCCTATTCATAGAATTGATAAAGTATTCAGATAGTGAGGTATTATTAGAGGAAATTTTCAAAATCACAAAATGTATATATGAGACAGGAATTATACCGGAAGATTTTACAAACACAAAAACAGTTACTCTACCTAAAAAAGCTAATACTTTCAAATGCGAGGAACATAGAACGCTTAGTTTAATATCACACACTTCAAAAATACTACTAAAAATCATCCAAAATAGGATTAGGGCAAAAATAGAATTTAATTTAGGGAATGATCAATACGGGTTTAGGAAACACAAAGGTACTAGGGAAGCAATTTTAGCATTAAGAATCATTTTGGACAGAAGATTGGACTTAGGAATAAATACATATATAGCATTTGTCGATCTAGAAAAAGCGTTTGATAAAGTTAATTGGAAAAAGATGATGGCTTAAAAAATATAGGAGTAGATTTCAGGGACAGGAACATAATATACCAGTTATATAAGAATCAGAATACGATAATTGAAGTAGGAAATGAAAAGGGAAAAGCAAAGATTAGGCAAGGAGTCCGACAAGGATGTCCGCTCTCACCGCTCATATTTAATATATTTATAGAAGCAGCAATTAGAGAAATAAATAAAAAAATAGATATAGGGGTTAAATTCAACGGAGAAACTATTAAATTCATAAGATTTGCAGACGATATAGCGGTTGTAGCAGAAACGCAGCTACAACTAGAACAAATTCTTAAAATTATGGACTCAGTATTCAAAAAGTTTTTACTTACAATTAATACAAATAAAACTAAAATACTCATAACCTCAAAACATATAATAAACCCACAAGAAACTTTAGTCATAAATAACAAAAATATTGAAATAGTAAATAAATTCATGTATCTGGGTAGTTACATCACGTCAGACTCCAGATGTACCTTAGATATCAAAACCAGGATAGCAATAGCAAAGCAGGCTTTTCACAATAAAAAATATTTACTTTCGTCCAAAATATCTAGAAAGGTAAAGAAAATGTTTATAAAATCATATATTTGGAGTATAGCTTTGTACGGATGTGAGACGTGGACGATGACTCAGCGGGATAGAGAGAGGTTGGAAGCATTTGAGATGTGGTGTTGGCGTAGGATGGAAAGGATTAGTTGGACCGAAAGGGTGACAAATGAAGAAGTATTAGAATTGGTGAGAGAGAGTAGAACATTACTTGAGACAATAGAAAATAGGAGAGGGAAGATGATAGGACATCTCATACGACATGACAGATACATTAATAATATCATGGAAGGAAAAATTGAAGGAAAGCGAGGTAGGGGAAGGCCTAGAATCAGTTACATGAGTCAGATTAAAGAAAAAGTGTCTGTCATGTCGTATAGAGAAGTGAAGGAACTTGCACTGAATAGGAATAGATGGAGAAGTCTGCATCGGACTCACCGACAAGAGCCTTGCTCTTAAATTTATGATGATGATCTATAATAAGTGTTGCATTATTCATAATGTCCATAAACAACAGTCTTCCTAGTTCTCAGATAGAAGTCTTCTCTTATTTTTTCATTCCTACAGACCTCGATGACTTTTCTTAAATGAAACCTATTTTTTTCTTTGTTACTTAATTCAGAAAGAAACTGTTTCAACGTCGGTAATATTTTCTTAATGAAACAAGTTAATTAAACAGCGGACTTTCATGTTTTTATACTGAACTTAATTTATTTTAATAATAAGTATAACGTTATTTCATTTGTTTAATAATTATGTGGTTAATCTATGGAGGTAAACAAGGTTTTATATTCTACAAACGGTATGGAAGTTGATAATTCTGAATTATTATTAATCAATAATCTATACTAATATTATAAAGCTGAAGAGTTTGTTTTGTTTGTTTGTTTGTTTGTTTGTTTAAACGCGCTAATCTCAGAAACTACTGAACCGATTTGAATAATTCTTTCACTGTTAGATAGTCTATTTATCGAGGAAGGCTATAGGCTACATTTTATCCCGGATTTTCTACGGGAACGGGCACAACGCGGGTAAAACCGCGGGGCGCTGCTAGTTAATTAATATTTAAGTTCGTTTCGATTGTTGTGTTTGGACATTGAGGGTGCTTTTCTACCCGAGTTGTGCCACGTCCATTGGTTATTGATTATGCTATATTAAGTATACATCACTCGTATCAAATATATAAAAAACGTAGCACTGAATATACACAGCGTGCACATACCTAGTGGAAAGATTATTTATTTTCAAAGTCACTCAACACTACAGTAAATATAACTATGTAGTTACAGAGACTACGCAAAATGGACGCATTAAGGACATTTAATTGTGGAAGAAGCGGCCAACAATAACAGTAGTTACATAATAATTTAATACTACTGGAGTACCAAACTACTTACTACTATTAAAACTGCGACATAGTTAAAGTCGGCCAAATGCATGAATTAACAGCAAGATATGAATCCATAACTCTACCGTATTATAATAGTACGTCAAAATCATTTTAAACAAGTCATCAATCAACAAATCACAGAACTCCGTGATTGACACGTTACAGTTTCAAAATTGTATTTACAATGTTGCCGTGTCGTCGTACAACCATAACGTTTTTGAATAGCCCTTTACGACCAACTTTTATACGACATTGATTACCGTTCACTACGCTACACTATTAAAACGCGGAAGTATTTATTTCTAGCAACACAATAACAATAAAAATGACATATGGCGTAATAAAATCACCTAAGATTATCCGTATTGAAAACGCGAAGTTCGGCAAAGGCACGCGAGTCCCCGGAATAAAAACTGTCAGAGATATAAAACTTATACAGATGCGCAGTAAATGTAACGGTCCATTAATGTTTATGGATTTTTGTGATTAATTAACTTAAAATGTTTTCTTCAAGATGCATTAGTTAATGACTTTTCTTATTGCTTACATGTTATATAAATGTAAGGCAACCCTGACCCACTCTTTAACGCCAAATCACTAATTTCGACCTATTTTTAGATAGTAGATTAAGTTTTCACACTTTTCCTATGGCAATAAATACCAAATTTTGGTAACATAAACACGAGAAAGTTTATATTTATAAAATTTAACATTAGTATCGAATTAGGTATGCTATCTGAAATAAGTAATTTAGCAGACCACGCAGACGGTGGCGAGATGAACTGGACGCCTACAAGAGGGACTGGCAATTGGTGGCCCAAAATCGAGAAGAGTGGCGGGAATGGGGGGAGGCCTTTGCCCAGCAGTGGGACAATACGTGCTAAGTCACAGTAACAGTAATTGGGACCGACCGACGTAAGTATTGAACGACATAACTTTAGTGTAGCCTGACATACGAAGATCATACGAAGAAACAGTAAGTAAGCGACCTCGTCGCTTATCATTATATTACAAACTCCACCATACAACACACCCACTTTAACGACATCGGTCAGTTTGGAACTCAATCACGCATCAAACATCCATCTATAATATTTGATATTCAATGGCTGTGGTTATGGCTCCAATATACTGAGATTTGTGGCATGAGTGGCCCACCATTATGTAGGCCATTGTAGGCCACTGTAGGCCATTGAAGTAGTGAAACGCAGTCACAAAGGGAGCAGGCCACTTAAACGCCACTTACTTCGGTTTCTTGGCATTCTCTCCGACTGTATCGCACTCATTCTGGTTAACCTAATGAATGTCCGTGTTATATATCGACTTATGTTCGAGTTCAAAGATTGTAATGGTTCAATCTACGCGATTGTTGTTGATAATTTGTTGACATGCTCATGTATAGAGAAACAAAGAACTACGGAGTCGTATTTAATTTGTTTAAAAGTATGTATGTGGTATGTAAGTTTGTATGCATATCCTATAATATCTAGATAGATATTAGCAGCAAAATATTACTACAATAATTATAAGTCTAGTGTCATGTTTGAAAAGTAGGAAACATTAGTAGGGAATTTAACCCGGGACCTCAATCTTGTCAGGCGAATGCACATACCACTAGACCACTGAGGCGTTTTAATTTATAATCCATCATTTATTAATCTACTAAGCAGCAGTAATACAACATTGAACATACACCAGTATTTAATATTATTCGCAAACGTTAATTATAAAGACTTATTCAAAGACTTGAAGCAAAACAGTTTGATTCATAGAAAATTCTCAGAACTCTGCATTGAAGCAGATATACCTTATCGTCTCGTCCTCGCTATTGACTATACTACGAAAGGATCTTTCAAATAAATTCAACTGGTTTTATACTTAAAATGCTACATCTACTTATTTACGGAAAAAATGAAATCTATACTAATATTATAAAGCTGAAGAGTTTGTTTTGTTTGTTTGTTTGTTTGTTTGTTTAAACGCGCTAATCTCAGAAACTACTGAACCGATTTGAATAATTATTTCACTGTTAGATAGTCTATTTATCGAGGAAGGATATAGGCTACATTTTATCCCGGATTTCCTACGGGAACGGGCACAACGCGGGTAAAACCGCGGGGCGCTGCTAGTGAGCAATAATCTTGTACTTTGACGACACTTTGTCCAGTGGTGGATATTAAAAAAATATTGGTTATTTATTTATCTTCATAAAGTGTTATGAACATTCAGTGAGTTTAAAATTTGCTAGTTGATGAATTGGAAAAACAATGTCTGGGTTTCATATTCATAAAATCTGCTCTTTTCACACCCATGGACTTGGACTTGGTCTACCGCTATGTGCAACATGCGGTGAAGACTACATTGAAAAAGATAAAAATTCAAATGTCAACGCATATTAGATGCACCAAACGGCGTAGTCTAATTGCTCCCAAAATACTTCCACCTATAAATAAGTAGTACGTAGTTACAGCCTACAATTAAACTAAAATAACAACCATTATTTTATCAAAGTGGTTTGTGAATGTTACAACATTATTCTAAGAAGTGCACGCGAAAAAATGCACCAACGTTCTTAAACACCGGTTTGCGTGTTACGGAAATCGTTTTTGTATTTCAATGTTGCTTCTAAATATTACGGAGTGTCCATTATGTTAAAGCACTTACATTAATGTGGCATAGCGGTTAAGGAGATACTATTGGGTTTGACACTCGTCAATAGAAATTTTAAAGATCGTTTATTCCCAAGGAACGAGCACAACGCGAGTGATACCGTAGGCTGTGTTAGTTTACTATAATTTTAAAACTAGAAGACGCGTTTTTTTGCCTTTCTGTTTAAACTCACCTACGCTCTCAAATTAATCATTAGCTACAAGTAATATATATCCAAGGATCCTATATGTTCTTTCAAAAAACATGGAATTAAAGTTCACTTATAAATGAAGTTGTTTTTTGAAAACGGTCGCAAAACTTGTTTAATCTACTTCGGCCCCTGAATATCGTCTTCACACCTGAATTTATACTCTCCCTTGCTATATGTCCCACATGGTGGTCGGCCTCCCTTGTTTGTCTCCTCCACTTCGCTCCATCGTCGACACCGTCTTCAATCTTCGGAAATCTCGCACACAGCCATATCCTTGGAAACTACCGTCCTGCTTGTCTTGGGTCTGCCTTTGCATCTTCAACCTTCAACCATCCTCAAGAATGTCCTAAATTAGATGCCTGATGCTACCCTACCCTTTCCTGTACAAGATTAGCATATTATCCAATGCTCCGTATATTTATTTCTCGTCATTATCCAACAAATAACATACTCGTAACATACAAATAATATTCCAAAGTATATTTTAATCAATACTTCTTACACAAACTTGAACTTTTTGTTATACGGATTTCGATTGATTACGTTCCCCGTCACGCGAAGCGTCACTTAAGATTTTTTCCGTTTCTAACGTTTTCAAAGAAAAATGATTTTATTTGAAACTTGCTCCGGACTTCGGGTTTAGTTGTTTCAAAATATTATAATTTCTATCGATTTTTTTTGCTGAGTTAAATTAGGGAGGAGCTTTACTTAACATTTGTACCAAGCGCAGTTTTAAGGTATCACTAAAAGTATTATATTAGTACACCTGTTAATGTTATCTTAAATAAATACACGCTATGTCACTGCAACTTCAAAAAGTTTCTAAGTTGTCTCTCAAAATCCTCGTAGGTATAGGCCCAATTAGATAATTGAATCGAAAAGTATCGAAAATCTTATGTAAAATATAGCAGTACTTCATTTTATGCAAACAAATCCCTATTTCTACATTGCAATACAAACAAAACCTTCATACATTTAGTTATTATATCAGAAGATTATTTTTACTGAATTTCTTTGACATGAAATACGGACATTACAAGACTTGATTGCTACGAGTTCGTAGACGGTGATTGCTACGAGGGCCTACGCCGTAGTCATGCTATGTGCGTAGCACTATTGTATTAAAAAATTTATTAAACTATGGGTCGTATGATTTTTGTTCCAATTTATCCGATTAATAAAAAAATCAAGTAGTGTTATTATTATTTATAGTTCAATTGATTTCACGCTTTAGTACAAAAAACAGACATTAAAACATTTGTAACGAAGTAATGGTCCCACTCTTATCTTCAATTCAATGCCATTTTATCTATAAAGAATACAAACGTTTATTTACGCACTTAAACGAACTTAGATTTTCACTAAAATCTTAGAAAGTGATCAAAAATTTATAGATAAGGTTCAACGCATACAATTGTAATGAATCAATACCATTTGAGTGAGATACTTTCGTTTCATTTTGAAACCTTAAATCTTATTTGTACGCAATGTATTTCTTTAAATTGAGTTTAAATAAAATATATATTTTCATTTGAATTCAGGGGTCTTTACGATCATGAATGTTAGGCATGAGCAGTTCTTTGGCTTGTGATTGACGTTTCTGTTTTAAGAAATGTTTTCCAAACGGTACAATGGCAATGTGGAGGACTAGTTTACGCTTGATAAATGATAACAATGGTATGGTTAGGACTTGTGTTTTATATAATTCTAGCAACGCCCGAAGTTTTACCCACGTTGTGCCCGTTCCCGTGGGAATTTGGGATTTTTTAAATACATATAAACCTTCCTCTTGAATCACTCTATCTATGTCAAAAAACCGCGTCAAAATCCATGCAGTAGTATTTGAGTTTATGGCGGACAGACAGACAGATGCGGCCGGGGACTTTGTTTTATAATATGTAGTGATGAAGGACTATTTGACTAAGTTGAAAGCTTGTCCCGGTTGCTTCAAACGTTTGATTATGTAAGAAGTCTAAAAGCAGTCTAAAAACTCCTACACCAAGGTTGACCACTGTACTATTTGAATGAATGAAT
This sequence comes from Cyclophora albipunctata, assembly GCA_963082685.1. Taxonomy (NCBI): domain Eukaryota; kingdom Metazoa; phylum Arthropoda; class Insecta; order Lepidoptera; family Geometridae; genus Cyclophora; species Cyclophora albipunctata. The sequence continues at coordinate 11,727,776 of OY720114.1, read as the reverse complement.
AAAGTATTAATATACCATATTACTGTGTGGGATCTTTATATAGAATCCACACACCTAGCGTGTCGTCTACATCTAAAGCACATTAACATGGACACACATGGCATGTAAGTCGTGCTAAATAAGGTAACATAATAAAATGTCGCTTGTGTGATTACGTATTCCTTCTTATTGAGTCAAGGTATTTTCAATAGGTAATTATTTAACTTCTGTACACGTATGCGTCAAATGTTTCCTTAGTAGTGATTATGTTATTTATGTAAATTTACGTCGATTAAGTTAAGTGTCAATTTTAATGTTTGACAAGTCCGTTGGCACAATGGCATGAGAGAGCGCTTACTGTGTCGAGGGTTGCGGGTTCGATTCCCGCCCGGAGTCAACAATATGTGCAGTCATAGTTGTTGGCGACGACGTCTGGGTGTCAATTATAATATTCTTATTAAGTATTTGTGTATGTATAAGTAGTAGCATCAATTATTTAGATTCCATAATACAAGCCTAGAGCTTAGTTTGGGTCTAATCAACCAATTAACCATGAATTTGTTCGGGTAACATATTATCTTATATATAAAATTCTCGTGTCACAGTGTTCGTTCGCGTACTCCTCCGAAACGGCTTGACCGATTCTCATGAAATTTTGTGAGCATATTGAGTAGGTCTGAGAATCGGCCAACATCTATTTTTTATCCCGAAATTCCCGCGGGAACGGGTACAACGCGGGTGAAACCGCGAGGCGCAGCTAGTATTATTATATTAATGTCTCTAAGTGCTGCAATCTTCTTCTTCATCGAGTGGATGGCCAACCTGACCAATCCTGGTGTCAGAGTTATTGAGCCGCCAAAGGCCTCTGACATGGCTCAAGTAACGACTACTATCCGTAGAAAGTAACCGGGACCGACGGCTTAACGTGCCCTCCGAAGCACGGAATCATCTTACTTTTCGAGCAATCAGGTGATTCAGCCTGCAGTGCTGCAATAAAAATTTAAATTAATTAAAACATTTCATTAGAAATGCTATTGTATACCTTAATTACGGTACAAGATGTTTAACCCACCTCACATTGTCATTAAATTGTAAACTGTTGCAACGAGTTAAGCTCAAGTCGGAACTGACAAGTTTATTATTTGTTTTAAGTTTTCCAACTGCGACGTATCGTTCTGTAAGAAACTTGTCATGTAATAAGTTTTCAGAGAAACGTTTAGAGATGACAATGTTGTCAATTTGAAAGTTTTTAACTCAATGGAATAAAAGTTTCCTATAGGGAGAAGTAAAATACAATAGAGTCTTCTTCTTCTTCATCGAGTGGATGGTCAACCTGACCAATCCTGGTGTCAGAGTTATTGAGCTGCCAAAGGCCTCTGACATGGCTCATGTAAAGACTACTATCCGTAGAAAGTAACCAAGACCGACGGCTTAACGTGCCCTCCGAAGCACGGAATCATCTTACTTTTCGGGCAATCAGGTGATTCAGCCTGCAATGCCCTACCCAAACTGAGGACGGTCTCACAAAGTGATTTTTGTGAGTAATCTTTCTGAACTAAACCTTAATCTAGAAACACGTTTACGCAACCAACATCTTCATAGCCAACGACATTGTACACATTCATCCATTACTACATAATTAATTACTATTCTGTTATATTATTACCGGTGTGCCATGTTTCTATCGTGTCTCAGAACCAATTATTTTTATTGTACAAAATATTCATAAGAACCGCTTGTCGATTACCGAGTTTTGTTTTAGTCACGTATTTTGTATTATAGGTCAATGAACTTTAAGGAACGGGTCACACGCAAGTAGGGTTACCATGTTGTACGAAACTGGTGAATTATCACTACATAGTATAAAACAGAAAAAGTAGCTTCCCGTCTGTCTATCTGTCTGTCCTTATCTTCAAAACTACGCAACGGATTTTGATGCAGTTTCTATAATAGATAGAGTGATTCAAGAGGAAGGTTTACGAGGATAAAAATTCCCGAAATTCCCACGGGAACGGGCACAACGCGGGTAAAACCGCGGGACGCTGCTAGTTTAAAATGTACTATGTAAACATACGTAAGTATTAATCTAGTTGGTTGACTGTTTTTTTATTAATCACATGTTACAATGAAGTAAGGAATTTATAACAATATGTCAAAAACATGCGATGACGTGGGATTTGAAAGTATGTAAACCTTCAAAGAAAATTTTATTCTGTGAAAAATACCTTAATAAAGTGAAGTAATTCATTCATTAGACTTTTGTACTAATAATGTATGATTATGTATTAATTCCTACCATAACTATATCATGGTCACCCTACTTCTCCCTATTCGGAGGAAGGAAAAATACTTATCGAGTTTTCGTTGTTTAGGTGTAAGCAACATTTATTTAATACTTTACGGCATCAAACGGATTATGCTAATATTTGACAGCACAATTCGTAGTTATGAATAATTGAATTTAATAAATACTAGTTCATTGTATTATTTGAGTACTATGTTTTGGACCATTTACATATTTTGTTGACTGCTTGTTTAGCTGTAACGTATATATTGTTATAACTATAAAGATATTATGATTGATTGTGACTTATAACAACGCTATTAAACTCCTGCAGACAAGTGGAAATCGCTTCGCATCTACATCGCTTTGCTTTACCAACAAAAATTAGACAAATATTTTATGACACTTCTAAATATTCTTCTACGACTAGTAGCAACGGTTTCATATACTGATATCATAAATACATCCTCATTTATACCAAGTAAGGACAATTAAACTAAATCAAGAACATCTTGCACAGATTTATACATGAAGTCATTCGTTTAATTTCAACTTTATTGCACCGCAATAAAATCTATTTTCAGTATACGAGTTGTGGTTTAATCAAATTATTCAAATAAAGCAGATACCATTCGCCTCTCGGGCGCCTTGTCGAGTTTTCCACAAATACAAGCGAAATTGAACCTTGTGGACGTAGGATATTATGTATTTTGTTGAGAAAATGCAACTATATTTTTTTTATCTTAAAAATGTTTATAAGAATCAAAATTGAGAAACAATATTTTATTCATGGCACGTTGTTTAATAAACAATATTTTCTTTTAAACATACTGAAATAGTAATAACGTAATCAACGATATATTTAACTTATTTCATACAGTAAATACTCATGTTATGAATACTGGATCAGTTCGTTAAGAAATATTCATTCTAATCTAGATCTTAGCTGGTTTCGTACAACAATTTACGAGTCCTGGGGAACCACCTAAATATATTACAATATCGTTAACTAATTAGTCTGTATACAAAAATTAGACCAGTTTTTTTCTATATTTTGAGATTTTCCGAGGTGACCCAGTAAGATAGATTTTTTTCGAAAAACTACCTTTCAAAGTAAAATGCCTTGACCACTTTAGGAAGAGCCGAATTCATATAATAACGTATATCATTGCCGGTTGAAAGTATAAGGTTTGTACAAACCATCATAAAATCGATATTACTCAAAATATTTTCTATTTTGAAAGCAAATGAGCCGCAACTATTATTGTTACGTCTCATTACATTTTACACTCCTAATCTTTCGGACCGAGTTCAATAACTGGGTTAAACGACTTTCAACTTTATGCTATATGTATTTAAAAATCATTGGAGTATGGTTTCGTTTAACTGACTGAAGTAATCAGTGTACCCTTTCGGTGAAAGTTTTTAAGGTAATTCCCTTTTTCTTTTAATGAATGTTGTCCTTTATTGTACGGTTCGGTAAGCTTAATGGGTGATATTACTTAGCGATTTGTATAGTTAAGGTTATTATTTAATTAAAAAACAGGTAGCAGGCTTGACACCTTAAAAGAGTTGCCTAGTAGGTATACGAGTATAAATAAAAAAATAACTAAATACACCCGGACAAATTCATATACGGTTATTAGACTCCGACTAAGTTTTAAACCTTATATAGTGCTCAATAGAGTAAGTAGAGGGGGTAGGGAAGCCTATGCAGTGGTACAAACGATAAGTGAAATACATAAAATAGTTAAGATTTATTAGATGTGGTTGTCTCATAAGCGTGTAGGCGTGTTTTGCCTAGAAGTCAGGATAATTATCCTCCTCACTGTACTGATATCATCAGTGAGATGAGAGACCTGCCCAGCTGTGGGACATTAAAGGGTATTACTTTACTTTACTTTACTTAAGGCATATTTAAGGCATTTTCTTCTAAAAGCATCTTTGGGATAGTATATTAATGTTTAAGTCACTTATCGTACTAGTTCATTCGTTTTAAGTGAACAAAAGAATACAAATTATTGAACATACTCGTACCGACACATTAAACAATTCAACACGACAAAACCAACATGACATACCCAACAAATAAAATGAGTAACGAAATTCCATGTCAAACCACATAATGATATTAAACTTACAGAATTTTATTCAGAACATTTTCAGCGACGCCAACCGAACGGTATTCGGTACAATAACCATTAAACATATAAAAAAAGCGAAACCGTCACCATTTCTGTGTCATAACGACAAAAAATTTACGCGTAATGAAACTAATTTCACAAAAAATGTACCGAAATTTCGGCTAGTATTCGTGGTCTGAATTCAAATTGTATGTAAATGGTACAATAAGTGTATTGCCTAATTCATACACAAACATATTTGGGGGAATGCAGGAATAAGCTAATGGAGTCCGGTGTGCTTGTTGAATGGTAATAATAAATACAGTACCATTGTAGCATACGCATTTATTATTTTTACTAGCTGTGCCCCGCGGTTTCACCCGCAGCGCCCCCGTTCCCGTGGGAATTTTGAGATTTGATGCCTTATTTTTCTTATATAAAAACCTTGTCCTTACAATAAGGAACACATTAAAAAAAGAATCATCCAATTTGGTGCAGTCGTTCTGAAGTTATGCGCTTAGCAACAGATTCAGCGATTCATTTTTATATTATAGACTACCCTACTATACCTACAACACCGTTATAAAGTGTTTTGTCTTTTTACTCTTTGGAAAATGGCGTATGACGAAAAGGGACGAACCATTTCAAAGCTAAAATATTGTTTTTGTCGTTTATGAATAAGTCCCTATATCTATTGTGGTGGCCAGCTTTGAAGATTCAAGAATATTAAGTTATTACCTGTCGAATCACCTACATATTCTTGTAAGTTGTGTAAGTGTCTAATAGACTGAGCGAGTTTGAAAGCTGCACGCCGGCGGGTAGCGAAGTCGAGTAGTAACTGGCTGATCTCACAACGCCTGTACTTAGAGACGTTAAATGCTGCCTTATTGGAGATTTAATGAGTGATTTTGACATGTATGAAAAAAATATACTCGTGTATCTACGATATCGTCAACATTTGTAACGCTGGTGGCGTAGTGTGACCAAGTGATGCTAGTTCATTGCGATTGTTAAGCAACGTGCAGCTCGACCCCTACTTAGATGGGTGGCCGATAGTGGCATTTCTATCTGAGTGCTTCGGAGGGCATGATAAATTGTCGGTCCCGGTTGCAATCGCTGGCCATGTCGGAGGCCTTTAGGCGGTTTAAAAAATCCGACACCAGGGTTGGCCACCGACCTACTCGAAATTACTTTATCGTCCACCGATTCCCCAATTGGGCTTTTGAAAAAAAAAATATTGATTTTTTTATGTATTTTAAAACTTTATTATTAATAATATTGATATTTAATGCAAAAAACTTAAAAAAAATGTTTTTCAATAAACAATAATGTTTTTTGTTTTTATAAACAATTAAAAATTGATGAAATTTAAATAAAAATCACGTGACTATAAACGCGCCATGATTGGTCACCATAGTTGTGACGTCATAATGTTATAGCTATTTTAATAACAGTCCAGCGTTTACGGCTGAAACGGCGGAGTGAAAACTAACATTATGACGTCAGACGCACTCGGGTTTGTTCGGGAGCTGTCGGCGTGTCTTCGGTACTGGATTCAAAATTTATTTTTATTTTGAAATAACTTTTGAATTATTGCGAAAAAAATAAAATAAAATTGTTTTGTTATAAAACTAATATATAATCTTTTTTTTCAAAAGCCCAATTCAACTACAATGATTAGATCATAAACTTCCATACCAGTTTTATATATTGTTATGTGCAAAGCTTAAATACGACATCGGTTTAAATTATGTTAATGTTTGTAACGCGCCCCCGAACAACGGTTAATCAAGTCTCTCTGTGTTAGTATCACGTCTGCTTTGATATCTTAATATGATTCGATTTGTTTGGTCTTGGAGTCTTGTAACTGTAAATTAGTTTAAGTACGGTAAGAATCTTATGATCTACTAGCTGCGCCCCGCGGTTTCACCCGCATTGTACCCGTTCTCGCGGGAATTTCGGGATAAAAAATAGATGTTGTCCGATTCTCAGGCCTACCCGATATGTACACATAATTTCATGAGAATCGGTCGAGCCGTTTCAGAGGAGTTCAACCACGGTACCCGTTCCCGCGGGAATTTCGGGATGAAAAATAGATGTTGGCCGATTCTCATAGATACCGGATAAGCACAAAAAATTACATCAAAATCGGTCAACCCGTTTCGGAGGAGTATGGCAACGAAAACTGTGACACGAGAATTTTATATATTAGAGATTAAGGGGAAGTACGTATAGTTTTACAACATGCTAGTAATGCTAGTAATTTTGGGATTCATTCATTCATGGGATTCCAATATGGTCTGACGATTGAAACAACCGGAACCGATTTCTTAACGTGCCCTCCGAAGCACGGTAGCGCTCAGATAGAAATGCCACTATAGACCACCCATCCAAGTAGGGGCCGAGCTGCACGTTGCTTAACAATCGCAATGAACTTACATCGTTTTTTCAAAAATTCAGATCTGATCAGTATTTTCAGCGTAAAACAGGAACATCCTTCCATACATTCTCAAAAACAGATAAGACTTCAGTTTTATCCGTGTTTTTTTTTTGTAATGTTATTCTAAGCAAAGTACGTTAAGTACGTAGATTTGTGTAGTGAACACACGTTCTCATTAAACTAAAACATTAAGTACAAATGGGAACCCATTATTTCCTCCAATTCGTTCCCAATATTTTCCATAATATTTTTGTTTCTCTAACGATGTCTGCCGAACACATTATAATGTTGTGTTCATGTGAAAGCCTTTGGCATTCGATCTTGATCATTACTTTCCATGTTATTTTATTTGTTGTTTGTGTTTTTTTATTACGATTTCGTAGAACCGCTAGATAGAGAAGATTAATTGAAAATATGAATGTAAAGATTTTTTATTATATCCGACGGAAACAGACTTTTTTTTCTAATTTCAACCTCTGGCTCTATGGGAATTATTAAAGTGCCTTTGAATATGTGTATGTATGTCTTAATGTATGAACTTTAATTTTTAATATTGTCGCTCCTAAGTTTCAACTAATTTTCATTTAGTTTTACTAAGCAACTACTTTTTTTAAATATTTCTTGGAAAATATCTTACTAACTTTAAATATGCTTGACAAATATTTGCCCCAAGTTTTGAAGACAGACTTATTTTTGCATATCATTAAGTTTAACCCTAAACTAACAATACAGAATAAATAAAGCGGGCCCTGGCTTTTGTTTAGCTAATAGTAATTGGTAGCCGGAAGGGGTCGGCGGCACACCGATTTGATTGAAGCTTTCACTATTATAATGTTTAATTACGCGTTGCCGATGTGGAGATGTGTTGTTGTTGTAATTAAATATCAACCCTTTAACCTATTAGGGTAGTTTAAGTGAATGACGAATTTACTTTAACAACAAATTAGCGGTATATGATGTAGATTAATTGTGGAATACTAAAATTAACAAGTTATGAACATGCGTAGGTGTCTCCATCAGTTGTAAGAGGATTTTGCTTTTGCAAAATGATTTGGTTTTCAAAACAAGTTCAATAGACACAAATCAAATGGAGACGTTGTTCCTTCGCATTCAAAGCGAACGACCACACTTACAAATACCCGACTTATAATAGTTTTCCTATATTTCTTCGTTCCAATACTCGATAACACCGTAATGCATTCGATAAGAACGAACCCACGTTACCTTCTACCAAATTAAACTGTCAATTTATTTGCTTAAGCTGATAGATCGGTCTTTGGTTGGTTACAAACAACCGGGTATCTTAGACCCCTGGTGGGTATAAAAGGGGTTGAGGTGTAGGGTTCATCTTAAGGTGGGGTATGTACGTCAATTTTGGGGGATGGTAGGAAGCTAGAGGTCATGTGATGCCTGCGGCTTGTATCCGGTTTCTAGATGTTATTGGCTAGTGGGTTTGTTAATTTGGATTGTTTTGTTTTAGACACCGTGTTTTTATTCACGTTAACTTAAAGTTGGGAAACTATTATGCCTAACAGCTTCTTTTGTATTATAAGTTTTGTAAGATAAGGGTGATTCCTATATTTATTTTTTATTTAATGACACATCAACAGTGTTGCATATTTTACACTTAAATCTAGAGTTGCAGAGTACATTTCTGATATGAACACTAATAACAGATGTGTCCAGCATTCACTATAAAGACCATGTATCACAAAAACTAATGTATTGCATAGTAGCGTAACTTTTACCGTTCTTTTTTCATTAACCTATATCGTCCCACTGCTGGGCAAAGGTCTCCCCCAAACGCTTCCAACTCTCCCTGTCCTTCGCGGTCTCCCACCACTCGCTGTCGAAGGAGACTATTTATTGAGTTTATTTTATGTATTAGTAATTATTATCTTGTACTAGTTCTACATCGATAAAACTATAGTTGAACTCTAAATCTATTAGTATAGACACAGTATAGTATACACTTATAAAACCATGTAGTAATAATTAATCGTTATAAATTCATAACATTATAACTATTTAAAAATAAATTTTCATCGCATATTTAAACGAATATCAGCTTCCCAGACGACAAAAAACTAAATAAATGAAATGTTCACAAATTGTAAAACATTTTACCAATTATGTCTCTCATTCTATTGCACCCCAAAACTTTTGAGAGGTTTATTTAAAAATGACACATCGTCTTTGAATATATAACACTCTCTTGGGGGGTTAAAACTATTGGGGTTGAAACGAAATAGATTCATAGTCTTTAAACGGGTCTCTTGATGTATTTGAGACCGTCCGCGAGGGTCAGTGCACGCCAAAATGGTTGTAAATTCATATAAAATTATATGTTCTTTTCACATTTTTACTACATCATGTTTTACAACATTTTAACATGGAAATTTTCTACATGGAATCTGATTTGTTACTTGTACAACTTGACTTGTTACAAGTTACAAGTTACTGGGAATAATTATCTACTTACCGTTTCTGGTTTGTTCTGAAATGATTTAGAACTGGAATGAGTAACTAATAGTTTCTTACGAGTATATCACTATCGCTCGAGCCACAATCGATATGTATTTGCCGTGTGTTTAGAGGGGCTAGTTCTTATTCGTTCAATTTAGGAATACATTTTGTTGTACTGATAAACTTAACTGCTAACTGTAATTAAGAACAAAGGCTTTTCGGTAAGACAGTACGAGTCACGACCTGCGAGCTGACATGTATAGTAGAATACGTAATAGCTCTTCCACATCTTAATACACTTAAAAGCGAGGTACCTAGTTACTGCGTCTCTATTTCAGGATTTACTCCATAATTTTATTGGACACGCCAATCCTCACTCGCTAACATTTGAAATTACGCTTTAGTTTTAATCTGTTTCAATATAATTATTTCATTTATTTCGAGTATGTTAGTGGCCACCTCTGGTCTAACGATTGAAACAAACGGAACCGACTGCTTAACGTGCCTTCCGAAACTCGGTAGCGCTCAGATAGAATTGCCACTATCGGCCACCCATCCTATTGGGAGCCGAGCTGCTCGTTACTGAACGATCTCAATTAACTACCATAGCTTAGTCAAACGCCACGATTGCTACAATATAATTAACACCAACAAAAGCAAATCCCAAAACCTATTCCAGTCACTCAGACTCTTTGTAAAATTCGATGTCTACAACAAGCGCCCCGAGGGAACGTTTACATTTAAAGTTTATTACAATATTTGTTATATTTTGTCACTGTCATGCAATTTTAGCAAATTTGACTTTAGGGAATCGTTTCCCATTTTTATTACTCATAATATTATATCGGTATTTGTAAAGTGTTTGCACAGAAGTTGCTTTTTGTTTGGTGTGAAGTTTAATTTATTCAATTGTTGTTAACTTTGTTTCTTTTTTGGCGTTTGATTAACATCAATCACATCGATTCTTATGGGTTTTATTTCAAAACTAGCAGCGCCCCGCGGTTTTACCCGCGTTGTGCCCGTTCCCGTGGGAATTTCGGGATTTTTTTTTACATAAAAACCTTCCTCTTGAATCACTCTACCTATAACAAAAAACCGCATCAAAATCCGTTGCGTAATTTTAAAGATTTAAGCATACAGACAGACAAACAGTGTGACAGACACGAAAAAGAGACGACTTTATTTTATACTATGTAGTGATTCGACAAGAAGATAGACGAAGACAATAATATACTATTGTAAGTGATTTCAAGGACAATAGTTTTACCACGTCCTAGTTATTTCATAAACATAATAATATAACGATCACCATTTTTTGCGTTTCTGTGAATATCACAGAGCTAGAAGCTTATCAAAACTATTCTGTCCGAAAAACCGCATTAGTCGGTAAAAGGGTTGAAAGAAAACAAAAACAACACTGTTATCCTCCCTCGCCATAACACTACTGCATAATAATTTCAAACAAATCCATCTAAAAACATGTTAGGGTAGGATTTTATAACATTTTTATGAACTCCAACCCTTACACGGTGTAATGCAAGCGTTGTAAAAAGAACATCACCCCTCTTAGAATTTTTCTCCGTTTTTTTCTTGCACTTGATGTATTGGTTGTATCTCCCGGTTATAACATAAAAAAGAAAATAAAATTTGTTTCATCCCCTTATTATTCTGATACTTCCTACCCGGGGGAGGTTTAAATAAAGATGGGGTGATTTTGCTGTAGGGTTATTGCAAATAGCGTTGATTACTTGCTTCTTTGATTGTGTGTCGGCTAATGGGACCGTTGAGGGTGTTATTTCAATTCATTTGGTATGAGATTGCACTTGATTTACTTGGTTTATTAGCTAAAAATTGTTGATACTTGATTTTTGTTACTGAATAACTTTTTTAGGGTTACCCAATGTTTTACATCTTTGGCAATAGTAATTATCTTTTTAATCATATTTACAGTACACAGCCATGGAGATATATACTACTTTTTTAGGTACTTTTTATTAGGCATTTCTTTGCTATTTTATCAGTTGTTCAATCCTCAGCAGCGCGTATACAGTAACTTTTATCCTTATAAAAAGTAGGTATAAACAAAAACTCAACTGCTAACGAACAGTCAACTACAAAAGTTGATAAACACCTTCAATATTACAAAACACCTGAATAATGTCGTTCCATAAATGTCGTGACAAGGCGAAAATATAGTCTTATCCTTGGTAATTTGCTAAATACAGTCAACATACCACAATTTTCCATAAGTAACTGAATATTGTTAGAGGTGTTTTGTAATATTGAATGTGTTCAACTTTTGTAGTCGACTGTACCTCCAACTAACAATTAACATGCACCGTTACTAAGTTGAACTTCTCTTTGTTATCTACTCATTATTAAGTTGTTGTAATCCCGGAAGGATTCCAGTGAGAGACGTGAGGGCTCGATCGCTTCAAGGGCCTCAGTGCGATTTGGTTAAGCACTTTGCCAATCGGACTTAGTCATTCGTTGGTGCTGACTTATCGGGAATAAATTATTTTGGTTTGACAACTCGTTTGAAATGAATAGATTTCTGCATATACCTATGTACAATGTTTTCCTTGTTAAATTGAAATTCAAGAAAAATAAACATATTCAAACATAGTTTATTTATTACAATAGTAAGGGCAGGTAAACGTAATAATATAGATAGTATTTAGAAATGTTTTGCCGTCTAAAAAACATATGAAAGAAAGAGAACTAGAAATAATACTTCGCACAGGCTTTTGTTTTTTTAAGACGTCCCGATGTTAGACTACTAAAGACAGCTTTGTTTTGGTCGAAAACTTTAGTCTAAAAACTGGTATACTGGTATCAGGGTCTTAATATCTTTATTCTTTTTTTGTTTCATTTAGAATTGACTCGTCTTTTTTCTAGATAAAACAGTAGACCTAATCTGTGGCCAGAGATAATTTCTGAAATAAGTCCTTATTTTCTCAACAGAAATGACCTCAAACATTGAACCAGTTGGCTTAATAGCAATCTCCTTACTTAACCGAATCCGCAAACAGTGCCATTGGAGAATATTAGTTTAAGCGGAGTCTAGACCCAATCTACCCGCCTCAGTGGGCTGTTCGAAGAAATTGCTCTTGAACTTGAATGGAAATTCATGACAGACACCATATTGTCGGGTGTTTAAGCCTTTTCAAGCCTGAAATTGGATTTACTATTTGATTCTTTGATAGTAATAAATCTAGATTTTTTAGCTTGTTATGAATTTAACGACGCCTCGGTGGTCTAGGGGCATGTGCACTCGCCTGCCAAGACTGAGGTCTCGGGTTCAATTCCTAGGTCGAGCGAAAACGTGTCAAAAGACCGTAATACAGTCTTGAATATAGTGTGGTCAGGCTCTAACATATCACTAAATTGTAGTCAATATTGTGGTAGTACAGCTAAAGAAATCACAAACTGGAATTCATTTGTAAAATAGTTGATTTATTAATATTATGGAATAACATTTGCCCACTGCGGGTATATTTTATTTGATATTTGAAAATATAGTTTTTAAATTCCATTGCAATAAATGAATGAATGAAATCCATTGAAATGAATTATACAGGAGTTAAGGTAAAATGAATTAATTTAAATTAAATTCCAGAGCTAGCAAACTGTCCTATGTCATTTATACTATATTTTATTTAATAAAGGTGAAGATGGATTTTTTGTACTTTTGTTCGTTTTGATTTGAATCATTCTTCTTTTATTGTAAAGGTACATTCAAGGGAAAGGTAGGCTGTTATTATCCCTAAATTCTTGCGGGAACGGGCACAACGCGGGTAAAACCGTATGGCGCGGTAAGTATCATACTTAGTTGAAAGTAAGGATTAAACAGTACAAGCCCAAAATAGGTGTCTCAACTTTGGGTTACAAGAAGCCCGAATTACTGAAATAAATGAAATATGACAAATATACAAAAATAATTAAAACATTCACAGGAAAGGAGAACCTCCTTCACAATAAATAAATAAATATACCCGGACAAATTCACTCACGGTTAATTAGACCCAAACTAAGCTATAAGCTTGTTATATGGAATCTAACTAACTGATACTATTACATATACTACACAAATACTTTATAAGAATATATAATTGACACCCAGACGTCGTCGCCAACAACTATGTCTTCACATATTGTTGACTCCGGGCGGGAATCGAACCCGCAACCCCCGACACAGTAAGCGCTCTCACTGCCACTGTGCCAACGGGCTTGTCCACAAGTAAGTAATGTCGGTATAAAAAGAAAAATATCTTTTCATCCCCAAAAAAATCCTTAAAAAAAGCGAGAATATCTATTTAATTCACCCCATAACAAAACAAACAGAGGATCTCCATCCACGCCACAAACAACATAATAAAGCTACAATCAATACAAGAGTCTATTCGATCCGTTAAACCGTTTATGTTACCGTTAAAAGCTCATACAATTTGTGAATAAACGTTCGACCTGACGTAACTGCGCGGTACTTTCCCTAGCTTATTTCGCAACTGCCTATTTCCTTATAACTACGAACATTTCGACAAATTGGCCGGCGTGACTTGCTCTAGACGTCTTGTGATGGTGTCTATAGACTATGCGATGGAGCGATTGGAAAGGGGTTGCTCTATTTTTATTATTTATACAATTTTCCTCCTTCTTGCACTTTTATTTTCCATAAGAAAGAGGCATTTGTATCCACTGGGACAGTAGATAGTTATAAGATATAATGAACTTATTGTGTACTACTTAATTCAAAAATTAATATTTTTTTGTATTTCTTTTTTGTGACATCTTTTTGAGCGTAGTGACTTATATTATATAAAGATAAGAAATATTCATAATAGGCTTTTTAATACCTTTGCTTAAATTAAAGAAAATCAAATAGTATGACGCAGACTCCATAGCTCCCTTTAGCCTAGAGCGTAGGTACTAAGAACAAGTTTTTTCATAAACAGAAGTTTCTCTAAGCCTTACCTAATGCCTAATACTGTTATTGGAGAAAATATATTTTTGTAAACTGTGTGTGTACATGAAATGAGAACAGAATATGTAACAATGGCACAAAACGAGTTTGGTGGAAAAACCTTTATTGATATTAAATGCGAGAAAAATTTAGGCTGTAACAAAAACTGATATGATTGTTAGTTATTACTGTTGTGAGTCTTGCCATATACCGAAGCAAAATGAGGGGTGTATTATGTTTGAGATGTTTATTTATGTGTGTACCATCATATTTATTAAAAGGGTAGACTGATTTGTAGTTTTTCTTTAAATGTGATATTGAACCTTGTTCCGGGGACCGTGAGACCGTATACTGAGTTTTATTATCATACTTTTTACTCAACTGACATGACATTAACAACACACTTATTAAGTTCACAATTAAATAAATTATCAGCAACGAAGGTATCACCCACCTCCTGATGAAGGTCACCGGACGTGACCGAAACGTGTTGAGGGACACTCAACAGTAACCTCCGCCGTACGTAAGTTAGCAAATAATAACGAACTAATAAACCCTAAAAAGTTAACATAATTAGTTTTAAGCGCTTAATAAATAATGTAACAATAAAACACTTAACCACTAAAATTAAGATAAAAGACTTTTAACAACTTAAAATAATTTAACAAACTTATCTTTCATAATTATTAAGTGAAGTATAAAGGTTACTTCATACTGGCGCCAAATCGATGCGGTAATCCAATTTGTGATCTTTTCATAGCAAATTCAACCTTATCACTACAACTTATAGTTCATGCATAAAATAAGGCGTTAACGCAGTGGGTCTAAAGAACGTACCATAGTCGAGATAGTGTAATTTACACTGATTAGCTAGTTGTAGTTGTAGTTGAAATTGCTTGTTCTAGACGTAGACAAGTCTTTCTTTAATCGCTTTAATAACGGTTTTTGGTACAAATTATAAGTCACAGAAAAGTGTGTTGGACGTCGTCTGTATAGTGATGTGCGATCCTCCATATTTTTCAAATACCAGAAGACAGTTTTACCACTCGCAAGTCTGCCCAGGCTCTAAGTTGTGGAGATTATTCGACAAATTTGATGCCACGTTTCAAACTGACGTTACTTGTTTATGACGTCTCTGTGTTAGTATGAATTAACCCTAACTTAAAAGGTAAATAATACGACAACGAACTTTTAAAGAGATAATAAATACATAAAGTTTCAGGTCACAAAAAGTTTATGTTTAATAAAAATAAATCTTACGTTTAGAACTCGAGTGTAATTATTTAACTTCTTTATTTATCTCGTTAGTAGTTAATTATCAAGTTACTTTATTTTATTAATGAAAGTTAAACCTTTGGTTAAAGTAGTCTTCCATACAACTGCAGACATTTGTTGTAGATAAAAAGTAAGATACAACTAGGCGATACATTACGCTCTTTGGCGTTGCACTATCCGGTCAAAAGATAGGGCTCTTAGAGCCTGAGCATATTATAGTGAAGACTTTACCTCCTGAGACAAGACGTCTGATTTTTGTCTATCGCTGTCTTTCGTGACTATTACACTTAATTAAATTGTTAGACTACCTCGTTAGGTTTTCAGACTTGGCAGATTCGAAATGTCAGTATAAAGGCGGTTGTGACCCTATGAGAAGTATGCCATTGTTCCTTCGTCTGATATACTCGTATAGCTCACACTATATATTATAGAAAATGAAGTCATTTTAAGAACAGTATATCTGTCACCTTTAAGATTCCGTAAAATAATAAAATTAAAGTCAAACTTTGACAATCTCAAGAGCCAGACAAATTAACCTTTCTTAAAATTAAGCTTAATCTCATAACGGAACCAATTACAAGCCAACGATAATTGCAATGTCAAAAAGTTTTACCGCTTTTTAAACCCCAATGGGACAAGAATGGAAGCAACATAATTAAAAGACCATGAAATGAATACTGTCTAAGGGGCAGTTAGACAGTAATTAGGCAGGATTCAAAGACATTCTGTTACTCTACCAAGTGTTTTTAGACTTTGGCTTGGATTAAAATTTTGGTAAAACCATGTTACTACGACTAAGACCTCTTTCAAACGAGAGTTTTGAAAGTTTTGAAAGCTTTTCTTACGCTCGTGTAAATAATTATTAGACGTTATAATATAATCATTTGAATTAACCAACGCCCACAGCTGTTACGTCACAGATCAGAGTTTTCGGTTCGCTGTACTATATTTTCTACTACCAATGCCCCGCAGTTTTACCCGCGCTGTGCCCGTTTCTATGGGAATTTTGCCTCGATTAGTAATAATATAAAATCATAAGCCTTTCAATTGAATCACTCTGTATGTTACTCTGTAAACCGTATGGAAATTCTTTCGATAGTTTTTTGAGAAAATCGATTACATATACAGACTGTTTTTGGATATTTTTATAATATAAAAGATTGTTTGTATTTAGACACCTACGCTCTGATTTAACGTGGGATTGAAAGCGCTTTTGTAAGTGGAAGTGATCCAAAGTTTTGTTATGATTAAGGCTTCATCATTATGGAGATTTTAACTCTCTACGCTAAAATGAGTTGTGTTAGTTTAATGTATTATTCTTCGAAACAACCTATCCATATTTATATTTTGTTTTGCCAATTTTATTTATAGGTTAAAATAATTGTTTTACGCTATATAAGTTCTTCCATGTGTACGTCAAAAGAGTCTCTTTAGGGCCAAAGCTGAATAAAATATTTGTCTTTGAATTAACATAACGCCTAAACATATCTATGAACAAATAAACCAAAATGTATTAAAACATGGAATATTCTCGTTTAATATATCCAAACAATAAAACGATCTTGATCTTGTTGAAACCCATTTCTCCAACAATCAAGCTAAAGGATCCCTTACGGTCATCAATCAAAATATTATAGAGGTTTCACCGACAAAAAATCTGGTCCATACTATTGTGTAAGATAATTGGGAGCAATCGATCGTCGTACATTGCACGCAAACAAAGCTAATGCTTAATTTGAAGGAACCCTTCGCCGGCCTTGTGGGCTCACCCCTTAATAAGGCAGCTCATTCACACGCATACCAAATAGTAGATCGATGTAGTTTTGTTTGTTTAGATGTTTTCTTTAATATGATTCATTGTGTTTTAGTTTTAGCTTTGTAACTTTTTAGGGTTTTCGGAGTTTGTTAACTATATTATGTTAAATGAAACGGGTCAGTATCGCGTTAGATAATTTAACGCCATCCCGTGACAACGAGCGGCTCCGTGGTCTTGTGGTTTGAGCGTCCGGCTCACGACCCGGAGGTTCCGGGTTCGATTCTCGGTGGGGATATCTCACAAGAGACTTTCCTCAGTTTGGTTAGGGCATTGCAGGCTGAATCACCTGATTGCTCGAAAAGTAAGATGATTCCGTGCTTCGGAGGGCACGTTAAGCCGTCGGTCCCGGTTACTTTCTACGGATAGTAGTCGTTACTTGAGCCATGTCAGAGGCCTTTGGCGGCTCAATAACTCTGACACCAGGATTGGTCAGGTTGGCCATCCACTCGATGAAGAGAAGAAGAACGAGCGGTGTAATTTGCTCGAAACTTCGGGTACGTATATTTTAGTAAAATACGTTAAATTATCTAACGCGATACAGACTCGTTTCATTAAGTATAATGAGTGCAAATCGTGTGAGTTTAAAAAGTATGTAAACTATATTATGTTCCTAAAATTTGTGTTAAAGTCTTATCTGTACAAACCTTTATTTAGCACGCCGCATCATCGTTGCGCGCGCTTTGACCGCCTCACAATCCCATGAGCGTTTTTTAAACTCGCGTTAAGGGGGTGACGGCAATCCGTTTTCCATGGTGCCGTAGCCGTGCTGTCATCGTTATACTATCTTACTTGTTAGGGTGCTTCTTGTCTGTCGGTCAATCATAAACCAAACACAGTCTTTCAAAGTCAAGTTGTATCTCATTGTAATCTATACTTACCCATGTAAGTTGATACACAAAATTTTAAGATAATTTAGTCGAAATATTTATGTATCCTACAGAAGAAGCTGGTCCTCGTCCCAAAACATACAAATTGAATATCTCCCCTCAAAAGTAACAAAATTAGCATTTGAAAAAAGTCATGACACGATATTTTTTGCCGCGTAATAAGTAAAACAAATTCATTTCATTATAGACGGGCTCGTTTGGCGTTTTCTTGCAAAACACCGCCTATGTAGCATGTAAATACGTCTTTACGGATTAGGGCAGACATCTTTCATCTTTCTTCAGTACGATTAGATATTCCTAAGGCGCCAACATCCCCATTTCTTACACTTGTATAAATAAGTATATGTATCTATCACGGTTTCTAAGTATGTTTTTTGTCCTTTAAATGAGTAGTTAGCGAGAGTGCCTTCATCATCTAAGGAATGAAGGGTTTTGCTTCGCCTGGGTACAAAATGTAAGTAAAAGTTTATCTGTCTACTTTAGTTTTTATCCAGAGAGGCTATTCTGAATGTGTTTTTCATTACAATCCAACCTGCTATCAGAATTCGTTTAAAATGTGTAGGCGTGGTGTTAAATATGATTGCTTATTACACACTAATACAGTTGCAACAGGGTTGTATTTGTCAAGCTCCTATCGATCGCTTGACAGGCGAACTTCTTACTACCCTTTGTTGCAGAACCCCTTTAGGGATTAAGTGTCAGTTGCGCATTGAGGTGTTCAATTTGTATACTTTTTAGTGTTTACTAATGGCACCCTGTGTTTTTGTAATTAATTATGATTATCCACCCTTAAGTCTAATTACTTATCGCTACAGTTCCTTAAGAGAAGGTAACGACCGATTTGGACTTGAATTCTAATATATAAAATTCTCGTGTCACAGTTTTCGTTGCCATACTCCTCCGAAACGGCTTGACCGATTTTGATGAAATTTTTTGTGCTTATCCGGTATCTATGAGAATCGGCCAACATCTATGTTTCATCCCGAAATTCCCGCGGGAACGGGTACCGTGGTTGAACTCCTCTGAAACGGCTCGACCGATTCTCATGAAATTTTGTGTACATATCGGGTAGGCCTGAGAATCGGACAACATCTATTTTTCATCCCGAAATTCCCGCGGGAACGGGTACAACGCGGGTGAAACCGCGGGGCGCAGCTAGTATAAGTATAAAATTGCATCAATTAGTTTACTGTTAATTAATTGACGTCTCTCAATACGGTAGTAAGGTATTATGTTCGTAAGTAAGTGTAGGATAGTGTCCAGCCCTGGTGTCGGAGTTTTGAAAGACACTCAATATTGATTTCAAACAAATTTCATCCCTTACTAAGTGGCTGATGTGCTGATTTTTTATTCGTCTAACCATGATAACACACGTCCCACACAGTGAAATATTACCCATGAGATACAAAAATTAATATTCATACTATTGTGTCACAATTGGAATTATACATCTATCGTTTGATTGTCCTCATCTATACTAATATTATAAAGCTGAAGAGTTTGTTTTGTTTGTTTGTTTGTTTGTTTAAACGCGCTAATCTCAGAAACTACTGAACCGATTTGAATAATTCTTTCACTGTTAGATAGTCTATTTATCGAGGAAGGCTATAGGCTACATTTTATCCCGGATTTCCTACGGGAACGGGCACAACGCGGGTAAAACCGCGGGGCGCTGCTAGTAGTATAATAATATTTTATGCACGATTGTATTCGGCTTACGTTATCTATACATTAGACTGTCAAGTTGAACATGTTGGCATTAAATGGTTTATTTAAATATCTAAATATCACGATACGATTAATCGCATTGCGCAGGTAAATTCATTTGAACAGGATAAACTACATACTCTTGCAATCTGTATGTTTTAGAGCGAGGACTAAAAGCTAAAAATTAAAACAAAACTTTAAATTAGTTTATTAAAAACTCAATGTTATTGAAAATAACATTTGTAATTACTTGCCCCAGAAGTAATTACAAGAGTTATTTTCAATAACATTGTAAGTTATCATATCTTTTTCTTGGAGTTTTAAGAGTATCTTATTGACAACTCTACAATTTCTACATGAAGAAAACTCATATTGTTAGTAACCTTTAAAAAATACTTACCATATTACCCGAGGTCATAGTCGTTTGCCGTAGTCACCGTAGTAGTTGTCGCCGCCAAAGGAGACCGACTTTAACAGCTATACTAAAAGAACTATTATTACATCTTCGGTTCCTTTTAAATTAGAACTATCAATGTGTTAATATTATCAAGGTTTTCATAATAATAAGACGTTTAATTAATACTCTGGATAATAAATAAATAAATATACCCGGACAAATTCACACACGGTTAATTAGACCCAAAGTAAGCTCCAAGCCTGTGTTATGGAATCTAATTAACTGGAACTACATATACATACACATATATTTTATAAGAATATATAATTGACACCCAGACGTCGTCGCCAACAACTATGTCTGCACATATTGTTGACTCCGGGCGGGAATCGAACCCGCAACCCCCGACGCAGTAAGCGCTCTCACTGCCACTGTGCCAACGGGCTTGTCATCATAATATTTTATATTAATAAGGCTGTGTGTTATTTTTAGTATTTATCTGGATTTGACAGTAGATAAAATAAAACAAATAACGAATATTTTTTAAAACTTTATTGTTTTATCATAATATTTATTACACAAATGTATTATACAGCGCGCCGAGACGCGCCGCGTGTATCATTGCACATAATTATTAATATAATACAACAATTTAATACTATTGTTACATGTATACAATAATAAACTTTTGACATAATAATAACTGGCTATAATAATTTTATTACCAGGTCGAGGTGACTATTCTGATGAGAACTAGAGTGTAGTGAAAAGTGTAACAGTAAGATTACTTCAAGAACAGTTTTATAGTCTTAATTAACTTTGTAATGTCCAGTAAGTAAGAAACAGAATTTAAATTTAAAAATGGAAGAAAGTTATTTATTTTTAAAAGCAACAATAAGTGCTAATTCTTTTATTTTTTGTTGTTTTTTTTCCATTTGTAGATAAATGAAAACGCTGCGACTAAATTAGGACTTATTTTTGTCTCCAACAGAATACCCACCACAACCTGCCTCTCAATATCCTAATTTCAAGAAAAAAATTCGTCAATGAAATATAGTAATTTTATATTACACAGTTTGGAAAAGTTCGAAATTAGACTTTAAATTTACGTATATACAAAACATTTTCAAACAATAAACATGATGGTTTTATGACAGTTTCTGTCCTGAAAGCACTTTGAATATATTTTCTATATATTACATATAAGTTACGCGAGGGCCAGTCTTTCAATCGTCAGATAATTTGCTGAATAAAAATATGAAAAAAATTAATTATCCAAAGTGACATGAATGACAGCATGAAATCTATTTTCTATTAACTACTCCGAGAGTGACTCATAAAATCGGTATCGTTTACTTTATCGATGGATATTAAAACTAACGATTGTAACATCAGCCCTTAACATTTTTACTAAAATAATAAATCTGATAATTTATCAGTATTAAAACGTCATAAGTGACGTGTTTTATAAAATTTAGGACGGGGATATCTACGTAGATTCAATATACATTTTGTGAAAGAAAATTAATTTAGCAACGAAATTTTACTCGATAAGCTGTTCGAACTAAGGTATATAAACGGGAAGAATGTATATTTACAATCACTTTTATAAACAAGGGTTAGGGACAAACAGTATCATGTAATCAATTAGTAGTCACTGATGCAATCTATGCGAAGTTCATAGATAGCACTTACTTATTGACTTATGAAAGTGCATTCGCGATAAAAACGTGATTTATGTTTAGTTTCGAAGAGGAACTAAACTCATTTGCCGTTACATTTGCACTTATGATGACAGACTCCACAATCTAGTGACTTTCGCTACGCATTCGCTTCGCTACCTTCAAATGTATATGAATATATCAATATCACCCGTACGCTTGACAACAAAGAAGCGAAGCACTGGCGAAGCGTCAGCCACTTCTCTTGGCTGATCTTTCATAGTGTGAGTGAGCAATCATAGTAGGGTCAGAAGCTGAATGATATCATGTTACTGTTTGTTCCAACACTTTATACAGATATGAGGATATTTAACTATAGAAGAGCGAACCAAATGAGCAGTAAAGCAAGAATCCACCAATAGTGTTGATTCATTTCTTATTCACGTGGTTATTGGTGTAGTGTCAAGGAATGCTATTGGTTGTATTTTTCGATTACTGCTCAGACGCTTCGCATCTTCTTTAGATTGCAGTCTAGAAGTATGGAGTTCGTTTATTGTAAATACAGTGGGTCACAGGAAGAACAATTTTAATTTTAATATCAACATTTTATATAAATATATTTTAAATCAGAATTGTTTTCTAACTAATATTTTAAAACTTTATATTCTTTTCTATATTATTTCTTAGTTTATTTTATATTTAAGTTTATTATAATTTCGTTGCACAAATAGTTCATGTTTTGTTTTAAATTAACGGAAAATATTTGTCTAACAAAAATACTTTTATGCAATGTAGGTACACAAATATTCGTATGAGCAAAAATAATTATGTAAAAATAATTATGTAAAAATTTGTGCAACGAATTTTCCTGTAATATTATTTACAATTTTTATTTATGTTTCTATATAATATATTAAACTTACGTACAATTTACATTTGTCTATGTAATATTTATGTAAAGCTAGAAAGATGTTTCGTATAACATTACTATTTTTATATACAATCCCAAATATTCTATATTTTTGTGTTTTTTTTCGTATTGTCAGCTGTTTATTCATTCCTGTGTTTTTTCCTCTAGTTTTCCATTACTTTCTTAAGTATTTTTTTCTAATTTATCTATTCAAAATGGGTGACCAAACTAGATTTCTTAGGAATGTTGCAAAGTAACTTTTAATACCAAAAGGTTAATCTTATTTCCAATGAAATATAGTTAAGAATTTTCGCTGGTATTTTAATGTCGGTCATTCACATTGCGATGTTTCTCTATTTATAAGTTAAATTGTGTCAGTTTAAATTGTGTCCATCATATCGCGAGTAAAAGAGCATTCGAGTCTATACTAGGTGAGTGACAGGTCGATTGCTCGTACAAGCGGCGCGTAATCTTGGATGCGAGAACGCGCGATACAGCAACCGTATAAAGAGAGCTAATGAATATCACCAAACCTAGACGACCTCCAACTGCATTATGATCGTATTTATTAAAGTAAAATACAGTCAATGTCATTAATATGTATCGAATATTGAACTATTACAACCAATTAACTGGCATTCATTTTATACACCTACCTGTAAATAAAGGTTTGTATGTCATTCAATTTTGTTGTGAACAGTGTGCACGTAAAATTGAACGGGTAATCAATGATATTATTTGATCTGTATCGTTTAAAAGCTCGTATTATACTGTTTTAACATCGACTTTGTAAATATCAATGTAACTGACTATACATAACTTAAGACTTTCAATTAAAGTAGGGTTAAAAGACTTTCAATTAAAGTAGGGTTAACTCGAACAGAGTCTGCTCGGATCAAGTACACTCTAATATCTAGCGATCTAGTCGGACCAATTTGATTGGCTGATAACGTGACGTAGACGCAAGCAACCAATCACATTGGCCAGATTAGACATCAGGTTGCACTCCATTGGATTAAACTCGGCTCAAGTCAACCGTCATTAGTCAACGCTTAATATATTTCAGTTTACTCTACACTGGGTCTATGAAATAAACAGTGACAAAAACACATTAAAACAATAACACCGACTTATAATACACTATTTACAGTACTAAAAGCATTAGGGATTTAGTATTTATCGTACATAACACAACCCACACTATAAAATAGCGAATGTCCCTGCTGGTTAGCAGTGTATTTACATGAGACGAGTAGGCGTGATGTGTCAGGAGAGGGTGATGAGGAGACTCGTAGCGAGCACGAGGAAGTGTGCAGGTGAAGTCGGCGCGAACGCTTGCCCTCCTCGCTGCATGGCGGCGGGGTATTCACCTGATAAGGGAAAAATCGAATTTGCTTCTTTGGCAAAAATTAAAACTGCTCTCGACTGTAACATTTTTCAAGAATGTAGTTTCAACGTTTTACCCAGTAAAGTTTATTATACTACAATACTGTTCTAAAAATAGCGTAATTGTTTTAACCAATTTTGATTCAACTTATATGCTAGGCAACTATTTGGGATAAAACCACTTTCTTACAGAAAACACAATATTTGATACTCAAATTGATAAGTTGTGGAAATCTACCCGAACATAAAAGTATTGCTATACATAACTTATTAAAACCTGGTATTTATTGCATAAAATAATAAAAAATAACATTGTTTTCTTTCCGTATGTCCGAAATACATCAAAAGGGAACCGCAAAATAAACAAATAATTTTATACCCATTACTACCAAAATAAATTCATGTAATGAATACGAAAACAGACCATAACGCAAAGAATATTTAAATAACTCTTAAAAATTAATATAGAACATTAACACTGGGCTAAAATGGACATCTTTTTGTAATATTTATTATTATGGGGTATATTTTGGGACTGTTTGTTTTGTTCGAGATTTTTCCTTATTTCTCCCACTTGAGGAAGAAGTAACCTAATTAATTCAGATTTCAGCCCTACTTACGGAATTACTTATCCTTGGCATACAACGGCGAAGGTTTACAAGTATTCCTCGATTAAAATAATTTGGGCACATTTATATCTACCTAATTTACTTTGGTATATTTAATTGTCTTACTACTATTTTGCTACTGATATAGACGTTTTTTGAATGTTTCTTATAATTATATGAAGGTAAAGCGTCATTGATGTGGCAATTTAATAAGCTTCAAGAACTAAAATAAAATTTGAGCGTTGTATTAAATTCGTTGCTTGCTACTACGAGTAGTTAACACGCGCTGTGACTGATGTCATTGACGATATGTCAAATGTAAATGACGCTTTGCCAACTGTACTCTGATTATCTCTTATTCCCCATTGTTCCTTGTTAGGTGCCATAATTTAGGATTCATGTGAAATTCATTTTAAAGTTTCATTGAAAATCTCTAATCTCTATCTTTAATCTTTTAATGTGAAACAAATATCATTACAATGCACGAAATCATTCGGTAGTCACAAATATTATTATTATTTCTAACATAATTTAATAATGCACGTCATTACGGAGAATACAGTGTAATGTATATTTTAATCCGTTAAATTGGCTTTATGGTATCATATTATTGGTATATATCAAATATTTCATTAAATAGTACGAACATTATTTTAAATTAAATAGTTAAATTGGTTTCCACGAAAACACCAAACCTTAATCAAATAATACATCATTGTAAATACAAATGACTATTTGTCTATTTGCACCGCTGTCACGCCTAAACCACATAATATATTTTTATCAACTTTAGCGTAAATAGACTAGACTTTAGAGAACAGACATAGGCTACTTTTTAACCCGATTTTTAACGCCGTTTTGGTTCGGCATAATTATGAAATTAGTATTATGTTAAAGTATTTATTACTTATGGTATTATTAAGAATATTCTTATTTTAATTTTACGCACGTACATCATAATATTACTCGTATGTATGAACATGAACATTAATTGGTCGTCAGTTTTTCGAGTTAGCTGGTAGATAGTCGGTTATTTAGAGTAACACGTTAACTCTGTCATACAACCGGTGTAAGGTTATCGGTATTTTAAGCAGTAAGTTTAGTTTTTATTAGTAATGTGTTAAGGTCAAAGATTGAGCGAGCTAACTAGCTGTTAAATTATTATTGTGCGTATTTTAATAAATACGTTGTATATTCTAACGCAATACTAATACTAAATGAAACGGGTCTACCGTTTCATTTAGTATAATGTTCACGCCACGGAAGAGCGAAGCACTTACTGCGACACTTCTCTAATTCGTGGTTCACGCCAATTGCACAAAATTTGACCTAAAAGGTCGTTTGTGTGGCAAGACGAATGCTAGAAAACATATCATTAAGACTATCTTTTGTCGATAAAACACGATTCATAAAGAACAAATTAAAATCAATAGGTACTCACCATTAAGCACATGTACAAACACGCTCTTGGACTGTGCGTTGCTCGGGTTACACTGGTAGGTCCCGGAGTCCGAGGGTCTGGCTTGCTGGATGAGCAGGAACGAGGTGGTGGTCTCACCCTTCTCGGTCACCACCGAGACGCCCCCTCGCGGAGAATCGTAGCTTATTATCTGTGTGGGGAAAGGAGTTATTATGACTCGATTTTGGTTGGTTTTAAACCGACTTCAATCTCTCTATGTCATCGACAGAGATTCGGTAGATTCGAAAAAGGTTCTTAATTATTTTTAAATCATAATTGCTACGGGTTGGTGATGGTGACTTACTAAATTAAAAAAATCAGAACCTAAAGTTATAAAATATAATATGTTCAACGGTATATTTTCCAAAAATGTCTAGTAGAAAATCTTCGCCAATAGTATGTGCTATGATACCTTACCTTACCAATTAACTATTCAAACGTTTTATTCTCATAAGCACACAGTCCTGGGACTAAATAAACGTACAGTAAAATTATACGTATTCTGAAGAACATTTACCCTCCGTTCTTAACCAATATTTTGACTGAAGAGTACTCACAGCATCGTTGTGGTTCCAGAATATGTACGCTGGTGGTTCCGGCGAGTACAGAACTACGCAAGTCAAGTTGATAGTGCTTCCGCGGTCTATGTATAAGTCCGGGCCGCCTATGATTTCAGTTGTTGGTTCTGAGGACAAAATTATATGTAGTTAGCACTTCATTATTAAAGTTTTAACCTGTAATGTCCTACTGCTGGGCAAAGGCGTCTCATAACACTGAAGATATCAATACAGTGAGGAGGATTAGGCGTTATCACGTTTGCCTTATGCGGGTTGGTGATTTCAAACCCTAGCCATGTTTGAAACAAAGTGGGAAACATGTTTTCGCTCCCGGGAATTGAACCCAGGACCTCAGTTCTGGCAGGTGAGTGCAAATATATCTAGACCATCGACCACCACAATTAACCAGTATTATATTAATATGAGCTTTCTTAAACGCGGACAAAAATCTCCCGTCTGCGTTACCCCTAAACGTCGTATTAACTTACAGTATATTCACACAACTGCTTAGTTCCCGTATAAATAATAAGTACGTCACAACATAATAGTCTTGTTTACTCCTCACCATACATTCATTCAACAAAGGGTATGAGTTTTTGTTTTTCTTACGGAAGGTCATAACTCGCGTGCGTGCTTTTAACATAACTTGTAAATTAACTCGGCTGGATACGTCAGCGTAAACATTCGGTTTATTTTGACTAAGTTTCTGACGTATGTGAATTTATGCTCAGTACACACTATGACATATTTGGGCTGGCGCGGTGCATGTGTTTCGGACACTGTTATAAATGTCTGTAATACCTGTGCTACGTAGAACGTTGGTACGAAGAAATCTTAAAAAAGTATAATTGATGTTTTGTAATTTATGCTTCGTAACGCGCCATTTTTCTACCTTATCATTTCTTTTGTTAAAGAGAAAAGAAGGGATAAAAATTGCTCAATTAGTAGCCAATATTGGTGTTGGAGTTTTTAAAACGCCTAAAGCCTTCTGGCGTAATCTTGCCATTTTCTTATTATAATTGGTATACTTTCCGAGCGAAAAGGTTAGATGGGAGGGAATGAAATGCTACAATCGAGAGTTGATTACGGTACTGATAACTTTAGATCAGAAATACCTTTATAATTACTTTAGTTTAGCGTCGACTTACGCACACACGCTTAACATTTTTTACCTTATTACAATGCCATAAGGTGAAAATAATGTCGACGTGGTTTTACGTACGTTACGCCACATAGTGCTATGTTAAGTGTTTATATTTCGAATGCTAAGTAAATAAACCACTATAATCGATCTCCCATCATTAAAATGGCCGCACATAACGCTGTTCAACCTACACGTTTTATTTGAATTGGCCAGTCAAACCGCGAGCTTTAAATGCCAAAAAGCAATAACAATATGTCCTAATGTGTAGGCGGCATTAACCAAAACACAAACGTTGATTCGGAGCGATAAATTAAAAGTTAATACGTTCGTGGTTTACCTCGTATTTCGAAGTTTCTTACTAATTGCTATGTGTTAAACTTACTCGATTTCGGTGTTTTTGAATTAATGATGGCTATTTCTTGGGTTTATTTCCATTGTTTTACAAGTTCACCTTTGTGTTAATACGTCTGGGAAACTTATTTAAGGTATTTACTTATTTATGTCATGGGTTTTTTGGTACAGTAAATGAGGTCGAAATACATAATGTAGTAGCCTTCCCTTCTTCGTAACGACTGACAAGATACAAAGTTATATACTGCGCATTGATTAGTGAAATGTTATCAAATTTGAGTTTCTCAAACACAGTAATAATCACATAATGAGTTGTAGCATGGTAGTAGCATGACCATTTATTTTCTTAGTATTAATATGCCAACGTCAGTATAAGCTAACTTGGAGATGCAATGTTAGTCGCCTTATTTTAGTTTTAAGAGCCAGCACAATCTATTCATGTAAAAACAGTAGAATGACGACGAGCGGCGAGTAGCAAATATTTGAAAAAAGAATTATGGACATAAATTCGAGCACTATAATTTTGTTTTTCTTTTATAATCTTGCCAAGCGTGAGCAATGAAACTCGCTAGTCACCCCTGCCGTCACTTTACTATGGCAACCCTGTAAATCATATAATATAGTCTTCCACTTACCAACAACATTCAAATGTATAAAATGGCTCATGTGTGGCGTAGTTGATATCTGACATTCGTAGATCCCAGAGTCTCTGTGCTGCGGGTACTTTATCTGCAATAGATCACACACACATCAAATCCACGCACATACATACATATATACTACGTCATACCACTGATAAGCCATTGTACGCTTAATTTTCCGGTCCGTGAGTTAAGGGTTAAACTTGGCTGATGTTGAATTCGTGAATAACCTTGTTTCGTTTTAGTCAAGGTTATGGCATTTGATTTGGGAAAATTTGAAGATGATGTACGCGTATTTAGATATGAAGAAATGTGTCAACTCTGGAGATATTTTCGTGGGGAAAGATTTTCATTTTTCTTTGACAATAACTGCATAGAATGGTTAACGAATAGTTCCAGTGACCGATGTCGATGGTCAATCAAAGTTAGCAGACCAAGTATTGAAATTTTGTCACACGTGAAGTAAAGTCATAACAGATTAAAATCTGACTTTACTTCACTCAAGATACTAATTTACAAATAACAAGTTAAAACAACCATACTTATACTACCTACAGTTTACCTTAGCTACCGAACAATACAAATATACTTATCGTAATTAGGCCATATGCTCGTTATTCATAAGGGTGTGTTTGCATTGAAGCGGAGCGAAGCGGTGAAGAACGCAATTGATTAATCATAAAATCATAACGCATTGAAATTGTCAAAATCTCTCCTATATGCGTTATGATTCGTCTATTGCGCTCGCACCGCTCCGGTAGTACCACTTATTGGTAGTCACAGTATTAATACAAAATATATGATCACTAATTGTTATGAGCTTCGCTGGTAGTAATAAAAATGTATGAATAAAAAAGTATTTTAAAATCAATTTATGAAGAGTAGATTACTAATAACACAAATTTGTAGCAAGACAAAGAATATGATTAAAAATTTTATGTGCGCTAATATGGACCTCTCCGCTTCACTTCAATGTAAACGCACCCTAAGCCTATTTGCTTTCAATTGCCTAATAATAATTATAGTTATAAGCATAAAGTGGTGCGCAAAGTTCCTTCAGATGTAAAACAGGAATAGTCTGAATAAACATTAATTGTGTTTTAATCGCTATTCAATTATAATAGGCAACGTAGAGTTTCAGCAAAATGTAGATTTAATTTAGACGTTCTATACTATAGTATATTCGTTCTTACTATTCTTAGTGCTTAAATTAATCGGTATTAGTTAGTGATTATTGAGTACTTAATCTAATAACGCTGACTATTGTATCACTACATAGTATAAAACAAAGTCGCTACTTTTGTCTGTTTGTTTGTCTGTATGCTTAAATCTTTAAAATTACGCAACGGATTTTGATGCTGTTTTTTGTAATAGGTAGAGTGATTCAAGAGGAAGGTTTATATGTATGAAAATTCCCGAAATTCCCACGGGAACGGGTATAACGCGGGTAAAACCGCGGGGCGCTGCTAGTGATTTATATTTATTGTTTGTTTGAACGCGCTAATCTTAAACGCGCTAGAACATACTCTTATTTAACTAAAATACTGCTTTCCATTAAGGTCATCTATATAAGTTTATATCTAAACAATAACATCGAACTCTACATAAATAAATATTGACTCAAATTAATTATTCCTACTCAGAAAACTTTTCAACGACAAGCTATACTAAAACGTATTTCTTTACCTGTAAGGTCCAATCTTCTGAGTGTGGGAGGTGTATTGCCCGGAACCTCTGGTCACTTGTGTATGTGTACCGCCCGACCGTTAGAAGATGGATATCTCTATGCCTCACCCACGATACTTGCATGTTTAACTGTAACAAATAAGAGGTATTGATGTAATTAGCTTATTGAGTGAGCTTCTGCTATTGGCCGATAAAGCGCAAGCCACACATACTCGTAAACGGCTGTGCGTGGCCCGCCCCTGTATGTGTGTCTAGCGCTTAAAGGAAAAAGAAGAATATAGTAAAGAGTATAGGAAGCCACAGTCTTAATAGATTAAGGCTACATAAAAATACCACATATAAAAATAGGGCATATACTCGTATATATGTATATGCATCACAGCAAGAAAGAACTGACTTTCGGCGATTGTCGGTTCTTTGCGATTGTTACGTGTCACGATTGTGGCCGTGGTGACTGACGCAGGCTACCACCTGCCCTTCTGTACGGGGGCTAGTGCTCAATCCTAGTAACGTAGTTTTAATAGACTAGACCACATAATAGAATATATTTTCGGTATGTGTGAGTATTTTTCGGCGTGCTTTAATTGTGTTTCTCACTAGTTAGTTACTGGTTGTGTCAGTTAAACTACATCAGTAGCGTATGACACTGATAACGCCGTACAAAAGCAAAACTAAGCGAATATTACGCCTCAGCTAATAGGTATCTCGACTTTATAACCATTTGGTAAACAAACAATCTAGACTCCAGCTAACGGACTCTATGATCACAAAGCTCGACCTCTGTAAGTATCCATTCGCATTACGTTCAACAATTGAATAGGTACGAACGCTGCAGAATCCAGTTGTTATAAACTCTTG
Source organism: Cyclophora albipunctata (assembly GCA_963082685.1). Classification (NCBI taxonomy): domain Eukaryota; kingdom Metazoa; phylum Arthropoda; class Insecta; order Lepidoptera; family Geometridae; genus Cyclophora; species Cyclophora albipunctata. The sequence goes on along the minus strand of OY720114.1, from coordinate 11,696,178 downwards.
TTATGATAGTCCGTTTAACTTCTCAGTAAAACCGATGCAATTTCTTTATAACTTGGAATAAAAACGTTAGTTTTAGACGATTGTTTGAGAAAAATATTATGAAATTAAATACAAAATATACCTAGACAAATTGACACACCTAGACCCAAACTAAGCTCTAAACTTAAACTATGGAATCTAAACAGCTGATACGATTACATAAAACATACATAAATACTCTAAATTGACACCCAGACGTCGTCGCCAATAACTATGTCTTCACATATTGTTGACTCCAGGCGGGAATAAAACTGTCTGAATGGGAATCTATCTGAGCTCTACCGTGCTCTTTAGGGTACGTTAAATAGTCGGTCCTGTTTCCTCTTAAAATTTCAGCACCAGGGTTGGCCACTACACAAATTTAGTTACTTATAGTCTACGAGAGACTGTGTAACTACAGTCTCGACTGATGCGTTCTGTACTTATTTCATAAACCTAAGATGGATTTTGTAGGCAGTTTTGAAAGCAATATGATCATTGAGCATTAATGAGCAATATATCGGACTAATCGAAACCTCATTTATTGCCATCAAATTGTCAAAATTCAAAACCAAGTTAGTTGCAATAATTATTATTAGCTCATTGAAACGAGCTAACAACGTACGCCATAATTTAATTCAAACAGAACAAATGCAGTTACGTATATACGTTGGTACGTACGTACGTGGCATCAAGCCCTAATGAGACTTTTATTTATAAAGTTGAGAGCACAATAGCGACTTTAAACTTGCATTGTGCTATTGTTGCGTTTCATTTTAAGCGAAGAGTTTGTGGTATGCCTCTATGTAAATTGGACTCGGCTTGTTGAAATAAGGGAACTCGTTAGTGGGAACCAAGCTTTATACTTATGACAAGTGAGTGTAATGTTTTGATGTGATTAAACTTTTTAAAGTTTTTGCACAACAATTTTGAAGAGAAATGTTTGCTTTTTGTTTTTAATTTTTGCTTTTTGTATAAATGCCAGTTTTTGTTATACAATTAACGTGTTGTTATACAAAACAGTAAAGTTTTGAAAATGTATTACTCAAATCATTATGATTAAGTTACCTAACCTTTCAGTATACAACTAATATAACTGAGGATGAAATTAACTACCAGTGTCAATGATACACACCTCGAAAACTTTAAATATGTCAAAGCCCAAAAAATACCATTATTCAATTAATTTTGGACTAAAAGTATGTGATTTGAAAGAGATCAGACTACTAATAAATCCTTGAGAACACAAACAAATATGAGAATAAAAACGGAATGATCTATTACTTAGCATAAACTGTGAAAACCCAATTATAATCGAAACTTTAAAGCGAAATCACCCAAAACAAACCCGACCGCAAGAACTTTAGTAATTACTGCGAACCAAGTTTACAGAAAGTGCTAAAAACTTGCCCACTAAAAACTATAAAGAGTAATAACACAACCAAAGTCAACAGTTTCATACAAACCCCGACAAAGTAGGTGTCAAGAAAGGCGGTAACAATTTTACCACTTAGCAAAGAAATACCACTTTTTACTCAGAACTGTATTCTACTTTTTTCTAAAGAACAAACTTTAGTTTTATATACTTAGATGTTCTAGAGTTAAAAGGTTGAAACAATCTCGTCGTTTCCATTTCGGTTCTCAACTTTGCGAATAACAGTCCTTTTACGTTTGTATTAGAGTTCAAAACACGATTGCCAGTTTTTGGAGTCATTTGAACTTGTTTTACTTTTATTGATATTATCAAGTTGAAATCTTATTAATATTTAAACGAAGGCACTGATTGTGGGACCAAGTTGTTGTTCTGTTTTGGGATGAAAAATACTCAAGTTTCTTTCAATACGAACTGTTTATCTCTGTTACAAGATAATGATCTTTTCTGCTTCTTGTTTGTTACGATAGGTATATTAGTTAGATTAGTGTTTGTTTTGGTTTATTGACTTAAATTTAACTCATTAATTAGCATTTAATGCCTGACTCCAGAGCTCTCTTCATTCATTGAAGAGGTAAGTACAGAGAGTAGGTAACGTAATAATAAGTCTTTAAATGTTATAAAATGAATGACAAATCATTGCACATTAGGCAGAAATTATTGACAAACATAATCTGTAACACAGTCATAACTAAAAGCAGAAAATAACTTTTAATTATTATTATTTCCATTGTGACAAAATAATTCTACGTATGATTGAAATCCCAACATGGATTTAGCTGTTGAACTGTAACTAACTGAACTGTTGGCGTTCACTCCCTTGCGGTTTAGGATTGAAACTATTGAACACTGGTGTGCTGACAGAAACTCAATCTATGGTTAAATCTAGATTAGACCAACAACAACACCAAACTATTGGTAAAAGGGGTTACCATTCCATGGAACGCAATAGTTGTCCTACTTTACTGAGACGTATGCTATGGTTGCTACGAATACTACAAATGCCTACGCGCGCTACGCGCGCTACGCTTGCTACGCCTACGTAGTGCGTAGCAGAGAGCTACTTCTTTTACTTGTATAAAATATTTCATATGAATATGTTTGGTACCCACAATCTAATGTTGACTCCAGATGGGTATCGAAGCCGTATCCCCGAAACAGTGACACTTTCACACATTATACCACCGGGGTTACATTTAAATAGCTATCTATGAGACAGATAAATCGATATTACAAGCGATTGTTTTTATTTTATATAGAATACTTATTATTAGAAAGCACTTTTTTCTTTGCTACTATTTTACTTTACCTTCTACTTTGTCAACTATTACGCAACATCTCACTTCGTGTTCCAAGCAATAAAATCACCATTAAGATTTTTGACCTAAATTCAAGGAAAAAATACGTCCACGTAATTCAATTAAAATGGTTGTTGTTCCAAAATATAAAGGTACGTCTAAAACGATAACGTAAAAAATAAACTCTCGTTTTTGCTTTATCGATGAAAATAAAACAATAATTAATCTTTCAGGTGAACGAGGTCGAATCGCGGGTTAATTACGCGGCCGTTTGTTGGAAACAATTTTGCTTTTAGCTTCAATTTGGTAATGATTGTAGGGCATTTTTTATTGTTACGATCTTCGATCAACAATACACAACTAGATGTCGGGTCGGCGCAAAAAATACGTCTCGGTGAATAACGCCTCATTTGAAAAGTGAGGCGTTATTATCACTTATTTTATTCATAAGATTTGCAACTTTATTGCTAGGTGTCATGGTTGTAATTACGTTGAACTTCGAACTGTTCTAAAACGTTTTTTTTTCAGTTCGGTAGTAAACAAAATAAGCTGTCACACGTCATCCACGCGGACAGTATTTAGCTTTGATTTTGTACGTGACCCGATATCTAGTTGTGTATTGTTGATCGAAGGTTACGATACTTAGATGTGTGTAATCTGTATATGTGTAGGTTATGTGTAGGCTAGTTCGTATGACCTATCATTTTGACAGGAATACGTTTGAATTATATTTAGAAGTTGCCCAAAAGAATATTAAAGTAAGGCTATGACTAAAGTTTTTTTGTGATAAGCTTACCAAAAAATGCAAACTTAGGGTATGAGTATTTTAAAATAAAAAATAAACGCCTAAATATATATAAAAACAAACGATGTACGTTAGACATGTTGTCATATGTGGTGCGCTATATAATACAATTTTGAATAAACATAACATAACTAAACATATTTAGGTACTAAATAGATTAAAGAGATTTTGTGCCATCCGCCCTTATCTTTCGTTTTATAACAAAAATATACTGTTATTTGAAAATTAAAAACATTAAAATACTTTGTTTATGTTCCTTATTACATTAATATACAATATTTGTAGCAAACAATTCAGTTAAGTAAACATACAAACGTACGTAACCACGTGAGTCTGAAAAAATACCTTCTGAAATAGAAATACCGTGTCATATCTGTATCTGACAAACCAGAATTACATTTACACAACTGTCAGAGGTTGTCAACTGTCAATTGTTGAACATATAGTATTAACTTTCATGTTAAGAAGATCCTATATCGCACGATTCGGATTGCAGATACGTACAAATATAAAGAGGAATACAAAACATAACGCATGTCACAACCATCTTAGTTACGAGTATACAGTATCACCTTACTAATAGCGTTTTTATTTATGTAATAATTAAAGTTATGGTGAACAACTTATTTGAAAGGCTCTTTTTGTTGCTACTTGTTTTGTTTCTCTAGAATAATAGTCATAGAAATCAGTCCCGCGGGAATTTCGTGATAAAAGGTACCCTATTATGCTGATGTATATCATAATTGCAAAGTTTCATCCAAATCCGTCAAGTGGTTCTTACGTGTAAGAGTAACAAACATATTACATACATAGGGATTAGGTGTACTCACCGTCTTATTCCCTAGATTCTTAACCCGACAGTTCAGGTAGGCTGTCTTGCCAAGCAGTGCGGTGACATTCTTGGAAGCTACCAGGTCGAAGTAAGGCCCGGTACGGGGCGTGGGCCTGGGGTCTGGAGCAGCCCCTCCCTTCCCCCCGCCTATCGCATTGTCCAGAGCTGGGGGGGATGTCGCCGAGGCGTTGGCTGGCAATTTGCCGAGCTCCCTTTGAGCTGATGATACTGAGGACAAAGTAAATGTCAGTTAATTACGTTCGTAAAAATGGTTCATACGTATTTATGATACTCCGATTATTTGTTGTTACGTTACAAACTATTATTCAAATTAATTTAAAGAGAATATGATAATAAAAGCAAAGCTCCAATTTATCAAATATCGTCTTTCGAAGAATTAAAAATACCAAGGAATGATTAATTATATTCTAGGTGTATTCTGCAACATTGACACCATTTTTATTATAGGTATTTTTTTCTCTCTATGATATACATCCAATTCCAAAAATGTCACAAAATAGTTTCTCTAATTACCACAGACATTCACACACCATCTGAAACTTAACACTATTTCTGCGTAAGTATTTAAATAGTAATTTAACTCCAAATTTTGTCACAAAAATTTAAGGCACAAGTCGCCCAAGCCGAGTTTAAAGTTCCATAAATGAACCACTCAACGTCACTAATTTGTTCGCATGGAAACGCAAATGACCAATCATGTGTGAGCACAAGAATGACGTCACGCTGGACATTTCCAGCCAAGAAATGGTTCAGTGGACAATCGACCCCTCTTCAGATATTAAAACAGGTACGTTTTTATACGCGTCAGTTGTAGTTTAAGAATAGATGATTTAATCAATATGTTGAGGCGTCGGGTAGGGTTGAAAGAAGTAATTTCAAAATTTCATATCACTATGTATTATAAAACAAAGTCCCCAGCCGCGTCTATCAGTCTGTCTGTTCGCGATCTCAGGTAAAAGACAATTGACATTGTTGTGACATTGACATTGACATAATTGTGTTAATATGTTTTTGAAGCCTTCAACATTAAACATATTAAGATCAGCACCGGCGGTAGACAAACAAGGGAAAAATATGTTTAAATAATATTTTAAAGCACAGTAAATCGTGGAAAAATCCTTTTTATCTCAAAGAAAACTTAAGATTTACATCAATACTAAGTAAACATTACATTTACTAAACACCCATTCGAACGAGAACTCAATACGTAAATACAAAAGTAAAGCAAACATTATGAAAAGTTTTTCTTAAGAAATATCTTATGTATCTTATTTAAATATTAGTACATGGTTTACTCATATATGTCTAAAGATAATAAGGTTAGTTTTGGTATTGTACAGAATTCTGTCGAACTAAACCAGTGAATTCTGCTTACCAGGCGTATCGTTATGACAAATCTTATATCGGTAGTGTGACCAAGTTTATCATTCTGGCTACGTAACCGAAATAAACTGACATCCTATGGACCTATGGACGATGTGTGACTGTATGGTCACATAGTGTAAGAGACTTAGCAACTAGTATTTTGGTCGATGAGAACACATATGAAGGAGCACACACATAAGACTAAATGCCTCACAGACTTCTACAGGCTTTTTATCTGTAAGATTTAAGATTTTAGACAACTTTGTTTATCTAGAAACTGTTATGAACTATATGTATGTTACTATAGCGAACTGTTTCATATTGTATCACGTTACTTTTGGTATAAGAGCAGGGGTCGTCTACAAACATCAAACAATGTTTTAGTGACCACTCATATTATATATTTTTTGCAACCTTCCTTCTCTCCAAAGTGCCTAAGAGTATGGTGATTTTCTTACATCGGAACATATATCAGTATTTTTAAATTTTTGGGTATACCAATATTTTAAAGAGCAGTTTCAACAAACTGATTCTATAGTACGAAAATACGACTTCTAGTAAAGTGACTTTTCAATTATTTATAACGGTCCATTCGCTTTTGAAGTAAGCTACGATAGCAGACAGACAAACAAACTCACAAATATTCCGACCCAAACACACACAGACAATCTGCAATCTCCATCTCAAACTCATAACTTCTCTTCCGCGTCAAAGGTTAAGCTACATCAAAATATCTACTATAAAAACGTCCTAACAATCGAGTTTAATGGTGCCCACTCTATATTACCTATTACCTGCACAGCTCTTACGTTAACGTAAGTAACTAATGTTTTTTTAATGTCCTCCTCGATGGTTCTTGCTAATCTTTACTCAAACCGAGAAATGGACAGTAATGGATGTGGATGGAGCCTTTAAGTGGTAACGTGTTGTTTCTATGGAGAGGAATTTTTTGAGAGGGGTCATTTAGTAATGCGTGCGTGAGGCTTCTTATTGTATTAGTTATGTTTATAATATTCTTATTCTTCTTCTTCGAGTGGATGGTCAACCTGACCAATCCTGGTGTCAGTGTTTATAATATTACACTCTACGGAAAAAATATATCCTTAGAGTAAATAATAACTATACAGAATCTTCCATACTCCACCATATAATCTCCATACAGCATCTTCAATACTCCATGATTATCGATTTTTAGTCTTATATACAGTACTAGCAGCGCCCCGCGGCTTTGCCCGCGTTAAGCCCGTTCCCGTAGGAATTTTCGAAAATCCTTTCTTAGTGTGCACTTACGTCACTTGAAGAACCTTCCTGCCCAATTTCATGTTTCTAGGTGTAGCGGTTGAGGCTGTGTACTATATAATATATAGATGACTTTTACCGAGAGTAGTTTTATTAGTATGGATTTTAGTATTTTTAACGAAACTTAAAATCAGGTTAATTTTTTAATCATAATCATTTTTAATGATATTAATTACTTTCTACATTTTTTATGAACAGATCAAATTCTTTAAATATATAAAAAGGTATTATTAGTTATTATTAGATATTAAAAGTTATTCATTCCATAGTTTGTTTCATTATTCATTTGATATGAATCTATAATTGAATATGAAATAGGAAAGTCTATTCAATTCAATAATGAATATATAATTACAGTCGAGTTTGTAATTATGAACAATGTATGATGTATACGTGTATGTAGTTAAGATTTAACAAGAGTTATTAAACTTAGGTGTTTGTTGACATTGAACACTTTGATAGACAATATCTCATAGACATATCTACTGTCTTAAAGTCGATGGTTCTTTCTTTAATTCCGTAAAAAAGTCCACAAAAAAAATCCTTGTAATATTATAAATGCGAAAGTTTGTGAGGATGTATGTATGTGCATTTGTTACTCTTTCACGCAAAAACTACCGAACGGATTTGGATGAAATTTTACAGTAACATAGGTTATGCATCAGAATATCACATGAGATACATTATATCCTGGAATTCTTGCGGGTATGGGTATAACGCGGGCAAAACCGTGGGGCGCGGCTAGTTTAAAACAAAACTACGCTAAAACGTTTGGACCGATTTTTGTCAAACATAGCTAACACCATAATAAGGAAACTTATGAAAAAGTAAAAAAACCAGCACGGATCACACGGTTTAGACAAACAAACATAAATATTATTATACACACATATATTTACAGCCCTCTTTTGCTTCGGGGGTGAAAAAGTTTCATCATTTTTCATACATAGCCATGAACAGTTTGTTCTTTGACCATAACAATTTCATAAAGTAATCAAATTATTAATTTAAAAAACGTAATGGTTATTTCACAACCCTAGCATCCGAATAAAAACCACTCATTTAAGCTCCATCATAAGTTTGCAAAAATTACTTATTAAAAAGGTGAAAAAGTTTTCGGCAACTTTTTAATTAAAAACGATTGAATTCAGTTCGCTTCCTTCTTTGAGAACTCTTAGAATATTTATTATAAAAAGTACGGCCTTGTATTGCTTACCAATAAGAACTAAATGTAATAAAATGTTTGACTTATTTTAATAGATTTTTTTAAGTCAAGGTTTCATTGCACTTACCCTATTTACAATTCTTCTATCTGTATTATACGAGTATTATGTAAACCAATCATGGTTCGTTTGTCTCGTTAAAACTCGACAGCGGCTGGGCCGATTTAGCTAATTTTAGTTTTGAAATGTTGAAAAGTCCAGAAGGCTTTAACAGTAAGCAGTGATGGAATAAATGCAGGTGAAACCGCAGGGCACGACTAGTCGAGAATAATTATATCCAACTACTCGTTAACTCACTCACGTTCTATTTAACAATGTTTTAGCTTGTAAACTTGCTCAATCTTCACGAGACCTATAAGTAAGATTAACAATCATCGTGAAAGTCAGCCGAAAAAGGTTCCATTTTTAAAACCTTTACAAAACTATTAGTCTTCTATAAGTATTATAGGTGGATTGCATATTAATTCTTAAATTAAATTTAGCGCCTGAATATGTTTCAAAAACAAATGACAGTCGGTTTAAATTGTATTCTATTTTTTGTTTTGTAAAACATATTTAGTTAATAAATCGATTTAAAACTACTTTTGCTATCCGCCCTTAGGGTCACTAAGCACTTCGATTAATAAAATGAAATATGTACCTACATCTCTTCAAGCAGGTTTTCTATACGCTTTACATTGTCCGAAAGCCCCAAGAATGGCCACACCCTTTACAGAAGGTCAAGGGCACACGCAATGTAAAGAACGACTTCTCTTTCATATTCCAGAGATGGCTTAAATTCTTAAAGCTGTACTTTTCGTGTTTAATTCTGTTTATATTAAAGACATGAAAACCATAAAAATGGAACGTGATCCAGTTTTTTATTTACTCAAATCGGTATTGGTTTATAAATTCCTATTAAAAGACTCAAGTCTTCACTCGACTGTGGCGATGCTCAAAATAACTCTTAAGAAGTATTTCAACATGAACAGTATTACATTGTTTTAATAATTCATTGTAACCTTCAAGCTTTCGTAAAAGACAGAACTCTAGGTAGTTTCTTATAATTAATAAATATACTCTGACCTACACGGTTAATTAGACCCAAACTAAGCTATAAGCTTGTGATATGGAATCTAACTCACTGATGTACTAATGATATACTACATATAAAATATTTAATAAGAATATATAATTGACACTCAGACGTCGACGCCAACAGTCTTCACATATTGTTGACTCCGGGCGGGAATCGAACCCGCAACCCCCGACACAGTAAGCGCTCTCACTGCCACTGTGACAACGGGCTTGTCAAAATAGATCATAAATAATTATAGTTTGAGTACAAGCAAGTCCCCTTTAGTATTTCTACAACAAAAGCCATTATTATATATCAACATAATTCATTTTAGTATTACTCGTATAGTAACCCAGGTAATAGATTCTTTATGATTGGTAAGAGCCAATATTTCTTTACACCATATAGACAGAAATAAAAGATCCTTCTATTGTATACATCTAAAATACTGTTCCCGAAGGAACGTTATTAATTTTTCGGAAGCATGACTTCGCCTACATAATCCATAACATGTCAAATTATCTCGATAAAGTTATCCTTCGTTAGTCCTAAATCTACTCCTCTTAGTCAAGACATGTTTGTTTACAAGAGAACAGCCATTAACTCTGTTTTCCTATCGTTTTACGACACGCGTAACCTATATAATATATAGCGCATTATGTGACAAAACTATCTTTTATTGACTAAGTTTAAGAGTCAGTTGCTACGGTGGAACTATTTTGGAAACACCAGAACTTCTATCGAATATTTTAACATTTATAATTTTATGTTCTCTTTCTACAACAGAAAGAAAACATAAATTCCTCCTCACTGTACTGATAACTTCAGTGAGTTGAGAGGCCTTTGCCCAGCAGTGGGACATTACAGGTTAATACTTTTTTTCTACAACAACGTGTAGCTTGGCTGCTACTTGGATGGGTGTCCGATAGCGGCATTTCTATCTGAGCTACGCGTGCTTTGAAGGGCACGTTAAAAAGTCGGTCCCGGTTGTTTCAATCGTTAGACCATGTCGGCGGCCTTTAGGCGGTCCAAAAACTCCGACACCAGGGTTGACCACTCACCTACTCTATATTAATGTCAAAGATCCACCAATCATATCAAATGTAGCATACCGACGTAGCATATCATAGCTCTGCTGGAAAGGCACCTAAGTGTTGTTTCCGATGGGCGAATTATAAGTTACAAGCCAGCAAATTATAAAGAGTTATTTAAATACGTATCTGTTAAGAAGCTTGCTTTGTATTAAACTCACTGGTTCACAGCTGCTAATCTCAGTTTCAAACAGCTTTATAATATTTTGGCTAAATATATTCAGCAAACCAGTTGAAGATGAAAAGCATGGCCACTGGAATTTACCAGAACGAAACTTATATTCGAAAAGAGGAGGTTTGTGATATGGTTGGATTTTTTTCAACGAGACTTGTGATTCCCTTTCCATTTAATTTTATAAACAGTTAGAGTTGAAACAAGTGCTACAGTATAAACAGTGGAAAGACCCGCAAAGGCAAAGGCGTAGTCGACTATTCATAACTAAGCGTTCGTAGAAAGCTTTCATTGATTCCCTAACCCACTAACTTCACATCAAAAGCTTATTCAAAAATCTCAATCTTCTATTTTCTTCAAAAGCCGCTTGCAAACTTTCTAATTAACAACATCATAACGTTAAAAGACAAGTTCTTATCTCTGACGGCAGTAAATTAACTGTAAATTAAGATTTTGAATATAAAGATTTCAATTTACTCAGCAAACTTCCAAGAAGGAAGATTTCACAATGGACACCTTGGATGTAAATTAAAATGGCATTTATGTGACAAGATCTTTGGCCCTTTCGAGCGATTCCATTGTAGACTGTATCAGTCAAATTATCCAAACTCTTAAGTGACACTTTAGTGGCATTTTCGTGTGATAAGTGGATATCTTCTCCGAGATGACAATTCCATTCGTAATATTCAATATTATTGAAAAGGGTGAGACGCTATTTGAAGAATTCATCAATGTTTTGGAATAATGGCTATTCGGAGAAAAAAATGGAGATAAATTTGTTTTAAAATACATTGTTCTATTTCAGTCTTCTTTTGTTGTTGTTCTTATGTTTTAAACCAATACACCATCGTACGGGAAATAACAATATACTTAAATTAATTAAGGAAGTTAATAGATACTATATTATACTCAGTAATAGATACTGCCGCAGTCAATACGTCCATTAAATCGACAATTACCTAATTGACTTATTTTTTTTATACATTGCATGTAAAATCACTCATTAAATCTGTACTAAGAAAGGATTTGTCGTATCTGAGTGCAGAGGTCACGGTCCAATATAAGTAAATAAACAAGAATAAAATTTGTTGCCTTTGGATCGATGTATTTATGAACTAATGATGGGGTTTGAGGTTTTTTTTCCGGACAAATTCACTCACGGTTAATTAGACTCAAAGTAAGCTCTAGGCTTGTATTATAGAGTTTAACTCACTGATGCTACTACATATACATACAAAAACACTTCTAAGAATACATAATTGACACCCAGACGTCGTCGCAACCAAGTATGTCTTCACATTTTGTTGACTCTGTGCGACAATCGAACCAGCAACCCCCGACACAGTAAGCGCTCTTACTGCCACTTTGCCAATGGGCTTGTCAAAGATTTAAACACATAAGGAGCAAGTCAATAAGAACGCTTCTATATACAACTTTCTTCTTTTAATAACTTTTGATAGAAAATCCCCTTTGTTCTATTATAATTAAAGTCCATTTATTTAATAACTTACTTTTTAACAAGCCTATCAAGAAGATTACATAAGTAACGTAAAAGTCAAATCCATCTTAATTTCCCAAGTGATTTACTTGAAGACTTATAAAATTGCGTACTTTACGGTTCCTCCTGTGATCTGCGGAAATACGCAATGCAGTTACGTACCCAATTCCGATTCGGCACCAAACCAATATTGTTATTTGCGTGAAACGAAATTTTCTTACATTGACCCTATTTTTGTTTCGTCCCAACTACATTGTTTTATGAATAATTTTATCGGTTTATCTAAATTGTTGTTAAACGAATGTGAATATTTAGAATTGTATGACTCATAATATTGTTAAACTTATTTCTAATAATGTTTGTTGCCTCAAATTGTATTATTAAATTTCCGAAAATGTCAGTAATATTTCTGAGTAATCAACTCAATCAGCTAGAAATTAAACTATCTTCTCTTAAACATACAAACACAATGCTTCTAGAACATTACGAAACACAAATTACTTAACATACGCCATTGCCTACAAATGAAAGACTAAGGTCCAATCATATTAAACAGATATCTCAAATACGTATAAATACTGAAAATCAAGTCATATTTGAAATCTCGTTTATAAAGCTCAATGACAATGAAACAAACAATACAACGTACAAATGTAACTCAATTAACACCGAATTGCTCCACATCAAACAAAAGCAAATGAAGCCGAACTCCTAATGCGTCGCTATTATTATTTATTGGAAGCGTCAGTCATATAATAAATCCTCGCAGTCATTTGTAACACTTAGCCACCACCTCTGAACATTAAACAGTCGCTGATCCAGAACGGAAAAGGCAAATAAACTAAGAAACCAATGGATATACGCAATAAAACTGACCATTACTACAGTAAACAATATTAGAAAAAGCCTTGCTTATAATAAATCTTTGGAGAAAATGCTTACACAGCTTTACCCGCCTAAATTGTGGCGAAGAAAAAGCAATATACCAAATACATAAGTTAGATTACGCTGGTGGAATTTTGTTTAAGTAAGACAATAAGATGTTTGTTGTTGGTGAGTAAATGGGTTCGCGTTTCAATGTGAGAACATTAAATATTAAGAGCTAGCAGCTGAAGTCGAGACGAAAGAGTTTTCAATTTGTTTGAGGCCGCTAAGTGGCATGGATGGGGAGCTAAAACTGGTGTTAGGTTACATGGAAAACGAGTTAACTTCTAAAGATCAACTGTATTGTATAATTTCACCTACGCTGCTGGTTCGCAACAAAATATTAGCAAGCAACTCGCCTGCTAGCGTTCTATTGAACAGGCTTACTCGCAGTACATAAGCTCGCTCCACTTAAATGCCGTCTGATGATTCAATTCAATATTGTTATTTTCTTTGTTACCATTTATAATGAATAATTCTATTATATTATTTTACGTGACACCCCCCCCCCCCCCCATGTTATGAACACAATGAAAAGGGGTGGCTGAAAACCAGCGCTGCCTGGAGTAGTGTACTCCGGGCAGCACATGCTGAGCCTTCTCCATTTGCTAATTATAAGATAAGTTTAAAGCAATAAATGATTTTATATTTTTTTATTATTTATTCTTAATGTATGGGCCGCGCCCCACTAAATCTAGGATAGTAAAGTAAGCGCGGTTTACAAAATGTTCACAATAGCGCCATCTATTGGATAGTGGCGGAACATTTTTCGAAAACGATAATATGGCTGACTCAATAGTCAAAATTCCAGCCGAAAAAAAGCGAAATCGATATTTTCGTTTTCTCTAGTTTATCTATCGGAGTATAACAAGTGGGTCAAATAATCTTTCAGCAAAAAAAAAGAAAAATCGGTTGTTTTGTTTATAATTTTATCAAACCCTAAGTTGCGACAAAAAAGACGAACATGCAACAAATACACCTACACAAAAACTCAAATTTGTAACTGCTTGCATTATATTTAGATTGAAGCTAAAAATAGTGCCATAAAACAAGTCCCCTAACGATTTCCAAATTTATAACTAGGAAGAGTGTTCCCAAAAACTATGTGATCCAATCAAAACCTTGTTTATCCAACTAAATCGGTTTATTACAAAGCTGTTACCGAAACTTAAAGCAATCAAAAAGTTTTCGTCTTTCCCTCATCTAAATAAGTTTATCATAACATTATAGTCCCTTTAAAAACTTTTTCCATACATATATTTATAGGCAATTATTTGTTGGATGTGTTGTATGTAACTTGTAAATAAATATATTGATGTTAAAAATAGGTATTCCATATTTTCTTCGAACACGTGAAGTGCGTAAATATACCTTTGTTCAGAAAGTGGGACCTATAAAAAACATAAAGACACATAGTCTCGTCGAAAATCATTTAAATTTATAAAACTATTCTTTTTTTGATTTTTGAAGAACTTTAAATTATCACTTATTCATTGGTTCTAAAAATAAGACGGTAATTTTTTTAAATATATTTTAGTCTGGGATTATACCAGCACAAAATATATCCAACAAAATTATATCACATATTAACATGATAACATTATCTAAACATGGTCATAATTGAATTGTTAAATTGTTGTGTCATGACATTTGTTTGTTCTAACACAAGCCCATAAATTATTATCCAACTGAAATAACCTCGTAGCGCCTTCGTAGCAAATTTAGTAGCTCTGCGCTTGTAGCATATTATCTTGTAGCCCTCGGAGTATATCTCTTGTAGCCTTGCTATGCACCAAAATCACAACTTTGCGTTAGGAGGGTAAAAATTCATAATTACGTTCTCTGAATTAATACTATAGAAATATAATAACTTAAAACAAAAATTGGCCAAAAATTGGTATTTCTTGTCATTACAATGCCCTAGAGCACTAAGCCATTTTATTTCGAACTCAACCTTTTGCCTACACAATATTCTTTGAAAATATAAAATTTGCGTAGGCCCTAACAAGAGGGCCTGAGGCAAGATATGTTTTCATTATTTACTTTCGTATCTTTGTGAAATGGTGCTCTGAATTTTACAACAAAGGCAGCCTTTTGGATTTGAATGAAATGTTTAATACGGTGTACGAATTCGGATAAAACAAATTCGAATTAGATGAAAGTGCGATGAGATTGATAACATGGAAAATACTTCAAAAATAAACTCGTCTAAAGTTTCTTTATTTTCATTTCAGTCTGTTTAACAAAGATTAATAATGTGATGAAACAATGAGGTTTTTTAATGTGAGCCTGTTTTATCAACTGTTATTTGTATTACGTTAGGAGAAAAATCCTTTTTGTATTTCAATATTTGAATAAAACTTAATTTAATTAGGTGCTTATTCTTGTGTTATCATCGCATATTAAAGCTATTACTTTTTCTGTTTTATATTTCTTCGGAGATCACGATACTTAACGTTTTACAACCAGGTTTAATCAAGGTAAGTTTAATCAAGATCGGATAGTGTACAGACAGATGTGCACCCTAATCTTACTGTGGTAGCATGTTAAGCCTTCAATAATCATCAATCCTCAAAAACTTTCACGTTTATCTTGTATAGGATTTAATTTGACCAACTCAAGTCTCCAAACCGAACTATAACAATAAAAATAAATAAAAATCAAAGGCTCCATGTTGAAATGTAAAGGATAAGCGTTAATCTAACTTCTGGAAGTTAATAAAAGTTTCCTTGTTTCGTATTCACATGAACATATTTTGTGAAATCATGAATAATAATTTTGTTGAAACAAGCAATGGTTTTTTGATGATGTAGACAGAATCTGTCTACGTAATGAGACAGACGCTGTATTTTGTTACTAAGATAAAATTTGTCTTTATAATAAAATAGTAACTTATCGCATGTACCAGTAAGTCGGAAAATCAATAAATATAAACAAAAACAAAAAAAGGATTAGCCTGTAATGTCCCACTACCAGGCAGGGATATCTTACACTGAAGTTATCAGTACAATCAAGACTTAGATTAAGTGGTAAAATAATTATAATTTAGCTATTCTGATTCGATATTCATAAGTAAAGGAAAGTTTTTAAAATATGGTGTATTATTTTCAACTTATTTTTAATAAAATTACACCGAAAACTTTCTCATATCTTTATTATACTCAAAGGTAATTTCCTTCCTCTGAACCTCGAGAAATTTGCCAAACCTTGTCAATCAAACCAATTTGTCGCGCCACCACCCCTCGATCGAACCAACCTTTACAGAGGCACTTACAACAAAGTTGTTAGTTGGCCCGTTTAGCCAATATTCATTAACCACACTTGATAGCCTAAGGTAACTATAGTCGTAGCAATCTTTAATCCATTCGACGAGAGAAAAACTGTAGTTAATCTAAGTTGTCTGTTAACTTTAGTTAACTTTAGTCAGTCTACAAATTCATCAGTCTAAATCACAAAAAAAAAATCGAACAATTTGATGTCATGTTTCCAGTGTCCACTTATAGACCAGAAGACTAACTACAGTCATGACAATAGGTGCTCATTGCTCAGGCCTTTCTTGGAACTTGACGACGTATAATAGTCTAAGAGCTTAGACACACTGTCTATCAACCAAACTGCAGCAACAATTGCGGCTACCCGCAGTTTGCACCGCAATCGTCCTCTGAATGAATTTCGGCTGGACAGTAATGTTTTGAACACTGAATCAAAGCATGTATATTTGTTTGTAAAATATTTTATGATTGCTGTTCTTATACTATTAATTGCAATCTAGATGAACTGCGTTTACCAAACACTAGTATGGTGCCATCAGAATTTATTATAATAGGTAAGGCCAATATAAATAATCGTTACAAAGACAAGTCTTAGCCGAAGCAATTGCTTAGCAGTTATCTAAGCATCATGATTTGATTAAATAAACGGTTCTTTGAGCGATTCCGGAACCATAAGTCAATAAGAGTGAACTACCAACATTTCTGATAATACTTCACCCCCAATTTCCAGTCACTGCGACCCATATCTCCCAACACGTGTTTGCTTAGTGAACCTATAAGTTGTCGCCGAAATAGACATCATGTTTGAAATAGAGGGTACAATTACTGTACCCATGTAATGGATTACGGCCAAACCGTCTAAGACGACACTTGTGCTTAATTTCAAGCCGTTAATAGCCTATTAGTAGCCTATAGTGTAGCAGTGTGTGTGAATTCATCGATGACAGGCTAGGCGTCTCGTTTGAGGATTTGAGTTTGGATACAAAGTGTTTTGTAAGGGTCAAAATAAACCGACGTTACACGGTTTTATGAAACGCAAATATCTGAATTCAACAAAAAACGGTTTCGCGTATAGATCATTATACTCCTGCACTATTTTTCATGTTCTTATTAAACACTTATAGTAGCTGCACTGCTGTAGTAGCTCCGTGTTTCGGAGGGCACGTTAATCTGTCGGTTACGGTTACTGTCTACGGATAGTAGTCGTTACATGAGCCATGTCAGAGGCCTTTGGTGGCTCAATAACTCTTACGCCAGGGTTGGTCAGGTTGACCATCCACTCGATGAAGAAGAAGAAGTAGCTGCACAGTAGCACATAAGCTACATTGTAAACATGTAAACGAGCCAAACTTGAATCGACGTGGAGTCTGATCGTTTCATGAAAATGACGAACTAAAGTGTTCTTCAGTAACGAAATACCTAAGCTATATACTATCATGCCCTCAAATTTTTTGTAAATGAACAAAAAAATAATTAAAGATTTAATTAAAATCTCATTAATCAATGTGTAATAAAAAGGTGCAAAATTATTTTTTATTAACAATTTCACTACAAAGAAAGCGTTAAAATTGCCAGAATAAAGTTTTTAGTTCAATGACAAGAAAATTCTAATTTCATGTAAAATATTTTAAATCCTTTGAATTTAAAAACGTTAAAACGATAAAAGATCTAGAAGATTGTAACAAGAAAGAAGTCTTCAAAATCCAGATTTTAATAGAAATTCGGAGTAAAGAAGTATATTTAGTCTTCCAGCCTTCATACCTATATCAAAAATATGGTTTCGCCAAAACTGCCAGTTGTATTGTGGCGAAACCATATTATATCAAAATTTTATCACAATATTATATTGATACTAGCTGCGCCCCGCGGTTTCACTCGCGTTGTACCCGTTCCCGCGGGAATTTCGGGATAAAAAATAGATGTTGTCCGATTCTCAGACCTACCCGATATGTACACAAAATTTCATGAGAATCGGTCGAGCCGTTTCAGAGGAGTTCAACCACGGTACCCGTTCCCGCGGGAATTTCGGGATGAAAAATAGACGTTGGCCGATTCTCAGACCTACTCAATATGCTCACAAAATTTCATGAGAATCGGTCGAGCCGTTTCGGAGGAGTACGCGAACGAACACTGTGACACGAGAATTTTATATATAAGAAGATATTTATGTAAGTGAAATAGGTTGTTAAAAAACGAGTTTTCTAGGAAAAGTAAATATAGGCTATTCTTGTGATGAACACTTGCAAAAATAGATGAAATTTATGTAAATAAGTACCAATGGCATTTTCCCATTCTATTTAGTTGTCTACTGGGAAAATGTATGGGAATGTGTCAAAACTACCAGACTATCACGTGAGATACTTAGTATATAATAGAGCTTAAGAGATGGTTTTATGTTTATTAAAACGCGCTGTAATCTCAGAAATCTATACTAATATTATAAAGCTGAAGAGTGTGTTTTGTTTGTTTGTTTGTTTGTTTAAACGCGCTAATCTCAGAAACTACTGAACCGATTTGAATAATTCTTTCATTGTTAGATAGTCTATTTATCGAGGAAGGCTATAGGCTACATTTTATCCCGGATTTCCTACGGGAACGGGCACAACGCGGGTAAAACCGCGGGGCGCTGCTAGTTACCAATATGATTTTAGTAATTATTATTGTAATGGATAGCCACATTCAACGGGTGGTGTAAATGTTGTAGGCTATTTTTATCCCAAACATAGTATGTTAACAGGTACATCGTGGGCAAAACCGAGAAGAGCTCGTAGTTCTTATATTTATTCTGATATTAGACGAACAAAATAGAAGTGGAATGCGAATCAATCACCACTTGTCTATCTAGGGGGAAGTTGTGCCATAGATTGTTTAGAGTTGGCCGAGTTTATAATGCTATCGACTTTGTACAGTCCGTCCATGCACAAATAAAAAATTTTAAGCACTAAATATGATAACCGGATACAAATCTGTGCTCACTATGCAGACATAAATAAGTTGGTTTATTGCGTGATATTATTTTACAAAACACACAAAGGAGTTATAAACTAAAATTGCACCAAGTTCGCCAGAATGCATCGACCTAGTTTGGTTACCGTGTGACTAATAACTGAGAAACTAATGTTCGTGCATTAAAACGCTGCCTAATATAATGTGGGGGAGCAAATTTCTAAGAAATGAAATAGTTTGGGACATAATACTGGATTTTAAATTGTTTTGAACGTAATTGGTCGATTTAAATTGTGCCTGTATAGTGTACGAATGCGATGCTAAAATACCTGTGCATTAAATTTTAATGCATTTGAATTCTTTTTAAAGACATCCTTAACAATTTAAGACGAAAAATTAACTGGGTAGAAAAACAAACTAAAAGTGAATAAAATTACCTTTCTCCCCTCTCCTTAAGATGAGTGAGAGTTATTTAGTAAATTAAAGTTAAGTATGAGCCTGTAATATCCCACTGCTGGGCAAAGGCCTCTCATCTCACTGAAGACATCAGTACAGTAATTTATTAATAATAAAAAATACTTAATGTAACAAAACTATAAAATACACCTTTAATAATTACTCAACATAAGCCTCTGCAGTAAAACTGGAAGTAGGAGCAAAAGTAATTAAACCTCAACATAGTTCAGTCTTTATAACGTTGTAATAAGGTAAATTTTCCAATGGCTAGTTGTCGCCGTCGGTAAGCTAATGAGCTTAGACTATTCTAACGAGTTTAGTTATTGTGTTTGGATAGCGAAATGTTTATAATTTGAACTTGGAATGGTTTAAGTTGAAATAGGAACTGAGGAAATTATTGAAAAGGTCTATTTGGAATGTCCTTTTATTTATTACTCCCTGTTGTACTCGCTAGGACACCAAAATAGCAATTAAAGGGACACAATTATGTCACAATGTTTTAAGGATTTTTGTGAAACGTACTAGTTTTTCCCCACGGTTTCACCGGAATAGGGAATTTGACTGATATTAAAAGTTGTAAAATTTAAGAAATTCATTTAGAGAGATTGATCAATTGTTATTCACTGTTTTGATAAGTTTATGCGTTCAATAAAACATGAATCAAACACAGAAGTTTTGGAGTATCACTACATAGTATAAAACAAAGTCGCTTTCCAATGTCTTTCTGTCCCTAAGTATGCTTAGATCTTTAAAACTACGCGCCGGATTTTGATGCAGTTTTTTCAATAGATAGAGTGATTAAAGAGGAAGGTTTATAAGTAAAAATGCCTGAAATTCCCACGGGAACGGGCACAACGCGGGTAAAACCGCGGGGCGCTGCTAGTTTGTATAATATAACTAAACTTTAAATGCCACAGTTATATCGATTAGGCTTACGTTAGTTCAGTGACGTGCTGAAATGCCAACGTAGCTTAAAGTATTTATTTTCATAAAAATTTTTTTTTGGACAATTGTTATTTTTGATCCAGCTTCATAAAACTATTTCTTATAATACTTCGAACCACTGAGTCTACACTGAAGATAACCAATTAAGTTAATAGTCTACTTTGACAAAACGTATCTAAAACTAAAAAAACAGTAAAGATATTAAAAATCAATGCCCGGCAAATTCATTCGCGGTTAATGAGACCCAGACTAAGTTCTAAGCTTGTACAATGGAATCTAACTAACTAACTAATATCACGACATATTCATACACAAATATAATATATATAATGCACACCTAGACGTCGTCGCAAACAATTATGTCTTCACATATTAGTGACATTTATGTAAGATATCAAATGTCCCACTGTTCAGCAAATGCCTCTCATATCACTGAAAATTTCGGCACAGTGAGGAAGATAAAGCTTAAACAAGCCAAAACATAAATATACCAAAACAGTATCAACTCCACAAAACAGTTAATTAAAATACAAATTACTCTCCCAAACGTAAAAACAAAAAGAACAATAAATAAAAAATACCTATAACAAGCGGCCATGTTAATATTAATACGTTGGTCGTGAACCCCCTAAGGTTTGGTTCGTCCGTCCTGCTCACACGTACGCAAGGCTATATGGGGGTGAAAGAGGCAGGGGATGCAAAGATTCGATCGCGTTCGAGGCGATTGTAATACGGTTTATCCGGCCTACATTCTTTGTTTATCTTCAATAGGTACGTTTAGCTCCGTGGAGCCATTTGAGCGAATTGTAAAAGAATTTTCAGATCAAAATTAGACTGAAATGCTTCGCAAATTACAGAATGCTTCGCTGAATTACACGGTGTTTAAAAAAGAATCGGGGAGTTAATTTTGTGTAGAAGATGCTGGTTTCTTCGAATTGGAAAGGTTTGGGGAAAGAAATTGCTTCACCTGGTTTGTGTCATAAATGGTGACATAATCACATAACGAAGATCAATGGTTTACATTATAAGATCCTAATGCCTCTTGTTTAACAAATTTTAATGTATCACTAAGGTTGAGTATGGTTACACATTTGGAGTAATCACCGCATATACTAAGCTTATTTCACACAGTCTCCACATCGCGCGTGAAACAGCGTTCGAGTCCGAAAGAACGCGTTTATAAAGGTGATCGCACACGTTTAATCGTACAAGCATTCCGGCGCGTAACCCTGACCTGGACGCTCCTGAGATTGCGCCTTAGTAACCGTATAAGGGGATTTAATGTTGACATCAACAACTACTAAAATTCCCTTTACCGTTCACACAACAGTAACAACATACCTCAGTGATGACGTAAGATAACTACACTACTGATTCGCTAATGCTGCTACCGTACTGATTGAAATCTAAATCAGCCTTTATTGATTGAATCGTTAAAATGTTTATCTGTAGAATTGGCCATTAAAGAAAGGGTATGATTTTTTTTTGACCCATTTAAATCACATCCAAATTAGAAATTGATTTAGATTAATTTACATTTCATATATACAATCAAAAACAAAGTCACGTGATAGTCACGTGATCATAACAAACCTTAAATTTCGACAGTATGAAACAAATGCAAATCGATTGCCACTTGTCTATTGGACAGAAAGTAAAAAGTAACTACTTAGTAATAAAGTGTTACCTTGTAATGTCCCACTGCTAGCAAAGGCCTTTCATGTCACTGACGATATAAGTACGGTGAGAGGTGAGTTAATATCACCACGCTTGCCTAATGCAAGTTGGTCCTCTTTCGAGCCATGTTTGAAAATTAAGTTGGAAAACTTCTTGTACTAAGTAAAAAGCAAATGGAAATCTCTTTAAATATTTAATAACCATTCAAGCGTACTCATTGCTACTAAGAAATAAAACGATGCACTCATAATTTTCTAGCTACGCTAGTCCCCACTGAATTCGTATTGCAATATTTCATCTGTTTATTCAAGAAAGATGTCTGTATTTTATAGAATACTTTTGTAATTCAAGGAATTCATATTTCGACTCTTTATAATAAATATTAATGAAATGGTTTCTTCTTTTCAATTCAATTTCAGTATTGATTCCATGTAACTGAATCACAACATTTTTTATTTTAAGAAATTATTTGTTTTTCAACGAGATCAATGCTCCAACGCCTTTAGCCAACGACTGCGAAATATGCGTACCTCGCACACTAGATAGACGAATTGTTTAAGGATCGAGATACCATATTACGATGATTTTGAAATCCCAAATCAATGATAGGACTGGGCACTTGTTTGCATACACGTAGAAACCTTCAATATTGTTATATGACAAATATTTGTAAAGTGGCACAACATTGAGTAACAAAACTTTTTTTTACCAAACTCATAAGCCGTATAATATTCATGACCGCATTTACATGGTAAATATACTCGTATAGGTATAGCAGAGGCGTTTAAGCAGTCTAAAACACTAAAACAGCATTTTTAGTTTTTTCAAGTAGTTATTGAAACGTATTTTTCCGCTCAGACACCTAAACCTACTCGTGAAACCAATTTTATCATTCCGAAGCCCTAACGTATGTTACATTAGCTTTTTCTCTTTGCTCTGGTAACCGTTAAGACCAGCTGCGGCTAACTAACTGCATTTGAACAAACAAAAACTAGAAGTTGTTCGAGTAACAATGGGAGAGTAAATTTTAGTATTATTGGACGAGCAACTTTAGTTCCTACGGAACGGTATTGATGTGATAAAATTGTAGGTAATTTCAAGGTGAAAGTAATCTAATGTATTCTCCACTAATATTATAAAGGGGAAAACTTTGTTTGTTTGTAATGAATAGGCTCAAAAACTACTGGACCGTTTTTAAAAATTCTTTCACCATTCGAAAGCTACATTATCCACGAGTAACATTGGCTATTTTTCATCCCGAAATTCCCACAGAAATGGACACAACGCGGGTAAAACCGCGGGGCGCTGCTAGTATCAAATAAAGTTAGTATTCCAGCTAAATATTTCTTTTCAATGTTGCGGTTTTGGCGTAAATTCCAGTAGGTTTGTAATTAGATTGTTTGTAGTGAGATGTTTGAAGTCCGCCTAAAAGCCTCAGACGAGTTCAGATGAAGGATGGAATCGATTAATATGTCCTCAGAAACACAGTGCTAGTTGTTTAATAATCGCGATAATTCGCAAGACACACATAGTGCGGGTGCAAACCGTTTGCGGGTCGCGTGACGTTGTATTCTTTGTACCACGGGCCTGCCGCGGGCCAGTGGGACACCTTTCATACTAGGAATACAACGTCACACGACCCGCAGCCGGCCCGCACGCGCAACATGTGTGTCTTGTGCTTTCGCTAACATCAATATAATCGCTATCAAACTATACTACGATGAATGACAAACATGTACGAGTATTGTACGAACTTTCATATTTACATAGATTAAACTAAATATTTAAAAAAACATTTTAATATGTAGTCTGACTTGAAAAATATCCATAAAATACTTACATAAAAACTTTAAATATTTAAACTACGAATAATTTTGATTTAAAAACTCAAGCTTTATAAAAGCTGAACCATAAAAGCTCTAAAACTGAAATGATACGCTAAGTTCATTGGGGATTTTGTCGTCAAAACAATATTCTCCCGGGGCTAATTCGAACTTGCGCTCAAGCTAAGCTTCACACTAAAGTGACTGGATAGAGCTTTATCAGACATCTATGTAAACTTAAGTTCATTAAACAGAAAAGCTTGAAAAGGGTCTTTAAAGTTCAATGTTGATAAAGGTTTTCATATACCCACATTAAGGGATTATTTTTAATTCTGTTTGAATTATTTATTTGGTATTGAGTATGGCAGCTTGTTAGCATTTGTTTCTATCTTATTAAGTAAGAACATGTTTCACGAAATTTAATTTAATTTTTAACCAAATTAAAATACCGATGAATCTTATAAATCGATGACTCAATTTTTTTTTAATAAATTGCGAGACCGCGTCCTTATAATTGGTTTTCCAAATATTTAAGATGTCGATTCTTCACCCGATTGGCGTTCACTATTTATAGTTCATGGATATATTTTAAATTATATTTTTATAAGATATCCATGAACTATATATAATACTAATATCTAAATCGAATTCAGAACATTGCTATAATACACACATACACAATTATAGTGTATAACCATTACAATTTCTACTCCAATAAAACCAATAATAAAAACGGGTTAATTACCAAGTTAATTGTATTAGATATCGGTTGACCTCAAAACGCCATTGAATTGAATATCCACCACTATCGGCCACTTTTATTTTCAAATAAAAAAACGAACGAAATCCGTATAATGCCGTCACATCAATAAAATAACAATTTCCAACAAAAAATAGAACATAAAAAATATTTTCTGTAAAATAACAGAACTAACAAAGATGGGGAGGTTTCTTTTAATTTTTCAGTAGGGGCTTAGGGGTGATCCGAGTGCTTAAAGCTCGCACGTACTCCGCCCCCGATCGCATCCCCTAAGATCAGTAATCCCCCTTCTTTTAAAGTAAGGCCGAGATCCACCAAACGCGCCACTTTCCTCTATAGGTATATAAAATTATTTGAATTCTCACACGTAAAACTGTAATTTAGTTTTATCTGACTTGCTTTTACGTGATAAGAATTTTGTATCGCATTGTTTGTTAAAAAATGAGTCTGGTTTGAAGTTCTTGATTAAATTTTCTTTCATGTTTGTTTTGTACAAAGAGAGTACATTAGGAAATTAAAAATGGTATTACACTGAGTAGAGTAACTTCTACTAATATTCATTACTAAGTGTACATATTTATACGGATGTTTTTGTTTTATTACGCTTACAGTAGGCTGATACGTAAAGTTGGTTTGGTATCGAAATAATTAATGTTCAGCTTCTTCTTTTTTATAAAAACAGGATTTGAACTATCCTTATTAAGAATCAATCGGTGGTGCCACGTTGCGGCGACATGTTGTGGACGAAATTTCACGTTATCTAGGGAAATTATAAAATTTAGTCATAATGCAGGGAAGTACAGCGACTATGAAATGAGTAGCTTACGTATATCACGATGATACGGATTGCACGAAGTTTCTTCCACAAAAAAAACCGTACACGAAAGACCAAATTCATATTTTATGTCCTTAAGTTTTGAATTCACAAGTGTATTCCTGTCACCACTACATTATTTCATGTTGGCGAGAATTGACTGCGAATATAAGGCATTCTGTGTTTTTCGCACTTTTTATTTCGTTAGCACACAGTCGAAGGGATTGCTATTGTGTTTATTATCTTTACGAATTATTGCGTAGGTTTAGGAACATATTATGGAACATGTGATTTTCTTTTGTTTTTGAAGTTAAATATTGTATAATAAACTGTGCGTGTTCATGAGGGCTCTTTGGCCTTGGTCTAGACCAAATGAAAGGAGTCCTAGCCAGAGCTAGAATGTTCCATGAATGTTTAATAACCTCTAAAAGCAAACATAACCGTAAGAATTTCGAGAAAAATACATAGATAGAACAACAACTTGTCTACTGTACTTAATTTTTTTACGTATGAGTCCAGCTTATGTAGTAATGCTGTTTAATATGACTAAAACGTATTATGAATCGTAAATTGCATATAAATTAAATGCAAATTTCCGTGTAAGTCTACCGTAGAATTGAAGCAAATTGCAAGCTTTATTAAATAAAAATGCAATCAACAACAAACAAAATTTAATACTCATAAAACATTAAAGGCACTGATTGTAAGTAAATAAATGTGCCGTTTTCATTCCGATCACGTTAAAAGTGCCGACCTTACTGAGATTACCGCACTGAGGCAAATTGCAGTACTTTCAGTATTTTTACTAAGAAGTACTCTATTTGATAACGTTCCTTTTTATTTTATTCTTCATCCTGAATTAGTAATTGGGACGTGTCTTGAGAATACTTTGTTGTATGTATTACCAGGCCTGTGTCACTCCGCGTGTAGGTATTAAAAACATACCTACGGGCGGCGGCCACTGCGCAAGGGCCAATCTAGTAGGCTGCCACAAGCGAAAGAAAACACACGCGTGCGCGCTATATGTTCGACCACGTTCAACTTTGATTGATTCATTATTGCAAGATGGACACAAAACGAAAAAAAGCAAAAAGATACTGTGCAGTATTTAATTGTTTAAATACGGATCGTGATGAGAATTTAACTTTTTTTTGGTTACCTAAAGACGCTGACAAGTAAGGGTAAAATCTATTTTGACTGGATTACATTATGTTCCTATATGAAATGAAATTAATTCAAACTACAAACCGTTTCTCCCCGTACTATTAACGTAATAATAAGTAAACGCTCGTGCTGTGCGCTAGATGGCATAAGTAGTTTCTCGAAGTAAGCAACCCTAGTCCGCGGCTCTTTCAATACGTATAACCATGCATATCTTATTATGAACCGTAGTATAGTGAATTAAGGCCCATATTCCTTCAAAAAGAAATTGGTAGGTATGTAAATGAACACGTGCTCGACTGGACCGCGAGCTAAATTAAATCATATTGTTTATCAGATTCGAGTCATATTTCTTTGAAAACCATTGCGAAGTAAAGCTTCTGTACGTAGTACTAGTTATTATTCTGTGGTATTACTTTACTTTGAAAATAGAACGTGGAATGATATACGATACAGTTTAAGATGTCTGATTATTTATGTTGTATTAGTGCACTTAGAAAAGAACAAAATATTTTTTTGTTATTCTTGCTACTCTTTTGTTCAAAAATAGAGAACATCAAAATTATCCTACATTCATGTACTCTCTCATTGTACATTTTTGGACTGAAATATAATTCATCAAATTATTTAGTGGGAAAAGACAAACCATGTATATATCCATACCACTTTTGCTTATAAAATTTCACCAACACTTTTGAAACTACCTCAATAGATTGCACTATTGAAATTCAAACCTACTGAAGGCACAATGAAGACATCTTCATTGAGATCTTCTGTATTCTGAGTATTACTAACTAGTTCTGAGTACTTCAGTAATCTAGTATAAGTAAAACTAAATCAATCTGTTGGCAAACATAGAATAGAAATCTGAGTTCTTATTGGTTGGTAACAAATACCATTCAATAAATGGGAAACGTTCGTTTGGACACATATACAAACCTCATTTCATCCCAAACGCATACACTCTTTCGTACTTCTCCGTACCGTTATGGCTTAAGTTAACTGATCGCAATAGAAAAGCAAACTTACAAACTATCTAATTGAATTCAAATTCTATTTGCCCAACTCTAAGCACCTGCCCAAAGGTACTTAAAAACGTCAGAACATTACAAAGTAGTTTTGAATCAGTCGAGTTAGTAGCACTTGGACTATTTCGGTTTGTTCAAAATTGAATTCGAAAGTTCGAATTTTAAACTATTGCATATTTGTGGTGCCCAAATTGTAGGCTTGTACAAACGATTGTTCAAATGTTTGTAGACGAAGTTGGATCTCATAATGAGACTGTCAATCTGATGAGAGCTGAGCAAATGTTTGTCGTTATGAACGGATGGCCCATAATACTCATTGTGTTTGGACGAGTCTCCACGAGTCTCGGAAATACCTCACGTAGTTAATACACTGGCTAAACTAACGTAACTTACACTAAGTTTGTGTTAACTTAGAATTGATATTGGTATTCCTTGCTAAACCTAACTATGAGCAAGTGCTCAAACAATGTAGTGTAGCTACATTCTTGTCGTAGTTCGGAACAATGCATAGTTTTTAGGAGATTGTAAAACTGCACTTACCATATTCAGGGCACGTAATGCAAAACGCCACAGCAAGGAAAAATCCGATCACCTCCCCGAAACCTTTGCTGGCCATTTTTCCCCTTTTATTCATCCGACACTGGCTTTTACCGACATCTTCTTTCTTCTATTTTCACCAATATTCACTAAAAACCCTTTTCTAGTATCATCGTTTTTTGTGTGTCACCTAAAACTTTATGCGACATAATTCTCAAAGAGAATTTTTGTATCTTCAATTTTCCGTTTCATACCTGAAAATAAAGAAAATTGTTCTGGTTATTTGTTCAATTGTTACTTGTTTGTGTTGCGTATGGAATTGGGAACATAATGTACAGTAATATAAGTAGAGGGTTTCGGGGAAAACGACAAACAATTCATGTTTTAAGCAGGCTTATTCTAGAAAATATCGAAAGACCGAATTACTTTTTCTTTACATATTTTATGAAGAACTCTCTTAATGATGCTACTATTAACATACTACTACAGTAAATACTCTTAACAACAGCAAAACACAAGCATATGCGTTGTATTGAAAAATCAACCCCTTCTTTTGAAGTGGGTCCAAAACACTCACATTGTTAAGTAAACGTTTAGAATGTAACATAGTTAACACAATGCCCGTCGTATAATTATTTGTTTAACACATTCGCTGTGGAAATGACCTGAAAAGGACGACGTGTATTGTACAAAGGCGTCTGAAGCAGAAATTGTATTGTACTGGTCGCTTTTATGTCGCCACTGTTGCCTCTGCCGGCCTTTCTTTGACGTGTCATACAGTTGGCCGTTTGTTTATTGGCTTAGTTTTAACTATGAATGTATGCGGTCTTTGTGGACGATGTACCCAGGGATGCGATTGTTGGGGCGGCTGGCGGTCGCAGGGTTGAGTGTGTTGTGTTTGCGATAATACAGTCGTGTTACGTTTTGAGATTATAATACAATTTATGTTAAGGTTAGAGTCACATACATTTTGAAGGGTTAAAAGCGTAGTAATAATAGTATACTAAGTGGTTGTCGCTTGGCTGGCTTGCGTATCTCATAATTGACCAAAAAGACCCAAATTGTTAGAGAAATAGTAATCTCTCTATTGAGTCTAATCATTCTGTTTGTACTGAGATAAAACGTCTGCCCAGCAGCGGCAGTGGGACACTAGAGCCTAATATTTTATTATTTTAATCAGAAACGTAGAAATAAACATATCAAAACCCAAAACACGTCCGTCACGTGGCGCTATGAAAACTATTGCACAAACATTCGACAAAAACCTTTAACGTAACAAAAGAAATAGTTTTTTAAATGTACAACAAAAAGGGTAGTCGCACACGATGCCAGCTCCGTTTGGGTCATATCAAGCGGTATTCTTGAAAAGATTGTTGACACAAATCGGCTCGCTAGATCTCAAGTATAAAGAACAGCGAGCGAACATCAAAGTAAAGCAGTTTGTGAGATACAAATGATTTTTGTGAGCGGATTTTAGAATAATAGCTTTGTCCAGTTTTGGATGTTGGAAAAATAAATCTGTGTATAACATGAAATAAAAGGCAGTTATTAATATTTTTTAGATGCGATCTTTTATTGTTTATATTCAACTATCAGCGCCCCCTAGCTTTACTCACGTTGAAATCTTTCCCGGGGCCTGTAACGTTCTATAATGAGGTTAAAAATGTTCTCTTTCGAACAAATATGAGGCAGTCTGAAAGGAGGGTTGAACTATACGAGTATATGCCGCAAGCCTACTATGAACTAATCATACTTAAGCTTTATCACCAAAAAGAATTGAGTAACAAAAATAATACAAAACGCTATAACAAATATAAATCCTTATTACTCATAATTCTGCATAAAAGATGGGGAGTATTTTGATTATTCAAAACGACGACCGAATCCCATCAGTTTCAGACGTAATTTCAATTTAGTTAACAAGATGACTTGTTTTATGAGCTGTTTTGTTTAATGTTGGAACTTTAAGGCTTCTATGAGACTGTTGAACGAGAAAATTAATGTTTATGATTATATGAAAGTGGCTTCAGAAGCACGCAAGGATACTGCTCGTGTCATATGAGTAACATCAAACGAAAGAAGAACAATAACGTACAGAAGCTATGTTATGTTATAGTCATCTTCTGTAATGGTCTTATTGGTGCCAAGTTCCCAACCTCTTGAATAGAGGTACTGGAGCGTCAAACACGCAGTCCCATTGCAGATATGAATATCTTGCAATAAGTATTCTGAATCGAAAATGTTCCTTTTCACATTATTTTGTAAGAATGGGAAATGATATAGAAGTTAAATAATATTTTATGTGATTTTTACTTAAATTTTACTTTTGACATGTGTATTCGTTTGCGTTAATACCATCACTATATTATTCTGTCAAAATATCCTTGAATTATGGTAGACATCGCTTTTAGAACAAGTTTAACAATAAAGACTAAACTAATATTTGTATAGTTCGCAGCTGTTAATGTTTACCGCGATCGAGCACGAATAAGCACCATGGGTATCACCATATTTCACTTAAACGTTAAGTGGATTTAAGTATGAGCCTGTAATGTCCCATGACTGGGCAAAGGCCTCTCATCTCACTGAAGATATCAGTACAGTGAGGAGGAAAAAAACGTTACTTAAATAAAATATCGTATTAAAATCGTACCACAATCGCAATCGATATCGTAAGGTGACTTGAGAATCATTTACGATTTCAGCCACAGCATTCATTTACGTCTTTTAATATATTTTTAAACCACAAGATTTTTTGCCAAGTAATAAATTCTACGCTTTCAAAAGCCATAAATACTAGAAGTGTTATCTCGATGACATGAAATCCGTTTTACCGTGTTACGTTTGTTTATTATTCTATGCGTGACTTCATTATATTTTTTGTTTGTTTTCGTTGAAAAGCTTTTAAGCCCCGTAGCAAAAGATATGGCGTTGAGTCGAAATGAGTAACGACGAACGGCTACAGGGATTAGCAAATTAATAAATACCAGGCAATAAGTGGTTAATTTTCGGTAAAGTAGTATTCCCCTACATTCCCTAAGGAACACACATGTCAAATAGCTTCCTGAGCCCAGTAGTTACGGCTGTGCGTTGACTGTCAGTAAGGGAAGCGTTTTAAATACATATTTTATATTGAAAACAACACCAATTTAAAGTGCCAACGCTAATGCAGAATCTCAGTAACCGAAAGTGGAGTTAAAAAACTGCTAGACGTGTAGAAGATGTATTTTCGAAAAATATTCTAAAAATGTTTCAAGATCGCCCAAAGTACCAGATTTTATATTCCAAAATATATGTAAATGATTACCAAGAGCTTGATGAATAAAAGATGACATACGTTATTGAAATACAAGTGATTTATCATAATTATACATAATTTATATCGCGTTGCTGCTTGCATAATGGATGCATAATTATTAGGGTTTTATGACTTTTTTTATCGAATTGCAGTAGAAAAACATTTGAGGTTTTTATTTTAATATTAACCATTTAGATACTTACTATTTGTAATTATCAGTAGACCACGAAATTGCTTGGGTTGATGAAATACAAGTTTTAAATGTAAATAGATCCGATTTTTCTTCGTAACAACTTGGTTACCGTCAAATTCAATCCGACTGTGTTAGATATTAACCACGTTGTAACAAAGTAACCCCGCTGTTCTTTTAACAACCCGCAAAATACAAGTTAATAAATACTAAACCTTATCGTCATTAAAATAAGTGCCAAAACCGTATCAATAGGCCCATCAATATTTTAATATCAGTCATATAAACAGAACATAAAAGTAAGTTGCGTATTGTCAATAAACGTTTTATTGATCTAAAAGGTTTCTCACAAAATGTCAATATATTTTATGATTATAAATATACTCATATGTTTTTCTTGAGAGATCCCATCACATTTTATTGGGACCATAAATGTTTCTGCATAGTTTATAAGTATTGTTAAATAATTGCTTGTTTAAAATGGAACTGCAAAGTAGATTATTTATTTTTTAGTGATGTGTTTACATTGATATCGGTTCATGTCAGCCAAGGTGCTCGCCAGGACAAGAGTTTAGTCTTTGTTTTACTCTTCTTAAAAAACATTCTCTATCTTTCTCTATCTTATTTATATAAAAGTCAATCATGGTTCGTTAGTCTCGCTAAAACTTGAGAACAGCCGCTTTGAAATGTTTGTCGTAATCCAGGGAAGGTTTAACCGGGAAGCCGTGACGGAATAAATGCGGATGAAACCGCAGGTCACAGCTAGTTATTATATAAAAATATATATAAGATTCTTCTTCATCGAGTGGATGGCCAACCTGACCAATCCTGGTGTCAGAGTTATTGAGCCGCCAAAGGCCTCTGACATGGCTCAAGTAACGACTACTATCCGTAGAAAGTAACCGGGACCGACGGCTTAACGTGCCCTCGGAAGCACGGAATCATCTTACTTTTCGAGCAATCAGGTGATTCAGCCTGCAATGCCCTAACCAAACTGAGGAAAGTCTCACAAAGAGATTTTTGTGAGATATCCCCACCGGGAATCGAACCCGGAACCTCCGGGTCGTGAGCCAGGCGCTCAAACCACAAGACCACGGAGGCTGTTGTATATAAGATAATACTTACAGAACTCAAACCTTGTTTCTAAACTAAAATTAACAAAGGTTATTTGATAAAATTATGTTTTTAAAACAATGATTCGCTCAAAATGTTGCTAGATTCAAAAGATTGCCCGAACATTGTCGATCGCTTATCAAAAAATTGCTTTTCTTTACGACGTCGGATATGCCGTGACAGCTGTTATCACTGATGAATCAACCAATAATTGTTAGTCATTCATTTAATATTACTTTTTTTACTTTTTCCTGAATTATCGTTTTAGTTTTAGAAGAGTACTTGAAATGACTGCATTGCGCCAGAACTGTGACAACGTTTCTCTCGAATCCGTTTCGAACGATTTGAAGCATTTCCGTTTAGTTTATTTTATTTATTTATTTATTTGGTGACACAACAGATTACAATCAAAGCCTTACATACTAATTACAATTAAAGTTAATTATCTGGATTGTAATCCTAAAACGTGTTCACACTACATGTACATAAAAAATACACTCATGAGAGAGCTATAAAAATATGGAAAAGGTAAAAGTTATAAACTTAGTAGAAGTGCGAAAATTGCAAGCAATAAATGTATACCTATTACAAAATAAATTAAAGTAAAAATAAAACATAATTACAACATAAAAAGCAAAACAATGTTCTAGGCAACTAGATATGGAGATATTTGTAAAATTTACGATATTGACAGAGGCGGAGTTATGAGAAAATAAACTTATATGTAAAATCTATATTAAAGAACTATATACATGGCAAAGTTTTAATTTGATGTGTATAGGTCCAAAAGGAAGATACATATATATCAAGAGCTGGTAGTTCATTAGTGGCAGGATAACCCCCAGTAGAGAGCTCGTTATATAGTCTACACATGCGAACGATGGGATTGAAGTAAGACGTGTTGTTTTTAAACACACTGAGTTGAAATGGTCTATTACGTCGGTACCTGTAATTAGTATTAAAGTTAATTGTTTTTAATAATGATGGGGTATCCAGCTTAGCGTGTACAATCTTGTATAGAATTAAAAGATCTTGTTGTTTTCGTCTTACTTCTAGCGATTCAACTTTGAAAGTCTTCAGTCTGTCAGAATAAGACGCGAGTTTACGACCATAGCCAAACCTATTTTACCTATTTTACGGGAGATATCACTATTTTGTTTTAATGAAAATTATTCTATAAATTATACTGCTTCACACAATTGTACAGTTGGCTTTTATGAATTACATTTATATCTCTTCACAAGTTTGTCAAAACGACTGACTTAGAGTCCGTGCATTTAAGTCAGAAAATAGTCTGCATATTAACCATTGCGTTACGCTGTAACAGCCAAAATCTTTACTAATATTATGAATAGGTAAAATTTGTAAGTTTGTTTGTTTGTTTGTATGTTCGAGATAATCTCAGGAGTTATCAGTCCGATTAGAATAATTATTTTTGTATTAGATAGCCACATTCAACGGGAAGGTTATAGGCTATTTTTCATCTCGAAATTTCCACGGGAACGGGTACAACGCGGGTAAAACCGCGGGGCGCTGCTAGTTGGTAATAAAGCGTTCAACCTTGACACTTAACTGATTGTCCGTTTGTGCGTCGACCACTCTTGATTATGCCCGGCTCTTTTTCTTTCAGATGTGCTC
This sequence comes from Cyclophora albipunctata, assembly GCA_963082685.1. NCBI lineage: Eukaryota > Metazoa > Arthropoda > Insecta > Lepidoptera > Geometridae > Cyclophora > Cyclophora albipunctata. The sequence goes on along the minus strand of OY720114.1, from coordinate 11,661,485 downwards.
AGGAACTAAGGACTATTCAAAGACGCTAATCTTCAACATAAACATCTTTTTTTGTATCAGAGGTCTAAACTAAATAAGTAAATAATTGGAAAACTCATGCACACAACACGACCGTGCAAAAGTAAAGTCTGTCACGTCTTTAAAGAGATTTAGCGCAGGCGACAAGTTCTGAAACTAATTTGCATTATAACATTGTAAGCGGGATGTAAAAACTTTCCGACCCTGAGGAGCTAAGTGAATTTGTGATAGGATATTATGTTTTAAATTGACCTCGTGTCTAGATGAGTTTTAATTTTTGAGCTGTGAAATATTTTTAGAAGAAAATTAACTTTTTAATCGAATATCGGCGATAGATTACTTTGATAGGAAAAATATTAAATGTTTTATGTATACTGTTTTTCGGTGGATAGGTTTAGCTAGATATTATTAGGAATTGGTTATACAAGGCCTAAAATGTACATGCCTATTAATAGTGCAGTAAGTAGCACACTAGTTAACTAAACGCGAAAATACGACTAAGTTAGTATGTGGTAGCTAACTTTTAAATCAACTCTAACACTAATAACAGCACCTTTAAACTGTTAAATTTTCCATTTTTATCTATTTGTACGCACAGCTTAAAACCAAGTACTTCATCATCTACATTAATATAGACATAAGGCCTTAACACATAATCTTCCAACAACTTTATACAGAAACGTCTAACGAAATAAAGACATGTACACATTAAAGTAATAACAAGGAAATGTTAATTGTTACGCCCCGCTCGTTTCAGTGTTAGCGTACAAGTATAGACAGTAAGAAGAGCCCATCTCGTTACTTGAATAAATGTTTTGAAGTCGTAAAGAACGTTTTGTTTGAGTTTTCTAACATTATGGCGCGGCTTGACTTATTACAGACAATATTGTGCGAAGTAAACGTAATAAAAATTAAGTGTAACCGCCCCTTAAACAAATGACAATATTAATCGTTTGACATTTGTAAACCCACAGAGCATAGCATCACCGCCGCGCCGGCCGCTACGCGTGGTGATTATTTGCTCTGTGGTAATACCTAACTACTTTTTGTAATGCATGTAATCAAGCATGCTCCTTGTACCGTATTTCAAGAGAATACGAGTATTTCCAGTCGTGGGTTATTTTGTTAGTACATTTGCTAAGTATTCTTATTATCATTGTCGTAGTTTCATTCCGAATATTGCAAACAAGCCTTTTTATATTAGTTTTTCTGTACTGTAAAAATACTAATATAATAATTTTGAAGAAATTCATTGTTTGTTTGTCTCAGGAACTACCAATCCGATTCGCATATTATTTTTGTAATGGTTATTTTTTATTCCGGAATCTCCACAAAAATAATTTAAATGCGTGTAAAACCGCGGGGTACTGCTGTTAACAATGAAGTACCTCACGTATTGGAACGAAGTTCCTTATCGCGCGTTGCGAAAGGGGGCTAGACGGAAAAGTTGTAACGACACTTTTTGCGTTAGAGAGAGACAGACAGAGAAACATGCGCACGCCAGAGAGAGACAGACAGAGAGACAGTCTGTCTCTCTCTCCGGCGTGCACATGTTTCTCGGTCTGTCTCTCTCTCTCTCTTATAGAAAGCAAGCCAGATTCGTTTCGTCTTTCTATTTCGCATTGAACAGTGTGGTGTCGCGACGATTATTTTTGTTGATAATAAATAAACTTCGTTCCATCCGGGTGTCCCTTGACACCTCTCAAGTTTTTTATTTTTAAGTAGCAGTATTTACGTATCGTAACAAACGTTAAGCTAGTGTTAATAAGCTGTCCCGAACCTTAACATCGCCTATAAGCAAAGTTTAAATGACTTAGAACACAGTTATTTGTTTATTTAACCGTACCTTCGTGACTTTTGTGGAAATATTACAGTTAAAAACATTTTCATGAAAAGGCATAAAATATTACAAGTTTCCTACGTTCGTTGTCTGGGAACTAAAGTTAACTAACTGGTTTTGTTCGTTGCAACTTTGAAGGCATATTATTTTATTGTCTAATAATGGAAATATGCAACTTTGTCTGTATTCAATATAAACTAGTCTTTACGGGCTTTTGATATTTGTTTGTTGGTAGAGCTTTGGTTGGACGAACGAAACAAATAAGTATTGCTTTTAATCATTATGTTATTCACAATCAATTACTTTGTATTTTATTCTTTTAGTGTTTTTCTTGTCTCCATATATTGTATTCTTTTGCAGTGAACTATAATAAAAATAAAATAACATTTCAAAAAGAGCCAATCATTTTTGAATGTAAATAAAATTGTTTGCTACTGACGAATCGGTGATCCTACAAAGGTGTAACTAGAGTTCTTACCTTATCTACTTTCCTATCTACTTTGTTTGATATAATATGTTTAATTACATTCAAACAGACCTACAAACAAAAGCCAGTTCAAGAATACGTATGAAACTGCGGCGTTATGCAGTTGTTACCGTAAACAAGAAATGTTGGAAATTCTTTATTTTAATTTTGTTTGGAATGCGGTAAATGCTACGGATATTTTGGGCTGCTTTGTTTAAGATTACAGTTGGGATTTGAATTAAATAAAACTGTTTATTCTAGTAATACAAAGTTATTAAGAAACTACAGTTGTGCATTGTGATTTCACTTGCAACTTGGGTTTTCCCCGCAGGAATTTAACCTAACCTATCGTATCTTGAAAATGTAAACTTACATCACTATTTGGTATAAATATAGTACTGCATAATATACAATCAGTTATTAGACTCGTTTGTTCTATGACCAGTTTTAGCCCTTTCCTTACCAGAGGTTGAAACCCATGCGAAGTTGATAAAACGATGCGACAGTATGTGTGTGCGCTGCGTGTATCCAAATAAATTATTTTCATAACATCATTTCATACCTAACACTCCAGAGATTAGATTGTATTATACACTTTAAATCACGTTACCTAACAATAATAAAAGCAATTCTGCTTTCAAGAACAGTGCTGCCATCATTGATTCATTCATTCATTTCAAGAAGGTTAGTGGGCAACCCTGGTTTGGGAGTTTTACGCCGCCTAAAGACCTCCGACATGGACAAACGATTATATCAACCGTGACCGACTGCTTTAAGTGAACGCTCAGAAAGACTCTTTTGTCTTATCGCAAGGCAAAGGCCCCGTTGTTCTGACAGATTAAAATAGTTAGTTTTTCATATACTTTGTTTTTTCATTATCTTTACGATATATATTCGCGTATCACAGATTGTTACTTAACTCTGGAGCAAGCACTAATCAGCAAACTTTATAAATTGTACAACAGAGTTTTAAAAGTTTGAAACTTTTTGTTGTTATTTATAGAGTTTATATTTCTTTAAGTTTATTAGCTCAAAACTTCAAGATTGAGATGAAATATTAATTTTATTCAACGTATTTGACACTTGTTTGGATTCACACTTTTGATTTATAAAGTTAATAAGTTTAAGATTAAATTTTAGTTTATTTTCAAGTTGGTTAAGTTTTGATGAAACTTATTTTAAGATAAAATGTTTATGTAAGTTAAGTTAGCTATCAAATGTTCGTTTCTGATAATATTTAAGTTATTTTAAAGTTATTACTGTTATATTTTCAACCGACTTCAATATAGTAGGTTCTATATTCGACTGAATGTATTTATGTAAACTCTCGCGGTCTTACCCGCGTTGTACCCGATCTCATGGGAATTTTGGGATAAAATTTAACCTATGTCTTATTCTGACGTCTATTCTATATCACTTTTAAGATTCATCCAAATCTATTATATCATCTATATGTCATCAGTTTAAAAGGACTATTTCATTCAAATCCGTTTTTGCATAAAACATTTTTCGTGAGAGAGCCACAAAAACACATACATCCCCCCACACTTTTGCATTTATAAGTAGATATAAGTAGGATATAAATCACTTAAACAAAAATGTCTTATTGAACCTCTCCTACTGCACTGCCAAAACGCAGCGAAATAGCAAAAGAAAAGGAAACATACAGAACAAACAACAAGTACAGTATTTCTATCCCCAGTTCCCAAATCCCTTGATTAACAAAACACTCACGCCAGCTTTGAACCCGTCACCTCACATTTAAAAGGTGAAAAAGACACCCTACCTAACATCATATCAAAAGTATTCTTAAAGATATTCAACGCAGATGTCACATGAAAAATGAAATTCCGCCGTAAGTCTGTTTGTTAGTAAGAACGTGTCCCCGAGGCACGTGACACGCCAGCACTGATTCTCATCAGATTTGCAAGCATAATATAGTTGCGATTACTTGTTATGTATATGTAGATTATTGTTTTACTGATTTGAAACACCAACAATGATCATACTGAAATATGTTCGCCACGATTTATGGAATATAGTAATGAATCCAAACAGAACCATTTAGACTTCTACGCGAACAAAGTTGAGGGCAAGAGCTAGTGCAAAACTATAATTCCTGACTGACAAAAGAAAACTCACAATTATGAAAATAGATCTTTTAAGTGACGAGTTTTTTACCGTGACTGTACGGACTTACCTCATATATTTTTTACTCATAAACATTGCGAAATGTTACATAATCAAAAAAAAATAATTTTATGTTCGCATTACTTTTTAAGTAAATCCTAGGCTTTAAAACGACCTCATACATATAAACGGCACCAAAAAATATCCTTCACCAAAATATAGCAACAATTTTAATTTCGCGCATGACTCCAACATCAAAGAAATAACGAAAAATATTTTGAAAACGTTGTCAAGTAACGTTACGTCGTGTGACAAGCACATGTCACGTTATTAAAGGTTCGAAACGGGTACAAAGATGTGAAAACCATTTCAAAGCAATTATGAAATAACGTAATAGCTATAAGCACTCGTTGGGAATTTGAGATATCATTTCTGAATGCTAGACTTGAATAATTATAGTAATGATTATCGTTAATTAGTGTAGAGATAAAGGTTATTAAAATAACGTTAATTTGAATATGCTTTCTTTATTTGAAGCAAAGTACTGAATAGTAATATATAGTACAAGCAGCGCTCCGCTGTTTTATCCGCGTTGTTCCCGTGGGAATTTCGAGAATTTTTATGCATATAAGTAAACCTTTCTCTTGAATCGCTCTATCTATTTTAAAACACCGTGTCAAAATCCGTGCAGTAGTATTTGAATTTATCGCGAACAGACAGACAGACAGACAGACAGACGCGGTCGGGGACTTTGATACTATTAGTGATTTAATGAGTCAAGAGCTGTTTAAATAAATAAGTAAGGGGATGAAGATAAATGTATAGGCGTATTACCGCAATTGCATAATCAAATGGTACTTACTCCTTAAATCTTAAACGGAAAATGTATTTTGTGTACTACCTCTAAGTTTTCATTTACATTCTCGTAGTTCTCGAACCAGAAAAGGTCAAATACTTTGAAAGAGCAAAACAACATCTAATAACGAAAAATAACAAACGTTAAATCGTTACCGAAGTATAACTGTAACTGTTTGGGTTTATTAACGTTCCCGATTCAAGTTACAACCCGTTTCAAGTACAATCATAATTAACTGAGCGTTGAGTTTTCGCCAATACTTTCTCGAGTTCATTCGTTCTGCACAAATTGTGATGTTTACTGTAACATTAAAACCTTTAGGTATCTTATTTTATTTTAAAAATAGCCGCGCTCCGCGGTGGTACCCGCGTTGTACCCGTTCCCGCGGGAATTCCGGGATAGATATATACTATTTGACTTTATTGTAGATCTTTTGAAGACCATCATCTTTGTAATACATACTTTTGGTGTATACTTACCAACCAACGCATGCGAGGATAAGAGCTCGAAAGCGCATATTTTCATCCGACTTGCTTCCAATTTATCGTCTCTGCTCAGCTCCTATTTAGCGTTATGTTATATATAGCCTATAACCTGCCCCGGAGTATGGACTACGATCGTACCAAGTTTGATTAAAATCCCTTTCACTTGTTTTTGCCCATGCGTGCACATACAGACAGAGAGACAGACAAAAAATTTACAGACTGCATTTTTGGCATCAGTATCGATCACCATTCATCTTCCATTATTAATTTTGAATATATATTCAATGTACAGAATTGACCTCTGTAAAGTTTTATTACAAGTATACAGAAGATAGATATGAATATTTTTGTAATGAGAAGAAGTTTTATATTTGTTTGCATATACTCGTATTATGCTTCTCAGTTCTCAATGCAGTGAAAGCTTATAGAGAAAAACTGGTCATGTACTTGTCTTGTGTCAGGTAGCTCTTGACAGAGCTGAACGACAGAAATAGGGAAAGGGCTTTGCCCAACTATGGGATACCTAAGTGTAGCGCCACATCTGCGGAACGTACGGCGCCGAACCTTCCGATCTATGACACATCAGTCGAAATTACGCCGCGTACTGATGTGTCATAGATAACTTGAAAAACACTACGAGCGTATTTAGCGGAAGGTTTGGCGCCGTACGTTCCGCAGATGTGGCCCTACACTAAGGCTCATACAATAATATATTGCTTGTATATTATTCCATTTTTTTTGAATAAATGCCTTTCCAATCAAAAAAGTATTCGTTTTTGTAATATCCCAATCTAAAACAAAGTCCTCATATCTCACCGAAGGTATCAATATAATAATAAAGATTGAATGAAATCACCCCGTTTACTTACAGACTAAAATAAAATAAACAAAAAAGTTGCAACATGGTGTAATGGAATCTACTAAACTGTCTTGAAATAAACGTACAAATTCTATAAACATATTTAAGAGTACAGATTTTGCTTTATTAGAGTTGTTACCAAAATAAGATACACTATTAACATAGACACGGACGGTGACGCAGCCCCATCGTTTAATTTTACCAGTTGCTGCGAATTACGACCTTTATCCAGAATAGTGTTATTTATAAGATTGGCGTACTCAGAAAGTGATGTGAACACAATCTTTGGGTCTACCAAATCTTCTGGGTTACGTTTGGCACATTCGAGAGGACCAAGGGAAACGACCGCTACCTGAGTACCGCGGTACACCACTGGCCCACCGGAGTCGCCTAGACAAGCCTCCTCAATCTCACTGGCTAATCCACACACACAGTTAATGCACTCCACACGGTAGCACTTCGCCCCTCGCACATTCGTCCCAAACACTTCATCCCCTTTCTGCGTCTTCTGCAAGCTAAACATTTTCAAATCTTCGTAAAGCAGATCATTTCCCTCGTAAAGTGACATCGATATCCACAAAGGCCTTATGTTAGAGTCTAGAATCATTTTCTCAAAGGTTTTGATAAGGCCTATGTCGTTCTGCAAATAAGTGACGTATGGTCCTCGTACGTCATCATAGAATTGTACTTCTCTATAATCTGGATGCCTAAAGAGTGAGAATACATGTGCATGGTCTCCAGTCTGCTTGGGGAAATGTCGTAGATTGTACTTTATGTAGGCTATTTTGGGAACGATACAGTGGCCTGCTGAGAGGACCCAGCGGTCTGCTATGATGGATCCTGAGCATTCTATTGTGAAGAACTTGTCTAGCAGAGCGCACATTGCTGACCATGAGTAGTGCTCGGTCTCATCAGAGAACCGATGTGGAATCCGTTCTTTGAAATGTGGTTTCATTCGTCGGTAAAACGTATAGCGGTCTTTGGTGCCCAAAGCTTCGCACCACGAATATAAACAAAATACTACAATCACCTGTGTAGATAACATTTCACTACAAAGCTTTCGTGTCTTCAAATAAAAAAATTGTTCAATTTATTTGTTTTTTATAAATGTACGCATAATTGTTGGTTTTGTAATAAAATAAACTTAATATTTTACTTCAGTTTGTTTTACAAATACAATTTTGAAATGAAATTGAAAATAATTTATTAAAGAATTGTGACAGTATCGAGAATAGAAAGAAGTATCTATCTGCCAATGTCATGTCATTATTAATATGAATAATGCATGGATGTACATATATTAGATCCTAACTCCGTAGAATGATGTAACAACACGATTCGTTTTGGTCACAGAGGTCTTGTCCTTGATGATTTGTATTACTCACCCGTGTGAGTAACACTACAAAATAATTTTGTAACAAAATGAATCTTACTAATAACCTAATATGATGAGATCTTATGATATACAGATGTTTTAAAACACTTCTTTATTTGCATCCAGGTTCAAAAGTACTGAACGAATTGTTTGACACTAACATCTATTTGTACATACGAGTAACTTATCATGGTGGAAAACAAATAACTTTAAAAGAAAAAACAAGTATAAACTAAGTTTAAATTGCGGCCAACTTCAAAGCTTCGCAGGGAAGCTCTTTAATTGTAAAAGCTGCGAAGTTTAAGTGGTTTATAGTAATCTTTTGTCAACAGCTTGTAATTTTTAAGTAAACAAAGTAAGCCTAGTATAATACAAGCAAGCTAAAAACATCCCCGGCAATCCTCCATAGTATCAAATCAGTCCTTATATCTACAAAAACCTGGGTATGTAAGCCAGTTTAATGTTTTTCTTGAAATACGTTTGAATGCAGCTCACTTTACTGAAATTTTAAATAGCCAATTTTGCTTTATTTGTTTAATATTTCATGACTTACGAGTATATACGGACCCCAAAAGATGATAATTTAATAGTAAATACGTATATGAAATAACTATTTTTTCTTCTTCTTTCTATCACTACATAGTATAAAACAAAGTCGCTTTCCGCTGTCTGTCTGTCCCTATGTATGCTTCTACGCAACGGATTTTGATTCGGTTTTTTAATAGATAGAGTGATTCAAGATGAAGGTTTATATGTATAAAAAATCCCGCGAGAACGGGCACTGCGGGTAAAACCGCGGGGCGCTGCTAGTTACTGTATAAATCATCAAAGAACTTAAATGGAATTTAACGTAACTATGAGGCTAATTCGACCTAACTTCATTTTACGACCAATAATCCATAACAAATGAAAACCTAGGAACAACTACATAATTATAGCCTATTCGTGAGGCAGTAAAGGAAAAATATACTGAAATATTATTCATGTAACTAGAAACTAGAACTAAACCATAGCTGCTAATAATATTAATATGATGTTTCTTCATATTCTGTAGTCACGCTTTCGAAAATTGCTTTGCATTTTCCTTGCTTTTGTGAATATTTTGAAGGCATCGTTTGGCATAATACGGGTTTATAATTAATTTATTTATAAGAACAATAGTTTGAAGGCTTCGTATATTGTAATACAATGTCTTTTTTAATTAACTAAACTAACTTTACAGTCCAGTGTGTACATATATAATAGAGGTCAGTGATGCTTAGTACATATTACCATAAACCTAATTTCATAATTATCTTAGTTCTCGCCTCGCCTAAACGCTTCCGTCGTCTAGGGGTATGTGCACTCGGCTGCCAAGACTAAGGTACCGGGTTCAATTCCCAGGTCGAGCGAAAACATGTTTCCTACTTTTCAAGCATGGCTTTGAAATCACCAACTTGCATTAAACATTAGATTTATAAAGCTTATTCAAAAATGCTTATTTAATCCCTTAAACATGTAACCCTAAACATTAACCTACAACAAAGTAATAGGGGAAAAATTAAAGTAACTACATTTATAAAATCCGTAATAAAGCCCGCTACACAATACAATGTGATTATGATTAACAGCGTGCTAGTTATACTCAAATAGGTCCCAGTATACCAACTAAAGACAAAACTAACGTAAATTCCAGCCTATTAATATAAATTACTTAGATTTACCGTCCCTTGGGGTGTTGTATTGCTATTATTATCGAAGTCAGTGTACAAAAGGCTTTAACGATTCGAACCATACATTTTGACATCAATTTTAATTATGTTGTTCTTTGATTTAATTGAATTTGCTGTTTTGTGTTAGTAGAAATTTGTTTGATTTACGGAAGTTTTTTTAAAGTCATTGTTTAATATTAATATTTTTAAGGGTAGTGTAGAAGAGGGATTATTCGGGGAAGTTGTTTTTAATGAAAATATAATTTCCTTATTTAAAATATTATCTAAGTCAACTTACAAACGATCAAAAGCCTCATATTACACGAAGCGAATTTTTTTCAAGGACTATGTAAAGTTTTGAATCTGTACTTTAAGATTACATGCAGTAAGTATGAATTTTGAGTACACCATCCAATTATTTTACCGTCTACTGATTCATACATTCTGCGCGTTACCCATTAATAATAAATATCACTTAGGAAAAAAAATCGCAACTATCGGCCACTCTTTCAATGAAAAGGTCACCGTACTGATGACCTAACAGTGTAGGGAAAACAAACCGTTTTACAACTTAAACCCTAACCCCTGGACATAAAGTCGATAAGCGACAAAGGATTTCTTGGTCAGTAGCACTTTCGGGCCCAGAGCCAACGATTGGGAGATTTAGATTCATCCCAAATGGGAACTTCTGAAATATGACCCCACTCGTTGTCCAAATCGCGTTTATTTTTGGGCACAGAAAAGATGTTAGAGTTATGACCTTATCTCAAATGATGAGAGGAAATATTTCGAAGTAAACTTTCCTTTTGAAACAGTTATGCTTAACTAGGATTGTGTAATGAAAGGGACGCGGCTGTTAGGACAATAACTTGTAAATGATGACGATGCTTAATATTAACCCGTGATTCTGTTCGGAGTATTGTTAATAAACCGTTATAATTAATATAAATTTAGTGAAAACGACAGTATAAGCTGCCAAGTGACTATGGTAATGATTTAGGAGTACCTACCCACCAGAGCTGTGTTTTCTTCATTAAAAATGAAACATGGATCCCACCATCGCTTTGTACTTCGATATGCTACATTTGATTTGAATAGTGGATACCATGCCAAGAAAGAAAACAAACGCAGGCAATAATAGTTTTAGAAGCTCTTTTGACACATAAGTTTTAATGAAATAACTAACGTTTTATGCTAGCTTATGTATTTATAGAGGTATATCTTTAGAACCACTTATTCTTCACATTATTATTCCAAATATTTAAAAAAAGTAAAGCAATATAACCGTTCCAAGAAACCGTAACCCTACCGACCATAGATAACGGAATTCAATACCAGTTCCATAAACAATCGGCTCCCTAAATTAAGTTGCCATAAAAATATACGAAACATAAAGAAGGGTGAAAATCAAAGGGTATATTTCTAAGCGGTTCCGTGGTACTATAAAATGAAAATATAGTCTCGTATAGGTAGCGCTGTCAATGGGAAGTGACCCATTTATGTCAATGCCTGCGCCGCGCTGGAGGCACGAGCGTCGTCAACCTACATCGCGTGATGATAACTACGAAATGATAGGTTGCTGGATGCACTAACATATGTTGTTGTACTGAGATATGTTTAAAGATAGTAAAGTGAAGGAAAAGATTTTGGGGTACGCTTTTTGTTTTTAATTATAAATATCTGATATGTACTACTAATACTGATACCACTATTACAATCATTATTATTAATACGAGCATATTGCTTCGTCTTAGGGCCGTTTAATACCTTTCCCTACATGTATTTTCCTTTCAATCCGGTACATAATTTTGAACACTGAAATTGTATATTTTGCCATTGTGGGATAATTTACCCGTACACAATTTGATATAATTACCTTTTAGGTTAGATGGGGTAAATATTATGAAGGTATTTCAAGAGTTAGCCGACTCGTCTCAAAGGTATATTGCTTAAACTTACACAGAAGTATACGTATGTATCTTAATGATTTTCCTTTACAAGTAGCTAAAAATCTTATACTAATGAACGCTACAGTACAGCTGGCTCGGCATAAAGCAGCATCATTCATTTGGCCGAATGAGCTCTTTCTCAGTAACGTAGTTAAAGCGAATGAAACTTAACGAACCATATTTGATCTTGGTACAGGATTCCATCAAATCAGGGTGCCCGAGAAAGTTTTCTATTTATGACGTAACTTACACTCTTCTGCTAGCCGATTTTACGCACTTAACGTTTTTGGACATAAAAACTCTGCCGTATCATTTTATTCGTTACATTTCCATTAAAAGTGAAGTGGGTTTGATGGCGTTGAAAGTGAAGTGAATCTAAAGAATTGTACTATAATAATTTATGAAGGTTAATTTTGGTTGATAATGATATAGGTACAGTGAAACGATTAACTATACCGATTATTCTAGTATAGTTATTTTTCTACACGAGCGTCCCTGAACTATTAATACTCGTAGTTGTAATGAATATTGACGGCGTAACTATCAGTACTGTCGGTAAGATCATTGTTTGACATACATCACTCCAAACAACCATCGGATGACTTTACTCCGCTGACGCAATTCCACCATGCTGTTGCTACTTCAAAGATTATTTTAAGATTTTGACATGGACCATGATGGACACTAATGCAATGTGCATGTGTTATTACTTACACAATGACTTGATGGCGTTAGTGAGATAAAACTTCGAGTATACTTCATGAACGAACCTTCTAGATCATTTAACAAGCTGCAAATTGTCGAGTTGTCTTACACTCGCATTGTATCGGTTTCGTCATGTTTGTCAAATCTCATTTTTGAAGTGAAAACTTCTTTAGCGGCGTTGTGCACTTTTTGCGATGGGTAAAACATGTTAAACTCGTATCAGGACACGTGACCTGATCGAATGTAAACTTTAACTTAAAATAAACGACATAAAACTAACTTATCAAACAAGTTATTACAGCACACCGATTAACAACAAACAGAACCTTACCGGTCCATTGCAGAGGTAACATAACATCTCACTAATTACACGAATCAAAACACTTGAACAATGAATCATACAAACTGTAGTTGGAAACACAATTTAGTAACTCGATACATTGACATGTTTGGAACAATTATGGTTTCTGTTTAAATATGACCGTTTCGTCTTATTCCTAGAATCGATTCACGGTGTATTGTAGAATGATTAGGGTGGATAATAATACTACTAGCAGCACAGAATAATAACTAGTACTACGTACAGAAGCTTTACTTCGCAATGGTTTTCAAAGAAATATGACTCGAATCTGATAAACAATATGATTTAATTTAGCTCGCGGTCCAGTCGAGCACGTGTTCATTTACATACCTACCAATTTCTTTTTGAAGGAATATGGGCCTTAATTCACTATACTACGGTTCATAATAAGTTATACATGGTTATACGTATTGAAAGAGCCGCGGACTAGGGTTGCTTACTTCGAGAAACTACTTATGCCATCTAGCGCACAGCACGAGCGTGTGGGCAGTATTTAAACAATTAAATACTGCACAGTATCTTTTTGCTTTTTTTCGTTTTGTGTCCATCTTGCAATAATGAATCAATCAAAGTTGAACGTGGTCGAACATATAGCGCGCACGCGTGTGTTTTCTTTCGCTTGTGGCAGCCTACTAGATTGGCCCTTGCGCAGTGGCCGCCGCCCGTAGGTATGTTTTTAATACCTACACGCGGAGTGACACAGGCCTGCTAGCAGTGCTGCGGTTGTACCCGTATTGTGTCCTGTAGAAGTTTTGGCATGAAAGGTAGTCACAAAAGTGATCACTGTTGTATGTTGTTGTAAGTTTGTCGATGAAAACCGCATGAAAATCCGTCAAGTAGTTTTTGAGAAAAACACATACATAAAAACAGCTTTTCGGGACTTTACTTTAGACTATGTAAGACGATGGTCATAGTTCTAAAACCTTCTCTTTCGCTGTTGATCGTTACTCGTTTGATCGTATGCCATCGTCCCCGTGCAAGCATCCACACGATCGCGGATCAATCATTCTCTCAGCGAACTTCAAGGTTCCCTTTAATGTGTGCCTGAAAAATCGTTACCACAAGTTCTAAACATGCGAACGACAAAAGTGATTGGCGACTGTAGCGAACCTTATCCTAATTCAAAACAACGGAAATAGAAGCGTAGACAAAGCAATATTTGAAGAACAATTTAAAATTCGACGAAAAGGGAATAATCCACACGTTTGACCCACGTGTATTTATAGTTGGCGACTGTAAGGGCTCATAGCTTTATAAAGCTTTTTATCGTTTTTAATCGTTCTTTGCATAAGTAACTGACAGGAATTTCTAAACTTCTACAATATAAGGCGTGAGCTTTATTTACCGTATCTCTTAAAAATCAAAGGAATAAGATTACTGGGTAACCCATAGACATTGAAACCTCTTCGCTACATTCTAGTTCTAAAGTTTAACCATATCTTTTGTTTTAACTGTCTGACCTTCCTTTGTTTTAAAGCCTAACGTACAAATAATAAGTTGAACTAATAATAACAGTTTTTCCAAATCCATTTTTGAGTAACCACTCGATTTGAACCATAGTTATCCATTACCAATGATTAACAATCACAGTTAATGGACGTGTAGCGTTGTCATACGAGTATGTTCGTAATTAGGTTTGACGGTCGAAACAAAACACATGGCGGTTTATTAAGGTTTATATTCATTAAGTATAGTGTTTTTTGATGTTCTCTGTATTTGATGGAAAGGATTGTAGGGCTATACGATATTTTACTAGTTACCTTAGGCTTCGGTAAACCAATATTGCTGGGTTCATGAAGATTATTCGGTTGGGTAAGGTTTCTGATAATAATCTGGGATAAAAAGTACTTTAGTCAAAACTTTTTTCTTGTATCATTCTGTCTGTAGATGAAAAGCACTTACATGTATATCCTTTAAGTAGTTTTGGTTTAGCGGGAATATATAGACATATGCAGGGGGTTTTATTACTTAAAGAATGATAATGATGAAAGCATTACAAAATTAATTACTTAGTTCCTTTTATCAAAGTCGATAATGTTTTTTGTTTCAGAATATCTTCAAAGTCTACACAGCCAGTCACTTGGTAAGTGATTTCCCTCTTCTACTGAATGTAACCCAACTATAACACTCAAACATTATGGCCTCCTCAGATTCCCATAGAATAATGCGGTTCACACGAAATTTGTCAATATTTACATATACTCTAAACACCGTTACGTCATCGAGGCGTGATATCAGCTCTAAGCTATCAAATTTTACCCTCAAAACGTTCCAAGGAGTTCTTCGTGAAGAGGCAATTTCCTTAAGCTGAATTTCATGAGCAATACACTTACATACACTTCAAATATTGTGTTGTTTCTGCCTTCAAGCACGCTTATATTTTTTTCCTCGTAAATCTGCTACTTCTATTGGGTATTTGTTTGTGATTTCAAATCAAATATGGTTCCGAGAATTGGTTGGGGAATATGTTTCGCGAGTTTAGAATTGGTTTATTGGAATTGTTGGCGTTTTGAAGTCTACTTGATATTGTTTAGGCGTTTTGTCAAATATATGTTTTATTGGCTGTTCGTAGATGAAAGTAAAAGTCATTTCTATTGAGCTAGTTTATGATCTACAAACCGGCATGGTAAACAATATAATTATAATAACTTTTTTGGAATTCTTCGTTTCGCATTTTTTTTTCGCACAACCAATAAAACAAATGGTATTTAATGTTCTAACTTATACAAATCTATAACATTAAAACTAATGTGTATCAAGTTAAGTATAGAAGAGATTATGGCAAAATCAACGTTCAAAGAATGAGGCTTCGGTGTAGTCATTTAGTGTCATAGAAATGGACTATACACGGTGAGCCTTAATAACCCGAAAGATTTAAACCAACGATTTTAGAGCCTAATTAGAGTATATAAAGTTATATAACGTATAGTCCAAAAACCCATATTTTAAGAGATATTAATCATTTCAAGTAAACCACAAGTAAGAAAATCTCAATTGTAACACACCCTAAAGGCGTGACGTAGCCACCTACTACTTTTACACGCAGACGCACTAACCACATGGTTGATGCATCGTATGATATCGGAGTGATTCGTTAAGTGTCATGCTCGCTCCTCAACTGTTTCTCAACTGAGATTAATCAAAACTCGCTCACTCTCTGAAGTAAAGGTTTGTTTACAAAGAAGCGATCAATTAATATGATTTAATTTGTACTGAAATAGTAGTTTAATTAAGACACATAATTGGACCCATGTTGATATAGCATTATTTACTCGTACTGTGGTCACAAATACGTCGTTTAAATCTTTCGGGTTATTAAGGCTCACCGTGTATAATATAACGGCTAATAAATAAAACACACGTTGCAATAATCTATCACGACCATGTCACAGACCATGTACAAACAACACAAATAAACGTTAATTCTGCGTATTCATTATAAATATTACAATGTTATTTTATTCATGCTCAAAAGCAACAAAATATACTGCTTTATTCCAACGATCATTAGCGTCATTTTTTCCTATATTTTTATTGCCGTTGTCATTTATGTCATTACATAACCAAATGACAAAAATGTTAGGGTCATTATCTCGAATTGTGATGACATGATTACCACTCATTTCTATAACTTCATCCGTTAATGTTTCGCTCAATATTCCCTGATTTTCATTATTTATGTCGCTTTACGGTTTAATGCTCAAATTGATAATTTATGTGCAGAGAGATTATCTTTTAAATACGAGCCGATCTCATTCCTGTTTTACGCATTCAAAACGATTCTGCAACAACGGTCTTTAAAATCACTTTTTGTCATGAAATATTTAGTTCTTCCTCAAACGTGTGCTAGTGTTTTTGAAACTAATACTTATTCGGATTCGATTGGTTCCATAATGGTATGGGTTTCATAATTTTTATTTGTATTTTGACACAATTCTTTTTTGAAATATTTATGTAGTTGCGGTTAGTCACCAAGGTACTATTATATACTCTTGGTTTAAAAAGAAATAAATATATTAGAAAAGATTAACCGGAATCGTGCTATAGACAATATCCTATCCAATATCAAAGAATTTAATTTTGTTCTCCATCTTTAGATCTGGTATTTCCCCTATTTATCCTCCTCTACTTCCGATCTTTTTTGAATCGAATCTAAAACCCTTCGATTCGATAACATCCTTGTTATTCGCCTTCGTAGAGGAAAAACTTCAATCCGCCGGACACGTTTTCCCATAAAAATGTACTTTTACACCTTATAATAAGAATCAATTTAAACCGAATCGAAATCGGATAAACTAAATGGTATTTGACAAAAGAGTATCATTATAGAATCGTGATACTGTACGTACGATTGAATTAGAATTATTTTGAATTTGTAAATCAGCAACGAGACCGAATACCTAGTGTACAATATAAGACCTAAATATGTATGCTCAATAAACCAATGACGACCACTTAAATAGTGGTCTATTTCGTGCAATAGATAATGCAATTTTTAGCGAACAGCTAAAAATTTAGATGATTCCGTGCTTCGGAGGGCACGTTAAGCCGTCGGTCCCGGTTACTTTCTACGGATAGTAGTCGTTACATAAGCCATGTCAGAGGCCTTTATCGGCTCAATAACTCTGACACCAGGATTGGTCAGGTTGACCATCCACTAATATATCACTCCAAATACAGAACTCCACACAGAATATCAATCCAAAAATAGGTCGAGATAAGTTATTACATCACATTGTGTCCGTAAACAAAGGCTCTGTACCTTACCTCACCTTTTTTAAGGTTCACCAAAAACATGAGTAAGCAGTTTGGATAATCGATGCGAAACGTTTTACCAAATAGATGCACAGTCACTATAACATTATGCCAAGAAATTTGTAGGTAATTTAGGTGTGTTATGGACAAACATTTCGCTGGCGTATAGTTATTATATGATAATGTATTAGCAATCTCTACGTTACTTTTACAGTGACCAAAGTTTTTTTTTCTTCAAATTGGTTACTTCTTCCTATCGAATCAATATGGTCAGCATTTATTTATATGTGTCCGGACCAGAACTTGGCCACCTCTATCACATTGCTGGCTTTCCATAAATCCTCCACAGTGCAGGACACGGAGCAGTTAGGGCATAGTAGTATATGGTTCATATTATATTAATAACAATTGGTCACTTCAAATTGAACAGATCATGACCATTGTCACGTAACATATTTACGCATTCAGATAAGATATGATCGCCACTTGTCTATTATGATAAATCTGGAAGTAAGTTCTAGTCGCTCTAGAATAAGTCTTCATGCATGAATTGAATGCGACAAAAGGCTTTGATAAAATGTAAGTGTCCAGTGTCGTTGTCTTGCCCTGACTCTCATAAAATGTGAGTACTATTTTGCCTTACCCTTGGCCAGTACATTTAGGTTTAATATGATTTTATATCCTGATAAACCGAGGCTAAGACAACGTTTACCACATTGATTGATGGATATGTCAAGGCCTGCAACAGTCAAACAACTAAGCACTTCCGAAACAGTGTAAATAATTCACGACAGTAAGTAAACGTTAAATGCCACATTCAGTAATGACGAGAACTAATTTATTCAAAGAGATGTTATCCTCCGGTAATATGTTAGTTGATAACTATTATGTAATTCTCTTCAACAATTACTTGAGTTGGAGACTGATGAATTTTGAAGTTGGATACGAAGTGAAGAGGATAATGCGGCAAAGCTGGTAACACAACGGGAGCACGACGTTTAATTATTTACGTTTTATCGAGAAGTTTCTGTTCAAGTTTTTGTGTTGCTTTAATGTGTTGTTGGGTAAGTGCTATGCTGTAACTTAGTTTAGAATGTTATATTAAAATCTTTAGTTGACTATTGTACACATGTATAACACAATAGGTAAAATACCAAAAGTAAGTGTTCAATGATTTTTTGCATACGTTTTAAAGATTTTAGGTGACACATAAATATTATTATTCATATCATACAAATCACAAGTGTAATAGTACTCGCCGAAACGTTTTGTCACATTCTTTTCACGTCAAAGCGTATCGGATTTCCGTGACGGTTTGAATCGTTCGGAAAAAAAGAAAGATTTTTCCGGCCATGAACACAGACAATAGATATACTGACATATTATAGTATCCGTCTCATAATTAACTATCGACAAATAATTAAGTCACAAAATTGACAAATTATGACTTATTTCATTACACAAGATTTCACACAATATGTTGAAGGTATAGATAACATTACAGCATATTATTAGACCTCAAGTTCATATATATGTTAAGAAATTATTATGCTGAAATAAATTCCGAATCGCATCTTGGTTCAGAAGAAGCTCACATGTGATTCAAACCCAGTGTGTCTTCACCTTTATCAGAGTAAGGAAAATGGGGAATTCAAAGAGTACGCAGGAGTTATGGATTGTACGTAATTGGAATGCCACGAAGACGGCAGCGACCTTGAATCCACTGACTTATTATTATTAAAATGTGTATGGGAAAGCGTTAAACAAGCGTATAAATAGTAAGTAAAGAAGGTCAAACGATGAGTGTAAATATTAAGGACTGGATATGGGGAAGAAAGGAAACAGTTCAACTATTTACACAAGCCTACTAATTAAAAAAAGCTGAAGGGTTTGTTGTATGAATGGGCTAGTCTTTACAATTTTCAGAATTTGATAAAATATTTTAACATGAAATATATGTTGAGAATACTCTCAACGCAACCGTCGCGGGGCGCGGGGCGCGGGGCGGCATCAGCTGTCTCGGGTCATCGCCCGCGCCCTGGCCGAGGAGTTCGTCTCACATCGTTCGAACGAACACACGCGCACGCGCATCCTAACTTTGAATTATTGTTTGTTTTACGTCTCGTAGACGCGACACCCTTTGTACGTTTGCTACTTTCAATATATAGACCTATTATATACAGTCCACTCGCCTCTTTATTACCGTGCCATCACCACCTGCGCACGGGCCCCTTTACATATATGATATATCTACTTAGCCATATCCAAAGGCTTATTTCCATCTTGAAATTTCCGGAATGGATGCAACGTAGGAAAAACTGCAAGGTGCTTGTGACATCAGTGGAGTATGATGCTCAAAGCGTGTCCTTTCGTTTTATGATGCTTGATTTTTAAGCTTTTCCATTACTCCAAAATGCTTTAGCGATATTAAATTACTTGACATTAGTTTTAATTAGATTGAACAGAGTAATTTCAGTTCACCTTCTTCTCCAATAAAACGTATTCTACCATTCAAAAATATTCGAATTCTATTATTAAATAATTCACCGTCTGGCTTTTTATCTAAATGGCTTGATTACACTACTAAAAGTCACCAAAAATATTCTTTATCTTACACGAAATTCTACGATGTTGCCAGAATGAAACCCGAAAATTCGTAGGACAAATTCAATGTCAACTTTGACGAAATTCAATCACCGGAAAAACGTACGGCGTCAGATAGAACCTTGTCTTATGAAATGAATGAACCGTCCTGTTCAATGCCCCGTTTCGGAAAAATCGAAAGGTCAGCCATTTCACCGGAGTACGGACTCTGCGGAGTCAAGTCTGTACCTTTCTGTTTCGATGTTACATGTTATGAGTTGACTCTTTCAAGTCAAGGCGTTGATAGATTGAGCGAATTGGAGACTGGCGTGTTGGCGAGTGAAGTAGACCGCAACGAAGGGAGTAATTTGTTGGCCCCATATTTTTTAATCGTGACCATGTTGGAAACTTTAAATAGAGAAGTTAGTAAGTACTTTGCTCTTCCGTAGTTGGAAGCATAATATTTTGTTTCCCATTATTGGACAAAGACCATTGATTGTCAAGTATCTATACTATTTTTAATATCATATAATACAAGTTCAATGTAAGTTATACTTGAATTATCTAACAAGGTAATCGTAGTTTAGGTGTGATAAAGTTTACGTCTTAACTAGACTTCAAGTTCGCGACTTATATCTTGGAGGAACCACGACTTGCGTTATAAGTCGTATAAGTTTGTATGAGAGTATAGAAATATGGTTGGTACAGAATTAGGAACTACCATAGCGTATTTTTACTTGATTTTTTAACAGGACTTACGGCAACTCATGTGCGATTACTGGTGTTTTAATGGTAAACTGTATTTATAACCTCCTACGCAAAAAGTGTGTTATAAATGTGACCGTGTGTCTGTTTGTGGCATGGTAGCTATAGCTACTAAACAAATGGATTGGTTATAATGCAGTTTATTTTCATTTGAAATTTGATAAGATCAACCGGGTTCTTATCTATACTATACAGTGTTGTTGTATACTAAAAACAAACTTATTTTAATACTTTCCCCGCCCCGCGATTTTACCCATGTAACCACCAGTTCCCGTGGGAATTTCCGAATAAAATGTATCCCACCTGTTATTCTAATGTATCACCTATACTACTGTAAAGTTTCATCCAAATCCGTCCAGTAGGTATTTCGTGAAAGAGTAACAAACATACATACACACTCACAAACTGTCGCATTTATAATATTAGTAGGACTACAATAAACTCAATAAATTACCAGCAACGTTTCCATCCTTAATTCACTCCTGCCAAATTCTTCGAACAAAATTCACGCCTACATCGAAAGTACCCGGGCAGCAAGCTTCAATAGGAAGTAATAAATACCGTTTTATTTGAATATGCTTGAAACAGTAGCATTGTGCGATGGTAATGTTACCCAAGGGTGTGTTATACATTGCTGGCAGTACTTTGCTTCGGTGTTTCAGTCGCGTCCATGATATAGTGGCTTATGAGACGAAAAATACATTTGGGCTTTGAATTTTCAGAGGGTCGTTACTGATGGGCCACAGCTTGGTTTACTTACGAGTATATACTAGTAGTGAAGTGAAGATTCACTTTGTAATAACGTCAGATTTATGTTTTAATATCAAAAAAGTATTCAAGCATAACTTTTACCGTCTAACGTATTTCACGTCTCATTTACATACACTATGGTAAAATGTATCATAACTACATAGTATAAAACAAAGTCGCTTTCCTCTGTCTGTCTGTCCCTATGTATGCTTAGATCTTTAAAACTACGGATTTTGGCGCGGTTTTTTTTAAATAGGGGGCTCTGCTAATCCAATATAAAATATTTCCAATCTATCACTTGTTTTTGGACCGTACCTTTCTCGATATTCATAATTGTAATATTTACTTTAGAGAGGAAATTACACTGCATTAACTATTTCCAGAACCAACAGCATTATTCATATTATGAATAATCTTCTTGTATTACATGTAGTAAAATCAGGTTGTGAAGATTATATAGGTTTATAATTCAAGACTAGGCTTTGGGTCTAGCAGCCGCATGTGAATAGGTAAATCTATATTTGGATACTGAATAGAATATAAACTTACTGTATACTCAAAGCTGTATTAAAGATCAATCATTTAAAGTCTCCACAATCAATATTAGAACACAGTAATTTCAATAGACATAGAATTGGATGTTCATAAAGCAACACGCAATTAAAACATAAAATAGCGCGTCACAAAACCCATGTCCATCGTAAACCGTATATCAAAAGTTTCATTTGGAAAAGTGCAGTGCCCGGAGCAATTAACAGCAAAAAAAATGTTGATTTTAACATAGAGTGAGGGAGTGTAATAAATATGATGTATAACGGTGTAACGAATGAAAATGTACGGCACGCTTGATATATGTGACAGCATGAATGGAACTTTTGTTCATCTTGATGCGGTAGACGTTAATTTATTACATCATACAAATATTGTGCCACGTTTTTAATACTACAATTTGTAGTGTAGGCTTTTGGTACCGTGTGGACTAATAAATTAAGTTATGGCTCATGGGTTCGATGTGCATTATCTGTATAGGCTATTGTGTGTATTTAATGTGCTATGTTGTAGGTATGTGTGTATTACCTAGGCTTTCAATGCTGTCCAAAGTTACCTATCTAGGTTACTGACCTGCTTAACTATAATTAGCCGGAACACGGATGACTTCGTAACACTTTATTTACGTTGAAGTAAGTAGTGGGGTGTCTTTTAGGATTCCGTAACCAAAAGGTAAAAACGGGACCCTATTACTGAGACTCCGTTGTCCGTCCGTCCGTCTGTCACCAGGCTATAATCTCAAGAACGGTGATAGCTAGGCAGTTGAAATTTTCACAGATGTATTTAAAAAATAAAAATAAAATAAAACAAATATTCAAGGAGGGCTCCCATAAAATTAACGTGTTTTTTTGCCGTTTTTAAAGTACGGAACCCTTCGTGCGCGAGTCCGACTCACACTTGGCCGGTTTTTTTTATTATCAGGACATCAAGATTGCGCCACTAACGTGTGTTAAGGTTGCCGGCAAATAATTAAATACGCAACTTAGATCATATCTCGTAGTACCTATACTGGGTGGTGCCATTCGTGATGTACTAATGAGATACAGTGGCGCCACTCAGAAAAGCAGGCACGACGCTTACGTTATTTTCCCAGATTAGGTATGGCCGCGCTCATACATTTTGTTGAACAGGAAAAAAATCTCTTTATAATACATATTAACTAGCCGGGCCCCGCGGTGTTCCCACGGGAACGTGTATAACCCGGGCTTAATGTTTAATTTCGGAATATATGTATCCCATGTGTTTTTTTATATATAGCCTATATTACTGTAAAGTTTCATCCAAATCCGTTCAGTAGTTTTTTTCGTGAAAGAGTAACAAACATACATCTCCATCCTCACAAACTTTCGCATTTATAATATTAGTAGGATATAGATCGATTTTTGTTTTTGAGATCATGATTAAGTCTAAAGTTAAATTTCGAATACCAATAACATCTTTATCTCTCACAATATTTATTACTAAAACAACCTTTTGTACTGCGGAAAAATCCCTAGTAATAAATTAATAATTATTATTATCAACATTTTGTACTGATGTGGTCAGGAGTGTGTCCCTGCAGTTGTAATCCATTACATTAAACATCTCCAAAGAACTTCTACGAGTTGGATCTGTATCCCCTCGCATGCCTCTCAAAAAGACCGGGCTTTTCCCATGACTGTAAGGAGAAACAATATCATTATAAAATAATCGTTTTAATCAATTATTTTGATGACGGAGAAGCCCCTCGAGCTGCACTTGCAAAGAATCAACACTATAACACATAGCGGAACTGTTCACAATGTCTGCAACTTACAAACTTGGATGGCAACCACAAATGCGTGGTTACTTTAAACTTTGCCGACAGATTCACTTCACTGGTTGCCATTCGATTCGTATGTCAAACTTTATAGCAATCATAAACTGTTACTGTACTAAATAGTTTCGTTGTAAGCGATTCTTCTTCATCGCATTGTCAGAATGGGAGAAGGCTGGTGGTTAACTTATTTTGTTGGGTTTGAGGTTGAATGGTTCGATTTTTGATTGTAGATTTTTTGTTATTGATTGTTTTTTAAGTTTTCAAGGGAAAATAGAGGCAGTCCATAATTAAGTTAGAATAAAAATAAAGGAGCTATTTCCAATGCCGTATTTTAAGAGTTACTTATAATAGTCTTTTTTAAACTTACACGATTTGAACACATAGTTTAAATGTAATCACACGGGTTTTTTCGTGTTAGAAAGTTTATAAAGCAAGTAATAACTTACTTTTTATTTCCCGACGTTTCGAGGGGATTGCACCTCTCGTGGTCGCGGGTGAACTCTCAGTTCACCCGCGTGCTTTTACTAATATTACTATATATATTACTTGCTTTATTAACTTTCTAACACGAAAAAACCCGTGTGATTACATTTAAACTATGTTACCTAGAATGCTAGATAATTTTAAAAACATCTAAATTTCATAGATAAAAATATTCGTTCTGTAAAACCATCTATACAATATTTTCAATTTCAACCGCCCAAAATATTTCAATAAACTTCCAACTTTATTTTCGGTCAAAAAATCTAACAAAAAGCAAAAAATCTGCATTCGTGAGTTTCAACGTTCCAAAATTGAATCTCAATACGTCACGGTGACGTAGCACCGGCTATGACGTCACTGATATACGTCACTCATTGTCAACCAGTTACACGCATCGAACGGTTACTGTTCGAATGGCAGCCATTTTCCAATTTTCTTCTTTATTAGAATTCTAGCGGCGCACCAATTTGGAAGCAGTGTGTCGGCGGCGGTATTAAGCTCAGTGTACATGGACTGGATTTGGTAGAATCAATCGAGGCTTCGGATGATCGAGGTCTGTTAGTTTTGAGATTTTGTTTGAAACTCAATTGAAGTAATATTTCGGTTTATAAATCAAAGTTTCGATAATTAATATTTGATATTTAAGATAAATGCTATTTATAAAAACGAAATTAAAATATTTACAATAACCCATAAACCATGCTATTCTAATAATTAAAATATTTAAACACCACATAATTTCCACATTCAAAAACCAAAAATTTCGTATCAAAAACTTATATCACATCCATTGGTCAATTTGAAAAAAAAAACCACTAATTATTTAAAAATTTCGATCGTTTCGATCAAATTCACTTGTGTATACAGCCTAATCGTATCCACATTCGTTTTTACTCTCATTTCCTTTTAATTCACAACACAAGGGTATGTTCCAATAAATCTTGTTGAGAACACAATGGGAATGTCGTCTTTCTATTTTTTGCTACAGACTCTCTTGCAGTGCTCTCCCGAGATAAAACCCTTGATAAATGTTTAGGTTTACGTTTTCTTGAAAACTTTAACTAATTCGTAGTAAGGTATCTCTGGAGCTTTGAGTTTATTTTGTTGGAAGTAAATAATGGTGGAGCTAATCTCTAATGTGTTTGACGAGTGAAATTGATTGTGAATTTGTGAATCGTGTATGATTTACCAACCTGTTTACTGGGAATTGATCCGTCTAGGCTTTTATCAAGAACTTAAATACCTTCATTATTAGATACTAGCAACGCCCCGTGGTTTTTTACCACGTTGTGCCCGTTCCCGTAGGAATTTCGGGAATTTTTATACATATAAACCTTCCTCTTGAATCACTCTATATATTTAAAAAAAACCGCGTCAAAATCCGTGCGGTAGTATTTGAGTTTCACGAACAAATAGACAGACAGACGCGGTCGGGGACTTTGTTTTATAATATGTAGTGATTTATTGATGAAGTCCTATGTTTTTCATCATACAACCACAATAAAACCCGCCTTAGGGAAGTATAATAACGGTTAACCCTTTTCACATTACTGATATTTTGCAATTGGAAATTGCAGGTTCATTATTTTTTAGGGAAACTATAATGATGAATGTAGATATTAAGTAGTTTATCTACACTAATGTTGTAACATTCTACTTATGTTTCCAATACTTGACTTATAATTACTATTGTTATAGCGCAGACAACAAAACATTCAATTTAAGCAATTTCACATGATGGTATAATATCCACATCGATATCGTAAAATCTCATTATAACATCGCGCGCTCGCTCCTGATTGGCCCTGCGCGAGCTGCGCTCTCATTGGTTAGATTTTAATGGCAGCAAGTTCACTGTGACAATACACGTACGCGTGAAAAACTGTTATCAGCTTTTACTCTTGTTATAATAAATGAAACGGGTCTTATCGCGTTAGATATTTTAACGTATTTTACTAAAATACGTACCCGACGTTTCGAGTGGATTACACCGCTCGTGGTCACGGGATGACTCAATCATCCCGTGACCACGAGCGGTGTATAAGACCCGTTTCATTTATTATAATGAGTGCAAATCGTGTGAGTTTAAAATGTATGTTTACTCTTGTTGTTTGATTAATTGCATTAGTGAAGATAAAGTAGTGTATGCAACTGCATATAACACGGGTATTAAAACACTCGTTACTATTATGAAACTCGCTGCGCACGTTTCATAAACTCACACTCGTGTTTTAATACCCTTCATTATATGACAGTTGCATAAACTACTAATATGTTATTGCAGTAAGCTTGAGAGTGTTTTAACACGCTTTTATTAGCTTGGCCTGTATGTATGTTTCATTAGAGCTAGACTATGCTACCGTGCCTCGTATGGTACAAAGTAAGATGATAACTCTAGACGCGTCGTTGTACTCTTCTTTTAACATCCAAAAATACGATAAAATCTTTCCTGTAACGTTCTATCTAAAAGTATTTTAATTTAAGTTTAGCAATAATTCGCCAAACAATGTATTACTGGCGATAAGATGGTGCAAGCGAGGTTCGAACCCATAACTAAGCGATTGGCAGCCGGCCCAGTCGGCGCTTGGCGAATGGGGCCAACTCAAACTTCAAAGAAGTATTATTATGCCTACATGATGTCTGAGTAAAAATTACGGATTTGGCATCGCTTAAGAGGTTTCTTAACAGTAAAATGTCAATAGAATTAAATAGAGATTTGTGTTATACATATTTTAGTTTTTTAGTCTATAAAGTCTCAAATACTCGTGACACTACTATTATTTCAACAAAAACTAAGCCATACTCTAGATAAATGGTAAAAAACAAAGTTAAGTCATACCCCAATTTAAAAGATTGTTAGTGGCATTTCTCTGTGCTACATTACTTTTTAGAACTGTAGACAAAATAAGTACGTTTAATTTTGAGAGCAAAATACATCAAAGGGTTACAGGTCTTGCTCATCGCCTCTGAAAATAGATTTCAGCGAGTTTCAGTGTTGTATTTCGAACGTTATCTCTGCGTAACCACTGCGTATTATATGTATCACTACATAGTATAAAATAAAGTCGTCTCTTTTTCGTGTCTGTCACACTGTTTGTCTGTCTGTATGCTTAAATCTTTAAAATTACGCATCGGATTTTGATGCGGTTTTTTGTAATAGGTAGAGTGATTCAAGAGGAAGGTTTTTATGTAAAAAAATCCCGAAATTCCCACGGGAACGGGCACAACGCGGGTAAAACTGCGGGGCGCTGCTAGTTATATGATAAACCGATAGTGTGTCAGTCATTTTTCAACAAAACTGAAACTAGAAGATTATCCCTGTCTACTGCTCCTGACTGACGACCAAAACAGGATACCCGCTATTGTATGTGCTGAATTTGTGTATGTTTTTATTTTTAACTCGACTTTCTTTCATTTATATAGATTTAATCCTAAACATCCCAATTATTGTATTTGCTCTCCCTTAACCGCCGGGCACCAAAAATCGTATATTAAGCATATCAATTAGGTTCAACGGAAAACCAATGTTGTTTTAAACAAAAAACATTCTGGGAACACGGAATTAAAATGTAACAACAAAAAAGTTAATTATTTGCAAAGCTTTGAATTTTCAAAAGTGTGTAATATAAATGTTACATTGACACGAATCTAATGCAAATTACGTTAGCATTTTAAATTTATCGTCTCATTTAGAAGACAAATGGAAACGGCGAGCATTTTTTTGTATTCGCATTGAATTTATTATAGTGTTAACGTTCACACTTGTTTTGTAATATTTTTTAATGTCTTTTGTAATTCCGTGGTAATTATTACGCCATGTTTTTAACCATAACACTAATATTGTCAGTTATTGACATAACTAGAATCTAGAAACAATCTAAAAAACAGCTAAAATGTGCTGATGTGCCCAATCCGCACTGAATCCCCATGGACGGCGACCCAAACACGAATCCAAAGGTCAAATAGACTCGCATAATAAAATTATATCTTGCTTATCGGAGCAAAAAATCGAATACAAACGACCGCATTTGTTCCAGTAAAAATTTAATCAAAACCGAGCAATCGATTCTGTAGTTGATTAACTGAAAAAATCGCACATAAAATATTTGTGGGCCGTGTCAGGCCCTCACGTAGCAAAAGGGTTGAGTACGCAAAAACATGTTCGGAATCGCAATTTCCTGAGGCATTGGATCGATTCGAATGAATTTTTAATTAAATTCATATCTCCGTTCATCCGCCAGTGGTGTATCGGAATCAACGTACCGCTGTCAAGATGAAGCTTACATTCATATTGTTTTATATCCAGCTGATTGTAATACTAGATAGCAGCGCCCGCTCAGTATTAATTTATCTATCAATTTATCTACTGTAAAACTGTACAGATCAATTAAAACAACGCAGATTGGGAGTAACACATTGCTATAGGAGTAACACGTGCTCTGTGGGTGAAACCGCACAGCAGCTATAGTATAACAAATAGGTTACCTCTCGTCTTAGGGTGCGTTTCCATTGAAGCAGAGCGAAACTATACGAAGCTCAATTGGCCAATTGGATTTTTATAATATCCATGCTTGTTCAATCTATGCTTGCTCTTGTGCTGTTCGCGTCAATGGGAACGTACCCTTAGATCCTTTCTCACTCTGGAATCAGGAACAACATTTACGTCAACTCGTACTTCAACCCCCTCGCACATTCCTCGTGAGTATGTACTCGCGTGGCAGGCGACAGTAAAAACTCTCATTATAATGGCTAATGTGCTGCGTCGAAGGCGCTCTAACGACGTGTTTGTCTACTTTATTAAAGCTTTCTTCCTCGGTTTTAACACGTGCTTTTGTTAGTTATGGACTATTATGATGATACGGAGATAGCTTAAATTTCTATATGGACTAGTCTTAGCGTAACAACAAACAAAATCTAAGGAAAAACTAAATAATAACCTTGGGACACTACTTTGGTTACTTTAAATACCAAATATTTTTCAGTCTTCTGTGACCACGGTTCCTGTCAAGGGGCCAAAACGTCAGATAAAAATGTTAAATAAAAGCGAAGTGTATCTGTAAACGTAATTTCAATTTTAAAAAAAGCTACTTTTTGGGTATGTATTCTGCGTACCCTATAAATTTGAACATTGGAACAGCAGTTTAGAATGTATAAGTTGTCAAGGCAGCCAGAAATGCAGGCACACGACTGATCTTATAATTTTTCCGTTTTGCTTCGATAAAAATCCAATATATCCAAATCAGTCCACATTTTGAAATATCAAAATACACATAAAACGTCGACTACAAATAACTAGCTCGCCTGCTTGCATTCTCCTCCCCAACTGCCTCACTAACCAATTGAGACTAAAACTCCTAAGCAGAACAACCCGCTCTCTCCAAAGCCAAACATTACGCAACCCCGTAAAGAAAACAGTTAACCAATTTAAGAGGGTATATAAATAAGGCGCGTGTCGAAACGAAAGAAAAATTAAGAACCGTATCCTTCCGCGCCCGGCGATATATTAACCTGCCATTAAACAAATTGATTCTCTTACACCCTTCCTCCACAAATCAGTCTTTGCGAAATAAAGGGAATACCTACAGGAACATGTTTAGGAAGTTGTGATGATGTTGTTAAGGGGAGATGTATGGAAAATTGGCTAATGTATGTATATGTACTGAAAACAAAATGTTATTTTTGAACTTTTAAATTCAACTGCACTACCTCTACATTATTCAATGATTTAATAGCTCTGCCTGTCCATATTTGTTAACTTTCATTAAGTTAATTGCATTCATTCATTCTGATAGCAACACCGACCAAAACTAGTACTTACTTGTTTTTATATAAATTTTCTTTAAAAAAAGTTAATTTATTAAATAACATTCTAAATCAAAACAAAAGACTTCTTCTCCCTATTTTTAATATTTATTATTTTATTAATAGAAACTGAAACAAGAAACGAATAAAACATCTGATTGGTGGGGTCATGAAAACAAGCTTTACACGACTCTGAACATTTCTATTTGTGCTCAAATCAATATCTCTCAGTACGGCGCGAGTGCTTATTAAATATTTAAAGTTCAAAAAACAAATATGGCGGACTATATTATTTAATATCAATAAAACTTGATATAAAATGAGACTATGAAACCTTTATTTTATTTGCCAATATTTGATATAACGTGATTCGTTTTTAGATATTATTCCATTGATAAAGTGGCTGTGTTTTGTGTTATTAAAAGTTAATTATTTGTTATATTAAGTATTCTAATACATTGGCGAGTTAGTATATTAGGTACATTCGAGTTACTATACAATCGCATCGAAATCGGTCCATCCCTTTGA
This sequence comes from Cyclophora albipunctata, assembly GCA_963082685.1. Taxonomy (NCBI): domain Eukaryota; kingdom Metazoa; phylum Arthropoda; class Insecta; order Lepidoptera; family Geometridae; genus Cyclophora; species Cyclophora albipunctata. The sequence continues at coordinate 11,630,737 of OY720114.1, read as the reverse complement.
GAGCATATGAGAGAGCAAACACACACACACACACACACACACACACACACACACACACACACACACACACACACACACACACACACGCACGCACGCACACACACAGACTTCGACTTTAAACTTATAACCCCTCTCTTTTGCATCAGGGGTTAATCGCACAAAATACCATCGAACAATTGGAACATTTATTGACGGCGCCACCAAGTGGTGATACCATTGTGGCCTAATGATTAATAAGACCCTTAATAAGACATCAATCATTACATTCATTAAATCGTCAAGAAATGTACAGCCATCATTGTTAGTAACAGTAACTATTACCGGCAGGTAACAACGTCCAGTATTCATCAAAGAAAACCTTACTCCACAATCTCCTACGTACAACTCTACTGCTTATTACCTCCACTACCTAAATTATACATTAGCACACGATGTACTAATTACTAAGTTGAAAATTCAGGCCCGATTCACGTACTGCGAACGTTTTACACCGGATTATCTGAACCACGAGCTGCTCCACTGTTCCTGTGTTATTAGCACTGTCAAATACTAAGTACAGGTGTGCTAGTGTTGTGCTACTTAGTTCGGCTTTGGCCTGACGTACTGCGTAGAACATTTTACGGCGATTTCAGCCTATTTCGAATGTTACAGCTGTGTTTTTAACTTTATTGAAGTAATTGTTTTGTTGTCTGATTGAACTTAGTATTAATTGCCTATAAATAGATATTAAAATTGTTATTTTATTGTTTAATACAACTTAGTTTTGTACACGTTGCAGACTTATTTTGAAGATATTTTTTTTTGTGTTTTGTAAAACTTTTTTAATAGATTTGGTAAGTGATTTTATTTGTTATAATTTTAGTAGATTTGATGACATTTTACATATTTTTACAGCAGTTTATATTTTATTTGTTGAAAAGTCACTGCATATTCAAGATTTTTTTTTTATTTTATCCACGTAAAACATCTCCATTTTGTTTTAAATAAAAAAGAGTTCACAAGTTCAGTAATAAAACAAATTAAAAAACACATAAGAGCTTTAAGCACAACAGCCCTTTGACTAACGCGCACAAAACTGTCTTTTGAAACATTTTTTTGAACAATTCTTTAGTCTAACAGACATAAAAGTGACCACTTGACTACGGTTCCTGTAAAGGAACTGAAGCGTCGTATAATAAAAGTTTTAAAAGAAGCGAAGTGGATCCGTAAACATAGTTTCAATTCAAAATGAATAATGCTCGCTTAAACTAAGAAACCAGTAGACATAAAAGTATTTTTATCTACACTAATGTTGTAACATTCTACTTATGTTTCCAATACTTGACTTATAATTACTACTGTTATAGCGCAGGCAACTAAAACACTCAATTTAAGCAATTGCACATGATGTTATAATATCCACATCGATATCGTAAAATCTCATTACAACATCATTATAACGCGACCAATTAACCTGGCGAGCCTTATGTCAAAATCCTCATACTAGTTGTATAAAATTTTGATATTAGGCTGGCTTTTGAAAACAGTTGGGTTATACGTGAAAACTTCGTCGAAACTACTAAACTTACATACACAAAACTCTTTGGTAAGATCTCGCTCGCTCCTGATTGGCCCTACGCGCAGCTGCGCTCTCATTGGTTAGATTTTAATGGCGGCAAGTTCACTGTGACAATACACGTACGCGTGAAAAACTATTGTCAGCTTTTACTCTTGTTGTTTGATTAATTGCATTAGTGAAGATAAAGTAGTGTATGCAACTGCATATAACACGGGTATTAAAACACTCGTTACTATTATGAAACTCGCTGCGCTCGTTTCATAAACTCACACTCGTGTAATACCCTTCCTTATATGACAGTTGCATAAACTACTATAATAGTCTTGTCTCTAATGTGCTTCTTTATATGTTTTTATAGACCAGGAGACTGTCTCACTACTGTACTATAGTGTGTCCCTCTTCTAGTTTATATTATCTCAAGTAATCTTCATCTCTTACCAATTCTAAAAATTCTTCATTCGACTTCGATTCGATTTGATTTAAGAATGAAATTAAATATCAAATTTTAATAGCTCTACTAGCAACATGCAGTTTTCCTTCAATAACATAAGATTATAAGTTTTAAAGGAGGTATTATTATTGCATTTCTAGACGTTTGGCTTAGTTTAAATGTTCCGGCAGTAAATATAGCAGTTAACTTTTGAAATGAAATTTAATTTATGGTTGTGGATTTTAAAACGAATATAATATTGACCTACCAAAATTATTGGAGTATTTTCTGTAATGAATTTAAAAAGTTAAAAGAAATACTTTGAAATCCTACCACGAACTAGAAAGCGTTCCGTTTCACTCGCACACTAATCCTCTATTCTGTAATTACCAACACTCTAGGTAAATATGCATTCGAATATCCGATCTCGCGTTACAAACAAAATTCCACGAGTCGCAAGTCCTAATGTTCCAATTACGAAAATTACTCTTTGAATTGCTATTCGTATTCCAATACAATAGTAATTATTGTCGCAGTCTCCCGGACTATAATCCCTCAAACGTACACCTTCTGTCTAAGACGTTAATTATAATTTGTTATCGGATTAAATCTAAATTCGCTTAACGTGAACGGATTTGGTACTGAGTGTTAGATTTAGGTAAGAAGGCGTTGGATATTAGAGGAAATAGATGTGATGTTAAATCTATACACTATACTATAATATAAAGAAATGAAGAGATTGATTTTCTGTTTGATCGCGCTGATCTCATAACCTATCCGATTTGAATAACTCTTTTTGAAATGGATAGCCACATTCATGGGAAAGACTATAGGCTATTTTTCTATCCCGTTATTCCCGCGGGAACAGGCACAACGCGGGTAAAACCGATGGATGCTACTAATATTTGAAAAAGCCGTCAACTGTAAAACCATTTCACTTTTCTACGCCACAATCAGTTACGTCTGTAAGTAAATGTCTTCCAATACATTAAAAGGTAATTAAACTTCAAGAGGTTTATAGCTCTCCTTTGACGGAATGTTCTAGGAACAATTTATGTTTAATCTAGAATTGTGTTAATTACTGTCAGTCGAGGAATTCTGAGAAACATTACACTTCATTTTTCAAGTTAAATAAGTCTGCTCAGAGTGCTCAGAGATTACAGAAGACTAGATTTGGTTTACAGTTTTATTCACACTTTCAGAGTTACCGTTAGAATTTCGGGATACAAAGTAGCTTATAGACAACCTTCCTCTTAAATGTGGTTATTATATAAAAAAAATATTTATCATAACCAAATATGTCACGATATAAGTCAGCTTTATTACTCGGACCAATGTCGTTAATTTTCCAAGCGAAGACGATTGCTCCTGATGAGGAAAAGTGATTTTATTTCATTAAAACTCTCTTATAAAACATTGAGGTCTAAGGTTTACAATATTAGTATATATTTTGAGCACTAATCATTTGTACAAAAGCTTATATTAAATTGAACTATTGCTACGAATGTATTTCCTTGATTTAAAACAAATCTAGTAATATTGGTAAATCTCGGTGAGTTAGTTTCAGGTCGCCTACGTTGATACGTTCACATCAATCTTGATCAAGAACTTACGTTTCCTGTCGTTGAAGTCATTTACTTAAGAGCTGTGTTCATTGATCAATATGATAATTACGGAACTCTATTTTTTCTTTTCAAGGTAAGATATATTGGAAAAGTAATCATTACTTTTAGTGTGTCTGACGGTATGTTGACACAATTCAAAACAGGTAAAAAGATTATTGATTGATGATTGACAAATCTAGATCCATATTTTATTTTATATGTTGGTCTGAAGTGATAGCAGACGCTAAATTGGTCAAATATCTACCACAAGCTACCAGCTAATCTTTTAACGTTGAAAATAAAACATATTTTTGAAATCCATACCCGCAATAGGTCAGAGTCAACCTAGATCTGTCGTATGTACTTAAAAGTTGCTAACAGCCTCGACTGGCGCCGAAATTTGATGTGCTTTTTATAACATCTTATTTAGGTTAACCGTAAAAGCGTCTTCTTGGTAGATCTTCAGCACATCTTCTGCAATTAGACAGTACTTTTCACAAACAACTACCACGATTTTAACACTAATAATTGTGTCCAGTCTAGATTAGTGTTTACAAAGCATGTTTCACGTCAGACTCTGACGACTCTGACATGAAACATCTTAAACCTGCGTCTACTATAGAGTAGACGGAGGTTCTAAGAAATAACGATTACAATGTGTTTGTAACCTGTAACTAAACGATGACGTATTCATACTGTTCATCCTGAAACTCTCATTGGAATGGGTACCCGGGAAAAACTACGATGCACTCCTAGTATTATTATCTTGTAAGACTGTTTTCTTGTTACTCTTTTGAAGTCGAAATGAAGCTACGAGTAAGATCCACTCTCAACAGATATGAATTTAAAACAAAATTCAAGGAAGGCAATATAGTACATGGGTTCTCAAAGAAGCTTGCTTTACAAGGAACTGGCATTTCATATGAGGTGAATCAAAGTCTTCCATTCATTAATTCCTTTCGAATAGATTAGTGGCCCTGGTGTTGGCGTTTTCAGACCGGCTTAAGTTTTTCATGAAATATGACAAGACACCCTAATATTTACAGACGGCTCATTAATCAGTACTTGAAAGACTTTGAGTCCGGAAGACGTCATGATTTAGACCGCAAGAGGGACGATGTTAGGGTTGGACCACCTGCGGCCATTATATAATATATAAAACATAGTGAACGGTGATCCGTGTCGTCGATGTCATCGAACTTTTTCTTATAAAGTTGGGTACGCCAGTCAAGATCGCACTCACCGTCGGGCTGAACATCAAAGCCCGTCCTCCTCTTTAGCCAATAAGCAGATGCTGAGCCTGAAATCGGCCAGGAAGATTATTATTTGCACCTACATCAATACAGTACTAATAACCCTCATGCTCCTCCGAAGCATTACTTAAGACAGAATTCACCTTCTGATGCTCGATGACATATCTGTGCTCAGTCAAAAAAGGAAATCGTCCGATAGAAAGCCCGGGTGAATTGAAATAGGTTTTGTCAATTATTTTAATACTAGCCGCGCCCCGAGGTTTAACCACGTTGTACCTATTCCCGAGGAAATAATATTGTAAAATTTCATCCAAATCCGTCCAGTAGTTTATGCGTAACAAATAATTCGTCATAAACTTTTTCATTTATAATATAGAATTTCTCATTTATCATAATTCAGGCAAAGCACTATAACAATACCTAGGTTTCTTTACAGACCAGTTATTCTTTACGCTTCGCCGTTGCTTCGCTTCTTAAAAAATGTGATCACTTGACATTTCAATATATTTTTATGAAAGCTTAAAGCGAAGACGAAGTGATAGCGACTAGTGCATTAGGTCTGACAAAGATAAAGCTATCTTATTACCACGTACTATCACTACTGACTTGTGACATATGAGTGTTATTAACACACATTTTGATTGATTTAATTAGGTATTAAAAGCGCCGCAGCCACAATAAATTTACAATCCATAATTTCCTAGAAACTCTCGTATCGAATATCCATTAAATACATTTATAATTAATGTTTGTTACCCAATACGTAATGTATTACTCATAAATCTGCTTATTATATTTTTTACTGACAGGTTTATTTATACCAGTTTCATACTACTCTGTATTACGTAATGAACACTGGATAGATTAATTCCTAGAATTCATTTTAATTACTTTTGTATTTTGTGTCTTTATTTGAACGGGGGCTAATCGCAATCTAAAGTCCGATTTGAATGATTCACCATGGATAGCCACGTTTAAGAGGTACTAGATTACAAGTTTTTATCCCAAAATTCCCACGGGAACGGGTACCCCATGTGTTGCACAGCTAGTGAAGTATAATTATTAAAATCATTGCTTAGATTAAGGGATTTAACGATCATCACGCGAGCGCCACACAAGTCCAGTGACTCACTCGCTCCTCCTCTCACGTTCTTACCAACACGCCACTCGCCAACTATCTCCATATATACGAACGCCTATTACTGGCTGGTCACCATAATCTGAGTACAACCGCGTGGAACTGGCAGCGCCATTTTCATCCGCATAAGCTCATATTCATGAATGCTGGTTTAATAATAGTTAGTGTGCCGCATAACCGCAGTCGAGATAAAAATGGACGTTGTTTTAACATAATATTTAATCTTATTAGTGTAGTGTTTGCATAGTAATGAGGAATATTTATGGATGTAATAGTTTCATTTGCTGTTGGAAACGACTTGAATTGTTACCTGGAGAGGTTCTATTTGGTAATAATATAAAGTAGGTATAAGCTGTAAATAGATACAAATAGATGTCCAGGGGTTGGTTTTTTATTATAAAACATTTTTCCTCGTCTCTGCCGTGTTTTATATTATAAAAACGAATTTCCTCCTCTTTCCGCAGTACAGCGCGTAAATTCCAAATGAGATTTCAATAAGTACGCAACTTGTTCGCCTCAACCAAATTAACTTATCTAGTTGAAGCGAAAAGTTATGTAACTTGAAATGAACTTGAAAAATTATTAGCCACAAAGTGGGTTTCACCTCAACAGTCAATTATTCAACGTCTACTCAAATATTTCCACCAAACTACAAAAGTAAGTCGGTATAGCACGAGAAACTCGGAACACCAAGCCGTAGCTATTCCCGATGTTTGACTTTCAGCTTATAAATATTTAATCCAGTAAAACTGTTCAGTTCAAAAGTGTTTGAATTATAAACGAAATAGATTTACCCCATTAATTCTGAGGTAAATGATGAACTATGCTAATTGCAATAACACTTACAGGTAGCTTGATAGGTTATGAGTAATCACTGCAAGATCACAAGTCACAAACACAGTTGGTGATGGGCTACGCATGTGCGTCACAACACGTCACTAACACTATGGTGGGCCCCTGGTTTTGTATGTGTGGTGCGCGGAGCGTCACTGACGACCGTTCTGGGCGGTGTTTCAGCTCGGACTGGTCTGGGCGGCTTCACAGCGCGTGCCTAACCCCTCCCCCGCCGCACCGCTTACCTCGACACAAGTACAGAAGTAGCGTTAGGGTACAGCTAAAGAAAAACGTTGTACAGAATCACGGGTTAGTTATTTACATTAAACTTTCATATTTCATAGATGTTTAATGAGTTTGGTTTAGTTTTTATTGATTTTTATAAGGTTGCTTTGTGTTAGCTGTGCCTTCCGCTTATTCCGACGATGACTAAATCTGCGTGGATAGGAAAGAATCCTTAAATAAGGAATGTTGTACATACACATTGGGTGTAAGGAGTAAATCATCTTTTGAACTTTTATCAGGATTTTAAATAATAATAATAATATGCAGCAGGGTAGTTTTACCCCTAATTGATACGAAATAAGACTGAGCTGCGAAAGCCTGGGTCTACATGGTTCATTAATTGTTTTTCGTTTTGTGGATTTTACTTGAGATTGAGAGCACCAGGGCTTTGATACGTTAGGGGTTCATAAACCAAATCAGGCTTAGCAAAGCATTTATCTCGTGTGAATGGTATCCTTAAGCTATGAATATCGAGTCAAATGCATTCCTATATACAGTTTTGCTATATATAATATTATTATATATAGAGTTAATTGTTAACAATATTCACCATCAATACTTGTGCTTACTGTGTCGGGGGTTGGGGGTTCGATTCCCGCCTGGAGTCAACAATATGTGAAGACATAGTTGTTGGCGACGACGTCTGGGTGTCAATTACCTATATATTTAAAATACAATTTTATTGAAATAAAAAATAATTTGCATTGACAAATCATACCTGAAATGGTAAATAATAAAGCTAACAAAAAACCTTGAAAACCTACCGGGATCAATACAATAACACGACAGAATTAATTGAACGGGGACTAAATCCTTTCAATGCGGATTACTTAAGGTAGGTAGATATTAACTAACAGGAAATTATTAGATTACGGTTCCCCGTATTTACAGGAATCAAGGTATCCATGGTGCTCTCAAAATTAAGTAAAATTGTGCACAAAGGGTAAAGTACGAGATTGGCTTGAAAGGGAAATGTATAAAGATTCGTTAAGATTAGGTTCAACAATTATTACTTTAATTTTGTACAAAAATTATCAAATCATTACATAAATTACTTAATCCAGCTCTTCAGAGTAAAATATCTTTAGCTTCGTTTGTATATGTATGTAGTCTTCTACAAATTGCTACGCATGTTCGTAGCATTGGCGTAGTATTTCCGCTACAGCTGCGTAGTACCCGCGTAGGACCGGCGTTGCACGTGCGTAATACATATACACGGGTATTAATTTATCAGATTTGCTAGGTTGAAACATCAATTTTAGTTTACTTTTTGATCCCTTATACATTTTGGTCCCACTAAATATTGATGCACAATATTTAGTTTAAGAGAGACTTCTACAGGAAAATGATGATGATGAATGTGATAGAAATCACAAACGATCTCTTTATTACAGATTTTAAGAACTCGATGAATCTTTTACTGCGACTATTTTAATGAAAAATAATTTATTTTAAGTAGCTCTGGTAGAAAAGCCTCTTTTAACTAGAGCTATGCTGTGTTGCATTGTTATGCTATGATGGTTTTGATGGTTATTCTCCGCAGTAGTTGGTGCGTTATAAACTAACGTATACTTAAGTTTAGGCGTAACAATTGAAAGCATCTTGTGTAGTAGAATTATTAGACTTTGACTTGGCTATATTATGTTAGCATATCAATGATATCAAGAGACCAAACTTAGCACATAGCATACGAGCAGAATACTTCTGGGGTATCCCATCAGTCTATAAATGACTAATTTATTAAGTTAAGCGAACACTGCTTATTTTGAATTGAAACGTTTACGAATATACTTCGATTTTATTTAACATTTTAAGTGATGTTTTCTTAAACACACTGACAGACGTGGTCTCAAGACTAACTTTTCTGTGTACACGGTTCCTGTAAAGGGGCCGAAACGTCAGATAAGTATGTAAAATTACAAATCACAAATGTACAAATATACCTGGACAAATTCACTCACGGTTAATTAGACCCAAACTAAGCTCTAAGCTTGTAATATGGAATCTAACTAACTGATTCTACTACATATATATACACAAATACTTTATAAGAATATATAATTGACACCGAGACGTCGTCGCCAACAACTATTCTTCACATATTGTTGACTCCGGGCGGGAATCGAACCCGCAACCCCCGACACAGTAAGCGCTCTCACTGCCACTGTGCCAACGGGCTTGTCAAATAAAAGCGAAGTGTATCCGTAAACGTAGTTTTAATTCAAAATCAGTCTTTAAATTGTAAAATAAATCAAATTTTCCAAATTGAAATGTAACTTGATTCAGTAGAACTAATTATCTGTTATAATAAGTACTTAACGTATTTAGTCCCAAATAAATGTAGTGAATTTTGGCAGAAACCTTACACAGCGGCGTTATCCAATTAATTGTTCCGTCTACTTTGCAATTATGTACGAATGTTTAGGTGTTTCGGTACACGTAGCTATGTATGTGTAGTGGGATTAAAGTAATACCCAGTTGTTACTTATTTGGATAAACTACTTTCATAAAGATTAGGGTTTTTAATTCGATGATTATAGTATTTGTAGTTTACGTTTCTGTTATTGTATTTTATTCTTCTAACTAGCAGCGCCCCGCGGTTTTACCCGCGTTGTGCCCGTTCCCGTGGGAATTTCGGGATTTTTTTTACATAAAAACCTTCCTCTTGAATCACTCTACCTATTACAAAAAACCGCATCAAAATCCGTTGCGTAATTTTAAAGATTTAAGCATACAGACAAACAGACAAAAATAGCGACTTTGTTTTATACTACGAGTATGTAGTGATTTAAGGTCTATATTGTGGTGGTAAGAATATATAAAACTTGAATGATGGATGGGTGGCCGATAGTGACATTTCTGGAGGGCACGTTTAATTGCCAGTTTCGGTTGTTTCAATCGTTAGACCACATCGGTGGCCTTTAGGCGGTCTAAAAACTCCGATACCAGGGTTGGCCACGAACCTCGAACTTAATTACTTTAAACAAGTAAAAACAACGCACAATATTTTATCTGTTTAACACTGTTTGCAAATAAGCAAACGAGATATTACAGAGAGACATACAGACACTTCCAATTTCTAACACTGGGTTAGTTTTGCGTCGGGTTTTGTAAAGCATACAATATCATCGCATCATGATCATGGCATGTTTACTTTTACGATTAGTCATTATTATGTGCAGTTCGTTTTCGGTCACCGATTACAGTAAACACGTATTCGGAGACAAGCGAAGCCGTAGACATTCCTCGTAAATGTAAATAATACGAGTCGTCTAGGTGAACTAACCACTACGGACAGATATATATTACAGACAGACAAATAGACAGTACATAGTACAGACAAAGTCCGTTAACTGATCCGATTAAACCGACTGCAATTTTAAAATCGCAAAACAAACGGTGGCTAAAGTGGGTCCATATTGGCTCAACTAAAGTTCTTTACCCGAAATTGTTCTTCCTAACGATTTGTAATCCGAATGATCACTCTTCCTAAAATTTTTCATCCTAAAGTTTTCATTCATACTATTTGTAGTGCTACCGGCGATGTTCATAACACTCATGTTTCCGAAAATTGTAATTAATAATATCATTAATGTAAATATATTTAAACTCCTACTGTTTTTTATCATAACGCTTTAAAGGAAAAGGTTTGTTTTTAAACTATTTCTTGTGATTACAAAACGGTTCCCTATCCATTTGCATAAAAACTTTAGACATAATATAACATGGCATAATTTTGTTGTAGCGCTCGCCGGCCGCTGCCGCGGCACCGCTCGCTTCGCTCGCTCGGCTCGCGCGTAGTTGGTCACAGTTCTAACCTAACCTAACCTATAAAAAGAAATCTAAACAAAAAAGATATGACTTTGAATAATAGTATAAAAGAAACATGAGTGTTATGAACATCGCCGGTAGCACTACAAATACATAGTATGAATGAAAACTTTAGGATGAAAAATTTTAGGAAGAGTGATCATTCGGATTATGAACATTAGAGACAAAGTAGTTAGGAATTGTGATTGTTAGGATGAAAAATGTTAGGAAGAACATTTTCGGATTTCCAATTATCGGAGTTGAAAATTTAGGTGAACTTTGGCGCACCCGGCTAAAGTAGCTAACGTAATGTAGACGCATCACAAAATATCAACCAAAATTTCCAATACGAAGATCCAAGTTCAAAGTTCGTCAGCCTTCTAAATTAACGTCATAAATGAGAAATGACGTATTCAATTTTATCACAATAATTAGATCTAAACTCCCCATTCAAACATCGATACTTACATAGCATGTTTCATTTGTCGCATGAAAACTGAAACTCGGTTTCTTCAATGTTATTAAGGGCAATAAAAAATAAATTAAACTCGGTTACGTTACTCATTTACTTTATAATGGCTCCGCAGTATTTTGTCCTCAAGTTTGAATGGATCAATACTTAGGTTTCGTTAATGTGACGTTGATTAGTTCACGTTACGCTTGCGGGGTGTAAGACAGTTTGCAGACGAAGTAAATCGGAGACGTTTGTCTCAAAACTGACGTTTGCTTTATGAAAACCTTTGAAGGTATGAAAAACTATAGACAAGATGTCTTAGAGGCTTCTTTAAGGTTAAAGTATTTGTGTATGTATGAGTATCAGTTGACTAGATTCCAAAAAACAAGCATAGAGTTTAGTTTAGACCCAAACTAATCAACCGTGTATGAGTTTGTCCGGGTAGATATTTATTTTATACTAGCTGTGCCCTGCGGTTTCACCCGCATTTATTCAGTCAACGTTTAAACCTTCCCTGGACTTTCATGAATATTTCAAGAACAAAATTAGCCAAATCGGTTCAGCCATTCTCGAGTTTTAAGCAGACTAACGAACAGCAATTCATTTTTATTTATATAGATAGATAGATTATAGTGCAAAAGTCTGTCGTCAAACTATTGTTACTATAGTCGGTGTTCTTTAACTAAAACGCTTGTGAACAGTTTAATAAATGACATCGTCTAAATAAGTTAGATGAAATCTAACGATAGAAGTACGTATGAAGAACTGAAAGTCCATGACAGCTTTGCGATAAAATAACTAATATCAGCCAACCATCCAAGCATGTAGTTATGTCCAAAAGCAAAAGTACTGCATGAGCAAAGGTACATATAACAGATACTCGTAGGTTAAATAATATTGAATATATTTAACCCAAAAGGCCATAAATGATTTACAAATCATTACTCCCATGAATGTCTTGCTCCTAACGATTGTTTCCTTTCCATATGTTTATTGGTATATCGCCGGGAGTTTAAGGAGATTTACGAGTGTGTAACAGAAAGAAAAATAGGTTTTATTACAGCTAAAGATGAATTTGAATCAATGTGGGTAGTCATGTGAGAAAATTTGCTTCTCGCTTCGTAACGTCGAAGAAATAAGAAATAAATAGCGGCTTTGTAATACTTTTAGAAGTTACTGCGTTGTCAGGTGGTGTGTGTGTTTGAAAAATACAGGTTAATTTGAATGCTTTAAAACTTTTCTTATATTAAAACAAGCAATACCTATTACCTTGGTTATATTTTACCCTGGTTATACCTGTAGGGTGATGACTCGTGGTCCCACTAATTTGACCCCCTGGTGGGACAGTGTGTCGATTTAATGGGCTCGTGGTCCCACTGTTTGGTGGGATCATCAGTCAACGTAATGCAGTCGCTCGTGGTCCCACTGATTTGGTCATAAAAAAAAACCTTAACCTACCGAATTGCATGTATTTACGAGAACTTTGAGTATTTTTTTTGAGATTTAGAAGGGAATATTGTGAATTGTGACTAAAAAGCCAGTATCTCAAGTGGCCAGTACCTGAAGAACTCACTTTAATTCAAGTATTTACTCTACGTGTATAAACTTGATGCAGTGGGGCCACGAACTTACGATTTTAACTATGACTGGTAGTCCCACTAAGCAGTGGAACCACGAACCCATGATTTCAGGGATAGTGGGACCACGAGTAATAGTGGTACAATCCCAGTGGGACCACGAGTCATCACCATACCTGTACCCTTGGTAAATTAGTAACCCAAAATTTTCCGTCTGTTTTATACTATGTAAGGAAAAGAAGAAAAAATAAACATCGGTAATAGGCTTACTGGTATATGCCTGCAATAATTAGGTTGATTGTGATTGGACTATCTCTCAAAATTATCAACTATAATCAACAATCTACCATTATTTAATTACACTAAAATATCGTAACTGAGTAACGATTTTCAACGTAAAACGAATAATGCTGAGCGGTACTTCGCCAACTCGTCTGATAGCCAAGTGTTGTAAGAAACGGTTACAGCTAAAGCTCGTTAATGCGCATCCAACTTAAGGCCTTGAAACAAGTTTAAAATCCTTTTCAACATCAATCTTGCTACATCCCACTTGATCTCGGTATTTATCTTTTAAGGACAATGACAGCCGATTTGTCACAACCCCTACTTTCAAGACAAACGTTCGGATCAATTAGAAACCATTACTTTGTAAATAACATGATTTTGATTAAATTGTATTATCAATTACGTTTGTAACGAACGCAGTAAGCTGAAATGCTCGGTGTTTTGGGGGAATAAATCGCTTGTCTATGCGATAGTTAATTTGATCATTGCGCGTAAAACGGATGTGACTTATAGAAGCATTAATAATGTTTTGACAGTTGATGGCGCAAAGATTTTGTGTATAATGGAATTATGTTATTGTATAAGGCGAATCGCTCATTGAAGCAGAGGGAAGCGTCACGATGCAAACCAGGTGGGGCGATTAGTTTTTTTGTCATGCAGTTACGTCCACATCATTGCGGCCGAATCCGATGAATTCCGACACTGCTAAAGAGCCGCCGCTGCGAAATTGATTATACAGTAAGCGCACTGCCTATTTGATCATAACATATGAAACTTAAGAAACATCAACTCATACATGTGAGCAACTTTCCAAACTAATACCTTAGGGTGCGATTCCTTGCAGCGGAGCGGAGCTGTGCGCATTGAAATTGCCAAACAAGTCATTGTCATTGTCAAAATCTTTTTGTAAAGCTGTGATTGGTCGTTTGAGCTCTTCACAGCTCCGCTCCACTTAATTAGAATCCACACTTAGGGTGAATTGCACAAACATGCTTTCTTCTTCATCGAGTGGATGGCCAACCTGACCAATCCTGGTGTCAGAGTTATTGAGCCGCCAGAGGCCTCTAACATGGCTCAAGTAACGACTACTATCCGTAGAAAGTAACCGGGACCGACGGCTTAACGTGCCCTCCGAAGCACGGAATCATCTTACTTTTCGAGCAATCAGGTGATTCCGCCTGCAATGCCCTAACCAAACTGAGGAAAGTCCCACAAAGAGATTTTTGTGAGATATCCCCACCGGGAATTGAACCCGGAACCTCCGGGTCGTGAGCCGGGCGCTCAAACCACAAGACCACGGAGGCTGTTTATTTAGCGGCTAAATATGTTTAAAAAACAAAAGTTGTTTATTCAAATTTGTACTTTATGTAGCACCAAATACGTCATTTGTTGATGTTGTTAAGTATAACAGTTCACTGGCTAAGACATAAGGTTTGGTAAAATGTCAGTTTCCAATTTTCTAGTCCAACTACAAAATGGTTAAAAATAAATTGCGTTCGATTGAAAGTAATCATAACTCATAATATCAGTAAGAGATTACGTTCCGACAGCGCTTCATCGCGTTTAAAAGCACAAGTGGGTTTTCTATTAGCAATTACCCTGAACATTATTAGTTCTTATAAGAAATCTTAGCGCTGTGGGCGTTTAGCCTTCAGTTTCTAAATGAGAAAGTATTAAAATTCCTTTCATATTTCTTTTTACAGTAAAAATGTAACTGAATAAGTAGCCAACAAATTGTCAATCTGAAGCAATCAAATAGAATACCATCGGAGGCGAATCTGCAGCCATTTTAAATCGATCGATTCACGTTTCGCTTCCATTAATTTCGTTTTCATCCATTGCTCGATTGTAACTGTTAGAATGTTGAATAGGTTTTGTTTCAGAGTAAAAACTGAAAGAAGGTTTAATGGAAGCGCGTAAAACTATAAGCTTTTGCGGAATTCGTTTAGTTTGTGGTGGTGTCTATTGTTGTAAGTTAGGAATTTTTGGAAAAAAAAAAAAATTATCACTACATAGTATAAAATAAAGTCGCCTCTTTTTCGTGTCTGTCTGTCTGTTTGTCTGTCTGTATGCTTAAATCTTTAAAATTACGCAACGGATTTTGATGTGGTTTTTTGTAATAGGTAGAGTGATTCAAGAGGAAGGTTTTTATGTAAAAAAATTCCCGAAATTCCCACGGGAACAGGCACAACGCGGGTAAAATCGCGGGGCGCTGCTAGTGAAGAAATATAAACGTTTAAAAACATAACGTAGGTTTTTATAGCAAAACTTGCTGTTCCGCCCGATGGTTCTACCCAACATCCAGTGGGTGGTGCCCGAGCGATGTCCTTTGTAGATGACGCTTACGTTATTCTCCCAGATTTAGTGGGGTTTCGCCAATACATTTTGCTTAGCCGGAAATATCTACTTCTTCAAAATAGATGCCAATCAAACTTAGCGATCATCATCATCATCGAGTGGATGGTCAACCTGACCAATCCTGGTGTCAGAGTTATTGAGCCGCCAAAGGCCTCTGACATGGCTCATGCAGCGATGGAAAAAATGTAAAGGCGATATAAGCATATTTAAGAAATAAAACAATGTTAACAAAATAACTGCCAATTATTGTATGTTACCCTTCACTGGTAATCCCGATAAATAATAACAAGTTTTCCTTTAAGAAGCGCATTCAAAACCCAAAATGTACTTCTTCTTCATCGAGTGGATGGTCAACCTGACCAATCCTGGTGTCACAGTTATTCAGCCGCCAAAGGCCTCTGACATGGCTCATGTAACGACTACCATCCGTAGAAAGTAACCGGGATCGACGGCTTAACGAGCCATCCGAAGCACGGAATCATCTTACTTTTCGGGCAATCAGGTGAGGTCACAAAGAGATTTTTGTGAGACATTGTCCCCACCGGGAATCGAACCCGGAACCTCTGGATCGTGAGCCGAGCAAAAACCGCAAGACCACGGAGGTTGTTCAATGTACTAAGGAGTACATATATAATATGCCAAAGATACGATATAACTGATAGATGTAGCATACGGTACACTACCTTCATTAGACTAACTAACGACGTGGTTTGGTATGCGGGGCCGGGTGCAAGCCCCTTAGACGTCGATTGTAGGCGCAGGCCGGCCTATGGAGATACCTCACATTATTCAATCAAAAGTACATACAGTCTAATTTCTTTTAAACTTCTCTGAAATGTTAATAGACTGCAAATTTGTATTAAGGTACTGCCAGACGTGCTCAAAAAAGCATGCTAATAAGCTTGCTTAAAATTAGCATTAGCATGCAAGCATAGCATTAGCAGCAAACTGTTCACATTTGCCAGAAATAAGCATGCTTGTTTTAATTAATTACATCAATTAATTGCATAAAACATGTTCAGACGTTTTCCGATCACGCCCCCCCCCCCCCTACCCGCGCCTCAGGTAGCATGCTTGAAAATCAAACGTTGTTTGATTTTTGAGCATGCTCAAAATAAGCATGCTCATTACATTACACACGTGCTACTAATGAGCACTTGCTCAATAAAATGACATAAGCATGCTAGTAATGAGCACGTCTGTACCTTTAGACCATAACACATATCCCGACGTCATTTCTGTCACATTGTGACAAACTCCAATTTTCCAGGATTTAAACAACTACTATGTATATCTACAACATGACCTGTACACTGTACATATCCCAAGCGGGTTGTTAGAAGGATAAGCCACCTTTTCACTATAAAATGTTCTCACACGGCTTTTCCGCGGTAGAAATTTTATCTTAGTTGGTCTGGATCGTCAATCATATGATCTTCAGCTTCCTTTGTTATTACCATTGTCGTCCAAGCATCTTCACGACTTTATAATCCTACTAGCGCTTCTAACACCCCGCGGTATTACCCACGTTGTACCCGTTCCCGTGGGAATTTTGGGATAAAATGTATCCAATGCGATATTCTGTTGTATAACCTATATTACTGTAAAGTTTCAACCAAATCCGTCTATTGGTTTTTTCGTGAAAGAATAGAAAAGATATATCCATCCTCACAAACTTTCGCATTTATAAAATTAGTAGAATTATGTATTAACTCTATACATTCTTATAGTATCAACAGTCTTCTTTTTTATTACATCATCTCTTCGATAGCAACAAAATTATATTAAGCCGATTCGACCGTAAAAAGGCCACGAGACTCACACTCCTCAACACTACGCGATCCATAAAGTTATATCTGTTAATTACACAAGTTTTATCAACATACGAGTATGACAAGTATTATGTACTTGATAAGTATATAGCTGACATGTGTTATAGAATTACATGTGATCCGAGACATCTGCGTCATTTCCTCAATATCCAACCAGTGCGGCCTACGAGCATTAGATAAGGGCGTGGCTGAGTTGGGAGCGGGAGCGATTTGGTTAAGTAATACTGGTAGTACTAAAGCGCTATCCAATGAACCTTTAACATAAGCATACAGTATGTTTAACGATTTGTTCACATACATTAAAAACCCTTACACTTTACGGAACTATTCCTAAGTGTTAAGTAAATGTCTCTACATGTCATTTTCCTCTCTCGAGAATATGAACGAGAGTGAACCTAAGTTAAACTGACACCAATTGGATCCTTATCTTCATCACTTAACTGCGTCAGCCAACAGCAGGCAGTTTCCCCAGTTTTCAGTTTCATGTTTAAGTTCTACACAATGTTGTTTTTTTGCAAAAGATTTATCAGGGTTGATTGATCCTTTTATAAAAAACTAGCTGTGCCCGGCGGTTCTACCCACAGCGCACCCGTTCCCGTAGGAAATATGGGATAAATAGTATCCTATATCCGTCTCCTGGTTCTAAACTACCTCCCCACCAGTTTTCAGCCAAATCCGTTCAGCCGTTCTCGAGTTATAGTGTAACTAACACGACTTTCTTTTAAAATATAAATAATACTTTACTATTAGAACGCGTTCAATGCGATTAAAAACTTTTCTCACTCACATAAATCAATAATTGTAATTATTAAACCGCTAATCGCTTCTCCCATGATCAAGTCACACCATAACAAACGTTACGTAACAGGTCACAAACTGTTGGGAAGGCGTAATAATACCACTGCGCTTCGCTTGCTCTGCACAAGCGAGCGGAAATTAACAGCTTCGAGCGACGAGTGAACGGAGCGGGAGCGAGTGCGGAACTGCAAACCCGATTTATCGGGCGCTGTAGTGTGCGCACCGCAGGTTTATAATGGTCGGACCAAACAATAGATACGTGGACACTAATCTTAGGATATACTGATATTCGATGACCAATGTTCGCGGATATTACGGTTCATATTTCTTGTTTGGTACAAGATATTGTTGAGTTGTGTTACGGTGAATTCTTGGTAGATGAAATATGTCATGAATACCAGCAATGTATGTATCATAAATATTTGAGGCAAATAATCGATGACTTTACTTTACTTTGATGGTTTTTGGTTTCGTTCATCTGGGTATGATACTCGTAATTTTATAAAATGAAACACATGTTGTCTGGCTATGGCGATTACAGTCAACTACAAAATTTGATGAACACTTTGAATATTACAAAACACTTTAACTCTGAAAAAATCCTTAAAGTGTGTGTTCCGAGCTATTTTGTAATACTGAATGTGGTCATTAACTTTTGTAGTTGGCTGTACGTATTATATTGATTGTAATCAGTTATGTTTGTTATCGAAGTCAGCAGGTAACTTAGTTCGAAATAAATTATGTTGTTTCTTTTAATATTGTCTTTTTCCTGTAATGGGATAACTATTACATTACTATTGGATTATTTTTAGTTGTCGTAGTCCACCAATACTATAATGAGAAGTGTTACTATAAATGACTTACTACCACAACCCGTAAAGAACATAACACTATCACCATTATGAAAACTCTAATTCATTCAAAATTACACCACGCAAAGCTATCACAATCTACCCAACCAAACCAAACCGATATTATTCATCAATTAGCTAAAAACCCGAGCCGTTATCTCTGTGAACGATCCCCCGTGAGGTTCACGTCTGCCCATTCACCGCGTCCTCATTCCATTAGCACATCATAGTGGTTCATCCTATGCACCACACGCAATAACTAAGCCACGAAAATGTCAAAGCACTGTTCAAAGGGTAAAGCCATTGATAACATTTGGTTCTGCTATGCATTTAGTTGAGTATTTCTCGAGTTAAGTGCTGTTTTAGTAGAAGTATGCTATGCAACGATGATGTCTATGTAACATACCAATCATTGAAGCTTTAATCAAACTTGCATAGCTCGTGAAAATGTACTCTTACCTAAAAATCCATAATCCGATTAAAAGTTTCAAAATATGGTGATTGACAGAACTTTACAGACAGATCATGAATGACCATACAAATCGGAAATACTTGTTAGACGATGTTGAAATGCTAATCCAGAGAAGTTGATTTCCAAAGTCACACAGACACACACATAAAAACAAATTAAAATATATTTTGGCGTTAGTGCAAAGATATACAAAGAACATTAATCTCATAAACAATTTAGGCAGAAATATAAACGGAAGAATCATTATGAACACACACATAACACGTGACTCTCCTTACAGTCACACCTCTTCAGATCTAAGCTAAAAAAACAGAGAAACAAAACAATTAACATCCAATACACCGTCGCCGTAGCAAAGGTAACTTATATGGGTGATATGAAGTCTAGTGCTCATTACCGATTCGCTCCGTTCGAAACTCGGTCGAGTGTTAACTTATATCGCACCCTACTGTAATTGCCTCGATAATGAAGTTCGAGACGCGAACGTGGGCAAATTAAACTGAGAATTAACTTTACCTACACGTAGTGTTCGTGTCACGTCTGTTTTATTTATAATCTTTGTTTGGCTTTTTATGTTCGTGAATGTTTTACGTGGTTATGGAGTTTTTTATGTTAACTCACTTAACTGGTTTTTGTTGAATAACTGGTAGTTTGTCTCATTTTTAGCCGGTTAAATGCAAACTTGCGATATTATTAAATTAAAAATTAAGCTTGCAAAAAAATGTTGCCTCAATGAGCTTAATTCAGGGAACAAATGAATTATAATCTCAACACATAATTCCAGCATCAAAATCTTAACTCGACAACCTCGGAACTGGAAATGTATTCATAAAATTAAAATTTAAAATACATCTTCTGGATATTATGCAAATAGTTGCTCTATTATGATGCAAGTGGAATACATATAACCCTGGTATATCCGTGAAATCGTTGAAGATTTACCGTCACTTTGAAACAAGCTCTACTCACAATGAAACTTCAGCTGGTTCAATCCAGCACTTGTCTTGCGTTTGGACACTTTTACACCGATACGGAATGCTCTTCAAATATTTCACTTTTGTGATCGTAATTTTATGTGAGAGAGGAATGTTTTGCATATAAAACGGTTCGTTGGGGGTATGAGGTGATTCATGGTTTGGTGAACCTTAGAAAAATGTTTTTATATTTTAATTCCATTAAGTGTTTGTTTCAGTTTAATCCAATGATTACCACTCGATTAACATGTGGATCCTAGATGAGGTAATTTTGATTTAATAGTTTTTATGATTATATTCTTTAAAAGGAAGAAAATTGAATTTTCAAAGATCACTTGTTTGTGTGTACGTCCGTCCTATCATACCTTTACTCTATGGTAACGTTTGACTAGAAAGGTAACTAACTATCAATATTCAATTCCTAATTGTATGTTCGTCGTACGTTTACGGCATTTCCAATTCACTGCCATACATTTCACTTGATCGGTGTGACTGTCAAAAGGTCGCTATAAGATGATACCAAGCTTCCTTCGAACGTTATTCAATTTGGCTGCAGACTGGTAGCCAAGCCATACTAACTCTGAATGAATTAATGTACAGAACCCAATGCAAACATTACTAGGAATCTGTTAACCGTTTCAATAGGAATATCATTTGTGAATAAAACTGCTGTTTTATAACGAATGAAAGGAGCTAAATTTGTTAAATCAGCTGGCTTTTATTGAATATTCGGAATTACTTTGCAATATTCAGTGTTTGGTTGTTTTTTATGTTTCTAAGGATTGCGCGAGCTTACTAGATGCTAGTTACCTAATTCTCTCCGCGTATCAATACTGGTGTCTTAGGTATAAGCGAACACTACTCATTTTGAATTGAAACTCTACGATTAAGGATACACTTTGATTTTATTTTACATTTTTAACTAACGTTTCGGCTCTTTTAACGTGCAGCTCACCCCTACTTGAATAGGTGGCTGGTAGTGGATTCCTATCTCAGCGCTACCGTGCTCTGGAGGGTGTGTTAAATTGTCGGTCCCGATTGTTTCAATCGTCAGACCATGTCGTAGGCCTTTAGTCGGTTTAAAAACTCCTACACCAGGGTTGGCCACGCCCCTTTTTAAAACTTACTTACTTATTAGGTACTATTTACCCAATTAAAAGAGAAAAAGTTAGTAAATTATGTAATGATGTGTAAATCTTATATGTTCTTACAAGGAAGACTTGTAAAAACATTGTATTTGTTACCCAAGGCGCAATATATTGTGTGACTGTCCGTGACATTGTAGCTCTTAAAAATCAAATATATAATTAATATTTTTCATAAAATTTCAAAAAGCGCTTATAAATAGCGTGTATATTTGATGGAATATCAAAATAAGTCAAGAAAACGTTTTATTTTTTGGTTTTGGTTTTATTATTGTTATTAGACGTAGCTATTTGTAGTTAAATAAATAAATAAATAAATATACCTGGACAAATTCACACACGGTTAATTAGACCCAAAGTAAGCTCTAAGCTTGTGTTATGGAATCTAATTAACTGATACTACTAAATATACATACACAAATACTTTTTAAGGATATATAATTGACACCCAGACGTCGTTGCCAACAACTATGTCTGCACATATTGTTGACTCCGGGCGGGAATCGAACCCGCAACCCCCGACACAGTAAGCGCTCTCACTGCCACTGTGCCAACGGGCTTGTCAGTTGTTCATTACACCAATGAATTAACAACATTATTAAATCTATGTTCCGTTTGCATTGCCGTTCTGCACACAGTTAATGTAAGCCAACGCCTTAATTACCAACTAATTAACCATTAAAGTACTCGTCAATCTTCTGCTTAATTATTGACTTAGTACCTAGTACTTAGAACTAGTAGTATCTAAACATAACTAGTATTAGTTGCATTATAATTATGTCTGTTGAACTATCCGCTGGGGACCTTTTGTCTGTCAATGTATAGGGTGCCTTAATAATAATTTATTTATTATTTTAAAAACTCTATTTGCCATTAAGTTACGATTTTTTTGGTCCGTTAAATATGAATAGGGAGTGACAATAAAGTGCACTTTTTCAGGTTATTTTGGTCACTGAAGTTCCAGAAATATACACGTTCAATGAAACAAACAATGCTTTATTATAATAAATTATTAACTATAAAAGAACATTCGTCAAACATTTAATACAGGCATTTCACACTTACGATACATTTGCATGTGATGTAATGGTTAATTTATAGCAAACTAGCAGCGCCCCGCGGTTTTACCCGCGTTGTACCCGTTTCCGTGGGAATTTCGGGATGAAAAATAGCCTATAACCTTCCTGTTGAATGTGGCTATCTATTACAAAAAGAATTATTCAAATCGGACTTATAATTCCTGAGATTACCTCGAACATACAAACAAACAAGGAAACAAATTTTAAAAATTTTACCTCTTTATAATATTAGTATAGATGTAGGTTAATCGGCGATGTTATGTTGGAAGTTCAGATGGAAAAATTGCATCAAAATCGGATTTACTTACCGTTCTGATTATCTTTTTTTTTATCCAGCTTTTTACAGTAGAGTAAGAAACAATAACAAACAAAATAACACTTTTAAAGGCAAAACGCATTTGCGGAAATCCCTTCAAGCTTAACAACAAAGACAACTACACAAATTCATCGCACTCCTCAAATGGTAAGTACTACAAGATACTATTTGTAAGAGACAGAACTTCATAACGAAACAGGTAACACATTTTAAACGTGCAATGAACACTTTAATTACATTACGGCGCTACACACAGAATTTTTAATTAATTCTCGCTGGAGAGATATTTTCAGACGAGCCATATTTTTTTTTGATAAAATTGTTTTAACGTAATTATGAGCGTGTTAGTAGCATTTGAAGCTTTCGGGTGTGAAAATGTTAATTACCTCGTGTCATTGAACTTTGATGCAACTTACTGACGTGCGCGCAAAGTTTGTCAAGAGTCAGGTTCTGCCACGAATACCAAATTCGTTGTATAATTTTATACATTTTCAAAGTTAATTATTTAATTAGTAGGGTGCGATGGCGAGTAGCGATTATTACAAGAAAAAATCTATTAAGAGCTAATTTTCAAGGCTTCCATTCTCAACAAAATTATAACCGTGTGTGAATTTGTTACGTCCGGTATATATTGCTGTACAGTATTCAAAGTATGAACTTGTATACATACACTACCGGGATAGTTTCAGAGCCCGAGCCCACTATAGTTACAGCAGATCTGTTTGAAAAAAAAAACAGTCACAGACAAAAATCATAGCCTGAAAAAGGATAATTTTAGACATCTTGTCTAATGCACTCCTTAATTCATGTTTTCATACACCAGAATACTATTTACCTGTAGTCTTGACAACAGAGGCTCTTGCAATACATGAATTCTTGTAATAAGGGCCGAAACTGCGTTACCCGGGTGCCCGCGTTGCTCGCGTGCGCCCGACGCATGCGGTTTCATATAAAAGTTAACCGTCGCGTGCGCCCGCTTAACGCAGTTTCGGACCTAACACCATAGCTCAAATGCCAACTACATACGTCCATTACGTATGTACGAGTATGTATATACTCTGTGCTATTTTATAAAGCTTTTTCCTGCTAAGGAAAGTGTATGAGTGCGACCCCACTAAATCTGGGAAAATAACATAAGCGCAATCTACAACATTTACAAACTAACGCCATCTATTGAATCGCGGGTGGAACAACTGCGTGGAACAGCTAGTATCCTATACGCACGTATACATAGACACATACATCCTGCTAATATTATAAATGCGAAAGTTTGTGAGGTTGGATGTATGTTTGTTTGTTACCCTTTCACGCAAACACTACTGAACGGATATTGATGAAACTTACAGTAATATAGGTTATACATTAATTATTAACACATAGAATACATTTTATCCCGAAATTCCCGCGGGAACGGGCACAACGGGGGTGAATCCGCGGGGCACGGCTATTATCTATGTGTGAGCGCCAATCGAGAATATTTTTTCTATTCTATCCCAAGTCCTCAGGATTCCGTTTGAGGACAAGTTTTTAATTTAAAACGACTTATTACCCGAATGCCGATGGCATTACGGATTAAAACTTATTCTGAATGTTAGAATATATCGCCTGAGGTACTCGGATACTCCGCGATCAAAGGAGGCGGGCAAATAAAGAAATGGAGGCTTAAAGGTGTGAGTACAGTGATGGTGTTTTTAATTAATGTCTTTTTTAAAGAACGAGTAATATTATTGGCTAATGTATTTGATGCAAGTAATGTACTTTTTATAGTAATTTTAGGTACTAATACCATAAAGCTAAGAAGTTTGATTTTTGGATTGACGCTAATCTCGGAAACTTCCTATCCAATTAAAACAGTGTTTAGTTAACGAGTTTATAAATAAGGCAGTTACACATGTATCTTCTACGACCACGGGGTAAAACCACGGAACGCTGCTAGTGGTAATTATATTTTCGTTTGTGCCAGGATGTAGGTATGGTATTTTGCATTACCGATTGCATTACCTATATTACTAGCTGCGCCCCGCGGTTTCATCCGCATTGTACCCGTTCCCGCGGGAATTTCGGGATGAAAAATAGATGTTGTCCGATTCTCAGGCCTACCCGATATGTACACAAAATTTCATGAGAATCGGTCGAGCCGTTTCAGAGGAGTTCAATTACGCACCCCGTGACACGAGAATTTTATATATTAGATAATTCTTGAAGAAAAACTGCAGAGTGGAACTTCATAAATGTCGTTATTATCTTTTCACGTAGTGTGATATAAAGTATACAAATGAATACATACAAAGAATCATAATATTAGGTATAATAAGTATAAAAAACCTCCCCCTGGTTTTTAAAATCAGTTAGACTACATGTTTCGGTCATATCGTCCAAAGCCTACTATTGGCCAGTTATATCCTTAAGCCAGCGTTTCGCTTCTAAAGCATGTCCTCACCTTTACTGTGCCGTGTTTCAGGCTTATTTTTAATTTGCCCTGTAAACTGTTCGCTGCAAAGATACTCTGAAAAGTCAACGTTTCATTCCCTCTGTTACTTTTAGTTTTCTCTCGGTACTTCGGTTTATCTTCCTTCACAAATAAACCCGATGAAGTATCATGGAAAATAGCTTTTAACACCCTTAATTTAGATTTGATTTTCCTGTGGTGTTATTAACGATATTGACAGGTTGGAAGTTTTAAGCCTGTTTTCAGGGAATTGGTAATTTATTTTTAAAACTGATTTGCTTTGGTTGCCTTTGTAGGAAGTTTTGTCGGAGAGATCAAAGAGTGTTTGGTATAAAATTGTTATTATTTAGTATTTATTTTTCTAGATTCCTTTTTTCTATAATTAATTTGTATTTATTAATGAGATTTATTGAGAGGTGAATAGCGTATACTTTATGTTTATGTAAAAGGTGTTATTTTTGAATTATTATAAAATATAAGAAAGATTACATTAAACATAGGTACATAAAGAATATACGTACTCTGTATGTAGCATCTTTGCTAAAAATATACCCCTATTAGTCCGACAGGGACCACTATTCATCATAAAAATTATAATACAAGAACCTAAAATTAAAACTAAACAAAATTATTCAAATAAAACATCAAATTAAAACAAATTGTTTACACATTCACCAAACAAAATAACGCACTGTGCACCTCACTCACAAAAACATACTTTTTTACACCACAGAGCAGTTTCATATCGGCGAAAAAAGTTTACATTTTGTGTATCTTGTGGTTAATTTCTAGGGAGTATTCTTACCCTGTGGTTGATTTTATGGGTGTGGTAGACTCCTAATGTACGGTCCTACCTTCGGTATTACATTTACATAATGTACTTAGTGAAAGAGCCGCATACAAAGGCTCTAGAAAGTGATGAGATGTAACATTGTTAGAGAAAAATGAATCCTATTTTTCTGTACATTTAACGTTGTAAGCTAACAACATTTTTCGATAAACATGTTTTCTATTAGAGTCTTAGCACTGCGACATAATGTATACTCGTAGTAGTACTAACCGTTTTAGTCTGTTCATTTTAGTAATTTACATGCAGATCGGTATAACTACTTAGATGGGTGGACGTTAGTGGCATTTCAATATGAGCGCTACGGTATTTGAGAGTAGGGTAAAAGCCGGATAGTTGCCTCGGACGGATACATGCCTCAGTTTCAAATACTCTATGTTAGACATATTGACGGTGTTTCTTTTTGATCATAATTAAAAGCGTCCCCCACGCAGGCCTCAGTGCCGCATAAGCTGTTAAAGTAAGCGCACTTGTATTGTCCGTGTGAGTAAAAGTCTTCCGCGGCGATACTGTGACAAGCGTCAGAATTATATTGGTAAGTAATCTCTTTTAAATATTTTTATAACTGATTGCGGTTTCCGTAAAAACAATATTTCTTTGAATGCATTAGAGTTTAAATTGCACTGTTTATTACGTTTCATTGTTAAATATTTTTTATTTCTGTCGTAAATCAAAAGGGCAAGTATCCGTATCAAAACGGATAGTTGCCCGGACGTCTTTTGCGGATTGTTGCCCTAGGGCAACTATCCGTCACTATACATTTTTAACGAGCAAAGATTGATTTTTCTTATTTGGTTCATTTAGCTTATCACCAATCCACAAAAAAAACTGAACCGGTACAATTCTGGTCAACTGATAGCAAGGGCGTGGATTCGAGCAACTACAGCTGCCAATGCAATAATGGTTTTCGCCGCAGCGGAATCTACCCAGTCAATCCAAATGCTCTGTCTGATGCTGAATTTGCTATATCAGATATTGCATTGGGAGAGCTTGCGCAGGAACAAGAGTCTGAAACTATAAACGATCAAGTACCAGGCGCTTCTGGAGAACTTGCGTTACGTGAGCGCATACAGGAATCTGAATATGACCAAGAAATCTGAATGTACCATCGCGACAGAACAAAGTGACTCTACAAGGCGACCAAGTCCCAAGCTACTTTGATGAAAATAATCTAGAAACTATGATAATGAAGCTGAGTAGAATAGCGTGAACCAAAGTTACACGCCACCTAGGCCGTCCTCGAGTCTTTTGGCTCTTTCTCATGATTGTTTAGCCCTGAGATGGCGAAATTGAAAATTACATTTTAGATAATACTGAACTATCATTGCCATCTTTAAATGAGTCACAGAACAAAGATCTGCAAAAAGAAACACCATTGAAATTTTTACATCAATATCATCCTATACCAAATATTCCGCTGACGTTTCTAAAAGAGCTAAACAATCAGCAGAAATTTTGAACTCGAATGATAAAATAATCGAGAAGAAGAATAAAACTGAGAAAGTAAAGAAAACAAGCATAATGAAACAAACGGAAAAAAACAAACCAGTTGGTAGCAAAGAAAAGATTACGAAGAAAAGAGGGCGACCACAAATAAATAACAAATCAAAACAGTATAGAGATGTATGACCAGTAGTGAATCAGAATCAGATAGCACAGATTTTATTGAACTAACCAGAGGAAGGGCTTTAAAGAAAAGGAAAATTCGTATCTATAGCTAACAGTGAAAATGAAGAAAATATTATAAGTTCAAAAACATCTAAAGAAAACTAAAGGGCAAAAAAAAACAATCACTGAAAAGATTGTATTTAATAATAAAAACTGATTACTTAAATTGATGTAATTTCATTTCTAATTTAAGAAAAAATCAGACAGTCATCTATCCTCACATTAGGCAAGTATCCCTCGAACCATTTTTACCGTTAGGCTACTAACCGCCACAGTAGGCAACTATCCCCTTTTTTAGAGGTCACTTAAAACATGATTTACTCAAAACTAACAATATTTATATTTGTAAAAATAGACTAATATAGAAGATTAATAAACTATATTTAAGAATACACTTTGAATAAACAATTATTGGTACACATTTTGAAATAAAGGAGCGTTTTTAAAATGTGTGGCAACTATCCGGCTTTTACCCTATATTCAATTGTGGGGACCGAATCTTTTAATCGTTAGACCATGTCAAAGACAATTTTTTTCTGTCTAAAAACTCGTATACCGGATATTCGGATACTCAGACTACTGAGGGAAATATCTTCTGACGTAGGTATCTTGATATCCGTCTCATAGTAAAAATGCGACAGTATGTGAGAACGCATAAATATTTGGATAGTATGTGGTCTTCTTTACGCATAATTACTAATCAGATCAGAATGAAACTTGGCATAGACATGGAGTCTGAAATAAGATAAAGGATACTTTTAATCGAGAAATGCGAATGTTGCTAGGATATAATAATGTTAGTCTCATTCTGTACCAATCGAACATTTTAGTATATAAGTATTTATCATCTAATCGAATAACGCAATGTTTTCACCATTCCTGTATGGTGTATCTTGTGAGATAACTTATAATTTCCACGCTTTAGTTATATCTTAATAGTACCTGCTTATAATACCCTATAAACATTATTCTACATTAACTACCATTGTGATCTTAGTCCGTAGAAATCAACATTGTTATGTAAATCAAGGATGTCCTATATAAACAATAATTATGAACCTGTTATACTGTGTCCTTGAGTTGGCCGAATGGTTAAATAAATGAGTTAAGTGTTTTGGTGTTGTCTTAACACGTAGTGGGTCTACGGACCTCCGGAACCGTTCCGGAGGTCCGAAAGCGATTTCAAAAAAGGTCTCCTTTTTTAAATTGGTTAAAAATCTTTCGCAATTCGACCGCATGTTCAACCGACTTCAAAAAAGGAGAAGGGTTCTGAATCCGACCGTATATATGCTTTTTTTTTTGTAAAACAGCTTTCGTGTCTGAAAGAACGCTCGTGCACTTAAGGGTAATAATTATAGTTTATCGCACACGATTGCTCGTACAAGCATTCCGATGTGGACGCTCCTGGGAACGTGTGATAGTGGGGACTTCACACTTATTGCCCATGGCCATGTCTTTTTTATGTATAAGGTCTTTAAAATTGTGAGAATGGTAAAGGTGCTGGGTAAACATGCACCACCTAACCATGCCCAGGCAGATCAAAGTTAGAATCAAATATATTTTTTCAGTTGGCCCCAACGAGGTTCATTTGAACATGACACCCATTCAGAAGAACATCAGCAGAGAAGAAAGGGCAAGAAACTCTGCTGGTTGTTTGTTGTGACAACCTGTTCCGTCATCTAGATGCCGACTTAATTCCCTTTATCTGAGTTAGGCGTTGCTTTCGATTTGTGTGCTCAATGTAAACTACAACTAATGGAATACTCCAAATGGCTATTGGGGTCACCCTCATCAAATATAAACAATCAATGTTCTAATTAAAGATTTTGTATTAAAGGAGCTTACCCACCATTACATTTATAATCAAATTCTTAATTTCAATATAATTAACATCAATGTGGTTATATTCCAATACCAACGAAAAGATTTTCAATGAAAAAGATCGAACAAAAACTTTACAAAAACATTTTCTCTTTCAGTTTTTGCTTGACGAACAAAAAGTCTGTATTTCTATTCTAATGTATTTATCACATTCAATTTCTTCATTCTATTCGGGAGACGTGTCAAAAACCTTAGATTCATCGGTTTTTAAATCAAGATTCTTTAAACATATCGAATGTGAAGAGTCTTTAATAAAAGCAAACTACGTAGATGGTTTCACGATACAACTTGTCTAGACCAAAACCTTTATTAGATCGCTAACGCGTAGTGATTAAATTGTAAAATGTTGATCAACAAGCTTATTTGTTTATCGCCTGTGGTATTAGGGCAGGTCAAGTCAATAACATAAGGGTAATAACTTAAACATCTTGTTACCATTATGTAAAGTAAAGTAATAGGCTGTAATGTCCCAATGCTGGGCAAGAATCTCATCTCACTGAAGATATCAGTACAGTGAGGAGGATTAGGCGTAACAGCACACTTGCTTAATGCGCATTGGTGATCTCAAACTTGAGCCATGTTTGAAAAGTAGGAAAAATACACTCGAACCGGGAATTAAACCCGAACCCCAGTCTTGGCAGGCGAGTGCACAAGCTACTAGACCACCGAGGCGTTAATGTAAAACAAATCTTACCCCAAGCTCATATGCACATAATATGAGCTTGGGGTAAGATTACACTATTATAATTTAAACAGAAACTTTACAGTTGCATACTTGTCATGCCCGCAGGTAAGGAAACTAGGAGTTTAGAAATTTTGCAGAAAAGAGGTAAGATCCACAAAGTATAAAGACTGATTCCCAACAACTTTAAGTAAACTCTAACATTGACCATGTGACGGTACTTCCACCATTTGAAACGCCTACCCTCCCATCACAGCGGTAACTCCAATGTCTTTAGTTCACCCGTGACCACGAGAGGTGCAATCCCCTCGAAACGTCGGGAAATAAAAAGTGAGTTATTACTTGCTTTATTAACTTTCTAACGCGAAAAAACCCGTGTGAGTACGTCTAAACTAACTTTAAGTAAAGTATAAGCCCCAATGCCTCCTGCAAGTCAGTGAGTTGAACAGAACGTGAGAAGCATTACTTACGCTTGTTTGCTTAGCTACTGAACTCGCCAACAACTCGTCACATCTTTCCAACTCGCTTCTGGCCTACTTGGTCTTTTAAATGACGCCAAAAAAGTTAAATGTGCCCGCAAAATAAACCCGCTGTTTAGCAGTGGCTTTATACAAAGCCACAAACATTCATCCATTATTTTCGATTCGTCCGTTTAATCATACAAACCTAGATTTTTTTATGTTTTGCATGCCCATTAACAAAAGCCTAGATAATGTTATAGTGGTAGAAGCTATCAGTGTAATACTTGTCCTACTATACGGTACTAGCCGCGCCCCGCGGTTTTACCCACTTTGTACACGTTCCCTCAAGAATTTCGGGATAAAATGTATCCCATGTGTTATTATGATGTATAACCTATATTACTGTAAAGTTTCCTCCAAATCCGTAGTAGGTTTTTCGTGAAAGAGTAACAAACATACATACATTCTCACAAACTTTCGCATTTATACTCGTAAATTAGTAGGATTAAAAGTAATCCTATCAGTGCAACTCTTGACCTACACTGCACAATAAAAAGAAAACCTTACTCATCTCATTTCCTCGGTAAACCTGCAGGTTAATCACAAGATGAGCATAATGTTCTCATAAATCACAATCAATCTCAGTCAGTGAAGCAATTCGGTTACTGGACAAAACTCGCTTATCTACTTGGAGAATCATTACTCATTTTCATTGTAATTTTCATAACTTGCGCGGTGAAAGAATGATAACGTGGAAATTGTTTACTCTACTGAATACTTGTTATCTGTGTTCTGTTTTGGTATATTCGGTTGAAAACACGTTAAAATATACCAAAATAGAAGCGCGGTGAAACGATTTTGGTGTTAAGCTAGTTGTGAGCTCGCGATGTTATGCGAGCTTAGAATCAGTTATCCAGCGAGTTTGATAGAAAGCAAACCTCACATCAAAGTTCATAAGTACTCGATTTATCGAATTATTAACATAAAGAAAGTTTAGGCTAGCGCCACACTTAACGGATCTGTCGGCGATCTCCGCGACGGAACGCCAATACATATTATTGCATATGATTTACACCGCGATGGAGCGACCGATCTTCCGCATAGTGTGCTCGCTATTTGTAAATTATAAGCAATAACATGTATTGGCGTTGGTGGAAGATCGCCGACGGAAAATCTATCAAGTATAGCGCTAGCCATGTTTTACTTAAAAATATATTATAGAGCGTTTTTTTTTTGTGAAATTAAGTAAAAAACATTTAGGATATCAGCTTGCAAGCATTTAGGATTCCTTTCCATAAGCTATGCTATGTACTACGTATCCAGCAAGCATATTTTTAAGTAACATTAGATAGCGGTGGTGGTATCCACCAATCTAATCAAATGTAGCATTGCAATAATGACTATGGTGACTCATCCTTAGGCTTTCTTCTTTGATGTTTATATTCCTTCCACATTTCTCTCCGATCCTTAGAAAATAAAAATATCAAACTAGAATATTGTAAAGTATAAACAAACTAGGAATCTGTGGCAAGCAGGCAATTCAAGTAGAAAAAGGAATACATAATTTTGCCGACAGTTTTTTTATCATCTTTCTCTTTTACGGAGTATAATAGATGGGAAAAGCTGTAAGGTAATCTCTCGAGTAAACTTCATCAAAAGAAAAATAAGTCTAAAGTTACTTAATAATTCAAAAAGAAAATTACACAAATGACTGAGGGAGAGACTTATGGACGTGTACGTACCATTCTTTGAACTTTGATGGTTGATGAACTGGAAAATAAGTATGCTTCTAACCGAAGAGTATAATGATTATACCACTTACAGTACAGAAGCTAGAGTACTTAGTAATATTATGAAAATATTCTAAGGTTTTGCAAAGTTTCTCTCATCAAATAATTATCATCACGTTAATGTTAATTTGATGATTATTAAGTGCAAGACACACATAGTGCGGTTGTGCAGGTGTGTATCTTGTGTCATCATCAAATTAACGGATTAGAGAAGAACTATACAGTCATATTAAACACTTCATCTATCTTAGAAAACCAAGATCCCACCCATCTACTGAGTATTCTTTTAGACTACCAGCGCTTCGCGGTTTTACCCGCGTTCTACCCGTTCCCGTGGGAATTTCAGGATGAAAAGTATCCTATAACGACCAGTGGTTCCTGAGATAATCGCGTTCAAACAAACAAACAAACAAACAAACTCTGCAGCTTTATAATATTAGTAAAGATAAGAATAAGGTTCTTCAATTTATATTTTATATTGGAATCATTATACAATGACCAGTTTTGGGTAAACAATGCAAGAAAATATTTGTTGTCATAAAATTCAGTTAATTACTTACCTTAATTAATATTTGCCCTAAACCAATGATGGACGGACATAAATAAACATTACTAAAACGGACCCGATGATAATCAAAAGCTACTCGACTCTAGTTTGTTTTTACGCAAAGAAATTAGGGTACGAACACTTTGTAACGAAAAACCGAGATCGAATTCTTGAATTAGGTTCACTTGAGCAACTTTCCTTTTTCTTAGAGGTAAAAAAACTTACTTTATAGAAGCTTATCAGGATCTATCCGTATTTATGATCTGCGGGGTTTCAGGAGGTTACTTCAGCATTAACAGTAAGCCACCTTTCGCCTCATTTCGGGTGTATTTTATAAAAATGCCTATCCATCATATTTTATCGAATACCTATAGAGAATATAATAAGGTTACTCTGTTATATTCCATTTAGATTGATTGGTTTAATCAAGTTTGTTTTGTTCAATTATTCGTGTGGAATTTATTTAATGCTGTTAAATATCGAATATTGTTTATCAATAAATATAGTTGCTAATTTAGTTTTTTTTATTTTTAACTTCGAATACAAATGGGTGCTATAAGTTTGACGAGTCTATGCTTTGTGTCTAGCTATGGCATTTGTAGCTCTTGAACGAATGCACTGTTTTATATTTTTTCTTTTGTTTGTTTTAAAGACAGTTTTCTTAGCTATAAACAATATAGTGATGGGAACAATTTTTTTTCAATATTCCTTCTAGTTCAATTTATATAAAAAACATCCTAAAGACATTACCCCACTTTCTAACCACTCATTAAGAACATCACGATACAAAGATAAACATGCGTTAAAATATTTTCCAAACCAACAGCTTCACTAAACCACATAGTTCACTCGGAGACCACAACGGTGTCAGAACTAAGAGTTAACGAGTGTCACCTTGTAACCACTAGCGATCATTGTGGTTTTCATCATCTTTGGATTCTGTTATAAATACTCGTAGTAAATTAGATGGGAGAGATGTTGAGTTTCCGTTATATTGGAAACATCTAAAGGCCTTGCTTTTCTGTAGTTCGATTTATGGAATGAGAAGTATTTTCTTAGTTATTTGTAACACCCCGCGGTTTACCGAATATCATTAGATATAAGCACCTTCAGCAATGACGATATCATATACACAAAGATTTTTCAAATCCAATATCCGAAATCATTCAAAATCGTTGACTATTCCTCTATTCAAGTATGGTATTACAAATGCTATGGTTACTTTATTGATATTTTTTGTATTAATATTTGTAACACTCTGAAGAGTATGTACTTACCAAACACGCTTCAGTCTAATTCGTCAAACCAATCATAATAAAAGGAATAAATAAAAAGACGAGAAAACCTTAACTCAATAATGTAACGACAAATGTACACAAATAACGTATTACATCATGACATTGGATAATAAGGAAATGTAATGAAAGAATTTCATTAAGCTTATATACGGGAGAGGGGAGAGCTTTCATCTCATATTATAGCAATAAAACCGAATACTTCGTTATGCACACGTATGAGGTTTTGGGGTATGTAGCTGCCAGCTTTTTTTTAACGCTAAATTGAAATTTTTGTAGCAAGTTTTTTTTCAGCTTGCAAATTAAGATTTTTTGTGGATACTTTTTGAGATATTACTCTTAAAGTAATCCTGCAATTTTTGTATTTCTTTTTGTATATGTTGTATTATATCGTTGGAGCTGCATCATAATCTAGCTTATTTTGCTAAAAATATTCTTACATTGTGTTTTAAAGGTACAAGATTTCGCAGTAACTTATCACACCGCAACATTTTAAGCCGCCTACAATTTTACGATCCATCAAAAATTATAGCTCATTTTTAGCACACATACCTCAAAGCAACCACCGAGAACTGCGTTCTGTTTCTAATTTACATAACACGCCCGCTGGATTTCCTTTTCAAAGGTGCGTCTTTTGTCAGAAGGAAAACAAAGGAAACTGGATATACAGTGGTTCAGGCAAAAAGGTGGCCGCGAGTAACGAATCGCAAAGTCACATGTAGACGACGAAATTCCATCGATAATCGAGCGATAATCAACCTTGTTACGTTCCAACAAGGGGTACGCGTTTGCCAAAGGTTCGAGCATTATCGCGGTGGCAGCGCGGTGGCAGTCGCGCGGTAAGCCGAACGCATTTTATTTTGTTAGTGACAAAAGCGTTTTTTAATGAATGGGCCACGATATTACTTAGGATTAAAAATGAGTTTGAAATAAAAGATGACGGTTTAATTGAATGAATCTCTGCTGGTAACATAATACTTTATTGTTTTGGTAGCAAGAGATGTTTTATTTCTTTCCTTTTGAAATCCGCTTCATTAGGTTTTATTACAATTTCTTTTATGATGTTATGCTCTTTCATAATGTGATGTTTTGCGCGAGTAAAGAAACACTTGAGAAGAAAATGTTATTTTAATTAACTTAGCTTAACGTTTTATAAATAGAACCTGTAAAGATTTTTCCTAGATATAATTGTTAATGTATTTCGTTTAAAGACTTTATACAAATAAGTATATAAAATGGGGGTGTAATGACTGTTAAACTTAAAATTGTTGAAATAAGTATAATTTCATCTTCGCTGTGATTATTTGAACATTTCATAACAATTAGAATAGCAGACTATAAACCACACAGTGTCTACTTTGGGCCACACAGTCTCTACTGTGAAGCACTCTAATTGGTTTTTAGTAGTCTAAGAACCTCCTCACTGTACTGATACTCGTATCTTCAGTGAGACGAGAGGCCTTTGCCCAACAGTGGGACATTACAGGCTAATACTTTACCTAACTTTACTTTAAGAACGTTTATTATCGGTACGATTCTAACAGACGGAAAGTCTATGACCGACAGTCGAACATACTAAAACAACAGACGAAATTTCTTACTTCTAGTGTTTCTTAAGTTCAAAGTTTGTTCTATAGGGTTTCATAACTAAACATAGTCTTAAGAGGTAATATTAAGACTTAATTTTTTGCGCAGGTTTTCTGCATAAAAAAGTAAGCAAGTATTATCTACATACAATCTCAAATAATATTATATATAAAATTCTCGTGTCACAGTGTTCGTTCGCGTACTCCTCCGAAACGGCTCGACCGATTCTCATGAAATTTTGTGAGCATATTGAGTAGGTTTGAGAATCGGCCAACATCTATTTTTCATCCCGAAATTCCCGCGGGAACGGGTACAACGCGAGTGAAACCGTGGGGCGCAGCTAGTTTACTTATATACGTGTCCACATACCTAAGGCCATCTTACACGAACTAAGTATTAAGACATCACCTACCTATAAACAGCACCAAATCAAAGTTAATAATACTAACTTAACTAAAACATTATCTGACTAAACCGAATTCAAATGCGGCCCTCAAACTAAATGACTGCGATTAACTGAAAAGCAATTTTGCAAAGTTTAAATAGCGTCGCCTGAACTTCGACGATTGTTCAAAACGAAATTCCGAATGTGCATTGTACCTGTTTCTATTGAAGTTCTAATTTAATATGCGAGTTTAATTAATAATTTGGTTATTAAACTATTTTCTGAATAATTAGAAGTTGAAAAGAATTTTAGAAGACTTTTGAGGTACGATCCTTGCTCGTAACGAGAATGAAATTGTGTATATAAAACGCATTTTAGGATATGCATGTTACACAGTCAGCATCTATGCACAGTCCAGTCTTGATGCTGAGGTTTATGAATTCACAAATATCCGCATTCCATCTTAACTACCACGATCCAAAGTGTACTTACTTCGATCGATCCAAAGTGTAGTTATCCACTGTCACTCGTCTGTCTATTCCCTGTACCGTGGCACCTCTGTCACTCTCTCTCCCCTCCCAATGACAAGATATAGCATCTAGTATGTATAAGAATAAGAATAAGAATATTTTTATTTGCTAAACATGATGTTGGATGTATGTCTCTCTGAGTATGTGTTCGTTTATTAACATAATGAAATTAAGCTAAACCCAATTTTCATATTGTTGTCATATAAACTGTTGTTTGTCAAAATTTATTACTGAAACCATTTACACGATTTACAACATCAATTTGTCATGAATGTGAAATTCTCAACAAATTTTTGTTGGCCATTGTTGTGTCGTACAATACATACATGTTAATAAACTCGTTTCTGTTATATTATTTTATTTATAGTGATTAACCGTGGCTTTGTTTGTGTACTTTATGTTTAAGCCAGGAAATGCGAAAACGTTTTATGACGTGGTGGGCCGAGCTTGGTTCAAGTATGTTGCTTTACACTGGGCTACTTGCTATAGTCTGTGTTCAGTACTAGTTTTAAGCGGTTTAAAAAAGATACACACTTCGGAAATAGTAAATCCTACCTAAATATTTTGTATTAGCTAGCACCTGTATTTTTAAAGTATTTTGTACTTGTTCCCGTATGAATTTCGGGATAAAGAGAAGCTTATAATCTTTATCCGAATGTTATTCAATAAAGTAAAAATTCTAGATACTAGCGCGTAAAAAAACAGATATTAAAATCTTCTTTAGATGCCGCTTTTTTCTCGACTTTCCGGTATGTTGAGCTTTTTCTGTGGAACAAACTCACGCGAAATTTCTATGGTAGACTACTATTGAAACATTGTTCTTAAAAAAAGCACGAATTTTACGAAGCTTCTATCCTTCTTATTTCTAACAAAAACCTTTGTTTTACCGGCGTTAACAATTAAAAAAGTTACACAAAACTTGCAAAAAGTCAAACATAAGGCCGGTACCGGGAATGAAAAGAAGGGTCACCGTAGAATGTTAAATGTTAATAAACTTCCGCGGAAATTGTCAAGAAGCTATGTAATTTGTTGGTTCAGTTAAAAAAATATTTCAATTAAAAGTCTCAACTTCATAAGGTTGTTGCGTAAACTGCCAAAAGTTATATTTTTAATTGCAGACGGGTTGTTTTTATTTACCATCGACGCAAAAAGAGGAGTGTTGTAAGTATGACCGCTACATGTATGTGTTTGAGTCGTGGTAGCATGAAAAATATTAAAGTTTACAGGCCTAATTCATAACAGCATTTTAGCTATCAAATGGTTTGTCTCTTTCCGACATACGCTGTTTTCCAAAGAGCAAAAGAGACAAAAAACTCTCAAAACGGTGCTTTAGTAAAATAAAATGAATGAATAAGGTAATAAATCTTTACTGTTTTTATAGGTTTCCGAATGTCTTGTCTATTTCCTAAACTGCTGCAATATCCATCGATTGAAGCAAACGTGGGCAACTAATAACAATTAAGCCTTTAGAAAAGAAACAAAACGAAAGGTCAAACGGCACAATAGCTGTACAAAAGGTTCACAGGGCAAATGAATTATGAATACCTACATGTCGCAAGCAATTCTCACAAAGGTTTACTTTTGGAACCAAAATAATTTTCTTTAGGTATATTATATGGTTGTTTAGCTAGTTGGATGTGTATCGCTCGCCTTAGGGCTGGTCTTTGGAACTGTTTACTCTCAGCGGCCACCGTTTCGTAATTAGTTTCAATGTTTACCTTGCTCAACGTAAGTACCCGCAATTTGTCAAAGCGCTCTTTAAAATTGTTTACATAAGCTTTGTTAATATTGTGTGTATTTATTAATGGGCTGCGTGGAGAGGATGATGGGATGTGATAACTTTTTCTGAGCTTTAGAAAAGGTAATGAAAATTCTTATTTTTTATAATTCATGCTTTAAAACATCTTTTCTAATATTTTTAAGTACGGCTCGGGTTTGGGATCGCCAACTTGCAGTAAGTAAATTTGGTTATACTTACCTCCTCACTGTACTGATATTTTCAGTGAGATGGGAACCTTTGCCCAGCTGTGTGACATTACTGGATATTAAGTAATACTATTTTAAATCTAGTTGTTGCTAACTAAATGCTGCCTTTTGACTTTCGAGTACTTTCAAAAATTGAACTTGTAGGCTAGCAGTTTATGAATCCACTCGTTTTCAAGGATGCATAAGTAATAAGAGGCTTTAACTTTAACATATTATAGCAAAGACATAATCAGACATAAGAAAACAACATAATCAGTATAAACATACGTCTTTACAACTACGCAACGGATTTTGATGCGGTTTTTTTAATAGATAGAGCGATTCAAGAGGAAGGTTTATATGTATAAAAAATCCCAAAATTCTCACGGGAACGGGCACAACGCAGGTAAAATCGCGGGGCGCTGCTAGTACCGTATTAAATAAATAATGCATAACTAATAAACATATATAATAAAACATAAGCTTGTAAATAAACATTACTATTTCACGACTTATTGCCATAATGAGCCGATTCTAAATCATTGATAACAGAAGCAGTTATGAGGTCTAGACTCCATAGTTAGTGCTTATTAGACGTCTTGTAATGACCTAGAAGTATCGATTATTTTGTTTTATAGGCTTCAAGATAACTTATTAATACTGACAGCGAACTGTCGAGTTGATTTTATAAAAAAAAAATGTACACGAGAAATGTTATTCAATGGTTACTTGAATTTAAGATTTGCTCAAGAATAGTTTCTTAGTGAAGTAGTGTATATGTTGGAGTCAAAACTCGTAACAGGTCAAAACAACCTTTGACTGCAAAATCAGCCAAAGGTGGTTTTGACCGAAGCCTTCAGTTAAAACAGTATTGACTACAAAAACCAGCCATAAGTAGTCTTGACCGGTTATTAGTTCTGCCTGTAACATATATATGTAGGCTACGAACATATATATGTACTTTTCGTACAAGATAATTTCATAGGGAACAAACCAGATGAATGTCGTTAGTAAATTATTTGCCATGGATAATCCAAAACATCCCGGAACTGTATCAAATAAAAACACCAATCAGAAAGGATTGCCCCATTGAGTTTTATTGCTCATACGAATGTAAATTTTATTCTCCCAACAATAAAGTTGAATTTATTTACATTCAATAGCGTATTATCACTTCATTAAGAACGTGGTGGAATTAACAATGGTTTTTGTTTTGTAAATGTTTAAATACAATTGTGATAATAAAGTTTCACGGCCACTGGGTCGATTTATATGTGATGTTACTGAAAGTCAACTTTAATTATTTTATTTACCTACCTTTCAAGTTATTCTGTAAAACAAAACCTCCTTTTTGAATTCGGTTAACAATACACGTAATTATTATATTAATGTAAACTTGTTTAAATATTTCTGGGATGCTTTGAATAAAACCAATATTTAATTTTCCCACTAATTAAAAACTAACTGTTCGGTCTAGTGAACAAAGACTTTCTAAAAGTTTATTTTGCAAAAATTGTATGGGATAAACTTAAATGGGACTGGGCCGGCCACGTCTGCCGCATGCCAGAAGAGCTGTGGGCCAGAACAGCCACTGAGTGGCAGCCAGATCCGGCGAGCAGGCGACGCGGCAGACCGAGGCGCAGGTGGCGGGACGATCTCGACGCATACCAGACCAACTGGAGAGAAGTGGCCCAGTACAGGGATACATGGAAGGAATGGGGAGAGGCCTTTGCCCAGCATTGGGACACAACGGCTGATAATAATGTATGGGACAATTATTAAAATTTCCATTTTATGTTACTTTGTCTTGATTTGGTTATTACAGTTGAACCTACATAACGCGAAAGGGATTATTGAAAAGCAAAAATAGAATCGACGACTTAAGTAGAATCTTATTGTATGTCATGGTTAAAGGCCTCTCACATGCTCACTAAAGATATCAGTACAGTAAGGAGCATTAGGCAATCACCACGCACAAACCTAGACGTGAAACCTAAACTTTTCTGATTTCTGAAAAGTATTTATATATATACATTTTTTCTTCCTGGAATTGAACCTTGGACTTACTTATTAATATGATGTCACTATTTTAATGTGTTTTGTTTATTCTTCTCTCTGCACTAATATCTTCTGAGATGCGTTTGCCCAGCAGTCTTTAGACATCACAGTTATCATGTGAAGTCCTACTGCTGAGCTTTCACCTTTTTTGTACCAAAATATATTTCTTGTAATATCATGCCATTAAATATTTCGAAGTGAAAAATAAGCTTCTAAATAATAGAAAAAAATGCAACTACCTGAAAGACGGGAAAACAAAATAAAAAGAAACGAGAGACTCAGAACAATTCATCACAATCAATCTCTGCCTGAGAATTGTACTAAATATTTCCGCTTCATTTCATTTCAAAAACAACCCTATTTCATCAATGACATGGCTCATTTTCCTCATTATAAGACTATGTTTGACATTGCTAATAAAATGTTGTATAGTGTACGACATAAGGCATCACCCATCGAGCTTTAGAAGATGGTCGGTTAGATTCGTTATGGAACATTGATTCTGTCACACTGCCGTAAGCTAGTTTGTCAGCGGTTGTAGTGTTCGTGGCGTAGTTTGACAAAGCGATGTTACTGGTTTCTTAAGTTTAAGCAATGTTGGTTCATAGCGATAATTAAGCAATATGCAGCTCCT
The DNA here is from genome assembly GCA_963082685.1 of Cyclophora albipunctata. Classification (NCBI taxonomy): domain Eukaryota; kingdom Metazoa; phylum Arthropoda; class Insecta; order Lepidoptera; family Geometridae; genus Cyclophora; species Cyclophora albipunctata. Next base: position 11,588,905 of record OY720114.1, on the reverse strand, counting down.
ACTTAGATGAGCGGCCGATCTATCTGAGCCCTACCGTGCCTCAGAAGGCAAGTTAAGTAGTCAGTCCCGGTTGTGTCAATAGTTTAAGTATGTCGAAGGCCTTAAGGCATTCGTTGAAGTCGATGGAAAAAAAGATAAGCCAATAATGTCCCACTGCTGGGCATCCGCAACCCGATGGGTAACAGTCTTTGCAGAGTACTCTACACACACGTTAGGTTGGAACAAAATTAATTGCTTTAAGTTTGAAGGTTGTTTAAAGTGCCGATGCCGATGTGAAAAGGACCTTGAATGAGGGAAAATTTGTTTACGTTAGGAATTAATGCGAAAATCAATAGTTAAATTAATATCTTGTCATCATTAGATGTGATTTGCCATTCCTTCACTTTGGGTGATTATGTAAGCGACTATGCTTATACTACACACAATTATTTAGCCTGACTTATTGGAAGCAAACAAAACTCTCTTTCTGATACGTCTAACATACATCAGTTGTACAAAATGTTTTGTTTGAAGACAAAAGTCTAACACACGAAATAGGCTGTAAGACATACTAGCAGCACCCCGCGGTTTTACCCGCGTTGTGCCCGTTCCCGTGGGAATTTCGGGATTTTTTTTACATAAAAACCTTCCGCTTGAATCACTCTACCTATTACAAAAAACCGCATCAAAATCTGTTGCGTAATTAAAGATTTAAGCATACAGACAAACAGACAAACAGACACGAAACAGAGACGACTTTATTTTATACTATGTAGTGATACTAATAAAATGGAGCTGAAGAGTTTGTATTTTTAATTAACTTGATAAAATTTTGTTTGTTTACGCGTTAATCTATGGAACTTACTAGTCGGTACCCATCTTAGTAATGTTAAACCAAGTTTCAAAAGTTAATTAGAGACATGCTTCCCTCAACCGGGAATTAAACACGAGACCTCTTATATATACAAGTATGTATATTTAATAATCTATACTATAATATAATAAAGTTGAAGAGTTTGTTTGTTTGAATGCGCTAATCTCAGTAACTATCAATCCGATATGAAGAATTCTTTTTGTAATGGATAGCCTCATTCAACGGAAAAGTAACACAACGCGGGTAAAACCGCGGGGTGCAGCTAGTAGTTATTATAATACTCAATATAAAAATAACATCACAGCGTCTGTCTGCAAACTTTCATAATTATACAGTGAAAAGGGCAACCTTTCTGCTCTTAATATAATAATGCATTCAATTTTATATAGTAGAAAGTCGTGTTGTACACAAAGTTGTAATAATATTAAATTATATATTTTCATAGCAATGAGGTTAACAAGTTTTACTTTGATTTTAGAAAGGTAGTAAAGATAAAAGAGTATTAAATTATGTTAATGAATAGTATACTTAACGATGGTTACATTTTCTAGTATGGATACTTTGCTCTAGAATTATGCTTTGCTTGCGTTTTAACGGCTTCGGCCGTTTTCGAAACCGTAGGTTCGAAACCAGTAGTGAAAACAGAATTATTATTCTTGATTGGAAACCAGGTTTCCAATCAAGAATAATAATTCTGTTTTCTAAATTGGTTTCCAATACAGAATGTACAGTCTTCTTTTGAAACTCAGTCATGGATATAACAGATATGCATTATAACGATTCATTGGTCAACTCGTGACTTACTATTCGGTAGGTTAGGGTTATTTATTTTTTTACTAGAAAATATCCCAGTATTTTTGTCTCTAGTAAAAAAAAAATAACCCTAACCTACCGAATAGTAAGAAAATTGTTCAACAGAACAGGAAACAGGAACAAAACTAATGGTAAAAAAAGTCCCAGTAGTTTTGTCAACAGAACAGGTGGGAGTAAACTGGGCCGTGGGCTGAGTTAACTATGAAAATTAAAATTTGTCAATGAGTTTCAAAAGAAGACTAAACATTCTGTATTGGAAACCAGTAGTGAAAACAGAATTATTATTCTTGATTGGAAACCAGGTTTCCAAAAAAGAAAAATAATTCCGTTTTCACTACTGGTTTCGAACCTACGGTTTCGAAAACGGCCGAAGCCGTTTTAACATACATGTTTTCTACTTTTCAAACACGACTCGGGTTTGAGATCACGAACCTGCATTTGGCAAGCGTGGTGATTTTGCCTTATCTTCCTCACTGTACTGGTCAGTACAGTGAGATGAGAGGCCTTTGCCCAGCAGTGGGACATTACAGGCTAATACTTTTCCTTTTGTGCTACGATTTTATTTTAAAACCCCTGACGCAAAAGAGTTTATACATTTGCCGTCGATGTATTATGTTTGTAGTTTTGTATTTCTTCTCCTAAAACTAGATTTATCATTTAAATAATTTATAGAAAGTTGTTACTATACACGTGGCAACACGAAGCGAGGATAACTAGCACTAAGTATCTAGAATCAAATAACTACACTACACTTGAATAAACTTGTAAATAAGTCTGGGCTGGCTCTGATTATCCTCTACTAGTCCCGTAATACACATTCACTGCACCTATTTACAAAACATCTAAACTTTCGTAGCGTCCGAATATTTCCGCTTCCAACATGCAACATTACAAGTCTAAATAAAACGTACCCACAAAACGAATGAAACCGATACAATCCAAACTTCAAACAAACCACAAAACTTCCACAACTAACGTTAAAGTTAAATTTTAAAAAGCTTACAATACAATATGAAAGGAAAATTATTAGTTTTCGATAAATACAGTGTATAAACTGTTTAGCTAAGACGGTAGGTTAATAAAAAGTAAATTCTATTGGCGCGCGTGGGAGGCACCATGCAGTCGGAAGTTCGAAATAACTTTGCAAGTTCTGTCTATTTACCCAGCTCTCGAACCGCGGTACTACTTGCTACTGCTTTACATAGATTAATTATTTTGATAATACAGAGCGGAGACTGAATAGCCTATATAGGTTACTGCGATAGACTATGACAATTGTGGGGACCGTTACAGGTAGAAGCAACAACAACATCCTCCGTGGCTCTAACGCCCGTAACTCTGAGTCGTCAAATGTAATAGAGATCTCGTAATGCGAAAGTGGAAAGTTTCCTCGTAAATAGGGAATTCGTAAGCTAGTAGCTTACGGCGTTGTCCTAATAGCGAATATAAACGCGAATGCGCGATGCGAGCGATGCGACCATCGCGTGTTTCAAACATTTGAGACCGCGTCGTGCGATTGTCAGTTAGGACACCTATTAGAGTTCAATATGTTTGATCGCGCGTTCGTACGAGTAAAATTCGCGCGATTCGCGTTCTATTAGGACAACGCCTACGACACTTACTACGCCTTTACTGCGGCGCTCAAAAACGTTCATTAAATCGATACTTAACTAATTGCCGTAATTTTTAATACATTATGAATCGATCATTAAATTTTAATACGAAATACGAGTATGTATTTAGATCCAAAGCGTCCCCTCTGTCCCGTAAACTTCTTTTCCTACTCTTTGCCTGAAACGATTTTCTTTCGCATGAAACTACTCAAAAGCCGCGAATATGAAATTGGTTCATCCTTGCATTTGACATGCATTCTTCTTATATTACTTTTACGTTAAATCTTTAAACGAAACATACTTTGTTGGGTTTGCTTGTTAGCTTTCTTTTCGAGGAATATAACGTACTCTAATGTAAACGTAGTTTTAGAGATTAAGAAATCATTTGTTTCTTTTTGTTTTAAAGCAAGCAAAATAAAAAATAAGCTGTGCAGCTTAATTATGTTAGTAGTAGCTCATTTTATATTGAAACTACATTTACATATACACTTCGTTTCGGCCCCTTTACAGGAACCGTGGTCACAGAACTTCTGTGACCACGGTCCTGTATCTGTAAACTTAGTTTCAATTCAAAATTAGCAGTGTTCGTTTAAACTTAAGAAACCAGTTAGTAATAACTATTAAATATAATTAGGTAATTGATATTACGTGTTCTGTGTATCTGAGTCGATATTATAGTTTAAAAAAAGACGTGTGGCACTCGGGGACTGCCGCGGTAAAGCTATTGCATAGTTATTTTTTGTATCACTAGATGGCGTTAGTGGGGAGCGTGAGGTTTTTTCACGTGAGGTTTTTTATTACGGAATTTTTGGATTCGGTCCCCGCGCTCAAGGCCCGCGATAGAACCTATGCAATAGCTTAAAAATACATTACAGTATCAAGAAGAAATACTATATTTCTGTTACTAGAATTTACCTTACAATTCCAAAACTTTTAGTTAGAATACATAAACAGAAACACGATTACAACGCTACTCCAAACTCAATCACGATAATTTATTAACAATTCAAACCTTAAATTACTGGCATTCGGCTCTAAATTGAATGACAAAATAATTAAACGCCGAATAGATTGTTTATTGGTTAGATATTAGTTATCTATCTCTATTCATCTGTGATTGAGGGCGTTAGGCGATGATTACACGTAAAGTATTTACTGTGATCCGTCAATACAGTATTTATTGATGGATTTCAGTAATTACTGATGGATTAATACACCAGCCTACACGTACAGTATTTATTACGTCAGTATTGTGTCCGGTCTCCTGCGTACTGACGTGATAAATTTTGACGCGAGGCTACACGATCATAATCCGACGGATCATCATTACAGAATCAAGAAATCTAGAAATCCATCAATAAATACTGACATCCATCAATACATTAGGTTACACGTTCAGTAAATACCACGATACGTCATTATTTACTGATGGATCACAGTAAATACTTTACGTGTAATCGTCGCCTTACATCTGTTATTTATTGCGTTACTAATTACTTTGTAACTGTATACAATCTACAGTATACATTATATTATGTTTACTTACATATGTTAAGTTTCTACCCTATTTTACTTTGTGTCATTGTAAATAGTTGGACATAAACATATAAGTATTAGCCTGTAATGTCCCACTGCTGAGCAAAAGGCCTCTCATCTCACTGAAGATATCAGTACAGTGAGGAGGATTAGGCGATATTACCACCCTTGCTGGATGCGGGTTTGTGATCTGAAACTCGAGCCATGTTTAAAAAGTAGAAAACATGTTTTTGCTAGGCCTAGGAATTGAACCGGGACCTCAGTTTTGGCAGATAAGTGTAAATACCACTAGACCACCAAGGCATTGACTATAATTATGCATTATCCGAAACGAAAATTTTAACTTTTGCTTGACGAATTATTTTTAAAAGTCCATCATTGATAAGAACATTCTTATTCAAATTTTCAAACATTCTTAGTTTAGATGCTGAGTTTTTACTCTGTATGTTCTTCTTTCATTAGTTCAAGCAGGCTATTGACGTTGGAGTCTTGAGATCGCCTAAAGGCCTTCGACGTGGTCCAACGATTGAAGCAACCGGTACCGACAATTTAACGTGATCTCCGAATCGCAGTTATAAACCAAAATATTCTGTAGTTTCAATGAAAATTCGTTAACAAATTGAAGCATAATAATATTCCGTATTAATGAGATCTGTTTGTTATTGTTATTTGAAATAATTTAAATTAATAATGTAATTGATATTCAATCTGAGCTCATTTTCTGATTTATAATTAATTTTACTACAAACTGATTTATTGTTTTAATGTTGTGGAGATAAATAATTTTCTCTACTGTTCAAAATTATGATGGTGTTACGGTTTTTAAAAGACTAAACATGACACAATTCTTAGTATTACCTACACTTTAATTTTGAGTTCTTTTTCTAGTTCCTTTTTCGCTTGTTGCACCCTCGTAAGACCTCTTTTTTGTATTCTCTCTATCTGCTACCAACCGCTGATGTTTCATTGAGAGCCCACTTTTTTACCCGACTGCGTGAGAATAAGATGGTAATGCGTGATCATTGCTCCCACGTTTACTCACTGTAAAATGTTGCATCGTAATTTTATATAAATATAAATTGTTTTTTAGTTTGGTTTGGAATTCAAATGTTGTTTTAGTTTTCCAAAATAAAAAAAACAAAATTGAAACCACAAAGCAGCTAAGTAAACAATAAAATACACTTATATGATACCACAGAGCATAGAATCACCGCCGCGCCAGCCGCTGCCGCGTGGTGATTCTTTGCTCTGTGTATGATACGATATTTTTTTTGGAAAATATAATTTATAACTGCCTCTCAAAAACCTAAGTTCTGTTTATTAAACACACCTCATAAAATCATAGAGTATATAAAACTTTTACCGACACATCTTGGGGGTTAAATAAATAATCAAGTCTGAACTACGTCCTGTCTCAGGCCTGCCAGTTTAGTGTTTATGGGTAACAAATGTCATCTCAACGGGCCATTGCTCGTAAACTTTACTATTAAACTTGATAGTAAACGCAGAAGGCTCGAATTTTTCGGACATGTTTGTCGAGGAATTTCTTTAATAAATTCGGTAGGGAAGACTATGAAAAGATGGGAATTATTAATGTGGTTGGCATTTGTTTTATTCAGCAAAGGAAATACGGCTTTTTATATTCCTTGTCCATTCCACACTCATGACATGAAAAGTTATAAATGTAAAGTTTCATTTTTATAATAATACTATGCATCGACTACAATGTATATACTACCTAAATACCCACTACAGAACGGTGCGTACTCTCACATACGACAGTGTGTCTACTTTCCGTACATTTTTACTGCGTAGCTGCAGTTAACTTCGGAGTACAAAGTAAGCTTTTAAAAAACGCTAACTTGTTCGTGAACGTTCCGAATACTTTTGATAGTAATTTGAAACTAAATAATACCAGGTGACTTGCACTAGTGCGCCTCCATAACGTAGGCATCACTTTTCCAATTGATCTTACTTACAAATAGTTGAATCGTACTCTTATAAAGTGATTGAATTTCTTATAGGCGAGTTTGAATAATGTAGAAAACTATTCCAAAGTTGGCTCGGGATGGATCAAGTGTGAAGCGAGGGTCTAACCTCCGTGACCGAAAGTGTTTAACTTTCGCGTCCTCAGTTTAGGTGTCGTATTTTTTCGGAATTTTGTCTTGGGGTGACATTTTTGTCAGGTCCTTGTCTGTCGATAAAGCGGGAAATATGTGTGATGTAATTTTTCTTTGTTAGTCAGCTTTTTTTCATATAGCTACTGCTTTTGTTTGAGTGTATAGACGCAACGCAGTAGGTCGTTCGCGCATGCAGTATGCTCTGAATGCAACACTGTAAAGAATACGATAGATGATCATTTGGTGAGTAAACTGCAGATGTCAACTATTATATGAACTAACTAGCCGCGCCTCGCGGTGTTACCCGCGTTGTATCGGTTCCCGCGGGAATTTCTGGATAAAATGTATCCTATGTGTTATTCTGATGTATAACCTATATTACTGTAAAGTTTCATCCAAATCCGTCCAGTAGTTTTTTCGTGAAAGAGCAACAAACATACATCCATAAATACATCCATCCTCACAAACATTCGCATTTATAATACTAGCTGCGCCCCGCGGTTTCACCCACGTTGTACCCGTTCCCGCGGGAATTTCGGGATAAAATGTATCCCATGTGTTATTCTGATGTGTAACCTATATTACTGCAAAATTTCATCTAAATCCATTCAGTAGTTTTTGCGTGAAAGAGGAACAAACATACATCCATACATACATCCATCTTCACAAACTTTCGCATTTATAATATTAGTAGGATTAGTAGGATTAGGTGTTACCAGTTAGTCAGCTTAGTGCAAAAACGACGTTCGGTCACCGAAGTAGATTGTAAGAAGTTCGACGACCGTATTGGGCGAGAGTAGGTTTGTAAAGCGGTAATATTACATTCGTAAACTTACGTAATATACCATATTTTAAGTAAAATACGAATAAATTACGGTAAATTACGGTAAAATTGGTAACGCTAACCACCACAGAAGCAAATAGAACAAAAGAAAAAGCTGTCAAAGTCAACGTCACACAGACGAGGGGTGCAGTTTGTAGTAGTGTTTACACAGACCAAAGGTTAATAAATAGCTACACTACCTATTACTATTACACAATTCCAATGGCGGCGTGGAAGCAAGTAGAAACAGGCGAGGCGCAGTCAGTCAAAACAAGACAACTGATCGCCAGCCCGCCGGCCGGCTTGCTGTATGCTTATTCGTCCGTCAGTCTACCTATTACGGAGCGGCAACAACGCAAAATGTTATTGCAAACTGCACTAATCGGCGACATCCTACGCAGTACCTATTTTACGGTAATTTAGTCTTGTTTTGACTGACTGCGCCTCGCCTGTTTCTACTTGCTTCCACGCCGCCATTGGAATTGTGTAATAGTAATAGGTAGTGTAGCTATTTATTAACCTTTGGTCTGTGTAAACACTACTACAAACTGCACCCCTCGTCTGTGTGACGTTGACTTTGACAGCTTTTTCTTTTGTTCTATTTGCTTCTGTGGTGGTTAGCGTTACCAATTTTACCGTAATTTACCGTAATTTATTCGTATTTTACGAGCGTTTTCGGTAAAATTACGTAATTTTGCAACCCTAAGCGAGAGTCAATTTAATCGACAGTTAACCGATTGACGTAATTCTCCATAATTTACACGTCAAAAAACAATTAATCTCTCCCAATTAATGGACGTCTTCAGGTTAATGAAATTAGTCACTATCCAAAACTTAGTAAGCGCTTCTTTAGTAAAGAATTTAAACACATCCATTAGTTATCGACGCTGGATTGGACGACCGTATCCACTCACTATAATTTAGCACAGCTACTTTGTTTCATGGCAAAAATGTAATGGATGACTCTTGCTTTTTGTTAGAAGACAAATTCGATACTACGAGTATCCTTAAAATTGTTGAGTTTCGCCGCGCTCAAACGAATTGAAATGCAAAATGTGAAAAGGTTTCAACAGACATGTCGTCTTATTTACTATACGGTGCACTTTAAAAATTAACATATATTTTTAGTTTCAATGAATAAATTATGTTAAAGATTCGTCTGGTCGATCGCTATATCTGGCTGGATGATATATTCGCCGTATTTGGACGTTTTATTTAACTATTCAAGGGATGTGAGACATTGAGCACTGAATTTCGGATTGCTTCTCACATTGCATTTTACATATTCGTTTTATCCACAGCCGGCTGGTTTCTCCTAATCTTTCTCACTGTACCTGATATCTTCGGTGTGATGGGGAGTCTTTACCCAACTGTGGGATATTGCAACACTTAACTATTTTCGTTGCATTTGTAGTTCCAAGTTTGAACATAGTATCACATGTCAAATTACTCGCTCACTCTCTCCAGTCCTATCTAATTCGCCAACAAGCTGTTCGCTTACTCGCCCCATAAAAACGATTTCTCACCAAAATGTTTTAAATCTCTAATTAAAAATCTGTGTAACACATTTGGTTTTTCAATAAAAATCCATTAGGAATTACACCGACTAAAACAAATGTAGGTGCAGCGATAGTTATCTCCACTCGTTCGCATCTGATACGAGTTTATTTAATGTACTAATGGTGTGGCTAGCAGATTCAGACTTATTGATTTATTCACGAAACTTGGCGGAATAGTAAATTTTACTCATAAATATCAAAAGTTATAGATGTATGTTAAGCTTATGCTTTAGATTTTGCAGTTATGGTCTTGTAATAAAAAATCAAGCTGTTAAGAATTATCTTCTTCATCGTGTCTAATCCGGTCACCCTGACTAATCCTGTGTCAAAGTTATTGAGCCGCCAAAGGCCTCTCACATGGCTCGTTAATAAGAATTGTAACTTAGCGTTTTACTTGTTGTGGGATACCTTTAAAATATTTTCTATAGCTTAGCAAATATTTTAAAGGTATCCCACAAGTTTGACATGCATCAAAAGTAGTAACAAATATGAAAATAGTAGAGTAGATATTTAAAAGACTATTTATAGAAAAGTGTAAAAGAAATAGGACGGAGATTATGTTATTTTGAGCTTCGCAAGAGTCGCGTTAAAAGGAAAATTGATTATTGTAAAATATCTTGTATCACACTCATAATAAGCAAGAATATGTAAAAAGTTTATTTGTAAAAGCATTAAAACCTGTCAATAGGACCGTTTCCTCATATCAAAGAGTTCACTATCCTAGACTTTTGAACACAGAGCCTTGAATTCCTCGGCATCAAACGCTTTTGAAGCCAGCACTTTTTTCCGTCTTCTCATTTTAGGTTAGGTTTCAATGTGAAAAATGTTCAAAAAGAATGTGAAATGCGAGTTTTCTTTCCGCTCCTTTTCCGTTCCAGTGGCCACAACGACGGGGCCGAGTTAATTACGCCGACTTGAGGGGGAATCCGAAATGCAATTAGTCCGGTGCGTGCGTTCAGCTCAACCTCTTTTTACTGCCTACACCGCCGACGTCACTCGACTGCCTATAACACATGTCTACAATGTCACGCGGAAATATGGTCTCATTCCAAACGCTGCCGTAAGGGAAATTATGATTTAAGTACTCTATAAATTTTCGGTATCCTCGTACGCTCTTTGTAATACGTAAAAATCTTGACTGGATTAGCCGTAAAATGGAGGCGGAATTTCGTGAAATAAGGAGTTTTGGTAGTCATTCATTTTTATTTATCGCGTTTATCTTAAATTTTGCATTATGTGCAAAAATGTTTAGATTAAATTATAATAAAAGATACGGCTCATATGGGCACGCACTACGCAGTGGTGACGAGAACTGAAAGAATGTGGAATTGTATTGATGCTGAGGCATGGTCCGAGTTCCATTTGACCAGATAAGAGCTGTCACTGAATGACCCGTTTCCCCTATTGTAACTATTACGTAATCTCTCTCAATCAAGATAGGGTTGTCTATGCGTATTCATTAGGAATCGCCTTGGACAAATGTGGTGGAATTATTTGTTTCCCAGATTATTTGCTTACGCAAGAGAACACTGGGGGAAAGAGTGAGATTTCAGGAAAAACATGACACGGCCAGACATTGTTGTTATGAGATTGTTCATCTTTTATGTATACTTTCCTGCTTGTGTTTGTATAGTTTGGCTCATTTGTATTTGCTATGTTTATGTTGCTGTTGAGTTAATGCGATGTTATGATATGTGCTCCCTACATTTGTCAGTTTGTTTTATGTAAGAATATTATCAATTTCCGCTTGGTAACACGTTATTGTATCAGGTAAATAAACGTAGCAACATTTATTATTATTTTATTCTTTATTTTGCTATGGAAAGTTTTTGTGATTTTTTTCAAGTTATGACAATAATAAGTTACTCAAAAACCTTTGCTTTTCCAGCAATAATTCCTATTAATTTTACTCTAAAAAGAGCAAAAACGTACCCATAAATGCATCTGAAAAGCTTTCTCTGAAATAATTCCAATAATTTCGCTTCGCTATTTTTGGCACAGAATGCGAACAATAATATATAGTCGTGCGGTCGCGGTACAAGCCATATATTACCAAAACTACTTCCATCCAAATATTTCCTGCGGCATAATACATTGCTTGCCGTTCACATGTATCAATTGGAATCAATTTACGTTAGCAATCGATGTATTATGCGTATCTGATTTCTGTCGCAAAATTTTCTATTACTACGTGATTATTTTTAATTTGTGAGGTTTCATTTTTCGTATTCGATTACATAAACAATAACCAGTAGCAATGTATCACTTAGATTTTTCATGGCTGATTCAAAAATAAAGTTTTTAAATTTCGTGTGTCTCCATTACCATCCGCGCACAACCATCATGTAATTAAAGCATTATTGTAGATAATATTCTGAGTCCTACCACTATATAAATCAAATATTAAATGGAAACCAGATATCAACAATAGATTTCCGACTAATTTATATTTGATAGATGCTAATACAAATAGTGATGCCTAGGTATTGGCGAAATATTGGTTTAGCACAAAGCAAATATTAGATTTCGGTATACTCGTATATTGTGATTTTGTACTGCGAATACTTCTCTTTGAGTACACACTCAGCCTATACATTCTAGGAACAAAGCAACGACTTCATGATAAGACATAGTGCTGTGGCTTTATCTGTGAACCTGAGCAAATAAAACAAGAATAAAAGGTAAAGTTGAAGGAAAACGAAGATGGAGATTGATCGTATACAGATGTAAAGGACGATTAATAATAGAAACTAATAGAAAAGCTAGCATCAGTTTCTTCTCAACGTAAGCGTCATACATGTCAAATTACTCGCTCGTTTGCAGCTTGTAAACTCGCTCAGTTTAAATCACACCTAAAGACAGGAATCTAGTATTATATAGGGAGCTTCGGGTCAAACAGACTCAACTAGAGACCAACTGTCTACAATAAGACCAAATATCATAGAGTCGCGGCGGACCTTAGATTGAGGCAGCATTTGCGCTTGCGCGGCCGCGGGGCGAGGCAGCCCGAGGCAGCAGCGATCAACCCGAGGCTGCCTTCAGTGGTTAAGCGTCAAGGAGTAATTGCTAAATAGTAGGTAGGTCATCTGGGTGAACATAATCACAAGTGAAAATTCTAGACTTTATTCACCCGAGTGAATCAAATGGAATAAACAGAATATTATACGAATCTTAATAAAGATTTATCAAGCCAAAAAAACACTGTAATGTAAATATGTTTTTAAAATGACAAATGAATCCTAAAAAAGCAATTAATTACGGTACCTCGCTCCTAAAGTAAATGCTTCATGAAGAATATGGCATTTTGTCAAGTCATTTAAGTAATTAACATTGTCTACACAAAAATATGTTTATGCTTTTTTGATAATTACTGCCAAACAATTATGACCTTACTTTCATCGCTGATAATCAGTAAAGTGGGATTTACATTACGAAACTAGTGGCATGCAACTAGTTTCATAAAAACGGGATTTTCATTACGAAACTAGTGTCATGCATGATGCAACTAGTTTCGTGAAACTAATTTCAGCACATGTGAAACTACTTTCGTTTTAATTATAGTTTCGTGAAATTATCAGTATCGCGGAGATAATGGCCCTGTCAATATCAAAGCTATTGCTGCTGCTGTCTCTGAAATCCTGTAGCGACACTACTTTCGCGTCGCATTTACATGATAAAACTAGTTGCATGACACTAATTTCACCTAAAAATCGCGCAGGGCACGAAACTGATTTGTTTTCATGAAATTAATGCATGCATTACGAAAGTATTAAATTACACGTGAAACTGTTGTTAAAACTAATGTCACGAAATTAATTTCATGCCACTAATTTCGTAATGTTATTTAGGCTTTATTTCACCAGTAATTTCACGTGTAAACGTTTAGTTTCACTATGCATGCATTACATTTTGTGAAACTAAATTAGTTTCGTGCCCTGCGCGATTTTTAGGTGAAATTAGTGTCATGCAACTAATTTCATAGTGTAGATGCGACGCGAAACTAGTGGCGCGACAGCATTTCAGAGACAGCAGGAGCAATAGCTATGATATTGACAGGGCCATTATCTCCGCGATACTGATAAAATCACGACACTATAATTTAAACGAAAGTAGTTTCACATGTGCTGAAATTAGTTTCACGAAACTAGTTTCATCATGCATGACACTAGTTTCGTAATGTAAATCCCGCTTTAAGTAAGAAAGATTGCATCGACACTTAGCTAATTGATGTAATTTTTCATACAATACATGTCAAAGTCACTCATTAAATTTTTACTAAAAGCATTTGACTTTTTTTAGTACGGGCTTATATTTTATACTGATTCAATAATATGAGTATAACAGATGAGACAAGCAAAACAGTTCCTAATGAGAGAGCTACACTCGCTGGTCCTAGCCGAGGCCCTCTCCCGGCGTATCCTTTGTAAAAGATATTTATTACAGTGTCAATATCAGTTCGGTATCATAACATCAATGAGCGGTACCGTGTCTTAGGAACTCGTTAATTTGTCGGTCGCGGTTGATTCAATCGTTAAACCATATATCGGATGCATTTAGATGATCTAAAAACTCCGACAGTTGACACAAATTACTCGAACTTACATTTAAAAAAATTGTGGCTTAATAATATGCAATGCTTGTTTAATATAGTTTATGTCCCTTCCAAATATAACATGACAATTTTAAAAATATAAATCCAATTCATTTCAACAATAAAACCGGGAAGCTGAAACTGGCGCGCGGACGTTCAAAAAAATATAATGAAAAGTAAATTAAATACTTACTTTGTTCGTGAATTATAGTTGGTCCATGGCTCGTTACCATTTTTTTATTCGTCAGACCATAAAAGCGCTCGTTTATTGTGTGACATTTTTAAAATTCTCATTTACGAGTCTCGACCAGCAGCGAGACAACCCTTTGCCCTGTGCCTCGAAGTTTTTACAATTTGATTACGTTTCAACCACTGTATTTGTATTATAATCATGGTTGTTCCTTTGTCCTATGATTTCAAATTCTAAGAAATTTTGTTTCCCTTTTGAAGTGTCTAGATATTTGTGTTACTCGTATTTTTAGAAGTATTAATAAACAGAATAACTACCGAAGAAATTGAAATTTGAAACTTGTATGATACAAAGAAAAACTATATTATGTTGGATTATCTTGGAGTAGTATTCTATGCCATGTATCTTCTACACATTACTCAAAGTCAAAGGTATAACATAAACTTAATTTATAGGGGCTCTTAAAGTGGAATTAAAGTCCATTAAGTAAAATTATAATTAAGTCATCTAATTGATGTCGCAGTACCTATCTTAATTAAGTTGTGTTTCTTAATGTTTTGAAACTTTTATTCCGAGAAGAAAGCCCACGGCCTCATAAAATATTTAAAAGGAATATTCCTCTCCGAATCAAAGTTCGCAGAAACGAAAATTAATAATTCTCTCTTTCGATTTCATGCATACACTTATTTAGCAAAACTTTATAACAAATTGAAAACAGGCTAATTCGGAACAAATTGCAAAAATTGTAATATTAAAAGAAAATTTGAATATCAAACATCATAAAATTACAACAAAAATATCTGGCAACGTTTCTTTACAAAATAAACAAGGAAAAGTCGCGAAATTAAGGAGAAAAATTTGAATCAATTGTAATTTTTTTATGAGAAAAATCTTCCTGAATTTTGCTTTGGAATTTGCGAATGTAACAACTGGTTAGAGACAGATTTGGGATGGTGACGTACATTTCCCTGGAGAGGACTCTCACTCGGAACCAGAAAGAATACATTAACAAATCAATACTTCTTAATAACCTTAGACTTTTGATACCTCTGCGGTGCTGGGGGCTAATATAAAATATGGTTATAATTAATGCAGATTTATTTTGAGTTATATAAATAAGTGAAAAATCCATTCAGACGTTGATTATTACGCATTTACTGCGTAAGGACAGACTTCTCTATTTCGTGTGCACGCGCGTGGACACGCAACGGTTGCCCGTCCGGGCGCCCACTTAACGCTGTTTCAGGCCTGGGATAAAAAATCAAGGTTTGATTTAAATGTCAAATTTAGAGGGCAAAAGGACAAATGGACAAATTACATTTTTACAATATTATTAGCACTTAAACAATGGCAAAACATGCACGTTGGCTATGAGTTTACTCCGTTGATCAAACAAGCGCTAACAATATGCACTAAAACCGGACTATTTTTTAAACCCATTATCTTTTATTAACTAGAATCAATAGAACTGAACATTATCTCAATAACGATTCCAACTTAAGTGGTTTACGATTTTCGATAGTTACGCCATGCTATTTTACCTCTTTTGCTAATGAAGATAAGGGCAGTATTTGCTTGGTTATGTGACTGATTATTTGGTACAAGTATTGGGTAAATAGCTTGCCGTCTTGTTTGTTGATTATACAGTTAGGAGTACAGTGATACTTACAAATGTTACTAATGTTGGTAGATAATTTTAATGTCTTTAATATTTGGATATTGTTTTAAGGGCTTCATTAGGGTTAAATATGTTTTGTAGGAACGTTTGACTTCGTTTCCTAGGCAAATGTTATCTAACTGTATGCGAGCAGAAATCGTACCTACTATACAGTAATTTCTATAAAAGTCACCTAAAAAAATGTATATAAACAACGCCAAACAACATTATGTATACATATAAGTTTCATTTACGACAAACCTCATTGCAAATGTACATACAGTAAATAACCTTCTCTTTTTTAATTTCAAGACATTACAATTTAAAAAATTGGGTCATATAAATCATTTTTGCAATTTTAACTTTTTAAACAGGGCTTGGGTTACCAACGCACACAATGAAAGCATGGTGATTATGCCTCATGCCTCACTGAGACGCCTGAGAGACATTAACCTGCATTACTCCAATATACCGGCTGATATTTTTTAATTACTTTTTAAAAGTTCCAATTTCAAATCCTACCAAAAACAAACGACGATTCACTCTTAAGACCACTACAATAAAAGAAGGAAAAAAGGTGTTTAACCATTTCAGTAGAAACCTATAGCTATAGCCTCTTTATTACAATCTATATGTTGGAAATGGTCGTCCAATAAGTCTGTCTGTGTATGTGACGTAAACGCGAGTCGCAATGAAGACATACAACCGTGCTTGACCCACAGTTTGTATAAGAATATACGATCGGACGAAACTTGTGCTGTGAAAGTTGCTACTTTCTGAAGTTTTATTTGAGGAAATAATGGAAACAGAAGCATCGATTGGTCTGTAAATGCTTCAAAGTAATCAAGTTATAATTTGAAGTCATTTTTTAAGATGCAATTAGTGCTGTTTATCCCCCTATGTCTTGCTAATTAAAAGAACATAATACGAGGGTTTCCAGATCCATTTCTTCTACGTTTTTTCCTAATTGTTTTTTGTAAAATATGATTAACGTATAGGCATTTGAAGTGTCATTCAGTAATGTCAAATTTAGAAAATCAATGGACTTTGCACAAAATGTACTAAATCAACAAAACATAATTATAGTTAATTTCAGTTACTTTTACATGTTTGTTTTTTCAGTTACTTTCAGTGTCTGAAAGAAACTTACAAAAATAACAACAACTCAATACGGAAACCTACTCTTGGCATTAATTGTCTGATTAGTAAGTAAAGCACAGTCGAGAATGAAGATGCAAATAAACTGAAAGAAAATTAAAGATGGCGAACTGAATGGTAATCAAAACATGCTTTGTTAAAGATGCAGAAGTGTAAAACGGATGCACTACTGAATGGCAATCGCGGAATTAAAGCATGCTTTGTTTGATACTGTTAGCACTATCTACTAAGTAAGTAAAACCTACTTACTATCTACTAACCCAATCCAAATCGGACCAAATTTTAATTAAAAACCGAGCTAGCATTTAGAAACCACAATGGCGCAGTTATATCATCACATAATGTCCCACTGCAGGGAAAATGCTTCCCATCTCACTGAAGATGGTTAATACATGTACCGCATATTGTTTGACAACAAGATTATCGGATCGTGATACCACGTTCTAAGGAATTAGGATTATTTTGAATTCGTTTATTCTAGACCAAACGTATTGTACTGGATAGACAAAAAATATAAGTATGAGTGTTTTATAAACTCCGATGAAAAATATTTATGTAAATAGAACCCCGCTGCTGGGCAAAAGCCGGGTGAATATTTCATTACATTAAGGATAATCACAATAATTTACTAGGATATCTATTGTCATTTGAATCGGTGAAATGATGAGATGAATTAATATTTGAAAATAAATTATATAGAAAACCCTATCCTATTCTAGATATCCTAGGTAATAGATCTATTTCCCAATTAACATTTAGACGTTATGGTAATTATATTTAACTATCCAATTCCCTTCAATAAGCAGTAGACTAATTAAAACGTAACTTAGTAGCAGTATTTTTACAAAGCAACATTTTAACTCACAAACGGAGCTGACAAAAAACTTTCCTATAATTAAAAAGATAAGAGAGATCTCTTGAATTTGTATTACAAAAGAAACTTGTAAAAAGGTGTTTCACTGACATTTTGGAAGAAAAAAAGTGTATTTAAACAGCTGATATTAGAGGAGTGTGCAGATTGTGAGAAAGATCAGATTTATCGATCCGATATCACGTTGAATCCAACTCATTTAGAGGTACGTTCGTGTTCGTAAGTTGAGTGGAATCAGATATGTATACATATTATGTTATTGAGTAGAACATATAATTTTCAGTAGACTCCTTTAGCTTTATTGGCGGCAATTTGTATCTATATTTTGCTATGCTATTGTGTAACGCTCGTACTTAGAGACATCAAATACTTCTTAGGTAGAGATTCTTCTTCTTCATCGAGTGGATGGTAAACCTGACCAATCCTGGTGTCAGAGTTATTGAGCCGCCAAAGGCCTCTGACGTGGCTCATGTAACGACTACTATCCGTAGAAAGTAACCGGGACCGACGGTTTAAGTAGAGATTAAATGAGTGATTTTAACATTTTTGTATGAAAATTACGTCAATTATTTAAGTATCCATTTATACACGTTTCTGAGGGCGGCAGTAAGATAATATATTATAGAACTCATTTGCTTAATTAAAATCATGTGCCAGGTCTGTGAAGAATACTTTGATTTAACACTACGTAGGTTAAAATTAAACGGTAAAATCTTTTCAGAACGTGGTCATAACCAAGTTAAAAACCCAACATTTAAGTATAAACAACTATAATTTTATTTCGGTCTGGTGGCACATTCAATTGATATCCAAGTGAGTTCTGCACATATTTTATTCCTTTTATTCTTTCTACTATTACACCTCAGCTTAAAAACTAACAAGGCAAGCCTGCCCAAGCCATTCCTCAAAACCTTTCATGTTTGTACCCGCACCTTTCAGGCGAGTTATTACGTATAAGATCGATAAAAGTTTATCGGTTTGAACATCGATAATCGAGAGAGGACGTGACTCGTTTGTGGAACGAACTCGGGTTGATTTTGCACTTATCTGTAAGTATCTTAAAAGATATCTAGTGGATCATTTGTCAAGGAAGGTGTATTAAGATTTTTGAGTCTGTTGTTTTTTGAAAATTTGTTTTTTGGGGTGGAATATTTGTTGATTTGGTGTGGTTTTTTATGCAGTCAGACTTTCAGGATAAAAATAACTAATAAATTTAAACCATCTACGGTGCATACAAACTCTGTATTTATGTACATACAATCGTAAATATTAATAAAATAAAGTTGAAGAAAAATCTATACGTCATTTCGATATCTTTTTCATAGTTATGATAAGCTCTATATCTCTATATCGGACTATATATCAATCTAACTAGGTATATTTCGGACTGATAGATCAAAAACAATGCTGTCATAATTGCAAGGAACCTCAGAAACATGATTTATGTTATAAACTAGCAACGCCTAGCTATTTTATCCATAACAAGCTGCGCTCCGCGGTTTCACACGCGTTGTACCTGTTCCCGCGGGAATTTCGGGATGAAAAATAGATGTTATCCGATTCTCAGACCTACCCGATATGCACACAAAATTTAATGAGAATCGGTCTAGCCGTTTCGGTGGAGTATGAATTTTATATATTAGATATATCTCGTTGACATTATTCATAACATTTATTGATTTGTCTCGACAACAGGTTTATGGAACTCTTCTCTTTAAGTTTATAAAAAAGTCCCTTCAGCTGTGTCATTTACAATATTTTTAACAAAAGCAGAAATTAATCTACAAGTAATATTCACCTTCACAGTACACAAATGTTATAACTCAATGGTTCGAGGATTTCAATAGGATCGAAGGCCTGTTCTTGGCAATTTCCTCCCGATTTCCTTCCCAAGCTGAAGTCAAACGACAAAAGGGACTAATCTCTTGAAGAAACTCTATTTTACGGTTCATTTCATTTCAAAAACCTTTGTTAATAGGTTATGAGTTTAATGTATTACATTTTACTTGGGTATTTACCGCAATTAATAACTTTTCCAAGATAAAAACCGAATTGAACTAGGTTACTATCGGGTCATCTATCGGCTAACGGTTCATAAATGACATAGAAATCCCCACATCAAATATCGCTGAACCGATTTTTACCAAACATAACTAAGAAACATCGCAAGGAAACTAGCTTTCAAATGCGAAAACCATATCGAATTCGGTCAATTCGGTGAGAGACAGAATGCCACTGACATACTTTCATACACAAAAATCGACGTCCAACATGACACCCCCTCTTTTTCGTCAGGGTTGAAAACAACATACAACCAAAGTAATAGGTAGTTGAGCTTGAGTAGTGTGAGTTGATATAGCAAGCTGCCGGAGAGCTCAAAAGTACCCGCCGCCTCACAGCTTGGGAACTCGCTCACTATACGGCTCATATAAAGTTCAATTCCTCAATTTAACTTTGTGTCAAATAAAAAAAAACAACGAATTGCACTCCGGGAGTGCCGGCAGAAGTGAAAACATAAATACTAACGTCAAAATGTCTTATTAATTTTCGATCATGTCCTGACGCGAGTTTAACATTTTTACCAATCACAATAAAGTGCACATCACCCCTAAAGAAGTCTTTACTTCAATCAGTTGAAGGAAAACTGTCAACCTTTGTAACATTATAAACATCAATATCTCTCAATAAAATATATTTTTTTTATCGAATCTTCATATTTACAGAAGTATACAGTCAACCACGAAAATATATTACAGTCGTGATGAATAATAAACGTAGGTAAAAAGTAATTCACATTGAAATATTGATTAATTTTCTGATATTTAAATATAATTTATCTACTGTAAGAGAAAACTTCTCATATTTATTCTGTCCCTTGTTAAATATTGTATAACCAGTTATTAACTGAATGCAGGTGGAAATAAAATATGCTGAAAATTAAACCAAAAAATATTTTTATACAAAGATTTTATTAACATTTGAAACCTTGGTCCCCAAAACTACCACGAATATTTAACACTCGTATTTGAAACTTAGCACCGCATTAAAATAAGTATATTTTATTCTCAAACAGTCCTTAAAAATAATAAAATTGAGACTAAAGCCGTATTCACGGTAAACAATTGTTGCACAATTAAACAAATATTCCCTCTCATACGACACAAACCTTTCCCATGCAGCAATCATTTCTGCAATACTTTGTTGCCGAGCAACATAATTACAAGGTATGCATGCATAGAACATGTTGCACTCATCAATTGGTGGTTGACAGTATTTATAAACAAATGTTTTCCGTGAATATGGCAATTAAATGAATAAAACAAAAGGCTATCAACCGTAAGTAATACTCTGAATTAGATTCTATAAACAATCGTATAGGGTCCATATTGTAACATAGTGTTATCTCAGATTAAGCATTATCTTAGAATTCGGTATACAATTAAAAACACATCAACTGTATATAAGTTTAAAAGATAAACTTAAAAAAAGAACATAACACAACGGTATTACTAAACTAGTCATACTTAATAACATTATCACGCATCTCACTCTTTCTAATGAACATGTCTGTTGGTGAAAATGGGACAAATAGAAAGGCTACAGCATCAGTCAGTCAATATTATTGGCTCTTCTTCTCTTCACTTTCGTCATCACTGTATTTATTTGGTGTTTCACCTGGCTTCAGGAGACGACCAACAATGTCGTATTTTTCTAGAAAAAAGAAAAGGAAATGTAAATTGCTATGAAATAAACATGTTTAGGCTGTTGAAACCTTCTAAGGCAATGCTTGGCAACAGCTATTGCCCAAAGTCGTTGTTTTCTTTTTGGTAAACCTTTTAGATCACTAAGGACCATAGCAGACTACTGTACAGGCCTTTCCTTTGGATACAGTCGAGTCTATCATTGATATTTCTTGCATAATATTAAAGGAGTATTTCCAATCAGTGTATGAAGTATTCAAGCATAAAAATAATAATCCCAACGCATTCTATACTGATTTTGATGCAAAAGATAATAATATTTTTCACTATTTAATTACAATAATTTATAATAAGACCAATGTTTCAAACAATTGCCGTTAACACTTGGACAATCGGACCCAAAGTTCATAAGATGATTACAATGTTTCATAATAATAAAGTGATATTATCTAATTCTATTCTTACATGATACCAGTATCTATCAGCTATGAGTATTTCAAACAAGTCTGTAAATATCAATATAATATGTGTTTATTTATCATTTGCAATTTATAACTAATATGCTAAGTATTCCCAAATTTTCCTTAACTTTGAAAAATAAAGGACACTATCTAACTAGCATCCTAGTGTCAACTATTAGTCACGCGACAATAGCCCTTTGTACATGGTAGCAGGTAGCAGGGAAGACTTCCGACTTTACGAAAGATCCATAGGGATAAATATCTTACCTTTGAACTGATCTTCCCATTCCTTAGCCGAAGCCACCTCGTCAGGGCTCAGATCACTGACGTCATCATACTCCAAGTCGGAAGCTGCCACTTGTCCTGTGGCCAACCCTCGGGTCGCGTCCTTACCGGCAAACGCGGAGTAAGGTCCGCCTGAAACAAAGAATAGTTGAATTAAATAAGTATAATTAATTTACGGGATAATTTATCTTACGGAATTTAAAATATGAACAAATTTGCCTTATTTCCTTTTAAAGACAATTCTTTGTATTAATGAAAAGGAGTCAGGAGTGGAATGACCAGTAATCCTTCTTACCCTTTTTACGTACTTCAATTGAATAATTTGTCAATAGATAAAAAAATGCCATTTATATGAAATTGATTTTAAGTAGTGGCCAACCCTGATGTTGGATTTTTGGACCACATAAAGGTCTCCATCATGGCCTTTCAACTGCAACATCCAAAACCAAACAATTTAGTCCACAGTAATAAATGTAGCAGTAATCATAATATTATTAACCTATTTTAATAATACGAGCTTTGTTGTGTGTATTAACTGTAACAATTATTACGTGCATTTATTATACTGTCTAAACTTGCAACATTAATTCAAATATTCCATTGCAGCAAAGAGATAAGGTATGTATTTTTATTTAGTGCTTTGTAAGTTATCCTTAAATATCAAAATAATGAAATGCAAAACAAAAAGCATGGAAATATTAATTTCTTTGCCAACATCAATTAAATAAATATTTTCTAAAAAATATTTCATCGAACGTTTCTAAAAGTAGAACTTTATTTTCCAATGTTCGTTTTCTGAACGCTACTTGCAACTGAAAATAAACTTTCATTCGTTTTGTTTCACTAAGATTACAGAACTGTTGTTTGGTTGCAAAAAGAATAATATGTTTTGTACAGTAATAGCATACTAATGTCCTGTGGCGTAGAATAAGGTATAAACAGCAGAAGGACTGTATCCCCCTTACATTAAAATAGCTATGTCTCCCACTACGTTTGTCTTATACTGAAATAATTTTAGGAATGTTTACAACGAGAGTAAAATCGAGGTAGATTGTTTATAATCATTTTAAAATCATTCATATTTTATTTTATTAGACTTGTAACAAAAATATTTGGTTGATATAATATATATTTAATTATGTTCTAAGTTTAATGTATAATTTGTTTTTTAACTTGTAACCAACTTACCTATATTGTTTTAATACAAAACTGTGTTAAGAATTATATTTTTAACTATAGACTAACAGATTCAGGAATATTTGAAATCTTTTTGTCTGTATAGTTAACAAACTCTACATCAGTGGTAAAGTAAAATATTTCCTTGGGACAGATAGGCCTAAAACTCAATTCACTGCTTCCCCTAAATTGAAAATCTTGAGCAGTATTTTTTCAACACTGCGTAGGTTTATGTTTACTTCTATACACGAATATACAAATACATCAGCTAGTTTACTAGTAACGCGATAGTTACACGTGTCAAATTACTCGCTCGCTTGTATTCTACTGAACTAGCTGGCTTGCAGCGTGTAAACTTGCTTTACTTAAACGAGGTCTTAATACCTTGTAGTCATTATTCGATGACTAGTCTATAAGTAACAAAATAATTTTCTAAGAAATGATTTGATTGAGTCTTGGTGAATTACCTAGAATCTTTTCATATTATTATTTATGACTTTCAAACGAGGGTACAATCATGTGTTATTACTATACTATTAATTCTCATAAATTTTAGGTCAAACTATTTATTAATTTCCAAATTCTGATTGTTGATGAATGAAACGATTAATTTGTATCGAATCTTATTGAGGACAAACTAATTGATCCAATTTAAACTCTTTTACTTCATTGAAAGTGCTGTCTGACAATTGACTATTCCTATGCATTTGATATTGTACTTTTATCTAAAGTCTTCTTCTTCTTCATCGAGTGGATGGTCAACCTGACCAATCCTGATGTCAGAGTTAGTGAGCCGCCAAAGACCTCTGACATGGCTCACGTGACGACTACTATCCGTAGAAAGTAACCGGGACCGACGGCTTAACGTGCCCTCCGAAGCACGGAATCATTTTACTTTTCGGGCAATCAGGTGATTCAGCCTGCAATGCCCTAACCAAACGAGGGCAGTCTCACAAAGAGATTTTTGTGAGATATTGTCCCAACCGGGAATCGAACCCGGAACCTCCAGATCGTGAGCCGAGCGCTCAAACCACAAGACCACAGAGGCTGTTAAGTTAAGTTAAGGCTGTTTATCTAAAGTAATAATATAACAAAGCTGAGTTTGATTTTTTGATTGTTTTCGGTCGTTTCGAAAATAATCAAGAACTACCACTTCTATTCCAATAACTTAATAAGCTACTTAATATCCCTTTTCACGGAAACCAGCTCAACGCGGTTAAAACCGTGAGGGCTCTGCCAATGTCTACAATAGTCATTACAACGTCTTAATTATGATAATTACAAATAGAACAATATTCAACCAAGGTCTTCACCGAAAAGTTAGTGAAGGAACAAAAACTTCACGCTTAAACTCATATTATTATCTTGCGACTGCTTAAATTGGTCACCTTGAATAATATAATATTTAGAATAGGTTTGGAACAATATTCATACACATATTTTTGGGACCAGACTGACCATCACACCACCCTGTCACACTAGTATGGTGGTTAGGAATTCTATTTCTTAACTGTCCCACCGACAAAAGAAGATCGAGAAAATACGATAATATCAAGTAGGTATGTTTAATATTTTAATCAAAACATAGTTAAAAAAAATAACCCTAACCTACCGAATAGTACCTACGCCCGCGGGCTGAATTGATAAGTGGCCAGTTATCAAGGACTTAAATTAGGTTAAGAAAACAATAGAAAAACTGCAAGGAAATATTAACTGTCACACTAGTGGGACAGTTAAGAAATAGAATTCCTAACCACCACACTAGTGTGACAGGGTGGTGTGATGGTCAGTCTGGCCCAATATTTTTCACGTCGACAATAAGTTGCAATATTATAAAGATATTTAATGTTATTTTTTCAACAATCGCTGAAGACACTTGCACCGTGGCGTGGGCATTAATATTTTTCTAACTTTGACTATGAAGTATATACGAAAATGTTCTATTGTTTTTGGTCTTTTGGTAGACCATGTCGGAGGCCTTAAGGCGGCCTATAAACTCCGACATCAGGATTGACCACTAACCTTCTCGTACTTTGGTCTTTTTTCCCGAATCTTCCTGTCTCTTCCAATGAAGTATACAGACAACAGCGCAACAATAGCACCAGAATGTAAACACAGTTGCAAAGGAATGCCGTAATAGATACTGTTATAGTAATCAGACCGCGTGTGGTTACAATTTACTCCTATGGTTTTATAATTATCTTGCTATACTTAGAAACGTTGATTTCATGTTGGCCTAATTTTCATACATTACATTTCCAAATTCACTCATTGACCATCTCCTAAGGAATTATTTGTCGATTCTGATAACGTAAACTATAGTACTAAAATAGCTAGCCACGACCACGCCACATTACTCTTTTGTACTGAGATTTTGAGTTGAATTGAAAAAATTCAAAGTATTTTTAACCCATTGGTAGTAGATGGCTATCAAATACAATAATAATAATTATAATCTAATCGGTAGTAGTTTTAATAAACAAAAAAATAATAATCAAACTCTTTAGCCGCATTATATTAATCGAGATTTATTTTATTCAGATGTGAACATGGTATATAAGTATCGTAGTTAATAAAAATAACATTTCAGACAACTTTTCAGAACCTATTAAGCTTTAAATAGAGGAAACTTAATAAGTTTCCGCGGTAATATTCATATTAATTTAAACTAAATTATATCTAATTTGTAACGTTGTTTGTTCCGGAAACCAGGAAAATGAATCTACCTATTTGATTATATTTCCTGGAAAAAGATTGGATTTAATTTGGGAATCTACGAGTGGATCAAAGAAAATGAACAATTTGAATGATGAAATAAATTAATTTGAAGAAATCATATCGATTTTTATTACAAATTAAGTAACAGATCTTGCAGCTCTTACTCCAGACAGTATTTTTGTCTATAATATTGATAACATATGAAAGAACGCACACTAGAGACAAGATGTCTAACCGACTTCATCGCTTGTCACAGACGTTTTCTGTCGGACTAAAGAATTGTACTCTTTTTTCTCCTAATAATTCAATCAACTGCTATCACATTGATTTTAGACATACTTGGCTACATCGAACAAAGCCGTTTTAAACTGTCTAGGATTTTTAATAGAAACTATGTTTGCGAATACTCTTCGCTCTTAATTTACATTTTTAACTGCTACTTTATGGAACCGTGGTTACCGAAGACTGTCTTAAGATTTCGTTAAAAGATACTCGTACATACCTCCAGCATTGTTGAAACATAATAGAGGAATGTCTTAGAAATCATTATTTCAATATCATCGTGACGCATGCGATCATTATCAATGATTTAGATTATTGAATGAATAGCTATTTGTGGCTACACAAACACACATTTGTTATCGTATTCGATATTGTTATCAGTGAGTCAATACAACCAGTGAACTCAAAGCTATATCAATTTTGGCGTAGTTTGATTTTAAATTTGTCTTATTTATATCAAGCATACAAGCTACAAATCAACTTTAAACACAGTTTTGATATACCTATTCGCATGAGGTGTGACGTTCGCTTACCAGTTTACTTCTTGCAGCTTGTAAAGTTGCTCTTTGTCAATAACTATCGTACAGCATTGACACTAGATGTATGAGTAACCGCTACCTTAAAATCATTTTTATAATGTCTCCAACAGCACGACTAACAAATTATTACAATAACGTCACCCACTAACTATGTATGTTGTGGTAATTTTAAGAAGTTATTTGTGGCTTTGGCGTATTAAATTGATGTTAAGCAACGTTCGTGGACGAGCGATTCAATGGGCCAATCTCATTTACATATTATTCGATCGAAAGTATGTCTAAGTATTGGTCCCGTTATTTTAATATATAATAATATAGTCTGTTTTGGAGGCCTCGCGGCTAAATGCAGCTTATATTTTTCTATGATCATGATTCTGATCAGTTAAAGTATTTAATTTCAAAAGTAGAGTACTCAAATCTCGTTCGTTTATTTCAAAGACCATGCTGTTTACACTAAATCTTGTTAATTTCAACTATGATAACTTAATTACCACTTTTTTTGCAAATCGATTAACAATGGGCCTTTTTTATACCGATAGAGTTTTTGAAATTTTGTGTCGAAATGAAAAAAAATGAAATCGTGTTTATAAACTAATTTCAAATTAGTTTATAAACACGAATACTTTAAGATCCACTTCTTTTTTTGAAGCCAGTTAAAAAAGTTATTCCATAACCTTCTACACTAATCTAAGTAGAGAACAATTTTATGTGATCATACAGGGAAACAATTCGATAGCTTATGCAACGAGCGAAGTATAAAACTTCTTGTTAATACCGTTGTTCTATCAGAGTACTTGGCTTGTCATTGTATGATGAATTACATCGATAACATCGTTACGTTCACGTACATCGACAACTCTACACCACACACTCAACCGAAGTTACGAACTAAACATTCTATGTACTTGGATATACACCTCTCTATCTAAACACGAAGAAGGAACGAGAAGGTAGATTAATGTAACACGACGCTTGAAGGCCCCTTGTTTATACGACTTAACTTTACTTCTTATGTTAATTCTTTTGAATCGCTAAAATATATTAATTTGTTGTCTAAAGAAAATTCTGGAACGCACGACACTTAATTTGAAGTGTAAAATATTCCTTTTGATTTTTAGGTTATTACAAAACTGATTTACGCTCTATAATTAAATCTTTTTATAACTTATCTCAGAGGCAATTAAAGTAAACCTTGCTAGGTAATTATTCGAATAACGTATTCCTAAGGCGTATTTTAGTGACCTTTGAACGCGTACAAAATACCGGCTACTGAGATATAACCCGACAAAATGTGAAAGCACTTACCTGGTCCGTAAAATCTCTTTCCTTTGGTGACATCGAAAATTATACCGTTTACAGCTAACAACACTCTGCCGTCGGCCTGAGTACCATCAAAGTTTTTTAGCTCAGCAACTGTCATATCCTTCCTTATTTTAGGGAGCCTGGGAGGCGGTGCTGGGAGTGTGTCTGGTGCGAAATTGGCCTTTATGATCTTGTAGATAAGGAACACTATAACTCCTATGAGCACGAGGTTTAAAGGGCTGGTTAATTCGTCCCAGAATGTGGCAGAGTCGTCAGCCATCTTTATTTTTTACGTCCGTGAGTCTCGAACGCGGTATGTAGACTGAGTTGCGTTATCATTGTAAAGTATTGTTTAAGGTCAACCCGTCGATCGTTCGTTATATTCTGTCATATTAAATCAGATAATTAAAAACTGATGGTAATAGTTATGAAGTAGATTAGAGTTGTTATTGTAAATATCGTTTTTTTCATTGATCAATATTCCGATTTTTTATGCAATTTTCATAAAGATGAAGCATGAAAAATTATATAGGTACCAATGTTGTATGTAACCCGATTGTATATTTAATATTACTTATATTATTTTATACCTATTCACTAAAATAGTTACAAATATTTTCAAAAAACTTGATATGTACATTTTATTTGTAGGTAATATTAATTTGGTAATATTAATATTCCATACAAAGACCCTCATTAAAATACTAATGAGAGTATCAAATTACCATTCATGTAATGATTAAATAATCTATCTATTTAATTTTGAAACACGTTTATTTGAAATCCACTCAACGCCTGAATTTTAAATTTGGGCAATACTTCAAAACGATGAAAAGAGAGACTTAAAGTCAAGGAACCATTCAAGTTGTAGAGCAAAATTTAAGTCAAGTTAACATTGGTAGAGTAAGTGGTAGAGACAGAAGTTAGAGTAAATACGATCTTGAATAATACTGACATTGATAGCTCTACCAATAAAACATTTGTTTACATTGATAGAGCAAAGGTAAATAATAAATAAATAAATATACCTGGACAAATTCACACACGGTTAATTAGACCCAAAGTAAGCTCTAAGCTTGTGTTATAGAATCTAATTAACTGGTACTACTACATATACATACACAAATACTTTATAAGATTATATAATTGACACCCAGACGTCGTCGCCAACAACTATGTCTGCACATATTGTTGACTCCGGGCGGGAATCGAACCCGCAACCCCCGACACAGTAAGCGCTCTCACTGCCACTGTGCCAACGGGCTTGTCAAAGGTAGAGTACTAACTCTTCTTACAAACTCTACCACTGAACTGTAACTAAGTATAAGACCATAAAGTAATTAAATTCGAGTAGGTTAGTGGCCAATCGGAGTTTTTAGACCGCCTAAAGGCCTCCGACATGGTCTAACGATTGAAACAGCCGGGACGACAATTTAACGTGCCCTCCGAAGCACGGTAGCGCTCAGATAGAAATGCCACTATCGGCCACCCATCCAAGTAGGGGTCAATCAAGCCACAAAATCAACTTTGACTGTATTTTTTGCATCATTGTTAAGAACCCGAGGTCAATGCATCAAAGAATAGAGGAATTATAGGTAGCCTGAAGTAGAGACCTAAATGGGATTAGTTTGCGACGGGTCGTTTATGTAAGTGTCGTAAAAATTACTCCTTACCAAAACCAGTGAGATACTCGTATTACAATCTATCATGTATCTATCAATCATTTTGACATATTAGGCACAGTGTCTAGCATTCTGACTATTATGTATTTAGCTCAACCTTGCAAAACTTTGCCTAAAAAGTTACTAGAAGTAGTTATAGGAGATTCGCTCACATACCACTATCCTAAATTATACAAAATTTATTGCCACAAAAAATAAGGAAAAGACATAATTATGTTCTTAAAATTTTAAAATAATGTAGCAATAGAAGCCTCATATTTTAAATGCAAACTTTGATGAAGATGTATGAATGTAGGTAGGTCTGGATGTCTTCTAACGGAAAACTACGGAATACTTCACAGAGACAAATTAGAGTCATCCTGAGATTTTTACTACGCGGGTGAAACCACGGGCACTGCTAGTGTAATTATGCCACGTTCGTTCTTACGCAACATTTAAATATTTCGGTTGTCTGTGAAAGCCGCCATGCAACAAACGTAGACACATATCTATATCTATAATCTATTTCTTTTGGATTGGCACAAATCGTGGTTAAATGTCGTCAATTTTCCAGCCGAAGACGATTGCTTCTGAAGAGGAAAAAGGTTTACAGATAGGGTAATAATGAAATAAAATTACTAATCCAACAGACTGCCAACCAACTGCCAATCCAAAAGAAATAGAGTATACCTATCTATACGAAAGCAATACGTAGTAAAAACGATAAATACAATAAACTCCTATTTTTATACCAAAGGGTTTAAAACCACAAGAACCTCAATTACATAACAGCTAAATTACCCACTTACCGACTTAAAACCAAAGTATTAAAACATAATATTGAGTAAAAATAAAAATAAAATTCTGGAACATTGTGTTTCAATTATATCACTCTCATGAGCATTGAAACAGATTTAAGTACGAATCTGACAGAACGATTAAATTCTTTCATATGTAAAGACTTGCTTTAAATGGAATATTTTAAATCATTTTTACCGGATACTATTGTAAAGCCGAGAATTAACTAGAGGCAGACTCAGGTTGAGCAGCCTCAACTTGAGGCAAACTGCCCATTTTGAGTAGCCTTAGGTGTCATGCTGAGGCAGTCTCTACTCACGCGGTTTCGGCGCGAGGCAGCTCAGACAACCCTAGGCAGCATCTATATATCTTCTCTTCATTTAGAAGAAGAAAGAGAGGTGTTAAGAAATTAGAAAAAAGAAAACATAACCTCTATCTTGGTTAGTAACTTAGCTTCTACTGGGTTACCCATAACCTCTTCAAAGTTACTTCGTTTATTAGCACCTTTATTTTAACAAAACATGTAATTCTATTCAGCATTGACCCAAAATGTTTCAAATCAGAACCAAATGAGTATACTTCAGTTCAGTATTCATAAAGTTCATGATATTTAAATCATGGAACCAACGTCAACAGACAACGGATATGTTAATGAAACGAATGATATTGAACTCTACATGAATACTTACATTTGCTACTGATCTAAAAAAATTTTTATGTTTAAAAAAAATAGACCCAACCCATGTTTTGAAATCTATAAAGAAGCGATGTTTCCATGGCTTCGACTCAAAGGAAATTCGACTCTATTGTTCATTAACATTGACATAGTCTAAAACTAAACAATGAGCCTTACTTTCATA
Organism: Cyclophora albipunctata; assembly: GCA_963082685.1. Taxonomy (NCBI): domain Eukaryota; kingdom Metazoa; phylum Arthropoda; class Insecta; order Lepidoptera; family Geometridae; genus Cyclophora; species Cyclophora albipunctata. The sequence continues at coordinate 11,557,338 of OY720114.1, read as the reverse complement.
CATTTTAGGTTTATAATGTCATAGTATACCTTTCATGTGTGAGATGGATAGACGGTGTGCAGAAAAATATTACGGGGATGCTATGGTACAGCGACGACGACTCGCGATTTGCTTGAAAGAGAAACAGAATCTTCATTCTAATATGATGCTATTTCTACTTTTTTCTTTTGGACCTTAGACTTTTTTCTATTATATTTCTTTCGCAGATGTTGATTTTGACTTTTAGATTATTTGCCAAAATATGTACGTGTGTACGATACTTATACTTCCTATCCAATTGTGACTACTGTACAATGATCTTTAAAGTACCTAAGAGCATTAAGTCAATACAATTTATAAATGAGAAACAATACATTTCATTAATATGAAACACATCCAATTTTTATGAAGCAGAAAATGAGTACAGTCAGGGCAAAAAGTGTGTTTTAAATAAATAAAAAATTGTTTATTGCCATTAGAAGAAAATATTACACTTGAGCTTAGAACAAAACAAAACAAAATACATACTAGAATAAATAAAAATAAAAATGAGAGGTGTCAAGGGACACCCGAATGGAACGAAGTTTATTTATTATCAACAAAAATAATCGTCGCGACACCACACTGTTCAATGCGAAATAGAAAGACGAAACGAAAATATCTACCTTGCTTTCTATTAGAGGGAGAGAGAAACAGACAGAGAAGTTTTAATCAGAGAGTTTTAATCGAATGTGTCAGAGTTTTGAAAATAAGTTGAAGAAAGACTCTCGTATATCTTTGAACCTTAATTTAGAGATAATTTTAAGCGTCTTTGTTTACTATTGGTGAAGTTACAACATATTTTTCGTAGCTTTACAATATTCATCATACTATGAGATACGAGTATGAGTATGAGTGTTAGACATAAAACATAAGACTGAATGAAATATTGTGTCAACAATTAAAATATAATATAACAATACCTACTACCTCGACAGTACTTCAATCGATGGAAACCGATGTCGGTGTGTACAAACTTTTATTTTAATTGAGCGAGTGAAATGCTTTTCAATGTATGCAATGGGCCGTAAAAGCTCATTAGGTTTCAATGGAACAATTAAATATTACCTATAATTATGTTTTAATTTAAATAGTTAGTATTTTGATTTAAAAGAAACTGGTGATTTTGTAAATAAAAATAGTAGTTACTTAAATTCAATACATCCGTAGAGTCGTTCTCTCCGTTAGATTTTCTTCATCTTATTTAAATGAAAGGAATCCATGCACTGATACGTTATCAAGTATCAATAGTGGGGGGACATTCTATGTTATTTCATAATAATTTGTAAACGTTACAACGTGGTAGGAACTTCGGGATAAATAGCAGCAAGACCCTATACATCACGAACCGTTTTATTGGTGAAAATCATATGAAAATCCGTTAAAACTAACTAATATTATTTTATTGTATCCCGAAATTCTCGCGGGAACTGTTACAACGCGAGTAACACCGCGGCGCGCGGCTAGTATTTTTTAAAGCCATACGAAGGTGTGGACTGTGGATAGATACTTCGTTTAATAATTTGTATTATATTTTTAATCGAATAACACACAAAGCAAACAAGTTACCTATTCAAAACATTGATACAAAATAGATTGAAGCGCCAACCTTGTTAATTGAAGTAGAACTTTAAATATTACAAAGCAATTCCGAATTGTCGCATCCAGTATTCACACTTTACTGTTTCAAATCAAACCTGTGCTTAGTTTATGTGACGTGAATTTATTAGTTGGGTTGGGGAATAATATTACCTACACATCCCAAAGAACTCTTTTTCGATGGAAATTTATATACAAATATTATAAATCTGAAGAGTTTGGTATATTGTTTGTTCGAACACGTTTTTTTTATTTAACCTGTTGTGTCCCACTGTTGGGCAAAGATGTCCCCCAATTCTTTTACACCTGGATCTATTTTTCATTTTTTCTTTAATCTCGAAAATCACCAATCTGATTTTGTTATTCATTGGCTATTTTTCACCCCGAACTCCAACGGAAATGGACACAACGCGGGTGAAACAGCTAAGCGCTACTACTTGAGGAATATATTTGGAAAAGATTACAGGAAAGTGCAGATTAGTAGATCGTCAGTATTAGTTACTGTACCAATTTCAATTAACTTAGTGTCAATTTGAAGGACAGCGGTTAGTAATAGCGCTTGCCATCTCAAGGGTTTACGTATTCAATTCCCACTCGAAGACAAAATTAGCCAAACTAGCGAGCGAGTGTCTCTCTCTCTCTGTCTTCCTCGCTATGTGTCCCACATGGAGGTAGGGTCAGTCTTCGTCTCCTCCACTTCGCTCTATCGCTAACGTCGTCATCGAAAATCTTGCACTGAACCATATCCTTGGACACTACATCCGTCCACCTTATCTGATAATAATAATTGCTACTTTAACAATGATTAGTCGAGCGAGCGAGCGAGTGTGCGAGTAATACTCGTTTTATTGAACTTGCAGGCGGCAACAATCTCAATGCTCCGTTAATAGCACCCGAGAACTACTAACGTCGCGATATCTTAAAGTTAAACTTATAATTTAAGATGTCAGTGAGACAGTAAGTGCATCCTAACTGTATTTTGGAACATGTTCCACAATGTGGAGTAACTCGGCGCTGGAGTTGGTGAGTTCTAAATTCTGAATGTTTTAATGCACCCGCCAGAATTTCTGTTTAAATAGTATATTGTTTCCATTGGTGTACGGTATTTTGCCGTTCTGTCATTAGGGTTTGAATTAATCAATTGTTTATTTGTTCATAATTCACATAACTTTAATGATAATTTTTATGTTTATGTTTTTTTCTGTTGTGTTGACTTCCAATAAATGGACACTTGGTCATTGTCGACACGTCCATTAAAACTCATTGACGTAATTTTTCATATTTTACATGTCAAAATCAGATCTCTACTAGAGAAGCATTTGACGACTCTATGTACGGTAAGTCTCCCTTCAATACGAGATAATTTGATTCGTTCTTTAGATCAAGTGGGAAATGCTTCTCTTTGGCATTGCTTCTATACTATCAAAATGAATTGGAATGTGACATACTCGTACTGATATCTATGTGCCGATAACTTACTATTCATATACATTTTAATAGTAGGGAGGCTCTTGCGAAACAATTATTACTTGTTAATATGAGACTAAATATCTATTCTATATTAATGATCGCGTTATTGAAGCCGGATGCTTATTTAAAAGCCCACCGTCCAAATATTTATCCCGATATCAGCAAGAATACAATGGAAACCCACACTCGCATTTGAAATACGGTACCTATCTTATTTGCGTATGTGTGTGTACGTGTGTAATCGTGTAAGTTCGAGAAGTGTTTGCATTCAAGATAGCATTGCACAGATTACTAAGTAGTCTGTAAGGTGTTATGACTCTGTGTACTTGCACACTACCGCCACCTATCGCATAAACTAAACATGTATAAACATACCTCCCTTTGCATACTAAGGGGAACTAAGGCTCACCTTTATGTTTGAAGACCAGTTTCATTCACTGACTTGGGATTGACAAAGAATGTATTGTATGCTTTTGTGTGAGTCTCGAAGGGAAAGGATCAAATTACGCTCATGGCCACGGCTAGTTCACTAAGAATGTCCTTGGGGAGACAGTTTTTTAATATTTTATTATAGAGATTTTGGCTCGCTCTTTGGCACAGAAGTTTCACTGCTCCTTCTGTTTTGAGGTTGAGTGTTTATATATTATAACGCATAGTATTTATTGTCTTTAGATACATACAATGTAATAGAAAAAATCCCTCTACAGACCGAAAGCCTCTCACTGAAGATACTCGTATCAGTTGTGGAGGGAGGCGTCACACACGCTTGCAAACTGTAGTTTGACTGATCACATTCTTCTAAGTTTCTTTATAATCGAGCTGCTAATCTGTGACCCAGACAAGACATGCTCTTTTATCTGAAAACTTAGTATAATACTAGAACTTAGTGCCACAGTGTTAGGACTGGTAGTAATTGTAGTAGGAACAGTCTGAGGCCGGCGAAGTCTTTCTTCCGACGAAGATTTTTTCTTGTGTTTATTTAAATTAAAGTACTTGATCATTTATTTTCACTATTTTTGTTTTTATTATTATTATCCAGCCAGACCTCTAATGCAAATATTTACTTGATTTGCACGCAGTGACAATGATCACACATAATATCGCTACCAGCTTATTTAATAGATACTCGTATCTAATAATTTTTCTTAGCTCTCTGGGCCGACAGACAAAAGTGAACCGTCGCGGGCGCCCGCGGCGTGCGCACGCCACGGGCGCCCGCCACGTGTGGCTTCATACAAAAAACAAAAGTAAACCGTGGCGTGCGGCCTTCGCGTGCGCCCGTCGCGTGCTGTGTCATACAAAAGTGATCAGCCGAGTGCGCACGCCACATGCGCCGCATGCGCACGCGGCGGGCGCACGCTTAACGCAGTGTTGACCCTCAAGATCAATAAAAAATAATGATTTGCTTGTATCGTATCGAAACCTGGCCTACTGTGTTTCTTCACGCACTATGGCACTTATAAAACTAGAATTATCTACCGCTAAGTTTCATCTCAATTTTCCCTAGTTTGCCAAAAACCATTTTCATAAATTTTCGAATTTTTATATTATAATATTCTTCTAAGAGCCCCAGAATATCTTAATTTATCAGAAAAAGGTCTCAAAACTTGTGTTAGTTTATCTTCGTAAAGTTGAGCCTAGAAGTTCATCATTGATAAGTAAAAATGTATCCAGAAAATTTAAATGGATAGAATTATATTCTGAATTAATTTTGTTGGACTCTTTCATATGAACGCACAAATTGTGGAATGAACATTCATCATGCAAATAAAATGCTGTACCCATCTGTACCATAACTTAATAAAATTGCATCCATCCATCAAATTGAAACAACGCTTTCCATTTTATTAAAACTAAACTAAATTAAATAAAACGCAAGTCAAATTGAGACCCTTTTCATTTAAAATATCACAAGTATATTCCATCTTCAAAACATGTCCAGAAAATAAGCACACATTCAGACAACTTATGTTGAAAGACTGAACAACTTTGCATTTAAAAAATAAAATTTAAAAAGTGCATTTTATGAAAAACGTACGTTTGAACCTTTTGAAATTCGTCCGCAATTCATCTTCAATTTCATACAGCGAGCGTTCCCGCGAATCGTGAACGTTTTTACACCCGTCCTGACCTTAACGCCCTTTCTGCGAATTTTTCAACGTGGTTTTAAAGACAGCATTTATATGCTTCGTTGTAACAATGAAAAAAGTACAGAAGGAACAATGCTTAGCTAAACAAACTTTTCAAATTCTGATGAATTGTCAGAAATGAAACTAAGCTTCGTTGTTTTATAAGAAAGAAACGTGCAATTCCAAATCTTAGCAAAATATTTATAAGTGAACATTATTGTAAAATTTAATAAAAGCAAATCTAAATCTTCCCACCCGCTTCGTACACAGTGATGTCAATCGATTCCTTATTACGGTAATTAATGATTTTTTATTTGATTAATGGTATAAAAATAAAGTAAATTAATTACTAATTATCGATAGAATTGCTTTTATGAATCCCTACTTCTGAATATCATCCAAATAAAAATTTTCGTAATCTGTCTCAATTTTCACGACACCCTGAGCTGGTCCAGCACAATGCAAATTTGACTGAGTGGCGAAAGTGAATGTAAAAAACTCGAACGAACTCTTTCATTTATTTCTTTGATAAAGACAGAGTGGTTTCAAGTGTTGCAGCTGGATCCAATTGTTACAGCTCCTTCCGATTTGCATAGTTTGAGGTAATGCATTTCTCTTTGTTACTCTTGGAGGATAAACTGCAGCTGTTAATAAAATGCACGGGCTGAGCATTTGTCTTGGCATGTTTAACTGTTCCGGTATTTTCAATTGCAAGACCTTGTAGTGGACTAATAAGTATTACAGCTTTAGATAGCTAATATCAAATACTTTGGAGTACAAGGTATCCATAGTTTTGTCGTATCTCTTAAAACAAAACAGTTTTTTTTTTATTGACTTTACGTTTTAGAATATTTTATCATATCAGTATAACTACTACGAAGGATAATAGATTTTTTGGTAAAACAGTTTGTCTCAAATACTGTGATAGTCATGTATGGTTTTTATCTACGCTTAAAATTTATGGAAAAATTTAAGATTATCTGGAAATATTATGGTGGTCCACTTGGTGCACATGATTAATTACCCCTATATTCCTGAAAGTATATATGTTTACTCGTGTATGCTTGAATACTTCCGATTTTAAATATTAATAAAATAATCATAATTTTAATTAAGAGTTGAAGCAGCTATCCTTTTTCCTGTTCCTTTAATACGAAACGACGCAATCAAAAATTAAAAAGAACTTCAAGCTCAAACAAAAAGCCTTAAGATGACATAAAAAATATAAAACAAAAGTAACTTTAAAGAAGAGTGTATAAAGTTTACTTTGGAACTACGCGGCGGAAAAAATCTTTGGAACATTTAACTTTTTGTTAACACTTTTTTATATTTTTCTCGTTTCCATTGACCGTGAAGGCGGGCGAACTTCGGCGAGAGTCGAACTTTAAAGTATGCAAGTATTTTAACTATGCATGATTTCCTGGACTGCTTTAAGTACTAAAGTAGTGAAGAGCAATTTTAATACCGCGCCGTTTTTCAAAAGTTTATAATAAAGCACGTTTTTATGAGTTCAGATGATGCGAGTTCGTTTAATGTTGTTGCGTTACTTTGATGATGTTGTCATATATTAATGGGAAAAGTTTTAGGACATACATACTAGTACTTACGCTTCAATTATACTTCTGCGTTCACCTTAGCGCTTGCTATACTTGAGTCAATCTACTTTGGACTATGAACGTCGTCTTCACACTAGATTGCAAACACTTAATTAGTTGACAGTTGATGTCGCTCGCTTACACGTTTTTATTTGTTTTTATTATCGTTTCTATCTTTACTCACACTTCGTGCATTACATATTTATTAACCGACTTTAAAAAAGGAGGAGGTTTCTCAATTCGATCGTATGTATGTTTTTTTTATATGATGATGCTTTGCAGTATCACTCGCATCACTACATAGTATAAAATAAAGTCGTCTCTTTTTCGTGTCTGTCTGTCTGTTTGTCTGTCTGTATGCTTAAATCTTTAAAATTACGCAACGGATTTTGATGCGGTTTTTTGTAATAGGTAGAGTGATTCAAGAGGAAGGTTGTTATGTAAAAAAAATCCCGAAATTCCCACGGGAACGGGCACAACGCGGGTAAAACCGCGGGGCGCTGCTAGTTGAACATAAGATGAGGTTGAATTGATAAATATAATATGTATGCTATCAATAAATAAACTTATTAGTGAGATTTAAAAAGCCATTAATCCAATCGCGTGCGAATAAAAACAACTAGATACTTTTATTGCAACTACTTTTCTAAAGTACATTTATTTCTTCTCAACTTTTTGTATAAGTCTTGTTGTTTTGTAGAAGTGATTTACGAATGCACAGCTCTGGATAGCGACAGAGAAAAATCGTACTTTACACACCAAGAGCAAGGCAAAGGTATAGACAGACTTACCAATGTATTACAAGGTTTTTTTCAGTCAGTTTTCTTTACAGTATTTAAAAACACAATTTGATTGGTAACTAACTAGGTCGGAATATGGGGTAGCATAATAGCGGTAAAGGTGATAGGTATATAAAACGTTTACCGTTTGTTCTATTCCTCTGAACTCACGATCTCACTCAAACTACACGACGACACCTGTCCAATAGTAATGCAATATCTTTTACATCATTTATCTGTTCTTTTTATAAAATAAATCGTATTTAGAACAGAAAACAATTGTCTTGGCGCGTATCTTAGTTCTGCAGATACTAACTAGTACTAAAGTATGTAAGTTCGAGTCTAGGAGCCTAGTACGACACCGCACCCGTCTATCTTTTTACTCTATTCCCTTTTCGTCACATAATATCGACTTCAGATTGTAAAAACTTAATCGTCTTACAGATCGAAATGTTGGCCCCGGTTCCCGAAGGACACTCTCCGATGAAATTCAGAGCTATTTAAAATTTTAGACCTTTTTAAGTGTTTCGGTTTAAACGCGGCGATTTACGTCTTTGATATTTTACTTAACGAAAATTTTCGGATACTTTAGAAAGCAGTGTATTATCGAGTAAAAATCATGTTTCTAAGCCATTTTATAAGCACTGTGAAACTGAGTAAAAATCTTGTTTCATATCCATTTTTGCCCCACGCCTCGGTGGTCTAGTGGTATGTGTACTCTCCTGCCAAGTCTGAGGTCCTGGGTTCAATTCAACAGCTCGGGTTTGTGATCACCAACCCGTACTAGGCAAGCATGGTGATTATGCCTAATCCTCTTCACTGTACTGATATCTTCAGTGAGATGAGAGGCTTTGCCCAGCTGTAGGATATTCCAGGTGATATTACAGACGATATTACAGGCGATATTACAGACGATTACAGTAAGTTAATCGCCGCGAGCAACATTCGGTGATCGCTACAGTGTAAAAATACGGTATTTGGCGCATTCGGGGATTGACTGCAAGCATCAAATTATTATGTGTTGACAGTAGGTGAAGATGACGTGACGGCTGAAGTAGAACTCAAACAAGATCAGCCAACGCATTGAGGGAATGTAGTACTGTATGAGGCATAAGGCTATTAAACATTCCCTCTGAAATAAGAAAATATGTTTGTAATTAATTGATATTTCACTCAATATTCTCGATACAATTTACAACTTTCATTCGAATCTGTTCAAAATTAGTTTAAACGTACTCACACAGGTTTTTTCGTGTTATTACTTGCTTTATTAACTTTCTAACACGAAAAAACCTGTGTGAGTACCTACGTTTAAACTATGTGTTCAAATCGTGTAAGTTTAAAAAAGACTATTGTTCAAAATTAGTACTTTATTTTCGCGTTAATTTTTTACGACTATTTAATAAATCTCATAGAATCTAATCAAAAACTGATTTTGATATAAACAGACGAAATTAATCAAGTTAAAATACGGTACCAGTATAGTAAACATTGCCTGTTATTATTTCATGAACTGTAATAAATAATTTATGTTTAATATCGAGAGAATAAAGTTTAATTTGGTCATAACTTTTTTATTAATACGGGGCGTGTATTGAAATATCTCATTTATTTAAGTGTTAAAATATAACGTTGACGGTTACATTTTAGCCGGGATACTATGATACGTGATCTTTTAACGAAATCGAAAAAGTATGAGACCCTAATGTCCCACTGCTGGGCTAAAGCCTCTTATCTAACCGGAGATCTCAGTACAGTGAGGTGGATTCACCACGCTTGCACACTGTCAAAATTTATATTAAAAGCACCACAGGCGCACATTCCAGCAGTAGGTTATTTGGCTTGTGTGGAATTACCACCGCAAAAACTCCCCCAATACCTCTTACCAGAACTTCCGTTCTATGTATTAATGAAAGAGTTTTTACGGTTTGTTTAATTGGAACCAAATAATTATGCTGTCTATTTTAGCTTATCAACTAATAAATATAAGGGACAAACAATGTAGGTCTATACGTATTTGTGTGATTATTGTATACCGAAAACAAGTTACATAAGTAACTTTCGAAACTAAATAAAAGTAAGGAAATTAATTAATACTCGATTACACCATACCGTCCAAAACATTTTGTCAAAATTTTAATTAAGCATTATAATTTATGGCGTGGTTTTCTTTAACTTTATGATTCTGTACGTAAGGTTTATAAATAAGCCTTTTGCTGAAACGATATTAAAACGTAGCCAAAATTAATTTCGACCACAATTTTTGATGGAGGGAACCCAACGGTGGTTAGTGGCTTCTGGTTACTTTAATATCAGCAAAATGAGAGACGGTGTAAGAAAAATGTTGCTATAATATTAGGAGTTTTTAGGAAGGGTAAACAAATTTGGAGGAAGCTTGTGATTTAAGGATTGGGAAGACTTTGGATGGTGATTGTTGTTTTAGATTTATTTGAATCTGTGTTTATGTCAAATATGTATAAAGTAAGTCTAGGCGAGATGGCGATATAAAAAAATAAGAGAAAGAATTACTTTTTCATTCCAAAAAAAAGTAATTAAGAAAACGTTTTCGCTTTCAAATCAAAATATCAAACGTCAAAAACTACAGTGGATAGCAAAAGATTCAGCCACCTTAAGCTATCTAAAGTAATAATATAATAAAGATTAGGCTTAAAGTTATATTATTTTTCATGCCAAAATTTCCATAGCAACGGGCACAACGCGGGTAAAACCACGGGGCGCTGCTTGTGTTAAATATGTTCATTCCATTCCCACCTCAAAGACAAAAATTATACATCTTTTTACGACAAGAATCAAAAACTTGTAAACCACATTACCGCCCAAAACACAAAACTACTATTCAACTCCCAAACTTTACTGAAAATGGTCGCAAAATTAAATGTTTAGAATATATCAAGCCATAACCCGGTACTTAAATATAATTATACTCAAAATCACGTGAAATTAGACGGCAATTACACACATGGGGCCAAATAAAGGCGTTGGGAAGCTAAACAGTTAATACAATTAACTAAATTCAAGGCACGAAGCGTTCTCCGGCACAAAATTCAATTAAAGTGATTAGTTTCGCCCTGCAACTATGTTTTGTACTAAAAGTATCGTGGTGAAAGTTTTTTGACACTATTTTAGACTTTAGTGTTTAAGTAATAAGGTGCAGGGAAAACGGTAGGCAAACAAATGGGAATGCCAATCACGTTGGAATAAGTTTCTGTTTCCTACCTGAATTTATCGGCCGATTGGGATAGGGTTCGCTCCTGTTTTATTATTGTTTGCATGTTGAGCTCTTATCGATATTCATTATATGAATAATCAAACAAATCTTCAAACAAGACCTAACGCCTGAAGGGAGAATATTTATCCAAACTGCCATTTTTCTAATCTTACCATGGACTTCTTTCTTACTATATATGTAAACCATTTAATAAATCTTACAGCTTACAGTCAATCCTATCTCCACAATGTTAAATAGAAAATCAATCTATGACATAATTTTTATGTAAATAAATGTCAAATTATGGCAGCTAAACGAACGCAGAAGAACCTTTTATAACACAGCTTTTCGCATTCAGTAGTTCAATTACTCTTTTCCTTGATTGAAGAGTATAAAAAGTAGAACATATAACATAAAGAAAACTACCCACAAGTTATATAACTAATAACTACGAGAGTGTATAACAAAATTGTAATAAACTTCTAGGGCCGTGGGCTCACTGTATTTGTTCAATGAAGAAAGCAATTGCCGTGATCGATGGACCGAGGAATTTCATAGGTAGAGGTTTACTCCGCGGTACACTGAGTAAATACACTAAATAAACTCAAGCCTAAATACTTGGAATATCTTGGTTAAGTTATTGCGAAAATGTTAAGGTAGTGGAGATTTGTCTGGGAATTTGGAAGATTGGTTTTAAAATTGGTTGAAAAAATTTATTTAAAAACAAATTGCATTGAGTTCATATTGCCTTTACACAATGATGTTGTGTTTTTTTCTGAAATGATGCTGGTCGCCGTCGCTTTCCTGCACCGTGGCAGCCCCTTGAGGTGAGTACTCATAGATATGTTAATATGGAGATTGTTTCCTCTACTAATGTAAAAGCACTGTTGAAATAGTGTTAATTATGTAGTAGTCTTTGCTTAAGCAAATTACTCATCAGTGTGACTAATCTTTATTAATTTGGGACCAATCCTGAAAGGGAAGTATATTTCTCATGTGTATGACTTTTAAAAATAGTAATAATAGTTGTAAATAATGTAACAATACAGCTGCAGTCTGCACGTTCCGTTACATCCAGTGCCGAATAAAACATTCATCACTGCGCTTATAACAGACAACGACAAGTGTATATTCTACTTTATACATTCATCTAAGAACTACTGGATAAACTTAGTACTTATTTTAAGCGAAAAAATTGAGCAAACTCAGTTCTTAGTAATTATTTTAAGCGAAAAAATTTAGCAAACTCAGTTCTTAGTAATTATTTTAAGCGAAAAAAAGCAAGTGATGTTTTAATGTAAAAATAGAAATATTAAATTTATTCGCACAAATGGCAACGTTTATAGAAACAACAAACATAGCGTATAAGTAAAGATAGATTATTTATTACTAGCAGCGCCCCGCGGTTTTACCCGCGTTGTGCCCGTTCCCGTGGGAATTTCGGGATTTTTTTTACATAAAAACCTTCCTCTTGAATCACTCTACCTATTACAAAAAACCGCATCAAAATCCGTTGCGTAATTTTAAAGATTTAAGCATACAGACAGACAAACAGACAGACAGACACGAAAAAGAGACGACTTTATTTTATACTATGTAGTGATGTACTTAAGATTGAACTGGCACAATATCCCAGCTATCAAGTTTACTAAGGATCAACTGAAAATCACTGCGCTTGCCTAAGATTGGTAATTTCTAACCGGGTTAGGTTCTTCAACCGTGAAAGATCAACAAACATCCATCCATCCTCGAAAATTTAATTATCATTGCTTGTGTTCATAAGTCATAACCAGTTTGATTTAGTTCACCTGCGAATAATTAATTACGGTACGAAGTATAATGAACTTAGACTGATAATTTTTTAATTATAACTAGCAGCGCCCCGCGGTTTTACCCGCGTTGTGCCCGTTCCCGTGGGAATTTCGGGATTTTTTTTACATAAAAACCTTCCTCTTGAATCACTCTACCTATTACAAAAAACCGCATCAAAATCCGTTGCGTAATTTTAAAGATTTAAGCATACAGACAGACAAACAGTGTGACAGACACGAAAAAGAGACGACTTTATTTTATACTATGTAGTGATAAAAAACTATTTTGCAACATAAGATAACGTAGGTCGTAGGTATATAAGAAACACTAGCTGTGCCCTGCGGTTTCACTCGTAGTGCCCATTCCAGTGGGACTTTCTCAGGCATTTAAAAAAATCTCTCCCTAAGAACCGTCCTAGTACTTCAGCTGTTCTCGAGATTTGCGCTTAGCAACACATTCAGCGATTAATTTTTAATTACTCGTACATGACACACAGTAAATTAGATCAAAAGTAAGCTTCTCTAAACTTTCATTATAGAATCCAACTACACCACTAATTAATATTATAATTACGTAATGTTTTGTAATTATTGAAACTATCTCTGCTTATTATTCACGAAAATATTATCACTCAGACGTTACAAAATCCCCAGTCATCTATTTTAAATCACATACTTGCATTTGTAAGTAAAATGTATGTATGTAATATATAGATTTTATAATCCACACCATACCACATCCAAACCTCGTAGGTCCACACGACTGGTCGCGTTGAAAACATCTATAAATCCGTGAAAGACGAAGTAAGACATCCAATTTTCTCTAAAGCCAGAGTCCACTTGAGATCTTTGTCGTGATGAATAGCGTTTTCAGGAAACAAATCTCTTTGTGTGTTACTGAAATGACCCTTCTTTATATTTACTTAACAAATACGTGCTGCGAGCTTTCTTCACTTTAAAGCTTTCGTTTCACTTGAAAGCTAGTCAATAGTAAATGGTAGCGTAACAATGTCCATTTTGTAGTTGGTTACGTTTGATATACATTTGTTTTTGTGTTAGAAACAAATGAACATATCCATTAACTGGTAAATGTCAACGAATATACAAAGCATAGACCAGCAGAGCCCTGTTTTTATTTATTTTTTTATTTATTTTATTTTATTTGGAAAATTTACAGCTAGGTACAAGATTATATACATGAAATAATGTTGAAGGCCAATTACAAATTTTCACTTATAGGTAGCTGTTTCTCCTATCAGGTACTCTCATAGAGTACCCGGGAGTAGCGCGTTCAAACAAACAAAATTCTCAGACATCTATTCAGATATAAAACTCTTTCGTTATAAATGTAGAATAGATGAAATAGAGAAGAGAATACACAAAGGTGGCTTGATTAACTTTCTGTTTAAAAAAATTATCATACACGAGTATCTGCGTGGGAATGTTATTATTTGATGTGGGTGTTGTAGTAATAAAAAAGTTTTTACTAAATAATCAATATTTATTTTTACATTGCTGTTAAAATAACTTTACCTAAATACTTATCAAAAGTAATTCAAAGTTATTTAAGTAAGTTCGACTCGGTTATTGGCCAACTCTGGTGTTGAAGACTTTAGACCACCTGCAGGATACAATATGGACTTATGATCCATAAATAGGGATTGACAATTTAACCTATATATAAATGATTGTAATGATCTGATAGAAAAAAAAAACCTCTAGCCGTGACCATTCATCCTAGTAATAACCGAGCTATAATAATAGTAGTCCTCCAGCCGATTTCGGCCACGGCGACCACTTCTACTCTTAGCTTCCACGTCTTGCATGTGCTCTAACATAACTCCCGTACAAGTTACTTAACAATCGCAATGAGATAACAAGTCAAACAACGTTTTGACATTTCTCTGCATAGAGTAGGTATGACAATATTGTCATTACATTGTTAAGGTTTTCATACGTATATGAAGATATTATGTATGTGTCGGAGATGGACGTATAATCAAGCTATAGAAGTTTAAGAGTAGTTTGTAAATTCAGCTGACTGATGGAATCTGTAGTGTTGACATTCCGTGACGTGAGTTCTACCTTCGTGGTGTAGTCTGTGGTATGAGAATAGACTATGTTAAGTCTGTGGTGTTACGCACTATGACAGTTGTTCGATAGAGGGATGTGAGCTTGTTCGGTGGTCTGTGGCAGTGAGTGAGTGAGTCTTTGATAGGTAAAGATGGGATTATTAGAGGTTATGGGAGGAATGGAGATGGTTGGATGGTGATTAGATTGGAAACGTAGATTGGAAGAATGAGGTGTTGACGACATCACGATCGTATTGCGAATCGAGTATAGAATTAGGAAAAGATATTCTATGGCGTGGACAGGACGACTATGGGGTGAAGGGAGGTCGTTTAGGTTCCATCAATTAATTGAATCTAGACGTATCCTAACTGTAATCTGTAATCCATGATGATCGTGTGTAAAATACAAGCAATGTCATTGTAATGAAGTCCTGTGAGTTATTATTTCAAGATCAAGACCTAGGAATCCTAAGATATCTGATGTTGTATTGACAGTATAATGCTCAAGCTTATCCTGATGTGACATGTCCCCGATATCAGAAGTGGGATAAATATCGCTGTTCCCCGACATATGTATAATTATACTATTATACTATTAGTCATAACTCGTGTATTGAGAAGACTAATTCTATTTTAAAGTATACATAGAAGGATAGGTAAAGGTAGGATTAGGGGCTTTGCATTCCTAATGCAAGTTATCAAATCTTGTCTTTCCAAAAAACCTAAGCTACACTAGTTCGTATTAGTTCAAACCCAAGAATTCCCGTAAAATAAACCGTTAAAAACACATTTACCGTTAGTTCGCTACAGAACTCCATTACTTGGTCTGTACATCTGTTTCGTGGAAAAAAGTAACATTTCACATTACCTACTAGAAGTGGTCGTTGCGAAAATATTTTCCCGGGCCAGAAATCCCGTGGGAACACGCAAATGTTCAATCCCGCGGACATGTTTCCGCATTTGACTCGACCCTGTTTCAACTGCATCCAAACTTATTTTATAGCTGCTAGTTTTTCTACAAAGCCTTTTAACTTTAGTTTTTGCTGTGCGTTCCTATTTCTGGCTGCTTTTTAAATTTTGCTGCACTTTTTAAACGCCGATCTGTGGTGCATGAACTTCGGGTATTACTTTGTGTGTGTTTTTTGTAACATAACCGTTGGCCTAGCTTGAAATTACAGTGAGGTGTTCATCGCTTGCAACTATGTTGACAGTTACAATTTGAAGTTAAACTGCCGCCCTCAGAGTCGCTAATGTTTCCTTAGGAGAGGTAAATGAGAGATTTTTAACATGTTCACACCTTCGATTACAATGTCGGTTAGACCATGTCAGCGGCCTTTGGGTGGTCTAAAAATGTTGATTCCAGTATTGACCACTAAACTATTTGAAATTAATGAATGAATAGTCTGAAAAGCATTAAATTAATAATTATATGGACACGCCCTTCCTATCCTCACGGGGTTCCAATTACTAAGCTACATCGTAAAATAAAGTCATTTGCTTTACGGTAACGGTTTTTGCGGCAAATTTTACGCGCGATTGGCCCTTTATGAGATTTCGATACGGTGTCATGTTAGGAATTTGGAGGAAGGAACAAATTGTTGAATGGGATCATATGTGTGACTTTATTAAAGTATTTAATAACTTGGCATTTAGGAATTCGTTTGAAGGTTTAACAACCGCCTTTATACTAAAAAACCAAACCATTCACCACGTCCAAATTCTTTTTATATTTCCAAATCGGCCGTCATCAAACATACTCATTTCTTCACGAGTATAGCGGGACATTGCTACGCTGACTACCGCCGCGTAGCGCGTACTATCGCGCTACGAACTTTTATATTGACCAACTAAATGTCTGGAACAGAGGACTATAGCTTTTTACTTCTTCTTTAACTAACCTTTTGTTTATCTGTTCTAAAAAAAATACTGAACACTTACGCTTAAAACCTATTTTGTGTTGATAGTACTTGAATAGGGTAACATTTTTGGATGTACACCAAAATAATCAAAATTCTCTGTATCGATTCTTTTCAAATTTACGTCACGTCCCCCATACTTAAGTACACGTCAAAATATACGAATGCCAAACGCGAAAGGGATCTCTCGATTAAAACAAATTACTTCCCGCGTTTGAAACGTCAATTGGACTGATAAAATAGGAATGATGCTTGAATAAAAACGTCACGAGTGATTTCGTCGGACAAAGCAGATTTTTCCGGTTAATCTCCGATTAATCCACCGCCAGATGTGATGTGATGAGGGTCTGAATGAGAGACAGCGCGATAATTGTGGTGTTATGATATCGTGGAGCGGTCAGTATGTGCCGCAAGTGGAGGCGAGGGCTGGGAAAAAGTAATAATATTTGAATAAAAAAATTACTAAAAGTTTGAAACAAAAAGGTTGTTATAATGGCTTTGGTATGGGAATCTAAGAAGTGTTCCAATTTTGAAATCAAACGGTTGAGGTGAACTAATTCCAAATTCAAATCCAAAATTTATCCTTTGCTTTGCTGAAGAAGCAAGCAAGTACATGATGTATTTAACATAACTTTTTATTGGAGGTTTTGTCTCACAATTTTATTGATATTAGTTCTTACAGCATTTTATATGGTCCTACTGCCACCGTATTCAGAAACGTCAGAGATAGTTTATGGGTAACGTAAATGACTATTGTTTTGAAAATAATTTGCGTAAAATAACGACAATTACTTAATTTTCGAGTTAGTAACTGTAATGGAAATCTCTGAAAACTTCAGAGTAAGCCAAGGTTAAATTAACAGGTGTATTCTTGTTGTGGAACTACTAACCTATTCAAGGTTACTTTTTAAGTAGAACTTCACCTTCAGGCCCAGTCTGGCGGATTATTTTTGAAACTTTAACCGAAAATCGAAGACTAAAGGTCACGTCCCGAGGTAGACAAGAACTTGACATAAATTCCGAGCTGAAACAATTTCCAAAGTGACAATGTTCGGCCGAGAGCCCCTCATCACATTGATTGATTGTAGCACAAAAAATATTTGTGTTCATTACTTATTAGGGTTCGGGCAGCGTGTATGTACAAAATGTATACTTACATATTTTGTTGTGTATTTAATTTAGCATGGTTACGAACGAACGGACGAACCAGAGTAAGTACAACATTTGAATTTAATTTTATATTCAGATAAATATTCTTATAATTAAGTCAAGTACCTATGGTTTTAGTGACAACGGTGGTTACAGCCTGTATATTATGAAATATACCCGGACAAATTCACACACGGTCAATTAGACCCAAAGTAAGTTCTAAGCTTGTATTATGGCATCTAACTCACTAATACTACTGCATATACATACACAAATTATTTATAAGAATATATAATTGAGACCCCAGAAGTCGTTGCTAACAACTATGTCTTCACATATTGTTGACTCCGGGCGGGAATCGAACCCGCAACCCCCGACACAGTAAGCGCTCTCACTGCCACTGTGCCAACGGTCTTGTCGTTACATTATAACCCATTTGAGTTAACTTTAACCCAAGTAATAACAATAATCCAATTCGCTTATTCATGATGTTTAAGGTTTTGTTAATCTGATTCTGTCGAAGACTTTCTTGCCTTCAAAACCGCCCCAAACGCCCTCCTGTTGCATTGGGACAACAGTATTTTAGTATCGATATCAAAAATATGATATTGATAATATATGTAAGTATTGTAATCCAATGAGTAG
Source organism: Cyclophora albipunctata (assembly GCA_963082685.1). NCBI lineage: Eukaryota > Metazoa > Arthropoda > Insecta > Lepidoptera > Geometridae > Cyclophora > Cyclophora albipunctata. Next base: position 11,538,926 of record OY720114.1, on the reverse strand, counting down.
TTGCTAAGATGCCGCGTCCAAACAAAAATAGTAGTCACTTGATTTTGATAGTAGTAGTAGTGGTCGCAGTTTCGGGTATTTCGGGATAAAATGTATCCCATGACTTATTCTGGTGTGAAAAGTTTTATCCAAAATCGTTCTGTAGTTTTTGCCTGAAAGAGTAACAATCATACATACATATTTCCTCACAATTTTCCGCATTTATATTATAGACAGATTAAAGTTGGAGTATTCAACGCATTTTAATTTACTTTCACACACGAATTGTACGACGTAGGAGCTAGTACCACTGTACTACAGGAAGGACATGTCACTGATTTAGTACACATTCAGCATTCTACGACATACCTCGCGTGCCTCGGTGTATCTTTATTTAGGGCCTTCTTAATCTATTTACTCTTGTCTGCTTAAATATTCCGTTTTATTGCTTTAAAGTAGAGAAAATGGTAATATCTCTAGAGAATTTGTGGGATAGAAATAATTTGATTATAGTTTTAGTAGCTAACATTTGTACTTTTAAAAGAACAAATAAGGTAAAATTATTATTACATTTTCTACTTGTTAAAACGTTTTTTTTTCTTTGTTACTAAATAAAGTAACTTTGCTAGACCAATCTATAATCTAAATGTTCACCAATAATGATAAACTTAAAACGCAATATTATTGTCTCAAACGTCAATAAATCAAACTGAGCTTAGCCTATCCAACTGAGCGTAAATCGCAAAGCCGTCTAAATAACAAAACTTTATAGAAACAGCGTTACCAAAATAAACCCCAGTGATAGAAATGGCATTAATGGCCACAGTTTGTGTATAAAGCACTAATAACCGCTTCGTTTGGCATAAAGCTGTTTGTTAACATAACGCAATAATAAGTAATATTATCCAACTCTCACGGTTACTGAAAACTTATTTCTTTTCAAGGTTTCTTTCTTTCAGCACTCACTGTAATGATACTAATTAATTCATTATCGTATCAATCAGTTGACGTAAGTTTGAGTGAGTTAGTTACTGCTTATCTTAGTGTCGGCTTAAACTTGTGTCGGAGATTTTAGGGTCAACACTGCGTGAAGCGTGCGCCCGCGGCGTGCGCACGCGGCGGGCGCACGCGGCGGTTCACTTTTGTATGACACCGCACGCTACGGTTCACTTTTATATGTAACCGCAGCGTGCGCACGCTTAACGGAGTGTCGGCTTAAACTTGATATTATCTAACGATTGAAATAACCGGGACCGATAGGAAATGACATTAATATTGATTAAAAAAATATGGTGAAGAATCTTCTAAGAAGAAATTCTTCTTCTCGAGTCAAGATCTGATCTGTAATTAAAATCTAATTCATGATCATGTATGACCTTGGAAGCGGCAGATAAAAGTGACCCCTATTGCAGCTTTTTCTTGGTCAAGGTTTTGTACGGCTGATATCAAAATGGAGATAATAACCCAGTCTGTGATTAATGATGTTATTTAGCTGGGATCATCCAAACAGTTCATGTCAAATGCTTAAATTTGGCCACACTAACTAATTCCATTATGTCTCTATTTCGTGTAAGAAACTGACAGCAAAGTTGCATCGTTCGTCCAAAGTTCAAACTTATACTAGTACTACTAATAACTAATACCATGTACTGTGAAGTAATAGACTTTAAGTTCAGAAAGTAAGTACTATTTCTATTGTCTATAAACTAGTTAAGTCAAAGTCAAAGTCAAAGTCAAAGTCAAAGTCAAATATTTTTATTCAGTTTTGGCCCCATAGAGGCTCTTTTGAACGTACCACGTCGTTAAAAAGGACTAAACGTTAATTTTCCTTTAAAAAAGAAAAAATGGTGAAACCTATTTTCTTAATTGAATTACCTAACAAGGTGTGTTAAAGAAAACACTGACACAAAAAAGTTTTTGTAACCTGAGTTTGTATGGCATTAATTAAGAGTAGTCAAAATTAAGTTACGTAAAATAGTATTTTTCAAACTTTCGCAATTTTACACATTATTAACGTATTACTATCACTGAAAATCACTTAAATTAGATATGCTTGATGGACACGTCTTAATGTAGTTAGAGAAATAGTGACTTCTAAAATCACTGTTAAAAAAATATTAAAATGTTTTCTTAGAAAAAAATAATAATATTGACTATGAGTACTAGGGTGTATTAACGAGTTTTACGTCTAGTAGAAGTATTGGTCAATACATTTATTGATTTAAAATATTTATTTAAGACTAGCAGCGCCCCGCGGTTTCACTCGCGTTGTGCCCGTTTTCCCATGGGCTATCTATTAAAATATTATATCTATCAAAAAAAGAGAAATTCAAATTGGACAAATAATTCTCGAAATTAGCTTGAACATACAAATAAACAAACTTAAAATTGTACCTCTTTATAATATTAGTATAGATATGCCAGACCCATTATCATCATTTATACATAATATAAAATGCTATATCTTGAATGACGCTGATCATAGGGACCTTAAACTTGGAAAGTGTGTATTTCGTAGTTAAAAGGATTTTCCAAAATTGTACTCCTTAATTAAAGGAGGGCGGAGGGAAAATTATCACCAAGTTAGAGTAGAGTCTTCAAAAACACATTGGCTACTTTTTATTCAAAAATCCCCACGGGAACGGGTACAGCCCAGGTGAAACTGTAGACGGTTCTAGTAGGTATAAATTGAATTCGATATCAACTTCAAATAACGGCCATTACAAGAGCTACCACCGAACTGTAGCTATAAATACGTACCTATTTATTATGAATTGAATTTGGGATATAGAACGTAAAACTGTGAATTCTCTGAGGTCCTTGCGTGGGCAGTGCCTCTTTCGTTAACAAAGTTCCAAGCAGAGGCCCACATTTAAAGTATGAACAAAAGTGGATCATGTTGTTATTTATTAACTTAACAGATTATGTGATGTTGTTTTTGTTATTGAATTTGTTTTGATATTTTTGTCTTCCTCGGTGGAAATTATGTTATCGAAATAACGGAAATTATTCTTCTCGGAATTGAGTTAAAAAAAATCATCCGTGGAGGTAGTAACTATAGCTTCGTTTCGTTGAATTTCTTTTTCAAACTAAAGTTTTGGGTCAACTCTTCCGAATATACAAATAATATTAAAAGTTCTCAATATCACAAAATCAAGGCACGAAAGACAATGAATTAAAGCCATTTTATGGTACTAAGTAATATATTAAAATAAAAAATCATGACACAAAATCTTCAAATACCCAAATACCTCTCAAATTAAGCAACTCTCAGTCCTTTACAATTTTGACAAAAAGTTGACAGAGACATAAGTAGATCTAATTTGAAAAGTATTTCAGAATTCAGGGTCAAAGTAACTCAAATTCGAATACTCCACTAATGAAGAAAAACAATAGGTTAAAAAACAAAAACATTACAATAAATCGTCCAAAACAAAACACTTGAACAACCTAATTCAGTCTTAAAACAATAAACAAAAAAAACATTCTTCATTTCAATATAATATCTCGGTTATTTTTCCTCGTAATTTGTAAACATTAGATAGTCATAAAGGTCCTTTCACAATCGAGCTCGGGGGGCCGATTGAAATGGGAGCGGGATATTCACGGGCATTCCTCACTAATTGCTCCCGTCCGATATGCAACGGCACGCAATAGAGACAATTTAATAAAAAGTATGAATATTGATGTCTATTTTGTTTCTTAAAAGGAATTGTTTGATTCTTATTTTTTGGGTTTTCTAAGTGGAATCGATTCTGTGAATGATTGAAGTGAAGTGAATTGATGCGATTCTGTAACAGTCTGTAAAGACTGTAGAGAAAGTTATTGGATATTTTACCTTGAGTTACTGATATTACTTTTTTGTTAACAAGTTTGTCTAAAATATTTTTTTCTGTAACGCTATCAGTTATTCGTACACAGCGTTGAAAATAGGAATCAAGATTGTTCCAAACATTTTATTACTAAATACGCATTAATTAATCAGTATCTAAACAATTTTAGATTATTCCACCGCCTAAAGAAAGACAATAATTCAAAAGAATCTACGTTGTTTATAAAGCCCGTAAGCAATATTCCAAGAACATCAAAATAAGTTTTCAAGTGATTTAGAAATATCAGACTTAATGACAATTTTTCGAAGAAATTGTACTAAGTAGTTATTAATGGTTAGAAATTCTAATGAACAAATGACACTAGTTGTTACATTTATCAATGCCTATACGTATCTTAATGTCTGCCTATGACCTAACCTAAATCGTTCAACCATTTTTTATAGCAGGAGCTCCATAGTGCTACGGGCTACGTGCTACGTGTTACTGCTACGACGGCTACAAGCGATTTTTTAGCCCTTACTTACTATCTATTATTTTTATGTCTTTTTTAAATCGCTATTCGCCGTCCTCTTAGCTGCATAGGGGCACATTCTAAACTAAGATAAACATTTTAAAATCAATTGATTTATTTTAATATTCTTACAGAAGCTATACTACTTTTTCTTCTTAAAACAAAACATTTTGTAGGTAAAAGTACTTCCAGCGTATTATTTTTTCGAGAAAGATTGGGTTCTCTAGCTTGCAGTGATGTTAGAACAGGGTCCTGATTTAGTGGTCCCACAGGCACTGGGGGTAACTCGACCGGCGGATAAGTAATAACTTCAGTATCATATTTTTATAACACTTTTTGTATCAGCGTTTTAAGTAAAAACGGTGATTTATGTATGACGAACGGCCATTTTTTGGAGTCGATATAAGTTTCTGTGATGCGGGTTGTGGTAGCGAATACATATTTATATATTCTTGTATTTCTGATGTCCGGTTAACATAATGGGGCAGCCACACATGCCGCTGGCTTTGCCGCCGGCTTAGCGCGGCGAGCGCGGCTTTCATACGACTTTCTTGCTTACCCGCTTAAAGTCAGCGGCAAGACGACTGTAAGCCGGTGGCAAAGCTGTTGACAGGTGTGGCGCCATTGAGCAATTTAACAAACTGCGAGTTCTGACAAATTCGTCAGTTACGTAACATGCCTAATTCAAACTTTTTCGTATTCGTATCCGGTTTTGATATTCGCCAACTTGCGGCACAGGATAAGGTCACAAGGATTGTAAACTCAGTCTAAGACTTAACTGCACGCCCAAACCTCCTCCACTTGAAGATATAAGTACATTGATGTAAAGACAATTACCAATCAGTTATAAAGCATGCCTAAATAATAAATTACAGTAACAAAGGATAACAACATTAATTCCGTACGTTGGTGTAATATCGTCAGTTTTCGACAGTCGCGGCCCACGCGCGCGAATCCTTGAATTTTTTATATTCAGTTACTGAGCCTAGCGTGCCGCTAATGAAAGATGTGCGAGCACCTTTATTTATTTTACGAAAATTATTTACTTATGTATTATGAAAATGAGGTTTTTTACTGGAAAAAAGGAAAAGATAACTCTCGAGTAATATAGTTATTGTCGGCCCCAGTTTTTTTATCTGTAAACATAATGGAGGGTTTGAAACAAAAACATCAGTTTTAGTTGGTTCAAACGTTAAAACATGTGGAAGGTATGAAAAAGAATACAAAAAAAATTAACACCCCAATTTCTAGTTCTATGTGCTAGTAAGCTCATCGCAATCGCTTACACTCTATCATCTCCCTTATAACGTTTACCAAAAACAGTTTCAATTTATAATTACATCAGACATCTTTAATAACATAGAGAAGCCATTTGATCAACCAAGTTCCTTAGCCCTACAAGATTCTTATCAACAAACTCTAAAAGAAGCAAACCTTTGTAATAGACTTCTTCGAAGGACCGAGCCAAGCTATATTATATAGGTAGGTACAAGTACCAACACTTAATCACAGATTACCAAGCAATTACCAAGAATCTCGACAAACCTCTCAAACATTTCCAACGAGATATTTTCTCGATTAGAGATAAACACTCGACAAATTAGACTTTAATTGTTTTTTGAACATCCGAAATTACTTCTATCTATTAAATTTCCTTTGTAGTGAAGGATCGGTCGTGAAGGCTGTCGGAGGCACTTGGTTGTTGAAAAATGGTACGAATAGAACAGCCGATAAATCACCTTTCACCACTCGGAGGCTGGGCGAGGATGACAAGAGGAAGTGTCACGATTTCACGTTACATTTTTATAATAGTTGCAACAAATTCTTGTCAGTTTAAGCATCTGTTGAGCACATTAAAGACGGATAGAGGAAGATATTGGGCGCGTATTTAATGATAGATGATATTTTTTCGATCAACTTAGAATCGAATTTTGTAGTCGACAATGACTTTGTTTGAATTAAGAGAGTTTACAAGCTACAAGATGACAAATTCTAAAGAAGCTACAAGATGACAAATTCTAAAGAAGCTACAAGATGACAAATTCTAAAGAAGCTACAAGATGACAAATTCTAAAGAAGCTACAAAATGACAAATTCTAAAGAAGCTACAAGATGACAAATTCTAAAGAAATATTAGAATTATGACACATAACACCTCAGTCTTCTATGACCATGGTTCCTGTAAAGGGGCCGAAACGTCAAAAGCGAAGTGTAAACGTAGGTTCAATTCAAAACTACACTTGAATTAAAAAAATTGGTACATTTTTTGTTATGCTTTACTTATGGGAACGAATTTCAACAACAGTATCTTTATTTGTTTTTAAATGACACAAAGCAATCTTTGCGAAAGCTTGGCATTTATTCAAATGTAGGTGAATGAAGATATTACCTTTCCTATGATCTATGGTTTCCTTGCAGTCTGTTCTACGAGGAGATGATCGATGGACAAAGCATTTAGTGATGTGACACTAAGATGTTACTTCCCAATTGTAATTCTCTTTAGGTTGAGGCTGATGAGGTGATGTGTCCAAGGATCTAGATATTGTATAGACTGATTGACTTACTTACTACATTTTGTATGACAAAAAATTTACTCTAATTTAATTAAGAACTTCTTCGCTTGATTTTGAAGTCGGTTAAAAAGGATATTTTTTGAGGGGATGCCACGGTACTGCGGCAACGGAGATTACGTTTAATAAAGAATATGAAATTATTTTATTACTTACAGCTAATAATGAAAGTAAATCTGACACTAAACATATGTAAATTTATGTAGGTTTTGACAAGCCCGTTGGCACAGTGGCAGTGAGAGCGCTTACTGTGTCGGGGGTTGCGTGTTCGATTCCCGCCCGGAGTCAACAATATGTGAAGACATAGTTGTTGGCGACGACGTCTCGGTGTCAATTATATATTCTTATAAAGTATTTGTGTATATATATGTAGTAGTATCAGTTAGTTAGATTCCATATTACAAGCTTAGAGCTTAGTTTGGGTCTAATTAACCGTGAGTGAATTTGTCCGGGTATATTTATTAATTTAGGTGAGGGTCAATGTTTATTGTTGCAGCGATATTTTTCAGGATATAATTATTTCCGATTTGAAGTCACAGATCGGGAACAAGACCGGATTTAAATATCCTCAGCGATTCAAAATTATAAATGTGCAAACTAAAAAGATGTATGAAAACGAAATGAAATATGCGAGTATAAATCAAAATATTATGTTCTTTAATGCTCCAAACCATTACTTACGTTAAGTTATCGTCATATCCCTTGAGATAGATAAACTGATTTATATTTCATTTCAATATTAGCTTTTTTTTACAACACACGTAAATATTATGCATGCATGGACAGCGCGTTTACTACGAGTACTCGTATTATAGTTACTAGCAGCGCCCCGCGGTTTTACCCGCGTTGTACCCGTTCCCGTGGGAATTTCGGGAATTTATACATATAAACCTTCCTCTTGAATCGCTCTACCTATTACAAAAAACCGCATCAAAACCGTTGCGTAATTTTAAATATTTAAGCATACAGACAAACAAACAGACAAAAGTAGCGACTTTGTTTTATACTATGTAGTGATTCTCTCACGGGACAAGCCCGGTCTTTACAAGAGGCATAACGCCTATAAAACTGCAGGGCGTTGCTAGTACAATTATATTTTAAAATAACAAACGCTACTAGCGCTGCACTAATTAACCTCAAATTTAATTGTCACATTTTATCTCATGAATCAAAATGTTTTCATAGATGCGTCAGCCATATTTTTATTGTTAAAGCCATATTTTACGGTTTCCCATTTTCCGTTTGACATAGATCCTTGCCAGTTGGCAAATAGAATAACGGTGTACTTGTATATTAACTTTTATTGTAAAATGAAGTAGAAATTTAAAGCGGTCAAAAATTTTTTATAGGTTTGTTGGTCCAAATAAGGAGACCAATATCTTTATTAGTAGTGGTCTCTCATTCTTCAGGGTAAATAATATAAATCTTAAATCTTATATATAAAATTCTCGTGTCACAATGTTCGTTCCCGTACTCCTCCGAAACGGCTTGACCGATTCTCATGAAATTTTGTGTACATAGGTAGGCCTGAGAATCGGACAACATCCATTTTTCATCCCGAAATTCCCGCAGGAACGGGTACAAAGCGGGTGAAACCGCGGGGCGCAGCTTGTTTAATATAAAATACTTTAGAATTACAGACTAGATATCTAACCGCCGCACTCAAAGACGTCCATTAAGTCAACATTTAACTAATTGACGTATTTTTTCATTTTCATGCATTACATTAAATCACTAATTAAATCTCTGTTAAGGAAGTATTTGAGATGTGTACGTTTTTATTCTATTCAGTTTTGATTCCAGTAATAGAGTACAGACGAACATCATGAAAAACGTTGGACATTAGTCCAATATCAACAATTCGCTAGTCGTCATCACCGTTCCAGCGCCGTTACACCCCTCTTGCCTAAAATTTTCCACTGAAGTGCAAAGGCCTGTACTGACTGTAAGGCTTCTTCTTTTTCATCGAGTGGATGGTCAACCTGACCAATCCTGGTGTCAGAGCTATTGAGCCGCCAAAGACCTCTGACATGGCTCACGTGACGACTACTATCCGTAGAAAGTAACCGGGACCGACGGCTTAACGTGCCCTCTGAAGCACGGAATCATTTTACTTTTCGGGCTATTAGGTGATTCAGCCTGCAATGCCCTAATCAAACTGAGGACAGTCACACAAAGAGATTTTTTGTGAGAAATTGTCCTCACCGGGAATCGAACCCGGAACCTCCGGATCGTGAGCCGGGCGCTCAAACCACAAGATTACGGAGACTACTGTAAGGCTCACTAAATTATTGTTCCAGCATTTTTAAAATGTTTATCCAAAAAACAATGTTCAGTGTAGAGAAGTTACATAAGTGCCAAACGAAATACTCTTACACAATAGCATTGAAAGTATACACATAAGGTACACATAAAACATGTAAAATATACCCAACTTTGTCTATTTTGAAATGTTGCCAAATTCAATCTTGTTTTGTGTGAGTACATACAAACATTCAGACATTCTTGTTTATAGTATTATGTAGTTGTACCTAAAACGATTGGATGTCTGAAGCTTGGCATGAAAGCGATTTCACGTTTTAATGTTATTACGTAATGTTGTGTTTAAGTACTGAATTCACACTGAAAACCTATTTCTATGAATTTGTGTACTTTGAAGTTTATTTAGTTAAATATTACAGTAAATATTAACGGCATCACATTAAATATTCACAATTTTCTTGTCAATTATGCACAGTGTATGTAAAAAATATTTATTAATAAGCGTAAACACCGAAAATCCGAAATTCAAAAACGAATTATACTAATATAAGAAAGCAGAATTTGACTTTTTGATTGTTTGTTTGAACAACCTTTATCTCGAAAACGACCTATCCGTAATAATAAATAATTCTACGCTCTACTATTTAGTTGATAAGCCCGTTGGCACAGTGTCAGTGTGCGCTTACTGTGTCGGGGGTTGCAGGTGCGATGCTCGCCCGTAGTCAACAATATGTGAAGAAATAGTTGTTGGCGACGACGTCTGGGTGTCAACTGTATATTCTTATAAAGTATTTGTGTATGTACATATAGAAGTATCAGTTAGATTCCATATTACAAGCTCAAAGCTTAGTTTTATATTTATTTATCTTTATAAAGAATCAGGCGTCTTTTTTCTTCATAATATAGGATTCCAATTCTCATCTATATTCGATAATAGGTCAGAAACTTTGCAGACATACTATTTTGGACCATGTATCTTAATTGGACAATGCGGTTGCTTACTCTTGTGCATTGACAATCCTCATAGTCTAGACGGTATCAAAATTAGTAAGAGTCAGTTAATGTATGCTCTATTTTTTCTTACGAGTCTTAAAATTAGGACGATCACTCCTGAAGAGGAAATAGGTTTAGTGATTTTATTTCATTCTTTTCTCTAAACCTTTTTCCTCTTCAGGAGTAATCGTCTTCGGCTGGAAAATTGACGTCATTAGTCCACATTTTAAGACTCGTAAGAAAAAATTAGTGTAGAGGTAGTTATACCTGCTGGAAGATATCTTGTGAAGTACGTATTTACAAAAATATTAGCCTCTTTTAAAGTGAAGAGGATGATAGTACAAGTATTTGTCACTTGTAGTGCCTCACGATCTAACCCGCACTGTGTTTTTCTGATGTAAAACTGTAAAGTTTCATTTATGAGTGAAAAAGTAACAAATATACTTATATTCTCACAAACTTTCGCAATTATATAATTAGTAGGATAATCACCACATTAATATGACTACGAATATAACGTAGTCATATTATTTTTCTTAATTTACATTTTACATAGTGTGTTATTCTGCCGTAGCCGTTCTTTTCTCTAGCATTAATTTATTGTAAAATACAAACATCAAAATACCTTCGCCTACCTTTTCATAAAGTAAATTGTAGTGCTTAAGTAACTCAAACAGCTTAATTATAAGAGACGAAACACTGTTTGTCTCGATGGTACAGTCTTTCATTATGCTAGTACAGTTACAAAGAAAATACAAAAGTCCTGGGTATAACAAAGGCTTATTATGTCGAGTTTAGTTTTTAATATATTTTTTCTGGAAATGTGTTAAGTTCTTTAGTTACTTGATGTTTTTATACCTCTGCCGATGCCTAAAGTGATATTTTTTATGCTGAATTTCAGGTTCCAGATTCAGAATACCCAAAATTGCCAGAAATTGCAGCAACGCATGTTTTGATTTTTAGAATCTTAACTTTCAGAACTATCTGTGACAATGACTCTGACAAGAGGCATCCTGATTTCATACTCGTGTAAAGCAAAGGTCCCGAAATTCAGCTTCTTAACTCAGATCGAGATTCAGTATGTATGATGATAACTCCTTTAGATGCCAGATAACTAACATTAGAGAGCCAAAAGATAGTTTTGTTCATTTCGTACAAGTTAGTATAAATAGCAGGTAGTACATAAGGTAATCAGAGGTAGTTTAACTAAGCGATGTTATTTCATTGCGTTCTTTAGCGACGTGCAGTTTGGTACTCTTTTTAATGGGTGGCTGCCGGCTTTGTAGGGCGCGTAAAATTGTCGGTCCTGGTTGATGAACCATGTTGGAGGTCTCTAGGCGGTCTAAAAACTCCGACACCAAGATTGGCCACTTATCTACACGACATTAGTCTAAAGACTGTTATGCCTATACTAGACTCAAGTTTTCCTTTGTCAAAACAAGTTACGATACTTAGCCATATAACCGAACTCTATTCACACCAACATCAAACCAACTCGAACGCCCAGAAAGTTAATAGACAGTAAAAAGAAATGCGAAAGAAACTTAGCACTTAGCATTGTTTCCCTCGGTACTTCCGGGATTACTTAAAAAGTTAAAGAAAGGAATTAAGCTGAATTAATGATTGTATCGGGAACAAATACACTTTTATCGAGTACTTTATTGGTTTTCTTTGTTTTTATTTTCGTATGAGACGTATTTGTCATGAGTGGGATTATTCTCGGTTCGGAGAAGTGTCATGTATTCGCAGTTGTTGTACTGAAACATTCATACAAGTATTTACATATTTTTCAATAGTTTGTTGTTCAGTTAAGCGCTTTCGTATTTGAAAGCGCTAAAAAGAGCTTACTCGACCTAGGTTTAATTAAGTGCTAAGTTTTATTTATAGTTTTAATGTATCTTTCACTGGTTGTCCTTAAATAAATAAATCTAAAAATTTGATTACTTTATAGACTACCTGTGACTTTCCCGCGTCAGACCAATTAGAAAATTCGGCAAAAATAACCCATATCCTTTCTCAAGAAGTAATCTCTATCTTAGTAAAGAGCAAATATGATCAAAATCAGCTTAGTAGTCTAGGCGTGACAGCGTAATAGATATAGTTACTGTCGCATTTAGATACAATATTGCTATGGGTAAAGTAAATATTTTGGATAACATATTTGTAAGTACATAAGTAAATACATAAATACTAAGTAAGATAATACTAACCCCCGTACTCGTAAATAATTAAGTCTCGATTTAATGAACCTCTTTGAGGGCCGCAGTTAATCTGATAAAGATAATGTAAGTAAAGATTCCAAAAAGTCGTTGTAAATACATTTATCCGAACTAAATTACCATTTACAATCAGAATGGATCTTGTTTCAGATAAACACAACAGCCTCTTTGACCTCAAGTGCTCGTAAATCAATCATTCAAACGAATGTCCGCTGGCAGACAGCTGTGCTCCAAAACTTGAATATTTCAGGACACTTATCCACAATGTTTGATGAATACTAACTGCTCATTCGATTCCAAATAGGCGAGCTGAAAAGAAATACATAAAAAGCTTTTTAATCTGGTTTTAGGAAACAAAGATATTTACATAAGAGTTTCTGGAAATGTTTTATACTTATTTACACTACATACATATCTATATGTATACATGTTTTGTTTTTGTTTGTTTCAACGCGCTAATCTCAGAAACTACCGATTTTCATAATCCTTTTTGTAATAGATAGGTAATAGACATAGAATAGATGTAGGTACATTCAAGGTTGTAGGTTTTTTTTATCCCAAAATTTCCACGGAAACGGTCACAAAGCGAGTAAACCCGCGGGGCGCTGCTAGTATACTATACTGAATTAAACCTTTCAAAAATCGGGATACATTCCGGTACTAATTCAAAATGTGAGACGTTACGTTCCTTAGTTATTTAACTTATTAGTCTAATTACACCGCTCAGTCGTAAGTATTGTGCAACAATAATATTGTACTGTAGAAATCCTTGACCAAAGACATCCCACGGGAGTCGCTCTATTTACAAACTGTTGTTGCATTTGTTGGCGCAAATTAACTCGAGAGCTAAGAAAAATATAGAGCATTTTTATAAATGAAAGGTTTATCTAGGAGTACCGCCATAGTATAGCAGGACTAAGAGTAAGGACTCACGAAGCGGTTTTCACCCGTGCCCGCCGCGGTGGCGGAATGGAGTTTTATTTTCAAAACTCACGAGACCGGAGTTTTGTGCGGTTACGCAGCCGTCGCGGTTGCGATTATCGCCCGCAAACTTGGCGGTTGATAATCGCAAGACGGGCGGTTGCAAGACGGGCGGTTAAACGATCAGTTGAGTTCCAGACCGTCATGGACACACACCAGAAACGAGCTGTTGCGTTATACTTCCTTCACAGAAGAATTAAAAAAAAACCCCCGCCCCCCGCTGTCCACGCGCGGTCGCCCGCCAACCGACCGCAGAACGCGCGGGTGCAACCCGCCGCGGCTGGGGGACCGCGACCCGCGCCCGCCGGTACAAGATGACCGCTGGAGCAGCGGGACCCGCAAACAATCGCACACGCCACGGGCGTAAAACGCGTCGTGAAATGTGCTTTAATTTTTTACATAAATATCTGTATTCTACAAAGGCTGCGGGCCCGCAACCGCGGCGGGCACGGGTGAAAACCGCTTCGTGAGTCCTTAGCCTTAGGCGACATTTAGATTGAAAAATTGGCGAGCTGTGAGTTGGTCAAGTTGGTGAGTTGTCAAGAAGACGAGTTGCCGACTTTAAAGCTTAACGCACACTTATCCCCGCCGTAGAAATAAAAAAAATTGGTACCAGCGCGTTTCTTTTTCGTACGCAACTACTAACAAATATAAATAAATAAACACACATACTTATTTGCACCGAACAGAACACTTCCGTCAATACTGGTTTGTTTGCAATCCAAACGACGTTTGTAGTTTATTAAACTGACCAACTTGCAGCTCGTCTACTCGCTCGATCCAAAGCAATCCTTTATCAATCACTACGTTTTTTTAATTTAAAAAAGTAAGCTATTGTACTGAAAATAAATCATTACATAGTATAAAACAAAGTCACGTCTGTTTGTCTGTTTGTCTGTTTGTCTGTTTGTCTGTATGCTTAAATCTTTAAAATTACGCAACGGATTTTGATGCGGTTTTGTAATAGGTAGAGTGATTCAAGAGGAAGGTTTTTATGTAAGAAAATTCCCGAAATTCCCACGGGAACGGGCACAACGCGGGTAAAACCGCGGGGCGCTGCTAGTATAATATAACAACCACTCTGTCTATCACTAAAACATCTCATAATGGAGAAGGCCAACATTTTTTACTTTACACACCAAATAAATCTATACAAAATTACAAGAAAAACTGTGTTTTTACTTTTTCCATATCTCAATAAATGGCTAAGATATTAACGATCAAAGTGCGTATTTTCGACCGTGGGATTTTAAAAACGCGGGCGGGCGCTCACTGGTCGATGACGTCACAACTCGACTCATTTGGCAGTCGCGCTCTCGTACGCACGCCGCTGCGCATTAAAAATCAAAATTTAACTGTTTTCTGCGGAAAAATGAGTGAAAAAAAAGTGACGAAATACTGTATTGTACCTCAGTGCTTCAATTCGACAGTTAAAACACCAGATAAACTCCTTTTTAATGTACCTGGGGACCCAAAAATTAGGAAGAAGTGGATGACAGCAGTAAAAAGGATGGATTCAATAAGCCCTACATACGTCTCCCTCTCTTTTTAACTGTATATACCCTATGGCATCATCTCCGTAGCTCTCTCTTCCTGACATTTAATGTAGATACTTACTATTAGAACGGCTTAACCGATTTTGACAAAACATGTCTATGAACCACTGTTAAAAAACAATATTGAAATAAAATAAAAACGCATCGAAATCGGTTCACGCGCTTAAAAATATGCTACGTTACTACAGACAGACACGCAGACAGACATAGGTAGACAGACACATTAGCGTTCAAACTTGCAACACCCCTATAAAAAAGTAAAAATTTGCGGCCCGCAAGTTGATCACCACTGATTTCTTAACTAAGTATTATTTATTTTTATAAAAAAAACTACTGTGAATGAACAAACTAAAGCGGACATTGGATAAAATAAAAAAAATATCTGGTTTATTTATTATAAAACTATATTAATAGGCAGGTAGGTACTTACCTACCTATTTATCTATTCAGAAAAGTAATAACTACGTAAATACCTACCTACTAGAACTTACCTACATCTGTATATGGGTAAATAGTGACATTTTCTTATGTACAAATAAAACATAGAGGTAAAATAATCATCGAAAACCTCGAGATGTAGATTGGGAGTATCTGGTAGTATTTTTTATCGCCGTCCATAATAGGTAGGTACCTACTAAATTAAACACACATTTCCTAATAAATACCTACCCGAGAGTAGGAAATGCTTACTCAGGATGTAAATACCTTTTCATCTATCAAACTATCCACTCTTGGAAGATTGTCCGACTGACCTTTTAAAAACCTCTTTCCATTCTACACACTTCAAGTTTCAAACAAATTTTTCGAAACACAGGATAATTTACTTTAAGCAAACTATAGGTATTTGAATACGAAGACAATCAAAACAATATGAAATGAGACGCCATAACGCACCAAAGTTTACTGGAGTTCACCGGACCGACCGACCGCCCCCGCGCCCGAGTCGAGTTGTGACGTCATAGCGTAAGCGCGCCTAATCTCGGAAATTCAAAAAAGGGCTTGAACTTCTCGTCGTTATAACTTCGGAAATACTGCATGGATTGAAGTGAAATAAAAACTAGTGTAATATATATGACCTAAGGTCGGATTGTAGGTGCATTTGATAGTAATATTTTGACCCTTTGGCCTTCTCTATTACCTATTCAATTATTTATTGTTCAAATTTAAATAATGAATGCTATTATTGTATCGATGATCATCATTATTGTTGTAAGAAAAATCAGTCAACCAAAAATCTAAATGGAAAACCGCACAGACCGATGGATAAAATTACACTCTTTTTTATACGTCCGAGAATATATCAATTAAAACTAACAATCAGACCAGCTTTAATTGGGATACAATATTACACCTTCCAAAAATTCGACCAGCTTTTATAAACCAATTTATTACACGCAACATTTTATTGTGCTTCAGTATAAATACAACCATGAACGAAATAATTACCTACTATCGTTTCCGTACCATGAGTTTACGTCGGTTTAACGATATGTCACAATAACCAGTCTCGATCGACAATCTTAGATAGCAGATCAACTTTTGAAATGGTTTTGTTTTGTAGCAATTCATTGCTGGCATATCTTCCTTGGCTCACAAACACCATATCTCAGTGAAATTCTTTATAAATTGTATTTCAAAACATACAATAATTTATGTTGTATGCTATAAACGAATTTGTAAAAATTGTAAACATATCTGACAATTGACAGCTGACAAGTAATATAACTAGGACTTTGACGTTTCCTTCTTAGTTTGTCAGTTATTGAGATCGATCAATCGATAATTAGTCGATATTAACACAATCTGTTTCAGTTATAAAAACGTCAAAGTTACTTGACAGTTGTAATGTCAGTTTGATATTGATTGCTAATGAAGTTGGTTTATTGTAATTAAATTGAAGTTGGTTGAAGCAAAGACTATAAATAGGAGCGCTAAAGCTCAGATATCTCTCTTTTTAACCGTGTTCCCACGGATCGGAACCCAGCCTTTACTGGTAAGAGTTGTGTCCTTTTCGCCCTTTAGATTCCATTTAAAAACTAATCAGTGCTGTGAATTTACTAGACTAGAGTTTTAGTGCCATTTTATCAATCCATCTTGTGCGTATTCTGGATGTGAGGTGAATTGCGGGACCACGCCGGGTAACCACATGTGTGTGTGCCGCGTGTGCGAATCATGGTTCCTTTACAGGACGCTTAGGCCTTTTATTTTCACTTCATCCATCACCTGCTAGCCTTTGCACAATGCACTAAACCTAATTATTTGCGTTTTTAATATTTTTTTAACCTCGTGTCTTTTTGGTGTTCTCGTTTAGGTGATCACGTCTCCATTTTTCCCCCATGCCTGGTTTATTTTATTTTGCATATTTAGCTTGGCTTAATCTCATTCCAGGGTTCCAATCCGGGGTTTCCACCGGTGGGTTTCCACCGGCGGGCTGCGCCAAGGGAGAGTTGCCGCTTGGGGTCATCGGTATTAACCGCATGTGCGGTTAGCCTTGATGACCCAAGTCGGCCTCCCATTACTGGGCGCAGCCACGACGCATCGCCAGCGAGTTGCACATTGTTCATTCGACGGGCTGCGCTAGGGGAGTTCCTGTTTGGGGTCATCGGTGTAACCGCATGTGCGGTTAACCTTGTTGGCCCAAGCCGGACTCCCACTGCTGGGCGCAGCGACGGCGGATCCGCCAGCGAGTCACCACACGACGTCGTCTAACCTAACCTAAAAAGCTAAGTCTCCCCTTCATTCCCCGGGAGACTGCCTGTGCCTTTTAGTACGACCCTGAGTTCTTTCTTAATTTAAAAGTTCATGCATTTAATTACCTTTCATTCTATTAACGTGTTGTTGTAAATTCTTTTTTTATTAAATTGTTCTAAATTAGAGTTTTCTCTTATTTTACCCGACTGAACCTAACTTAGGTAGGTAGGTTTTAGTCTATTTTAAAACACGTTACAGTTTTTAAATGTCAAATAGACATGAATATAGAAATAATGTCAAAAACTTGATGTGATAAAGTAAATTGCCGTTCTATCGGCTTACTATTAAACGCTATGTAACTAAAACACTGCTATACAGTGTTTTGTCTCTTTTGCTCTTCGGAAAATTGCGTGTGTTAGAAAGTGACAAACCATTTGATAGCTAAATGATGTTCTTAATAAGCGATAGGGTGCGATCCATAGATGCGTAGCGGACCTTAATTAGCCAATGCTTTACGAAATGATTTTGATAATTTGCATCAATGAGATTGTCAATTGCTCCGCAGCGCTCCACTTTGCTTCTATGGAAACACCCTCACGGTGGGTCCCAGTAACTACTCTATCGGCCTAGTTACCTTAGTATTAATCTAAGTTTGTTGCGAAGAAACCTTTTGTAATAAATAATATTTTTCTATTTATAGTTATATTATATTAATAGTTATACGCAAGTTTTTACGCAAAGTTTATACGCAAGGCGAGCCTCGAGGCCGGACTCAAGATGAACAAGTCGAAGGCCAAGTTAATGACCAACAGCGCGAAACGTAGAATCTACGTCGATGGTGATGAGGTTAAATATGTCCATGAGTATGTGTATTTAGGCCAAATAGTCTCTTTCCAGGCGAGGCAAGATGCAGAAATTGCGCGCCGGATCGAAAACGCCTGGAACTTATGAAGGGAAACTTGCCACTATCCCTCAAACGCAGACTCATGGACATGTGCATCCTCCCCATCTTGACATACGGAGTGCAAACTTGGTCTTTGACTGAATGTCAGCGGTCCGAGAAACACCATACTGCGCTCTCGAACCCAAATTGCCGACGTGACCCAAAAGGCAGCAAGTCTAAAGTACAACTGGGCGGGACACGTCTACCGCATGTCGGATGATTGGTGGGCCAAAGTCACCACTCATTGGGTCCCACAAGAGCGGAAACGACGTCGCGGCACCGAGGAGGCGATGGCGAGACGAGCTCGACACCTTCACAAAGGATTGGCCCAGTCTAGCACTCAATAGAGAAAGGTGGAAAGAGGGTAGGGAGGCATTTGCCCTGCAGTGGGACAAGTCAGGCTGAAAATAAATAAAAATAATAATTTTATAGTTAGGTATGGTCTCCTAGTAACCATCTCAAAATTAACTTAGGGCTTCCTTTTGGAATAAGACAAAATGATTTTTCGAAATATTGCTTTTTATCGAAAGCTCTTAGCACAGGTTCTGTCAGGAAAAAAATTAGTCGAATTTTTCGTTCATTCCCAACGACACACGTTGAAACCAATTATTAAAGAAACAATGAAATATTACAAATGGAACGTTGTTGTCACAATCTCGGGAGAATGTAAGTCGTTTCAAAAAGGTCGGCTTTGTGGTTTCAATATGAGGATTACGTTTTTACAATCTGGCTCTGATTGAATTTCCATCTTCAATTATTCAGGTGAGATGTAATTAATTATTCCGTGCCCGTATTCCATTTCTTTGAGTTTTTTATGTCGTTTTCATGGTTTGATAACGAATGTTTTATTAAACTTGTTCGGGAAAGTTTTCTTTCAGTTTTGTAACTTGTAAATCACCGCTCTTTTTAGTACCTATATCTTTATTTTCTTCTCAAAATCCGATCTTTTCAAAAATCATTACACATTTTGTAAAACGTAAAATTCCACTTACAAATGAGTGGAAAGGTACTCGTAAACAGAAATCTATTGAATTTTCAGCATTCAAAACTTTCAACAACAGAACAGCAAAGAAATAGGATAAAAAAGGAGCACTATTGTAAAAATAAAGTGCAGAGAACGTCGCTGGAATATTGTATTTACCTATGCAAAATATCAGCGACTGAACATCGGGAATTTTGGAATTGGGTCAAATAAAAGTACAATGTGTGACCTGTATCACGTTACCTATATTTTTTGTCAAATAATGACAATTCTTCATCCTTGTCAAAGTTTTTTTTTGCGTAAGGCATAGTATAATTAGCAAGAAAGGTTTTAAATAACTTTTTGTAATTACGATTTTCGGCCTAAAGTATAATATTTGACGCCCGAAGCTTCGTAGCTCAAGGCATGCTATTCGTAGCCAGTGGCAATCTCTTCGTAGCCGAAGTCATGCTATTCGCAGCTCGAAGCATACCGCTCGTAGCCTTGTTTATTCTCTTCGTTGCACAAGACATACTATTCGTAGATCGAGGTATGCTATTCGTAGTCAGTAGCAGTCACTTCGTAGCCCAAATCAATACAAAGATGCTTTACTCACACTAGGCTATTCTTGCCATCGGATTTAACCAGTGCCCAATGAGCTGCGTCGCTGCTGCTGCTGCAATTATCGTTTGACAAACTTGGAGATGACATGTCAACGGCTCAAGTTTAAGCTAAACACTTAAGTGCCTGAATAACGACCCCGCTTGTAGTTTTATCACGGCCCACAGATGCACTGTAACGTAACATCCTTGGAACATCTTAAATATTCACTTTGCATACTTAGTAAGATAGAGGTGGGCGAGTTTAAAACTTAAAACGCTTTATTTTGCATTATAAAACAGGTCTGCATTGCGGTGCCAAGTTTTATAGGTTTCAGAATTATGTATAGTGCATTATTAGCTTTAGAAGTATTTATAAGTGGTGTCAACGTGACGGCTTGGAATACTAAAGAGTTGGCAACATAAGGTGTTCGCAATAGCTGTATCGAAAGTTAGGTGTTTGTAAAGAGAAATAATGGGTGTATAATTAACTGTATTGATATTTTCAGATATTTGCTCAGCTGCAGTGTAATGCATATTCTAAATCACGTACGGAAGGAACTAAAATTGTGAGAGAGGCTTTAAGTTTACGTAGCTTATCCACTAAAATAGTAATATTGATATGTTAAAGCAGTATCGTACTGCAATATAAATAAAGTAGCATGTTCTTTTAAATATTAAATATCAAATATGTTTGTAAATCAATATAAAATATATTGCATTAACGATATGTTTGTAAAAAAAATATAAATTAAGTTGTATCAACGAGAGAGCAGCTGAGGTGGAAGGGCCATAATTTTTTTTTGGTTTTAATATAAATCTTATTATCTTACTTATTCTTTTCTGTGGCGTACTGAAACTCTATACTTGAGTAAGTTAATCACGACGGCTAGTTAAATTTAATTTCCCGTGAAAGTTTGGAAACCGAATTTTTAATAAGAAACTTGTTGGAAACTTCGTTGGTGCATTCGGACCGCTTGTTCATTTCGCTTTGAATATCTCTTTTAGAACTGCAAATTTTTAGTAAGACTATTTCAGAAATGCAGGATTATGAATGCATTTAAATATGAATAGTTTTCAATTAAGATGAAAGAGATCTGTGTGAAAAAGTGAGCTTACCATTCATTAAAGGAAAAAGAGGACTAACCACAGTCATAGACTAACGACCGTAAGGTCAACTTCAAAAGTTGATCATCACATTCAATATAACAAAACACCTGAACACACTTATTGCATTGAGGTGTTTTGTAACATTTTAACTGTTCATTAACTTTAGGAGTTGTTTGTACCTCTTTACTTTATACTTTTTGCACTATAACATGATGTGAATTCCAATTATAAATTTTTACCTTGCAAGTTTTTCCTCATCAATCTCAGATAAGTACTGTTTATTGTGATCTTTATAAAGACAATACATTTTATTTGCCTCTAGTATAAAATAATTAGATCTTATACTAACTCGGCTTGTATGATACTATTTAAAAATTGTGCGAGACTCACAAAAACACCCGTATAACAAATTAATACGACAAAATTATCAAATTCCAATCTGTATTATACTAAAGCACTTTGTTTGAGTTGGACGACGCTGGCTCACATAGAAAACCTCTTATACTAATTCAATTCACTCCTCAATTCCATGATACTACCACATTCTCAAAATGTCAAAACAGTTTCATTACACATAGACTATTCCCAAAACCTTCCCAATAGCGAACCACAAATCCGTTGAACACTTCCTTTACAAAACTCTTGTACCGTAAAAAGTGAATAGAAACAGAAATTCAACGTCCGTAATAACTCCGTTCAGTAGGCACAGAGCATGCACTCGCTTAGTTGAATAATTCACGTCGTGTCCAACACTGGCGAAAACAAGTAAAGTAAACACCAACGAAAAAACAAGCCTTCAACAAAGTATGACTTCATTATTCTGTTTGACTGTACACTTGATATGATAACGCTTGCTGCCACTGTGGCTGCACGAGTATTGTTGACAATCGAAACTACGTACAAACGGAATTTGTAGGTTCATGTTTCTACTCGTTTTTAATGGTCCAACGTAGATTGTCTGCGAAGTTTTAGATGTGTAGCTTTGTTTAGCTATGAATGACTTGTAAGGATTAACTCCTTGAAAAGTGTATCGACCGAAGCATATCGGAACATGTTAATTTGGAGGCGAACTTGCATGATATGTTATTTTTATTGTAAAAATTGTATTAACTTTTCGGAACTTAATTTATTCCTGTAGAATTTCAATTGGAAATGAAATAGCAAAATTGCTCTACGTTCTCATCTCGTACCGGGATTTAATTGCTCAGATGCCTCAGTAGTAATTTTTAAACTTCTATTCATGAAGCTTTGACTAACTATGATTCTTTCAAACATTTCTATTTATAATTTACTGGAAGTATCTCTAAAAAGCTACTTAAAACTTTTCTCCTCTTAACATAATAACGTCTTCAGAATAACTGTGTGAGTGCAATTTCTTTAATAGTTCTCTCCAGATGAACAACTGCATTTGTCTTCACATTTAATGCATGTATTTATTAGGTTTCTTTTACTTACATACTCGAGCAGCAATAACTAAAATTACATTATGTCTATTAGAATGTTTTAAGCTGATTCTTCATCTAATACTTATCATAAGTACCTACCGATTTATTAATTTTATGCGCCCTGATATTTACCCGCGTTGTGCACGTGCCCGTGGGATTTCTGGGTGAAGAAAAACCTTTAAACAAAATAACCTGTCTGTTGATAATGGTTATCCATTACAAAAGAATTATTCAAATCGGATTGGCAGTTTCTTTCAGAAGAACGTAGAAACGAACAAAAATCAAACTCTTCATCTTTATTATATTAGTATACATTTGAATAGAGATTTTTTTCTTCAAACCAAAATATCTCTACATGCCTCGAATACCTCTTTTGAAAGCATTTCAATTCTTTCTAAGTAAATTCCCTATGAGTGCATTCTCTTATATAAATATTCATACTGCCGCTTCGTGCTATAGAAATGTATGAACCAGTCATAAAAAGAGCCACAATTGAGGTTTGCCCAATGGGGCTGTATTTTTGTTCTGAACGTTCATAGTTTATATAAAGTGAAACCAGTCCTAACGTCTCTCAGCACGCGCGAATGATTTTGTATGAGGCGTGCTCACGCTCACGGAACACTTACAAGATATCTCTATTTCGTGTTCACTCTGAACGATGCCTATATGATACTTGTTGGTGGTGTACGTGTAGTGTAGTTCCTGCCTGCCTACGAGGGGTTTCTTTCTTGAATCAAACACCAACTTTCCAATAAACAAATAAGACTTCTTTATTCTGATTCTGTGTATTCTTCCAGATTTCTTGAGCAAGCTGCGAGCACCGTTGTTGGTCCACTTTTACTGGCGAAATGCGCCTCAATATATACACAAATAGTGCCCGCAACTTGCTGTACATACAATGATTAAATTAACACGCGCGAGTGAGCGAGATAGCGCTATACAAATTAAAAGAGAGAATCTAAGCTAAACTGACTACGGGGTTTATTTACAATAGTTTTACAATATTTACAAGGGGGTTTAATGAGAGGGTTCGTCGTCCGCAACAGTCTCCCCCCGGCGCAGGTCCCCGCAGCCTTTCTCCACCGGCAGGACGACTAGACGCCTGATAGGGCGTCTAAAAATGCCACCCTTTGTCCACACATCCACGCTTCGCACAACACCGTCCGGGCCCGGATAC
The DNA here is from genome assembly GCA_963082685.1 of Cyclophora albipunctata. Classification (NCBI taxonomy): domain Eukaryota; kingdom Metazoa; phylum Arthropoda; class Insecta; order Lepidoptera; family Geometridae; genus Cyclophora; species Cyclophora albipunctata. The sequence goes on along the minus strand of OY720114.1, from coordinate 11,515,096 downwards.
GTCTCCATGACTTTTCCTAATGGCCATACGTTCCTGGGCAGCGTTCCGTCTACGATTAGGACGATTGTTCCCGGCGTGATGTTCCCGGTGTCTCGATGTAACTCTCCTCGCGCTGTCAATGTCGGCAGGTACTCCCGCGTCCATCGCCTCCAATACTCGTCGGCCAACCCCTGGGCGGCTTTCCACACCTGCCTGTTCGCCGAGTCGTATGTTCCAATGTGAGGCATTCCGTTTGCAGTACCCAACAAGAAATGGTTGGGGGTCAGTGCCTCGGGATCGTCGGGACTCACTGACACGTGAGTCAATGGTCGCGCGTTCATCGTGTATTCGATCTCGGCGGCCAATGTTGACAGTACCTCCTCCCGTACAGTTTTTCTGTTGAGAATAGTGTTCAGAGATGATTTGAACGTCCTTATCAATCTCTCCCACGCGCCTCCTTGATTAGGCGCCCCCGGGTCAATGAACTTCCAGCTAATTCTCTTTTTGAGGTAAAAATCTCTATTTGTAGGCTTCCAAGCCTCTAGTGCCTTTCTAAGTTCCTTGATAATATCTCTCGCTAATCGGGCGCCGATCAAACTCGCTTGTAACTCCATACGCGGTATACTTTGAGCTTTCATTGGTGCCACCTTTGCTTTTGCCGCAATCAGGGACACCTCGATTGTGCCGTCACGCTTCTTGAAACGCCAATACGCGACGGCGGCGTAAGCTAGCTCGCTGGCGTCACAGAATACGTGTAGTTGTCTCTGCTGTGCTCTCCCAGTTTGATAACAGCGCGGTATACGTAGACGCTCGATGTACTCGCGGTCGGCTTGCCATTGGTTGAAAACTTCACATACTTCAGGGGGCAGTTTTTCATCCCACCCAAGTTTCAGGCGCCATAAACCTTGAAGTATAATCTTCGCCGTGATCGTATACGGGCTTATCAATCCCAGCGGGTCGAATAGAGACATGACGGTACTTAGAGCCTCGCGTTTGGTGGGCTCTCGTCTTCCAGTTTTGACGTCATCGGGTACTCTATGCAAAGCAGTGTTAAAACTCAACTCGTCGGTATCTGGTAGCCACAGTATTCCCAGCGTTTTCCCATATGGGTGCGCGTTCGCTCCCAGCTCCTTTGGAGTTCGTGCTCGGCTATCTGATGAGATATCTCGCAATAAATTAGGTCGGTTTGAGTCCCAGCCGGCTAACTCGAAACCCCCTTTATGATGTACTTCGATTACTTCGGCCATTGTTCGCGCTGCGGTTTTCTCGTCGTCAAAACTTTCAACCCAGTCGTCCATGTAGTGGCTTGACGTGATTGACGTGTAGGCGAGGGGGTGACTTTCCTTGTTGTCCTCCGCGTTTTTGTTGCGCACGCTGTGTGCTAAAAACGGCGAACTTCTCGCTCCGAATATCATCGAGTTCATCTCATATTTGCGTGGCGGGTTCTGGCGGTCTTCTCCGCGCCACAGAAAACGCTGCGCCACGCGATCTTCCTTTCTGATTTTCACCCTCAGAAACATCTCCCTTATGTCGGCTGTCACGGCTACGGGCCCCTCGCGGAATCTGAACAGTATCCCGTGCAACGTTTGAAGCAGGTCCGGTCCGTCTAACAGCATATCGTTCAAACAAACTCCATTCGCTTTCGCCGCCGCGTCGAACACCATACGTACTTTACCCGGCTTGTTCGGGTTTGTTACTGCGAAGTGAGGTAAATACCAATTCCGTGCATTTCCTTCCTCGGGGTTATCGCATAGCGAGGCGTAACCTTTTTCCAGTAAACTCTCAACCTGTGCGGTGTATGCGGTCTTGAATGCTTCTGAACGATCCATTTTTCTTTCAATTCCTTTCAAGCGAGTCCACGCCATATTATAACTCGGTGGTAGTATGACGTCATCGCTCTTCCATGGTAAACCAACCTCGTACTGCTCCCCGGTGCGGCGTACGGTGGCTTCAAATATTGTCAGCGCGCGCTTGTCATTTGCTGACGGTCTCGATTGCAATGTTATCCCTATTGAATCGATGTCGAAGTGCGCCTTTACTAGCTCGTGTAAATCCACTCTTGGCTCGCTGACGTGATAAATCTGCTCGTTCTTGACTACGTGGCGGGGCGCCGCCCCGTGTATCGTCCACCCCAGTTCTGTGAGCGATGCAGCGGGTTCGTTCCTCGGCCCGGCCATTAACTTGCGCGTGACTATGAGATGCCAGTTGTCTGCTCCAATCAGAATCTGTGGCTTGACATTCTCGTAACAAATGTCCTCGATAGGCAGTCCTCGCAAGTGCGGTCTGTTGAGCGATTCCTTATTAATGGACTGACTTCCCAAAACGAGATTACCGACGGTCCGCGCAGTCATGCGGTGGTAGGTATCTTGTTGTCGTCCTTTAATATCCAATTGTACTACGCGGCTCGCCGGCTCCTTTTGTTGTGAGGTAACGCTACATATATTTAGGCATCTCTGCGGCCCGCTGGCTCCCAAGCTTTGCGCCAACTTCTCATTTATGAGCGTAATCGTCGATCCCTCATCCAACAACGCGTAGGTTTCCAATTCAACGGTATCTGTCTTTAGAGTTACCGGACAAATCTTCAATAGAGCTCTCCCAAACGTATTCGAACCCTTGAAGTTAACGGCGGACACGGTGACTCGCTCACTAGCCTCCTTGTTGCTATCGCTATGCAACAATGTGTGATGAGTTCTCTTACACCCGTCGATTCCGCATTTTCGTGCATTCGTGCACTTATCGCGCCGATGTTTACTTCGAAGGCACTGATAACACATGCGCGCTTCCCTTGCCCACTCCCAACGTTCACTAGTGGGCATCGCTATCAGCTTGTGGCACTTCGTTGTAACGTGTTTCTCGCCGCAGCAGTAACAAACTTCGTCTCTAATCGCTTCGCTATCCATAGTGACGAAAACTGCGGCTGACTTCTTGTTAACTTTGACCCGCCTGTCCAATGTTGGCCGCTCCATACATGTAGGCTGCGTGTCCGGTTCATGCAGGAAACGTAATCCTCTGTCTCCCTCTCGCATGAGAAAGCGAGCCAAAGTTATCATTTGCGGCTCCCGTGCGCGTCCTCGTTCCGCTGCAAAATCGCACCAGCGTCGGCGGGTGCTATAATCCAGTTTCTCTAATGTGTGGCGAATCAAGTACTCGTTCGTTAACATTGATTCATTACCCAAACATTCCAATGCGGTAACGATGTTCTGTATTTTCAACGCGAAACGGTTCATCTCTTTAGCCGTGTTGCCCACGCGTGGCATTTTCTTCAAACTGTTGATAGTTTGATCCATAATGATCTCTGGACGCCCAAAACATTGCTCCAGAGTTGACATTATCTGGTCTGGGTTCGCGGCTACGTGTAATAGTTGAGCAACGGCGTGATGCGCCTCCCCCCGTAGACTATTCCTCAGCCGACACAAGTTCTCAGTAGGCGTGAAGTTATAGATGGCGGTGCTCTCCTCCATTGCAGCTTTGAACGGCAACCATTCATTCAGGGCTCCCGAAAATGATGGTAGATCTTGCGCTTGTCGTGACGGCCGATTGTTGTGCGTCATACGCTCCAAACGATCGGCTAATCGATCAATCCCGTCCCGGCTGTGCGATCGCCTGTGACGCCGCGGTTCCCTTTCTCGGCTCGGAGTCCGGTTACGCGTAGTTCGATGGTCGATAACCCCTCCACAGCTAGGTGATCTGTCTTGACGTGTGCGCTCCTGTCTTCCATCAGTGTATCTCCTCATCGGAGGAAAATACTCCTTATTGCGCTCCCCCCGTGCAACAAAATGTTCCCTGCGGGCACGGGGCGCGCTCCGGTGCATCCATTCATCGACGCGCTGTTGTGTATCGCTGTTTCTGTCTGACCCGGCGCGGCTATCTCTGTCTGTCTCATCTCGAATTATCGCAACTTCAGCTGCCAGCTTTTTGCGTACGAGTGATGCCTCGACTTCCATTTGCTGCCTCCGTATCCTCGCTAGTCTCTCCTCAGCTTCGTACTCCGCTTGTCGAATGCGCGCCGTTGCACTTGTGTTTGATCTCACAGTTTGGATTGAGGGCGCTCGTCGTCTCTCGGTGACCTCTTGTTGCGGCTGGTCCTCTTCATGCTGTGCTCGATCTGTGGTGAACGGCCTCGACGTACCAAGCCCGGTCGGCATTGTGGTCGGCGGTGGACGGTGCTGTTCCGTGGACGTGGATGGTGGTGGCTGTGTGGTGGATGGCGTCGATGACGCCGCAGTCCGCTGCCTCGTTCGTGGTGGGCTCCTCGTTGTGGGCATAATTGGCACTTGACGCCCCTAACAGTCCCTAACGTTCCCTAACAGTCCCTATTCCCTAACAGTCCGTCAGGAGGGCCCGGGGTGAGCCGGGATATGCTCCTTCAGGGATGGAATGCGGGGGGATGAGGTAGGGGGGGTCTGCCCAGCAGTGGTCTATACAAGGATCGAGGTGCTAAATGTCCGGCTGGAATGTCCGGACACAGTCAGCAGTGCCTACAGTCCGGCCCTCGACCCAGGCTATAAACGTACTGGCGTCAGGTGCTGTTCAACCTGTTCAGGTTGGTGGCGCCGCACAACACCACACCGTCTGGGTAGACGTTAACCCAAAGTACCACCCCGTTTGACACCGTTAGGTGGAGTAGTACTCGGGCCGCGTAACACGCGTTATTGAAGCGACGTCTTGTCCTCGTTGACTCAGTCAGCTTCCCGATGATGCTTCAATCGCCCAGCTGCTCTCAATCCTCCTTGGAATATCTTCTTAAAACAACCCAGCGCCTCCTGTTCGAAGATATTTCTTCTTATAACGCCCGGCTGCGCCTCTTCACTGGAACCTCGACCCGTGTAGCGGGGCCGTGACGTCACACGCCAGTGGAGTGACAATTACGTTCACTAGGGTATGACGGCACCACTAGTGACGTAATGCTGGAGCTGTTCTGCAGATCTTCAAGTCTTCACGGATTCTTGTCTTGCGATCCGGCTCGAAGGACCATAAACTGTTGGTGGTGTACGTGTAGTGTAGTTCCTGCCTGCCTACGAGGGGTTTCTTTCTTGAATCAAACACCAACTTTCCAATAAACAAATAAGACTTCTTTATTCTGATTCTGTGTATTCTTCCAGATTTCTTGAGCAAGCTGCGAGCACCGTTGTTGGTCCACTTTTACTGGCGAAATGCGCCTCAATATATACACAAATAGTGCCCGCAACTTGCTGTACATACAATGATTAAATTAACACGCGCGAGTGAGCGAGATAGCGCTATACAAATTAAAAGAGAGAATCTAAGCTAAACTGACTACGGGGTTTATTTACAATAGTTTTACAATATTTACAAGGGGGTTTAATGAGAGGGTTCGTCGTCCGCAACAATACTATTTATAAGGAATAAAAATCTCAAAATTCCCACGGGAACGGGGGCGCTGCGGGTGAAACCACGGGGCACAGCTAGTACAAAAATAATTATTCAAACCGGACTGATAGTTTCTGTGATTACCCTTACAAACAAATCTCGATTGGTGGATATGAAATATAAAGTAACATTGGCCTACTGAAGTTAATAGCGCGGTTATATTGAGTGGCCTGGTGAGTGAAGCTAAGCCAAGTAAAAATACTGGTCACACACTAACTCACCGCTTGCCTACTCACTACATCTAACGCTTGAGATAAGCACAAAGTATTTCCACCTACCTTAACATAATCAGTTGCAAGATGCTGTAGATCCTCACTCACGAAAGAAGAGCATCTCAACCCAAAAGATCAACAACTCCACATTTCCACATTCTCAACAGCTTCCGACAAAAACCACTATTAACCCACCACCTCAAAAACTAAGTGATCCCATGAATACAAGAGAGATAAAAACGGAACCCTATTACTTATTTTGTCCGCGTTCTCTTAATGACGTCATTATCAGGAGAATGGTCACGTCGCGCCCTTTAATACGGCGGTGACACGAGTGGAGTCAGGTGATGATAGATGGCGCTGGAGAGGTTGCGGGTTTTTTATTTGGCTGTTTGTTTAGAAAATGTGTTTTGGAGCAGCTTTTGGAAATTGTCTAAAAAGATGTGGGTGTCGTATGGGTCAATATTAGTGTTTAAAATCATACTCCGATAATAGGAGTGGCCACTACCCTACTCGAAATTACTAGTAGTGTAATTAGTTTGTAATTAGTGATGTTCTATATCAAAAATCTTACTTATACTTAAGTTTATCTTATGTCATAACAATAGATAAATTCTCTATCGATAATCATTCCAACAGTATCTATAATAGCTTATGAATATCAAATTGATAGAAATACAATTGATGTCGACTAATGAATAGTGGGTATCAACGACATGATTTCGTTTTGCCATCCAAAAAATACTTTTCTAAAGAAGACGAAAGACTGAAAATATGTTGTTATAAAATTTGCCTACAAAGCATCACTTATTCTATACAAATTTTGACTAGCAGCAGCAAAGACACGAGGAAGGTAATTTTTCAAAATCGATCTACATCAACAAGAAACACTGAACGATGCCCAAAACTTCACCAAAAAGATTTGAAACATATATAAAAAGTTCGGAACTATTGCCCATTACCCACCATTATGTAAATATTGCGGGGGGAAAATGAAACAAACAAATCTTACGCCTTAGACGAAATAATAATGGAAGCAAGCGCTGATAAATACTGTCAAGTAATTGGAAATTACACCTCGTTACTATTTAGGGTGTCAATAAAATGAAGATCCTGATAAAATAAATAACGAATAACGAATTAAACCGATCTGCATTCGATGGTATGGATGATACCACGACCCTTTAATAGGATGTTACTGTTAGTGTAATTTTATCCGATTTTCCTTTCATTCCCTTTAAACTTGATAATGTTATATAGAACATGTCTTTACTATAAACATGTTATGGTAACCCGTCTGTTTACAAAATAAGCTTCATATTTGTGTCGCGAGCGCTCCGTCTCAACATTTTGTATCGTCTAGTGTCACACCTTGGTCCCGACTCGTGGGTGGTGACAAATGACACAGGACAGCACAAAAGGTTTACTTTACAAAAGAGTTATGGTTGCCGCCGTCTTATTTGCCACTTGAATAATAAGACGTTGTGAAACAAGGGTCACCTGAAAAATGTTAGTTGTATGACTTTGTGGATTGTTTTTGTGTAAATGTTGCGAATTTTTTGGTATATCATTTTTATGCCGTATAATATTTAATTACCTCTGGGAGTTGAGAGAGGCTATCAGTATTAATGTGCTTCAGATGGGCGTTAAGGTGTTCTCTCGCCGAGAGCATTCGGCTGAACATTTCAGCTTTGATTTTGAGCATTACTACCACCCTAATTAATACCCTGGCACCTTATTTCGGTCGTAATTATCAAATGAGATCAGTTAGATTTTGGGCATTTTTACCTCATCGGCCTTGAAGCTTAAAGAATTTGTTTGCGTAACCCTTTTTTGCCAAAATCCTTGAAACCAAAAAAACCGCTCAAATACAAGCATTACAACCGTTCCCCGCATAAATCAATACAGAAGCTGAACTCGCCTATGTAAAGTATGTGAAGAATATGTAAATATCTCACCTACAGCCTACTTGATACTCTCGCACAACCGCCGGCAACAAATCCAACAATATAATAAACACACGATTACTACACAAATCCCAATCGGAGTATAAATAAAACGGCGCGATGCGAGATAAAACCAAGCACGGATTTCGTCGGTTTCCAAAATCACGAATTATATTACACAGAGAATGTTTGGTCGCGGTTTTTGACTGAAACTTTTCAAATGTTGTTTTGTGGCTTAATGTGTTCTGTATTCTCTGAATTACTTTATGTTGCGCCGCAAAAAGGAGTGGAACGCCACAGTTCAGTTAACTTATGGATTGCTGGAGTGTATTTGCTGCAACTTTACCGTGTTTAAGTAAAGCGTCATTGACATTGAGGGAGATTACACTGTCGGCGTTTGCTATAGAAGGCAGCGTCACACGTGAAATATTATTTGATCGCTCCCTAGTATCCTATTGTACGATTTATACTTCCTTTGGTCGACTAGCCGGTTTCCAGCCAGTAAACTCGCGTTATAATCGAACGCCTCAATATTAATAATAATTTATTAAATGAATAAAGTTTATTTAATAAGAGATCCTGAAACCGGCCGGTTATCCGGTTTATTTGAATAATCCAGACGGAGGTCGGATTGTTTGTTTTTAGTTTAGTTCGTATAAGAGAAAATTCGCAATATTGCGAATGATATTAGATCTGGAAACTTATGTTTAATATTTATGTTAGAAATTTATTTATTTCTTGAGCTTAATAACTAATCTGATTCTGCTTGTATAACCTTGAAAAGTATAAATTATCCAGTATCCATAATCTCAAATACGTGCGTTTATTCCCCTTCCAATAATAAGAATATTAGCTGTCTGAATTTTATAATGAAAGCTAAGTCAAGCTACGACTACACCAATTTTTTTGCAGTCGCATTGAGTTATGCTACGAACATTCGACCCATGAAATGACAAGCATACTCAGAACCTTGACTTTTGAAAACTCTATAAAACCTTTTACAAATTAACAGGAATTTACAAGTATTATACCCGACAACGTACTTCAGCTCAACCTATTCATATACTGACTGTACTAAGTCTAGCTAAGAATCATACCGAATATCACACATTAATCACGACGCATTAGTAATCTGACATTCATTTGTTTCTGTGCCTCACATCGCGGCCGTAATTAAAGATCCAATAATACCTCAAACGTGGAGCAGGCTCTAGTTGATTACTCAAACGGGCCAAATTACACAATAACTGTGGGGCGGATTAAGGATAAAAAGGGGCGGTTGCCACGGTGGATTTATGGAGATTTACATTAATATTATTATTTATTTGGCACGTCTATCTGAGCATTACCTCAGAGGGCACGTAAAATTGTCGGCCCCGGCTATTAACATCGACCAAATCCGATAAGGTCGATGTCAATAGCCTAGACCGACTATAACACTTGCCTGTAGGCAAGTAGGCAAGTGCCCGTAGCCCCATAGACTAATGACTTGCCCCACTCCTGCCCTGAGTGCACTCCCACAATAACCTAAAATTACAATGTTACGTACAAGCAAGTTATCTCAGCGAGAAAGGAAACGTACCACACTATCGACTAGACAGAAATGTCGTTAAATTCAAGGGTCCTTATCTGCAACTGAGTTACGTAAAGGCAGAACTGTGTATATACTAATGAGTTGATTTCTGTCTCGTAAAAGATGTACTTAAGATCTCTGCTATTACACTGAATCGGGACTTCGGATTCAGCGTTCAATGTTATCTTTGTGGAGGCATTCTTTGTGTATTCATTTGTTTTTCAACTAATTAGGATTTGTTTTTATCTTAAGGCTGGGGGTAGACTGGTCTACTTATTGTCGCTTTTAGAAGATATTGGAGTGGATAAGAATTTTGATATCATACTAGCTGCGCCCCGCGGTTTTACCCGCGTTGTACCCGTTCCCACGCGAATTTTGAGTTGAAAAATAGATGTTGTCCGATTCTCAGACATACCCGATATGTACACAAAATTTCATGAAAATCGGTCAAGCCGTTTCGGAGGAGTATGGGAACGAACAATGTTACACAAGAATTTTATACACATATTGGATTAAGTTAACTTACTTATCAATCATGAGGATCGAATTCTGTGTCACGAAACAGAACATCGGAGTTCCTTTACGAAAGTAACTTTTTATGTAGATTTCATTCAAAAAATCAAAGTACAAGCATCATAAATTATCTTGTTAACGTATTTGTAATACGTATTATCTAAAAGTAAAATAAATTGAAGCTATTCAAAAACAGACACTTAACAGCATTTCCTTCAATCCCAACACTTCACTTCTCACAGCAAAACACTTAATAAAAACCGCAAAAAATAAAACCTCTTTTTAAAAAGTAGAACGAATAACGAACAAAATTTCAAATATTTGGAAAGCTGAAACAACTGAATTGATGTGTCAAACTCACTCAAATAGCGATTTAATTAAGCATTCACATTTTTCCTGTGCCGTGACAAAGTGGTGTTCCTGAAGTCCTTTAGAGGCTATTACGTTTTCGGGCTAAATAGCGGCAAATGGTACGGTAATGGCATGTAATAGTCACTTAGAGGATATTCCTCTATCGAGTCTTGATGAGCTGACGCGATTTGAGTTCAAACTTTATCAATATGATGTTAGAAAGAAAGCAAGAATCATCGTACTTATAAAACTTGGAGCATTTATGGAAAGCTATAGGTTTTAAAATGGCTTAGTTTATTAAGATGTAAGGAAGATGTATAAACTCAATCTGCATCTGATTTAAATGATGTTTATCTTCAAATGCTTGAAACAAATTCAAATCACATGAGCAGGATGTTGCGAAAAAATTAGAAAAGTTATGACTTTCTTCTCACTAAATATCTAACTTTATTCCGAAAAACACAACTTATAATTGCAATTTAACACTAATTTATTTACTTACACAATATTCATTATAATTAAATTATATTACTTTAAATTATATTCTTCCCTTTTCACCCCTAATCTGCCGAGTCCGTTCAATGATCCCTCCCATCTCAATGTCCTCATGGCCTCATGTCGGCCTCATAAACAAATGACAATCACTCCCTATTCTATTTGGTTTTCTATGAATAAAAATAGAAATGTCACGTGATAGTCACTTTTCTATCCACTTCCTCATACACAGCGGGAAAGATAAATACGTAATATAACCTTATCATTTATCTAGAACGCAAAGCTCAGGGGTCAGTTTTGAAACCACATAACACCATTTTCCATGCATAAAGCTGCATGAGTTAAGTCATGAGTCTACCTCTACATCTGTTCAAATATTAACAGAATGATCACTTATGGTAGTTATTTTGTTACTAGATTCGTATAATATGGTAAATCAATTTTAATTATGTGATTGTGAAATATATCTTTAAAACCTGAAAAAGTTAGAGCTAAGCAGTTTGAGGTTGGATCTGGGTAACTTTACGATATTCCAACCACTCAAAAAACATTATTCTATATATTATCTATCTATATATATAAAATTCAAAGTCCTAACTGACTGATAATCAACGCACAGCCTCAACCGCTACACCTAGAAACATGAAATTTGGCAGGAAGGTTCGTCAAGTGACGTAAGTGCACACTAAGAAAGGATTTTCGAAAATTCCTACGGGAATGGGCTCAACGCGGGCAAAGCCGCGGGGCGCTGCTAGTATAAGTATAAAGGGTCAAAGATTAAGCGCAAACTATGTCTATAGTTTGCGCTTAATCTTTGACCCTCAGATTTATTTAGACTGATTTTTGCTTAGAAAATATAATAACAAAACTGTGAGACATATTCGTCCTAGATTTTACGTATCTTATTAGTACCTTAGTAGTATAAGTCTCTTATTAGTACGTTAAGCAGTCAGTCCCAGTTTTTTCCATCGTTAGACCATGTCGGAGGCCTTTAGGCGGTCTAAAAACTCCGACACCAGGGTTGACCACTTACCTACTCGATTTTTTTTGATGCCGGTTATTTCTATCGTTAAAACCCGTCGGAGTAAGACGGTTTAAATTCCGCCACCAGAGTTGGCCACAAACCAATTTGAAGTTACTTTTTGTATAGAACAAAAATCAGCCTTAAATCAGACTTTTCTACGGTCCGCGAAACCCCTTGTTTTTTATAAAAAGAACTCAAATTAATTACGATATGACTCATATGACACTAAACTATTATTATCTTTATAGACTGGTTAGTTACTAAGTTAAGACCAGACATATTAATCTTTATAAATTGTGACTAATAGTCATAATCCATCCTCGAACTTCAAACAAAGAAACTTTAACAGAATTTTGAAAAGCTTAAAAAATATCTCGCCAAGACATCGCTCTAAGTTTTAATAGAATTATTATCCGTCACAAACATTGCTTGGTTTGACAAAGTTCTTTGAAGATTACTGGTACAATAGCTGGTTCAATTTAGGGGTACATTTTTTGCTATGCCATGTTTACTATCTAAATCATATCCGACACAGCATGGTATAGCTTTTATGGTATTAGCATTCTAACCAAAAATAGTAAAATAAAGAAAGAAAGAAAGAATGAAAGAAAATATTAGCCTGTAATTTCCTACTGCTGGGCAAAGGCCTCTCATCTCACTGAAGATATCAGTACAGTGAGATTTTAGTAAGTACTTATTTTTTGTTTCTGTTAAAACTTTATTCACCTTTTTTCTTAACACTACGCATTAAAATCCCACGGTACATTTTTGAAAATCATACACCCACATCCTACTCAGAAGTACCGTATCAGTTATAAATTACACATAATTTTATATGTAATTTATAACCTTAAAAAATCCACCCTTTCCTTAACAACACATACTTCCTCTCATTCCCAAATAAAACATTAATAGCAACCTACACATGTGTAACAAACACGTTCACACAATCATCACATCACATCGAATCAGACAAAAAGGAATAATCACATAAAAATATACGTATGTTTATATTGATATGATTGATTCGAGATATAATGAGACTTGTATCGAATTTACGCCCATATACCTCCGTAGATGAAAACACGAGACATCGCGGCACGTGGGAAACTTGTGCTCAAAAGTAATAAATAGAAGAAGATATGGCAAGCTTTTTGGGCGAATAAGTTGATTTGAGTCTATGGACACAATGTAACGGCTTGACTAGTTAGTTGACATACGAGTATATTTTTATTCCTCACTGTACTGATATCTTCTGTGAAACGAGAGGCCTTTGCCCAACAGTGGGCCATTACAGGCTAATACTGTTACTATTACTATATTGTATCTAACCTTGACATTGCCTTTATAGATTTACTATTGAAACTAACATTTCATACAAATTAATGTGTCCTGAGGGCCACAGCATTGCTCAGGTGAAAATTGCACTACCATCTATCGAAATAGAGGGCAAGTTGGACGTTGTTTAATATTCAGTATGAGAAAACATCGCTCAGTTAAAGTACGACCCTACAAGCGCTATAAATGATACAATAGTGAGTCAAGTTTGTGCTTGCAATATTTGAACATACCGTATCTTCTTCTTTTTATAAATGTCTGACACATGCGAGATCTTTTGAAGACTTCTGTTATTTAAACGTAATATTTTTCTTACTTATTTCGATGTAATTGTAGATACGTTTTTGTTGATCTAAGGAAGCTGTTTTGAAGAATTGACTTTCCCTTTTATGTATTATACCCGACTGTATCAAAGGAGTGTTATGTTTTAGGGTTTGTATTTGAAGGTTATGTTAGATGTATGGTAAAAAAGTGCGAATGAGTCATTAAAATTTAAAGTGACCGTTGTTTCCTCTTAGGATATCTTTTCAGCTTTGCAGATAAGTGAAGGAAAGCCGTTTTCTTCATACACTAACTATGAGGTCAAGGTAAAACATCATTCAAACTAGTCACAATATAAAAGCATCTCGAAGGCAAACCAAACAAATTGCCTATAACCCATTTTTCTGGTGATATCAATATTGACACTAAGAAAATAGAGTGACAGAGATAGATAGTATCAACAACACTGTTAACAGAAAGGGATAGCAGATCAAAGTTTATGATAAAGGGGTTTTGGTTAACGTCAAACTTGGAGGTATAATTTACGACAATCAAACAACTATGTAAACGTAAACTATAAACACAAAATGGATTTTTGTTAGGAAATGTTTATCGTATTTTTATGGCTTTGTTCAGGGCTGGGAATCGAACTCCGTTTACGAGGTCCGCCGGCTCGTAAAATGAACGGAACGAGCTTTCTTACCGATCTAAGAATGTATCACTGAAATGACATTAAACTTATGTGCTTCGATGAATTTCAGAGGTTTTATTTGAGAGTTATTCATATGTGATTTTTGGACGCCTGCTTTACGTTTTAGCTTTGATATGCATAAAGTTGTTAATTTGCATATCTATAAAGTTGTTATATTTTAAATGATTCATCTAATAGGAAACATAATATTATTGTACGTTGTTTAATACTTAGTGAAGTATTGCCATACATTATGACACTGGCAAACGCTCAATTTTGCAATGATGTTGGTAAAATGTCCATAAAATTAGATTTATACTAGCTGCGCCCCGCGGTTTCACCCGCGTTGTACCCGTTCCCGCGGGAATTTCGGAATGAAAAATAGACGTTGGCCGATTCTCAGACCTACTCAATATGCTCACAAAATTTCATGAGAATCGGTCGAGCCGTTTCGGAGGAGTACGCGAACGAACACTGTGACACGAGAATTTTATATATAAGATTTTCAAATTCTTCTTCTTTCGTGTCAGTGACCATTCAATTTTTCCGATCCAGTATTTGGTTAGCAGAAGGACAGCATCTAAAACTTTCATACTAAATACATAGAATTAGAAGCGATTGCCAATTGTATACTGGCGCAGGATTGTGTGATCTAAATATCAGCTTCCAAAAAAGCACCAAATGTATAGTCAGCGGTATTTATGTGCCTATATTTCCACCTCATGCCATCGTAATAAAGTGAAAAAGTATATAAATAAATATGGCGCCGACGGTACATGTAAACAATCCTACAGTAAAATGAATAGAAGATCCGAGTAATGCGGTAACCAGCCAAGTTTACATGACGGAAATTCATTAATATACAAAACGGGTCAAGCCTCACACAGAACAGCACAAACTTACGCAAGCCAGTGATCCCTGACCGCCAATTATCCCAACGTCTGCATTGTTCAACAAACTTGCATAATTCGAGGAGTCGGTTCGAATTTGTCTCAATAACAGTGTTAATAAGTTTGTCGTGTGTCAGTGTTGGGCCAACCGTTGGCCCAAGACTCGAAACTCAAAGTCTTCAGCTTAAACTAAACGAACAACTTCGTATGGCCGATGTATGAAACTTGAACACTGTTGGCGAACTAAATGGAACTGACATTAGTCTAGCTTGGATAATACTCCAAGTTACGCCCTTTGTTTTGGACTAACAGGAAATTGGTAAACTATGAATTGGGTTCAGGTTAATGGAAGACTAGTCACTTTGGTCTATTATTTATTCGAGGATCACGTGACCTTTGTCGTCATAGGTGTACTATAGCGAGGCGCTACTATACTGAGTCACTACCCCTCCCTGGATGGTGATACTCCTCTAAATAACGGAAATGAAAATTAAACAAAATTAACAAATAGAAATATCTTATATTTGGACTTCTTTTTGGACCTAGTTTTGTAAACTGTAGACATGTGTGTGTATACTTAGCAAAACAAGATACTATAGAAGATATATTAAAAGAAACTTTAAACCATACCAACTTAATTGGAAATTATAAAACTACTTTCTCGAAATAGCGCTAGTGTCAACATGCCAGTTTCACAATAAGTTGACCCGATTTGATTGTGTAACCTGTAACCCAGCATTATTGCTGAAGCTGAAATACGTCGGTGAAACAATTACATCTATTATAATATTATATACTACTTAAGTATATATAAAGCTGAAGAGTTTGTTTTTTTGTTAGTTTGAACGCGCTCATTTTAGAAACTATAAATCCAAATAGAATCATTCTTTATGTAATGGATAGTCATTCAATGGAAAGGCAACATGCTATTTTTCATCCTGAAATTTCCACGGCATCGGACACAACTCGTATAAAACCGAAAGACGCTGCTGGTAATAAATAATTCCTGGAACACTCCATTGTTCTAATAAAGCACTAAATTATAATATTACTATACTTAACAGTTGTTTGACAGACAAAGTTATGTTGTTCACAATTACCTAATAGTTTGCCAAACCTAGCGCAGGTTACATAGGCACCGAACAATACCTAGGTAGAACCTAACTTTCAATACAATTAGCCTTTCAAAGCTATCGGTACTATGAAGTAAATATATATTCAATTAAATTGAAATTTGATTATGGATAGTTCTGCAGTGCTGCTCAACTCTATCACTTTAGTCTATTGAAATCGTCCATGTTTATCACGGTAACTTGTCGTTGACATAAAGCTAGATTACTAGGTGCCAGTTGATATTTTTAGTTGTCGTTTCAATTGAGCGCCTTTGCGAGTGGAAAGTACGGGAGTTTAATCTATCAAATTTTCTAAAGAGAAAGATTAGTCCCTGCTCATGAAAATGTATGGGAACCCACTAAATCCTGAAAAATAATGTAAGTGCGATCTACAAAATTTTCACTCAGGCGCCATCTATTGAATTGGGCATTTGAAAAAAATTTTTTTTGTGATAAATGGAAAGATTATATATTAGTTTTATAACAAAACTATTTTTATTTTATTTTTTTCGCAATAATTCAAAAGTTATTTCAAAATAAAAATTAATTTTTGAATCCAGTACCTACCGAAAACACTCGGACAACTCCCGAACAAACCCGAGCGGCGTGTGACGTCATAATGTATAGCCCCATTCGGTTACACGTGTAATAGCCGTAAACGCTGTACGTACTTATGGTTAAATAGCTATACATTATCACGTCACAACCACGGTGACCAATTATGGCGCGTTTATAGTCACGTGATTTTTATTCAATTTTTAATTGTTTATAATTAATTGAAAAAATATTTTTTTTAAGTTTTTTGCATTAAATATCAATATTATTAATAATAAAGTTTTAAAATACATAAAAAAAAACTTTTTTTTTTTTTCAAAAGCCCAATTGGGGGTGCAACTTCCGCACAGAACAGCTAGTAGAACATAAACGTAATACATAGAAACTTGACTAATTATTCGCTCGCTCACTCGCGTTCTAAATCACTCATTATTAACAATTACAAGATAGCGTAGTAGCCTTTGCCCTGCTTCAAAAATAACAGACTAACTGACTCGTACAAAAAGGTTCAAAGCCAAGTCCTTTAAAGTTCACCCAACGCCCAAATAAATCTCCCAAAATTCAAAATATAGTGAAGCCCAACAAATTCCTAAAGTCAAAAGTTTAATTGCCCAAAGCAATATCAATGTACCAACAAACAAACAGTTAATACTGCAAAAACATAAACTCGGAACATATTCGGGGCAGGGCAGGAAGTTTCGCATACTTCCCTGAGAAGTTTAGCGTACTGTCATGATTTATATCACACACTGTAATGCTCTGTTATTGCGTTCAGATATGTGTGACTTACGAGTACCTACTTGCTTACTATGAGTACATACTTAGTCTTGGTTAGCTAAATAAAACTTTTGGTGAATAAAACTGGTTGTTGAGAAGGTGTGGGGATTGGTAGAGTGTTTTAAAGGATAAAGAAGGTACCTACGATAGGTTTGCACCGTTAGCCTAAAAAAGGCTCCGGTTCTAGGCACATTCTAGGATCGAGTTACTAGAGAACATTTTAAACCTTTCAATTTCTAACCTAACCAACACGCATCAAAAGATAGACAGAGTTTCTTTCGTATTCATAATTTCTGTAAAGAGTTTTTAGCGTCATATTTTTTATTTCCATAAAAACGAATACTTACATCACGCACGAAACGAATACTAACTTCTTGCCCATCTCCGTAACATGGGTAATTTTTACCCACTTTCCATTCAAACATCGATTGACATCAAAAAGCAATTTCCAAATTGTTTATTAAAATGAAGGGTCAAAACTTTGCTGATCTGCGGGCTGACTAAATAAAACATATCGTAATTAGTTTACCAACTTCACTAGATGCCTTCCATCAAACTTGTCGAACGGTTCGAGCAGATTTGAAATAACTATCAAATTGTTATTTACACCACAAAGGGGCTCGTTCTGATAAAGTTATTACAGTTTTTAATTAACCTTCCTCCTGTTAAATAAAGTTTTGGAATTTAGGTTATTTTGGAAGTATTTAAAAGTTTTGTTTGTGCCGAGTCAAAGCTCAGTAGCTTTTGACCTGTAATGAGCTTACAGGTCATAACAGTGAAAACAAGTAGGTATATGAAGTCAGAATACCAGCAAATAGTGTGCTAAGTCTGAACACAAAGGTAGCTCAAGTCAGCCTCAATATGCATTATATTAAACAGTTTTTTAACCTCCCACGCAAAGAGGGGTGCTGTTAGTTTGACGTCGAAGTCTTTTAGTGTGTGTCGGTCTGTGGCATCTTAGAGAGCAGACCGATTTTGATGCGTTTTTTACCGTTTGTTTTCATAACTAACATTTTAGGAAATGCACCATAACATAGAATTCAGGACTGGTAACTGGTCCATCTAGTATAGGGATTCACACAGCCCAAGCAATACTATAAGCAAAGTTGTCAACGAATACAGGTTTTTTACGAAATATATAGATAGATAAAGATCCCAGTTCAAGCATAGAATTCGCTTTTTCCCAAAACTACGAAAACGTGTATGAATACAGTAAAGCCAGTACAAAAAAAAACTACATCCTTTACATCGCTTACTAACACAAAACAGGTCAAAAGCAGATATAAAAACTAGGAGCAAGTGGCCAACCCTCGACATAAATTAAAAATAAACCTAACTTTGGAGCATTAAAAACATTTTAACAATGTTCTCTTAAAGTTTTCTCATAAATATGGTCATCGCGTCGAGGCCCCATCGCTATTCATAACATGTGTTCACCCTGTGACCCTTTTTTCTGCCTACCCTCATATTCAGTGGGCCCTCATTTACTACGGAGTACAGACAATATCGTCACTGTTTTAGTGCCGGACCATTTGGTAGCAAAAAGAGGCAGACTCTTTGATTTCGTACTGAATTTCTGATTGAATCCAATAAATTAATAAGATTGGAAACGGTTATTGGTACCCTTTTTGAGTGCATGTTTCGTAACTTAGTTTAAGTATGGTTTTATATTCTTGGGAATTCTATTATTTTTTTTGATGTGGAAAATATACTATGTCGTAATGGATTTGAATTATTTGACATATTTTTAATTTATTTTAGACCATTTATTTTACTCATAGGTAGACTAGATAGATGTTATCAGTGTGGGTCAGTGTGGCAAGTTTACACAAGTACAAGAAATACGTCACGCGACCCGCAAACGGTCCGCACACACACTGTATTGTGTGTTAGGGCTCTCTTATAGGCGTTTTAGCCGTGGACCAATAAACACTTCTAAATTAAATTACAAGTCGTAGATTTCATAGGGTATCTAAACATAATACCTACTGTTAATTCATATCCAAATGATAAATGATAAATGGACATTTGCCAATAAATTCAAAACAGCACTACGAGCATCAACTAAATCATCTAAAATCCGTCCTAAATATTAACTATTATATTACCCATCGCACTTTACTGAATCCCGACTACATTTTACTTATTATGCAAGACTTAATATTCATCGTTCATCGCCGATCCAATTAGGAAATTATGCAGTTGCATCGATGGGCGTATTAAAATGAAAAGATGATTACGGTTTGTTTATTTATGACGAGCGGTGCTCCGCGGTTATACCCATTTTAATTTTATTCCGGTAAGCAGCGCCCCGCGGTTTTACCCGCGTTGTGCCCGTTCCCGTGGGAATTTCGGGATTTTTTTTACATAAAATCCTTCCTCTTGAATCACTCTACCTATTACAAAAACCGCATCAAAATCCGTTGCGTAATTTTAAAGATTTAAGCATACAGACAGACAAACAGACAGACACTAAAAAGAGACGACTTTATTTTATACTATGTAGTGAAGCCTCAATGGTAATATACGTGCTGTGCGTAAAATGTTATCTAAAGTAGGTAAGCAGATTTCGTTTCAGAACTCTATTAATCAAAAACTGCTGATTTAGATATCATGTATCACTCACTGGACTACTATCGTAGTGTTACACCGGTACTTGAAAAACAATTGTACTATGGTTCAACTTTTCGATGACTTTTTTCCTAACCTATACTATCCCAATGGTGAGGAAAGGTGGTTAACTCTTTCTCGACCTATGCGACCTAACAGTATCCTGCTGTCGAAGGAGACGAGATTGTTCCGCCAACGCCTCTTCGACTCTCTTCCGTTACACTGCATCACTGTTGTGGCCAACCTCATATTTCATGTTGGTGTTCTCCCAATATTTTAATATTATATTAATATTTTATATTAAAGGTCACGGGGCTCTTGCCTTTATTTTGCGAACGAGTTAACGCTGATTCCTTATTTGTTATATTAGTACAAATCCTGATGAATAATCTGTAAACTAAATAATAAAATAAAATAGATTAATAAAAGCGGCAAATGTTTAATTGAAAACAAAGTTTCTTATAAACAAATATCAAACTTGGAAATTTCATTAAGGGATTGATCGGTGGAATTTAACTAAGGGATGAAATAATAGATTGTGTAATTAAGGAGCATTGTTTAATTGTAATTAATTTCCTTCAGCTAAATGTTCGCAATCTCGATGTAATGTTAAATTGCGGTTGGTTTAAAATTGTTTTGAATGTTCCTTAATTTATTAGTTACCGTGAATGATTTGATGGTCGCTTGTTTGTAACTGAACATTTGTTGAACATTAATGCAATTATTTACTTGTTAACAAGTCTTATTGACATCAATATCATTTACGAAACATAACTACTTCTCAAATGATTTATAATTGCCTTCACTTTAAGTAGTCAGTGACGTCATCGGAGAATGATTCTCGTTGAATATAATTACGAGCAAACTGGCAATGTTATCTTACATATTATAAAAAACAAAGTCCCCAAAAACTTACGTATACATAATTGATTCCCCAAAAATGCTGAATGGTTTTTTTATGTGCTTTTCATCAACATACAAAGTTATTCTAGATAACGGTCTGTGAATACTTTTCATGCCAAAATTCCCTCAGCAATGGGTGCAATACGAGTTGCCATGCGACACTGTTAGTATAATATCAACCAACAATTACTCCTTCTAAACCTTAACCATGAGTAAAGAAAAAATACTATGTAATAATAAGAGTTTCAATAACATTGATAGCGGTCTACTAAGCGCAATTTCCACTTGGCAATGCACAGGTTGAAATAACCTATCCCAAAGTATATGACACCCGTTCCAACAATTGTGACGTCACAGCTATAAATCATTTCAAGATACAGCAACCTCAATCGTGCCAAAACCTTTACTGCATGAGAGTTAAATAATTATATTAGCCATAAATCCGGTAGAGACGAAGACAAAACTGCAGATTAGGCACCAGACATCACTCCAGTCACAGACGTGGCAAGCACTCAGATATATTAATGTCGGGTATATCTCCTTCATAATATTATGTGCATTAAAACATACAAGCGGTCAAAGAGTAGCGTGTTAACAGTAGCGGTTTGAGGCATAATTTTAGATATACTGAGGCGTGGTGATTACCCCTAATCCGCACTGAAATATACGAACTGAATTGAAAACCTTCTCCTTTTTGAAGTTTGTTTTGGATTCAAATTTTATAGTGCGGTAAAAAAAAACATATCAAGTAAAAATAATTGATATAGTTTTAACACGATAGTGTTGTAAAAATAACATCGCTAGTGTATTAGAATAGGCAGAAAAGGCATACGGATAATTGGACAACCTCAATTTAGGTATTTCCGTTAAGTTCTATTTGTTTTCCATGCAGTCTTTAACGATGACTTTTAACCATCCACAGTTGACAGTTACCTCATTGAGTAAATAAACAAATAGGCATTCTCCCCAAAAACTGTTACATACGATCGCAGCATCAATCTTTAAACCTGTGAGCGCGGTTTTAAAACGGCGATGTGCGACGCCGACGGCCGTTGGCTCGGCGCCCAATTCACAAGCCTCTGGTACCAACTAGGTGGCACATTTGACTTCGGTCGTAATTTTGGAGGATTGTTCCTTGATTTTATAAGAGGATCTTGTTTAGTTTGAGAGTTCATCTTGAGTTGATGGGAATACTTTTATAAAGGCATTACTAAGTTAAACGTAGTCTCTTTAATCTATAATTTAAATTGATTTTTAAGTCGCTTCATGAAATGTATTGTTTAACTATACTGGTGTGCGCTACTTTTAAACAAGTTGGGGATTTCTTTCGCGCAAGTTAACATAGTTGGGTAAGCGCAGTGAATGCTCAATCTTTCTCAATTTATTGATATTAGATTGATTCAGTAACATTCAGAAGAAAGAGGATGACTTGATTGGAGTCTGCTCGAAAAACTACACTCGTAAGTCGTCAACAGACTCGGTCCCTTTAATTGGATACTGACGTATTCACGGGATATGAGTTTAGTTCGAGTAGAATATAACCATGTAGTATACTCGGTGCAGGCAGGCTCGGATCAGGTTAACCCAGCGTTATACCTGTTCTGCTAGTTAATTAGTTGTAAACTAGAACAGCAACTTAAATACCTGAACAAATTACGCGTAACTAGTTCGTAATTGATAGTAATTACACAAATTAATTGCAAAATTGTTTGTCCTCATTAAATTCGCACACAAACTTACAAATTATTCCCAAATGACACGTATGAAATATTAATGCGATGCATTATACATTTTACAAACTCCAGCCTCCAGACATTGTGACAGTGGTTAATCCGGACAAAGTGGGGTGGATTAACTGATATTGAATTTGTTGGGCAGTTTTATAACAACTTAATTTTGCCGGGTTATAACTCAGTAGCTTAACGAATGCTTTGTCGTTTTCATTTTCAAAATTAGTGCTCATTGTTTGCGTTGTTTAAGCGACTGCATGTTGTCTGTACGGTTAACTTTGGTACTCGGTCTTTAATCAAGAGCATTTAAATTGGTGTTTTCTGATGATTTGTTTTCTCATATACATAGATTATTCAGCACTGTGCTTATCATAATACAATGCGTGGTCATGAACAGCCTCCGTGGTCTAGTGGTTTGAGCGCTCGGCTCACGATCCGGAGATTCCGGGTTCGATTCCCGGTGGGGATATCTCACAAAAATCACTTTCTGAGACCGTCCTCAGTTTGGTTAGGGCATTGCAGGCTGAATCACCTGATTGCCCGAAAAGTAAGATGATTCCGTGCTTCGGAGGGCACGTTAAGCCGTCGGTCCCGGTTACTTTCTACGGATAGTAATCGTTACATGAGCCATGTCAGAGGCCTTTGGCGGCTCAATAACTCTGATACCAGGATTGGTCAGGTTGACCATCCACTCGATAAGAAGAAGAAGAATACAATGCGTCCGGTCACCGGTGTCGGAGACTTAAGGGGGGTAAAATATGGTGATTTTTATCAACAAATTACATTTAATAATATCTCTACCCCCCTCCATAGTAAAATGGCAGCTTAACTTGAAGTTCAGGCGCCTGTACTGATTTATCATCTAATTAGCCCGGTTGTTTCAATAGACCGATGTTTTCCATAGAAAGACCATTTTGGAGACTCTGGACGATCTAAAAACTGCGACACCAGGGTTGACAAGGTTTACGTCAATGGGTACCTATAATTTACATTTTGCTACAACTCAAGGCTTAACATGAAACATTGAATTACCAAATATATCAATTTTCAGCCTTTTGCTAAACATTTGAAATACGTTTCTCTCTAAACGAACGGTGCATGTAATCCTTTTCGCTGGAAATAAACCGGTTCGCGCATTCGGACGGTGAACAAAATCCTAAAATAAATACATTTTTCGAGTTGGCTTCGTAACGTATGACAAGCCTTGGTACCTATGGGTGTTTCCACGCCCGATGTTGGTATGAAACTTGAATATTTTATGCTTTGATGAAATGCTTTTGATATGCTTGAAAGGTTGGCACAATGGCAGTGAATTCTTTTTGTGTTTCTATTGAACGTCCTGAACATGTTGTGCAATTTATTTTGTGATATAAAGTAGTTTTAATTAAACTTATACTATGTTAATACAAGCAAATCATGTTTTCAAACATAAAAACTTTCGAACATCGCTCTCCTTTGACATCACCAACTCCAGTAATAAGCAAGCGTGGTGATTACGCCTAGTTGTACGCGCCTCACTGTACTGATATCTCCGGTGACACGAAAAGCCATGACCCAGCAGTGGGACTTTACAGGCTAATACTTTACTTTAGTTTTATGTCAATGCGAAAGAGATCCAGGCGAACGCATATAGCGTATAAAGTAAATAAAACAATGGTAGTATAAAGCCTCATGTTTTTAATATTGTGATTTGCGGAAAATTAAGTAATCCTTCTGGAGACTCCAAGTCCTGCGCCCCGTATAAGTAATCATAGACGCAACAGAAAAAGAAAAAGCAATCAATATTAGAAGCCGGTGAAGTTTGAATATAATTTAATCTTCGTAGTCATGTGATCTAAGATTTCTGCAAAATTTGGTCTAATTTCTTAAACGTTGATGACATTTCTTCCAAGAGCTTTTTCCAGGACTATTGCCTCGAACCGGCAAAGATTTAGTCAACTCAAAAGTCGCATTCCCATCCCTAGGAATTTCGAAACAAACCTTTAACAAATATCTTTCTTAATAGACGAAATAGTTCAACACATCTCTGTTCCTTCCTTGATCCAGATCCATCTAGATTGTTCCTAAACTTTATGGACGCTTAAATTAAATTCAAGTTGCTCCATCAAATCAGACTGTAACTGGAATCCTAGTGCGGGAATAAAAACGATTGTCAGGAATAGTTCGATAGCAACTCCATTCCTGTCTGGGATATTACATTCCTAATAGTGATGGGAAAATTGAGACTGGTCTTTAGATTAGAAGAATCTTGAAAATAGTTAATAGGTTTTGATTGAGTGGAAGCGATGATGTGTGTTTCAAAATAAGAAACCCCTAAAAAACTGCATATTTTTATTTTGTTATTTGTGAGGGAGAAAGAAACAAGAAACATGAGATATTGTTTTATTTTTATTACCCACTCCCTTATCACACAACTCAACTGTTTTATATACTCTTCTCGGGTAACCGTAATAAAATATAGCATTAAAACTACACGACCATATTTCTTTAACGACATTTTTTCATCAGACAATGAGTAATGATAAATGACTGACTTTTATATGACAAACAGTCTGTTTAAAGTTCATGAACTCTTGATTATTGTAATATCTTGTCAGTCTGGAAATTTAAGTTTCAGTAACTTCCCACTGACATCCTTTATTATACTTATATACGTGACTTTTTCAGTTTTATTTCTTCTCCTTTTAATTTTATTTTTCGTGCTCTTTCAAATTCAACGTTTTAATAATCCTGTTATGGCCCTGCAGGGGGCCAATTATCGGGTAGCACATAAACTTTCGACCGCATTCGTTTTTTTTAAGAAGCAAGAAGTTTCAAGTTTATGTAAGAAGCACACCCAGCAACGTTGCAGCAACACAGCAGAGCAACAAACGGGCAAACGGCAGAGCAAAATCATATATTACATAGAGTAAACTACCAGATACTCTTCGCACTAAAAGTAAAACGTATATATTAATATAATATTTTCTCCATACTTACATTGAACGTCAAATATTTTTTTCTGATTTCAAGTCTTCAATTTGGATGATTAAATTCGAGATGAAACTTCTGAGAATCGCCCACATCACCCCTTCCCTACCCAGACACTTTAATATTAACATGCACAAATAAAATGACACAACTTCAGTGGTACGTTATAATAAAATTCGTTTTGTGCTGTATGTGAAATGCGTTAGTAAACTCAACAAGCTCAAGGCAATAACCAAGCCAAGCTGCGAATACCTCTGTTGGTATGGCAATTGTACCGCCCATGTCAGTAGATAATATTATTTCAGAAGAGGAAAATACTGAGTATTGAATAGCAGTACGGCGGAGTAGTATTATAAAGTTGAAATTGATTTACATTGAAAGTAATTAAGTAAGTATTCTAGTGGCCAACCTTGGTATCGGATAGTATTTATTGAACTATGAATAATTAATTTACCGATGAAGCAAGGCTTATTCACTTGCAGTCCTGCTCTAAACAAATGACAATCGTTTCGCATTCTATTGTGTACGAGCTGTGCCACGCGGCTTCACCCGCAGTGTACCCGTTCCCGTGGGAATTTCGGGATTTTAATAACTTATTATCCTATTCAGGACGAAGATAAATAAAATGAAACAAAAATCATCCAAACGGTTCAGCCGTTCTTGAGTTAAAAGTGGTGTAACTAATACGACCTTCTCTCTCCGACATACGGAAGACCGCGACGGACTGGGAAGGTTAGAAGTGCTTAGGGAAGACCTATGTCCAGACCCGGGACAATATAAGATTAATAAAACACCTAAAAAAACGTATGCCACTTATGATAGAAACTATTGTTTATTATTCACAAAATCTAAGATAGCACTTTTTAAATAAATAATTCAACAAATCATCCCCACCGCTGATAAACGATACGAAAATTAACAAATAACGTATAAACAAAACAAAGAGTCGACATGACGTAGATAGGGTCCTATTATTGGGTCGCTGGGAACGTAAACTGTTATCGTGGACACCCAGGGTCTTACAGCGCTTATCTTGCATCTTTCGCTGTACAACGTTGTATATTTCCCCACTGTTGTGTCCTAAAAGTCGCTTTGTTACATTAAAACGTACTTTTGTAGTGTGAGTTTAAATGTGTATTAGACTTATTAGTATTTAGTCTTACTAAGCGATGTTAGTTAATTGCGATTGTTAAGCAACGTGCAGCTCGGCCCCTACTCGGATGGGTGGCATTTCTATCTCCGTGCTTCGGAGGGCACGTTAAACAGTCGGTCCCGGTTGTTTCAATCGTTAGACCAAGTCGGAGGCCTCTGAGCGGTCCACAAACTCCCGACACCAGTGTTGGCCACTAACCTACTTGAAAATGAAAATGAATGATGATTATTATTAGTTTTAGTGAAAGTGTACGTTCAACAGTCAACATTTAGATGGGTGACCGATAGTGACATTTCGATGACTTGACGCCCTAAACAATTTTCTATAAGGCGCCTATTCGATGATTCGAGTTCTAAAAATCGAACTCCAAGATTGACTACGTACTCTAAAGTTTGTAGTTTTGTTTAAAACAATACAAACGTTATTAAACAGTCTACTACTGTCTACTAGTCAATATTATTGATGATAGCAAAATCAGTAAACAGCTTTTTTAATTTCATGTCACGTCTAATGTTGCTACCGCTCAATGAAAGCCTAACCACGTTATTACCATCAAACATTCAAAAACTTTACAAAAATACAAACAAATTCAACAACAAACGGTTATAAAAGACAAATTGACTAAATGCCTACAAAATTCAGGTAAAAATAACTTAACAAAATTACATCCAGACACCGAACAGGGTCTGACGAAACAATTTCAGTCGTACTCGTGCGAAACTTGATGACCGAACGAGTAAAGTAACTTTTACCCTTTTAGAGACCGAAACAACACCTGGGACGATTAAATTATGCAAATATACTTAAATTCAAAGTCTCGCATAAACATTTTTTACATTCGAGTAACAGTTGAGATTCTGGTCCGAAATTGAGTTTTTTATGAACTGTTTTACGTGTTTTTATAAACGAGGCGTTGGACTGATTACAAGTAATGAGCGCCTTTTAATTCTCTTTTAACACCTAGTTAGGTTAAATTTTGCTTAGGAATTTGGATTTGGGACGAACCTATTGATTTGTTTTCCATCAATGTATCAAATTTATGTAAGATTATGAAATAAAATAAATTATTTATTTATTTATTTATTATTTATTTATTTGTTTTTAGGTTGTTTACAGAGTCGATGAAACCTTATCGACCTTTATAGACAGGGAATTGTTCGTTTGGAAATGGATATTTTCATCAACTTCGGTTCTAGATACCTAAGCATACCTACCTTCAATTTTCACAATGCGGATGCAATTATAATGCTGGGGCTCCATTAGCGGGCTACGGCGAATATTCGTGTTAACACGATAATGTGGCCGCGTACATCGTGTCATCGCGAAGTATTCGGGCGAAGACGATGTAGCATCGGGGGCGGGCTACGGCGAATATTCGTGTTATCGCGATAATGTGGCCGCGTACATCGTGTCATCGCATCCATTTTTAAATTACGACCTACGTCTCGGCCGCACAGTTGGGAATTGAACAACACAATCCGGCACGGTACATCGCGTCAACTCGACACGAATCTTCGCCCGCTAGTGTAGACAGGAACATCGTGTTCGGGCGAATACGATGTTTTTGTCGCGACAACGCGACACGAATCTTCGCCCGCTAATGGAGCCCCAGCATAAGGGTTTGGTTCCGTGTCACGGTGTAGTAATGACAGTAAATAGTTTCTTTTAAAAAAAGGAAAAATAAGATGATCAAAATTGTGTTTAAAAAAATGCTAGTACTCCTAGAAAAAAACAACACTAAAGGTACAGTCACAAACAAAACCTTTTTAAAAGTTAAGTCAATATTCAAACAATATCTATCACCTTTTCTAACTATGGACAACAAGGCCTGAGACCTCCCAGTCTAAGTAGTCTAAATTATCCTGAAACTTGTACTATTTGCGTGAACCGCAAATGCAGCACCAAACTAGCACTTTGGTCATGGTTCGCTCCGCACTTGGACAGTTTTCAATTACTCAAAACTAAGTTAGTCTTGGACGCGTCAGAATATCAAGTGTCAAAGTTATGTCGGCGAGTGTACCTAGCGGCGATAATCTTTGTTAATTTTGTTGGTTAATTCATTACTAATTAAACACTGAAGGAAATTAAAGAGATACCAAGATTAACTTGAAATCGCTGCGTTTATAAGTATGGTAAAATGAGTAAGTTCGAATTGGTAAATGGTTGGGAGTTTTCCGAGGCCTCCGATATGGTTTAAAGATTGGAACAACAGGGAGAATTTAATCCTTTCGCGAGCATTGGCTAAATATTTGCCCAGATAGAAATGAATTTTTGACAGCTAATAGATAGACGTGAATAAGCGTTAACAAGGAAATTGAAACAGAAACATAATTTAAGATATTTTATTTTCCGTATAAAAATATTAATATCAAAAGGTACACTGAGGTAACATAGTCAAATATACTATAATATAACACCCTTTTTAAATTGAGCAAACGCAAGCTTACATTAACATTCAATACAAGACAAAATGGTATGTCAGGTTTAACAAACACTACTGTTAAAATAAAATAATATTGTGTGAGAACTTGGGTAGGAAAATCATGAAGCAAGAATTAGGACGTTCCATATAGTCTTCTCTGTGAGTATTTAATATTTTCTATCTGAAATATAGTAAAGTTTAGACAGAATAAGATAAATACTCTCAAAAGCCACTAATTTCACTTTACTTATGATGAGTTACCTTTTAAGTCAACTACTTATGGTTTTAGTGACAACGGTGTAAAGCCTTACAGCTTGTATATTGTAAAACATAACATAACTTTGAAGTAGAAAAATAAGATGGAAAGAGGTAATAAAATTGAACTTTAACAGCAGTGTTCGCAAACCCAACAAATAATTAAAAGCTCACCAAATAAGCTTTCATTTAAAGCTACAAATAATAACAATATTATTGCCGTGGGCTGTATTTGCATACTAAAATACAAATAATGTCCAAACCGCGTCACCGTTCAGCCAACGTGTACATTCTAAATATCACTAACTTTGATTAAAACATATCAGTGTTTGGGTATTAATTATGTATGCCTGGGCTGAGTGTAGTGGTAAAGGTGTGGGCAAGCTTTTACTATTATTCAAAAGGCCAAAATACAAAGCAATAGTATTCGTTCAAAACTGCTCAACTTTTGAGAGATTATAGATCGAGCCTTATAATATCGTAATTGGTTTCTATATTTTTATAGTAGTAGTTTTTATGCTTTTAGCAGCTTTCTTACAAAGCTGTTTTCAGCTATTAGTCTAAGGAAACGTATATTTGCCTTAATTATATTCATTGGCAACATTACCGATTACACCCTATTTATCAAATATCTTATCGCCATTTACTAGCTTTTTTCAAACTAACAAAACCGGAAACCTCCAATAGTAAATTGTGTATCCAAAATAAAATGTTTCTAACACTCTGTGAACGTAGTTTTATCAATTAACAGAGCTACATAAACATATATTTTGTTTTTCAAACCTTCCCATTAATATTAAAATCTATGCATAAATCTAGATTCTAGATAACAATCATAACAGCACCTGACTGACACACTCTCACATTAAATAATTATATAATACATTCAAGACTTCAGTACGTATAGTATTTACAAAACCTAACTAAAGTACAGTAGTTGGCGATTCAGTTAGCAGAAGTTTTAGTTGTGCTTTGCACTACAGAATTTAAATAAGTTCAATTGGGTACCATCTATGTGTCGCAGACTGTATAACTCGTCTGCATAAAAACCTCAATATACAAATCAAGTATAGTATGTTATAAATAAATGAAGCGGGACTATATTGCCTTTAAACTACAACGTATTTTACAATAACACGTACCCACGTGTCGAGCGGATGACACAACTCGTGGTTACAGAAAGTATCATCTAAAAGCGTACAAATTCCTTTGAAACAATTTGATGAATTCAGCTGCACTAAATTGTTTTTACCACATTTTTTTCGGTTTGACAGTATCTATGCTATCTATGTAGGTATAGATTGGATTACGTCATACGAAGGTCCATGACACAAGTCCTGTGAACCATGGTATGACCACTTCTGCTAATTGCATCGCCTACATCTGCACATTACTACATTACAATTCGCTATGACTCTAGTTTGGACTGACTAGTTGATCTTGATTCGGCTGAATCGGATTTTCTCACGTTGTCACTTATTGGTGGGCGAGCTGTAAAGAAAAAAATGCTTTAATTACTTTTCTTATAATTTTGTCATCGTCGTATTATAGTGGATTTTTGTATTGGATAGATTGTACATTCAAGAGGAAGGTTATTGATAATTTGTTATCCCGAAATTGTCACGGGAATGGGTAAAACACCGGTAAAACCGCGGTTCGTCATATGTATTTTATCTATAATTCCGACAGAAAAGGATTTTTTATTGATTAGCAACATAATGATATTATTTAAATAATTTTCTATGAAATTGAACGTTTCTTCAGAAATACTTAAGTAATATTCATAGACTTGATTGGTATCCATAAGTTTTTTTGTGTATAACAATGGCTCGTAACAATATAATATTTTCAAGAAATACATAATGAAAAAAACAGACTATTTTTATCATAATATTTTTTTCCAATAAGGTCATGAATTTCTCATTTACACGCGTCGTTTACATTGATATGTTGGCACATTAAAGAACCTAAACGGCTTGAGCTTAATACAGTCAGACAAATCTTTAAACTGACTTGATCGACGGGAAAAACTTGCCACATTCTAACAAAGGTTGTCAGAACAATTCTTCGTAACGATTTGATAGAGATCTTGTTTCTTTACATGTTTTTATAACCCAGAAGACTGCCTAACTCTTTGACACAGTACGCTCAGGCTCTGAACCTCTTCTCAGATACTTACAATTTTTATCTAAGGTAAGTGAACTTACCAAACTTCCTGAGTAGGATCTTCTCGATCCCGTGGAGAGGTGACTCAAACGTCAGGCACAGGATGATCGCCAACGTGAATGTTATCAGTATATGTGATAGGGCTGCCGCGGCCTGGAAACACCGTTTATTGTTAGAAGCGTTCAGACATACCACATACGTCTACATAACTTATACTGCTAGTTGTTACACGTGGAGGTTTCTTCTGCGATCCAATAGATGGCGCTAGTGTGGTTTGTAGATCGCGCTTACGTTATTTTTCCAAGTTCAGTTTAGGGTTGTGTCCATACATTTAGTTGAACTCTTCCAATTAATAAAATGTGTTTTGATGGATGAAATAATCAGTAATGATCATGTACCCCCTTTTACCGAATTTTATGGGCGCTCACAAAATCGCAATCCGACAAGTGTAATTAGCTCCTGCCACTAGGACTTTCGATTTAAATCCGACAGATACTAAATGGATAATGTATACAAAACGGTCGGAACGAAAAAAGGGAATGGGCTTGAAAACCCAAAACATTTTTCTAAACTCCAGACTCAATGTTACTAAAAATAAATACTTGTCCAAAACATACAGAAAAGCAACAAAAATGATCCAATATCACGTCGAAAAGAAAAAGCATGGAAAAAACTTTTTAAGAAAGATTCCAATTAGTAAGACCAAGTTTTCGTTTCATTTCCTCTGGCTGTTAATCACGGCACATTGACTGGCGCAGGATATTGGTTCGCTTCTTCTGTATCAACACTCAAAATCTTTCAAATATGTTTGTTGGAATATTTTTCTTGTTTGAAACTCTTTGTTATCTTTGCAAAGTTTAAATAAGGAGTGATGTTTGAACTTATGAGTCAATTAGCTGCAGTTTTTCTTATTCTGTATTTTTAATACTTAATTCAACTGAAGAGTTTGTTCGATTGAACGAAATCTCATACTAATGCTACTCGTTTAACTTCTTTTCATCCTAAAATTGACGGAAACGTGTAAAGCGCAAGCAAAATCCGCCGGGCGCTGCTTATTGGATTCACGATCGCGATTGCCTAATGTGGTGGCCAACTTCAATCTACTTCAGTTACCTAGTATTATCAAACACCTAATTAGGTGACACTTACTTTGTTCTGCAGTCACCGTATGTTATACTATATGAATCAAAAGATACATACCACAGTGAAGAACGTAATATGCACTGGATGCCTCAACTGGCCGACGTAGTACAGCTCCACGATTCCATTCACCAAGTACGCGCAGAAGGTTAGCCTTGATATCGGCACTAGGAACTTCCACGTTAGCAGCTTGCCTAGGAACCCTGAAATAAGAAAATAAACCTATTAATATGAAACAAAGTGTCAGTGTACAAGTAGATAACCATATTTTGGATTGAGTTATACAAAGAATCGTATATCCAAAGAAAATAATAGAGTATGAGAATGAAATGTACTACAGGACGCAGGAAGCTAATTGAAGATATCAATACAGTAAGGATTATGCGCAACAAGGCGAGAAATATTAATACTACTACTATTGACATCCTAATGATAGAAAAAGGCTTCCCACATTCTCGCCTCTAACCTTAAATGGTAACAAATCTGAAATTCACTTACCACCACTACCCGTAGCGCACGCAATAATAAGCCATCCATTGCTAATGCCCCACGCCAGTTTGTGCAATGAAATATACACAGCGGCTTCAATGTTATTGTACTCGTACCAATCTTGATAGAACAGGGAGACTGAGAAGGTAACCACCGTCCCTAAGACGATACTGACGATCCAACCAACTGTTTTGAGTATCCAAGAGAGTTGGTAGCTGAAATGAGACATAAAGGTAAATTAGTATAGCTACTAGTAACTCTAGTAGTAGCTAGCAGTAGTAGCTGTGTCTAATAATATCTCTATGAATAATTATACTATTAATTATTTTACATTGTTCCGTCATGTTCCATAATTTTTCCTGATTGGATACATAAAAGATATGACTAATAAATGGTGCAAAGAGTAATTAATAAGAATTATTATTGGGTTTCAAAGTTTCAAGCCCCTAATAACGCCATTAAGTCTTGTTTGGCAGAACGTCGTAATAGCCAATTCAAGTCTGTCTATGTCACTTAATTTTAAAAAAATCTATATAACTCCGATTTTCATCTCTCTCTCAACTCCATCTCCATTTTTCAAGCTTGGTATGGCTTGGCGTTTTATAGTCATTATTCACTTACTTCTGCGTCTGTATCCTGTGCAACACATATCCAGTCAGTAACCCCATGAAATAGATGATCATTTTCATGTGTGTCTTGATGTACGCAGTATTGAAGTAGAAGTTGGATACGATATCGGTGAACTCTCTGCAAAGAAATTCTGTTTAGTACACGAGTAAGAACCTGAAAAATATTTAAAGAAGTTGTTGTTATCGGCACATAAATTCTTCAAAATATTAGAATTTGGAGATAAAAACGACACTTCAGTCGAAAGTCGAATAAGTTTTGATTAACCTAAAATTTGATTTTCACGGGTCTTGCAACTAGACTAATATATATTTTTTCTGTCACTGGTGCAGAAAAAACAATAAGTATAGAAATTACCTAAAAATATTCACATTTTTTGCAGTTCTTACAGCTTTCTCAAAAAAGGCAGTAATAAGTGACGAAAATGATACTGCAGAGTTGCACTACTTTCTCTAATTTATTCAGTAATCAAATGATTACAAGACCATTATTATTTACAGTACAGCCATGATACATCAGTTCCTTAAAGTTTATAAAATAAATACCGAAAAACCAATACATACTTAGCATAAAACAAAAACGTTGGGTCCAACTTGTTTCTATAAGTAATCACAGCCGGTATGATGAGCGACACTACGATCATAGAGGAGAGGAGGAAGGGCCCGACTCGGCGCCATCTCCAGAGAGAATAGATGAAGATGGGAGCGATGAAGAACAGCTGGGTGTCCACTGAGAGGTACCAAGATTGGAACATGCACTGGAAAAGACAACAAAAATAAAATTAATATGTTGGTATCACAGACTATTGAATTTCTGAAACTAGATAGGCTGGAATTCAGTTCATTTGTTTAGGAGCTATGATATGACGAACGGCTAAAACACTTCGTGTTCTGCGGAATTTTTAAATTTGGACTTTACACTATCTTCCAATTGTATCCCACATTATATCTTCTCAAGCTTTATGTCATAAATCAAGTCCAATTCACAAGTGATCTCAAACGATACTTACGATTTGATCCGTGTTCACATAATTGTTGATGTACAGTATATTGGCCCACCAAGACGCGTAGCATCTTTCTCTTTCCAGCATTAGCCTGTCATCCCACAGGGGACCTTCACCGATCTTCGGGAACCAGGTCATGTAGAACAGGATCACTATTAAGTATGCTGGAGTTACCCTGAAAAATGACGAATATTTGTTAGGAATCAAATGTTCCAGATATCGAATATGTGAAATAACTTGTAGTAACAATGGTGTTGAATTGACTTGGCAAATACTCGTATGAAGCATTAAACTTCCGGGAAATGTAAAAAAGCATTTCTAATCAAGAGAATAAACTATTGGGAACTATTGTTACAAAGTAATAAACTCCATTTTTTAGCTAACAATGGAACCTTGTTATATTTAAAATTAAACAACAAGCTATCATTACATTAATTAAATATCTCACCTGATGTATCTGAAGATAAGAATTGGTATGACGTTCAATCTTCCTCTTCTCTTGTCCAACTCAATGAGAAGCAGTCTTGAGAACAAAAACGCGCTGAGCATCAGAAACGTGTCGACTAGGAGAGCGTTGTTTAACATGAACCCGTTTGCCGGCTGTTTTACTAACTGGAATCACAAAAATCAACGTTGAAACTTTAGAGCAAAATTTTTTAATATCGTATCTACAACATTGAGATTAAGTGATCTGCGTTTGAATTAAACCGTGACTTCTCGGAAATTCTCAACAAAATATTACTTTCAAGAAATGTTGATAAATACTTCAAAAGATTTCTTACATATGTTATTTCAAAACTAAGATTAATATTAAGAAGATGCCACACTTTTCATAACGTACTCAACTGAAGCAAAACAATACTTATTTACTTACTCTATCCCAAGCTTCAGCATCCATAACCGGTCCACTGGCGATGAACAGACAAGCATGTCCCGCCAAAATAAAGATCATGGCAAGAGCCTTAATACCCGTGATGCATTCCAAGCCAAGACTAGTCTGCTGTTTAGTAGAGATGATCTTCTTCATATTATTGATGACTGAGAAAGACTTAATGAGATCATGAAGAACTGACTCCTTCTTCTTGCAGAAGTGCATTGTGTAAAGTTCAAACATACTGCTGAAGAACAGGATGGCTATGAAGAGAAGGATAATTGACCTGAAATGGGAAGGAGATATTTTATTCGGAGGTAATTTATCTGCTATGAAAGGACGATGCTATAGATTAGTGGTCACTTTTGATTGCGTGTATGCTTCCTTGCTGAATCATTATCCTGTCAAAATTGTCTTTGAAGTAGCGATAGCATGTAAGGTTTAAGCAAAAAAGGAGAAAAGTCAATTGATGATTATTCGCTTAAATTTAAAAAAATAATGTTCTCTAGAGACTCATTACAACTACAAGTATTGTTCAAAGGCGCTTGTAAAATAAAACAACAATAAATTATGTTAATATGAACTATAACCACTTAGCTTAAGGTATAATACTTTTTCAGCTGTTCAAATACTCAATTGGTTTATCGGTTACACATTAATTCAAGATATTGAACTAAAATAATATTGAACTATTGCGTCATTGACTGGAAATTCTTAAATTATAAGTAAGTCAATATTTGTTAATATTTATAACATTTATTTTCTAAATGTGTTATAACTTGCGAACGATGGGACTAATTTGACCATGGGACCAAGTATAATCAAAGTATGATTTTAATAATGATCATAAATTATTTATTTTTCTAATAGCAATGATTTAAAAAAACGAACATTTAATAACTACACAGACTAACACACTCCGCCACTAATACAAAAACTCAATACATCGCTGTAGTTTTTTATTATTAAAAATATACTTTCTTTAATTTTTCAGTATTAAACCATACTTACAAAAACCCAATATCCAAAGACGTGACAGTAGTAGGCCCTCGTTTGTAGCAGTCCCTCTCAGAGACTTCCACTCCTGTGCTGTTTCCCACCGTGTATGATATGACGCTGTTGACGAAGCTGGCCACGGCCTGGGCGTTGCAAGCGCTGGGAACGCAGACTGCCCAGCGGAGAGTTTCGCCTCTGCCGGTTCGTACCTGGTGAAATTGGAAATTTGTTTAAAGGGTATATGATAAAGAAGGAAACTGAATTGTAGGAACGTATTGTATGCCTTTTTTTTTGGTTTACTTTAAGTAATGATGTTTATATTTTTAAGCAGTGATTGTCTGTAGTACCTTGACTTCTGCCGGTCTAATAATGTTGTGTTTTCAACGAGATCTAGATGGCTTCCATATAAATAATTCTATTACTAAGCTAACTGGGCTTAGTAACAGAATAATGTTAATTGTGAAGTGTTAATTTTCGTTAACACATAGTAAAAGTATAATGTTAAGTTATAGTACCTAATCGTAAAAGAAAAAAGGCATAACACGATAGTGTTAATCTGAGATTCAAAGATGATAAAATTAATAAACAACTTTTCATAGACCACAAGTTATAGAACATCTATTGCCTTTTTTATCATGTAGCATTTATGATGATTGAATAAAAATGCGATTTCAACATTTTTTCATACCCAAATTTTAAAATAATAGGTTAAATGTTTATTAAATCAATCAAATAAGTCCTGAGAATTTAATTAGCAATGATTGTGATAAAACCTTTTGGCACAGCTTTAGGTGCGAATCGTTTTATCAATTTGTTC
Organism: Cyclophora albipunctata; assembly: GCA_963082685.1. Classification (NCBI taxonomy): domain Eukaryota; kingdom Metazoa; phylum Arthropoda; class Insecta; order Lepidoptera; family Geometridae; genus Cyclophora; species Cyclophora albipunctata. The sequence continues at coordinate 11,477,836 of OY720114.1, read as the reverse complement.
GTTATTAACGCTAATGGAACATCCGTATTCTTCAACGTTATCGTAAACTTATATATGACTCGATAATGATAATTCTATATAATGACGTATTGTTTTTTCTTTTTTGTGTTTCTATTACTACGAGTGTAATGCGAAAGGTTGTTTAACAATAAGTGCCTTTGCGTTAAAATCAAAAAAATATGTAGAGGACTCATTCACACACGAGAACTTGACCAAAATAGTCTCTAAGCTTGTACTATGGAATATAATTGACTTGTGAATTTAACTAGCATATAAATGTAAAAAATACTTAATCACTACATAGTATAAAATAAAGTCGTCTCTTTTTCGTGTCTGTCTGTTTGTCTGTCTGTATGCTTAAATCTTTAAAATTACGCAACGGATTTTGATGCGGTTTTTTGTTATAGGTAGAGTGATTCAAGAGGAAGGTTTTTATGTAAAAAAAATCCCGAAATTCCCACGGGAACGGGCACAACGCGGGTAAAACCGCGGGGCGCTGCTAGTTTGAATATAATATAATTCACAAACGCTTTCCATTTAATCAAAGCTAGTATTCAAAAACGGGTAGCAGTGCAAAGGTTTTGCATGTTAGGTATTTGACTCAATTCTAGTATCAATACAACATATAGCCTGTAATGTTCCGCTGAAAAGGCCTTTCATTACACATCATATCAGTACAGTTAGGAGGACAGATGTAAACTCTTTTTAAAACATTTGTTTCTCTAACCTTTCTCTTCTCCGTCCTCTGTTTCCACTTGATGGTCGCCAGACAGTACTGTCCAGTGATGGACACTCCATCATCTCCAGGGTCTTCGATGCCGACGCACTCGTCGAAGTTCCCCAAATGGTAGGAGGAACCGAAGAGCAGACCTTGAGGAGATTTGGCTGAAGCGTCGAACACTGGAATAGAAAATTATGGAGTTAGACGCTTTGGATTTTTGATTAAGATTGTGACTGATGTATTTTTTTTAATCAAAGACTCTACAATATATTTTCCAAACTGATGAACAAATGCTTACTAGAACCACTAATAACCACATCAAATATACTAGCTGACCCGGCAAACTTGGACCACCCTAATCACAATCACTATAAATTGAGATGTAAGCTATCCTATCTTTCAAGTTGGATCAAATTGCATACTCGGTGTGCAAATCAAATTTAAAATCAGTTCAATGTAGGAGTCCATCGCGGCCAAACAACGTGACACGTAATTTTTATATATAAAGATTATATCCAATATCGATTTTATCTAAGGAAAATTTGAGGCACGTTTTCTCAAAACTTTACGATTTAACGTGATCTAAGTTGACGTCACCTCTACCTTTAAATTTTAATAGTTCTTACTTAACTTATATTTTGTGTTAATTTTCCTTATTCAAACATGGTGATTACGCCTAATCCTCCTCACTGTACTGATATCTTCAGTGATATGAGAGGCCTTTGCACAGCAATGGGACATTACAAGCTTATACTTTATTTATCTTTCCTCATTAGTCTACTATATCTATTTTTATCTTTCCTTTCCACTTTACACAGATTTTAAAACAAAACAAATCTAAAATGCGTTCAAATAATTCATCAATCACCTTTTGTTCTAGCCACGGTCCGATTTTCCTCGACGTCACAAGATGGTAAAGGAAAATAACCTCTATTTTAATGGCGGTAAATACTATGCCAGTGACAATGACATTGATCAATTCTCTGGTGATTTATTTGTGTTTATATTGTTCCTATTGTTACAAGGTGATGATAAGAAGTTATGATTTTGTAAGTGAGCTATTTTTGGTTTCAAACATCGGTTTAGAGTAAGATGTGTTCAGCCCACATCGCATCTACTAGAGACAAGACAACCACATCCAAAAAGTTGTCGGTACACAAAACGCTACTGCAAAAAGCTGCAGCGACACTATTAACACAAGTGACCACTTTTTGTCGCTGCTTTGTGGTGTGGTTGTAGTACACCTTTAAGTTTACATACAAATTATGAGGATCATTGTATAGATCAAGATCTATTTATAGGATAGGTAAAACCTATTTTTGGGTGGGTTTTTTGGCGCCACTGTCGTCGTACAAAACTTCACTTTGGGCATTCCGTAAAATGTGAACAAAAAATTATATGTTGATCAAGGCTTTATAATTAATAGTGTGCTAACATTTAAATCTATTTAGACATACATTAAAATAACATCCATCCATCTTTTCTTGTATTTAATGTGTAGGAAGTAAAAATAGACTGTAATATACTTAATACTTGTTGTACCGTTATAATGCGCATGGTTACAACACTCTTGCCAGGTTCAGATTTAAGTTCAATAACATTACAATGTCAAAAAGATTATGTCGAATTATTGAAGCCTTACACTACTTTATAAAGACTTTGTCCTACTGAGATGAGATATGCACTATAGATACGAGCTACGGATACGTGCTACGTCATCTGGCTATGACGTAATCCTACTGTCAAGCTATACCGGTAACGCTAGTTCCTCACACAGCTAACTTGGGAGGACTAGCGAAAACACAAAGCACTAGTGAAAACGGTCACATAAGTGCAAGCTTAGCTTATATATTTTCAAGTATAGCTGTGTAGTGTAGTAGGCGGGCACCTAAAGCACACCTAGATAAGCCTTTAATTTTAGTGGAGTCTAAGCCTTACTCCAACGGCATAGTGGAATTTTCCTTCCAAAAAAAGATCAAATCAAAATTTGTTTACTATAAAATGGTTTATTACTTGCAAAAACCGGTATAACATTTTGCACAAAAAACTTTTGTGGAATAGATACGTTTAGAATTATAAATATCTTTATAATTTTTTGCTCGATTTATTTTTAGAATATGTTGTTAATTTTATTAGTCGACTGTAGTAATTCTAATAAAACAGTCTTTACTTTTAAGAAATAATACCAGATTTCACATTTTTCAGTGACTTTTCGCCCTCTTTTATAATTTAGGTATGATACATTTTCTTCTATGTAACCAACCCATAGCCTAGTCTAGAACCTAAGATCCGAGCACAAAATTATACAATGGAATATTAATTATAGGCATCTTTTTCTGTCTAATACAAACACCACTAATCAATATATAATTGAGATGACCAAACAAAAATAACAGCTTTTTTGTTAACTTCCATTCATACGTTAAACATGAACAAAAACTATTCCCTCCACTAAACAAAGTACACGAACTTGCCGTTCTTTGAACTTGACCCTGAATCAAAGTTTGTTATAGTTTTTACCCGACTACGGCTGAGAAAAAAGGGTCATGCTTTTATTAACATAAGCTCCATATTTCAAGCTAATGTACTCATTTACAAGACCGTAAAATCCCTTGCTGGCAAGGAGATACTTAAATATTTTTTTGACATTTAGACCCTGAGTACACTATTTAAATTGCCACAGTTTTTAGATTTTTTAGAATGGTTCAAAAATAAAAGTGTTTTTAAAAGTATTCTAATAAATACATTATATTATCTAACGCGATACAGACCCGTTTCATTTAGTATAGTGAGTGCAAATCGTGTGAGTTTAAAAAGTTTGTTTAAAAAAAGGTTTAAACGTTTTGTCTTTATCGCTCCTTCTTTTCCAATAGATTGTCTAACCACGATTACAGTACTGTCTTGAAATAATTATTGTATTTCTGATTATGTTATATTTACATTAGTCACTAAATATTGTTATTCATATTCAAACAAATGATTGCAAAATTATGTTAACGTAGACTTCTAATGTATCGCGTGTTTGTGTGTCAACAGAAAATAAGGTTAGGGCATGTTAAGAATCGGTAGCGGACGCGGAAATTTAAAAGCGATTTATAATAAAACACTATAGAATATTTATAACTTACATAATAATTATAGATAAGTTCCTATGGTATGTGTTACCGAATCACAAAAGCATTACTCGCTTTGATTTAAACATTAAATATAGTATATACTCTTATCTTCAAAACCGTTATCAGTCAATCAACCTTAGAAGCAAAACGTAAAATTACTCAATGTTTTATAGGTCAATATCGCACTGCAATGGTGCGCGGTCTGCATTCATGCTACAACTCCATATACGTACACACAAACACATACGCATCAATACTTACTATAATAAAACAAAGTATGGTTCTGTCTGTGTGTCCGCGATAAAGTCAAAAACTACTCGACAATTTTTCATGTTATTCTTATTACTAGATATAATAAATCAAAAGGATGGTTTTTAACTACTTTTTATATCGATTATTTTTAGGAATATAGGAAAAAAGTGTGTAAAACCGCAGGCTTGTGCTAGTATTTTATAGGGTGCTACTACTTAGATATTCGCACTGAGGACGAAGGTCGTTCGGTTGGCGACTACTAATGTGATATAGACAGAGATATGGGCTTAAAAGTTGCTTTAAAATCTGTGGTAAATATTTGTCAAATTCTTCTATACGTAGTCTTTATTCGTAAATATGAAGTATTGTTGGAGTTTTATTCTGTGAAATATATTCCGTTGCAACATTACAAGGCCTGGGTCTTATATAGGTGTAAATATACTCATATGAAAACAGAGACTGATTGAAAAATTATGAGTTTCGTGTGATTGTCTTGCTCTACCAAACTGACAATATGGAGAGAGGTGAAGAGAGGCCGTCGAATAAGACACATTGCCTTCTACTGTAGTATCACCACATCAAAATGCAACGCACTTTTTAATACCTTGCCAAATCATTAATTCAATAATTAGTTTTGACATGTAAGTAGTTATTTTATAGGTTTTGCTGACCCGCTCTGTATGCCCTGTTTGATGCACTACATCTGACCTCAACAGGGCTACAGATGACATAGTCATAGTGACCCTAAAGAAGAAGAATTGTAGAGGTTTGAATTTGACAAGGTTCTTAGTGTGATCAGCAATGCATGAGTCAACTGTACATTTTGTAACGAAAGGATTAAATTTACTTTTCTCGCCTAGTTTTTATCGGAAACCAAGCTGAATTACGTTACTACTAGATAAACTTAAAAATAATAGTTTTTAGCCTCACTTAGTACAATGTAGGCAAACATCCTCATACAAATAACATGTATTCTATGGATAATATTGACACCTGAACATAGAACACACAACATGGAAAATCAAAAGGCGTTTAAGTCGAAATCTCTTTGACATTACAAAGCACGTGAGTTAATGATACATTTATGTTAATCTTACAATTTTTTGATCCGATTTTAGATGACTTGGCTTTGAGATCATCAAAAACACGCAGGTAGATGAAGCGTTTACATTATTGTTAAAACGTATAGTAAGACTAAAATTAAGTATCTTATGTTTTAATATTTAAAAAATAATCATCGTTTTGAAAAAATAATCGAGATTAATAAGACTAATAAAACTAAGAAGTACATATACATATAAAAATAGTTTAAAATTAAACCGCCTTGTCCTTGAATTGAAACGCAGTACAAGCATATAATGTACAGTCTATGTATAACATTCCCTGAATACGAATGTGTATAAATGGGCAATAAAAGCCTAATACAGTCGAGATGTCACGAAGTTTTTTCCGCTTTGGTCTATCACTGTGTCACAACCGTAGGCCGTGAATGTGTTCACAAGCGATTGCGATTTTTAGGTTTTGCAATTTTATCTCTTCGAGTATGATAAATTAATCTGTGGATTCGTATCCTCATTTCACAATTTAATATGTAAGGTATAATAAAATATGTCCCTTGATTATGTTATTTTTGCAACTAATTTTGATTTAATTTCACCGCAATAAAGTTAAATTTAAACATTTGTAAAGTGGACTCAGCAAACTACATGCATGTTCAGTTTTCGACCGTTCGCTCTAAACTGAAATGTAACTAATAATTCTAATGGAAAGTTGAAATAGATGTTTGCATGAACAAATATACTTATGCAGTTCTTAATATTTTATTCCGATGCCGTAATAGTGTATATCCCCTTGTCTGGCGGACGCCTGAATCAGGCGTCCGTCAAAAAGTGCGCATCTGGCGGACGCCTGAATCAGGCGTCTGTGTCAGTGGGTAGAATTTTAGCATAATTAACAGTTAAAAATTATAACGATCCTGCTCTAACTTATAGTAGAGCCTAAACAAAAGACAAGGCTAGCATATTCAATAGGAATTGGAACGTCTTTAAAGGAAAATTATTCATTCGTGAGCACATTTGTTAGGTGTATGTGTTCTGTGGTCGTGTCACATGCTACTTTATTTCACATTTTAAATACTTATTATTTCACGTATACATATTATTTCACTTATTATTGATAAACGATATATTTATGTGTCCATTAAAATAAAATTATTTCAGAAAAGTTGTTTTATTGTTTATCTATTACGATTTTGCTACTCTACTTTCGAAAAAAATTCTATCTCTACTTTCTCTCTACTTTTAGCTCGAATTGACAATATTTTACAAATTTGAGCTAAATTAATTATTTTGCAGTTAGATAGTTCATTTCAGTACAATTTCATAGACATAAATATCATATATAACTTCTATACAAAATTTTGAGAAATTACATAAAACATTGGCGCGCGCCGACTTCACGGGGCCTATTTGCCAAGGCTCTGCCAGACCCCTGCCAGACGCGCCATATTTTTTAAAAGAGGCGTGCCAGTTGAGAGGCCCCTTGTCTGGCACGACGCCTGAATCAGGCGTCCGTCAAAAAGTGCGCATCTGGCGGACGCCTGAATCAGGCGTCTGTGTCAGTGGGTAGAATTTTAGCATAATTAACAGTTAAAAACTATAACGATCCTGCTCTAACTTATAGTAGAGCCTAAACAAAAGACAAGGCTAGCATATTCAATAGGAATTGGAACGTCTTTAAAGGAAAATTATTCATTCGTGAGCACATTTGTTAGGTGTATGTGTTCTGTGGTCGTGTCACGTGCTACTTTATTTCACATTTTAAATACTTATTATTTCACGTATACATATTATTTCACTTATTATTGATAAACGATATATTTATGTGTCCATTAAAATAAAATTATTTCAGAAAAGTTGTTTTATTGTTTATCTATTACGATTTTGCTACTCTACTTTCGAAAAAAATTCTATCTCTACTTTCTCTCTACTTTTAGCTCGAATTGACAATATTTTACAAATTTGAGCTAAATTAATTATTTTGCAGTTAGATAGTTCATTTCAGTACAATTTCATAGACATAAATATCATATATAACTTCTATACAAAATTTTGAGAAATTACATAAAACATTGGCGCGCGCCGACTTCACGGGGCCTATTTGCCAAGGCTCTGCCAGACCCCTGCCAGACGCGCCATATTTTTTAAAAGAGGCGTGCCAGTTGAGAGGCCCCTTGTCTGGCACGACGCCTGAATCAGGCGTCCGTCAAAAAGTGCGCATCTGGCGGACGCCTGAATCAGGCGTCTGTGTCAGTGGGTAGAATTTTAGCATAATTAACAGTTAAAAACTATAACGATCCTGCTCTAACTTATAGTAGAGCCTAAACAAAAGACAAGGCTAGCATATTCAATAGGAATTGGAACGTCTTTAAAGGAAAATTATTCATTCGTGAGCACATTTGTTAGGTGTATGTGTTCTGTGGTCGTGTCACATGCTACTTTATTTCACATTTTAAATACTTATTATTTCACGTATACATATTATTTCACTTATTATTGATAAACGATATATTTATGTGTCCATTAAAATAAAATTATTTCAGAAAAGTTGTTTTATTGTTTATCTATTACGATTTTGCTACTCTACTTTCGAAAAAAATTCTATCTCTACTTTCTCTCTACTTTTAGCTCGAATTGACAATATTTTACAAATTTGAGCTAAATTAATTATTTTGCAGTTAGATAGTTCATTTCAGTACAATTTCATAGACATAAATATCATATATAACTTCTATACAAAATTTTGAGAAATTACATAAAACATTGGCGCGCGCCGACTTCACGGGGCCTATTTGCCAAGGCTCTGCCAGACCCCTGCCAGACGCGCCATATTTTTTAAAAGAGGCGTGCCAGTTGAGAGGCCCCTTGTCTGGCACGACGCCTGAATCAGGCGTCCGTCAAAAAGTGCGCATCTGGCGGACGCCTGAATCAGGCGTCTGTGTCAGTGGGTAGAATTTTAGCATAATTAACAGTTAAAAACTATAACGATCCTGCTCTAACTTATAGTAGAGCCTAAACAAAAGACAAGGCTAGCATATTCAATAGGAATTGGAACGTCTTTAAAGGAAAATTATTCATTCGTGAGCACATTTGTTAGGTGTATGTGTTCTGTGGTCGTGTCACATGCTACTTTATTTCACATTTTAAATACTTATTATTTCACGTATACATATTATTTCACTTATTATTGATAAACGATATATTTATGTGTCCATTAAAATAAAATTATTTCAGAAAAGTTGTTTTATTGTTTATCTATTACGATTTTGCTACTCTACTTTCGAAAAAAATTCTATCTCTACTTTCTCTCTACTTTTAGCTCGAATTGACAATATTTTACAAATTTGAGCTAAATTAATTATTTTGCAGTTAGATAGTTCATTTCAGTACAATTTCATAGACATAAATATCATATATAACTTCTATACAAAATTTTGAGAAATTACATAAAACATTGGCGCGCGCCGATTTCACGGGGCCTATTTGCCAAGGCTCTGCCAGACCCCTGCCAGACGCGCCATATTTTTTAAAAGAGGCGTGCCAGTTGAGAGGCGAGGGATCATGTTCGATTTTATTTAAATCAAACAGTCAAATTGACCACCACTTTAATGGAGCAACTTCTATTGATGTGATCAAGCCCGTAGGAATTGCTCCATAAAAGTAGTTTAATATGTAGCTTAAAGGTGAGAAACAGACTTTTAATGTTTAAGTCTACCATGTTATACAAGACTGACAATTTTCTTACTAAAATTATCAATAACTGGAAACATAGAATTTTTAATCAACATTTCAGTATTGAGATTAACTTTTATGAAAAACGACTAACCTCGTATATTTAATACCGTTATAATACTTATAACATCACGAATACTTTCAAGTACGATATCTCTGTAACAAATCATAAAATATTCAAATGTCTAAAACGTAGGAAGATACTTCGATTCCGGTCACGTTTTGCAAAGATATAAAATGTCATAGAATGGGATTTCCAAATTGTTTATAAGTGACAGAACATAATAAGTTAGAGGAATTCCGGGATATTTAAATTGGGTATACCTTTTCTGATATACCTTTTAATACCTCAATAGTACAAGTAGCTACAACTATTGAGGTATTTGAACTTTTGAAGACTTATTAAAGAGGTATGAAAGACAATTAGGAATAAAGTTTTGGTGCCCCTTTTATAGTGTACGCCTTATTAGTTATATCCCTAAAATCGATGATAATGTTCCTAAGGCAATTTACTATACATACTTTTTAAACTCACACGATTTGCACTCATTATACTAAATGAAACTGTATCGCGTTAGATAATTTAACGTATTTTACTAAAATACGTACCCGACGTTTCGAGCGAATTACACCGCTCGTGGTCACAGGGTACCTCGTGACCACGAACAACAATTTACTATAGTAGTGCATTTTATTAAATAGCTCAAATATATTTTGAAAATGGAACGGTACTAATTGGTGCGTATGGATGGGACGATACGAAAGTACATTTTTTAAAGGGGTAATTTTTCGATTCAACAGATAGTAACAAGTTCAATCTCGGAGATTTATATTATGTTATTTATTATAAGCATTATTCAGAAAATCCTGTTATTGAGATAATTATAATACATAATTTATAAAGTATTTTATGATTTTAACAAAAAAAAACATTTTTAATACAACCCATAAAATACTTAAATGTCAAAATAATCGTCATAAACAGATTTGTACTTAATTATCATAAAAATAATATAAAAACACGGAAATCTGTAAATTAACTTACTATGTACCTACATAGAAGATAAGGGCCATGTTTTTATTTTACGATGGTATTAGTGATCAAGGACTGTGGTAATGGTATACATTTAATTGGTTGTGATTCATAGGGTAATACGGAAGCTGTTGGTCAGGTAGCAGCCCTATATCGGCATCGGATATTTTGGAAGACTATACTTATGTGCTTATGGTCTAGTGGTATCTGTCAAGACTGAGGTCCCAGGTTCGATTCCCGGGTCGAGCGAAAACATGTTTACTACTTTTCAAATATGACTCGGGTTTGAGATCACCAACCCGCATTTGGCAAGCGTGGTGATTATGCCTAATCCTCTCACTGTACTGATATCTTCAGTGAGATTAGAGGCCTTTGCCCAGCTGTGGGACATTACAGGCTTATACTTTACTTTTTTCATCATGCTTAGGCGAGTTTGATGACCTACTACTACTACTACTGGTATTTAATAATTTCTCATTTAGAAAAAGTTCAAAATATTTTCCCTCTAATACTATAAAAGTGAAGTGAGCTAGGATAGATGACTGCTAGGTCAGGCTCTTTCGTTATGGAGAACTGAGACATATTTTTTATAGCTTTGTTTTTATCCTAAAGTTCTTATGGTAGAGTAGAGACTGATGCTGATCAAAATACGCCGAACCAAAATACTGTTAAAACCTAGACAAACAACCCAGTTCTTACCAGGAATTGCCAAATCATCAAGCTTTTACTTTCAAAGTTTCGTTCCAAATTCAAAACTTTATAAAATCGAGATTGAAAATGTTTTCCGTCAGCCATATTGAATTTTATGATTGGTCAACCAATCAAACGGCTTTCTATATTCGATTTAGTGCATGACGGACGTTTTTCATGGAAAACCTAAGCTTGAATGAAAACACGCCGCTATGCGGTTACAAAATAAATTCAGAAATATTATCTGAAAGGTATTCAGTTTTTGAACGGGATTTTGAAATACTCTTCATTGGCGATGTTGACGATGGATAAAAAAGAGTCAATATAAGTTTTAAAAAATACTTAGTTTTTCACAAATCCAAGATGATTCTGATTAATCATGAACTGAAATGAAATTACTTCAAAAATGTTTATCAATACACGTCATTGTTTAATTTTCTTTTGAAACATGGCTTGGGTTTGAGTTCACCAACCCACACTAGACAAACGTCATGATTACGTCTAATCCTCCTCTTCATATGAGACTCCTTACCCCAGTGTGTCATTACGGGCAAATTTTATAGTTTACTTTTAACAGATGACTGACAAACATTGACACACTGATACATATAATCAGTGTGTCAATGTTTGTCACATAAAAATAACACTTCCATAAATATGAATCACTAAATTATTCAAGTTCAAGTAAAACTTAAGGTGAACCTGTTACGGTAAAACAGGTTGTGTTATATAACGTTTTCCGCGTTGCAATCTAAAATTATGTTCATATGTCATTGACTTTAATGAGCGGCGCCCTTTACAAGGCTTTTCGTCGAAAACAAATGAAGAAGGTTTTTGATTCGACCTTAGTTCAAACATGGCGTTTGAGATACCCGCAGTAGGCAAGCGTGGTGATTACGCCTTATACTCGTAATCCTCACTGTACTGATCTTGGGTGAGATGAGAGGCCTTTGCCCTTCAGCGGGACATTACAGAATACTACCAATTAGTTGTATATTAATCGATATTATGTATTAGTGACGCCACGATACGTTGTCACGTTCAAATCGTTCTCCTGCCTGAGAATGTTGTCAACCCGCGGTTTCACCCGCGCTATACCCGTTTCCGTGAAAATTTGGGGGTAAAAATTAGCTTATACATTTTTTATACTATAATCTATGTGCCATTTTTCATTCAGATCAGGAATCAGTAGGTTTCAACATGCATCAAATCATCCATAAAACCATCTGCACGAACTTTCGCATTTTGAATATTAGTTGAATTATATGATACTAGCAGCGCCCCGCGGTTTAACCCGCGTTGTGCCCGTTCAAGTGGGAATTTCGGGAATTTTTTTACATAAAAACCTTCCTCTTGAATCACTCTACCTATTACAAAAAACCGCATCAAAATCCGTTGCGTAATTTTAAAGATTTAAGCATACAGACAAACAGACACGAAACAGAGACGACTTTATTTTATACTATGTAGTGATTTCTATGAGAATTTACAGTTGACATTATGTCATATTAATAACACATAGTTATGTAAAATACCAGATATTACAGACAAACGACAATCAGCAGTACAATTACAAATAATTAAAATAATATGTTTTAAAATAGACAAGGCATTTTGTTACTGAGAAATACGTAATATAAGTAACTAGCAGCGCCCCGTGGTTTTACCCGCTTTGTACCCGTTCCCGTGGGAATTTCGGGAATTTTTATACATATAAACCTTCCTCTTAAATCACTCTACCTATTACAAAAAACCGCATCAAAATCCGTTGCGTAATTTTAAAGATTTAAGCATACAGACAAACAAACAGACAAAAGTAGCGACTTTGTTTTATACTATGTAGTGATATTATGACTTGTTGTAGTTTACAAGAGGAACTTACTACGTGAGAACGGACCAATATGAGGTAGATGATTTTCATACTTACTCTTAGTACAAATGTTATACCTCAATGTCCCTACCTCGAAGGTACGTTTTAATCATTCAAAATATTTAAAGTAAAGGTTGTGTACTCTACTATATAGCTGCACTGCACGGTTTTACCTGCGTTGCGCTCCTTTGGGATTTCCGGGATGAAAAATAGTCTATAACTATCCGGCTGAATGTGGCTATTCATTACAAAAATAATTATTTAAATTGGATTTCTAGTTTCTGAGATTAGCAAACATAACAGGTATAGATACCATTTGTATTTAAACGTTTTTTAGTTTTTGAAACCAATTATATATTGGTATAAATACCACTTATAACGTAGTCTATTATGTATTGATTGTTATTTAGCTGGTTATTTGGTGGAGCGTGGAACTTGTGAGTACGTTCAAAAGCTTTGTTCAAAACATATATAAGAATTGAGAAACCTTCTCCTTTTAAAGTCGTTTCAAAGAACCCCTTTGGGCCTTAAACTTAATAATAATATTTGAATTCGAGCTTCACCACTCCATAGATCATCTGAGACATTAATTTTCAAATTACTAAGTCAATAAAATTGTTAAATAAAAGCGAAGTGTATCCCTAAACGTAAGTAGTTTCAATTCAAAATGAGTTGTGTTCGCTTAAACTTAAGAAACAAGTAGGTACTAAGAGTGAGTTTTGTAATGCTGGTTGTCTTAGAAAATCTTTAATTCAATTTACGTTTTTATTTCGCGACAGTATCTATAGAGGATCTAGTTTTACTACTCCGTATTCTCGTCTCTGGTAAAGTAATGACTAGACATTGTTTTCCGGTTATCTAAACAAAGAGCCATTCAGCTGGTCTTAGAAATGATCACATGAGCCTTTGTTTAAGGAATTTACTTTATATTCTTTACATTAGTTGTAGTAATGAGTATTATAGTACCGAAATGTATATTGATATTGTTAATGAGGAAGTGTGTCTGTTTATATATGGCAGTTTCAAGTTAAAATTAACCTATTTTGATGACAATCGGTATTACATTATTCACTGCATACAACATGCGGTGAGCGTATCAGTGTAAAGAATACTGCATTGGGTAGTAGTCAACTGTTTTCGGCGAATGACACTAACTGTCATCTACCTAGTTGCAGACTGAGGACAATTTAGGATGAACACAACTTTCGGTGACCGAAGTAGATTAAAACAATTAATAGTAAAATAGATGAAAACAAGTTCAGCGACCGCATTAAGTGAACAACTACTAAATTATAATGTTTTCTATCCTGTTATACCTTCGGGAACGAGTATGGCACGCGTAAAACAGCAAGAAACACATACCCAATATTAGTGATGTAAGGTGAAATATCTCTCTCAATGACATTAGTCCAACAGGATTGGGCATAATCACCAAGCTTGCCAAACGCCCGATTACAAAAATGTTAGAATCATAACACTTTTAAGCAACTACATTAAATAATTTTTGAGCAACTTGGGTATATTTTGGCAACTTTTCGTAAGATTGCCAAATATATTTTGATTGTATAATATTTCATTACTTAATTCGCATAATGCTATGCTGCGATGTCAAGGTGACAAATTATTTCAATTTTGAAACATAAACAAACTAACAATACTCTCTGATTATGTATAGATTTTATTTATATTAGAGAAAGGAAACATAATTAGATATGGCGTATCGATACAAATTGTTATATTACACATTAAGGTGCGGTTCTGATGAAGATAATTTTATGTTATGTGTGTATTTATTGGCTTTGTCTATTATAGCTTATGATACTCATATGTTTTAAGCTGAAAAGAGCTAAGACGTGATTATTGATATCATATTTCTATTAATAACAATTACCCAATAACAGACCGCATCATCCCAATGCTAGGCAAATTGCATCTCGATGAGATTAATATACCAGCTTTATTTATTATCACGTATTTTAATTTGTATGTAATAGTCAATAAACGTTTTATGTTCTCTAATAAATACACTTATTAGTGATAGCCATATGCGGCTTCAATAACATCGCCACGGTTTAATTTAAATCAAAGATTCCGATGTAGATATCAATATCTACATCGGTATAGGTTCTCAAGAACCTCTTCCTTCATGTTAATTCTTCTCCAGAGACTAATCCTCTAATCCATAACTAAAGTACTGTTTAAAAGTATTTTGTTCTTCGGAAAATGGCGTATGTCGGAAAGGGACAAAAAATTTGATGGCTAAAATGTTTTTCATAAGCTTTTATGAATAAGGCCCTAAGAATTAAGCATTTTCGTTTACTCTCTTTACTAATACCATAATGAAAGAGTTTTGTGTTCGCTGGCGTAACAAATTAATCGATACATTAGGATGGTTTAAAGAAACAGTACCTTACATTAAATAATACACTATTATGTGTAAATTAACTTGCAATGAAATGTTTTATACATTTCATAAATGCAACATTCTTAATATTATGATATATAACGTGGTACTCGTTTTGTTATTATTTAATGTTGTTGTTTATTATTATTTTATTACACTATTAAGTTGGCTATTAATCAAAATGCACGTACAACTTTTAAATTATTATCATATTTGCATTAATATCAGGTAATAGGCTATTCTTATAATTTATTTTCTACTTTCCTAAATTCCCACAGGAACGTGTACAATGCGGGTAAAATCGCAGATTTTAACTAGTAACTAAAATCATTCACTAATCAGACGATATGTGAATGAATTTATAATGGAATGACTCATTCCATTGTTTGATTCAAAAATTGATAATGACGTTGACGGATTTTCCAAGTATCCCTGTCTATATGAATAATGTTGTAGAGAGTAAGGTTTGTAAGTTTGGGAACGGTATTGTTATATTTATAAATGTGGTTTATAATGGTATACTCGTACGTCGTCGGGGCAAGCATAACACTGAAGTCAAAGATTTTCTCTTCGCTTTATCTCTACTTACTAGCAGCGCCCCGCGGTTTTATCCGCGTTGTGCCCGTTCCCGTAGGAAATCCGGGATAAAATGTAGCCTATAGCCTTCCTCGATAAATAGACTATCTAACAGTGAAAGAATTATTCAAATCGGTTCAGTAGTTTCTGAGATTAGCGCGTTTAAACAAACAAACAAACAAAACAAACTCTTCAGCTTTATAATATTAGTATAGATTAGACAAACATCTCTATATCTACATGCAACGTCAAAAACTATCATTTTTACTCTCAAGTGAAGAATGTATTGTAAATGTATCAAACAGCCAATCATAACAAAGTAAGTGGAATGAAACCGGTCGAATTGAATGAATGAATCCGGTGTTGCAACATCTACCTACTCGTTATTATTAGGCAATATATAAGTGGTAATATCAGTTTCTCTACCAAATCTCTAGGGAAGAGTAGAGGCATAATTATGTCTTCGTTTATATGCTTGCCCTCATGGTATAGGTTCGATGGTAAGTAAAGGTTGTAGTTGGATATGTTGGGTGGTATAGTTTGTAGTTATAAGATTCTCGTGTCGCGGTGTTGGTTGCCAAACTCCTCCAAAAAAGCTTGTCTGATTTTCATAAAATTTTGTGTGCAAATCGGTTATGTCTTAGAATCAATCGGCATTTATTGTTCATACCCCTAAATGTTAAGGATGGTCCAACCTTTAATTATTTTTAAATAATTTATGTGGCAAAGCTGCGTTTACCGGGCTACGTACGTTTTAAGGTTGTTTTAATATAATAATTTTATAAATTATGATCCGTCGAAGAAATAAATACGATGACTAATTTTATAATAGTCATTATCTTACTCAAAATAAGCATCAAAATGATTACTAATTAAGCAACTAAAATGGTGCAAAAAATCTATTTTGCATTTTAATTTTATTTGAAAATACGTGTTTGTGTTTCAAGAAACTATAAAATATAAAATTCCGGTGGGAAACAGTTAGGATGTTGTATAAATTTGCTGTCAAGTAATTATTATATTTAATTATGGAAACTTTAACATGAGAACTATTTTAATAGGACAAAAATAAAATGGAAAAAGTAGCTTATTATGTGATAAGTATGTAATTTTTTCTATTTCTCACGTAATATAATCCAATTACAATCACAATTACAATCCAATACAATAAAAAAATGTTATTTTTAGTCTCCATCTCGTGGGATCAGACTCAAATCTTAGTTCAGGTTAAGAAACTTTGTAAACGAACCCAAATTAATCATAAAGTTAAATACACATTTATAATATTCATCACCCTAAAATATAAACTTGGAAAATTTAAATATTAAAATTGTATTTATTGAACTTTTGTGCAAAACAATGATAAGATCTCGGTAGGTACCTACTTTTAAATTAAGTTCGTATCCATCAACCATATAATTATCATGATGACTAGCAGCGATCCGCGGTTTTACCCGTTCCAGAGTTAATTTCGGAATGAAAAATATCCTATAACCTTCCCGTTCAAAATGGCTATTACAAAAATATTTATGCAAATCTACTGATACTTTCTGAGATGAGAGCGTTCGCGCGTTCCATGGAAGAACAAGAGCTTACTACACTTTTATATTGCAAACAAACAAAAAACAAACTTCATGATATTAGTAAAAAATCATTTAGACCATTTTCGAACAAAATAACTTGTAAAGAATTTTACTAACAACTGCAGTCAGCCTGTCTGACAGACTTTTGTTCATCAATTCAGTCTAGGCTGAGTGACTATATTCGGCTCAAGCTATAGTTTAATAATTTGTCTAGCAGGATAAGCCTTACAGAATCCAAGGCGTTTGATATTAAAACAGAACAAGCCATAACTGTATTAACATTAGATACATTATTCATGATATGCTTCCGAATTGTCTTCCTAGTAGCTTTGGACAAAAATATATATCGTAGAATGCAGCCGTGGGGCATTTATTGATATACGAGGCCAGTTTGCTCTTTTAAATATATACTTTACTTAGATTTAGAATCGATAGCTCGCAAAGGATGCTTTGTGCATTTTTCTTTTAAGTGAAAAAAATAATTCTTTATTGCTTTTTAAGAACACAAAATTACGTAAAGCTATAACAAATTATAGGAGAAGGCTCATCTTGTGCTGCCCAGAGTATGCTAATCCGGGCAGCGCTTGTTTTCAGCCACTCCCTTTTACTTTTACACATAAATAACATTGTTTATCAAAACCTTATCCATCCCTATAATGTAAAGACGTAAAGACACTTGGCTAATAGAAATAGCTGAAGAAGTTTGGATTAAATTCAGTGATATGACCCTAACTGTTAGATTTAATTCTAATGTTATTTAACGACTGGGCATCTATCTATTCTAAACACTGCAGCTCCTGCAATTTGCATTCTTCTAATGACTAAAACAGATCCATAACACAACAATACAATTTGTAGATAAGTATTATTTACGCAACTAGCAGTGACCAGTGGTTTTGCCCGCACTGCACCTGTCTCAATGGGACATTCGAGATAAAGCGAAACATTTAACCTTCCTATTGGACGTGGCCATCAAATACAAAAATAATGCGTTTTATTTAACTTAAATGTCAAAATTAGCGCATTCAAACAAAGACTCTGGGCCTTATAAATAACTGTATTAAGTCACATTTTAGCTTCTTCTCTCTTCTTCATCGAGTGGATGGTCAACCTGACCAATCCTGGTGTCAGAGTTATAGAACCGCCAAAGGCCTCTGACGTGGCTCATGTAACGACTACTATCCGTAGAATGTAACCGGGACCGACGGCTTAACGTGCCGCACATTGTAGCTATGAAATGGTTTATCACTTTCTGACATACGCAATTTGCCGAAGAGCAAAAAAGACAAAACACTTTACAACAGTGCTTTAGTTAAACAGCGTTTATTAATATGGCAGTTTATGTTTATTATACATATAAGTATAGATGTGTGAATTGATAAAGCCTTCTAAAAGCTGTCCAGGTCATCCTACTCATATCAATTGAGGACTTGTCATATTTCCTACTGATCATCTTATAAGGTAAATGACCGAACTCACACGCGGAAGTCGGGCGCATTTGTATTCGCGATACATCAAAGAGACTCCACTGCATTTCCTCAATGAGAACCCACTTTTATGAATATAAATCATGTTTGATGGTTAAATTCCTTTTGTATATTGCTAATTGATTGTTACGGTTTGGTTGTATTTCTTTTTACAGAAAGATTTTTGTTGGTTGGCATTTTCGTTTGCAAAACTAAGTTTCTCTCGTTTTGTTGCATCTAATCAAAATATGCTATTGAGAAATCAGAAATAAATATAACTCCAAAAATTGTTTTTTTTTATCAACTGGTTGCATTGCATTACCCATCACAACGCCGCTAAAGAAGTGTTCACTTCAAAAACAAGTAAGTTATGAGATAATAGTCCTACCATCATGCGAAAAATAATAATCAACGTAAAAAGTTTAAGTTCATAGACACTAATGTACGCATGTCACTTAGTCAGAAAGCTGCCTTAGGAATAAAATCAAATACAGAAGCCAATTTAAGTTTTAATACAAATAGACTACTTGAGTGCAAAGCAGCTGAATCCTTAATTTCCTAAACTCCTTAGTCTTAAAAGATCTTCCATAAAGCAAGATTTATTTGACCTAATATTAACATATAAACAAGAGTATAGCGTCGAAAAACAAAGTAATTATTCTAATAAAACTCCCTGTGTAATCCTGAGCATTTTATCACGTGATTAACACAGATATGTAGTACTTGGGACATAAAGTTGATATACTTATTTAGACGTTGTTATGTTTAATGAGACTAGAATGTTATATCTGTTATAGACATAGCTTATGGAAAAACATATAGACGGAATAAAACATCGGTTTTGTGTTTTAAATTGTATAGATGTAATTAATTGTCTTACGCTGCAGTACCACAAAGTTAGAACAGTATTCATAATTCTAATTTTTCTCATTTTAATAAATAAAAACTGCAATGAGACAATATGTTTTTCTATAAGGTTTTTCCTAATGTATTCTATAATATTTTTATTTCAATAAATCCGTCTATCCAGTTGAGAACACATTCCGAGATAACTAAGTAAATATATTTTATTCTCTTTGTCCCGAACTTAGCGCTGCCATGTTTTCAAGACTAGAACTGCATTGTGCACGTAATGAACAAACTGACACTATAGAAAGGAATTTATGTAATGAGTCTGCGTTAGTTTTCGTTTGAAATATACCGTGATATTTGAAAAAATCTTGAAAATCTGAGCAACAATATACATCCGTATACATCGGTATATACGGATGTAGCCTTCTGAACGTAGTAAAATGTGAATTCGTAGCGTAGAAAAAAGCGAATAGTGTATAGAGTATCTATTCTAAGCCTCCTCGGAGGCCTAGCAGAATGTGCATTTGCCTGTTTAAAAAAGTTTAAAATGATGCCAAATCCTTCTCACTGTGCTGATATCTTGAGTGAATGAGAGACTTTTGCTGCAGCCTAATAACTTTCTCTTATCTCATCACTAAATCTTATTAGTTAGTTAATCGGCATTCTTAGTTGATCTAATACTTATAAGACATAGAATATATATATATATATATATATATATCTCATGAGACCATTCCCACATATATTAATGTTATAAATCTGGAACGCAATATTAGCGTGTGCACCGTAATGTATTCTGAGGAGTAAATGCAATTTGTGGGAATGCGTTCCGGTTAAGGGTCATTGCACTGTCATTCTACTACGCTAGAAATTAACTTGTGCAATTGGCAATAGGTCCTGAGTCAGACTTCAATTCGGTGATATCGAACCGCAGAATAACTAACAGTATGTATCGACAGGTATGCAGAATAGATTACAGTATGTATTGGCATGTAGATGTATTAAGAGTATATTGGGTAGAAAATTACCTAAGAAACCTATATAGTACCTACTGTAAAATATTTATTAATGAAAGTCTAGGCACCCGATGGTTTTACCTATTTTGTATTTAGTCCCGTGGGAAATTCGGGATGAAAAGTAGTCATTACATTTTCTCTTGAATCACTCAGTATGTAAGCGAAATTCCCTTCTGTAGTTTTTGAGAAAATCAATTGCATACAGACAGATAGCTTTTGTGGACTGATTTATAACAATTATCTATATATATAAAATTCAAAGTCCTGACTGACTGACTGACTGAGTGACTGACTGATAATCAACGCACAGCCTCAACCGCTACACCTAGAAACATGAAATTTGGCAGGAAGGTTCTTCAAGTGACGTAAGTGCACACTAACAAAGGATTTTTGAATATTCCTACAGGAACAGGCTCAACGTGGGCAAAGCCGCGGGGCGCTGCTAGTTTATGTATAGATTACATAAATATTAGGCTGGAGTAAGTAAAACGGGTTAATAATCAAATCCTTACTTCCTGTAGTAAATAGTATTAAAATACAGCAATGAATGTAACAAGGTTACTCATAAGGTCTTCTAATAATCGGGTCATCTAGAACAACAATAATTAGTACTTGTTATAACTCAGGGTTAGTTTTAACTGAGCTATAATGCTAGGTTTGGTACGACCAAACACTAAAAATTTAGTTACAGATTTGTTAGAAAACATTTATTTTCAGTATTCAACTTGATTTATGCCTATAATGTGTTTGTATAACAATGACTAGCAACGCCTCGTGGTTTTACCTGTATAGTACAGGTTTCATGAGGAATTTTAGGAGGAAAAATAATGTATATCTCTGTCTATGCCAAAATCCATCAAAACCTGCGTGTAAGCCTTACAGACACCGAGAGAGGTAAACACAGGCATGTATTAGAATGAAGATGCACGTCATAATATTTATTTTGTCAGATTTAGAAACATAAAGAGTGAGAGAGAGAGAGAGTTCATTGCGCTTGTTCAACAACTTGCAGCTCGGCCTTTACTTGGATGGATGGCCGAAAGGGGCATTCTATCTGTGCGCTACTGCGGAAGGCAGTCAGTCCTGGTTGTTCCAATTGTTAGACCGTGTCAGAGGCCTTAAGACGTTATAAAAACCAACCACCAGTTCACTAACCTGAACAAAATGAATGAATGAAATCATTTTGTCTTCCATTAAGACATCTCTCTCTCTTTCTCCCTTCCTCTTTATCATCTTAGCCTTGAAGACTATAGTAATCACGATATTAATCTTTATTTCATTGTTATTACTATGATTCATTAACGCATGAAGCAACTCTAAACAATATTGAGCAATTTAAGGCAATAAGTATCCACAGATAAACAAACAGGAGGTTATGGAACTGCAATATATTGCTCTACAAATTAGGCAATAATGTTGCTGAATTAAAATTGCAAGATGTGAAATATACTCATTTATTTGTCTAATATGTTAATCTAGTCTCTTTATTTTTATGACTAAGCTATTCTAATCTATACTAATATTATAAAGCTGAAGAGTTTGTTTTGTTTGTTTGTTTGTTTGTTTGTTTGTTTGTTTGTTTGTTTAAACGCGCTAATCTCAGAAACTACTGAACCGATTTGAATAATTATTTCACTGTTAGATAGTCTATTTATCGAGGAAGGCTATAGGCTATATTTTATCCCGGATTTCCTACGGGAACGGGCACAACGCGGGTAAAACCGCGGGGCGTTGCTAGTATGTAATAAAGCTGATGAGTTTATTTTTTGTTGGTCTAAACGCGCTAGTCTCAGAAAGTACGAGATTTGAATCTCTTGTGTAATGGATAGCCACATTTATCGGCATCATCCTGAAATACCGACAGGAACAAACACATCGCGGGTAAAAGTAAACGTAGATTAAATTGAGCAAGTTAACTAGTTGCACACTGGCGACTAAAATGAAACGTGAGCGTCAGCCGGATCCACACCGAACGATCCACCGCGCTACGATCGCGCGCGGCAGGAGCGCGCTCCATAGGATCGTTTGATGTGTACTTGCCTGGCGCGATCCAAACTGCGCGGCAGGAGCGCGCGTTCCTTGCCGCGAGCGATCCGTCAGTTGTCGGTTTTTGTTACTAGCACACAGGCGGCTCAATCTTTCAGTGGCGAGATCCGCAAGGTCCAGACGACACGATCCGTGATCCATGCCTCATGCTTCCGGATCGCGGATCGCAGGAATTGGCGAACCATTTGGATCGCTCGGTGTGGATCCGGCTAATCGTCATAAATAAATTAGTTGATAGATCACTCGCTCGCTCGCGTTCTCGCCACCTCACTAAAGCAACGACTATGCCAGCTTGTAAATAGCTCAATGCCATCGTTATAAAATATTGAACATAAAACAAAGTTTAAATGAACAAAAATCCAATAAATATTTACTATTCAACTAATAATCATAATTACGACGCGGAAGTGTTAACGTGACATTGTCCACTCGTTCCGATATATTGTGGGCCAAAATCGGGGCCAAATCAATATAAAGGATTAATACAATAAATAAACAAATGTTGATCAACCTTCGCATCGCGTGGCACTAATAATTAAATCGTGGTAGCGTTCGTTTGTCTCTCACTGTTTCAATTGGGTTTTGCGTTTTTCCTGTGTTTGACGAGTTTTCGTGGGAATTTGTCGATAAAAAGAGTATCCCTACTCGCTCCCTCGGATACCTACTTGTATTTTTTATATTTAAATGTTAAACTCACGTTATTTGTACGTCTATTACGGTTTCACACCTAAACTATTGATTACTAATTTGAACAAATTTTGGCAAACATGTAAATTAGATCTTTGAACCGGATATGGGACGTTAGGTAACAGCGCTATAAAGTTAACCAAAGAATATTTCAAACTAATTTAAACCACACCCATTTTACCATTAAAAGCCCTATCAACTGCAAAATCTATACTAATATTATAAAGCTGAAGAGTTTGTTTTGTTTGTTTGTTTGTTTAAACGCGCTAATCTCAGAAACTACTGAACCGATTTGAATAATTCTTTCACTGTTAGATAGTCTATTTATCGAGGAAGGCTATAGGCTACATTTTATCCCGAAATTCCCACGGGAACGGGCACAACGCGGGTAAAACCGCGGGGCGCTGCTAGTAATGTATAAAAACCCAAAAAACCGGTTACCAAATCAATCGAACTATGATTTCCCATAGATTTTACTTAAATTGCCAAAAATCCACACGGATCTACCAGACAGGTTTCTTACAACCCTGATCGTTAACAAACTAATGAATAGTAAGGAAATGGGTGAGTGCCATGTGCGCTATGAGGTTACTAAATGCTAATCAGATTACATTACGACTTTAAATTATGCATAATCAAATATTATAATCAATTATAGGTCAGAGTCGATAATGGCATTTCTATGTTAGCGTTACCTTGCTTCGGAGAGCCCGTTGATCGGCCCCAGTTGTTTTCACTTTTCTATTCCAACTTACACATTGGTGAAAGAGATCAAATTGTGACCTGTATGTATGGTCTCTTAAGATAAAATCTAGAAGTGTATGGTACGAATCCTTTCAGAGTTAGTGACAAGATATTGCTAAGCGGTAATTTTGAAAGATATTTTGCGCGTTATCCATAATAATACATTAATATTATTTCTTTATCATAACACAACATTTTTATGGACCAGAAAACAGCCTATAGATAGACTGCCTAGCTAGACTATAGTCTCAGCAAGCGCTTACACAAAACACCTAATATAAGTATAATTTTTTAGACCCTGAACTTCGAACACAGAATTTTGATAGAGTTCAAAACACTTTTGAGACAAAATGAGTTATTAATGTCAATTAGATAGTCCGAAAAGAAACTTTGGACCTTTAAAAAGTTTGTCAACCTTTAAGATTCCATTAGCATTTTTACCGACTTTCACAAAATGAAGAACGATTTAAGTAATTTATTTTCACTTTTGTCGTGTTTTCTGATAAATAAAAACATGTATAAGTAGGTTAAAAATATCTTAGAAATTATATCCTTTACAAATTATCAGCCATATTTTCAAATTAATTTACAAAAACGCTCTACCGAGAATCGAACCTGGACAATCGGCACATGCCAACAATCTCGATGTTTTTTTTTCCTTTTCAGTACTTAAAGTAAAGTATTTTTTCTTAAACAACTTACTTAAGTACATACAATTAACTCAACTTACTTATCCACTTAAAATCGCTGCATTATAGATATTCATACTTATTACGCAAAACTTAGGATGAGCAAAAATCGGTCTAATACAGCTTGCATCAGAGTTCAAATTGCTGAATCGATTGTGATTCAATACTTGAGCATTTGTTTACCTGTTCGTCACGTCTGTCTCAGTTTAGTATTAAATATTTATTAGTTTTTGACCTTATATCTTATAGTTATGTTTGTCGTTCTTTATCTTGGCAAATAAAATTGAAGTGATTTTTAGTGTCAAATCTAAATCTATACTAATATTATAAAGCTGAAGAGTTTGTTTTGTTTGTTTGTTTGTTTGTTTAAACGCGCTAATCTCAGAAACTACTGAACCGATTTGAATAATTCTTTCACTGTTAGATAGTCTATTTATCGAGGAAGGCTATAGGCTACATTTTATCCCGGATTTCCTACGGGAACGGGCACAACGCGGGTAAAACCGCGGGGCGCTGCTAGTACTAATACGAGCCCCAATGCAAAATAGTTCGTCTAGTCCGAATTTTTTTACTGTGAGATTTTTCTAACTTTATTTTTTGTCTATACATATAAAAAGATTAAGCTGTTCTACCATCACATGTCGCGTTACTTATGCCCTTTTAAAATTATGTACTAATAAACTATTTTGGCTATTTCAATTTATAGATATTCTGTTTTAAATTCGAAGAACTTACAAGCAAAATAGTTCGTCTAATTGTTAATTGATGCAAAAGAGTTCGTCTATCGTTGAGTTAAATAAAATTATTCCTTCTTTGTACCATGATGTTCCATAATTTAAAATGTTTAAAGTAATTCTGTGCCATTTGTCACATGAGAGAGTATAAATTCAGAAAATTTCAGTAATTTTCATTAATTTTCAAATAACAATGGGTCGTGGCAAACCCGTGTGTGAAGAGCTGCGAAAGCGAATAATTTGTGGGGTCGAAGCTGGCAAATCAAGTTACCAAATATCTAAAGACTTGATACTTCCCAGATCTACAGTTCAGTCTATTATTCAACACTATAAAAAGAATAAAACGACTTCTTGTTTGAAGAAAACTGGTCGACCACGCATCACAAGTGCTGCAGACAACAGAGTTCTGAAGAAAATTATCAAAAATAATCGTCGTGCTCGAGCTGGAGAGCTCAAGGTGCAATGGAGGGACATGATTCACAAAGACGTCTCAGTCGATACATGCAAAAGAGTCCTTAAAAGAATGGGTTACGGATTTTACACCGCTAAAGAGAAACCACTGTTGACTGCTGTACAAAAGAAAAAGAGGTTGAAATTTGCTCGTGATCATTTAAATTGGACTTCCGATCAGTGGCGTAGTATCATCTGGAGTGACGAGTCAAAATTTGAAGTGACAGTCGGTGATGAAAGGAAAAAAGTGATTCGGAACAAAAATGAGGCATTTCATACTGATTGTCTCAAACGAAAAGTGAAGTTTCCGGCTTCTCTAATTATATGGGACTGCATGTTTGCACAAGGTGTTGGTTGTATGCAGTTTGTGGATGGTTTTATCACTGCTGTGAGGTATCAAAACCTTTGGAAGAGAGTTTACTGCCTTCAATTCCCGCTCTCAAACATCAAGATTCATTCATTTTTCAACAGGATGGTGCTTCATGCCATACTGCAAGGACAAAAAGATGTGGCTATTGGCAAAAAGCATCCCTACAATCGAATGGCCATCTAACAGCCCGGACTTGTCGCCGATTGAAACCCTATGGTGGAAAATGAAAAAAGTTCTCCGTAAAAATCCATCAAGATCAAAGAGCGACTTAAAGGCTAAACTACTGGCAGTTTGGGAGTCCATAACGCCTGAGGAGTGTGAAGTGTTGGTTGCAACCATGCCTCTTCGCATTAAAGCTGTTATTGAGAGCAAAGGCGACACAACTAAGTGGTGAAGACATGTAGACGAACTATTTTGCGTCAGTAACAAGGGTAGACGAATACTTTTGCTTTTTGTTATTTAGGATATTTTTTTTTTTTTTTATGTAAAGTTAAGTCATTAAAGAATTTCAGTTAAGTTAAAATAAACTTTAAAATATTCATTAAATTGTGGTTTACTTTTTATTAAACATTCTTAATTATTTTACCAATATATACTCTATATATTTTACGCTTTGCACTACTTTTCATACTAGACGAACTATTTTGCATTGGGGCTCGTATAATAAAGATGAAGAGCTTGATGTTTGTATTTGTTTGAACGCGCTATTCTGACGGACAACTTCTTCTTCATCGAGTGGACGGTCAACCTGACCAATCCTGGTGTCAGAGTTATTGAGCCGCCAAAGGCCTCTGACATGGCTCATGTAACAACTACTATGCGTAGAAAGTAACCGGGACCGACGGCTTAACGTGCCCTCCGAAGCACGGAATCATCTTACTTTTCGGGCCATCAGGTGATTCAGCCTGCAATGCCCTAACCAAACTGAGGACAGTCTCACAAAGAGATTTTTGTGAGCTATTGTCCCCACCGGGAATCGAACCCGGAACCTCCGGATCGTGAGCCGAGCGCTCAAACCACTAGACCACGGAGGCTGTTAAACTCGGACAACTAATTTGATTCGAATAATCATTTTGTGTTGGATATCAATAAAAAAAGTTATAACCAGCTATTTTTTTACCCGAAATTCTCGGAAACGGCCACAACGCGGGTAAAACCGCGGGGCGCGTCTGGTTTATAGACAAACTAGCAGCGCTCCGCGGTTTTACCCGCGTTGTGCCCGTTCCCGTGGGAATTTCGGGAATTTTTTACATAAAAACCTTCCTCTTGAATCACTCTACCTATTACAAAACCGCATCGAAATCCGTTGCGTAATTTTAAAGATTTAAGCATACAGACAAACAGACAAACAGACACGAAACAGAGACGACTTTATTTTATACTATGTAGTGATGCTTAAAAACTAGACCTTAATTAAATACAACCTGTATAATGGTACCTAAACTCAATACAAAAAGGTACTTCGTAAGGCTATAATCTATACTAATATACCTAATAAACACGAAGTCCGAGTAGGTCAGTGGCCAACCCTGGTGTCGGAGTTTGTAGACAACCTAAAGGGCTCCGACATGGTCTAACGATTGAAACAACCGGGACCGACAATTTAACGTGCCAAGAAAAGGTCCAAGTAGAGGTGGAGCTGCACGTTGCTTAACAATCGCAATGAACTAACATCGCTTAGTCAAACTACGCCACGAGCACTAATACAGCTTGTTGAAGAATTCAATTGTTTGTTTTTAAGCTATTGCATAGCTTCTATCGCGGGCCTTGAGCGCGGGGACCGAATCCAGAAATTCCGTAATGAAAAAACCTCACGCTCCCCACTAACGCCATCTAGTGATACGAAAAAATAACTATGCAATAGCTTTACCGCGGCAGTCCCCGAGTGCGACACGTCTTTTTTTTGAACGGGCTAATCTCAGGAACTACTGGTCCGATTGGAATAATTCATTTTTGATTAGTTAGCTACTAATAATAATATAATTTCTTTATTCAAGTGACCAGTGACTCATTAAGCTACGAAGCTACGTTCGAGAGGAAGATATAAGCTATTTTTAATACCGGAAATTCCACAGGAACAGTAAAACGCAGATAATACCGCAGAACATTGCTAGTTACATCATAAATTGGAAACGAAGATAGATCACCAGTTAAAATCAAAATCATCTTTACGGTATCTACCCTAAAACAATGCACCGTATTTACCTTTAAATCGTTAATAATTACATTAGTTTGGTTCTCACGATATTTTCTTCTTTAATGGAACTAATTGCTCTAAACTTGAAAACCTTTGCAGTAAATACGATTGTTTGTCGTTCGATTCTTTGTTAGGCGATAGTTATCTGTTTTCTTAATTAACGTTGACTATCGTTGATGGGAAAATATCGTTAGTCATTCATAGGAAAACCCTTTACTTCATTTACAAAAGAAAATTATTGTATTGGATAATAGCAGTCGTTGATCAGTTAGGACTACTTTTTGGGATCGAATAGGGCTCTGTCAAATTTAGCGTTTTTAAACTTCCTGCTACGTGCGTTTAGTCTTCGATCAACAATACACAACTAGATGTCGGGTCGGCGCAAAAAATACGTCTCAGTGAATAACGCCTCATTTGAAAAGTGAGGCGTAATTCTCACTTATTTTATTTATAAGATTTGCTACTATATTGCTAGGTGTCATGGTTGTAATTAGGTTGAACTTCGAACTGTTTTACAACTTTTTTTTCAGTTCGGTAGTAAACAAAATAAGCTGTCACACGTCATTTTCGCGGACAGTATTTAGCTTTGATTTTGTACGTGAATATCTAGTTGTGTATTGTTGATCGAAGCGTTTAGTGGTTAAAACAAAAGAACATCCGTGTGCGGACGACTCCGGCGCGTAGCCCGACGACTAAATATTGATTATAGTTAACTAGCAGCGCCCCGCGGTTTTACCCGAGTTGTGCCCGTTCCCGTGGGAATTTCGGGAATTTTTTTACATAAAAACCTTCCTCTTGAACCACTCTACCTATTACAAAAAACCGCATCAAAATCCGTTGCGTAATTTTAAAGATTTAAGCATACAGACAAAAGTAGCGACTTTGTTTTATACTATGTAGTGATTAGATGACGTTATTTTTTTATTATTTGTTTATTTTGTTTGCTCGCCTCTCGGCTCGAAAGTTAGACAATATATTTGTTAATGATAGCCATATTCATTAGAAAGGCTAAATCGTTAATTTTCTTATCTAAATGCCCACAGAACTGGTACAATGTAGGTAAACTCGAGAGATGCTGTTAATGATGAATAAGTAAGTTGTAAATAAGGTATAGCCTAATAGTGTCCCACTGTTTGGCAAAGACCTCTCATCTCACCGATTATCAGTACTGTGAGAAGTACGAGTATTAGACATAACCACGCTTGCCTTTTTTTCTTTTTTATTAGGACAAATGCGTTTATGCATCCCCGGCAGTTCGGACAAACGACCGGGGTATGTGGGACTCGTCCCGACGTGACTGATGAATAAATTCAAAAAAGCGTATCCGGTGTAGAATTGAAAATATTGTATTAGCCTGAAATGTCCCACTACTGGGCAAAGGCCTCTCATCTCACTGAAGATATCAGTACAGTGAGGAGGATTAGGCATAATCACCACGCTTGCCAAATGCGGGTTGGTGATCTCAAACTCGAGCCATGTTTGAAAAGTAGAAAACATGTTTTCGCTCGACCCGGGAATTGAACCCGGGACCTCAGTTTTGGCAGGCGAGCGCACATACCACTAGACCACCGAGGCGCTTGAAAATATTATAATATAATATTTAATTCATAGTTCAAGGACCAGGTAAATGCAAAAATATGCAAAAAGCTAAGTTTAACTAAGTGTGTAACTTATTAGACCAAATAATTTCAGTTTAAACATGAAATTGTTGGATAAATTTAAATAAGGTTTTTTTTAACAAACTACGTGCACAAAATACGCAGTATTATAATTTGCTGCCATACATTGCCTTCTAAAATATACCTATTAGTATAGTGTGTAATGTGGGTTGGACAGTCTATGAAATAGAAGAATACGCGATACAGAATACATAGCGCTTTACTTTATTTTGCCTTATTTCTTTTCTAAGCTACGTAATTATGATTCAGCTTATTCGCTAGTTTGCTCGCTCGTCACCGTTGCCGCCGTTGCACCGCCCGTGGCAACTCCATAAACCCAAAAATGGTATGAATGTATACATTAACATTTATTATTTCCATTTCCGATTTATCTAATAAATCGTTTTGTATTTATGATCTTCGTGAATTTATAAAGATATAATTAATCGTGATAAGATAAATTGCTTATTTCGGATCGATCTATTCGGAAGGCGACTATTTAAAGTGTAATTTTGCATTTTTATGCATTTTGTATAATTTATAGATTTTTTATGTCAAAATTTAATTAACTGCACACCCATCCGTGAATTTTTGTAAGTAAAATATAAAAATATATTGTTTATTTTTTTAATAGTTTGCATTAGTATTATTTTTTTACATTGAATATCTTTTTAATTTAAATATTTATGTACGTGTGTAAGAATTTCGTGTATTGAACACTATATTGCGTTTGTGGATACAAAACAGTGTTTCTTTCTATTTAGGATACCTATTTTGTACATTACTATTAAACTATTCGCATGGTGCCATGATGAGCGACTGCGACATTAACTAACGAATAAAAAAAGAACATTGAGCATTAGTTTTACACTTTAATTGTATGTTTTTTCTATAAACTTTCTTTCTAGAAACCGTTGCTTGCCTACACCGTGGCACTCCTAATTGTATAACTAGCAGATAGTACATTACTACATATTACAAAACAAAGTCCCCGGCCGCGTCTGTCTGTCTGTCTGTTTACGATAAACTCAAATACTACTGAAGGGATTTTGACGCGTTTTTTTTAAATAGATAGAGTAATACAAGAGGAAGGTTTATATGTAAAAAATCCCAAAATTCCCACGGGAACGGGCACAACGCGGGCAAAACCGCGGGGCGCTGCTAGTAATCTATAAACAAAAATTAACGTACGATTAACTCGCATAATGTCATCAAGAGAGAAAACAGTAACGTAGTAATTTAGGTGACAATTCAATTTAAATTAAAGAACAGCAAAATTCATGCAATAACGTACATAACATTTACATTGACACGTTAAAAATATCTGTAGGTAACATACAATTTTTAAAAGACGTTAATATGCTAAATAGATTTTGACGTGTACATGATAATAAAAAGTATGTTTGTTTGTATGTTTGAAACACGTGCAGAGTCCTAAATGACCGGTTGAAATCTTCCAAGTGTCAAGTCCTTATACGTATTAAATTTTAATAGTCTCTAATACGGTCAATAATATTCTTGAAATACTATGTTTTGTATCGGCTATGTTGCTAAACGACTAACAGGATTCGATAGTCGATGAAATTAGGCAAGCCGAGGCACCGATGTAGATTTATAAACTTGATTACATATTTTTGAATATTGGTAAACGCCCGCACGTCAAATGATTCCTTAGTAAAGATTTAATGATTTTGACATGTAGGAAACATTATGTCAATTAGTTCAGTTTGCCTTCTAGACATAATCTTGTAGTAGACTTGTAGAGATATCCAAAATGTTTTATGAAGTCATGGAACTCATTCTTATGTTATTAATTCATATTGTAAAACAGGTGATGGACACGTGAAAAAAAGTCAATTATAATAACAACAAGAATATCATACCAGCGATCACGTCATACCTCATATGGACTGATAAGTCAAGTCAACACCCTAAAACAATTAAATCGATACATTACCAAAAAAATTAGGAACTGATTTTTCATAAAAACACTTATTAACACCACAAACTATGATTTGCACGGATAAAATGGAAATATATTGAAATACAACTATTAAAATAATTAACCAGAAAACCAAATGCACGGAATCAAAATTCTGATTGCAATTATCTACGATATATGATTTTGCCTAAAAAAGCTTAATTAATTTCTTATCTGTTTTCTTGTGTTTGTTATTTTAGGCAAAAATATAGTATTTAATTGGCATCAATTAGGTATCATTAATTTTTACACAGGAGAATCGGTATCCTTTTTTGTGTAGGCGCCTCATCAATAATTAGTCCCGGGTAATAACTTTTCCGATCATAAAAGTTGAAGGCCGAATCAATTTTAAAATTTGCTATGAAAAGGATCGAAAACAATAACAACTAAAAAAGACTCCAACGTTGTACATAACAAAAGCGAACGATAAAATAAGTAAGTTTGAATTCTACGGAACACGGATAGGGTTTAGTGGGTACCCAACACGAAATGATCCCCGTAACGGGAGATTGTGCCGGGGTCGAGTATACCCCGTACCTACATACATACCCCGGTTGTTTCCCCAAATAACCGGGGAAGCGTTAATGCATTCCCTGTCCATAAAAAAAAGGTTAGTGGCCATCCTTGGTGCCGGGGTTTTTAGACCGCCTAAAGGCCTAGGACATGGTCTGGCGATTCACCAACCGGGGCCGACAACTTTACGTGTCTACTGAAGCACGATAGCGCTCTGATAGTATGCCAGTATCGGCCCCCCATTCAAGTAGGGACGGCCCGAGCTGCACGTTGCTTAAAATTCGCAATGAGCTAACATCGCTTAGTCAAACTACGCTACGACTAGAATGAACGACTAAATTAAAAAAATGGACAATGAGAAACAGAATGCCTGAAGATGGGCAAAGAATCATTGAGACAGATTCATCTGAGTTAGGCATCTTAGTGGGACAGAACAGAATACTCCCAAATCTCTACAAATAAGCCCTTTTGTTTCACAGTAAAAATATATAATCAACATTTCCTAGTGCTAATATTTTAAATAAAAATAATGACACCTACACACAATTCACACACATCATAAATTTAAGAGCAAGGCTCTTGTCGGTGAGTCCGATGCAGACTTCTCCATCTATTCCTATTTAGTGCCCACGTCCCGATGGAGACACACAATTAAGAAACGCAAAATAACACGTCTTTCTCCGATATTGTATGATAAACGTACACATGCGACATGCAAATATAATTCACAAATGTATTATGTCACTAGTGTGCGCACGTTAAGTGTCAAATGCATGTACAAACATGGGGGTTCAGTTTGGAGATAGGATATTGATTTCTTACTTAAACACTGTATTTTTCGTTAGTATTAACTGTATACAAATGGCTTTGCTTGCCTCAATTTCATTAAAAGCCTGTTCCAACTTGTCGGATTCCGAATTTAAATCGGATGTCGGTGCTTATGATGCTTTTTATGGACGTCGACAGAAATTCGGAGGTAAGTGTGAATTGCTTCGTATTATAATGTTCTGCCACTGGCCCGTTCGATAAAAATCTGGATTTTACAACCGGCAAGTGTGTACGGGCTTTTATGTTAGTGGCTTCGTCCGTTTTTTGTGGCTAATTTGTTAAGTCCTCACTAATACCCTTCAAACTAGACTGGATAATATGGATAAGCTTTGATTCTGCGAAGAAGTTAAATACTTAGTTCTGAAGTAGATAGATACATTTACTAAATCTTAATTAAGTCGGTTATTCAAATAATGGTCTCAGATATTTTTGTAGGGATTACTTCACTTTTGATTTTGTTAAGGTTCTACTTTTTTTAACTTCTTTGTGCTTTAAATTGTTCACGAATTTATAAGGTTTCCTAGTTTATTAAAGGTAATGAATATTAGATAAAATATGTAGTAGTTAAAATCAAAATTTATTGGATAGCAAATATTTATGGCACTAAATATATAAGTACGAATTATTGCAAGGAAGTGTATGTAACCCTGAGTTTAAATGGTATTCAATTTTGAATATTTGTGTCATTTAAAAAAATAGAAGTGAATTAATTTCCAAATATTTGTAGAATTCCTTGTAAATTGACGTAACATTTAGAAATTATGTCACAATTTAACAAATCTGTAGGATTTTGAAGCAATATGTTTGAGACGGTATGCACTTTGAAAAATATGATTGCTCGTATTTTTAAAACTGCCAAATATGTCGGTGTTTATCAATCGGAGGACAATACAATGTTAACGCAGACGTGACACTATCACACCTTCTGTTTTGGAGGACCGATGTTTAAAAACATTTCCATTATCATCTAGATATACTATTCTTAGTCGTGTTATACTTTTCTACCACTATCTACTGGCAACGACTGACACAAAATGCCCGTTCATTATCACTTATTCAAATTATTTATGAGCTAGTTACTAAATAAATTATAATAATATTCCCATAAAAACTCCAGAAGGTCAATTTTAAGGTCAATTTCCAAAATTAACAAGCAGCACAGGAATCGAACCTAGCGCCTCTGCCGAGGAAACATCGATTGGCGAATTGAATCTTATATTAATACTAGCTGCGCCCCGCGGTTTCACTCGCGTTGTACCCGTTTCCGCAGGAATTTCAGGTTTAAAAATAGATGTTGTCCGATTCTCAGACCTACCCGATATGCACACAAAATTTCATGAGAATCAGTCTAGCCGTTTCAGAGGAGTTCAACCGCGTACCCCGTGACACGAGAATTTTATATATTAGACGAGAATTTATATATTAGATTTATTATCAAATAAATATAAGTTCTGAATCAAGTAGCAAAATGACTTACTTTTCAACGCCCATCGCTTGTTCATCAGCAACCCATCCAGGAACTTCTGTCCTTGTTCTCTGCATGCTTTCTCCTTGACCGACGCCACAGCACTTGTCAATGATAAGAGATCGCTGGCCAAAACCACTGACGATGCGTAATCAGGAGACTCCTCGACCACCCCCAACTTAGGCTCGTTATTGCCATCATCATACGTGTTATACTTAGGATCCCTTACAGGACTCGTCGAATCTCTACCAAGTTCCCTGTCTTCCTTCGACAAATTTCTTCCAACTAAACCAGCAATTTTTGCAGCCAATTCTTTGCTAACACCTAGATTTTGTATCGTTGCGTTTAGTAGAGCTAAGTCATCGCGTGCCAAAGTTTTGGAGGCTGTTATTTTTTTAATGAGTTCGGTTTTGTTATCGTTCGCAGTGATTGTGGCGAGGAGCGCGAACGCGAGAGTCGCTCGTGCTGCGATCATGTTGAGCGCGCGTGCGTTTGCGCCGCTCGTTGGACTACACTGATCGATTCCGGCGAGCCTGCGCAAAGCCTTCTGTTTTGCCACCATTACGTTATGATAATCGCGTCATTGTCACAACTCAAATTTTAATTAATTGATGGATCAATATCTCGAATATTCGAAGGATTAATTTGGGATTGGGATACGGTGCATTGTCTGTATTCTATCAATAAATTCGTTTATTTCGTATAAAGAGTATTTCGGTTCGATAATTTTATGGAACTTACGATACACATTAAGTAGCACTTGGAAGTGCTATTCGTTTTGAGTAATATTTGCTTGCCTTGGTTACTTGGTATTTCATTTACCATTGTACTTTTAGTTTGTCTTACCACGTTTTTCCTTTTATGTACTTCACTCTTATAAGCGTTCGTGAGATAGAGCAAGACGAATTCATAAGACATTTTGGTCATATTGTGAGACTCGCTTTCTATAAACTATTCAGCCTTCAGGAGAGTGTGGCCTTAGGAGCCCTGCGATACTGCGATACTGCGAGTTTACATCGCAGTATCCACTCCTCTCAGATGAACTTCACAATTTTTGAGCGGTCATCATCAATGTTTTCAAATATTATGAATAGTTTCTCATTAAATATTATTAAAATTAACGGCATAATTGATTCTTAGTTTACTTAATAAAATACGTAAGTGTATTGATAAAAACTTGGTTAAATAATAATGTTTATTTAATTCTACAATTTATTCCGCTTTCGGCTTCGTAAACAAATAACATAAGAAGCTCGAGTCCGTAATCAAATCATTTGCAACAATAAATCGCAAAGCAAGCGCATTGTTTCAAATGGCGTCATTGTAATGCCCTTTGCATTGAATGAAATTAACATAAGTCTAGAGTTAACGGAGCAGATCAAAATGTTTGATTTCTTTTCATTTTATAAGGAAAATCTATGAGAAATGTCTCTGTAGACTCTATGTAGATAAGCCCTTACATTGAAAACCGATTTATTAAGAAACAGTTTATGTACTTTGCCTGCCTTTATCTGCCATTCTAGATTTTGAGAATTTTTCTAGAGAATCTAAAGGTAAAATTTGTAAAGCGTGCCGTCAAGAGTATCAAATCTGGTTCAGTATATTTATTTACTCCTTAGTTTTTAATGTTCATTAACATCAAATTGGATTGAATTATGAATTCCAACTGAATTATGGATAAATGAATGTTAGATGCATATTATTTCAGAAATCAAAACAAGTTAAATAAGGCGCTTTTCCTACAGTTGGTTGTATACGTGGAAAGGAATTAAAACCTAGTAATTATAAATTGTAATTGTTACAGTTTGTTGGGGTGTATGTTTATTACTCGCAAAATCCACTCGAAACTGATTTGGACGAAACTTCAGAATAACAGATGGGTTTCATTTTATCTTGAAATTAGTCTCGCTGGAAGACGAATAAAACTGTGAGGCACTACTAGTACATAAAGAACTATTTTTCACCTTAAGTCTGAAGTTAATATTTACGACGACAATGTTTAACATGCACAGATGGTATTTAACATAAATAACAACGTTCTTATTGTTCTAATATGTATACTCGTAATGTGTTATTTTAGTATTCATTGTTAGGTATTTTGCAGGATTCCGTATTCAAAGGGAGCTAATGAGATCGAATTACACAGAGTATGTAGCTACGCTGCGCCTAGCTTAGCACTGGAAAGGCACCCTAATGCCACATAGTATGTTTATATACGACTAGCCGCGCCCCGCGGTGTTACCCGCGTTGTATTCGTTCCTGCGGGAATTTCGGATTAAAATGT
Source organism: Cyclophora albipunctata (assembly GCA_963082685.1). Lineage (NCBI taxonomy): Eukaryota > Metazoa > Arthropoda > Insecta > Lepidoptera > Geometridae > Cyclophora > Cyclophora albipunctata. Next base: position 11,440,821 of record OY720114.1, on the reverse strand, counting down.
ATAACCTATACTACTGTAAAGTTTCGTCCAAATCCGTCCAGTAGTTTTTTCGTGTAAACATACATATTATACATACATCCATCCTCACAAACTTTCGCATTTACAATCTTAGTAGGAGTCGGAATCGGTGGTATGCTCAATAGAGCCTTTGAGTGGCCAATTGGGTAGCCAATCTGATGAATACGTTGATTGTAATATATATCGGAGGCCTTCAGGTGGCCTGCAACTAACTCAGCCCTAATGGTTGAGTACCTACACCTACAGAATAACACATTCTCTTTCTTTGCATCGCTCAGTTGGATCGCCCTTTTTGCGTGAAGAAAATAGTCCAACTATTTTACATGACTAGCAGCACCCCGCGGTTTTACCCGCGTTGTGTTACCCCAGTAGAAATTTGGGATGAAATGTTGGTCTGCTTTTAAGCTTAAAGGACACTTACTTGCAAAAATACAAATATGTTTTTTATGAGTCAATCGCGCTAATTCTTTGTGATGAAGAAGATCGTTTTAAAAGTTTTAAAGTTTGACTGCTTTTTTCATAAACGCTCTATAACATAACACTGCTATAAAGTGTTTTCTCTCTTGCTCTCAAGAAAATAGCGAATGTTGGAAAGGGACAAACCATTTGATAGCCAAAATGCTATTAATAAGCGTTTTTGAAGAAGGCCCTAAATTGTTAAAAATATTTAGCATATCCTGCCTGTCGCTAGGCAGTGGACCCACGTCAACCTGAATCAACATTCATTATCGAGTTTCGATCTTCAATATGATAATGTGTAGGTAAGGACATTAACCTAAGTTTAACTTCAAACTCATACGTAATTCATTAACTGTCTTTTGGTGATGAGTGTTTTTATCGATGACATTAACTATAAAGAAAGAATCTATAAAGATTTTGTTTGAGAAGCAAATAAAACAATCTTTAAAAACATCGTCAAAAATTTAATTTAATAAACATGCTATCTTGAGTAACGGTAATATTGAGCGCCATGTCTTCCATTCCCATTGGTCCATTCCCATTCGTCCAGTTCCTGGTCATCTCCCCCTCCTTCTTCACCTGCCTCTTCTTCTTCAATGATCTCTAGATCATCATGATCTTGAATATCTTCTTCGTCTATACCATCTTCTTCTTCTTCAATAATCTCATCTAAGCCTTCAAGTTTGTCTCTCTGTGCTTCGTATTCGACTTCCATCTCTGGTATCTCTTCCAGTACTTCTCTATGAGCAAGTAGAGATCTTCTGACCGGTGGTTTGAATTCTATATTTTCTTCTATCTTTGGTTCGTCTTTAATCTCTATTGGTCCGTTCTCTTTCGATTCTTCTGTCTTTGTTGAAAACGTAAATACTTTGTGGAGCGATTGCATCGGAGTTACAAATGTGAGAGTTAGAACTATTGAAACTAATAATATTGAAGTTATTTCATGGACGTCAATCTGTAACAAAAACATCAATGTTTTATTAAACACTCCACAGGTTTTAACGGTGACATAACAGACGAGGAGAGAATAAAGGTACTAATATGATTAACCAAATGATACAATAGATAGTTTCATTGTAGACCCGCTGTTATCAAAACATAACGAAGCGTCTTATTTCTAACATAAACTTTTTCTTTATATAATTGGTATCGATGTTTCACCTCAGGTGTAATTAGGCACGATGGTATCAAGCATGTAAGAGCGAAGCACTTACTGCTACATACTTAATATTAAACTATTACAAATTTGCCATTCAATTGAGTCATAGTCATCTTAAGCAAGACCCACATAGTGCGGGTATAAATGATGTCATACTGGCGCGCTGCGGGCCCGCAATGGGTCAATGGGACACCTTTCATACAAATACAAGGAATACAACGTCACGCGACCCGCACCCGGCCTGCACCTGCATTCTGTGTCTTGTTCTTTGGTCATTTTGCTGCTTATAACTAATCTTCTTCATCGAGTAGATGGTCAACCTGACCAATCCTGGTGTCAGAGTTATAGAGCCGCCAAAGGCCTCTGACGTGGCTCATGTAACGACTACTATTCCGTAGAAAGTAACCGGGACCGACGGCTTAACGTGCCCTCCGAAGCACGGAATCATCTTACTTTTCGGACAATCAGGTGATTCAGCCTGCAATACCCTAACCAAACTGAGGACAGTCTCACAAAGTGATTTTTGTGAGGTATCCCCACCGGGAATCGAACCCGGAACCTCCGGATCGTGAGCCGGGTGCTCAAACCACAAGACCACGGAGGCTGTTATAACTAATAAGGACCAACCAACCAGGGATCTTACAATCTAATACTATAAAAAAATATTTGAATGCGTGAGTCAACCTCAAATATTTCAATTTACTCGAAACATCGGAAAATCAAAGCAAGTGTTTCTCCATGCTTAAACAAACTCCTGTGCCGATTAAAAACTTGTAGTTATACGTCAATAATCATAGACTCGATGACTCACCAATGAAATCAAAGTGAATTCCCTGGAAGTCTTCACAGTGCCGATGTTGGTGATGAATATGATGAACTGGCACAGATAGAGGGCGTAGGAGAGACGACTGATGAAGACCAAGGGTCGGCAGCACAGGAACCGGGAGAGGAAACCTGGAATTATCAAAGTTTAAGTTGTAGAACCACACAATCATACACTAAGAAAATTTGCGTTTCGAGTATGATCCCTCGAGTATGATGTTGGATGGGCATTTTATAACCATGTGTCGACACGTCTAGTTCTTAGATTCGACTCAAAATTGGACTCCGACAAATGAGGATAGTTAGTTTCATATGAATATTGTTCTGCCTCAGGGTCGACGTAGTCTCATTGAAATCTGGAAACTTTAGCTGACAAGTGGGAACAGACTATCAAATTAGCTCTTAGGCTCGGTTTATATTGATAGAGGAAGCTAATGAAATTAGATTGACAAGCTGTAAAAAAAACGGCATTAATACATTAACGAAACATCGTCAGATAGTAAAATTCACATTGACCCTCTTCCTGTGTCATTTTCATCTAATTTTTAAAGAACCTTTGTAAATTTGTGCAATTTAAAAACATCAATCGGGGCCCATTCAGACTTCGCGTTTAAATCAGTGTCTTAGATCGCATTGTGGGCAAATATCATTAAAATTTTGTGGAGTAAAACAAATATTATGTACATTACGATTGTTTTGTCTCTTGTCTGCAAGAGTGCGTGAGCAAACTTACTCATTAAAATGTAGGAAATAATATGCTTTACTTGTTTCCTAGCAATTAGGTCGTATAGGGTTTTAATTTATATTTATACTAGCCGCGCCCCGCGGTTTCACCAACGTTGTACCCGTTCCCGTGGGATTTTTGGGATAAAATGTATTCTATGTGTTATTCTGATGTATAACCTATATTACTGTAACGTTTCATCCAAATTCCTTCAGTAGTTTTTGCGTGAAAGTACAACAAAGAAACATACATCGATCCTCACAAACTTTCGCATTTATAATATTACTAGCTGCGCCCCGCGGTTTCACCCGCGTTGTACCCGTTCCCGCGGGAATTTCGGGATGAAAAATAGATGTTGTCCGATTCTCAGCCTACCCAATATGTACACAAAATTTCATGAGAATCGGTCGAGCCGTTTCAGAGGAGTTCAACCACGGTACCCATTCCCGCGGGAATTTCGGGATGAAAAATAGATGTTGGCCGATTCTCAGACCTACTCAATATGCTCACAAAATTTCATGAGAATCGGTCAAGCCGTTTCGGAGGAGTGCGCGAACGAACACTGTGACACGAGAATTTTATGAACATGAACTACCTTTATACTAAAGATCTTTTCTGAATCATAATGAGTTCTGAAACCTCACTCTAGTGAGAGTAAGAATGAGAAGATTCTTAACTATTTTTAAATTATATAATTTCTGATCGTTCTTTGAAAATTACTTAAAAAAAATAACAAAAGAGCGGTAAAACAATGGTCAGCGATTTGTTTTTGAAAAAAGAACTTATAACATAAACTTTAAACATTAACTAATGTTAAATTCAAAACTTGCGGTCGACTATTTGTCTGTCTAGCGCTTAAATTAAATAAACTAATTTTGATATACGAGTATTCAAGCTGCCATGCTTCAATATATTGAGTAAATAGATAAAATTTAATATGTCAACAGCGAGGTGTGGCACGATCAATTAATTTCAAATATTTATGTTACAAACTGTGATGTCGGGAGATCCCCAGGACCTAAAATTTTATAGTTATTTAAATAACATTTAAAACCCATCTCAGAAGGCAGATAGAGGTAATGAGAGGAAGAGGAAAACCAAGACCTCATAGGTCAGGAACGAAGTAAAGAAATTACGCAGTAAATACTTCTCTCTTCCGTGGGTATAGAAATGGCAGAGGCTAGAAAAAAGTGGAAAATCTCCATCGAAAAGACTCCAGCACTTATATACTCACTAGCAGCGCCCCGCGGTTTTACCCGCGTTGTGCCCGTTCCCGTAGGAAATCCGGAATAAAATGTAGCCTATAGCCTTTCTCGATAAATAGACTATCTAACAGTGAAAGAATTATTCAAATCGGTTCAGTAGTTTCTGAGATTAGCGCGTTTAAACAAACAAACAAAACAAACTCTTCAGCTTTATAATATTAGTATAGATACTACTACGAGTACTTATTTTGTTTAGGAAAAGTGTATTTTGTACTGGCCAAAGATTTCATTTACTATACTATACATTACATAACTAGTACATTGTTTTAAACCTTAAATACAGATATCAAAACATCACCACGATTTAGTTTAGCCCGTCAGTGATCAAAATGTTTGTAAACAGACATACTTTGCTCGACCCGGGAATTGAACCTGGGACCTTGGACTTGGCAAGCGAGAATACATGCCACTACACTGCCGAGGTTTTCCACTATTAAAACAAGTAAGAAGATATTATATGCAGATAACTGGTAATTAATTTTGCGGCATTTAAGGGCATCACACTCGTAGAAGGTAAAGTCGAAGGAAAGTGAGGTAGGGGAAGACCTAGAATCAGTTACATGAGTCAGATAAAAGAAAAAGTGTCTTATCATGTCGTATAGAGATTGCATTGAACAGGAATAGATGGAGAAGTCTGCATCGGACTCACAGACAATTAAATTTATAATGATGAAGGACATCCACGATAAACAAACATAGTTACTTTAAGCCTGTCCTTTACGGGGTTACAATAGTGATACCGAGGCGACATTGACAACTAGTTTTCTAAAAAAACATGACACATATCATAATTTATTGAATAATATGCATTTTTTACATTACACTATAATTACACTGCCACCACCCCTTTAGTACATTTTGTCTCAACATTATTAAGAGAAGAGACTAACAATAAATAACACTGTTGATTATAAACTAGCAGCACTGCGCTTTGTCCATTCCCGTGCTTATACCTTCCCGTTAATGTGGCTATCCAATAAAAAAAGAATTATTCAAATCGGTTTAGTAGTTTCTGAGTTATACTCAGAAGCGTTTAAAAAAACAAAAAGTCTCAGTTTATAATTTAGAATAGATAGAAATATGGTATGAATAAAATTATCATCTTACCACAAGTCCCACAATGCACCGCATAGATAACCCAAGCTGTAGCCATAGCCGACGCTATCGGAGCTATAGCTGCATATTGAGCTGCAAAAGTCGAGCTGTAGCGATAGCTAGTCGAGCCAGAGTCGGCTCCAGCTAAGAATACTAGCGCCCATAGGCCTATGCTAGTGAGCCAACCAAGGGTGAGTATTATCTGGAACAAAGGAACAACGATTTTGTATATCACCTAAATCGGTTTAAGGAAAACTACGGGAGATTAGACGAGAGGTAAAATGCTACAGATAGATATTATATACACAAACATAGCTAAGAACTTCTGCAAGAAAACTGGCTTTTAGAAAAAACTGCATTGAAATCGGTCCATTTGGTTAAGAGCTATGGTGCCATAGACATATACACACACATCGATGTCAAAATAACACTCCTCTTTTGCGTCCGGGGTTAAAACAACCAGTTTCTTTAGTCCTCTTCTCTCCTTATTTTCCTCTTTCTCCCCCTATTTTCGATAACTATCAAATACCTTGCCATGTTTAGCTGGTCTCTTCAGCGCGAGGCCGAGACTGAGACCGATCAGGTACGGGGAGCAGCGATGTATCACAGACATATAGCTCAGGCGGGCCGTGCGGTACAGTTGACTTACACTGGAAACAACCAATTAATATTATCAACTTTAGCTGTAGCTGTGTACACCTCGGTAGTCTAGTAGTAAGGGCACTCAAGACAAAGGTCCCGGGTTAAATTCCCAGGTCGAGCGAATACATGTTTCCTACTTTTCAAACATGGCTAGAGTACTAGTTGCGCATTGGGCAAGCGTGGTGATTACGTCGAATCCTCCTCATTGTACTGATATCTTCAGTGAGATGAGAGGCCTTTGCCCAGCAAAGCAAAAATTATATAGTATTGTCATCAAAACAGGTCAATTTTCAGCTTAATCGGTTAAGGTGAACTGGTTCAAAATTCAGTTCCAATTATTGTTCCTCACTACCCAACGAACAGGCAATAAACATAAATAAAATGCTATAAAAATAGGACAAATTATAAAACAACTTTTATTTGTTTCAAAACATATTTTGCCACGATATAAAACGATCAACGGCTTTACGCAAGCAGTCTATGCAAATATTAATAACGGCTTGTCCCAATAATCGAACTCGATCACTCATTTGAAGCAACATAACTAGTTTTAGCTAATCTAGTATTAATTTATCTATATTATACATAAATAAGTATATTAATATGTTTTTTTTTGTGCGGACATACTTAGTTGTTGGCGATGACGTCTGAGTGTGAATTAAATAGTTAGTTAGATCCCATAATATACGCTTAAGTTGAGTTTGGGTTTAATTAACCGTGTGTGAACTTTTCCTATAAATATTATTTATTATATGTAAGTTTTGAAATTTTTATGAAAACATTTAATAAAATATTAAGTTTATAAACACCCTTCGACGTCGCCGACAACTATGTCTGGACACATTGTTGACTCCGGGCGGGAATCGAACCCGCAACCCCGATACAGTAAGCGATCTCGCAAACCACAGTGCCAACAGGCTGGCCAACTTGATATGTTATCGTACATCTCCGATCAAGATCGGTTATTAGGACGCGCCGTTTATTTCAATATTGACATTGACACCCAGACCTCGTAGCCTACAACTAAGTATTCGCAAACCGTATCTGATTGCTTAGCGAAGAAAATTATCAAATATTAATAAATTCCAATGAGATAATCATAATTATAAAACTAGTTTCACTTATGTCATTAAATTGTGCGTCTAGAAACCACAAAACGTAACGTTATTTCATTTATACTAATTATATATTAATTATTAATATGATAATGCTTATTAATAGGATTTATTAACAGAAGTATGTCCTTGACATATGAAGGCTGACTGGTTTAAGTGTTTTATATTCTCCTTTATTTTAGCTCTTGTTGAACCTTGCAGAAAGCACGTTATATTATCGGTCGCGGCCTGGAAACTCTAACCTAACTTACCCATGGCCCAACATACTCGTATAATGTGGGTCCGTGCCCAATCCTGCTAAAGCTTACTAATTAAAAACTAGCAGCGCCCCGCGGTTTTACCCGCGTTGTGCCCGTTCCCGTAGGAAATCCGGGATAAAATGTAGCCTATAGCCTTCCTCGATAAATAGACTATCTAACAGTGAAAGAATTATTCAAATCGGTTCAGTAGTTTCTGAGATTAGCGCGTTTAAACAAACAAACAAACAAACAAACAAAACAAACTCTTCAGCTTTATAATATTACTAGCAGCGCCCCGCGGTTTTACCCGCGTTGTGCCCGTTCCCGTAGGAAATCCGGGATAAAATGTAGCCTATAGCCTTCCTCGATAAATAGACTATCTAACAGTGAAAGAATTATTCAAATCGGTTCAGTAGTTTCTGAGATTAGCGCGTTTAAACAAACAAACAAACAAACAAACAAACAAACAAACAAACAAAACAAACTCTTCAGCTTTATAATATTAGTATAGATAGTATATAGTATAGATAACAACTTTTTTTAACATTATTTTCCCACTGCTGGGCAAAGGCCTCTCCCCTATCCCTCCATGCATCCCTATCCTGGGCCACTTCCCTCCAGTTGCTGAGATATGTGTCGCGTTCATCCCGCCATCTACGCCTCGGTCTGCCGCACCGCCTGTTTGCCGGATCTGGCTGCCACTCAGTGGCTGTTTTTGCCCACAGCTATTCAGATATGCAGCAGACGTGGCCTGCCCAGTTCCACTTTAACTTAGCCGCTTTGAAAGCGACGTCTATAATCTGTGTCCTGGAGCGCAGTTCGGTATGTTCCAAGAATAGTTATAAGGGAAATTGACATATAGAACAATTCCTTATGAGGATTTAATGTTTCAGTGGATTTCCTTTAAGCTTTTGCAAATGTTAGGCCTCTCCTAACGCGCGGAGGCGTGCTCAGTCCACCCACGCCGTGCCCACGCCACGCCACCCCTATTTATAATCAAGAACATACATTTTAAATCATTTCTTGATCATCAAAGGTCATCATAAATTATGCACAAGTAATAAATATTGCATTTTTACATAAAATCAGAATTAATAGTCTGTTGCGATTATCGTTGGCCAAAGACTAAATTATTTAATTCTTCATACATATTTGCATAACTGTACGTACGGTCTATGCTAATACTACAATTCGCGTAGATTTACTTCCTGGTCAGTCGTGAGGTAATAAACAATGAAATAAAGTAGTTTATATGTTTTACGCAGTTACACGTCTACGATATTAAACTATTAGTACATTGACAAAGTAGTAAGATGCTACTAGCATCGGCCCGTCGTTTTACTAAATCATTTCATTCTGCCTCTTACAAAGTGAAATGGCTTATATATTATGGCAGGCCTGTTGGCACAGTGGTTTGTGTGAGCGCTTACTGTGTCGGGGGTTGCGGGTTCGATTCCCGCCCGGAGTCAACAATATGTATAGAATTAAAAATAAACTACGTTTACGGATACACTTCACGATACACTATTTCTTGTATAGACGCATAACACCTGTCTTCTTTAACCTCAGTTCCTGTAAAGGGGCCGAAACGTCAGATAAAAGTATAAAATGAAAACGAAGTGTATCCGTTTCCGTTTCAATTCAAAATAGGAGTAAGATTTTAAAAAATGTTCATGTTCGCTTTTCTCTGTTTTACTGCACCCTTACTTGCACTATTATTGAAGATTTATGGAAAGCCAGTAGCAGTTCGATAGAGGTGGCCAAATCCCAGACCCATATAATTATCATAAACTATTTTCAATCGATAAGGAGACAGCTATACGTCTCTATAGATATTTCGGTATAAAAAGTGAGAAACTATAGCAATCCTCCTCATTATACTTCAGCGAGATGAGAGGCCTTTGTCCAGCAGTGGGACTATATAGGCTTATTCTTTTACTTACTTATAGGAATCACCAAAGTATTGAAAGCGAAAAAAGAACTCCACTCACCTAACTCCATGATAAGCCAACAGCGTCAACCGATGATCCCTGACAGTGGAATACCTCAGATAGGCTGAAACCAGGTGGATACCTGGCAGGAGCAACCTGGTCATACCCTGTCTGGATTCCACCACCCACACTATGATACCTCCGAGGATTGTGAGCTGCATATCCAGGGCCAGCTGGTGGGTTTGAGGGGCACACTGGAAAAGAAAGTAAAAAATAAAAAGTCAGTAAAAAATGGCTCAAAAATGCAGCATATTTTGAAATATGACACTGAAGAATGGATATTACAAGTATAATGTACTAGCAGCGCCCCGCGTTTTTACTCGCGTTTTGCCCGTTCCCGTGGGAATTTCGGTATGAAAAATAGACTATAACCTATCCGTTAAACGAGGAAAAATAGCCTATAGCTTTCCTCGATAAGTAAACTATCCAACACTGATAGATTTTTCAAATCGGTCCAGTAGTTCCTGAGATGAGCGCGTTCAAACAAATAAACAAACAAACTCTGCAGCTTTATAATATATTTCATAGCTTTATATTACAATTGATAAAAATATTACGAAGTTTCCATATCTACGTTTCAAAGGACTATAGAACATTGATGTACCTATATATTTACGGACAAACAAACAAACCGTAGCAATAACTATGAAGACAACACATCCTAAACTACCCGTGATGTCCAAATACGAGTATTTGTGATATCATTATAGGGTTGTCGAGGTCGAGGTCGAGGTAGGGAATTAGAAACTTTGTGTGCGACGATGATGGTGACAAGAGAATCTTTTAAAAATACATGAATTATATATTTTAAGAAGTTTTGTCAAGCTTAAAAATAGCTTAGCGCTGCCAAAGCGCCTCTGTACTGTGGCATCCGAAGATGTCTTAAAACGATTAACTCTAACGAAAATTCAATAACAATCAATACTATGTATGATAAAGCCCATTTTTGCTTGTTTGTCGCGCTAATCTCAGAAACGACAATCTCATAGATAGCCACATTCAATGCGAAGTGCACAATGCGTGTAAAACCGTTTGGCGTTGCTAGTATTGTAATATATTGCCACTTCATGTAAACTACGCACATTCTATCAATACAATTTCCATCTGTTTCATTAAATACGTTAAAACTCAACTTTTTACTAAAAAATTGCTTAATGAAAAACCAGCTCGTATCTCTTTATAATCAAACGTTACTTCCATACAAGTATAAAACGTTAGTCAGTGAAAAATACATTCACGGGCCGATCAAAAAATCCAATTAAATGAAATATCGGAATCTATTGAAAGGCAGCCCTGACGCTGTAAAAGTGCCCGGCCTAAACAAATAGCCTACGTTTCATAGAGAGTACCTCAAACTAGAGGTACTACCTCTATACATACCAGCCCTTGACTATTCCCCAATTGATTCTGTTTTGTTTGCTATTGTACCGGATTGTTAGGTTTATACCGAAGGTTTACGCAGACTTATTCAATGAACGTTTACTACTTGAAATAAACTTAACACATACAAATAATACGTGAATGAACACATGAAATTGTAAGCGATAGTTATATAAGTAAGTACATAATTTAATCTGTACTAGCAGCGCCCCGCGGTTTTACCCGCGTTGTGCCCGTTCCCGTGGGAATTTCGGGATTTTTTTTACATACTAACAGACAAACAGAAGACAAACAGACGCGACTTTTTTTTATACTATGTAGTGAAGAATAAGAAGATAAACATTTCGGATTTATAGTCTACGTTAAGCACCGCGGTTTTACCCGCGTTGTGCTCGTTCCCGTGGTAATTTCGGGATGAAATTGCCCATATCCTTCCTATTAAATCTGATTGCTAGTTTCTGAGATTATTAGTGCTTTCAAACAAACAAGAAAACAAAAAATCAAACACTTCAGTTTTATTTTGCACGTGAAGCTGTCGGTCCCGGTTGTTACAATCGTTAGATCATGTTAAAGGTCTTTTGGCGGTCCAAAAATTCTGACACCAGGGTTGGCCACTAACCTACTCGACATGAATAAATTATATTAGTACTAGCAGCGCCCCGCGGTTTTACCCGCGTTGTGCCCGTTCCCGTGGGAATTTCGGGATTTTTTTTTACATAAAAACCTTCCTCTTGAATCACTCTACCTATTACAAAAAACCGCATCAAAATCCGTTGCGTAATTTTAAAGATTTAAGCATACAGACAAACAGACAAACAAACAGACAAAAATAGCGACTTTGTTTTATACTATGTAGTGATGATTGATAGACTAACAAATTATATCAGCTACTAGCTGTGCCCCGCGGTTTCACCCGCAGCGCCCCCGTTCCCGTGGGAATTTCGAGATTTTATTACTTATTTTCTTATATAAAAACTTTGTCCTGACAATAAGAAACATATAACAAAAATAATCATCCAATTTGGTGCATTCGTTTTAAAGTTATGCGCTTAGCCACACATACAGCGATTCATTTTTATATTATAGATAAAATATTTACCATGTCCTCGAACCCTAAGTAGTTCTGCACGTACAGCAGGTTCCACCACCAGCTCTGCTGGCACACCTCCGCGTTCTTCGTCACGAAGGTGCCCCACATGGGCCCGGCGGATATCTTGTCCCAAACGTATGAGTAGAAGAGGACTATAGCCAACAGTGCAGGAGTTAACCTGGAAAAAAAAGTTTATAAATTTACTTATTATCACACGATTTGCACTAATTATACTAAATGAAACGGGTCTGTATATTATAACGTATTTATTAAAATACGTACTCGATTTTTCGAGCGAATTACACTATTCGTGGTCACGGGATGACTCAGTTCATCCTAATTATTGATAGTCTTTTAATGATCTCCAAGTCTTTTGAGTTTGACTTCAAAAACCGTAGGAAAAGGTTCGTTTTCCATTGGTGTGAGTATTGTTTTTTTTTAGTTAACAGCCTCCGTGGTCTTGTGGTTTGAGCACCCGGCTCACGATCCGGAGGTTCCGGGTTCGATTCCCGGTGGGGACAACAATATCTCACAAAAATCTCTATGTGAGACTGTCCTCAGTTTGGTTAGGGCATTGCAGACTGAATCACTTGATTGCCCGAAAAGTAAGATGATTCCGTGCTTCGGAGGGCACGTTAAGCCGTCGGTCCCGGTTACTTTCTACGGATAGTACCTAGTCGTTACATGAGCCATGTCAGAGGCCTTTGGCGGCTCTATAACTCTCGACACCAGGATTGGTCAGGGTGACCATCCACTCGATGAAGAAGATGAAGAAGTTCTTACTTGATATCTTACCTTTATTCATAAACTTTCTATACTTAACTAAAACACTGTTAAAAAGTGTTTTGTCTCTTTTGCTCCTTGGAAAATAGCGTATGTCGGAAAAAGATCTATAAAAGGAAAACCATTTGATAGCTAAAACATGTGTAGGAAGCGTTTATGATACGATTACATAAGGCCCTTAGTCGCTTATGAACCAATTTAAAAAAAATAGACATAGTTCATTTCAATTTCAAATAAAATCATTTATTTAAACACAGTTAATAAGCCCCAAACTCAGCTCTAAGCTTGTATTATGAAATCTAACTAAGTATAGTCCCATTTTAACCGATAAAAAAATTGTGGTTATAATTTTCGGTCTAAAAACTATGATATAGTGTTTTATGTTGTACTTTTTTAGTGAATTAAAACCGCTATGAATCAAATGCTACTAAAATTATAGTTCTATACATTTATGAATAATTGTCAAAATGTTATAGAAGTGAGGGCTCAAATTGAGCGGCGTTTTAGTCGTCCAGGGTAAGGCGATTATTTCAACACTAGCAGCGCCCCGCGGTTTTACCCGCGTTGTGCCCGTTCCCGTGGGAATTTCGGGATAAAATGTAGCCTATAGCCTTCCTCGATAAATAGACTATCTAACAGTGAAAGAATTATTCAAATCGGTTCAGTAGTTTCTGAGATTAGCGCGTTTAAACAAACAAACAAACAAACAAAACAAACTCTTCAGCTTTATAATATTAGTATAGATTGACAGTGCCTGGTGCGGGTCACATTTCATACTTCTCTAATTGCTATAAGTATGAATTGAATTTCGATTAATCGCCGCACGGCACTGCGATGTGCATTAAATCGACACTTACTACAAGTCAAAATCAGTTAAACCTCTACTAAAGAATTGATGTATCTGATAACGCGCGTAAGTAAGATTCAGAAAATCATTCGATTAAAATTATCTCGGAGTATATTTTCGAATTAACCTAAATTTTCCACATTTTCAATGTCTTCTGCGTCATGAAATCCGTCTATAATCTACCACATTGATCATTTAACAGTAATTTCCTGGTACTCTATTAACAGCCCATTTTTTAGACTCTGACGTCATACAAAAGTCCGATTAGTAAAGGAACTAAAATTAGATCTATTATAAATAAAACCACTGTTCGTTTTGCCAGACGGAAATGTATCTTATGACTTAAACATTAAAGACCAATTAGCGGTGAACGACGTGGTTAAACATATGTAGATTGTAGCGTTAAACGAATGCGTTGGCCAAAATGTGGCCAACATGAATGAAGGGTAAACAAGTTTAGATTGTATTCTAGTTAGCAAATCAAAGGTATGATAGTGGCCAATGTTCGCGTTGGGGATTTTAGGAAACTTTATTTAGCCGATTTCTCAACGCCCTAAAAGAATCTGACATGGTTTATTTAACTCCCAACAGCGCCCCACGGTTTAACCTTTCTATTAAACGTGGCTATTCATTAAAATCGGATATGTAGTTTCTGAGATTAGCGCGTTCAAACAAACAAATTGTTCAGATTCATTACATACTCGTAGTATAAAATAAAGTCGCGTCTGTTTGTCGTCTGTTTGTCTGTCTGTATGCTTAAATCTTTAAAATTACGCAACGGATTTTGATGCGGTTTTTTGTAATAGATAGAGTGATTCAAGAGGAAGGTTTTTATGTAAAAAAATTCCCGAAATTCCCACGGGAACGGGCACAACGCGGGTAAAACCGCGGGGCGCTGCTAGTTATTATATAAAGTACTAGCAGCGCCCCGCGGTTTTATATCACTCTACCTATTACAAAAAACCGCATCAAAATCCGTTGCGTAATTTTAAAGATTTAAGCATACAGACAAACAGACACGAAACAGATACGACTTTACTTTATACTATGTAGTGATAGATAGAAAAGATCCGATAGATAGGGTGCCTCTCCACTAGAACTATGCTTTGCTACGTTATATTAAGTTGCTAAATGATTGGTGGATACCACCATAGTTATGTCACGTGAAATAATAAAGACTGAGTACCCTTATCAAAAGTAAAAAGATTTTGAAACGTAGAATTCTCCCAATGACAAACCATAAATATTGACAGCTGCGGTTACTGTATCGCCCTATACCATCTATACTAATATTATAAAGCTGAAGAGTTTGTTTTGTTTGTTTGTTTAAACGCGCTAATCTCAGACTCTACTGAACCGATTTGAATAATTCTTTCACTGTTAGATAGTCTATTTATCGAGGAAGGCTATAGGCTACATTTTATCCCGAAATTCCCACGGGAACGGGCACAACGCGGGTAAAACCGCGGGGCGCTGCTAGTCGTCAAATATTAAGTAATCAAACAAAGAAACTTCCGAAACCAGCTACCGATGCAAACAAACTAAACCAATAAGATAAAACCCATGAATAGTAACCAGTTATGGCTAACTCGCGATTAGTAAGTTATCTTTGTGATTCGTTCACCGCGAATTTACATAGATTTGGGTAATTTGAAAGATACACGGAAATCTGTCTCGAATTTTATATGAGTAATCATTGTGAATAGGAAGATGTGGTTTGAACTAGACCCGGTTCTATATTTGAATAGTGATTCAGGTACCAGCTGTGGGGTTTCCATGAAATAGAGAAGTGTTGTACTTTTGTTCTTCCGTGGGGGTTACTATACACGATGCGAAATTGTTTCTTATTTGCGTCAAGAAAACGAACTTTAATTTCATGTGCCAGTGATTTTGCTATTAATTTGGTCCTATTTCGATTTACTTTGAATTAGATCTTGTTTATGATAGTATTGATAGTAACCCCGCAGATCCATTAGGGTCAACACTGCGTTAAGCGTGCGCACGCCGCGGTTTCATACAAAAGTGAACCGTTGCGTGCGCCCGTCGCGTGCGGTGTCATGCAAAAGTGAACCGTCGCGTGCGCCCGTCGCGTGCGGTGTCATGCAAAAGTGAACCGCCGCGTGCGGTGTCATACAAAAGTGAACCGCCGCGTGTGCACGCGACGCGACGGGCTCACGCTAAACGCAGTGTTGGCCCTTACACTCATTATTTTAGAGTAGTTATATAGTTATTCTCGCCTAAAAATAGGTATTTTTATTTAATGATGGAATAATATTATGACCCATTAAATAACTTAGGCACGTTTGAACGCGCGAATCTCATCTTGTTTCATACATCATTCATCCATCATACATGTAAAACTGTATTAAAATATTTTTGGAACGAAGTTCCTTATCGCGCGTTGCGAAAGGGGACGGAAAAAATGAAGACTAAAAGTTGTAACGACACTTTTTGCGTTAGAGAGAGACAGACAGCGAAACATGCGCACGCCAGAGAGAGACGCCGCAGGCGTGAGCATGTTTCTCTGTCTGTCTCTCTCTCTCTCTCTCTTAGAAAGCAAGCCAGATATTTTCGTTTCGTCTTTCTATTTCGCATTGAACAGTGTGGTGTCGTGACGATTATTTTTATTGATAATAAATAAACTTCGTTCCATCCGGGTGTCCCTTGACACCTCCCAAGTTTTTTATTCATGGCATTAGTCACAATCAAGATCAAGTCTTAAGTATATTTACTAACCCCAAAATTCCCCACGAATCAAACGCGCTTACAACACACCACTTACCTAAGATATCTCGATAACAGTCGTCTCCAAGCGCCTGAATTATTTTCACTAGCAATGCGATGAGCGGTGAGGGTTCCACTGAGGAGTAGGAAACAGTCGGTGTAGACCCAACCAGCGCGGCACCACGACCATAGAGGAGAGGAGGCTATCTGTAAGACGTAGGATAAAGAAGTTAGGGAATGTTGTCTGTTTACAATACATAAATAAAACCGGGCACGGATCCAGGGGGGGGGGGCACTGGGGGCAAGATTGAAGCAACTTAGATGGATTAATGTTAACTAAGAGTGCCCTCTCCCCTCTAAAACAAATCCTGGATCCGCGACTGAATAAAATACACCAGGACTTAATCACACACGGTTATTTAGGCCCAAACTAAATTCTAAACTTGTATTATGGAATCTAACTAACTCATACTAATACATATACATACGCAAATACTTTGCCTAATATATAAAACAAAGTCATCTTAGTTACACCATTTATAACTCGGGAACGGCTGGTCCGATTTTTTTGTTTTTTTTTTTTATCTTGGTCAGGGATACCTATGGTTTGAACGAATTTCAGAACAGTTCTATCCCAAAATTCCGGGCACACACTTCTACCAGGCCGGTGCTAATAAAGCAATATCCTCCACCCTGGGCGTGTGTAAACAATAATCTCTACACAAATTCCGACCACGCTTTGCCCCAAAACCCATTGTTTTTTCTTCCGCAATTAATAAAGGCTGCACACGTATAAACTCGTCCATTTAATTACGGTGGCATGTGAAAACATTACTAAAACATAAATAAAATAAAGGGTCGCCCTACGTAAATATAATTTGACCCTATTTTCGTAACCTGATATAGGCTAGTAAAATTATGGACGTCTGCTAATGTTTAGGCCCGGTGCTTAACCTTATGGTACGGTGAGGTACTGTCAGTGCTGTCAATATTTGTCAATATTTTTTTAATCAATGCAACAGCAGAGAAAAAATCTCGACAAGATTCAATAACGACAATATCATTTCGATTTCGTTACAAATACTTATTCGACTTTAATCGTAATATATTGTATTGAAATGAAATCTAATATCTTCATAACGGGCGTCGTATGGTTGATTTCACTATAGTTTCTCTTTTTTTTAATGGCAGATGGCTAATTTTGAAAAATATGAAAGGGTGGTACGGTTACTTTTAATTGAAATATCTACCTATTGTTCATATATTTTAATTAAATATATGCAGTACGCTCTTTTAAATAAGATGGACATATCGTCTAAATACCAATCACCCTGACAGTACCTTAGTTGGCAACATCTGTAGCCGAACCTAAACTTAAATCGCTAGTACCAATTAAAATTTACAACGAGTCGCACAAACTACGTTTAGAAAACGATTTTCTTTTTCAGATTTTATAATAGTTAGTTAATGTGTTGTAAAATAGCAGTTAAAACTAAATTAAGCCACAAAAAGAGTATAGCTATACCTGATTGTTCACTTAAACTCTAGACATAAAAAGAAGAGTGTTGTAAGTTTAGTATGAGTATCCGTACAGAATTTGATTTAATGTATGTTTTAAAGCATTAAAGCGTTTCAGTCCTATTCATTCATCTATACTAATATTATAAAGCTGAAGAGTTTGTTTTGTTTGTTTGTTTGTTAGTTTGTTTAAACGCGCTAATCTCAGAAACTACTGAACCGATTTGAATAATTCTTTCACTGTTAGATAGTCTATTTATCGAGGAAGGCTATAGGCTACATTTTATCCCGGATTTCCTACGGGAACGGGCACAACGCGGGTAAAACCGCGGGGCGCTGCTAGTTATTCAATATTGCTAAGCATATATTACTAGCAAGCATTTTAAAACAAAAAGTCAATTTAACTACAAAATATGAAACTGTTAACCCCTAAATACCGGGTGAAACCGCACGCGCCTGCTAGTCGTAATATAATTGCTAATCTTGGCATATTGCCACGAGTAAGGTCAATGCGTTAGCGCAATAAATGAATCACTTCGATAGCATTTGTTTCACCTAAATACCCTTTGTTTTATTGAATCTTTGATGGATTGCGTGAGTGGCCCCATTAGTGGTATTTATACAGAGTATAACTTGGTTTACTTGGGTTATGGTGTTCTCTGAGTGGTTATAACCGTAGGTACTACTGTTGTAAAATTAAGTGGTAATCTACTGTACGAACATTATCTTGCCAAAGTTTGTGAGAGTGTATGACTTTGGCATAACTAAACTTATTTTAGGCTGATGATCCCAATGAGTCTTGAAGTCGAAATTACCATTAGCAAAAATCTTAAAGACGTTTATTTCTTTTTGGACTGGTCTAACCTATTAGATACACCAATAGGATGTTTGAATCCTCTAATTTGGATAAAAGCATTGACATATTTTTTAACCTAGAATACATAGATCTTTATATTATCTTATATATAAAATTCTCGTGTCACAATGTTCGTTCCCGTACTCCTCCGAAACGGCTCGACCGATTCTCATGAAATTTTGTGTACATATCGGGTAGGCCTGAGAATCGGACAACATCTATTTTTCATCCCGAAATTCTCGCGGGAACGGGTACCGTGGTTGAACTCCTCTGAAACGGCTCGACCGATTCTCATAAAATTTTGTGTACATATCGGGTAGGCCTGAGAATCGGACAACATTTATTTTTCATCCCGAAATTCTCGCGGGAACGGGTACAACGCGGGTGAAACCGCGGGGCGCAGCTAGTTTACCTATATAATAATGTCTTATCCGGAATTTCTACCCATTTCTTTCTAAACACGGGTTAAACCGGGCTCCACTGAACGGTAATATTCAGAACATTTTAACCTCAGATTACATTATGCGGCCATTGGACTTAGGATTATGGGTAACGGTTATTTATTGGTCTGAAGAAACTTAATGTCTTTAGGGAGTCGTTTAAGAGAATTTTACTCAGAACAATTAGCCTACAGTCTTATTTAATGTATTAAAATAGCTTTTTTCTTAAAACATCTTGAGTAAAATATTGTTTGAAAATTAAAAAGGACTGCGCATGGCGTAACTCGGTTGAGTTACGCCATGCGCAGTCCTTTTTAATGAAAATATACATTATATTTATATCTTCATGTATACATATATAAATAGAGAAAGACGTTTTAGAGAAGAAAAAACAAACAAAAGAACCCTAAACTTGCATCTTACAGACATAACAAACATAGGTAAACCTAATAGGTAAACTTCTTCCATTTTTCGAAACAAACGACTGTTTGGTGCATCTGATATAGTAAGGCACATGTCTAAATGTCTGTACCAAAAATATTTGTCTACCCTCACCTCAGTTATTTTGATCCTATTGGTGTACGGCATCACAGCAACCGGTAAGAACTTGTGTGCTACCAGTAGGGCCAAGGTAGCAATGCCTCTGATGCCGTGGATGCAAGAGATTTCGTCTGAAGTCCCTGGCGCTATCAGCTTGTCCACGGTTCGGTACAGCGAGAATGAGGTTAGGAAGTTATCTGGAAGAACCCAAAATTACGTTCTAAGGGGTATTGAAAAACTTGGTTTCTTTATGCGAATCCCCATTGCTGTTTCTACAGCCTACAAACCATACACTTTTCTTCAAGAATGTTAATCTAATATATAACATTCTCGTGTCAAGTTGTGCGTAATTCAACTCCTCTGAAACGGCTCGACCGATTCTCATGAAATTTTGTGTGCATATCGGGTAAGTCTGAGAATCGGACAACATCTATTTTTCATCCCGGAATTCCCGCGGGAACGGGTACAACGCGGGTGAAACCGCGGGGCGCAGCTAGTCTAATTATAGTAATAAGTACTCCGGAAATACACTACCAGAAACAGTATACTCTCCGAGAATTATCCTTTTAAAAATGTACCTTCTATTTTAGAGAAAGTGCCCGCTATGGGAAAGTGTGCTAGGTATATACGCCTATCCAAGATTTTCAAGAAACTTAGTCGTAGACTTAAAGATAGGATACTATATCATCGTTTACTCCAAGCAGCAAATACTCAATCAAAATATGTAGCACCTATTTCCACCTTGATAAAGCACACAACCTAGCTTGATGTACCTGATGTCTTAACTGAACTGCCATCTTTTTTGTCTTCGTCTTTCTGATCACATTCAGCTTTTTCATCAGTTTCTTCGCTCTGGCCTTCATCAGTTGATCTTCTTGAGAGGAAATCTTGAACAGTTGTCACCAAAACCAGCAAAAGGATGATACCGTAGAATGATCTGAAAAATACATGAATTGTGAAGTAGTTTAGTATAAATTATGCATGGTTTTAAAGATTAACTGAATATATGATATGAATATAATAGCAGTGTGTGGGTGCGTGTTCCATAGAAGCAAAGCATGCGTTATAGTATTATTTTGACAAGTTCACTGCGTTGTGATTGGTCCGCTTCTTTGGAAATATACCCTTTAAGTAGCACACCAAGATTCGTTAAACGAAATAATAAAAAAACATTTTTTTATTAGTAGGAGTAGGGCATGCCCTACTCCTACTAATATTGTAAATGCGAAAGTTTGTGAGGATTTATGTTGGTTACTCTTTCACGAAAAAACTACTGGACGGATTTGGATTAAACTTTATAGAAATAAAGGTTATACATCATCAATCATCAATAACACATGGGATACATTTCATCCCGAAACCCCCCGGGAACGGGTTCAATACGCAGACACGTGGCTATTAATATTAATAAATAATTTGATGACTCACAACGTCAGAATAGTTGGTAGTTCCATCCATTCATCCCAAGAATCTCCATCGTCAGTCCTGCAGTCCTCTTCATCCACTTTGACCCTGATTACCACGCCGCTGGTGTGCTGGTAGTGCTTGATAGCATCCTTGAGGATCACCTCCACATCCTCAGGGTTGCAGGCTGCGGGCACGCATACTCCCCAACTTAGTGTGGAGAAACGAGGCACGAAGTGACCTGGCTGAACCCAATCATGTTTTGCTTAGCTGATCATATAGGGTTTGATAGGCACAGAAATATTAAAGTTCTTGCTGATGTTCTGAAGTCATTATTTAATTAAATTGCTATTTAATAATGAACAGGCGTTATCAGAGGGTTCGATTAAACCTCAGTAAATGTAAGCAGGCTTTACCCAGCAACTAACATTCTACACGCAGAAACACTTCTAAATATTATATTCACTTGTTTGTATCCGTATGTGGTAGATAGATTGTATAATTACACAGACAAAACATTAATAAAAAGTGAGAAAAAGTAGTGCGAGATTTACGCAGGAAAACTTTTTGTTAATAAAGACACTGTAATGAAAAATTAAAAGCTACAAAAACATATAAAACAAAACTCACATCATCAATTTTGCTTCTAATCAGACTCTTCGCCTGCGCCATATACACGGGTCCTTCGAGCTCCGAATGCTCTGCCTTCACCTCCAACCTGGCGAGGCAGTACTTCCCTTGGACCTTCACCACGCTTCCGGTGTCCAGCTGAACCCTCGCCCTACTTCCTAAACACTGGTCGAAGTCACCCAACTGAATTCCGTTCCCTTGGAGAACTCCTGAGGGAATCTTGGCTGTCGCGTCGAGCACTGTAATGATAATTAATGTGCAGTTTTTAGTCTGTTGGGAATATGTGCACGCGAGTTTACGTGCGAGGTCTTTCTTTGTGTAATGTTTTGTTAGTGGTTTTTTTAAAGGGGTACGTTTGTCTGTTTTATGTGTTAGACGTGTTCGGTCCCATTATAAAAATTTTAGTACTTACATAAGTTATGGAATTTAACTCAAGTGTTTACTACAGTTCATAAAATATTGAATAAGTACCGACAATTAAAAAACTAATCTTACTATTTGTAATCCAAGCGATTTAATGTAAAAGTTTAAATCGCTCGAATTAGGCACGAGTAAACCTCAGTTTCAAAATGTGTTTTACTAATATTTTGTTATCTACTGTATAATAGTTATTCTATAGGTATTACGATTTAAGTACTCAATATAAAGTGAAGTAAAAAAATTGAAGTAAATTGAGAGCAAAGTCTTAATTATACAATGAATATTTTATACCGTGAATGAGCTTTTATTAAAGCTGATCTGTCTATCTAAAATTATAGCGTTGGTAGACGAAAACAAAATCTTATTCCACTTCAACATAAAGTTATTCAGAGTTCCATTTTGAAAGCCAACAACTTATTTTATTTACAAAGCACATTCATGACAATGGAGACCCAAAGTAAATTCTATATATAGACGGAAAACCGCTGTGAGTCGACTAGTGTTTAGTAAATATTCAAACAGCATCAAACCATTGTAAATAAAGTTATTTTCAGTTCTCAAACAAAACTCTGGACGCTTTGGAGCGTTCATTATTTATTAATATTGTAAACCGAATTTAATATTACAGGTGGAGAAGAGTTACTGCTTCCAAACGCTTTGATAAACATTTTAATATCCTGCTCGTGATATCAATAACATGTGTCCTTGATAAAAACCTAGATATTGTGGTTATTTATGATATTTTTTCGCTCAACATCTGCTGTTGAAATCTCTGAAATTGTGCCAATGTAAATAAATAGAGTAAGCGTGGAATAATTATCTAGTAATGGCAACTTGTTGAATATGAGTCGATTTGTATTAATGTTAATTATTCGTTTGAATAACTAAAGCAAAATGTGAAATAAAAAAATCATAGGAACACATTTCATCAACTGCTTGTTAGAAACTCTTTTAAGCAAGGCAATAAAATCAAAATACAAATGTTAATCCTATGAAATCAACCTAATCCTTTTTTTGGTTAAAACTTGATGCCAAAAAGGAATTTCATTTTAAAATTCTGTCTATTTTAAAATGAGTTCATCGGAATTCAAATGGATTCACCTTTACCTACAGCGAAGATAAAAGGGGAATATGATATAAAATCAAGATGTACTTACTGTTCAAAGCCCATAACTTAGTCCCTCGGAGTTGTCTTAGCACTATCAAACCATGTCGCCTGCATTCTGGATTGTGGATTCGAGAAAAATTCGGAGCAAATGTTGGGAAAAACGCATAGAAATCTTCAAATTCACTCTTCAATAGATTCCTTCTGTGCAACGCTTCTGTGACGTGTTTTAAATAGTCATCGTTTTTCCCATCGTCAGATTTTTCAGTTTTCTTTTTGCCATCTCGTTCCTCTTTTTTTGCTCTTGAGTGAGATTTTTCCATGTCTGGTTTTATTTGTTCGAAACCTTTGTATATTTCTTCGATTTCCTCTTCACTAGTCTTCCTTTTTCTCCTTTCTTCTTTGGGAGGCTCTTGTTTTGGAGGTTCCTTCTCTACTTTCTTAGGCAAAACCATTTCTTCAGATTTTTTATCTGGTTTCGGTTTTATGGTTTCTTTTTCGATTGGTTTCTTTGGTTCAACTTTTGTTTTACTTTCTTGGTCATCTGTTTTTGGCTTTTTTTGTTCTTTTTCTGACTCCTTAGATTTTGTTATTGAATCTGTTTTTGATTTTTCTGCTGATTTCGGTTCTTTCTTTTCTTCCTTTTTCGCTACCGGTTTTTCGGGACCTTTTTCTTTATCAGTTTTTGGATTTGGTTTGGGTGGTTCTTCTATAGGTTTTGAGGTAGATTTAGAATCAACTTCTTTTGATTTTGGTTTTTCTTCTTTTGTAATTGGTTTATCTAGTTTTTTTGGTACTTCTACAGGATTTTTCTCAATTTTGGCTTCAGCAGGTTTTGAATCTTTCTTAAATTTTGAGTCCTCAATACTGCTTTGTACTTCTTCACTTGAATCAATTGGTACTGTTTTTAATTTGGTTGGCTCTTTTATTTTATTGAATTTTGGTTTGTCTTGTTCTTCCTTTGAGGTTGGCAATTTGGTTTTAGTCGGAGTTTTAACTGGAAGTTTTTTTGAAACTTCTTCACTGTCATGTTCGTCGTCATCGTCGTCATCATCGTCGTCGTCATCATCATCGTCGTCAACCTCTTTGCTTTTATCTTTAATAATATCTTTAAGTGGTTTGTTAACGGTTACTTTAGGTTTAGTATCGGCTTTTAATTTGGTTTTAGGTTTCTTTTTTATATCTAGTATTTTGAATAACTCTTCAACATTGTCTAAGCCGTCGTAATCTTCGTCGTCATCATCATCATCATCATCGTCGTCCTCGTCATCCTTCAAATCTTCTTTACTGTTTTGTTTTTGTTTACTTTCCTTAGTGGATGTACTTTTGATTTCGTCTTTTGTTTTGATTGAATTTTGTTTGTCTATTAATTTCGTTTTTATAGGCAGTTTTAGCTCATCACTATCTTCATCATCGTCGTCATCATCATTTTTGTCTTGTTTTATTGTTTTTTTCAGTACTGAAACCTTCAATCCATCACCAGTCTTAATAATCTTGCCTGTCTTCGATGGTTCCTGAATAAAACCAGTTTTAACTTTCAAAAAATCCAAATCGTCATCCTCTTCCTCCTCACTTCTGACGTCATACTTATGCACTGTTTTACTGTCAGCAACCTTATCACGTACAGATTTTTTAATTTCATCCAACTTATGTCTATCACTTTCTTTACCACTAATCACTTTTTTAACATCACAATTTTCACACTTTTTCGTATCTAATTTTGTGTCTTGGTTCCTAGGTAAGTCGCGTACTCGGAATGCGGTTATCACTGTGGCTAGGATCGGTAGGCAGATTATAATTAGAGCTAGCGTCCGTCGGTCGCGCGCCATGGTGGGAGCTGCCGTCACGTCATCCTCGATTCAACTGGATGTTTAACTCCTCAGGGTCGACACACTCATTGAATCCTTGCTATTTCATTGATGATTCAGGTCTAGGTTATGGCTTGGTTCGTTTGGGATAGGCGTTTAATTCGTGGGGTTATTGGTAGCGTACTGACGGGTGAGCTCGAGTGATGGCAACCATCCAAGATTGGTGTAAAAATAGTTCTGTTAAGATTGTCCGCCGCGCCCGCTGATCCGGTGATAACATTGTCTCCCGTGACAGATATTACAGTTTATCTTAACTGAATTACAAACCACCCTCTGTATATAGGTGCTACTCGAATGTTTTTGTTATCTTATTGTTAAGGAAAGTGTTGAGTTTTATGAATGGTTTTTTGTATAAGTTTATGAAACGTTTTCTAAAAAAACAATATTTGCACTGTATTGTAAAAAGTATTTTTCATGTAACTTTAAATTTAGGGCTCTGCTAGTTACCTTTTATGTGTTAACCAGAAATTATGATGTAAATACATACAAATTTGTGATTTGTATTACGATTGGTTGATATTTTTTATCTTCAGCATCAAGTACAGACAGCCCTTGAAAATACTAAGCATAATTGAAGCCTTTTCATTTTCGTACTTCTATTGATCCGTTGAGAAATTTAAATGTTAATGTGACAATGTAAAGCCAATTTGTACATACTCGTATATTAAATACTTACTATACCAAAGCAACTGTACGATTTCGAAAATTACAAAATGCTTTCATTCAAGGATCAAGGATTCATTGAAGGAGTCATCAAGGAACAGCTGTTAGTTCCTAAATGATACAATAATATCGGTATCACACTTAAACCAATGCAAAACAATATTAGTCCACAAACAAATCGATACAGCTCACACAATCGAAGTACATCTAACTTCAGAGGCAAAACTAGCAAAAGCATTAATCAAAGATATCTGAACCAAATTGATGAATGTACAATGCACGGAGTCAACGCTACAGGACTGGAGTATGCAGCTTAATGTTATTAACGATTTACGAAACTCCATAACTTTCTGTGGGCTCAGGAATAGCCTTCCAAGTTTAATTAAATTTGACGAGCGTGCAGCGTTGCTCCAAGTCTTTTAACAGGCGTTTCGTTTGTAGGAAAGTTGTAGTAAATTTAGTGGTTTGAATTCCGATTTATTATCTACACAATATTATTAAACAAAGTCACCTAAAATGTTCTGTCTGTATATAATTGGTTTTCTCACCAACTACAGAACGGTTTTTGTACGGTTTTCACCACCATACAAAGTGATTTAAAAGGAAGGTTCTAAATACTTTATTTTATTTATTTATCGTATAAGGGTGTCAACATATTTATGAATGACTACAGCATATTAAAGTTCTCATTCAAAAACGCTTTACTTATAAGGCTATAACGCGGGTAAAACCACAGATTACGTAACCACGCTAGTTGTTTATCAAAACTAAATAAAAGAAACTGTGTGATATGCGTAATATGTATTTTAAAATTAAAATGTATCTAGTAATCATTAATGCTAAACTGCCTCACATGTGACCACATGACATCTTTAGTATGAATGACGTACAGACAGACCAAACGTTTGATAAACGAGACGAAGCGCGTGTTATACGTGTCCGGAATATAATTATTTATAAGGACCCTAAACATAAGTCGCAATGTGAAATAGAAATTTAAAAATCCAGCCATTACGGTATAAGCACAGGTATAAGTGAGTCATATTTCATTTATAAGCACAATTTATTATATGTATACAGACATGCATAGAAAGTAACATTATTAAAGTTTAGTTGCAATGTTTGAAGAAGATGAAAAAAGTATAGTCTTTGTGTCCGTTTTGAAATTCTCATTGACATAAGTATTTAAATTTGACAAGATTTTAACTATTTTACTATTAATTGAAACGTACGTTGATGTCATAATTATTTGTTAAAACGAGAACTTACGTACCACGGAGGTTACTGTTGAGTGTCCCTCAACACGTTTCGGTCACATTCGGTGACCTTCATCAGGAGGTGGGTGAAGCGCTTGCGACAGCGTCTCTCCCCGCACTGATTTTAACTATGGCCAATATTTTCATGGACGAATTATTCTTAACATTAACTTTAGGTTTGGACACCTAAATAGGTATCCTGTAAATGGAATAGATCCAGTATATATTTTATCAAACAAAAGAAACCTCAGAAACCAAGTCTCCGAGTAAAAGAAGCCGACCTGACAAATGATGATCTCATAACAATCGAAAGGAATATAAATCAAATCACCACCTCTGGCTATTAATCAATTTATAGAACAAACATAGATATAATAGCAAATTCTTTAATTCTCGTATGTAGAAAATACTAATACAATAAAGCTTAAGACTTTGGTTTTCTTTTCTTTACTTTAGGAACTTCCAATTCTATTTGAATAATGATTTTGTAATGGAAAGCCACATTCAACCAGGAGGTTATACGCTATTTTTCATCCCGAAATTCCCACGGGAACGGGCACAACGCGGGTAAAACCGCGGGGCGCTGCTAGTGCCGCCTCGGGGTGTTACCCGCGTTGTACCCGTTCTCGCGGGAATTTCGCTATAACATTTATCCCATGTGTTATTCTGATGTATAACCTATATTACTGTAAAGTTTCATTCAAATCCGTTCAGTAGTGTTTTCGTGAGAGTAACAAACATACCAACATCCTCACAAACTTTCGCATCTATAATATTAGTAGGAAGGAGATATACTTACCACTAAGCAGCACCTACAGAGTGATGTAGTAACTGATCGAAGGTAGCCTCCCAATGCTATCCATCAAAACAATGAATCCGTGTTCTGAAACGTAATGTAGATACGCCCTTGTAGATGTGGCAATAATATATACTAAGACTCATTATCATTACTTACCTAACACATTGTATTTTAGTTCAATTGAATTTAAAATTATTGGCCTTCCTACTTGAAATCTGTTTCATCCTATTTTTAAAATTTACAGCCACTCTCGTTTTACAAACATTTATATGAAGGTTTCCCGTATAAATAATATGACATTTATCTTTTAAAGCTTGTTGACTGTTTGAGAACTATCACCTTTATTTGGAAACGGTTTAAACGGGATCATTCTTAGCATCCTTTCATATACCGAAAAAAACTTTTTCTTGTATAGACGCATAACACCTCAGTCTTCTGTGACCACGGCTCCGGTAATGGGGCCGAAACGTCAGATAAAATAAAAGGGAAGTGTATAATGTAAACATAGTTTCGATTCATACCGAAATATTTTCCGCTGGTTACTACCGATATCGGGTAACAAACAAACTAATCCATCGAATTAAGTATGCCCTCTTTTCGTAGTTTTAATGTTCGATCCCCTTCGGTCGTTGAAGTCGGTTAAAAATATAAAATTACCCAAAACCCACCCTGTTCAATCACTGTTCGTTCAGTAGTTTTTGAGATTATCGCATACAGACAGACAGTCTTCGTTATAGACTATCGCCTGCGGTTGCGGTCTGCGGTCGAGCTCGGGCTAATATCTTAATTACTTAGTTAAGCAGAAAAAATATTGAAATAAGTTTATATGGCTGATTTAAGACATCTTTTTTAAACTTACACGATTTGAACACATAATTTAAACGTACTCACACGGGTTTCCTTTCCAACGCGAAGAAACCCGTGTGAGTACGTTTAAATTATGATTTAAGACATGTCTTCAGCTTTATTGTATTAGTACATACTAGCCGCGCCCCGCGGTTTCACCCACGTTGTACCGGTTCCCGCGGGAATTTAATTATAAAATGTATCCCATGTTATTCTGATGTATAACCATATTACTGTAAAGTTTCATCCAAATCCGTTTTAGTATCTAGCTTTTGCGTGAAAGAGCAACAAACATACATCTATACATAGGTACATCCATATTCACAAACTTTCACATTATAATATTAGTAGGATAGGATAGAATAGATAGACAGATACAGAGTACAGATTAATACTTATAGAACTGAGTTATAGAACAATAGATAAGACACAATAAACCAAAAAACAAAACGAAAAGTATTCCTTCCATAACGTTACGTAAAAGAAAGTTAATATCATCAACTTTTGAAGTATATAATTGTTTCGTAGTATTTTGAGTAAAAGTGAGTCAGGGTCAATGGCCGTCTCAGCTGCTTTGGCAAACCATCTGATCGGCACATACCGACATATTGATCTAATGAGCGACAGCCAATAGTGTTGATAATCACTATATTTAAACCGCTTTTCGCTGAGTGTAACAATCGTACGCTAGTGCGATATTTGTTAACACTGTCATGAGTGAATGTTCGTTCGGTGATCGGCGGGGAACAATTTGTTTAGCTTATTTTCTACTGAAGCGAACATCGGCTCGGAGCCTTTATTACGAGAAAGTATACGATAAATGATAACGCGGCTTTTTAGAATAACGCGTCTTGTGTGTGTCACATTCGTATCTCAATAAGTACTGAACAGATTTTAAATACGGTTTTAACTAACAGCCTCCGTGGTCTTGTGGTTTGAGCGCTCGGCTCACGATCTGGAGGTTCCGAGTTCGATTCCCGGTGGGGACAATATCTCACAAAAATCTCTTTGTGAGACTGCCCTCAGTTTGGTTAGGGCATTGCAAGCTGAATTACCTGATTGCCTGAAAAGTAAGATGATTCCGTGCTTCGGAGGGCATGTTAAGCCGTTCGGTCCCGGTTACTTTCTATGGATAGTAGTCTGATTTGAATAATTATTTAAGTAATGGATAGCTGCATTCAACGGGAATGTTATAGGCTATTTTCCATCCCGAAATTCCCACGGGACACAACGCGGGTTAAACCACGGGGTGCTGCTAGTATAACAAATAGTATAATTATAAGTAAGAACATAAAATACCGTCTTACTCAATCCCGTTACAAGGTAAAGAACTCGTACTGAAAGCGCCATTACAAGTACAATAAGAGGGATTAACTGTAATCATATAATTTGGGAAATTGAACGACCGTGACGTCATCACGATGATTCGTCAGGAAAAACCGAAGCCTAATGATAAATAAGTTAAACGAATAACGTTCTAAAGAAGTCACACTTTGTTGTGGTTTATAATGATGATACGCAGAAGTGAAGTCCTCTTAAAAAATGCAATTTTTTTGAATGAATGGATGACGATGTTGGTAATTTTATGGTGGTAAAGTACTGGTAATCACTACGGGCCTTATTATTAATAGCACTTTAGCTATCAAATGGTTTGTCCCTTTCCGACATACGCTATTTGCCAAAGAGCGAAAGAGACAAAACACTTTAAAATACTGTTTAAATAAAATATCGTTTATGAATAAGGCGGTAAATGTATAAAAGAAAGTCGCTTACCGCTGTCTGTCTGTCTGTCTTTATGTGTGGTTCGATCTTTAAAACTACGCAACGGATTTTGATGCAGTTTTTTTAAATAGATAGTAATTCAAGACGATAGTTTATAAGTATAAAAATTCCCGCAATTCCCACGGGAACGGGCACAACGCGGGTAAAGCCCCGGGGTACTGCTAGTTATTTATAAATCTGTTATGGGTATACTCTACCCAACTCTCAACAAATTTTGATGAAATGAAAAGAAATGGCATAGTTATTAATTCTACAACCTGATTTGCCAATTGATCAGTTATACTTGTTTCTTCAGTTTAAGCAAACACTACTCGTGGTCACGACATCTGTGACCACGGTTCCTGTAAAGGGGCCGAAACGTCAGACAAAAATCTATACTTAATATTATAAAGCTGAAGAGTTTGTTTTGTTTGTTTGTTTGTTTAAACGCGCTAATCTCAGAAACTACTGAACCGATTTGAATAATTCTTTCACTGTTAGATAGTCTATTTATCGAGGAAGGCTATAGGCTACATTTTATCCCGAAATTCCCACGGGAACGGGCACAACGCGGGTAAAACCGCGGGGCGCTGCTAGTGTAAAATAAAAGCGAAGTGTATCGGTGAACGTAGTTTCAATTGAAAGTTATCAGTTTTACTTTGTAGGTAGCTCTTTTAGGTTAAATCTAAGGAAATAACTTAGATTGACACTAAGGTATCTTGAGAGATTAATGGGACTATGCACCTGAAACTACCAGGCGAAAGTAAGTAATTTACACAATCATGGAAACATAAGAAAAATAACATTCGACTGGTAAAACAAAAACTTTATATTATGAGGTAATATCTTGATATCTTTAAAGTAAAAATCTTATCTTACCACAAAGAACCGATCAATTCAATGAAATCATTTAAATAATGTCGCGTCTACTTTATGTAAATTTGGAACTACGATCAATGACATATTATATTTAAATTATTAACATACGGCATGCGCTTACTGCGGTGAGTTCAATAAAATGAGTCCATGGACACAGTAGTTTGTATTATCAATATTGTCTCCTACCTTTCCGCGTACAACTTTATTATTATCAACTTTATATTTATCAGATCACAGATTTTAATCACCTCGCCAAACGTAGATAGTATTGCATTCAAACCAAGTTTAGTCATCTACTGTGTCTGCTTGTTTATATGTATTTTGATCCTCGATACAATATTGTTTTTTTTTTTGTTATGGGTGGTTTTCAAGCCCCCTTTTATCGCGAAATTTCTAAGTACATGGATTTAACTGGTGAACCGCGATTGACGAGGGAACAAATCTAATTCTGACACGGTATGTCTGTACCGTATCGTCTTATATTTATTATTATCTCTGTCTACATTTTATATATATTGATTATTATGCAAAATAACACGTGCTGATAAAACAGGTTATATAAAGTTTTATGTACCTTTGTCATCAAAATTACATTAAGTTAGTCATAATGCTTAACTTATTTATAATCCCGGACGGTGGTCGTCCTTCGATGTGAAGTACTGTCAATGACATGGAAATTCGACATTTTTGTAAGAAAAACATACAAGTACTTATTGCCGATATGAATTACTACATATTATAAAACAAAGTCCCGGGCCGCGTCTGTCTGTTCGCGAGAAACTCAAATACTACTGCACGGATTTTGACGTGTTTTAAAAAAAAAAGATACAGTGATTCTAGAGGAAGGTTTATATATATTAAAATTTCCACAATTCCCACGGGAACGGGCACAACGCGGGTAAAACCGCGGGGTGCTTCTATTTCTTATAAATTCATTAAACTAATATGAAAATAACTATTATTTTTTTAGAAAAATAAATAACAGACAATATAGTTTTAGGACAAATTTTAAAATTATATAAAAGCGGGTGGTCTAAACCGTGTTTATAAAAAATAACTATAGTTAAACATTCTAGTACTATACCAAAATAACAATTGATAGAAAAATAATAGACAAAATATTTAATTTATTTTTCACTATGTTATTTAAAAACACTAATCGAACCAAGACATTACGCAAAACGCAATCGTTTAAATAGCATGTCGTTTTAACTATTTGAATGTCAAATATTAATTACATATCTTGATTTATTCATATCTTTTACCAATCGAATACAATCTCCTTTCAGACATCACTTTCAAAAACATAAAATATCCGAATTCTTACTAACATTAATGTGAAGGCCTAAGTCTATCTAGATTCTAGACTTTCAGGGTCAATATGAAATTAAATACTTCAAATTAGGTTTAGTGATAATTTTCACTTTGCAGTAGATAGTTAAATTCACGCCTTAAGGCGAGGATATGTGAAAATAACGCGCACAGTCGCTACTTTGACGATCAAATATTAACACTTCTATAGATTCTATCAAAAAAATAAAAATACCAATTAAAAGAATATATCCTCAATAAAATACTAAATCGAGTATAATTTTAAAATTCATTATAATAATGTAGAAATAAGATGCACAAGATTATGTAAAAATATTTTTTTCTCGTCCTAGATCTCGTTATTTGAAGCGATATTCATCGTTTTTTTTTTGGAATATCAATTTCCTAATACTCACTTAGATTCTAAATCAGTTACATTTTTCATTAGACCCGCCAATTTCTATAAAAACGCAAAAGAATTCAAATAAAACGAAATATTCGCCCGCCATGTTTCACGCACTTGAGTCTTGCTTCACAAATCTCAACCTTATTTTATGGAACGCAGGCATCGCATCAGATTGTTTACTAGCTTCAGTCGACGAGCGTAGCTCGTAGTGTACGGTTGTGAACCGGACGCTCTGCTTCGTGAGTTCACATCTATAAAATCGACTATTGTTTACATCATGGTAAAATAAAGTATCAATAAAATCAGAAACTGTTGCACAAGGAAGCGGAAAAGGAAGGTAAAAAGACATGCTGGTATGTTTAGGTAAGTATGTAAAATTAATAAATATAGTCAAAGCTCAAAGTAAAATAAATAGTCAAAGCTGGTCAAAGAGTAAAGTTTCAAAGAGTAAATTAGTAGCCTTGTTTATTTTTTTAGGTGTCAGAATAAACAGTCAGATAATATACCAATAACACTAACTGAACTTGTTCCCGTGCAACCAACTCATGCACAAAACGAGTAAGTCATAAAAATACCTACACTTCATATTGCCTAATTGAATGTACCTACATACTACACATACTACTAGGAAATACTCCAGTTAAAATAGACATTCCAGTTTGCATTAATTCCCAACAAGCTGGATTTTTGTGCAGACCTTGAATACGTCATTACAAATGATATGTCAAAAGTCCCTATCGATCCCGCTTGTGCGTTGTTTTTAATTCGAGGTCAAAGGTCACAAATTTGTGTTTTTTGCGTATATCTCTGAAACAATGAGAGCTACCGAAAAATGGTTCAAACAAAGTTTGTAGATCGTAAAATTGTCTACAAAAAAGATCTCAACACTTTTCTTCTACAAAGCATCGCTTTCGAGATATCGTGACTTTAGACCGCAGGAAAGTCGTATTTTCGACTATATAATATGCACACATTTCCGCCCCACCTCTGAAGTAGTGTACACGGCGCTTTTTTTTAACGTGGTTTCCCCAGTAATGTAATGGGACACTATTTTTATGATGATTTAAAAAAAATGTAAATTTAATTAAAATTAACTACTTTTTTGCAATTACAAAAAATTGTATTGAGTAATTTTTTGGAGCAGGTGACAGTAAAGTCTGTATTGGCTCCAAACTATTATTCATCAGTTTCCAGCCCCAATCTTCAGGATTTAGATCATTGCCTAGCCACACTTGCACTTGGTAGAACACACGAAATAAGTGTTGATAAGCAGAAGCAGATGTTGGAGGGAGACAAGATAACTACACTCTCTTATTGTTTCTTGTATTTATCACAAAACTCAAATATCTATACTGGCCACGTATGAGTGCATATTCGTATTTTCTATGTTTAAAATAGCCATAATTCGAGAACTGTGCACCGTAGAAGAAAAAGTGTTGAGATCTTTTTTGTAGACAATTTTACGATCTACAAACTTTGTTTGTACCATTTTTCGGTAGCTCTCATTGTTTCAGAGATATACGCAAAAAACGCAAATTTGTGACCTTTGACCTCGAATTAAAAACAACACACAAGCGGGATAGTCCATCGAAATGTTACATTTTTTAGGCCTAACCTTGCGTTTTTTAGAGGACGCAATTTTATTTTTTTGATGTGTAGGGGGGGTCAGTGTAAAGCTAAAAACAAGTTTGTGGGGTCGCCACCCTTGTCCCACGGCCGCTATCTTGAAAATAGGGGTTGAAATGGTTTTTACAATATATCTCTTAAACTATTTTTTTTTAAACATTGTTTACAGTTTTGTTGCAAATTAAATTCTCTACAACTTTGGTCCAGTAACTTTTTGTCGTAGAACTATAAATAAAAAAGTTATAAGCGAAAATGTTCAGAAATTCGAAAAGTAAAAATAAAAGACATAAGGGACATTACAGCTGCTGCTGATCCTAATACCGATCTATCGAAGGTCGTAGTTCGATTAGGTGGGTTCCATTTGCTCATAATATGTCGTTCATAGGTGCGATTGGATATATCATGTCTGGTAGTGGACTCGAGGATATCTTCAAATTAAGTTATGCTGAGAACTGTGTACAGCACATAATGTCATGCTTATGGTAGGGCTGTACATGCTTATGGTAGGGCTGTATGTGCTTATTTGCTAGTGCATTTATCAGTAACAAAAATAGTTATGGATTCAATAGAATTTACAGAAGAAGAACGAGATTTTCTGGATGATAATATAAATGAGCACGTACAGCCCTACCATAAGCATGTCCAGACATTATGTGCTGTACACAGTTCTCAGCATAAATTAATTTGAAGATATCCTCGAGTCCACTACCAGACATGATATATCCAATCGCACCTATGAACGACATATTATGAGCAAATGGAACCCACCTAATCGAACTACGACCTTCGATAGATCGGTATTAGGATCAGCAGCAGCTGTAATGTCCCTTATGTCTTTTATTTTTACTTTTCGAATTTCTGAACATTTTCACTTATAACTTTTTTATTTATAGTTCTACGACAAAAAGTTACTGGACCAAAGTTGTAGAGAATTTAATTTGCAACAAAACTGTTAAAAATGTTTTTAAAAAAAATTAATAGTTTAAGAGATATATCGTAAAAACCATTTCAACCCCTATTTTCAAGATGGCGGCCGTGGGACAAGGGTGGCGACCCCACAAACTTGTTTTTAGCTTTACACTGACCCCCCCTACACATAAAAAAAAAAATTGCGTCCTCTAAAAAACGCAACCCCAAATGTAACTTTTCGATGGACTAGGATCGATAGGGACTTTTGACATATCATTTGTAATGACGTATTCAAGGTCTGCACAAAAATCCAGCTTGTTGAGAATGAATGCAAACTTGAATCATAATTTAGTCTAACATAAGTAATAACATAAGTGAGAATAACGCCTCACTTTTCAAATGAGGCGTTATTCACCGAGACGTATTTTTTGCGCCGACCCGACATCTAGTTGTGCATTGTTGATCGAAGGGTATAATAAAAAAGTTTCAACGGTAATTTTAATTTATTCAGCGCGCTTTGTGCGATGTTTTGTAGCGGGGCGCGCGGGCAGCGCCCCGCTGATTGCCCGTACCTCACCACCTCAGATCTGCCCGAGCGCCACATATCCTCGCCTTAAAGTCCATAAATCTGCATCCATAAGTAAACAAATAAATAAATTTTCCCGGACAAAGTCAAAGGATAATTAGTACACAATCTAGGCTCTAAGTTTGTAATATGGAATCTAACTAACTGGTACTACTACATATATGCGTACACAAACAACTTTATATACACACACAAATACTTTATAAGAATATTTAATTGACACCCAGACGTCGTCGCCAACAACTATGTCTTATTATAGGGTCATTTCGCCAGTTCGCGTCCATTTAGTGGAGTTGGCAAGTTTGAAGGAGAAAATAAAAATGTTCCAGCCCTAGTTTCAATGAAAAATTTATGTAATGTGTTCATTATATAGTCTACTATAAGGTTCGCTTACAGTTTTGTTCGAAAGTACTTGTGTTTTTTTTATAAATAGAAAAACTTCAAAAATAGGCGTTTTACCCACTTTGCGTCCAAAAAATCTAAATTGCGTCCACCCATAGACCATTTTGCGTCCACCAGCTAAGAAAAGGAATGTAGGGGTGATATTTTTAGATAATGTAAAGAAAAATTGTATTTTAACAGATTCTTTATTCAAGAATATTTCGTTAATCCACGTCTGGTACATTTTCTTTCTCATATTCCACATTTATCGACTCTATGGTTTCCTATGTAACTTTTATAATCTTTTTATTGTTTCGGATTAATTTTTTGAACCTCTCGAGCTCTCTCCTGTTCTATTTCTCTATTCTTTCTTTCTTTTTCGGATTGCTTCCTGTTTTTCGTTCTTGATCTGCGCTTTATGTTCGTAATACTTTCTCCATGCAGCAGAAGATATGGCTGCTGGAGTCCTTTGATTATTAGGTTTCCTTGCTTCTTTAGAAATTTCAGGCAGCATTAGGTGGGTTTTAATTTTAATTTAAATGGATCACAGGTTTTTTTGGCTTGAATTGCCAACAGCTGCGGAAGATGGTTGTACTAGAGATTTCTTTAGTTGCATCCAATTCTAAAATATTACTATTTCGTTCTATTGATAGTTCCATAAGAGACCTCTCAGATTCAGTTTCGATAGAAATTTCTGCAAAGAAAACTTCAACTTAAGAGTGTTATTAGTTTTAACTCTTAGTTTTTTTTTAAAAATGCATATTAAATTATACAAGTTAAAAAATATATATTATTAGAAATAAACGGCTCGGAGGCGGGGCCTAGTGGCGTGTCACAGTGACTTTGCATCGGCCGATGACGGAGTGGAGGGAGCAGTGGCGGCCGGGTGCCGGCGCACACTTCTCTTGGGGCATTCAGGCGTGCTGGGCGTGTTCATAATCGTGTCTTGCTCATTATTATTTCTGTTCATTATATTCGCATTTCGTCCGTTGGTGCGGTAGCTTCTATGGTCGTATATTTTGTCGTTAAATTCGTCCTTATCTTGTCTGTTTGATTTCGTGTAAATTTAATGAATTGATTGTTAAACACAGCAGAGTTTCTTGCCCATTCTTCTCTGCTGATGTTCTTCCGAATGGGCGGTAGATTCAAAACTGAATAAAGATATTTGACTTGACTTGAAAACCGTGTGGAATATTATTTTAAAAAGCCTCTTCTGATCTAGTTTATAACATCAGAAGTGGGATTGACCGCGTGTCTTACCCGTTATCGGTTATTTTTACATTTTCCTGACTTACAAATCTAATTGAACGTGTAATAGTTTTGTTTTCATTTTTACATATTTAGTAATAGTTTGTTTTCATTTCTACATATATTTTGTAATAGTTTTGTTGCGACAAGTCGGAAGCTTTGATTAGAAATGTCTGGACGTTACTCTCGATCGAGGAAAAGAGATGGCAGTTCACGTAAACGTTCACATAGGTCGCGTAGAGGTCGAGATAGCTCACACGGTCAGGCATTAGACTCGATTCTCGGCAGGTTACATGCAATCGAGGATAGGTTGTCCGCCCCCTCGGGTTCGGTTTTAACATCCCAACGTCCAGCACATGATAGCCTGACACCACCGCCTGTAATAGGTAACGCCAGCGTGCCCGGTGAGTCAATTCCTGATTCTAATAAGAATACGACGGACAAAATTGTGAGTGCATTGTCATCTTTGCTGCAAGCGAA
Source organism: Cyclophora albipunctata (assembly GCA_963082685.1). Taxonomy (NCBI): domain Eukaryota; kingdom Metazoa; phylum Arthropoda; class Insecta; order Lepidoptera; family Geometridae; genus Cyclophora; species Cyclophora albipunctata. The sequence continues at coordinate 11,402,536 of OY720114.1, read as the reverse complement.
ACCAGTTCATTATTATATCTCCAATTTTGATCCTTATATGCACGAATTTGATACTTGGTGCGCGGAGGTTGATCGAGGTTGCGAATTAAACTGCTAGGACGATCGCGAGTGCCTGTCGCGCATTGGTTCTTGCCTAAAGGGCTATGCGCGTACGTGGCTGTACGACTGGGTATCCAGTGACCGAACATGGTCAAATTTTAAATCAGAGTTTCGATCACTCTGCCCGCGGAACGTTGATATTGCTAACATTTTATTTGATGTGATGAATAAAGATTCCAAGAGTTTTGCTACGTATGCCGAGTATGCGCGCAAGTCATTACTGCGCTTAAGCATTGTAATAGGCTTGTCAGACGAGTTAAAAACGGCTATAATCATTCGCGGCATTACGGACTCGCAAGTAAAGGCTGCGGCAACGAATGCAAAACTGCAACTACACAAATTAGTAGAATTTTTATCCGTTTATGTGAAACCTAAAAATGATTTTAGACCTACCCACAATTTCAAACGGTCGTCAAATAAACGGCATTCGGAATCGCGTAAACGTCACGATCTGTCCGAAACAACAATAACATGACTGCCGTTATTAACAAAATTCCTGTAAAGGTTTTGATTGACAGTGGGTCCGATATATCCCTCATTTCCAATTTACTTGTTAAGCATCTTAGTTGTAAAATAATTCCGACGTATCGCTTAATGCGCGGGGTAGGCAGCCAGGAAATAGAGTCGACTTGTTATGTGACCACGGTTATTGAATTTCTTGAGATATCTTTAGAGGTAGATCTGTTTGTAGTTTCGTCGGATATCATGAGTGCCTCTGTTATGTTAGGGACAGATGTTCTTAATAGAGATGGGGTAGCGTACATAAGGTCCGGTGACAGACAGCGGCTTACTAGGGTCAGTGGTGCTCAGAGTTTTTAGATTGTTTTGTCACTGGCACCGCGACAAGTACGGTCAATACTGGTAGTATGGAGATGAAGTTAAATAGCGATGTTCCTGTGCACTATCGTTCCTATAAGCTGTCGGCCGATGAGAGGGCGCGAGTTCGCGATGTAATTGGGGACTTAATGAGTAGAGGCGTTATTGGAGAATCTCAATTCGAGTACGCCGGTCCTGTCTTGCTCGTCAAGGGGAGGGACAGGTCTGATATTGAACGCAATTACAGTAAAAGATAGGTCTCCCTTACCTGTAATAGATGACCATATCGATATATTGGGTAATAGTAAATTCTTCACGAGTCTCGATATGGCGACAGGGTCTCATCAGTACCTATGAAGGATGACGAATCCATCGCCAGGACTGCGTTCGTCACGCCGGAGGGTCATTTTGAATATTTGAGGATGCCTTATGGTTTGACGAATGCTCCTGTAGTATATCAAAAGATCATATCGAGGACCCTTAAGAAATTGATTGATACTGGTAAAGTGCTTAATTATATTGATGATGTTTTAATTTTATCGGATTCAATTGAGGAAGGAATTGATTTGCTGCGTCAAGTACTCGTGATTCTGAAATCCGCCGGTTTTTCTATTAACTTAAAGAAGTGCACCTTTTTAGAGGTCGAAGTAGAATATTTAGGCCGACTTAAATACGTCAGGGTCAGGTACGGCCGAGTCCTAGGAAGGTGGACGCTTTAGTTCATTCTCCGAAACCTACAAATGTTAAGCAAGTACGGCAACCAACTACGCGGATAAGACGACTGACCTGATTCTCCGTCACTTCTGGTTCCCCGACCTTAGGCAATTTGTTAAAAAGTATATTCCCCACTGTGTGGTTTGTCTCTCACAAAAACGAGTTCCTCGAGCTCCACATCAGCCTATAGAGTCCTGGACTAAACCTGATAGCCCCTTTTCTACCGTCCACATGGACATTTTGGGTGCCTGAATCAAAGGGGTTTAAATATGTGTTGGTACTTGTAGATGCTCTTTTTCCAAGTTTTTCCTCTGGTATTCCTTGTAGACAGGATACTGAGGAATTGAAACGCGTATTTATCAACGCAATTTCATTATTTGGTACTCTGTCCCTAATAGTGACAGATTGAGGTAGGATGTTTGATGGCTCTGATTTTCTAAATTGGGTTTCTGGGTTGGGGTGCGCTACTCATTTGGTCGCGCCTGGAGTGCATCAGGAGGGTGGCCGAGCGGTACTGCCGTTCTGTTCTTAATCTGTTTTGTGTCGAGGTTAACAACAAAGAGAGCAGCTGGTCTGATGTGCTGTGGAAGATTCAGTTGACACTCAACATAACGAGGCAGGCCGCAGCAGCAGGCCGCAGGCCGCAGCCGCAGGCCGCAGTAGCAGGCCGCAGGCCGCAGGCCGCAGCAGCAGGCCGCAGACCGTAGCCGCAGCCGCAGGCCGCAGCCGCAGGCCGCAGCCGCAGGCCGCAGCAGCAGGCCACAGGCCGCAGCCGCAGGCCGCAGCAGCAGGCCACAGGCCGCAGCCGCAGGCCGCAGCAGCAGGCCGCAGGCCGCAGCTGCAGGGCTTAGCCGCAGGCCGTAGGCCGCAGCCGCAAGCCGCAGGCCGCAGCTGGGTACATGATCCCGTGGCGTGGAGAATGGACCCCTGAAGTTTGTGCTGCTTACTTTGAGGGAGTTCTCGAGATGCCACGTGCGCTTGCCTGATTGGCAGCAACCTATGGCGTGTGCAGTATGTCTCGAAGGGGAGTTCTCGAGATGCCACGTGCGCTTGCCTGATTGGCAGCAACCTATGGCGTGTGCAGTATATCTCGAAGGGGAGTTCTCGAGATGCCACGTGCGCTTGCCTGATTGGCAGCAACCTATGGCGTGTGCAGTATATCTCGAAGGGGAGTTCTCGAGATGCCACGTGCGCTTGCCTGATTGGCAGCAACCTATGGCGTGTGCAGTATATCTCGAAGGGGGGTTCTCGGGATGCCACGTGCGCTTGCCTGATTGGCAGCAACCTATGGCGTGTGCAGTATATCTCGAGGGAGGTTTATCCTCAGTGACGCATGCTCGCCATCTGGCGGCTATAAGACGTGTTTCTCGCGAGTGAGGACTATCCTCATCAGTGACGCGCGCTTGCCCGATGGGCAGCTACCTATGGCGTACTGGCAGAGCCTCTTATAGGCTTAGGCGTTGCATGAGAATTTTCTTAACAAAAAAAAAAACTTATTATCGTTTTAACTCTATTTGAACTAACAACTTGTCAGTAAGGTTCTTCTGACAATGTTTAGAGTCGATCGCAGCTGTTTGAGTGCACGCTTACAGTTGTGATGCGGGTCTATTTGATTGTTATGAGGTTCTTTACATCTTGTTCTTTACATCTTGAACTGTCGCTAAGACATTGTGTGTTGCAGATGACGATATTATTGGCAGCATGGATACCGAGGAGTTGCCCATCCAAAGTCAAGCGGTCGAGGACGCCGCACCGTCAGGAGAGGCCGTATTAGAAATAAACGGCTCGGAGGCGGGGCCTAGTGGCGTGTCACAGTGACTTTGCATCGGCCGATGACGGAGTGGAGGGAGCAGTGGCGGCCGGGTGCCGGCGCACACTTCTCTTGGGGCATTCAGGCGTGCTGGGCGTGTTCATAATCGTGTCTTGCTCATTATTATTTCTGTTCATTATATTCGCATTTCGTCCGTTGGTGCGGTAGCTTCTATGGTCGTATATTTTGTCGTTAAATTCGTCCTTATCTTGTCTGTTTGATTTCGTGTAAATTTAATGAATTGATTGTTAAACACAGCAGAGTTTCTTGCCCATTCTTCTCTGCTGATGTTCTTCCGAATGGGCGGTAGATTCAAAACTGAATAAAGATATTTGACTTGACTTGAAAACCGTGTGGAATATTATTTTAAAAAGCCTCTTCTGATCTAGTTTATAACAATATTATAAGCTATTATATGAATTTAATGAAAAAATGGACGCAATTTGGTACAATACAATTTCCTTGTAGGTATAGTTTGCGTCCACATGTGATGAACGATTTTTATTTTAATTATCTTTTTCTAGAATCATAATAACGTGGACGCAAATTGCTCATTACGATTGCATGATAATAATACATAAATAAAAAATAAAAACAAATTCCTTTTTTTAATTTTATCACATAAAAATAAAAACTAACTAAATCATAAATACACGAGTTCGCGTCCATTGTGGTCGCAAAGTGGAAGTTTTATAAATTCGGTGTAGTAATTCGCGTCCACCTTATTTTAACTGTTAACTTTAAAAAAAACAAGCAAATACATAATTAATATTACTCCTTTTTTCATGCTTTAAGAATAAAAACAGCTGTGTATTGTAAAATACGCCTAAAACAATAAAATACTTACCGTCGAACGCGCCCCTGCTCACTATTTTTTTGCCGACATTTCGCGCGTTTGCGCTTCTTTGTTGAAGAACGGAAACTAACTATTTTTTCTAGACATGATTGGTTTAGCTCACAGAACTTTTGTCTATTTCTATATGCCTCTTATACGATTAGGTATTAGCGGTAACGACTTTTCGGCGATTTACTGTGTTAATATACCTATTTTCGAGAATTATTATAGGGAGGTCCGAAAAATGGACGCGAATAGGGCGCTGGACGCGAACAGGCGAAATGACCCTAACACATAATATTATTGACTCTGGGCGTGAAACGAGCCCGCAACCCCCGACACAGTAAGCGCTCTCACTGCTCAAGTGCCCATGCCATCGGGTTTGTGCATTGCAAAAGGAATCTCATTAGGAATTGATTGAAAAAAAAAGTGATCTTACGATTTGAGATTATATTTTTAAGTTTAAGTAAGTATGTTATTTGCTTTCAGTAGTAAATATAATTATTGTATTTTGTATAAACCTACATAAGAATACTACATTGCCTCAAGATAACTTAGTGCGGCATGTTCTCCTAATAGTTTGTGTATCTACATACATGAATCTTTACTTGACTCAACATAACATACCTAATGTACCTATATCATTGTACAGTCAACTGCAATAATATGTATACACTGCCAATATTAAAGTTTGATTTAATTCTATTAATGTTCACTATTTCATTAGTTTCTGAATGTACGTAACTTCGCTCTTCCGTGAATGTAACTCCGACATCGAACTATGAATTTAAGTAATTATAATTTTGAAGACTCTATACTTCTGTACTCGTCGTATTATAAAGAGGTTAGGTTTCTAACTTTGTTTGTTTTTATGGAATAATCTTCTGAACATATGAAAAACATGCTTAAACTAATAAGGAAAGATTCTACATAATTAAAGTATCATTGTGTGCTAATTAGTTCGCGAGGGCAATTATCTCTAACAATTATAGTTAATGCCCGATTTTTTTTGTTTAAATTCGTAGGTTAAAAAAGGATTATAATAATATTTAAATGAAATTCACATGATGATATTAATCTATAGCGAAATAAAAATTATTCTACAATGGAGGTTAATTACGTTACTTTTAACACCTCTAAAAATATTGAAATTTGACAGGAGCTATGATGAGAAATAAACAAAAAATTAATGCTCGGGCGCGGGCGGGCTGTTCTACCTACTGCATCGTGTGGATGCGCAAGCGATGTATACTACTCAAAAGAAAATAGGGGCCACTAAGTATTTTGATTGCTACTTGAAAAATATAGTAAATGGTAATGTATATTTATTAAAATAACACGTAACAAGGCTTTTATTTTAACTTAGGCTAATAACCATTTAATTGTGAAGTCAATTGTTTCACTTATTTCAGTTAACATGAAATTAGTCCTTTGTCAACCGGAAAAACTAAACAGTAACTCTTTGCAAATCAAAACAAAAACTGACACAAGCTGTTTTTTTTTTATGGTTTAGTAACGGGTGTGTCCTCCTCTCTTGTTTTCACACTCCTGGAGCCTCGAAGGCATACTCTCGATCAAGTTTCTGATGTTTTCATCAGGTATCTCTTCCCACGCACGTTTCAGAGCATCCATAAGCTGCTGCTGGTTGTGAACCTCTTGCTCATGCTCCCTGACCCTTCGTTTTAATTGGTCCCACATATGCTCTATAGGATTGAAATCCGGACTATATGCTGGCCATGGTAGGACACGAATATGGGAGTCATCCAGTACAGTCTGAGTGGCCCGAGCTGTGTGTGGGCGGGCATTGTCATGCATTAACCAGAACCCTGGCCCCACTCTCTGTGAGAATGGAATCACATGAGGCCTGATGACTTCCTCGATGTACCGTTGTGCAGTTACTGTGCCTTGATTTAAGAAAACCAGCTCGGTTTTGCCTTGTAAGCTAATCCCGGCCCAAACCATCACACTAGGACCTCCAAAGCGGTCAATTTCCTTGATGCAGACATCGGAAAATCTCTCACACTGTCGTCTCCATACTCTAATCCGCCGATCATCACTACAAAGCTTCACTTTACACTCATATGTGAAGAGCACCATACCCCATTGATTCATGCTCCAATCTGAATGTTCGCGGCAAAAACTTAAACGATTTCCACGTTGAACCCTAGATAAAGGAATTCGTACTACTCGGCGTCTGGACCTTTGCTGGTCTTCATGCAGTCGATTACGTATCGTTTGGTCACTAACACGAGTCCCCGTTGTCAACCGTAGGCGATTTTGTAACTTACGTGCCGTCACAGAGCGCTCTCGACGGGCACACAATCGGATGTAGCGATCCTCTTGTGCCGTAGTCGCTCGCACCCTGCCCGATCCAGGCCTTCTTGCAACACTGCCAGTCTCTTGGAACTGATCCCACACATTTTGGATGGCTCTGCGAGAGAAACCCAACGAAGAAGCTACAGACCGCTGTGAATGACCTTCAGCAATCAATGTAACGGCTCTGGTGGCAGCAATGGTATCCATATGTCTTCGTTGGCGTGGCATTATTAACAAAAGATGTAAAAAGAGGCAAAAGATGGAAAAAAATTGTTAATTTACAGAATAGTATAGTGATTCCATCTGAAAGAAATTTGACTCGAAGCTCGATTTTTTTTATTTGCTTCAATTTCTGGCCAGCTGTAAGACTTAAACACCATCATTAAAGAGGTTGGATACTGAAGGAGGCCGGACATCATAAATTAGTCACTTATTAATTAGATTACATCAAAAAAATTACTCAAAAACAGAAATATGTAAGTGTTATTTTCTTTTGAGTAGTATATATTCGCGGAAAGACATGCTATGTTTTATCCCGAATTTCCCACATGACATCTTGTTTGACCGAAGCGAACCGAGGATGGAGCGCTAGTGCAATATAAAAATGAAGTTAAAAAGTGTAACGTGTACATATTGGAGCAGTTGACTGTACATGTTGCTTCATAGAACATAAAGTATTGCAAACTTAAACATTTTTATGTAAACCTGTGGTTTTGAGTCAACTTAACATGGTTTTACTTTAAAACTTACCATTATCAATTGTGCCAATGAATGACAAGGGTTGCTTAGGGTTAATCCATTCTGTTTCGTTACCTTATCAAATGCCAAAGAAGGTCATTAGATCTTCTTAGCACCTTTAGTTGAAACTTTGAAAAGTATTAAATATTTTCAAGTGAATTCAGATGAATGCCTATTTTCAACCCGCGACGCAAAAGATGGTTATTTTATTTTGTATATCCTTACGGTGGTTGGTAAAAATCGGCCGGGCCTTTTTATTATCGCAATTTATATAAATACACCACGAACTTGCTTGCTTATTAAAACTCATAGAGTCGAGAAGAGGTCATAGTAGGGGACTGGCATTCAGAGATGACTATCTAGTGCATAACATGACTGTTCCGCCAAGTTCACGGTCCTATGAGTGATTACTGTTCGCCAAGGACAGTCAATGCCCCTAGGATATAATGACCTAGGTCCTGGACAAAGGAATAGATTATTTCGATTATAAAGACGCTTAGGCCCATCGCAGACGACAGACTTTTTGTGCGATCGAGTCTGCGGCGCACAAAAATTTGGTCGCGGATTTTTGTGCGTCGTGTGCGTTACTGCATATAATTACATAGGTTCTATTTTCACAGACTAAAAAGTGCGTCACGGATAGTCTGTCGTCTGCGATGGGCCTTAGGATGCAAATCTTAGATAAGCTTAGTCATCTAAGGCCAATGCATTAGATTTATATTATTCAGTAGCCGAGCCCCGCGGTTTTACCCGCGTTGTGCCCGTTCCCATGGGAACTTCGGAATGAAAATAACTTATCCTTCCGGTTGAATGTGGCTATCTATTACAAAAATAATTATTCAAGTCGGAATAGTAATTCCTGAGATTAGATCGAATATACAAATAAATAAACAACCAACTTTTAATACAGAACTTTTTATTCCAAAATTGGTTAGGGCATTGCAGGTTGAATCACCTGATTGCCCGAAAAGTAAGATGATTCCGTGCTTCGGAGGGCACGTTAAGCCGTCGGTCCCGGTTACTTTCTACGGATAGTAGTCGTTACATGAGCCATGTCAGAGGCCTTTGGCGGCTCAATAACTCTGACACCAGGATTGGTCAGGTTGACCATCCACTCGATGAAGAAGAAGATTCCAAAATTCTTATAGGTACAATGCTGATAAAACTTATACCTACCTAGAACAGTAAGAATTACATATTCTGGTCTAGATAGACAAATTAATAAAGATCCATTCATTAATTACGAGTAGGTTAGTGTTCAACCCTGGTGTCGGACTATTTACACCGCCTAAAGACCTCCGACGTGGTCTAACGATTGCAACAACTGGGACCGACTGCTTAACGAGCCCTCCGAAGCACGGTAGCGCTCTTATTGAAAGGCCACCAACGGCCACCCATCCAAGTAAGGGCCGAGTTGCACGTTGCTTAACAATCAATCCTAAATCGCTTAGTCAAACTACGCCACAAACGCTACATTTAATAAAGATAATTTACGATCTAGATTGACATTGGTCCATTTCTACAACAGATATAAGAATTACGAAATAAAAAGTAATTACTTTTTATTAATAAAGTTAAATCCTTATCATAAAATTGAAAATTAATAACTTTTGCATATCAATACGTGTGTGTTGAAACCCGAAGTTTCGAAAGATTGATAGCATTTTGCCCCTGAACTTACATGTATTGCATTAAGTGCAACTGAATGATGCGGGCGAAAAGTGCAGATTTCGGTATACTCGTAGAAGACCTTGTAACTAGTTAACCTCACCTCGGTGGTCTAGTGGTATGTGCACTCGCCTGCCAAGACTGAGGTCCCGGGTTCAATTCCCGGGTCGAGCGAAAACATGTTGCCTACTTTTCAAACATGCCTCGGGTTTGAGACCACCAACCCGCATTAAGCAAGCGTGGTGATTACACCTAATCCTCCTCACTGTACTGAAATCTTCTGTGAGATGAGAAGCCTTTGCCCAGCAGTGGGGCATTATAGGCGTTTTTTGCTACAAGTTGTGCTACAAGTCACAAGTAAACAAAATAAGACATTACCCATTAATAGATTTTTACCCATTTTTAAAGATTTCGTGATTTAAATTTGTTTTTCAATCACTTCCCAGACATCAAAAAATATTATCAAATATACATACATTACATATTTTGATAATCTCTTTTAAAGTAAACCCTAACTTATTAAGTTAAGTATTTTTCAAAACGTCATTGAGTTGGTGGTGTAGGTAGATCGTGCAGAGGTCACTATAATCTTGACACGCACATCTGCAAAATACCAGGTGATTAGATCACTTCCGTATACATATCATGTGATTTATTATCATTTACTGGTCAAGAATTAGCTAATAACAATGTGCATTTAACCACCTTTGTACCAAAACTACTATTGACCCTTCAAAATCCTACTAAGGGTGTGTTTTCATTAATGCTGAGCGGAGCGGAGTGGAGACCGATTTACCCTTGATTTACCAATCTCAGCGCATTGAGTTTGTCAAACGACACATTGACATTGTCAAAATCTAGTCGTTATGCATTGTGATAGATCAGTTAATATAATGCGAAAATTTGTGAGGATTAATGTATATTCTGCTTTCACGCAAAAACTACTGATTGAATCTGAATGAAAATTGGCACAGAAATATATTAGTCTAGATTATACATAGCTACTTTTAACCAGAAATTCCCACGGGAACGGATATAACGCGATTGAAACCGCGGGCGGTGCTAGTCACTACATATTATAAAACAAAGTCCCAGACGCGTCTGTCTTTCTGTTCGCGATAAACTCAAATACTACTGCACGGATTTTGACGCGGTTTTTTTAAAATAGATAAAGTGATTCAAGAGGAAGGTTTATATGTATATAAATTCCTGAAATTCCCACGGGAACGGGGCACAATGCGGGTAAAACCACGGGGCGCTGTTAGTTTATTATAAAGAATAGCCTAAAATATTTTCACATGGTATAGAACAAGTCCTCCACTGCCGATGTGTGTATGTAAGGCTAAAGTATAAAGATACAAAAATACCTACTGATTTTTATACAATTTTTCACCACAAGATTCCGTCTACTTATCCCAGAATTCTTACAGGGACCTTAAGCAAATTAACCACAGCGAAGCGTGGGCAGATCAAGCGCAATAAAGCGATATTAAGTAACAAACGGTAACTAGATTTATGAATGGCCAATAGTAGCATTTCTATATGTGCATTACCGTGGCTCGAGCCGTGTCCAATAGTCTGGGACTGCCGGTCAAGGTCGGTTCAATTGTTAGACCATGTCCAAAGCATGTTAGGTCAGACCATGTTAACTCTGATAGTCTCTCAGGTATTTCTACAGAAACACGGGTGTAATCAGTGCTAAAGAAAATACTATGCATGGTTTTAAGATAGCAGACGTTTTTGAATTTGTTTCTACGTAAATAGATATTTTTTGTAGTATCATTAAAATAAAACAGTCACTCAGTTGAATCACATCGTTCTTTTAATTCAATTTTTCTGCTATATAATAATAGCATTTTCATCCAAAGGGCATTCCTAATTACTTTGTCTAATGCCTGTATGTCTGTTTGTGGGAACATTTGACACTTATATGTGGTATTCTTACTAGGGGCAGAGTTCAAGTTGAAATGCGTATACATTGTTGCTTTGTCCTACACATTGACTAATACAGAATAGATTTAGAGTTATGAAAACGTAATTAGCATCTACAAATCTAGGTATTGCTTCATTTATTGAAGTTAGTCTGACATACCCAATTTTCCGACGAGCAAAAGAGACAAAAGACAGTGTAACAGTGCTTTAGTAGTATGTCAGAATGCGACAAACCATTTGATAGCTAAAATGTTCTTTATACGCGTTTATTACTAAGGCCCTATCTATTAGATTGGTGTCTATAGGTACAAGTCTAGGTGAACTGGAGACTGCAGGCTGTAGTTGTAGACGACATAACAAGTTTTCTATGAATATCTATAAGACTGGTACTGTCTGCGGTGGCTGCTCGCCGCGGCTACAGAAGTTTTATAAAATAACTTGCCGTCCCCGGCGGTTTTAACCCCTGTGTATCCGTTCCTGTGGGAATTTTGACATGAAAAGTCACAAACCTTGCTCTTGAATCACTCTGTATGTCAATAAATACCGCATTCAAAGCAGTTTTTAAGAAAATCAATTACTTACAGATACCTTTTGAGGATTTTGTTGCAGCAATGCAGCAGTCTACAGCTGCAGCTTGGTTTTTGCGGATGAATGAAATGGAAAGAAGGAAATTGTAGATAGGTTTCTAGCAACAGGGAAATGTATCTTTTCCTCGATAATTCACGTGGTTCAAAAGAGCCTCTTTGGGGCCAAAACGGAATAAAAATATTTGACTTTGACTTAGAATGTAATCTCATAAGCAAATGCCTAATGACCAAATCATCTGTAAAAATGACTTCTATTTCCGAAATTCAATAGAAATGACTGCCGTTAATATTGATAGTATTATAAAAATATATGATTACTGAGCCAATCTAGAACGGCCGGGTTTTACGCATTTCATCACAAAAGGAAAAATATTAGGGTGCCTATTACCTGGGCGGTGTAATGGCCAATATTTTAGACAGGACCTGTGGCCATCGGAGAAGGAACACTTAGGAAAATTGCCAGTGGAATTGTTTCAGTTTTAACTCCACAGTTTGCTAAATATTGTAAATGTGAAAGAATTTGAAGATGGGAATAGTATAGTATGCTAGTATTGGGAATTGTTTTTGATATTCATGAAAAACCGCTGTATACTCGTATAACGCCTCGAAGGTCTAGTGGTATGTGCACTTGCCTGCCAAGACTGAGATCCCGGGTTCAATTCTCGAGTCGAGCGAAAACATATTTTTTCCTCCTTTTCATGCTCGAGTTTGAGATCACGATTCCTGCTCACTGTACTGAATCTTCAGTGAGATGAGAGGTCTTTGCCCAGCAGTGGAACATTACAGGCTCATACTTGTTTTTGCCTATAATATGAGTTTTATGCCATTAAGGTGCTTATCTGTCAGTTATGCTATGGCACCAGAGCGTAGTTGCTATGCTACGGTATATTTGGTATATATACCATCATCGCTATGTTGCGATGCTACCTCATGTGGTTGCTGCGTTATTTTGTTTTGGTAACCAACTTCAACAGTGTGTAACCATCAAATCTTATTTACAAAGAAATCAAGGCTTCACTTAGTTTTACAGAACGTAGCCTTCAAATTACTTTTGAATAAGAACCTACATACTTTAACCATTACAATAGTAAGTACACAAATATTACCTGTAGTAATTAAAATCAGTTGCGATAGTATATACCGTAAAAATAAAAATGTTTTAATTTATCGTCAACTTTAAATAGCTGTAAAATAATTTAATATTTCAAAATGTAATTACTGTTTAAAAAAAACACAAATTAAAACAACACAACACCTACTAAATTACACATTAAAAATAATTAAAATAACTCTTTAAGGAGCTAAGTACTTCTAAAACAAAACAATAACGTTATCAATTACTAATTGCTAAACTATTTAGTAACTATCGAATAGAAAAACCGAATTGACCCAACCCTATTGTTTTGATTCGATGTCATTGTCGTAGGGTCGCTCTTTAATCGATAAAGTCGTTATAACTCGAGATTATTCAGCTGAGACATCATTGAGACTTTCAACATGGACTCGCGCGCATGCGTGTTGCTCGCCATCCTTGCGGTCGGCGCGAGCGCAAAGGATTGTATTGAGTTAACTTTAAACGACAAAGCTTTGACTGACGGTGTTTTGAATGGAACTATATTGAAATTGGCGTCGAGGAACGAGTATTTGGGTCAGAATAATGGGTATAGTGTGGTCGAATTGTGGAATAAGTTTCCTAGAGTGGTAGTGCCTAGTAACGCGTCCAGTGCGCAGTGCAGGAGGGATGGACAAATGTACCTGGATAGCCTGGACCGGTTGGAGCTGTGGGCCTTGAAAAGTAAGCACTAGTTACTATATTTATGTTTTAATAATAACTACAGTATTAGGTTTTAATTTATTTACTTTGATAAAAATGTAGGGTTGAAAAAATGGGGGTACTAAGTGAAAATATTTATTAACATTTTTGGTGGCGAATAAAAAAGTTTTTATTTTTTTATTTACTCGATTCAAAATAAACATACATTAATAAATATTATTTAGTATCTTTTATAGTCTAAGAATTCGATAACCTATCTTTAATGAATTGTGGTTACTATCTATCGATTCTAGTTAATTTTTTCCAATAGCTGATAGAAGACTATTATGAAAATAATATCGTACTAAATTAAGTAAATAATATGGTTGTCATATAACGTTGTTATATAAAATGAACTTCACCTACCGTTATTATTACATAAAGCCGGCAAGTTCATCAACCTTAAGTAAATAGTACAAAAGAAAATATAGTAAATAAATAAATAAACCACACGTGACAATGTGAATGATATTGGGTAGGTACATTTGAATATTGATAGCTATTAGTGACTAGTAATTTGCCCTTGCTTCGCTACGTATAAAGGAATATCGTAGATTATTTTAACTAACATTATAGAGAGGTAAAGTTTGTTTGTATGTTTGCGCTGATCTCGGGCATTACCAGTCCGATTTGCATAATTCTTTTTGTGATAGATAGCCAATTTCAACGGGAAGTTTATAGGCTATTTTTCATCTCGAAATTCCCACGGGAACGAGCGACGCGGGTAGCACCGCGGAGTGCTTCGAATTTAAAATTATAATGAATTTCTAACTTAATACCCATTAACCATTACCATCGGGCCATCATTACGCTAGTTCACGATCGAGCAGGTGGTTTCAAATATTGTACGATAAAATGGGTATCGTGTGCCATCGACTTAGGATCGTTTTAAAATCATGTTGAGACGAATCGTTTATTACCAATACGTGTCTAAATTACCTCCGCTTAATGTCTACTGTAAATTCAGAATGCGCTTTAGCATTACAATTAGATGAAAATTTATAAGCAATATTTCTAATGCAAAAAATCCTCGTGTCGCGGTGTTGTAGTTAAAATCCTCCGAAACGGCTTGACCGATTCTTAGAAATTTTGTGTGCATATCGGGTAGGTCTGAGAATCGGACATCTATTTTTCATCCCCCTTTTTTTCTTTTTTTTTATCATCGAGTGGATGCCCAACCTGACCAATCCTGGTGTCAGAGTTATTGAGCCGCCAAAGGCCTCCGACATGGCTCAAGTAACGACTACTATCCGTAGAAAGTAACCGGGACCGACGGCTTAACGTGCCCTCCGAAGCACGGAATCATCTTACTTTTCGAGCAATCAGATGATTCAGCCTGCAATGCCCTGACCAAACTGAGGAAAGTTTCACAAAGAGATTTTTTGTGAGATATCCCCACCGGGAATCGAACCCGGAACCTCCGGGTCGTGAGCCGGGCGCTCAAACCATAAGACCACGGAGGCTGTTCTGTTATCCCCCTAAATGTTAAGGGTAGTCAATCCCTTAATTTTAATATGGCAAAACAACGTTTGCTGGGTCAGCTAGTAGGTATAATATAGATTATTAGCAATTGGACGAAAATTTTGAAATTTCACCTACATTTCTTCTTTTACCCAATTAATTTTAAAATGTCTCTTTTTACTATAGATTTAATAGATAAGACGAGTAGATATATCAATTTTAAATTGAAACTACGTTAACGGATTCAATTCGCTTTTAATTTAAAAAAATTATCGGACGTTTCGGTCCCTTTACAGGAACCGTTGTCACAGAAGACGGTCTCCAAAAAGTTACGCCCATTTTCAAAACAAGATTGAAATTAATAATCCGCAATTTTTTTGAATCGCATTTTGTCTAATTTAAATACTACAGGACAACCGATGTGTCATATCGTCACATACTTGTAATTAATCTTATCAAAAACCTGTTATACATTTTGTTAGTTTAAAAAAACTTGTTCATATACTACTCATAACGTAGTATGTTAAATTATTGAATAATTCACTCATTAATTTTGCGGTAATGTCACGTTTTTAAAAGACACGCGATATTTTAAGGTTACAAGTACTACTAAACACAAAACAAAAGATTCCTGGTCCCTGCAAAAGGTTTTTGTAAAAGAGCTGAAACGTCAGTAGAAGTGTATCATCACTACATAGTATAAAATAAAGTCGTCTCTTTTTCGTGTCTGTCTATTTGTCTGTCTGTATGCTTAAATCTTTAAAATTACGCAACGGATTTTGATGCGGTTTTTTGTAATAGGTAGAGTGATTCAAGAGGAAGGTTTTTATGTAAAAAAATTCCCGAAATTCCCACGGGAACGGCCACAACGCGGGTAAAACCGCGGGGCGCTGCTAGTCCATAATAAAACGTAACGTATAAACGTAGTTTCAATTCATAATGAGTAGTGTCTTCTGCAAAAGTATATCTTTCGGCCAATAATAGCATTTTTATCTAATGTACTTTGGGCACGTTAAATTGTCGGTCCCGGTCGTTCAATCGTTAGACAATGTCAGAGGCTAGGTAGTCTAAAACTCACACAACAGACATTAAGTTAATGCGCTGAATATGTCTGATTCTGGTGATCCTCATGAAACTGGTTCAGCATGGTGGTGCAGAACCAGTTTCGTGAGGTGTTTGCCCTGCAATACGTTCTATTTCTTATAGTTTTTCATCTCTAATAATGCGTGGAAGGTACACATTTACCCATTATTAAACCACTAGCAGCGGTTTTATACAAATAAACAATGAAACAAAAAATCAAAGTCTTCAGCTTGGATATAATTTGTAGTTTGATGAGAAAAGTTTTTTCCTAATGTCCTTTCACACAAATGACCGGAACTCTTTAACGGTGTATGTTTTAGAAAGAAGTTTATTGACACGAATCTAACTCTTAGATGTGAAGAGAAACTTCTACTAAAGCTTTGAGAAGCCGGTGTGTATGAATGAACTCTTATCTTTATCACTACATATTATAAAATAAAGTCGTCTCTGTTTCGTGTCTGTTTGTCTGTTTGTCTGTATGCTTCAATCTTTAAAATTACGCAACGGATTTTGATGCGGTTTTTTGTAATAGGTAGAGTGATTCAAGAAGAAGGTTTTTATGTAAAAAAAATTCCCGAAATTCCCACGGGAACGGGCACAACGCGGGTAAAACCGCGGGGCGCTGCTAGTCTTCTACTAACATCTACCTATCTATACTAATATTAATTGGGCTGAACAGTTTGATTGTTATTTGTTTGAACGTACTCATCTAAGAAAATTCCAATCCGATTTGGTTTATAATTTTTGTAATGGATAAGATAAGCCTCATAAAACGAGAAAAGGCACAACATGGGTAAAAACTGGGTGGCACTGTTAGTTATTTCTATATGTATATTCTACATATTTACATTTTATTATACTTTTGGCGGGACAATCTAATCGCCTTTAACAGCGATTGGTGGGTTCTCGCAAAGGACAGGGAAGGTTGGCGGTGCTTGGGGGAGACCTTTGCCCAGCAGTGGGACAATATAGGTTAAAAAAAAACAAAAAAATATAATAAAGCAAGACAACAAGCTACTTTTATCTCGAAAATCCAAAAAATCGCCGCCGCGGCTAGTCAAATACAAAGTTGAAACAAAGAATTATAAAAATACAATAAAACACAAAGAATTAAATTTCGGTTCAATTAAAAGTGAATAAAATTATTCTGGCCGTGACCAATTCACTGCAGTCTGAACTTGAAGTGTTGAAGTTCAATATAATTTAAAAACACGATGCATGACCTAAATGATGGAGGTAATTTTAACCGACTTCTCATTCATTTGCGTAAAAATATTTCTGTTAATAATTAATAATAATTTTCTTCTCATTATAATAATGAGAAGAAAAAGATCTGTCTTTTGAACCATTACTATAAGTCGTTATAGCCACAGAAGTACGTTACTTACTGGTCACGGTTACTGTTACTGTTACAGTTAGCCTGTATTACCCATTGTTGGGCAAAAGCCTCCCCCCAATCCCATACTTACTGGTTACTCTTCTCTTTCCGTGGTCATAGCTATGCAGTGTTATATATCTTCACTAGCTGTCGCTAGTGTGAATTTAAACTATCCAGGGTGCAACCCAAACGCATACAAAAAATCGGTCCAGCCGTTTAGGAGGAGTTCAGTAACAAACACAGGCACAGTAGAATTATATAATATAAGAATGATGTATGTATATCCAGACGAATGGTACAGGTACTGGTTTCAGACCCAAACATTTTTACCTACGCTTCGGTGATTTATTTGATTAGTAACGCACTCATTCACCAAGACTGAGGTGCCAATTAAACTCATAAATCGAGCGAAGCATTGCATTGTAATCAATTTTCTTAACAAACATTGCTCGGCTGAGATCATCAGCAAGTAAGTTCATGTAGGTTAGTGGCCAACCCTGATGTCGGAGGCTTAAGACCACCTAAAGGCCTCCGACATGGTCCATCGGTTTCAACAACCGGGACCGACAATAATTACATACGGTACTGCTCAGATAGAAATGCCACCATCGGCCAGTCACACAAAAAGTGGTCAAGCTGCCCGTTGCTTAACAAACGCAATAAGCTTACATCGCTTAGTCAAACTACACGACGGTAATAATGCCTACACTTCTCAGTGTACTGAATACTTCAAACTCGCCATGCCCTATCTCTCAGTATATTTCTGCCATAAATTGTCGTTCATACATAAAAAACCTATTTCTATTTGGAAAAACAAAAGCATATCTTACGATACCTTCATTGGAATGAGAGGCATTTGTCCTCCAATAGAAAATTACACGCTGATACCTCAACTTATGCCTACTTAAGTTTATATTTACTTTGTAGTGTTCTAAGTTACATGTTGATACACCCGTTCCCTAAGTGATTTGTGCTCTAAGTTAGTGTTAAGTTAGTTCCTACGGGACGCCTCTCTGTTTGTAGTAACGAGATGGTCTGTAATTAATTAATATTGCTTTATTTTCTTCTGTAAAGGTCCTTTGTAACTTTAGCTTCTTAGGTAACGGCGCCTCGCGATTTCAATCGTGTTTAACTCGTTATATTTTCACCATATTTTTCTTATATGCATAAAGAATAGTGACCGAAGGTATTTCTATTTCTATCCGAATGCTGCCGTGCTTCAAAGGGCGCGGTAAGCAGTCGGTCCCGGTTGTTTCTGTCGTCAAACCATATCGGAGTCTTTTAGGTAGTCTAATAACTCCGACACCAGGGTGAGCCTCTAACCTTTGTCACTCTTTGTCAGTTTTTAAACAAGATACTAAATCGAAATGTATCCTTATTTGGGCTACTGTAATATGTAACTCACACATACATAGACACGATAATCTTACGCTCGTTCTTATACTATTAATCCTGTTTGTAAATTTATTCGACTTCAAAAGTGACAAAGGACCTAATTATTCTCGGAACTGTAAAATTAAATTGATTTTTAGTAAGATTAAGTTAATTAAAATACCGTTTTCTGTTCAAAACCATATTTAGCTATCAAGAAAAAGTAGATAGAAAACATTTAATGTGTTTACGCCAAGAATTTCATTTTTAATTGCCATCCTCATTCAAATTACATGTTTTGGTATGAAACTGATGTTAACAAAGTCAATGTTAATAAACTCTATGTAATTGGATAAACAACGCATTGTATAAACTTATTACGGTCAATAAAAATACAAGAAAAAACTGTTGTTGGAGGTTTATTGTTTTCACAACTAGGTGTCTGCGAAGCGAAATACTGGTATGGTATGTGAAATAATGAGTAAAGCATCATTTTTACTAACCCCTGACGCAAAAAAGGGACGTTATAAATTTGAGGTGCCATTGTGTATGCGTGTGTATTTGTGTGTCCGTACGTTTGTGTGTGCTATCGTAGATTCATAGCCGATTAAATCTATTTTTTTAAAGGTGTTCTTAGCTATGATTGAATAAAAAAGCAGTCAAGGGTAATGAGTATTTTTATGGACATCAGCTTCATTTTATAACTTCTTACTCATGCATTCTCTCCTGGTGCTTTTTCGTATTTGGCGTAATTTTTTCTTTGCAATTTGTCCACCCTTTTCTTCAACCAGTTACATCAGAATCTATAATACCTTGCCTAATACTATCGTTATTTTAATTTTCAAGTTTATCCAGAACTGTACATCTCCAATTCTATTATCATTTTTGTCCATTGAACCTTGTCGTGTCAAATGTCACTGTTTTGAAATAAGGGTGAGTGCAGAATACCAAGCGAGCACCAAGGTTAATATTCACGTGAAGCGCATACATTTGACAGTTGGACGTCTACGGTCATAGAGAATGCATTCCACGATCCGATCCAAGTACTTTGATTACTTAATTAATTAACTTAAATCTGCCATTAGGTTAGTACTACTAGGTAGAATACTAATTACTAAATTTTGACAAGCCCGTTGACGGTACATTATCATAATGTTAAAGAAATGATAGTGTGGAAACCCCTTAATTTAGTTTGGATTTATTTAATCGTTTAGGAAAAAACATTATCTATCTTCAACTTCTTACAATAGTATTCATAAAAATTAAAACTGTTTAATATTTTAACGTCTATTAGTAACAAAGTCAAAGTCAAATATTTTCAATCAGTTTTGGCCTCATAAAGGTTCTTTTGTGCGTACTACGTCGATAAAATCTTCTTCGAAACGAATACTAATATCCTTGAATTATGTTTTTCAGAATTATGTTTTTTCAATGAGTTGCTTACCAATGTTATTAACATTTTATATTGCGGTCTAACTTTATGACTATACCAAACTTGATTTCACTACTAGTTTGTAGTTCTAATAATTCTAGTGCGAATTTATCAAGTAAAATTTCAAGGTTTTCAATTTTAATGCAGTTGAAAGTAGTGTAATTCCAGAAAAAATTAATAAATTGAATATCAATGGATCAACATATTTACTAGCAATAATTGTTGAGTAATGCGTTACTTATGAAAAAATTAAAAGCCACTTGTCTTTAAGTCCACTCTAATTATATTAGGTAGTAGTTTAGGAGTCCATCGCGGACAATCAACGTGACACGTAATTTTTATAAATAAAGATTTATCCACTCTAAACCGCCTACAATTTCTAGAAATGAAACGAAAATCTTTAAACAGTTATTTTTCGGTCCGTTCCAAACGATTTACCTTGTTCTCTGTAACTAGTACCGACATCTGATGACTACTGATGAGCTCTAACCGAGTCAATGACATAATGCTTTTTATTGAGAAGTTTTTCTAGGATTATGATGTACTAACCACGCCTCGCTTTTTCACCCGCGTTGTACCGGTTCCCGCGGGAATTTTGGGATAAAATGTATCCCATGTGTTATTCTGAGGGATAACCTGTAAACTGTAAAGTTTCATCCATATCCGTCCAGTAGTTTTCTCGTGAAAGGGTAACAAACATACATCCTCACAGTATGACTAGTAATGGCAAGCAAGTACAGTGATTACGGTTAAGTGAAGACACTGTATTGATGTTTTCAGTTCGCCTTTAGAAAATGTCTGGGATAACCTTTTGTTTATATTGATTCAATAAAAACATTTTTTAATCCGACTTGTAGTTCCAAAGTACAGCACTTTCATAGAAACAATAAATGAAACCCTTTAACTTTATTAAATTACTAGCATCGTTCTACGGTTTCACCCGCGTTGTGCCCGTTTCCATGGGAATATCGGGCTGAAAAATAGCCTATAACATTCCCGTTGAATGTGGTTATTTATTACAAAAAGGATTATTCAAATGGGACTGGTAATTCGAACATAAAAACAAATAAACTGACAAATTTTACCTTTTTACAGTATTAGTATAGTTTAAAGACACTCGTAAGAACAATCAATCAAAACTTACTAAACCTTTAAAATCTTTAGCCGTGAACTTGGCAAATAATATTTTGCATGTTGTGCAATAGTAGTCATTGTTAGGTATACGATGAATCATCCAAACAAGAAATAATAGCACACAATAAACTTTGAAATATTTGGACAACAATTTAATTATTTTTCATGACAAAAACTTAACATTTTCCCATTTTATTCATAAAATAGCAATTAACATTGAAAATTGCATCCGCTTTCATAAAATTAAATACAATTCGTTTAGGCATTTAGTATTCATACATAGGTTATTATCAATTAATTTTATTGGTTAGGTAAATAGGCTGTTGAATGTCCTAGCCAATTTATTATAAACTATTGATTATTAAAATTTACATCACAATTAACAATATAAATTTCAATCACCCAATTAACAATTAGCTTTAGTAACATTAAATGTCGTTTGTTAGTTATTAGGTTAGCGTGTATGGTGTGGGTGTGAGAATGTGTCTGTAATTACTATAGTACCGTAATTTTACATGATTTTGAGTCAAACTGAATTGCATTACGAATTGTCAACCATAACAAAGGTATTGCGGTAATGCATGGCAGTATTATATTATTAAATTATATTATATCTTACCCGGACAAATTCACACACGGTTAATTAGACCCAAACTAAGCTCTAAGCTTGTATTATGGAATCTAACTAACTAAAATACACAAATACTCAATAGGAATATATAATTGACACCCAGATAATATAATGACATAAACAGAGGCATTGATGTCGGCGGAGTGAGGCTGACATACCTACGCTTCGCCGACGACATTGTCCTCTTTGCTAATACAGCCCAAGAACTACAGACCATGCTCGAAGAACTGAGCAACGCAATCCTTGAGGTTGGACTACAGATGAACATGTCAAAGACCAAAGTTATGACAAACAGCTCAGCCTACCGTATCACGGTAAACGGCGAAGTGATGCACTATGTCCATGAATACATCTATCTCGGCCAATTAGTTTCTCTCCAGGCAGGCAGGCAAGACAAAGAAGTCGCGAGACGTACTGAGAGCGCCTGGAGGAGCTATTGGTCGATGAAGGAGATGATGAAGGGCAATCTTCCGATAGCGCTTAAGCGCAAACTCATGGACATGTGCATCCTTCCCGTTCTCACTTATGGCTCACAGACTTGGTCTTTGACAAACATCCAGAAGTCCAAACTCAAGGTTTGCCAGAGGGCGATGGAGCGCAGTATTCTAGGAGTCAAGCAAACCGACCGCATCCGTAATACAATACTGCGCTCCCGAACTAAAATCGCCGATGTAGGTGAAAAGGCCGCTAAGCTGAAATGGTATTGGGCTGGTCACGTCTGCCGCATGCCTGACACGCTATGGGCCAAAATTTCCACTGTGTGGCGCCCGGAGACAGCAAGACGGCGTTGCGGCAGACCGCGCAAGCGGTGGCGGGACGAACTGGACGCCTACAAGAGGGACTTGCAACTGGTGGCTTCGAATAGAGAAGAGTGGCCGAAATGGGGGGAGGCCTTTGCCCAACAATGGGATGATACAGGCTAACAGTAACATTAATATAAAAACATAAAATATCACTGTACTGACATTTTCAGTGACATAAGAGGCCGTTGCCCTGCGTGGGGCATTACAAGCTAAACTTATACTTACTAACGGTACTTTTCTCAATAAATACCATCTTCCTTTCTGGTACCACAACTTTTCTTTTCATTCCAGTGTTTGACGCAACGGCAAAACCTCCTTCAGGCATACTTAGCGGCAACGGCAACCAGTACGGCGACTTTGACGAATGCCTCAGCATTGACGGAGCTGTGAAGGGCAAATACTGCCTCGCGTTATTGCAGTTCAGCATCGAGGAGGAGCAAAAGGACTTGGACCACTTGATACACAGCGGACATTATATTAGGAGCAATGTCTCTGATGTGAGTACACCAAATACTTTTTAAACAAATACTCGAAATACTCCAATCACAAACCTTGAATTGGGTGTTAACATGTACAAAATAGCGGTTCACTTGATTAATTTTAAAGCTGTAGGCTCAAAGAAAAAAAAACAAATACTTACTTTTTACTATAATTTTTATCGTAAGATCCTCATGGGAGTAGATGAAGTGTTTTTTGGTAGAATTCCGTTGTCCAGTAGTGGGACTAACGATATTGGTCTTATCGTAAGATCCCGATGTGGGAAGATGAAGTATTTTTACTACAATTCCGTTGTCCAGTAGTGGGTGGGACATAACAGGATTTAAAAAAGATTTCCTAAGAATGTTAAAGTAAAGAGTCCGTGACTACGTTAACGAAGATGAATTAGAACAATTTCGTAAGTAGTATTTTTCGTATTATATAATACGAAGGAAAACCGAATAAAGTTCATAGTTTTTGAAAACATGAACTGTGTCCGCTTTTGTTAAGCGTTTTCAAATTTATTTAAGAGTAAATTTATATTATTTAATATATGAACACTAATAACCGATGTGGCCAGCATTAATTACAAGTAAACACAGCGCAATTGCAATATTAAATATTTGAATTACATGATTAGTAAGTTATCGTGATAAAATCAAAATAAGCGAAATCTGTACTAAATAATATTATAGAGTTAAAATTTGTAAGTTTGTTTGTTTGTATGTTCGAGCTAACCTCGGGAATTACCAGTCCGATTTGAATAATTTTGTGATAGATAGCCAATTTATACGGGAAGGTTGGCTATTTTTCATCCCAAAATTCCCATGGGAACGGGCACAACGCGGGTAAAACCGCGGGGCGCTGCTAGTTAAGATATAAAATTAAAATAACATATTACAGTTAGGTTATTAAAAATAACAAACTAAGTAACCTAGTATTTAAAGTTATTAGTAATTAAAGGCATCACTACATACTATAAAACAATGTCCCCGGCCGCGTCTGTCTGTTCGCGACTTAAATACTACTGCACGGATTTTGACGCCGTTTTTTTTAAATACATAGAGTGATTCAAGAGGAAGGTTAATATGTATAAAAATTCCCGAAATTCCCATGGGAACGGGCACAATACGGGTAAAACCGCGGGGCGCCGCTAGTGGAATAATAAATTACCATACTACTTAGGATAATCGAACAGTCTTATGACCCGTACCTATTTTTTTTTATTCGTAAGTAATTTCCCAAGAACAGAATCTAATAAATAAAATTTATTGCATTGTTAATATTATGGCAGATAAAAACCTAGATGATTCCAGTGCATCTAGATCAATGACTGAAAGTAGTTGAAGGTAACAATGAGGTAAATACTAAGGAAAACTATTATTGCTTAAAATATTATTCACTGTTTCATTGACAGTTACAACTTTTAAACCAAAAGTAATCATGGTTCTGTTAAAAAATACGCCGCACCTTATTTTAATAAAAAAAACACTTAAAATTATATATTTTGATACATGATACATTTTAAAAAAACCATAATATTTGACCTTTTAAAAGCCGTTATATAAAATCCCTCTTAACTATGAAAATATTAATCGAAAAGCATTATATCTTCGCCTACTATAAAAATTAATTTTAACATTCCGAATTAAAAGTTAAAAAATAATGAGACACTTGGATAACCAGTTTTAAATTATTTGTGTGGGCCATCAAATGATTTATAACGAAAATTAATGGACACAAAAATAATATTAATTTGAAAAATACTAGTTTTGAACAGGTAACATATTTTTGCAATTCATCTTTCTGTGTTATACAGGAATTTAAAAAATGGGATTTTAAGATATTATGGTCAAAAAAACCTTTTGACTATAATATATATCTGACATATGACTATGAGACTTAAAAAAATTACGATTTTTATAAATTTACACCCAAGTTGGATTTTTTGTAGCTAAATAACGCTTGAGGAAGGAGAAAGATACTGATGCTTGGTGATGATACAGACCTTTGCCCAGCTATGGGACAGCATGGTCAGGTAAAAATTTACGCTCACAATTTCTTTTAGTAGGTATATTTAGTTTTCCTTCTGGGTGATATAAAATAGTTTATACAGTTAATCTAAAATAAATGAAGGACTAAAAATTGGTATAGTAAACAAATTCGTCAAATATCTTACGCGTACATTTTTTTTTCTAAATAATAACTATTTGGCTTCGGGAAAAAAAGCCCAAATAAAAAGAAAGGATCAAAAATCTAACAGTGGATTTTACTGTTGGTAAACTTTAGTGGTTAACCCTGGTTTTGATGTCTAGACCACAAAAACACTTCCTAGCTTTTATCTTGGTAATAAATCGATAAAAATACCAATGTGCGAAGTTCACACATTTGACTTAAACCAAATTAACGTCAAAAATTAGAATTCAAAAAGATGACGGATCCTAGTAGAAACTGCATAATGCTGCCACTACTATGTAGTCATAATGTAGGCACGGAATATTCACTTCACTCGGGAATCGAACCTGTAAACACCGGCACAGTGTGGTCACTACTATACCAAAGAGATTGTCAAAAACGAAATTGTGTAAGACCGATGAACTTGAATGTCTTGAACTTACATCATTACAGATTTGTTGCAATTTCAGTCACATTTTAATGATATAAACAGAAAGGAACAAACAGCTGCAAAGTGACTTTCACTGAATATATCGGTACTATAATAAAAAGGATTAATATTGATATAGATTAGCCACAATCATTAAGCCAACTTTAAATATACAAAAGTAAAAATAAAACAATAATCAGTAATTAACTATCCAGTTAAACTCGTAACGTACTCAATCTTGTCTTCGATCTTCGATCTTGTTCTGGCACCATTACGAAATTACTTTGACTCATATTTGGGGGCTAACAACCCCGCATACATCAAGAATAATTGAAGAAACACGTTTTTAAGTGCTATTTTATGTGATATAAACATACATTTTCAAAAGATACGTAAGTACTGGTGCCTAAGTTGGTGATCCACTACTTTTACAAGATGAGTTAATAAATCTATGTTTATGTCGATCGGATAGATCGTAAATAGATCTTTTTATTTGTATATTATTCATATAAGAAATCCACTGCATCCTCTGTACCTAATCGGCATCAAAGTGTCAGCAATGTCAGAATATTGTAATTCCGATTCGGAATTTCCGATCTAGCGGACAGTAGGCACTTTAATATTAAATTTTCAGGTAAGACGAAACGAAACGAAACAACCACTAAATAGAGAAATGTACCCAACTAGATCTTCCGTGTTGATGAACATCATTTGACTAAAGAACATCTGCTTTTTTCGCGCAAAAATCTAACAAGAACATAGATACCGTTCAACTACTAACGTCATCCGCAAAGAATTAACATAACACATTAATTTTATACACCATTCAAATTGATTGAGTATAACTATAATTTATATCAACGAATTAACGTCGCCAAACGAGATGCCCACTCGGATATTATTTAAATTCTATGACACAAACAGTGACGTAACTTGAAACTTTTCTTAATACCAGAACAAAGTTCTATGTAGGAAACCTAACTAGTTATTTGGATAAAGATTTATTGTAATTATTACAAAAAAAAATGTTAATTTAAACATTAACATTTCCTTTTAAAATATTGATAGTTACAAGCAGGATCAACATTTATACGTAGTAAATGAATTGTAATCTGTGGTTTGTTATGATTTATAGCCTGTTATTGTACACTGTTATGTTCGATTTTGTGGTTAAGTTTCATGCCATATAAAAAGCAAAAGAGTAGTTTCATATTTAAGACAAATATCACATGCAGATTTATGATGCAGAGTTATTGACGGTCGAATGTCATCGGTCATTTGACTATTTTCATTCGGTAAAACGAAATTTAAATTTTCCTGTTTTACTTTAAAAATAAATTTCGATTAGGTTAGAAGCCATATCTGGTATTGAGGTTTTTAGATCGCCAAAAGGCCTCCGACCTGGTGTGGTACAGCGGGTTGATAAATCTTAATAAATCGTGAACATTAATTAACGAACGTATAATATTACGATAACCAACGGTTTTAAATCAACCCACCTTTGATTTGTCTTTTGTTAACTCTATCTTTAGTCTAGAATCCGTCTACGACCACAAACGATCGGAAGCGAATAAAATTCATAATCAGACCGTTAAGATGACTTTAAAACAATCTATTACGTCAATGTCGATCCTTATACAACAGTACACCGACTAGTCTGACTGTCAAGGTCCCAGGATCTTATTGTTATTCCGAACACACCTTTTTGGTTGTTTTCGGTAACAGTCTAAGAATTTGAACAGATACTTTATTATTATTTTTGGGTGGGTTTGTAGCGAACCGAGGCTTGGGTATATTAGTGGCAGCTGGCAGTGGCGTAATCTGGTGTTCTATAGATTTTCTCAGGCAATGTATAGAATGCCTGGATATATTTTAAAGAATACCTGACCTACTCGTATCTTAATGGATGGGTAGCCGTTTGTTGCATTTCTATCTGTGCGCTACCGTACTTCGGAAAGCACTTTAAGCAGTCAGACCCGGGTGTTTCAATCGTAAGACCATGTCGAAAACGTTTAGGCAGTCGACACGACGCGACGGTTAGACAGACTCACAGACCATCTCGGTCGACTTTTGGCGATCTAAAAACTTTGACACCAGAATTTGCAACCTAACCTAACCTATTCGAAATTAATGAATGAATCTTAATAGTATAGGTATCAATCCAGTTGGGTCGCAGACCGCAACCGCAGATCGGCCGGCGAATATTGGCGGTGCTCATTACTGTTGGTGAACTTACTATGGCCTTTAATGTACCATTGCCGACATTTCAGTTACTTTTCATTGAAGCGCAGCAGAGCGGCGCGGAGCCTAAATTTTCCAATCACAGCGCATTAGAATTTTCAAACAATTTTTTTAATATAAAACAAAAGCAGTTTCTAAATCGAAACATAATTATGCTATCATCAATCATTTTATACCAGTTATTCTCGAATTTGTGCATAGTTTTTCCATCTCATCATTTTTATATTCATGTTAATGAATTCGATCAAGAAGATTAATTGTTTATGAAACTTGGAGTGTCTGCATCCTTAAAGCTATCGACATTTGCTATTTTGGTGGTTGACAACTGAGTGTAGACTATTGACAATGTATTATATTAATATTAAATTATTCCACGTATACCGTAGCATATTCGGAATCAGGATACAGAAACATATTATAATGTTCAAAATGTCGTTGGAGTAGTTTTTTAACTGGCATACTCGGA
The DNA here is from genome assembly GCA_963082685.1 of Cyclophora albipunctata. Classification (NCBI taxonomy): domain Eukaryota; kingdom Metazoa; phylum Arthropoda; class Insecta; order Lepidoptera; family Geometridae; genus Cyclophora; species Cyclophora albipunctata. The sequence continues at coordinate 11,374,126 of OY720114.1, read as the reverse complement.
GTTGTTCATTAAATCGATACTTAACTAATTAACATAATTTATCAAGATCACTAATTAAATATCTACTAAAGAAGCATTTGACGTCTCTGAGTACGGGTGTAAGTTTTGGTTTTGCATGTACATTCTGTAAAACGTCTTCTTCCTACTAGAATATATTGCTGTCAAAATGCCGGTCACCGCATTACTAGTGTCGGTAGTGGGCCGCATTCGGTCGGCGAGCGACAACGGCTTAGCAAAGATTGAGCTCACCTTATTAAATGCTAGTTTTAAAATGGTGGAAATAGCTTTTCTGTCATGTTTGCCATTTTGTTACTTTGTCACCTTTAACGAAAGTGTCACGGTGAATAGAAGGCCACTATCATACTATTTAACAATCACTATCAAAACTATCATTTTTATTAATAACTCAAAGCCTCTAATCGCAGTTGTCATTACTACACTGTATTATTTTATCCCTTTTTCTTTTACCCCATTCTATTCAAGATCTATTCAATCCAAATCTATATCCCAATCACCAATATTCATTACGCCTCTTTGAAAAGCGTCCATGCGTCACCAACTCGGTCCTCTCAAGGCATCACTTTACTTAATATTCTGTTTGAATCCTCCGAGTCCGTCTTATTTGGCTCCACACACTGATTTTGAATTCCAATTTGTATTGTGCAATTAAACAATGGCCCTTGACCACTGAAAATGATGAATTTGCACACGGTTTTGTGAACCCTTTGATACAATTGTATCTATTGTTAGAATTGTATTTTAATCAAGTGTTTATGTTGGGTTTATATTGATTACCTTTTTGTCAATATCGGCTGCAACTATGCGGCTACAATTATATGTTAAATCTAGATCCATTCCGTAGCAAGTGGAAACCTTAGGACTTATGGCCTAAAGATAATTTTATTTTTTGGCTGGAACCTGTTTTGCATAATTTATTCCAAGATAAATATATAACTGTCATAAATTCGACACATACACGTCTGTAACATGATAACTTTTAAATTGCAATCCATACTTCAATTCACACTTCTTTCTCCTCGTATCGACTATAAAAATATACAAGTTTGTAGTGTTCCACTGCTGGGCATAGGCCTCTCATGTCACGGTGAAGTGAATCGGATGTTATCACCACGCTTGCCTACTTCGGATAATGATCTCAAACCCGAAGTCATGTTTGAGAAGTGGAGAAGGAAACATGCTCATAGTAAAACTTCTAGTTTGTAGCGCTTAGTAGCGCGTTAGTAGTTTGACTGAGCAGTGTTAACTCATTGCGATTTTTAAGCAACATGCAGCTCGGCCCCTACTTGGATGGGTGGCCGATAGTGGCATTTCTATCTGAGCGCTAACGTCCTTCGGAGGGCACGTTAAATTGTCGGTCCCGGTTGTTTCAATCGTCAGACCATGTCGGAGGCCTTTAGGCGGTCTTATAACTCCGACGACAGGGTTGGCCACTAACCCACTCGAACTTACTTTGGTAAAACTTCTATTTGTATTTGTCCTATAGATGGGTCACCGCGTCCCGCGCTACTCCAGCTTGCTCTGGGGGGTCTGCATGCCCAGCTCCTGCAGCTCCTTCGACCTGGAGGAGGACCTCAACCGGAGACTCGCCGAACTCAAGATCAACGTCAAAGTATACAACACTATGTGCTCCGTCAAAGATAACAAGAGTCCCTTCTCTTTTGGGAAGACACTTTCGATGTAAGTTGGTAATATTTATCTGTCGTAGTATTTGTAGCAAGTTAGCCATTGGGAAATCAGGATGGAATATATCTTAAGCTCGTACTCAGAGACGCAAGAGACAAATGCTTCCTTAGTAAAGATTGAATAACTGATTTAGACATGTAATGTATGAAAAATTACGTCAAATAATTAAATGTCGTGTCGGGGGTTGCGGGTTCGATTCCCGCCCGGAGTCAACAATATGTGCAGACATAGTTGTTGGCGACGACGTCTGGGTGTCAATTATATATCCTTATAAAGTATTTGTGTATGTATATGTAGTAGTATCAGTTAATTAGATTCCATAACACAAGCTTAGAGCTTACTTTGGGTCTAATTAATCGTGTGTGAATTTGTCCAGGTATATTTATTTATTTATTTTATAAATGTCGATTAAATTAACGTCTCTGAGCGCGGCAGTTAGGGGGTTGAAAAAGAGCCCAAACATTGTAAAAAATGTGGTAAGGGATATGTTATGTATTTCTTCACTGTATTTTTGTTTATAAAATATCTAAAATATATTTGGCGTCGCGGAAGAGCGAAGTACGTACTGGTTACACTTCTATATTTTATGGTTGCAGTTGCCGTGACACTGCTAAGTTCTCTATTCATAATCTGCTTAAGTTAATCTGATTAAGTTATCCCATAGGAAAAATCGTACAAATATATTTTTAATTGAAACCACGTTTACGGATCCACTTCGATTTTATTTTACACTAGCAGCGCCCCGCGGTTTTACCCGCGTTGTGCCCGTTCCCGTGGGAATTTCGGGATTTTTTTTACATAAAAACCTTCCTTTTGAATCACTCTACCTATTACAAAAAACCGCATCAAAATCCGTTGCGTAATTTTAAAGATTTAAGCACACAGACAGACAAACAGAAGACAAACAGACGCGACTTTGTTTTATACTATGTAATGATTTTTATCTGACGTTTCGGTCTCTTTACCGGAACCGTGGTCACAGAAGACACTTTAGAAACCAGTACGTACAAATCTAAAAATAAAACTCACCAGAGCAATAACACACCATTTTTGTCTGAATGAAAGGGGTGTGTCTGTCTGTAGTGTAGTAGATTTCAATGCAAAAAAGCAGTCGTATACAAGTTATCGTATAACAAAAACAAGTATTGATATGATGAGTAACTCTGTCAGCCATAACTAGAGATTTCCTTATGTGAATTGGCCGGTGGCGATGTATCGTATTTTTTTTTAATCAACGATATATCATCTACCTATCAATTAAATTTAATCAACTTTTATACAGGAAAGATCATTTTGTATGTTACTCATAGTCCAAAACACTTCCGCGCGGTTCAAAGTCCTTGGATTTGAACTTTTCAATAGATTCCTTTAGAATCGAAATGACAAATCAAAATTAATCCTTGATTTTTTTACATAACTAATTAAGAAGCATGTTTAATGTTATTTCCCTATTCGTAAGTGTTTATTCAATTGTCCAATTGAGAATTAAATTAAGTAATTGTTAACAAAATGCGTGAAATATGATAGATGTTACAATAGAATAAATCACACCGTAGGCACAGATTAGTTACCAGTTACTTCTGTCAAAACATCTCAAAATGATACAAAGAAGGTTTCAATAGATCGTTTGCTATTCAAGTACTTTATGAGGCGTAACCAACTACTGGTTTCACTGTTTTTATTTTTTCAAAACGTGTTAGATTGTTGCTTAATCTTGGGTTTTGTAAAATTAATGCAGCTTGCAAACCAATAAAAATGAAACTGGCAAATTATTATATTAAATCTTATGACCTTTAAATTAGCATAAGTTAAAATTACAATATTTTTAATTTAACAGTTAATTACTTGCGCAAATGACATCAGGCTGTAAACTAGAACTCGACTCGTTTTAATGCGCGTTTAGTCTAATACTTTTGCCTTCAGTGGATATAATAGTTCCTTATTTATATTCGTACTATGTTCAGATTCACTATACACTATTTGATTTCTTTTCCTTTCTTAAACAATATTGTCACGACCGACCTGATTAAGCCATAACGTTCGACGTTTCTACCATACTATAAGATTCAAGGCGTCTTTAATGTTAACGTGTTAATGTATTTCGAGTGGTGAGGGGGTTTGAGAAAGGAACCTCCACGTGTGACGCACCACAACCGGCTGTGTGCGTTCTGGTACCCTGGGGGATCTCCGGGGACAGTGTAGTCAATAACGCAGATTCGCTGATCCTTTCGCCACGAGATGGTTACTCAAAGCAACACAACAGCTCTTCTCAGAGCCAAAACATCAAAAAAGGCACTAAACATATTCAATTTTAAATAGCCATCTAGACTCGGGAAGAAACAGAAGAACTTAAGATTTCAATCAATAGATAATTCCTCATTCTCCTTCCTTTTGTTTCAGAACGTTCTTCCTAGCGATACTCCTGTTGCTAAGTCTCGGAACAATCCTAGATGACAGCAAAGAAGGCAATACAAATTTCGAAAAATTACTCAATGCATTTTCACTGAAACGCAATTTGAGTAAAGTTTTTGACCTATCGGATGGTCAGAAGATCAAAGGTCTCGATGCTTATAGAGGGATGAACGCATTGGCCCTTCTTATTGCGCACAAATCTATGGCAATGGCTCACAGCCCTTATATCAATAAAGTCAGCTTTTCGGCGGTAAGTACTAAAAAATCAGATGATCAACTACCATATTCACAAACGTACTTATCACCATAGGAATGCCTTACAATTTCAATCATCATTTTTCTATGAGCATGTTATTGCAAAAAATAAGTTTCATTCACTACAAATACTTTAATGTTTGTGAATACGATTTTATCAGTACATATTTGTAATTGTCATACTTTCGTAAGAAGTCCAATTCAGCTATGGTGATACGTCATTATGTAGTTAATGTGAACTTCCTCTTTTATGTTTGTGTGGATTGCATTTAGTGGCATATCTAACCAAATGTTTTGCTTTTATCAATTCTTAAATTATGTCGGAAGCCAAACAACATGTCTACGTCCAACACTAGAACTAGCAACTAAACAACACGCAATACATTCTGAATAACTGACGTTTCAGCACACATAAGGTATTTCCCCGGTGCCCACAACATGGTAATTAAAAATACAACAAGAATTTATAGAACCTTGGCAAAAATTCAAAATATGAACTTCTTTTTTTAAAGTCAATAAAACAATTATGACTGAGCTAGGAATTAGTGGAAAAATACAAGGATTGTTTTGTCCTTTCATGATGTGACCACACGCAATGTTTTCGTAAATAAGTTGGAGTAGGTTAGTGGCCCTTGATGTCGGAGTTTAGAGACCATTATAGATAGTTTAATTTGGGGATCTCCAATACTAATCTCTAGTATATTAATCTTCGTGTCACTGGGTCATTTTAAACAGGATTTTAACAGAAACGTGAAAAGTTGGGAATACCAAATGCGTAAAGACGTTTAACATATATAGATGCATCTAGTTTCATAATAATTGTATTTCTATTACTTTTAAAGGCTTGCTTGAAAGACGACGTGATTTCAGAGTCCATAAATGTTACGTTAGGTATGCTACGTATAATACGGTTGGTGGAAATACCGCAGTGTAGCATTGTTTTGTTAAACATGGAAACAAATGAAAAATGTTTTCCAAATACTAATTATGTCGCACCATTTTCATCATCATCATAACACAATGTCAATGAACTGAAGAGTCTAATCGATCTATGATTTCTAAACCGTGATTCATAAAAGTCCAAACGTTTGGGGGAATTTAAGTTTTTTGTTGCTATAGCGAAATCTCGTGTTTACGTTAACAGTCATACCTACGTCAGAAGATTACATAGAATTTCACGGTTTTATAAATTGTTTAACTACTAGCAGATAATGGATGCAAAAAAAAATAGTCAATTATAGTTACTCATACGATCTAAGGTGACATCTTTAAGCTTTGACTTGTGTTTAACGCTTACAGGATAGCTATAGTAATGTACTTTGTATAAGTGATGTTAACTCGTCGTAATTGCTTAGTAATGACTGGTCGGCTACGACATTTCGAGCTCCGGAGGTCTGTTGTTTCAATCGTCAGACGTAAATAAAAAAATCTTTTCTTTCATGCCCCCTATAACTTGAACAGACTGCCTAATAAATAATGTAACAACGCTTTATATTTAATTATTTATACACTAGCAGCGCCCTGCGGTTTTACCCGCGTTGTGTCCATTCCCGTGGGAATTTCGGGATGAAAAATAGCCTATGTTACTCGTGGATAATGTAGCTTTCCAAAGGTGAAAGAATTTTTTAAAACGGTCCAGTAGTTATTGAGCCTATTCATTACAACCAAACAAAGTTTTCCTCTTTATAATATTAGTGTAGATTTAACAGCGTAAAAACCGTGACTTTTTAACGAATGTATGTTACGATTACCTACCGTTTGAAGCAACCCGCCCTAATCTACCACAAACTCATAATATATACTTACTAGCTGCGCCCCGCGGTTTCACCCGCGTTGTACCCGTTCCCGCGGGAATTTCGGGATGAAAAATAGATGTTGTCCGATTCTCAGACCTACCCGATATGCACACAAAATTTCATGAGAATCGGTCGAGCCGTTTCAGAGGTGTTCAACCACGGTACCCGTTCCCGCGGGAATTTCGGGATGAAAAATAGATGTTGGCCGATTCTCATAGATACCGGATAAGCACAAAAAATTTCATCAAAATCGGTCAAGCCGTTTCGGAGGAGTATGGCAACGAAAACTGTGACACGAGAATTTTATATATTAGATTGCAGTTACCTAATCATATATTTTTATTATTATTATTATGTTCTTTACAATGACCATTCATTAAGACTCTCCAAAATTAGTCATTTTTACTCAATTAACAAGTAATTGACAACTTGTCTACTCAATCTTTACAATTTAATTATGAAAAGCCGTTAACGGTATAAACAGTTCAAAATAAGCTTAACAACAATTTGTTAAACTACAAATTAATTAATTATAATTTTTTATGAAAAGTCATTGCTCCTTCATTTAATACAAATGTCAAGTTTGTAAAGATGTTAATACGTTTTGTAGAGGTTACAGAACTGCACAGATTCTCTGAATAATCTATAAATATAAAACAGTCCCGAAAACATGTCTATATGGTAATCTTTTTTATCTGAAACTAGCTGTGCCCCGCGGTTTCACCCGCAGCGCCCGTGGGAATTTTGAGATGTTTATTCCTTATTTTTCTTATATAAAAACCTTGTCCTGACAATAAGGAACACATAAAAAAAGAATCATCCAATTTGGTGCTGTCGTTCTGAAGTTATGCACTTACTAACACATTTTGCGATTCATTTTTATATTATAGACTACTGAACGGATTTTCGTGCAGTTTTCAACAACGTTTAGAGTGATTAAAGAGGACGGTTAGCAATTTTCTATTTTACTATTTTTCATGCCCAAATTCCTACAGGACCGGGTACAATGTGGGTAATCTCGCAAGGCAATACTAATAAGTATACATATTAAAGCTGAAGAGTTTGATTTCTTGTCTGCTTGAATGAACTTGTTTCTGGAACTATCACTCCGATTCAAATAATTATTTTTGTATATCACTCAGAATAAATTTATATATTCTATTTATTGTTAATTTACGTTCTCTTTTTCTCTCCAGGTGTTTGGAATGCCTTGGGCGGTTATCGGGCGGTCAGCTATTCTGTACACTGACAGCTTTTTATACCTCAGTGGATTCCTGAATGCACACAATCTTCTACAAGATCTAGAGAGGAAAGGAACCATTAATATGAAGGAGAGATTCGTTGCCAGATGGTTCAGGTAAGATGCTTAACGATCAGGAAATTTAACACTCATTTCTTATTGAAAATCGTCGAAGGAAATTACTATTCGGGAAAGAAACATACAACCAGACTTATACAATATTAATATACTAGCAGCACCCCGCGGTTGTGTTCGTTCCCGTGGGATTTACAGAATAAAATATAGCTTACAATCTTCCATCCCATTCAAATCGAATTGGATTTCTGAGATTAGCACGTTCTAACAAACAAAAAAATCATAAACTTTAAGTTTTATTATATTAGTATAGAAAAGAAAGTAAAAAATAGCTTGCTTGAAGGACTTATCATTCTTTATCTTATCCCTGGTACGTTTTCATAGATTAGACTCAAGATAGACTGGATTAAAGTTACTAGGTTCTTAGAGTTAGATCCCGAATCAAAACATGTGTAAATTAGTTGGCCATTGACCTTACAAAAAAATCAATACTATGGAATGAATAATTTCCGACACAAATTTCAATCTATAAAGTCAATTATATTTCCCTTATTAAGTCATTTACATTCAATTAAAATATCGTTAGTATTCCTAAAGGTGTGAACGGCATTGTTAGCACGTGTCTCAATTCACGCATTAACCTAATTAAATGTGATTTAATGATGTTCTAATTGAAATAGGAATTACTGGTATGATTACATCGTTTATTTTGATACCAGACAGGGCGGCATTTACATTATTTGGTTTATACTCGACTGGTTTACGGTGACACCTGTCATTGATACGGAAATAATACTATTTACCAACTCTAGCTTCGCTTTCAAATGTCAGTGTTTAAAGACACTAGCTAGACATTATGACAACCTAATTACAGATGTAGTGAATAATCCTTTCCTTTCGTATTTTCTCGGAAATGTTCGTTTTTGTCTTACTACTTCACTCGCACTCAGTACCCATCGAGACAACAGTTTGACATTTGACATTGATAAATAAAGTATGCGATTTATTTGATACCTACACGTAATTTAATAATACAGTAATTCATAGACACATCGGCACCATTCGGGTGTTATCGTTGTTCCGAGTTTTGCCGATAGGAAAGGATTATTCACTTCATCTGTAATCTATTATTAAAACATATTAATCCTGAAGAATTTTATTTTTTAATGTGTTTGAACGTGCTTATCGAACTATTAGTCCGATTTGAATAATTATTTAAGTTTTGGATAGATACAATCAACAGGAAGGTTATATGCTATTTTTGTCCTGAAATTCCTGAAATTCCTTCGAGAAAGAGCACGACCCGGGTAAAACCAGGAGGCATTGCCAGTGCTAACATATGATGGCACACATTATAGATACAAGACGTGTAACAGTCATAGACTTTTAGTCCATTAGACTGAATTTGTCTTCCTTGAACAAATTAATCTTAAGACTGGTTCTGCCCAGATGAACTAAAGTGTGCTAAGGTTAAAAAAAATATTACTTTTCCCATATATATTTCTAAAACAGAGCAAGTACATACTGGTATTTAAGTTTATTTTTAAATTACTTCAAAAATCAAAGGGGCTTCTCAATTCGTCTGTATGTATTTTTTATTTTTGTGTCTTTTGTACCTGATTCCTCCGACCTTTATGAAACGGTTTCAAAAATTCTGTATATGAATGGGTATAAAAGGGTATGCCTACAGATTGGTCCCGTTTTCAACCGATTAGTAAAAGGTGGTGGTTCTCAAAAAAAACTGGTTTGAAGTCGGCTTTTCGCTTGAAAAAGTTATGTTTATAATGCACTCCATCGAAGTTTTCTCGAATAATTTCACGTTTTCACGAATTCACTTACATTCACAGTAAAATATGTGTCAATCGTAATAGTTTTTTAAGTAAACAAATTCCTGATTGTACCCCTAATCTACCCTCTCTTCCAGACTGGCCCCCCTCTTCATATCGCTGATGCTGTTCTGCACATACATCCTCCCTGACGTCAACAGTGGACCTCAGTGGAACCTGGTGGTAGCTGAGCACAGCCGCGTCTGCGAGAAGAACATGTGGAAGAGTTTTCTCTTCATCCATAACTATTTTGGTTTTGAAGAAATGGTGAGCGGTTTAAGTAATACTTTTTTGAAAAACAAATTGCCTGTAATGTCCTGCTGGACTGATGGACCTCTCGTCTCACTGAAGTTATCGGTGCAGTGAGGAGGATTAGGCGTAATCACCATTTTTCTAATGCGGGTTGGTGATCTTTGAAAAGAAAGGAACATATTTTCTCTTGACATTCCATTCCATTCTATTGGGTGACAAATTTTCGTTGTGCTTAATATTTATATGGAAGACTTGGTACCCCTAAGACTCCCTTCTTATACCATCTAAGTCTCATATTAGGTATTTGGATTCATTTAGGTAAAGTCCTAATTTAGAATCTTAAAGTTCACTTAAGAAAGTGGTACTCCAAACAAAAGCCTAGTTTAATATTCTAAATTTACCTGAATAATATAAAATTATTGATTGGGAAAGGAGAGATTGAAAGTGTGTAGGCGGGTATCCTGCCTGTTCGCCGAAAATTGTTTGGCCGACTATACTGACTCCGACTCAGATTATCCGACTTTTCAACCAACTTCTTACCTCATATTTCAATGAAAATTTTATGCTCGACTTTTATCATTTATCAAATCTTTCACTAGGCGGCCACATACTCCTTAGCGAAATAACGTTTCGTCTTAGAAATCTAATGGAGTTATATTATGTAAGACTATGACAACAAGGCACTAGTGCCGGGAACGAATAGCTTTTGTTTAAGGAAACGATTTAAAATTACGAAATGATTTAAAAAGATTAGTTAAGACCACATTTAAGATTAGGTGTGACCACGAGCGAAGCGAGCAGGAACGTATTAGGTTGACTGTCAGCAAACCCGAATCGACGTCTTTAATATGAAAACTCGCCGAAATAAAATTCTGCGAATCATTAGTTGACTAACGGTTATCTGAGAAACAATTTTTCGGGGAAAAGACAGAAAACCGTGTACCTTAAAATTCAACTAAAATTAGAACTTGAAAGGTCAAAGAATAAAGTATTGTCAGAGGGCGGCCTGGGTAAATATGTTCTTGAATATGATGTTTATAAATAAGCGAATACAATATGCCCATTCTTGAACATAGGGACCTCTTTCCTCTGAGTTCGTTAACATAAGAAATATTTCCTCATTTTGCTGTCTATTGGTCAACCCGTAGGTTTTTATCGCTAAGTAAAAAAATCGTTCCTCTTGTGAAAACCAGACTTTTCCTTTTAAAAAGACGTATTTTGTTTCGATTTAGTATTCACAAATTTCTCCAAACCTTACTAAAGAGCCACGAATTACTGACTTCAAAAAAGATGCTTTCAATTTGAATGTATTTATCTATTTTAATGTCTCCGGGCATAAATCCGTCATTTGAAGTTGTATTTGATTTACGCATGTTTTTCGAATAAGCAATTAGTATTCGAAAATGGTCCCTTCTCTATTTAACTCTTTTTTCACTCCAAAATTAGATACAGAGGAGAATTTATTAATCTGCCAATACCATATAATGAGAAAGATCAAATCTCAGTCTAACTAGACTTATATCGGCACTATTAATAGTGGTATTATGACATTGTTTCAACTGCGCTAGTTCCCATCGCTTATGTAAGAAGATCACCGTGTCACACACATTCATAATTGTGATAATGCAATGTATATTGGTTTTTGCACCGTTTAAGAAGATAGGTACATACTTATTTATTGCAATATATTTGCAGATTGTATGGTCTTGCTTGAATTCTCGTGTGATTTTTGGAATAAAAAGTACTTACTTTAATGTTATTTGACTATGTCTCTGGTCTAGACAATATAATAGTGCTATGTCTACTTACTTACCTTTTTAATCTACGTGAAATAAAAAGGTAGACAATCTCGACTCCAGGGTTTCAAAATGCGCCATGGAGTAGACAGTAGACATAGACAATATTTTTATCGATCTCTTTTCTTCTTATAGAGAACACACTGAAAAAAGTACAATGAAAATGTTTACTCTTCTCTTCAGAAATTTTCTTTTTCTCTTTTGAAGAGAAAATCATAACGTCCAATAACCAATTGGACGTTGTCTTCGCTAATATCTTTTATATGTGTTTGTGGTGGAAAAAAATTGCTTTGACGACCATCTTCAACCCACCAAAGTCAGACTAAAAACAGTTAAAGCGTAAGTTCTTATAGATAACTCCGCCTCTCCCCAGTGCCTCACCCACACGCACCAGCTGGGCATGGACATGCAGCTGTACATCGCCACTCTCCCCCTGATGCTGATCCTCTGGAAGTACCGCACCTTCGGCTGGATGCTCCTCATCGCCACGGCAGTAGCCTCCACCGTGCTCAGATATTTGGCCATATACTGGTACGATATCAGCATGTTCGTGTATTATGGGATATCGTGAGTATCTGCTTTATTTTTTACTAGTCGCGCCCCGCGGTGTTACCCGCGTTGTACCCGTCCCTGCGGTAATTTAGGGATAAAATATATCCCATGTGTTATTCTGATGTATAACCTATATAACTGTAAAGTTTCATCCAAATCCGTTGAGTAGCTTTTTCGTGAAAGAGTAACAGACATACATCCTCACAAACTTTCGCATTCATAATATTAGTAAGATTTGCAAACAAGCAGAATCATCGTCTTAGTCATATTATGAAGGAAATTATGAAATTCCCAATTAATGCATATCGGTCATGACTTATTAATTATTATACAGTAACCAAACTTTGAACCTTGATTTAAGTATTTATTTTAAAATGTTAAATCATCGTTGATTTACTTGCTTTACTAGTTACGCCTCCCGGTTTTAAGCCTGGAAGAACATTTTCATATTGCTTATACTTTAAAAAAACGCCTCGGTGGTCTATTGGTATGTGCTCTCGCCTGCCAAGACTGAGCTCCCGGATTCAAATCCCGGGTCGAGCGAAAAGAGGTTTCGTACTTTTCAAACATGGCTCGGGTTTGAGATCACCAACCCGCATTAGGCAAGCGTGGTGATTACGCCTAATCTTACTCACTGTACTGATATCTTCTGTGAGATGAAAGGAATATGCCCAGTAGTGGCACATTACAGGCTAATACTTATACTTAAAAGGATTGCTGAAAAGATACGAAATATCTTAATTATTTGTGGCTAACCTTGGTGGTCAAATCTTCAGGCCACCCAAAAATCTCAGAACTTCTATAACGTTATACTTATTTTCTAGGCAAAGGGAAAAACAGGCAATAAGAAGCCTTATACCACCCTTATATACCCTTTTTTACGTAGACGACTAGTTTAATAAGAATATTTTATTCATCACAGTAACAACAATACACTACTTCAAGCAAAGTTCACTCAAGAGTGTTATGCTATCAACTTAAGTTGTTACAAGTATTTAAGTAGATAAGTGTATTTATTGTGTAGTGTCCATGTTTCTAATATCTCACGGTGATTTAACATTTTGAGATGTGAAGACACTTGAATCAAGGTTCTAGATAAAGTTTTATATTGTGACCCTGTTATAGTGACCCTGGAGTTGAACCCAACTATTATACTTCTAATATGTTAAACCTTAAACCGTTTAGTTCTAAAAATTATAATGGTTCATTAATTACACTTTTTAACCAAAAATGTTTTAATTAAAAGCAAAGTTCGGTTATAAAAAAATGATTAATATGAAATGTAAACAGATTTTATTGATTGATCTAAAACGTGTTGATTCAATGGCTTAAAGTTTTATTTTAATGTAGAAACTGGTAATTAATTTAAGATTCATTAGAAACTTGATTACATCTAAGTAATTTAATTTAAGAAGAATCTGTGTCTAGCCAAACTAATGAAAAAATAACAAAATTATGCTTACCTCAGAGGAAAAGATAAATTGCAAAATTTTTTTTGATCAAGTTCATGATTTCAACAGATTTCATTGCTGCTTCGGCCATTAAGGGAAACCAAAGTTTGGAAAGTGTCGTCCTAAAAGGTGTTTTAATACGTAGATGGATCCCTAAAAGCCTCTTTAATACTTCTACGTAGATTAGCGCATCTAAACAAAGCTTTGTTATATTTTTAGATGATCTTTTTTTCATAAACACTGTAACAAGGCCCTTACTAAAATTACCCAGTAAAATAAAAACAGGACAATGTCCGTAAAACCACTACAAATTATATATTCTTATAAAGTATTTGTGTATGTATATTTAGTAGTAGTAGTAGTAGTTAGATTGAGCATCCACTCGATGAAGAAGAAAAGAAGTAGTTAGATTCCATATTACAAGCTTAGAGCTTTCTAGTCCATCCAATCTTCATTCCCATAGCCCATTTTTATTTCTATCATATCTTGCAATAGTCCCTACTTCTGCAGGTACACATTCCCGGACATGTTTGACTGATGTGGTCGGGAGTGTGTCCCTGCAGTTGTAATCCATTACATTAAACATCTCCAAAGGGCCTCTACGAGCCCTCGCATGCCTCTCAAAAAGACCGGGCTTGTCCCGTGACTCCGAGGAGAAACACTATAATAATAATAAAGTTTATTGAATAAATTACATGGTACATCAAATGATTTGTTGGTAATTAAAAACTAATTAACCATGAGTGAATTTGTCCGGGTATATCCGGGTAGTGTAAAGTCCCACTGCAGCGCTAAGTCCGATCATCGCACTTAAGAAATTAGTACCGTAAAGTTAAATCAGATGAAATCACACTTTACTCCACAAACTATAAGCTATATCTCTTTCATTTCAGAGTCCAAAAGCTGCTGGACGCGGCTCGCTACTCGTACATCCTGCCCACTCACCGAGCCACCATCTATCTGATAGGAGTCGTGATGGCATACTTCATCAGAACCAAGAAATTCAAGTTTACACTCAATGATGTAAGTTTTAAGGATTTTAAGCGAAAATTCAAGCTGTTAGACTTCGACTAAAAGTATTAACAAAACGTCATTACGCCTAATTCTCCTCACTGTACTTATTGACCTTCGATACTTCATTCTTAACCTTCAGTCAGACGAGAGGCCTTTGCCCGGCAGTGGGATATTACAGGTACGAGGGATAACGCATTTAATTTTTTTATACCTTTTCATAGAATTAAAAAACAAAATTTCCTTTCATAGAACTGTAGGCCTAAAGGAATCAGACCGTTACCCTTACTATTTTTGTGTCTTCCAGTGGCAGGTCCGTTTTCTATGGACGGCGTCGTTCGGGCTGGCCCTGGTGACGATGATCAGTCCGTACCGGATGGGGCTCGAGGGCTACAAGTACGAACACGGCCCGGCCGCCATCTTCGCTGCCTTCTCCCCGATACTGTGGGGGGTGTTTATGTGCACAACGCATTGGGCTATTTGTAATGACTATGCAGGTAAATTTCTTTTAGAGTTTTAAAGAGTTAACCAGTCTAGTCGTTTTTCTGTCTGTTAAGCATTTGTCAGTTTGAGATCCTTCTTTGGTACTTCATTGTTTTGGTAAATTTCTTTATTGTTTAGCTTGATGCTGGATGCAAATAGAACTTTGTATTCGTGCTCATATTTGACCTTTAAAATTAAAATTAACTTTTTTTTACAAAAATCTACATTCCTACCTAATCTTTAACCAATACAACCTTAACTAAGCCAATATTAATCCAATTCCAGGCATAGGCACAGCATTCCTGGACTCGCGAGCGTTCAAATTCTTTAACAAAATAGCGTACAGCGTCTACCTGACGCAGTTCCCGATATTCTTCTACAACGTCGGCATTCAGAGACAACCGGGACACTACTCGCCATTAGCACTGGTAAGTGAATAAATGACAATCACCAGTCGTTTTCAGAGTCTTTTGGCGGTCTAAAACTCCAACACTTCAATCGTTTTATGATGATGGAAGCCTAAGCAAAATTCTCTATTCTCACGGACCACAGTTAAGGTATCCCCCTTGTCCTGAATCCGAGACTAACATACCATACATAACATACATAGATAGTTTCTCATGCATGATGCAACCTTGTAGATTTGCGTTAAAAATTTGAGCCCTTAAGCCTTTTTTTATCTTTACATATGCCTACCAGAGCATTCAAACCTTTCAACATGATACATTATTTTTAGTAAAATTTATTCATTTTCCCCTTCCAGCTGCACCTACCAGAATTTCTGTCGATATTCTTAATATCAATATTCACGACGGTCGCCATCGAGATGCCGTTCAACCAAGTCTACAGAATATATTTTGGTAAGTTTATACCTCTATCTTATTTCAGTTTTCTTTCTGATAACTAAAAATGTAGATATGTCAACTTATAAATCTTATTTGATGGGTAAACTTAGTATTTTTATTGAAAAAGTCTATATCTAATTTAGTAACAAAAACATTAAAAATTCAATCTTATCGAAACTTAATTAAGAATTTTAGCTCTAAGTAAATAAAATAATTAATCAACCAAAATATTTATTTATTTTCAGGAAAATCACAGACAAAACTAAAGGATAAATAGACAAAGAAAGACTTAGTAATTATAGTATTTAAATTAACTAGTTTTAAGTTATAGTATTGTAGTTATATTTTTATACTTAATGATAACCAACGAATGATATAAATTAATTACTTAAATTAAGACGTTAAACATGAAATAAATGACATTTTTGTAAAAAAGTTAAATCATTTTGTTTTCTTTTATTTTAGTTTTAAAATAACTATAATTCCCTTCATGTCTTTTCGATGCAAAAATTTCCTGATTTTCTATAAAAATAAAAGCCTTCGTTTCATAACTTTCATTACTAGTAATAGTAATAGATCATTTATTCCTCAAAACTTATCTAATTTACAAAACCTTTGACTCCCAAACTAGAATAGTCTGTGTCTTGGGAGCCAAACTCCACCTCCGTGAACTTTGCGTACAATTACAAGAACTTATAAACTTCTTCTTCTTATCGAGTGGATGGTCAACCTGAGCAATCCTGGTGTCAGAGTTATTGAGCCGCCAAAGGCCTCTGACATGGCTCATGTAACGACTACTATCCGTAGAAAGTAACCGGGACCGACGGCTTAACGTGCCCTCCGAAGCACGGAATCATCTTACTTTTCGGGCAATCAGGTGATTCAGCCTGCAATGCCCTAACCAAACTGAGGACAGTCTCACAAAGTGATTTTTGTGAGATATCCCCACCGGGAATCGAACCCGGAACCTCCGGATCGTGAGCCGAGCGCTCAAACCACTAGACCACGGAGGCTGTTACTTATAAACTAATAGTAATAAAATGAAATATTAACAATGTTGGAATGCAGTAGAAAACAATAAATAAAATGAAAATAAATACAAGGTTGAAGTACAATAAATAAGTAAATGTTAAATCAAATAATTGATAAAACAATAATTTTCAAAATCTTTACAACAGACAGTCTTCAACCAACTTTCATTCATTCATTCATTCATTCATTCATTCAAGCTGATATTCTTTACATTAAAACTACAATGTAACAAATGAAGCTACAAAACTTCTCATAAATTAATGCTTGAAGCGGTTAGCCTTATATGCCTATTTAGTTTTAAAACATTGCTCTCATAATCATATTTATACAACTAAGTACTACAATATGCTTATGCCTCCAACGTTAGGAACTAAATATTTTCGATTATTATGTATATTACGCTATAGTTCAATTCCTTCTTTAATATCAACAAAAGCATATTATTATGTTGACAAGCGTCCATTATACATATACATTCAAGCTTTGGATGTGGTGGCCATATCATAGATTTGCCCATATCATGAATTGCTCGATAATTGTATATTTCAATGGTTAATCATATCGACTATCAATCTCTTATCATTGATCTAACCAAGGCACATCATGATGTAGCCATTAAACAGTGTTTTTTTTATGAAATGTTAAAATTATCGAGCATTTTATGGTGTGGGCAAATCTAATATATGGGTACAACATATATGTCGGAGCGTGGCATCAGTGGCGCCACACCAGATAGCGGATTATAACGTCACTACATTATTTTTAGTCTGTAGAAGTTTAAGAGTAGTTTGTAAATTCAGTTGACTGATGGAATCGGTAGTGTTGTTATTCCGTGACGTGAGTTCTACCTTCGTGGTGTAGTCTGTGGTATGAGAATAGACTATGTTAAGTCTGTGGTGTTACGCACTGTGACAGATGACAGTTGTTCGATAGAGGGATGTGAGCTGGTTTGGTAGTCTGTGGCAGTGAGTGAGTGGGGGAGTCTATGATAAGTAAAGATGGCGTACATTAGCCTGGGGGGGACATTAGACGTGATGGGACGAATGAAGATGGTTGGATGGCGATTACATTGGAACGTAGATTGGAGGAAGGATGTGTTGACGACATCACGATCGTATTGCGAATCGAGTATAGGATTAGGAAAAGATTCTATGGCGTGGACAGGACGACTATGGGGAGTAGGGAGGTCGTTTAGGTTCCATCAATTAATTGAATCTAGACGTATCCTAACTGTAATCTGTAATCCATGATGACCGTGTGTAAAATACAAGCAATGTCATTGTAATGAAGTCCTGTGAGTTATTATTTCAAGATCAAGACCTAGAAATCCTAAGATGTTGGATTGACAGTATAATGCTCGTGCTTATCCTGATGTGACATGATTCCCGATATCAGAAGTGGGGTGAATATCGCTGTTCCCCGACATCAGAAGTGGGATGATTATCGAGGTTACCCGACATCAGAAGTGGGATCAAGATCGCTATTGCCCACCGTGCATCTAGCAGAGAATGATAAAGATCGCTATTGCCCACCGTGCATCTAGCAGAGAATGATCAAGATCGCTATTGCCCACCGTGCATCTAGCAGAGAATGATCAAGATCGCTATTGCCCACTGTGCTGAATATCATATCGCCATGGATTGTGTTCAAGATCAACCACGGAGCTAGGCTTATGATAAGATGAAAGAATATTGAGAGCTGCAAGCTGAGCTCGTTAGTGCATGTTATCGACGACGACGGCGACGACGACGGTGACGACGACGACGACGAGATTGCACTGACCTGTACTATAGTGCGAGATTGAAATTCATGTACCTTCCCCTGGATTATGAAGCTCGTAGTATTCGGAGATATGTCTGAATCATCATCCCGCCAAAAGCGCTACTGTCATCCGCCAAAAGCGCTACTGTCATGCGCTTTACGTAATGTTTATTTTGCAATTGGTTATAAAACTTGGAATGTTCTGTGAGTATAGTTAGTTAGTTTTCTACTCAATTGTGGAGTTAAGAAGGTAATTATGAGCTTCCGAACGAGTCAAGTTTAATCTTGTACGTAATGTGATATGTTCTAATATGTTTTCTTATTTTCATGTTGGTTCAATGCTGGTAATTATTGTGAGAATTGATGAACCTCGTCCTGGGAAGAACGTGGTTCTCTTCTCAATCCTGTTACCTGAGGAATATGAGGGATTGCGGTAATGATTGGCATGAATTGGCGTATTGAAGTATCTTAGTTGGGAAATATCCGAATTTAAGAAAGAACAAGCTTCTTAATAGTCAGGTTGACCGAGCGAGTGCAAATTACTGTGGCCGCGAGGTTTAGAGGAAAACGAGTACACAATCTAATGTCATTGACTGGTATAGGAAAATGCCTGAAGGGCAAGTACCCATTGTTAGTGATTCTGAGCCTTGTGAGGATGAAATGTAGTCACTTTTGACTGTGTGGTAACTAGTTGTGCGTGTCCTCTTGAGTCTGGGTGGTCACGGGGATGATCACGGGTGGTCACTGGGATGACCACAGGAGCGGCTGATCACAGGGATGATCAGGGCTAGGCGTGATCACTGGGATGATCACGGGAGTGGCTGATCACAGGGATGATCAGGGCTATGGGTGATCACTGGGATGATCACGGGAGTGACTGATCACAGGGATGATCAGGGCTATGGGTGATCACTGGGATGATCACGGGAGTGACTGATCACAGGGATGATCAGGGTCATGGGTGATCACTGGGATGATCACCGGAGTGACTGATTACAGGGATGATCAGGGCTATGGGTGATCACTGGGATGATCACGGGAGTGACTGATCACAGGGATGATCAGGGTCATGGGTGATCACTGGGATGATCACGGCCAGTCACAGGGATGACTGCGTATTAGGGCTACGGGGATAGCCGGACAATAGAGACACACACACTTGACTTTTACTTTGATTTGAAATTAATTTGATTTTTAATGGGTACTTGCGCCTGACGATGTTCTAGTTCTAATGTTTAGATAAGCAAGGTGATTATAAATATTGAGATAGTTAAAATTGTTGATTAGAAAAGAATAATAGTTTGAGCTTTACTAAGTCTTTTGTTGAAGTAGAGTTGATTAGGTCAGGAGTGACCGAACGATGGTGATCGGTACACGTTGAAAGCTTTGAACTCTAAACGTACTTACAAGTATGCACACGATAGATTACGAAAGATGCCAGTAGGTCATGTACCAGTCGAAGTTGATGTTAATAGTGATCCTGATGAGGATAAGTAAACTTATTTTGGTGGAAACTCGAGTAAGGACTCTATCGGCCGTATTGTGTTGGACCGTACCAGAGGTTGTCGTGTAGCCGTAGCTCAGTAGAAATCGGTGTCTACATTGTAGTCCGTGAGTACGCGGTAGCAGGCAACTCTGGCGGAGGTCGGGTTCTGGAGGAACCATTGAGTCCAGGAGTAGACTCGGCGGCTGTGAGAGCAATTGCGATTGCTGGACGGCTCGAGAGCCGTGGCGATAGAGGGGCTTACTAGAGTGAAGTTTCGATTTGTGTGGTTAATTAAATTGTGTTAATTTGTTGTTACAAGCGACAGTGGTACATGGCTCTGGTTGATATTTTTTACATGGCTCTGGTTGATATTGATCGTGTTAGTAAGATGCCTGTGGGGCAGGTAACAGCTGACTCAGACGAAGGTGGAGACAGTGAGGTTGATTAAGTTGTTGATTGTTACTGGGTTTTATGTCAGGGGGTCAGTCTGAGACCGCACCAGAGTGCCGTAGCTGTAGCCCGTTAGAAATCGGTGTCTACTACTTGTAGTAGTCCGTGGGTAGGCAGTAGGCGGTAGCTCTGGGTAGTGTGGTCGGGTCTTGCCTGGTAGCAAAGACCGTAGAGTCATGGGACGACTCGGCATTCCGAAATGGAAGTGCATAAAGGGCAAATGCGTTTGCTAAATCTTGTGTTGTGACCACGAATAAAGCTCAGTAGTAAATCAATTGTGTTTAAATTGTTGGTTGTGTGTGAATAATGAACCAGAGTCTGTCACTGTTACTGGCCCCAGGGTTTTGGTAGATGAAACGTTATCATAATTTACTTTGTGATTTCTTACGCTAGTTGATCATATTATTAATCTGAATTTGAGTTGTTAGTAATCATAGTTAGTAATTTAAAAGAAAAACTATACAGTTACAAAGTTTCTTTATTTGAGCTGTTTGTAGAAATATGATTGGTCAGAAGTGGCCGAGGCGAACAAATACTCTCGTTGGTTATTTCTGTGCAGGTTAGCCAACACACGAGGACGTGTGCTAGCAGGATGGCCGTGTCGGAGCGTGGCATCAGTGGCGCCACACCAGATAGCGGATTATAACGTCACTACATTATTTTTAGTCTGTAGAAGTTTAAGAGTAGTTTGTAAATTCAGTTGACTGATGGAATCGGTAGTGTTGTTATTCCGTGACGTGAGTTCTACCTTCGTGGTGTAGTCTGTGGTATGAGAATAGACTATGTTAAGTCTGTGGTGTTACGCACTGTGACAGATGACAGTTGTTCGATAGAGGGATGTGAGCTGGTTTGGTAGTCTGTGGCAGTGAGTGAGTGGGGGAGTCTATGATAAGTAAAGATGGCGTACATTAGCCTGGGGGGGACATTAGACGTGATGGGACGAATGAAGATGGTTGGATGGCGATTACATTGGAACGTAGATTGGAGGAAGGATGTGTTGACGACATCACGATCGTATTGCGAATCGAGTATAGGATTAGGAAAAGATTCTATGGCGTGGACAGGACGACTATGGGGAGTAGGGAGGTCGTTTAGGTTCCATCAATTAATTGAATCTAGACGTATCCTAACTGTAATCTGTAATCCATGATGACCGTGTGTAAAATACAAGCAATGTCATTGTAATGAAGTCCTGTGAGTTATTATTTCAAGATCAAGACCTAGAAATCCTAAGATGTTGGATTGACAGTATAATGCTCGTGCTTATCCTGATGTGACATGATTCCCGATATCAGAAGTGGGGTGAATATCGCTGTTCCCCGACATCAGAAGTGGGATGATTATCGAGGTTACCCGACATATACATTTTCTTTTTTAATCTAATCTTAATATATTTAAAATTAAACTCCACTTATTTTTGAACGTACCTATTCTGTACAAACGTTAAGTAAAAAGAAGTGGAGTTTATTTAACTATTAACCCCTTAATGCTAGGGCGGGGGTAATAGCGATTCAATAAATACTGCGCAAGGAGATGGTACGACCGTCATTCAAATATCGAATCATATCCAATCTTCGTTCGGTCCAAATAGATTTTAATTTAAAATCATTTGACCCCTTTTATCATACTGTCAACCTATGAAACCTTTGAAAACCTTCATAATACCTATACTCATGTAAAATTATCAAATTTGATTACCTACTAACAAAATACTGACTGTACGTATTTCATAATATAGCATCTTTTTCTTTTCTCCACAATACAGTTCTATCATTAAAGGCCCTATTACGCGATTACTCGGGCCCTGCCTTTCAGATATCTTTATACGCCGCGGCAGCCATCTTGTTTATTAATAACTTATTACACTAACCTGTATGCAAACAGGACTCGAGAAATATTCTATCATGACGCACTTACTATGCCTCCACGTACTGTTTTAACCGTGTGTTTTAAGCGTCTACTTTCGTCTCTTATACTTGGTGAGTTGCTTCAATTAATGGTTGATCATTGTAACATACGTTCGTTAAAAAGTTAACGATTTGTTTAATGTTCAACGCTGTTTATGAATTTCATTTTCTTGCGTCTGTTGAAATTGACATTAATGTTAACGTTTACTGATCCGTGAGTGTGAGCTGAAGCACCTCCTTCGTTGCTTACTATCAACTTTCAACCCGTGAACTGAGTACCTCGCGGCAGTCGGGCGGGGCGCGGCCCGGGCGGCACTGACACTTGACGCGGCCGGCCGGCTCCTTCACGAGCCACGAGCCGGCGGGACACGGGCCCTGCGTGTGCAGCACGTGGCACGCGCCGCCGAACGGCGCCGAGCCCTTACGGAGCGAGCACGACTCCAGCTGGAAAGGTTAGATTAGTTTAGGTGGGGTTTTGAGTGAGTTCTTACTATTTTTTCGTCTCAATTTCTTTCTAAATTGGAGAAGGTTGGTTGTAGGGGTCCTATGGAAATTTCTTATCAATGAAATTCTACTTGAAATAGGAAGAAGAACATCATTGATGAATGAATTTAAAATGGTAGATTATTACTTCTTGCCAGAGATATAGATAGAATATTGTAATGAGTAAGGTCTTTCTTAGTTAATTGTGGTTGAAATGTGCAATTGTAGCATTTGTTGTGGTAATTGAGATCATGGTTAATTTTATCATTATTTTAAATCCCAATTTCCTATTTTTTCTCTTCTATCTAGTAGACTAAGAGCTACATAACAAGCACTGTAACATTTACAACCCGATTTTATAACCCTGTAAAAAATCAACCGACCTGGCGGCGGTTACAGTTGCCGGCGGTGCACGAGCACACCCCGTTGTGGCTGAGCCCGTCGAGCGCGGGGCGCGCGTCGAAGTCGTAGGCGAGCACCTCGCCGGGCGCGCACGGCTCGTCCGCGCCCGGCCGGTAGCAGCGCCGCGCCGCCGGCACGTACAGCCGCCCGCGGCTGCACGGCACCTGGGGGTTAGCATTATGAACATATAAGATAATTTCAATATTAACGTACGTACGTACGCGGTTTCACCTGCGTTTTTTCCCATTCTCGTGGGAATTTCGGATTCTTGAATGAGTTTATTGTATTCCGCGGCACGTGGTTCCATCCATGCTATATCCATTCTCTTTTATTTAGGGATTAAAACTAACTTCGCTTGTGGGTATCGTATTCCAGAAATAAGATATGTGTTTAGGCAATTTGAGGTATGCCACGGCCGTAGACTGCACCAAGGATGTGTGTGAACGGCCTGCGGAACCCTCTGTAGTCAAGGAATAAATGCTACCTTTATAATGCCATTCTATGGACTCTGCGAGTATACTACCTGTAACCTACTATCTAAGTTACACAACCTTTTTGAAAACCAACCTTAGTACACCGTCCCCCTCTCGCAATCATCTCATCCTGCTCGCACGGGCCTCTCGTGTACAGTCTGTAGCAGGCGCCATCAGCTGCTCTCGCGTGGAAAGACTTGCACAGACACTCTGCTTTGGAGCCCTTGGGCTGCACCTCGGTGATGGAGAACGTGTGCCCTTTGGGACACGGGCCTACCGTATCTGGAAGAGTACACAAGAGAATAATCACGATTGGTTCATAAGAAGATAAAGATTGGAGATATCGCGTAAGAGTCCGTCCTTACTAACAAACAACATTATAATGCTCTGCCACTGCGACGACGGTATGGAAATAGTAGTAACAGACATGTTTGACAGTGGAGAAATATGAACTGCTTTTAAGACATAATACATTTATAAAAACATTTGATCCCTTTTAGAATCTCCTCCCTTATGACTTAAGGGTAACTTAATTTAAGTATTTTCAATTTGGATTAGGATTTGGTATAATTGTGATGGATGAATTCCATTTACTAATTTGATGACCATACCATTTTACGAGTATCTCAATTTTGGAGCAACTTAATGTAAAGAAATCCTATTGTATTTCTTGATATATATTATCGCTTCTTTTCGTTCATTCAGTATCTAAAAATATATAAAATTCAAATTCAAAGAAACCTCTCTTTACACAAAATCATTCAGTTACGCCCGAAAAAGATAAATGGTGTAGCTGCGGTTACAAATTCTCTCATTCAGGAAACCTAATTCCCACATTGGGAACATTTAAAGGCTAATGATGGCATTGACTAGCTGAGGATCTGGCCACTAGAGAACAATGCAAAGAGCCCAATCAACCACTAACGTTTAGTAGTTAACTCAAATCAGGTGAATTGTTGTAATATATATCAACCGGACAATTCCATTGACGAAGGTAAACCAAATTAATTGGACATGTCCAGCGATCCACCACTAATTTTATTATTGGTTGGTTTTCGATTTGTCTCATTTTATGTTTTTGGTTTTAAGGCTGACAGTAAGCGTATATATGATAAGGAAAATATCAGTTGTGAATTGACTAGTCAATGCTATTTCCTTGAAAATAAGATGATTGCACAATTTTCCTAGCAATTTACTTAACTAACTAAACTTCATGATCTTTTTAACCATTCTTAGAAACGATTGTTTGTTTTTAGATGTAGTTTAATTGATGAGTCTTAAGAAGTCGTTTTGGTAGTGTGGGAGTGAGGAAGGCACCCTAATCAACCAACGTCTTATCATACATCAATTTTACAAAAAAACTTCATTATTTTAAGAAAAAAACTTCCCCTAAATATCCTCCTCTCATAAAAGATTAAACTCTCATCTACACAAAAGCGCATTAGCGCTTACTGTGAGAGCTTACTGTGTCGGGGGTTCGATTCCAGTACAAAGTCAACACTATGTGTAAACATAGTAATTGGGGACGACAGTCAATTGAACATAATATGTAATGTATTTCTGTACCTCTATGTAATAGTGTCAGTCAGATTCCATAATACCTACAAGCTTTGAGCTAACTTTAGGTTCAACTAAGTGTATGTGAATTAGACCTGTATAATGTCATATCTCCTTACCCAATTCATAGCACATGCCAGTCCCGTTGTGATAGTGCGGCAGATGAGGTTCACAGCCGCACTTGGCTCCAGGCAAGAACAACTGGCCCTTCTCGCAGGGTCCTCGTGTGTAGTGAGCGTAGCAGCTGTCGTCCGCTGACCAGTGATGGGGACCATCTTTGGCACACTGGAAGAGGGAATGGAATACCCGATTACAGAATAGACAGAAAATACGAACAGTAAATAGGATGGTATTCGCAGAACATGACAAAAAGTAGTAATCAAGAGGAGATGCTCAAGATGTATTATGTGTACGATTGAAAAGTAACAGCCAATAAATTTCCTCGGCATTGTAAAGTCTTGGCTAAGAGGGAGAAATTAAGGCATTACTGCACTTGTATGATAAGAGTTGGCGCAATAAGTTTTGATTGACTCCGTGACTGATCGAATTATCCACACTAGAACCAACCTTAGAAGAAGATTCAATGATCCCTCAGAAGACTCTAAAACTCACCGTACAGTTAGCGATCCCTTCTTCTCCCACGTCCAGTATAGACCCCGGGTAGCACGGTCCCTGGCTGAGCCTGTAGTAGCACTTCCCATCCGGAGGCCAGTACAGCAACGTTTCATCAGCGCATTGCTGCGGCCGCACGCACATGCCTTGTCGCTCACTGGAAGTACCAACAAAAAAGTCAAGAATTAAATTTGTTTGTTAGATTGATTACATCAGTAGAGTATCATAATAGAGAAATGCAAGAGCATCTGATGTAAGAACATCAGATTTAATAAATTGATACAATTGTCCAACACATAATATCTGACATGAAATCTTAAATAACATCTAAAACATGTTTAAATCGGAAACAAATGCATATTGTCATTCAAAATTTAAAAATAATACTCGAACTTTTGTAATTATTTTGGGCGCACGATCGAGCGCACCGTTTGGACAGTAAATCAGAGTTTAACTATCATTGACATCAAAAGTCATAAAGACATCACACACTAAGTATCTACATACTTAACCTGGAAATCAAAATGGCGTTACCATAGAAGGCGATGTACCAATTCTTTAATTTCTGGACTACTTCTTCGCTCTTTACTTTTATCTAGGCACGGTTAAATTACTTAGCCAACACCTATTCCATTGTACAGAATACATAATACTCAAGGGGATTAGTCTTACCATACAGAATACTAATCTCCTGGTCAGGACCATAAGCTTAATGTATTGACTCTTAAGTCATGTCGTAACATCACCTTGGATTGTGGTGATATTGCCAAATGGATTTTGCATCATGTAACTGGTTTATTGAATTATAGGTGACACATTTGATTTGTTCAAGGTACTTTGTGGTTTTGTGTGTCAATAGAGTATACAATAGAAAGAGTATTACGGAACTGAACCTGCTATGTTATGACAAAATCTATAGTCTAGCTTTCGGTCAGTTTCAGACAAATGTTTCACGAATCTCTAACGTGTTAAAGCATTTAGGTAGAAACGACCTTATTACAGGCGATTAGAAACGAAATCTGAAACCAATCTAAAATCGAACAAAATCTGAATTGTAAACAAAACACTGTCATAAAGTCTTTTGTCTCTTTTACTCTTTGGAAAATAACGTTTGTCGGAAAGGAACAAACGATTTCATAAGTAAAATGCTGTTATTATGCGTTTATGAATAAGGCCCTTTGGTTTACAAAAAAAAATTGCAGCTATATCAAAAAGATCGTTGTCGTTCAGACAGACCAGTAAAGTTTACACCGAAAACAAGTTTGGACATAAATCTAGTTTTATTGTAACAAGGGTCAGAGGGCTTTATTTGTTGAGTATCTCGAAAGAGACACAGCTTGCATCTGATGTATTCATTGGTTTTGTTACAATTTCTATAATATAATGTTTATAACTGGTTGAAGGAGTTATTTGGTGATATCTTTACGAAAATATCTTGGTAGGATAATATGAGTGTATTTTGGGATTTTTATAGCCTTTTTTTATCGAGGTTACTATGTATAGGTACACGATCTATTCTGGTTACTAATTTAGTAATTAAATACGATTCTAATTAGATCGTACGGTAACACCGTTCTTAAAACGGTAGCCTTTATGCCATACATACAATATTTACTTCAAATTAAGCACCCGCACGATCGTGCGATAATGTTCTTTTTATATGACAGTTTAGATATGAAATTGATTCGATTTAGATGTTTTTTTTTGGTTTCAATTGGATCGTGTTAAATGGCATCCCGGCAGTCGTAAACGGAGCTTAGTTTTCTAAATTAGGACAAATTATTTACTTTACATTTGTATGCAACCACAGTGCAACAATGGAATGACACAGTAACAGTAACATTTATCTCAAAAACTTTACCTTCTTCGATATAAAAGTATATAAACAAAAACATTGCACAAACCATCAAACAAAATTGGACCAAAACTATTACAAAATATTGTAAAATAAATTTAAATAAATGCATTTAAATTGAGGTCTATGGCAACAAATTATTCAAATTGCCTTTCCGGTGTTGGGTCGTTAGTGGAATCTTTGATTATATAACTTCTCTGACTTGAAACAATAAGAGAATCGCAATATTATATTATGTTCTTTTTATAACTCCGTTTTGTCTCTGTGACCTATTGAGCCGAATGACCTTTATTTTGCGAATATTGATTATGTTGACATCTTTCTTGATGGAATTACATTTGGCTGGGTTTAAAGTTACATGGTAATTAAGATACAGGCTATTAATCTTGAAGAGGCCCTGTCGGTGAACGGAACTTTATTAGCATAAAGATCTCTCATCACACGTCTTCATAATATGTAGGTTAAACTTACATTCTGAGACATCTTCAACCTTCTATGTCGGTCGTGTATTTAAAATATTTTAAGGTACCTATCTAGATAATCATTTAATTTTCATTGTTCTTCTAAGAATTATCACAAGTTCTGACTGTATAGTGTACGATAGTAAAATCCATTAAAAACATGATCTAATTTTATAATATTTTTACTAACTAAATGGCCAAGTTTTGGCAAAGTAACGACGTGTTAAAGAGAGCTTCATTGGCCCTTAAACTCTTTGATAAACCCTATACTTAAACCAAATTAAAACGGTATTCCGTTACTCAAACCAAATCCCCGATGCTTACCTACCCGCGCTTGTTAAAAGTCTCTTCTACGGGGGCGAAGTACTCCCCGGGGCGGCAGGGGCCCCGTTCGAACAGCTTGTAGCAGCGCGAGGAGCGGGGCAGCTGTGCTGTCCCCGGGGGACACTTGCACTCGGCGATGGTGCGGCCTCCCCACCGGCCGGGGCTCAGCTCCTGGCTCTCGGGGCAGGGGTAGCCTTTCTGGAATTATATAGGTTATAATTATAGTAGTAGTTGTAGGTTATGGTATGGTTATAGTATTATAGTAATAAGTATATTATAGTTATTAAGGCAAATTTACACACGGTTAATTAGACCCAAAGTAAGCTCTAAGCTTGTGTTATGGAATCTAACTCACTGATATTACATAAATATATAATTGTCACCCAGACGTCATCGCCAACAACTATGTATTCACATATTGTTGACTCTGGGCGGGAATCGAACCCGCAACCAAAGTTCAAATATAACTTCATATCAAAGTTTTTTGCCCATAATAAGTAAATAACTGTGAGAAGATATTTATCGCCCATTGTTCGCAAACAAGTGAAGAATTATCAAGAATAAATTCTCCGAAAATATGAATATCTTTATTTAAAATCGACAGATTGATAATTACAAAGTTAATGTCCTATTGTTTTCGGAAACAATGGTAAAGACTTAAAGTTTTTCTGATATCAATTAAGTACAAAAATGTTTTAATTCGTAACGCGGTATCAGGGTTTAATTCCCACAGGTGGGACAAGACTATACCCACAAAGATTGTCACTACTATTATATCTATAGTTTTATCCAGAGATGAAAAATGGCATTCGTCTCTGCAATATGTGTTTGGTAAAATCTGTTTAGCGGATTTAGTGCTTGCTTGATTTATTTTCACTATTACCATAGATTCTAAAGGCTAACCCTCAACAATGTTACCCCTTTATGTACAATACCGTGGGAATTTCCGGATAAAAGGTACCCGAAAAATTACCTGAAGTATTCTCCTGCGGTTAAGTGTTATCAAATATAAATTCTAGACTTTTAATACTTACATAAAACTAGATTTATTCGCTAATAAAATACCTGACTATTACTCCCTTACACTAACGCCTCAATTTGTCTTCGCTAATAAGATAAGTACTAATTTATGCTAACATTCATTACACGACCTTAAGACTATCTAGGACTATCTCGGTTCAGGTCAAGGGTTAGGTTACCTAACAATTACCTAATGTCACGAGTACCTGAACACTGTTCCGTTACCGGGTAAACAGATGGTAGCTGTCTGTGGCTTCTTGACGTGAGAATAATTGTTTATATTTGCATGAATTAGCTTGTAAAGTCCCACTGCTGGGGAAAAGCCTCTCGTGTAACTGGACATATCAGTACAGTGAGCATCAGGCGTAATCACCGCGTTTACTCGACTACGGTTTTTAAAGATGTTGTTGTGTTTATTTTATAGTCGTATAAGCTGCCATTTTTTGACTTGTAGTAATATTTTGCTGATTAAAAATCTAGGTTCAAATCTGTGACCTCGCGGTGAATCGATACAGTTAACCACTATGCCATCACGTCGAAATGTATAAAAGTCCATTAATATCAATCTACA
The DNA here is from genome assembly GCA_963082685.1 of Cyclophora albipunctata. Lineage (NCBI taxonomy): Eukaryota > Metazoa > Arthropoda > Insecta > Lepidoptera > Geometridae > Cyclophora > Cyclophora albipunctata. The sequence continues at coordinate 11,344,034 of OY720114.1, read as the reverse complement.
TGATATGTCCGTGACCACTTTACAAAAATCTTTACATAATGTTACTTGTCAACTGTCAACCACTTAACACAGCCTGTCAAAATGATTGCAAACGTTTCTAGCCCCTAAGCGTGTTGTAATAACGTCTGTAATTGCGGGGAATTTTGTAATTTTCTGCGGTTTAAGAGAGTTAAAGTAATAGTTAAGTTTGTAGTTGTTATTATGTTTACAAATTCCTTTCTAAGTGCGGGGAAATTCGTAAATACTTTAATTATGCTAGGTGTACGTTTATCCAACCCTAAGTATTAGCTCTTTTGTTATTTTTTTTACTTGTAATTGAGCTACGCTATGCTACGTTTTGTATTCGTCAATCGTAACAAAAGTGGCATAGCAACATTGCATATTATAACAAAAGTGGAAAAGCACCCTGTGCAGCACTGCAGAAATTGATCATTGTTAATGTGTAGATTGTAAAACCTCATATCAAATTTGGATGTGTTTTACAAAAATCCGCTTGAACGCCTCGGTGGTCTAGTGGTATGTGCACTCGCCTGCCAAGACTGAGGTCCCGGGTTCAATTCCCAGGTCGAGCGAAAACATGTTTCCTACTTTTCAAACATGGCTCGGGTTTGAGATCACCATACCGCATTAGGCAAGCGTGGTGATTACGCCTGAAACCTCCTCACTGTACTGATATCTTCAGTGAGACGAGAGGCCTTTGCCCAACAAGTGGGACATTACAGGCAAATACTTCTTTTTTTACTTTTTATACAAAAATGAACACCAAAACACTACGCAATCAAAAGAACATGGTAAGTAAGTTTGAATGGGTGAGTAGCCTACCGTAGTGTCGGAGTTTTTAGACCGCCTAAAGGCCTCCGACATGGTCTAACGATTGAAAGAACCGGGACCGACAAATTGTACTAAATACAGTGTGCACCTTTTCTTAAAATCATTTAAAATTCAAACCACACTTCGTTCACACGTACAAATGACACTCGGTCGTAGTCTAACCTCAGTATAACATTCTACAAGTCGCTCCACTTTCACTGCTCCATAACAAAGTTAAATAATAAACATTTTGTTAAAATAATATTCTAACACAGCACTATCTTTACTGAGCATCTTAGGTAAACGAACTAGTTAAATACTTAATTTATATAATTGTAACAGTTGCTCGTAAAATAATGTAGGTAGGTATTATTTGATGTAAATCTGTGCTGTCCTATCCTATCCTACTATCCTTCCTGGATGGATGTACATATTTATGGATGTATGGATGTATGTTTGTTGCTCTTTCACGCAAAAACTACTGAACGGATTTGGATGAAACTTTACAGTAATATAGGTTATACATCAGAATAACACATGGGATACGTTTTATCCCGAAATTCCCGCGGGAACGGGTACAAGGTGGGTAAAACCGCGGGGCGTGGCTAGTAAATAATAAAGCTGGAGAATTTGTAATTTGTTTGAACACCTGTATTTGTAATTTGTTTGATAATGCCTGATTATGCCTAATCCTCCTCGCTGTACTGATGTCTTCAGTGAGATGAGAGGCGTTTGCCCAACAGTGGGACATTACAGGCTAATACTTTACTTTACTTTGAACACCTCTGAAACTAACTGTCGGGTTTGAAAATTGATTTTTGTGTATGTGATACTGATAACCCCATTCAAATAGGAGGTTATAGGTAGGTTTTTATCCCAAAGTGTCTACTAGAACGGGTACAATGCGGGTAAAATCCATCTGAATATGGCTAGATTTATATACTAACTAGATTTATGTCCTAGCAGTGCCCTATGGTTTTATTTTACCAAATCTCGTGAAATTTTCGGGATAAAAAATTGGGAATGTGGCTATACATTACATATTGGTCGTTTCTGAGATTAGCGCGTTGAAACCTACAAAAAGCCAAACTCTAGATATTGATAAGTATCTGTAGTACATATCTATCCCAAAATTCTCACGGAAACTGGTTCGATAATATATATACATAATTATGATTAAAATGTACATATTTATTGCATATATTCTAAAGACTTCTTTGGATTATGTAGATACCTTTTAACGAAGTCGTTATAGTGAAATTAATCAACATGAGATCAAATAAAAACCGCTAATTAAGGAAATACGAGTTACTTTGCTCTTACGTAACGTCAACTAACTATCCGTGGTTTAAGTTAACTGTGGACTCTACACTTAACATACAGTGTAGAATAATATATTTGGACGTATCTTGTCTTTTGAACCCCCGACGCAAACGATAACCATGTTTGTGTGTCTGTCTATGGCACCGCATCGAAATCGGTGCATCCGTTTGAGGTAGATTTTGATAAGGGTTTTTTCATGTATTTTATTTGAAAGCCAGTTTCCTTGCAGTGGTTCTTAGCTATGTATGGTTAAAATCGGTCGTGCCTTTTTTGTATAGGCATTTTTTGTTAAATTTTAATTTGGTAATATCGTAATATTAAGTTATGTTTTTACGATATTCCGTACAGTTTAAAAAACCTATTAAGAATTGCTAGTCTAACCAATAAAAAGATATACAGATTAGAATAATGTTCGGCCTTGCAATCGGCATGCAAATATACTTTCAGATAATTTAACAATACGGCGTTTAATAATAATTAAACATACAGATCCGTACTAAATAATACCTTGGCCATGAAATAGAGCTAACCTATTTACGTATTAAATACCGTAGCATTAAGTATACTCATATATTTATATCTACACTAATATTATAAAGAGGAAAACTTTGTTTGTTTGGTTGTAATAGGCTCAAAAACTACTGGACTGTTTTTAAAAATTCTTTCACCATTCGAAAGCTACATTATCCACGAGTAACATAGGCTATTTCTCATCCCGAAATTCCCACAGGAATGGACACAACGCGGGTAAAACCGCGGGGCGCTGCTAGTTATAACTAAAACAACTCTCTGACGTTTTGAATTGAAACTACGTTTACGTACACACTCCGCTTATATTTTACATTTTTATCTGACGTTTCGGTTCTTTTACAGGATACGTCAGATAACATTTTCAATCCGCATTAACTTAAACCGTGGCCACAGAAGACAGTTCTTGTACTAACCTTCTCGAACTTTTCAAAGTGAAACTACGTTTACAGACACACTTAGCTTTTATTTTACATTTTTATCTGACGTTTCGGCTCCTTGACATTGAGTAGCGTCCGCTTTTACCTAAGAAACCAGTTTTTACTCGAACTTACCTACTTATCAGACACCAAAGTTAACACTTCCATAGCACAATGTAATAATACTGAGCTCATTTCGTCACGGCATTGTAAACTACGTCAGTAGGTCACGTTATGACGTATGCGTAATTCAAGTACAATAAAAGAAATAAAATGGAACCGGTTATATTACATACACGTGATGTAGTGTTAGTGTGAAATGTTTGCACTGTACATTAATTTTTAACCCCCGCAAAAAGAAGGGTTTTGTAACGTTTTGTTTGTCTATGTCTATGTCAGCGTGGGTTTGGAACGTATGAACGGATTTTGACTTTGTTTTTTTGTGACTTGAATGATAATACTTGTCAATTAGAGTAGGGATTAAACACTTTACATTTCCAGTTTTATTTCAGAACATATTGGATTGACACAAAAACAAATACAATGTCTTGAACCTTGAAAGTATACTATTATATAATAAATGTTGGAAAAAGTGTATCATACCATTCATATTTCATAACTTCAGTTAACCTATTTCTTCTGTCTATAGAGTAGAAGTATCGTATCAATTTACATTTTAAAACTCATACGCTATAATTTTGGCAAGGCTCGTAAAATCGTCCTTATTTTTTCATAAAGTTTTATAATTAACCGGTCCAAAACTGCGCTAAATACAAATCCATACAAAAGCAAACAAGTATATATTTACCGATAAGTCTACATACATAAAAAACATGATCATGAACAACTACTTAAAACTAGACTCTTGAGTTTCGGTCAAGGAGGTTTCGAGACACATCTTGACCTTTAACTTGTGACTAACGGAGCAATGCTTTTGAATAAATAAAGAAAATACATAAGTAAATACTTTTATCTACACTAATGTTGTAACATTCTACTTATGATTCCAATACTTGACTTATAATTACTACTGTTATAGCGCAGACAACTAAAACACTCAATTTAAGCAATTGCACATGATGTTATAATATCATTATAATATAACATTATAACATCATTATAACGCGACCAATTAACCTGGCGAGCCTTATGTCAAAATCCTCATACTAGTTGTATAAAATTTTGATATTAGGCTGGCTTTTGAAAACAATTGGGTTATACGTGAAAACTTCGTCGAAACTACATACACAAAACTCTTTGGTAAGATCTCGCTCGCTCCTGATTGGCCCTACGCGCAGCTGCGCTCTCATTGGTTAGATTTTAATGGCGGCAAGTTCACTGTGACAATACACGTACCTACGCGTGAATTTAATGTTTCGCAATGTGTTTTGTTTTTAAAATTTTGTTTGATTAATTGCATTAAATAGTGAAGATAAAGTAGTGTATGCAACTGCATATAACACGGGTATTAAAACACTCGTTACTATTATGAAACTCGCTGCGCTCGTTTCATAAACTCACACTCGTGTTTTAATACCCTTCTTTATATGACGTTGCATAAACTACTATTTAAAACCAACTACGTGAAGTGTGACATGAATTCTGTAGAAGAGATGACTCAGATAGTTGCATATCTTATTTACATAGCAATACACCCCGGTTTTATCTGCGCTGAGTCCGGTTCCGTTGGAATTTCGGGATGAAAAATTGCCCTTAACCTTTCCGCTGAATGTGGTAATCTATTACAAAAATAATTATTCAAATCAGATTGCCAGTTTCTGCAATAAGCGCGTACAAATAAACAATAAATCATCAGCTGTGTTATAGTAGTACCTATTGATATAAATAGTATAGATTGCATTAAGTATCTCAGTTTATTTAATGAGTCGAGCAAAAAATGTTTCATAATTATTTCTGAGGTTAGAAAACAGGTAAATTCAGATTATAATATTCATTGTAATTCAGTTAATTGTACTTTTCCTTGAAATCACCAATGCCGCAGTCGAGCTTAGAGATGATATCCTCCTTACTGTATCTTCAGTAACATAAAAGACCTTTAACTAATGTAAGGTTTTATTTGTACCAGTAGTAGAATATTACGCCCTTATTCTTTTTATCTTCTTTTCTTTGGCAACTCTTAAAATCTACCCCTAAATATGTACCAAACAATTGCCACTAGATTTTAAGAGTAGTATAGTTAAGTTTTAAAATTAAACGGCGAAAAAGCTAACAGTTTCAAGCGAGTGTACTATTCGTAAATAAATATCAATACGATTCAACAACTTTTGAACAAGATGCACAAGTTACCCAAATTATTTGACACCCAAAATGGTTTCCAATCGTCGTCGCTTTAACCAAGTTCAAACAAAGCAGACAATGACCCCTAATTGTCGACATTCTTTGAAGACAAACCCATTGATTGTCGTATGTTACGCAATGTACATATTGACTTTCCCACACTTTACACATTATATGTACAGCGTAGTTACCAAAAACTGGCGCGTACTTGGCAGTTCACTGCTTAGTTACAATCTATAATCATTTTTTTCGGATTGGCACAAAATGTGGTTAAATGTCGTCAATTTTCCAGCCGAAGACGATTGCTTCTGAAGAGGAAAAAGGTTAAGAGATAGTGTAAGAATGAAATAAAATCACTAAACCTTTTTCCTCTTGAGGAGCAATCGTCTTCGGCTGGAAAATTGACGACATTGGTCCACATTTTGTGCCAATCCAAAAAAAAATAGAGTATACTCATGTGCTATTATAGTAATAGTTTAAATCAACGCGCGGCAAATGATAGAAAATATATAATTAATATGATTTATACACCATTTCAGTCCATTTACGTCAATGAATAAGAAAAAGAAACATTGATTTATTTCTGATTAGAGGTACAATATACCTACTGAAATTGCACGACACATGAGCACTTTAAACTGTCAAAAACGTGCCAGCTTTAAATAACCAAGCTATACGTATTTTATTCTAAGCTGCTTCGATGCAGGAAATGCTTCTACCGTTAAGATGTCAATAAGATATTGTTGAGCAGTGTTCTATGAATAATTGCGGATTGAATATAAATGGCACTTGATTATATTCTTTCGTAAGATACACTGATTCTTTCGATCCGAGAATTACAGAAGAATAAGGGAGGATTGTTTCAATCAGTTGGTAATCGTAACATACGTTTGTAACAAAGTTCACGATCTAGACACGCGGCAGCGTGTCAAGCCAAGTTCAAGCAAAGGAACGGCTAGCCAGCGCCGAGTGTAATATTACACGAACCATTTGGTGCCACTTTTGACCCTTCTATAACTCAAAACCTATTTAACGTAAACACATGAAACTTCGTGTGTTTAATTATATCCATTAGGACATCTAGAAACCCAAATTTCATGAAGCTAGCTCAAACGGTTATAAAGATATGAACGTCAGAAAGTCGTAAATTTTAGTATTGACTGACTGACTGACATATAGTACCTAAACCTAACCTACTTCCAGATGACCTAGAAGGATGAAATTTGGAATCTAGCTCGGTAATTGTGTGTAAGCGTAAGAAAAAATCTAAAAATATAAAATAGTTAAAAAATAGGGGGGGTCCCCATACAAAAAATGTATTTTTTAATTGTAGCGTTGGAACCGTTACTAGCAGATATTTGAAACTATCCCAATATATGTATTATTATATTTGCTATTTAACTGCAATATAAACGTAAAGTTAAGTAAAAAAAATAAGTGGTGTCCCCATTCAAAAAAATTTAAATTTCGCGCTAAACAACCGGCCAACGGTGTGTCGTCGGCGGCGCGCGGTAGGTACTTATGACGCGGTCGGTCCACCGTCGCCCCAGCCAATCAGCGTCACGCTCTGATGAATAGTACACAATTATAAGCGGTAGCGATTTGGTAAAAATTTAGCGAGTCGGTTGGTTTATACCTGCATGGTAGTAAAGCGATGTATTATTGTTACCGATATAATGTATGTATTGACTAATTTAAGAATGCTGGTTGAACTCACTCGCGCCTTGCACTTGTACGCGGGGGCAGCGCGCGGCTCATAAGCGCTATACGATACGATTTAAAATGCGAACGAACCAAAGTACCTATGCAGCGGAAACGCAAGAAAAAACAATAAATATCAATACCTAGTTTTCTTTACAAAAAGTAATGATATCCCACCAAAAACATAAATGTAAAAAAGGAGAGCCAAGTTCAATACAAAAATTATGCATGGCTATGGGCTTCGCTGCAAAAAGAATGGAGATCTAAATGAGGGCCAAGTTCTAGGCAATATCTCAATATGTATTTATAGGAACAAAATAACATTATGAACAAGTATTAAACTCTATTTCTTCTCTTTATTCGATACCTATGACAATTGCTGTTATTTAAAAATGTGAGATCTTATAGTGGGTTAGATTTAACTTGGCCAGTTTGTTGTTATATGTTGAATAACTTTATAAAATGACTGCTGTAATGAAAACTGGTCAAGTCAAATCTAACTCACTTTAAGATCTCACATTTTTAAATAACAGCAATTGTCATAGGTATCCAATAAAGAGAAGAAATAGAGTTTAATACTTGTTCATAATGTTATTTTGTTCCTATAAATACATATTGAGATATTGCCTAGAACTTGGCCCTCATTTAGATCTCCATTCTTTTTGCAGCGAAGCCCATAGCCATGCATAATTTTTGTATTGAACTTGGCTCTCCTTTTTTACATTTATGTTTTTGGTGGGATTACGATTACGTACGCTGTTATAATGTCTGTTAAATAAAAAGTGTTATTTCATAATTTAAATGACAGTCTTTTAAAGTTATTCGAGCTGCCACGATTTTTCATTTTATTACGTCCGTCATTTTGTGTTACGTTAACGTTAGCTGAAGTTTATCCTAACAGGATCTCTTAATTTTCAGTATTGACTTAGTGCTAAGATTATGAGTACTAAGCTAAAGGATTTCCATCAGATAGAAACTTTACTTTCGATTGTAAATGTTAGAATAAGTAGATGTAAATGGGAAGTATGTATTATGTATGTATGTGCCCATCAATATATTTTTACGATTTCTTGTTCAAACTCGTAACGCGCTCAAGCAATAAGTCTCGTAAGAAATAGTAAGATTTTCGGAAGTCGTAAAACAGACTACATGTTGTTGACAGAGATTAGAATATTTATTGATAAAAATAATATATTACGCAATGGAAATTATATGCAAGATAAAAATCAGTTTTTAAAAATAACTCCGAGTTCATTTTTACAATGTCGTTGCATATTTTTGATATTATCTTAAATCTTAGAATATCATCAATGAAGCATGAATGAACTTGCTTCTTTAACGATTCATTCAATTCATTAGTCAATTAACATTATTAGCTATAGGCTTGACTGTTTTTGATCTCAACAACTTTAAGTGAAACAACTGAAATCTAATTATTATCAAAAATAATGAAAATCTGTACTAAAATATAAAATTATAGAGTTTATTCGTTTGAGCACGCTTGCAATTTGTTGCCGATATCTGTTACATATACATACTCGTATATTGCTACTTTCCATCACGAAATTCCCTCTGTAGTGAGTACTGTAGTAGTACAATGCATCCTGCAGATACTGTTTAACATGTTTGCCCTCAGTGCCTAACTTACCTTGTAAATAGTGTAGCATTTTCCGTCGGCAGGCCAGTACAGCATCAGCCATCCCCTCGGATGGTTGGCGCAGGGGTTCCTCCTTACATCGGCCCAAGGGGGAGGTAGTACCGCCGCCTGTGACCCACACAGCAGAGCCGCAAACCAAATCCAAACTGACATTGTTGACACTTCACTTCACTAGTCTTTCATAGTTTGTCTATAGTCAGTTTTTGTATTTAGAACACTGACTATTAAGTTCTCATTTTAAATGGTTGAAAAGTTCTTTTGTTTAACCACAGATAGCTTAATCACGGTAAATGCTTTTTCACTCAATTCCTTTCAAAATAATATTATTAGAAAATGATATCATATAGAATGGTTAGGTTTCGTTTATAAGATATTTTTGTTAGTTATATTATTGCCTATTAACATTGAGTACCCAAGTAATCTATGCTTGTGTACAAAAATAATTGTTAGGTATTCTGAAAAAGAAATTACTTCGAAATTATATTTATATATGGTTCTATCAATTAATGGTTACTTTGAATTAAATTTGATCCACAACGTTCACAAAAGACAGTATAGGTAATTGAACTATTCTTCGCCATTATTCAAAATTATAGTAAATCGTTAAAATATCGTAATCACACTAACGGCCATTAACTTTTATGGCTCTCGTAAAAGCTTTATTATAACTTAATTGATTTGGAAGCTTAAGAACTACTGTTTTCGTACTAGTTAAGTAACTACCATCCAATATATATCTAGTTGGAGTAATTGAAGCATTGAAGCAATTAAAATTACATAAACTTTACAAAGCTAGTTAGTTAGATTCCATAATACAAGCTAAGAGCTTAGTTTGAGGCTAATTAACGTTGTGTGAATTTGTCCTGTATATTTTATTTTAACTACTATAATTTATCTTTTTGACGTAAAGTTCCTTATATCGTAAAGTTATACATTAAAATTTCTGTTTGAATATAATTCAATCCTTGCAAAGAGTATTCGTGCAGCCTAGATTTGGTTCCAACTGAACCGAGCGGTGTTACCACGTGTTACCGACGACGGTTTCCGTAACTCGTTTCGAATTCGTTAGGTCAGTTGTAGACCACTTCCTGGAGAATATTGTGGGAATCTTGAAGATTATCATCTTGTGAATGAAAGTTTGTTTTTGTATTGGTTTGGACGTATACTTCTTAGCGATATTATAAGTCGTATTCGAATCAAGTTTTTAAAATTCGTTTCAAGTAGGTATCTAATTCTATTCAAATACAAAGCAAAGCATTGCCTTTAACTTAACTTGCCTAGGCTACACAAGTGCATCACATGGCGCCCTTATCTATTAATATTAAGTAATACATCTATAGGCTATAGGTTCTAGATAGGTTAATACATCTAATATCGCTTGAAGAGTGTGTTTTCATTTTGTTGGTTTGAAGGTGTTAATAGAAACTTCAATTTGAATTTATATTTTTTTGAAATGCATAATCACAATCAACGGGAAGCTTATTATATTAAATCCCAAAATTCCAAAGGAAACGGGACAAAACGGGTAAAACCAGGGGCAATGCTAGTCTTCAATAAAACCTGCCATAAATAAACTAAATAAAAAATATAAAACATCTGAAGATAAAGTCATCGATCCACCCATACTTACTAAAATGTACACAAAAACTAGTTCCGCATAAATGTAAGCGTAACAACCATAATTATTGTAAATAATAGTCATTAGAAAAACATTGGAGTGTAATGATCGGAGTAGTGTAACGGTAACCACACCGGTGGATTCGGACGTGAGCTTACTGACGTACCTACTTACTGGGCGGTAAGCTGTGGTACTAACTACTGGGTAAACTGTAGTAGGAACTATTGGATAAACTGTGATAGTTACTACTGGATAAACTGTGGTAGTAACTACTGGTTGAAATATGGTACATACTAACTATTGGTTTAGCTGTGGTATTTTATTTACTGGTGTTATGTAGGTTTGTAATAGATAAAAATGTTTAAGGAAAATCGATTTGGAAAAGATAGTTTTGAAGATTGTCATTTTAATGTTTAATACTTAAACTATATTTAACAAAAGCAGGTATAATTTCTATAAAGAAATAGATACAATACTTCTATAAAGCTTCAATACCTCTTTCAAAATATTCTTAGATTCAAAGTTATGACAAATTAATCGTAACGAAAGGAAACTATGATTACAATAAAAGTATTTATTACTTTTTTGACTTCCATTTGTTTCAAATTAAATTGGAATCACAGCTATCATAAACTAATTGATTCATAAGTACTGTTATAAAATGTATCCCATGTATTATTTTGATGTATGACCTATATTACTGTAAAGTTTCATCCAAATCCGTTTAGTAGTTTTTTCAAGAAAGAGTAACAAACTTACATTCATTCTCACAAACTTTCGCATTTAACATTAGTAGGATTAACATTTACTTATATCATTTACTAGCAGCGCCCCGCGGTTTTACCCGCGTTGTGCCCGTTCCCGTGGGAATTTCGGGATTTTTTTTACATAAAAACCTTCCTCTTGAATCACTCTACCTATTACAAAAAACCGCATCAAAATCCGTTGCGTAATTTTAAAGATTTAAGCATACAGACAAACAGACACGACTTTATTTTATACTATGTAGTGAAGTTGTGATACGACACATAATAGCTGCCAGCTAATCTTTTTATTCCACCTGAAATGACGAAATGACGTCCAATTATTTTAACATTGTTATTTGTATTGTGGCCTACTTGGAAATGTTACGTTATTGTTAGACGCGGTTCACGAGACAAAATAAGAAAATTCACTTCAGATTTGAGGCAGAGATAAATTTTTTTGGCCTTATTAGATAACTGTTCAAGTAAAATATAGGTTTAAAAAAACTAAGATTTTATTATAAAGCTTTTTTAAACGCGCTAATCTCAGAAACTACAAATCCGATTTGAATAATTCGTTTTGTTATAACTAGCCACATTCAACGGGAAGGTTATAAGCTATTTTTCATCCAGTAATTCCCACGAGTAAGGACAAAATACGGGTTAAACCGCAGGACGCTATTAGTCACTACATATCACTACATAGTATAAAACAAAGTCGCATCTGTTTGTCTGTTTGTCTGTATGCTTAAATCTTTAAAATTACGCAACGGATTTTGATGCGGTTTTTTGTAATAGGTAGAGTGATTCAAGAGGAAGGTTTTTATGTAAAAAAATTCCCGAAATTCCCACGGGAACGGGCACAACGCGGGTAAAACCGCGGGGCGCTGCTAGTCGAATATAAAATGATGTTTGTACGTGTTTGAGCTAAAAGCTTCACGGATTTGCATATCAATCAATCGTAGGATACCATTGCCTTAAAAGTACTAGCAACATCCCGCGGTCTCACTTACGTTGTAGCCGTTCCTGTGGGAATTTCAGGATAAAAAGTTGCGTAGAACCTTCTGACAATAATTAACAACAAAATTTAAAAAATCATATATAAAATTTTAATTAATTTTATTTTTGTATCTTTAAAATAAGGAAATCTATAAATATACTCTTAAGTTACATCACTAATCATAAATTAAAATTAATAATAAAATCAAAGCTAAGCTCTGAATGACGCAAACGAACTGCATCCACAGTCTGCATTAAAAACTTACATCATTTCATTTACGCTACTCTTACTAACACGCAAAAACTATTAAGAAATACAGAAAAACATCAAAATGGTCGATTTCCCATAGTTTACTAGTGGGTATTGCTCTATGAATAGTTATGGTGTTTCTTTAAAGGTGTTTGTAATTCCTAATGGATTGATTGCTTACCAACTATGCAATAAGTAGTGTTACAATTACATCGAGTTAAAGCTTTTGTAATGCACATTATTAAGTACCTATATGTTACTTGCAACACTGGTTTAGAAAATAGACCTTAAGACGTGATAAAGCCTTCTGTATTATATATGGGATACTCTAGTGTTTGTATCTATAATATAACTAACTTCAGAACGACTGCACCAAATTGGATGATTCTTTTTTTAATGTGTTCCATGTCAAGACAAGGTTTTTATATGAGAAAAATAAGGAATAAAAATCTCAAAATTCTGTTGTCTTTCTGTTAAAACCGCATCAAATTCCGTCCAATAGTGTAATATATTACCCCGAATGTAAAGACAGGGAGACGCGGGGATGTCCTTTCGTAAGTAGAAGATAAAGACATTATAATACTTTCTATTAACCAGAATTATCTTCCACACTTCTCTATTTTCTAAGTACATAGGTATTACCCAGATTTTGACTAGTTTTCTAAGTACTCTATACTCTTATTTAACCTAATGATTAGACTGTTTAATTAAAGTATCAATTACGAAGTGAGACATCTCAATAGAGACGCGGAACTATACCCGTTAGCGGTATAACGGCTGACAATACCTATTATCCAACGTTATTTTGCAATCAAATAAATACATTGAAACTCTCGAATAATATAGCTGTGTTACTAGGCTACGTGATCTCTTTGAAGATGTTTTAAGCGCTTTAATGGTGCTTAGATCTAGCTTTAAGATAATCATCTTAGGTCTTAAAGTGTATCATCAAGTGTAGGTATTACGTAGTAAGTACTAGTTTTATCTATCTTTTTCTTTCAAGACTAGCAGCGCTCCACGGTTTTACCCTGTACCTTGCAATTTTCCGTCGAATTTTCGAAATTTAAAGTCTTCTTCTTCATCGAGTGGATGGTCACCCTGACCAATCCTGGTGTCAGAGTTATTGAGCCGCCAAAGGCCTCTGACATGGCTCATGTAACGACTACTATCCGTAGAAAGAAACCGGGACCGACGGCTTAACGTGCCCTCCGAAGCACGGAATCATCTTAGGTACTTTAAAGTGTAAGTATATTAAAAACTTTTCATTAAATGCAGATGTCATAATTGGGCTTTTGAAAAAAAAATTTTTTGTGAGAAATGGAAAGATTATATATTAGTTTTATAACAAAACTATTTTTATTTTATTTTTTTCGCAATAATTCAAAAGTTATTTCAAAATAAAAATTATTTTTTGAATCCAGTACCGAAAACACTCGGACAACTCCCGAACAAACCCGACCGCGTGTGACGTCATAATGTATAGCCCCATTCGGTTACACGTGTAATAGCCGTAAACGCTGTACGTACTTATGGTTAAATAGCTATACATTATCACGTCACAACCACGGTGACCAATTATGGCGCGTTTATAGTCACGTGATTTTTATTAAATTTTTAATTGTTTATAATTAATTGAAAAAATATTTTTTTAAGTTTTTTGCATTAAATATCAATATTATTAATAATAAAGTTTTAAAATAAATAAAAAAAAAACATTTTTTTTTTTTCAAAAGCCCAATTGTATGAAGTTTTATATTGAAGAGAGTTTTTGTAAATTTGACAGTTAGTTCCAGAGATTACACTCGTTAAAAACAAAATAAAAAGTCTGCTTATCTATGGATAGATAAGGTAAGTTTAAGAAATGAATAGCTTTGAGATAAAATTCCTCCTCTATACCGAGAAAACTAATTTTTAATGACTCAAACGATTAGAATAATGATAACATTGCCACACAAATTCTTCAAAATTCTTGCCTAATCTATACTTCTATACTAATATTATAAAGAGGTAAAATTTGTAAGTTCGTTTGTTTGTTTGTATGTTCGAGGTAATCTCAGGAATTATCAGTCCGATTTGAATAAATCTTTTTGTAATAAATAGCGACATTCAACGGGAAGGTTATAGGCTATTTTACATCCCGATATTCCCACGGGAACGGGTACAACGCGGGTAAAACCGCGGGGTGCTGCTAGTTTTCTATAAAATAAAAACAACATAAAAACTGCGTTTTAAAATATAGGTGAGCGCGGTGCGTTCTCTCATTTACATAATTTACCAAATACTAGATTTGGAAACTTATTTTATGGAACTTAACTCTGCATAATATTAATTTATTCAGTGAATCTTTAACTTACGAAATGTACCAGCGTGTTTAGTTCAAATTACCTAATTTTATTGATATTATGAAATTGTGAGCGTCGTAATTTATTGCATTTCTTTTGAATTCGGCGCCATTTGTGAGACGTTGGTAATCAAAATTGGTTTCGTTTCACTAAATAGATAGATATTACATTAATGTATGATATTAATATTATGCTATCAATGCTAATGTTAACACAGTTAATCAATTAAGCTCCGATGCAGGAGATCAAATTAGCGCCTATGCATTGCCTTTTATTTATTTCATCTTTCGATCAAATTCAGATCAAATAAGGTTATTATAGCATTTTTTATATTGCAGTTATTACTTTTAGACATAACGAACGAAATAAGATGAATTAAATTAATTATATATCTTTTTGAGTTGGTCAAAAATGTAAATTAACAAAGTCAAAGTATGTTATTAACGTACGTCAAACTACGTTTTTAACGTGTAGTTAATTATTAGTTTAACATTTAAAATCATATCGAAATAAACGACAACCAAACCATTCCAAATTCAAGAACATTTAAAAAAATCACATTAGATAACCAAAACACCTACGTTTACTAAAAAATAACCTTTTTAACGAACGTTTAAGTTATAAATAAGCACTGGTTAACGTCAACCCGCCCCACGTGAGGACACGCACACGCGCGCGCGAGACGTCGACTCGCGAACACAGACCACAACTGACTGACGAGCTGAAAGTGTGCCACTGCCTCCTGAGCTATAAGGCTACATAGAAACAGGGGCTGGTTTATCTTACGAAGTTTCAATAGGAAATAGGTAAATAAGTTCGAATGAATGTGGCCAACCCTGGAGTCGGAGTTTTTAGACTGTCTGAAAGACTCCGATATGGTATAAGGCTTTATACCATATCGGAGTCTTTCAGACGATCTAAAAACTATAAGCATAGGAAAGACGGTTATACTATAAGCATTGAAGCAAACTCGACTGACAGTTCCCTACGGTACGGCCGCGCGGCCCACGGTGGCAAGCAGAATTGCCTCTATTGGGCCATCTGTACAGAAAGACCTATACATAAAGACTTGTGTAAATAAAATTGACTATCCGCCCCGGTTTGCCAAAACCAAAGCTCCTAACCAAATGGACCGATTAAGATATGTATGATGCAGTTTTGCTTTCTTGATTGAGAGCAGCTTTTATGAGGACTATTTAAGAAAAACTCCAGTCATAAGAAACCTCTAACGTAAAAAAAGGGTTGTTGTGAGTTTGACCACTATGTTTATAATATAAATAAATATTTTTTATCTAGTTTTTTTTAAGAAATGTGCTTACGGGTTTTGTAGTCAAGGGTTGTAACATTTAAAATTTTCGAGTAGTTACACTGTTTAATTTCCAAAATATCAAAAAAATCTAAATCTAAACTAATCTCGCCGAAGATATCAATACATTTTACGAACTTTAGACTTTGACAACTTTTGAATACCTAACTAAAGATATTATAATTATCTCAATTAAGTGTTTAAACATACAATCTTTAAAGAAAATTATAAAACTGTGTTTGTAATGGCTCTAAATAAAAAGGAGGTGTTAAGCAATGCTAATTCCATTATCATAAAGTTAGGCACTTACTTACAACCCGTTATATTTAATAAGAACCTGTCAAATGCTTGATAATTACCAGTTTCATGGTTACTTTGTAATTTTACTATTCAACAGTAACACAAAGTTATGTAAAAATGAACAGATGGAATTAATTTTAACATTTTACAAATTTCTCTTTGGAGTTAAGAGTTTACGTTATTTGTCACACTTTCAAAATATCAAAGGACATCGGCGTTTGTCTTTAGATGTTATGATAGATGATTGGGATAGTTCAAAAACAAAATTACCCAAACACATTAGTGCAGTTAAGTAGAATTAAACATTCATCAAAAATGTATACAAATTAGTAGCACGGAAATACTATTTAGAAGCGTCCTTTCGTTCTTTTCTTGTTTTCAAGAAGTCCTACGTTCAACTAAAATGGTCACAGATGAGGTGTTACCTCTGTGACCATGGTTCCTGTAAAAAGATCGAAACATCTAAAAAAATTAACAAGTACAAGCTAAGTGTGTTTGTCAAATAATTAAATATTTATTCGGTAAAACACGTGTAGGTAAATACCTACCTACAGGTGATAAAACAATTTATACTCGTATCAATATGTTCATTTTTATGAACATATAATTTAATTTCAAACGTGCAGTAATTTCAATTTATTTTGAGCATTGCGATTAATAAATAATAATTGCCATAAATTATTTGCTGCGTATCCGTCTATCCCGTTGCACATGGTCTCATTTTGATTACGTAATATCTTCGAAGCAGTACCTAAGCCCACGTCTTCGGTTCCCGTTAGTTAGGGTTGATCGACCGCCCACAATCTAATAAAAAACGATCTAGTACTGTTAGTAGTGACTTGAGCGTGAATAGCGGGTAAAAAAATATGATTGTATATCATGAATTTTATGAACACTTATTGTAACTAGTGGTTAGATAAGATGGGAAGACGAAGGGTGACTTTTTATACCTACTTATTTATTTGGATTACAATTATTATAATGACAAGCTTTAATAGGTTGTAACAACTGTTGATTTTGTAGTACGTGGTAAGATTATTTTTGGCTTCGAAATTACAAGACGTAGAAATCAATACACTAATTTGTGGAATGTACTATTGTAGATAGGACCTACTACATAAAGTTATATGCATAAACGCTTATTTTAGCTTTTTAGCTATCAAATAGTTTGACCCACTTTAAATTAGCACCTAAAGGCTTCCGTAGAATCAAAGGGGACATAGGAACTCTACATGTACCTAATTCAAATAACTTTTCATTAAAATTACTTAGTCTACTTATGTATTTGTTAAATAAAAGCTTCTGCTTGAACACCCAGTCACCTAGGTATTAAATATCACAGTTTCTTTATTACAAACTTGACCCAAATTATGAAAAATTATGACGTTCTATAAGTATTTTGTGCTTATGATAATAAACTTATAGTTGAAACGTGCTCTGTATTTTTATGAACCAAAGATAATGAAACTATTGACTAAAATAATTATCATAAAACTTATAAATGTTTGACCAATCCGGAAACAGAAGTGTCTAACAAACAGTAGGCTAAGCATCTTCATCACAATTTATCGATGTTAGTTTAATTAACAACGCTACTGTTATCTAACCAATTCGGGTTGTTAATATACCTACTTCACGAGCTAAGAATAAAATGCGTTAGCTTAGCAATTTTACAGTGCGATCTACTGCTGTTAATTTTAATTGACTTGGCTGGCATTATTTTAAGTTAATGGCTTAGTGGGCCAGGCAACACGCAAAATAAGTTCCTAAGTGTTATTAAAGCCTTAAATAGTTTGGAATTCTCATCGTAACACTATGGGCCTTATTCATAAACGCTTATATTAACAGCATTTTAGCTATAAAATAGTTTGTTCCTTTCCAACTTACAGTCCGGCAAGTATAAGTTGGCGGTGGCGATTTGAGGAACTAAAACGGTTTTCTTGAAAATTCACTTTGAAACTTCCGAGTTCATAGTAAACATCGTTGCGAATATTTTGCTAACTACTGTGCTATCATCATGCCTAAAGTGATAAAAATTGGTACAAGAGAAGCAGTTATAAAAGTACATTGACATTGAACACAGTGGCGCACAGCCGCGCCAAGTTATACTTGCCGGACTGTACCTACGCTATTTTACAAAGAGCAAATTAAGTGACACAACACTTTATATCAGTGTTTTAGTTAAAGAGTGTTTATCATGTATAAGAATGAGGCGGTCGGTAACAGGCGTAAGTAGTCTACATATTTGTTCCTTTTAAACGTTGAGGTATGCATTAAATGTTTTATTCGCGATTAAGTCCCGTCTAGATTAGTGTTTACAAAGGCTTAAGTAGGTTGATATTCTGATCATAAAACTAGATATTATATCAACGAAACCTCCAATAGAAAACAAGGATTAAAAACAAAACAAATCTTATTTACGAAACCAAAATTTTGGACCGCAGCATAGCACGTCTGTCTGAACCATGGAGAAGATTAATTATCGTTAGTGCCGTTGGAGGGTAATGAAACTAAGCTAACCCAGAAAAATAACATTCCATGATAAACTACATTTTACCATGTTATACTAAGTATTCCCTACCCTGAGGGATGAGTGCAGTTCAGCCTATAAACCTATTATACCTATTACCTAAAGTAATAGTAGCACTCGTGTCGTAGTTTGACCAAGAGATGTTAGTTCATTGCGATTGTTAAGCAACGTGCAGCTCGGCCTCTACTTGGATGGGCGGCCAGGCATTTCTATCTGAGCGCTATCGTGCTTCGGAGGGCACGTTAAATTGTCGGCCTTTAGTCGGTCGCAATACTCCGACAGGGTTGTCCACTAATCTTCTCGAATTAACTTTTAAAGTAAGACATAGGCAACATTGACAATAGGCATTAGGCAACACACGGATGGCGCTGGTCCACCGTAACATCTAAGCTGACATCCTGCCAGACCCGACACACGGAACAATCATCGATTTTGAATGGTGTCCACGTAAAGATCAAGCTTTATTCAACGTTGGTCGCGTTAGGCAATGTCATAGCTCCTTATGTATTACGTAAGCTCTAGGCTTATGTATCTGGTTTTATAATTCCAGTCGTTGGTATTATTGTGTATAAACAGGACGGTGTGGTTGATCGTGGCATACATTAATATTTTTGAAAGAATGAGTCATACATAGCCTTTGTTTCTGGTTTCTAGGTCATCTTGGGATATTGACTAACATTATATCAAAATTAACATTTTATGCAGTCGAGTAACTATAACCTGCCGTTGCATATAAGTAGGACTTTCTTTATAGTTTGTTTAAATTCAGTGTCGGCTCTGAATCCCTTTATTGCGTGCAAGGGTTGCGTGCCACAAAAACCGACACTAATCGGATGGGTAACAGATTCATCTGTGAAAGTCCGCAGACAACCAAATGACCCCATCAACATCGTCCACATCAGTCAACAGATGCCTCATCTGCAGACCTATCTGCAGACGTGTGCGTGGGGCTTTATCCACACTTGTCGCATACCATGTCCGTCATGGAGGTAATATCATTTCATGTCATCTGTCAAATTAATGTTGCCAGTCTGTATTTTTAGTTCCCAGTTATTTTTTAAGTTCAATGGAAGGGATATCTAAGTTATCATTGAGGAAAGAAACTTAAGATATAGCGCTCAGCGTCCGCCCAGCATTGTTTTGGCCTTAAATGGTCTAGGAATAATAAAGCATCATAACTTAATCTAACACAGCAGAAATTTAAATTTTTGTAGTGATGCTGTAAGATTGAATTTATTGATTGGTTGATACTTTAATGACAGAGGTAGGTATATGGACTTCATTACATTATTTTTATAGCCGTGTTTTTGCATTTCGTATCAACAGTGGTTTGCTAACATTTTATGACTTGTATGGAATTCGGAGTCGGTTGCTGCACACTCTTTTTATTTCGTCAAAAAGTGGGAACACACGAAACGTCATCGCACTCCTTACGGTTTACAGACTGCGAATAGCTGTAGTAAAGACTGTGAACGGTGCACCACTAGTGGTTAGTAATCTGTGGTTATGTCGTAAACTTTTAATGTTGTCTGTCAAATAAAACGTCAGTGTAAATCAGCAAATTTAGAGCCAACTTTTGAACTGTCACCCTGGATAGAGCTATCTCTTTTTTGCTAAGGTAAACAGTTGAAGTTAGAGCAGTTTTCCGATCTGTCAAATATTTTTCTACTGATTATTTGAATTTGTTTGAGGAGCACTCAGATTACAAACTTCAATCGAGACAAACTAACACCAACCAATCCAATCCAATCTTTACCAGCCAACTAGCCCGAAATACAGAAATTGCAGTTCAGAAATTGAGATGTGATGTGAATTTGACCCAAAAAATAAAATAAAAACTTGCTGAGATTAGTGTCAAACTGTAATATGTAGTAAAAATCGAACAAATAATTGCAATCGAGGAGTTTATTTATATAGTTTGCGGATAAAATACAACTGAAGATGTGGAATCGTAGCAAAGTTGTTTTTGTGATTAATTCGTAAAACACTCCTGTTGAGTTCCCACGCTCGTGTTATTTAATGTTATAGTTGTTATTGCGGAAGAGTCGATAATGTCCGAGTACGACTTGCAGTTTGAGGCGGATTTGGAGAAGGCCCAGGCTCTCAGCTTGGAGAGTCTCGCTCTGGAACAATTTAGAAGGCAGAAGCTGTTGTCTAGCACAGGTAATTGACGCAATAATGTTTACACCCGCTGATAAGTGGAGATTCAAGGCCTTTGCTCTAAAAAACTGTTTAAAAAATTTATCTAAAACTTATCACTGTTATGTGTGGAGGGGAGGGTAAATTGAATTGTTCACAAAGAATATCAAATGTGTATAAACACAAAGGCATATGATAAATTCGTATAAAACTGTTTACAAATATGTTTAATAGATAATATTTTCTCATTTAACTTGTATTATTTATTAGACATTTCCTCTTACTGGCCAAAGATCTCCACAATAATCAAGCAGGAAAATGTAAATAGTAATGTAATATAACAACTTCTACAATATGTGTACCCATTTACCGTGTAGTATCATAGGTAAGTAGTAATGATAAAGTCAAAAATAAGGATGTCTTAAGGTTTCACATTACTTATGTAATGTGAAACCTGAGAAAATTGTCGGTCCCGGTTACTTTCTACGGATAGACGTTTCTTGAGCCATGACAGAGGCCTTTGGCGGCTCAATAACTCTGACACCAGGATTGGTCAGGTTGACCATCCGCTCGATGAAGAAGAAGATTATTGTCCTGAAATACCCTTGGAAAAAAATACACTAGGTAAAATTGTGGGTATTTTTTTTTATAGGTAATTTTTTCAACCAATACTGTTTCATTTCTGAGCTGGTCTCCGTCACCTTCCATATGTTATAAAGATAAATAATCTTAGCCACCCAGATAGATAGAAATAAATTAAGGTAAACAGTGTCACGATAAACATGTTTAAACAAAACAAGCAGCCAAAAGACAAATTAATTGGAACCAATTGATACTTGTACCACATTACAATGAAACATCATTAAATTATTAAACTGTTAGTATCGAGGAGGAAGTGAAGGTCGATAACCGAGAGTGAATGGCTCTGATTATATCAAATATATGGTGTGAATGGACCGCTAAATATTTGTGTATTTTCAGAGATAAGTAGTCACTTCCATATGAACATTATCAGGGATTCCATAGAGAGCTTCACATACCTAAAATAAATTTAATATGTAAAAATATTTACGTTGAAATGTTAAGTCTGGCTGGAATTCTATTGGTCTACCTACATTAATTAAATGAGATACTTCAATATTACATTGTACTAATTAGTAATTACCTCATCTTTTTCTGGTTTATTTACCTTTTTTATTATTTAAGGCCTAAGTATATGAATGAACTATGTTTACCAACATAAAGTCCTTGTAACTCAGTCTGATGCCAAAGGTTACAAGTTCATATTGATTCTTATAGCTTCTACATTTAGGGCTACATTCCTGAGAGATTGTCAACATGTAACATATGAAGTACATGCCAATTAGTTAATGGTTGATTTTAGTGATGGTTCTGTGTGCGGCAGTTAGTGTTCCGAGCAGTTGCAAACACAGAGCTATCACACTCTTTCATTTGGTCATCAGCAACCAATGCCTTGACTACAAAACACTAAGACAAAACACTGCAAACTATCAAACATTTATATAAACAAATACAAACAGTAAACACTATAGGTGCAGTTATCAGTAGATTACTTATCGTGTTGTATGTAATCAGGTGATAATGTCCGCGAGGTGGCCAGTGTCAGTGGGAGACGGAGGGACGATTGTGACGGACCGCCGCCTGCGCTGCCGCCACCGCCGAGGAAACCTCCGCGAGGAAGGACCGCTGAGATTACGTGAGTGCTGGCTTCAACCTATTGTTTATCAGGATCATTGGTGAATATATACTTGTTTAATTAATGGGTAAATTATTAAACTTGCCTAGTGGGCCAAACTACTATACTTAGATGTATATAAATGGAAATCGGTATTTGTGGTCAATGTGCGATCCAAAAATGTTTAATTACAATAAGTTATTAAAGTAATTCTGGATAGGTCTTATGGGGTCAACGGGCATTTGAATAAAATGTGGCATTAACCCCAATGAAACATAATACATGATAACTATCTGTATAGTAACGTTTTCATGGAGACGAGAGACCTTTCCCCTGCATTACAGGCCGATACTACTAGTGGTTGGTAGAATAATAAAATAACATACTTCTAACGACTTTCTGGATCATATGTATATAATGACTATGTGATAATCTGTGACAGCCCACCCACCCATGTTAACAAGTGTTCCAACCTATGTCCACACGTCCCCAACAGGTCGCCCGGGACGAGCCCGACCCGCGTCGAGACCAGCGATCTCATCTCATTCGCGAGCCCCACAAGCAAGCCCTCCAAAGACACACATGAATCATTCAAGGAATACATTGAACAGATTAACAAGTACGTTCATTTTAACCGTCATTTTAATTATCAATGGTTCTGTTACAAAACTTTGCAATATGATTGGTAGGTAAGGTATTTTCCTTCATTTTCTTATTATAAATGAGAATTTTTGGTGACTGAATCATCCAATTTTCAGTATTTAAAGTACTCCCCTTTCATGTTGCATAGTCATGGGACGCCTTGTATTTTTTAACTTTAGTCTGATTGATTGTTAATGGCTTTCGATCATCGATCGACCATTCTTTGATCTATGCATCGATTGTGTCTATGAAAACGAACTTTCGATCTATAATAATAAAACTGCTAAAATAAATAACAACAAGGCCACAATTGGGTATATATCATCTTTTATTTACGTTCGTTTTTATGTTCGCACAACTTAACACATTCATCATATATTTTTGTATGTATTGACAATAAAGAAATGTAAGCATTTACAGGTTCAAATTAGATATTTACACCCAAAAACATGTTGCAATTCCTAATAACGTGTCAAAAAATATCTCATTGATAACATTTCGCCTTATCACGTTTTAGATAAACATTATCTTAATAAAAACGTTTTATTATTAACAAATATGACTTCAGATTGGGACAACAGACGGAAGACTTGACTGTCAGCACTCCGGACCAAACAGTCAACATGAATAACTACAACTACAACCAACGCCCGGGGTACTACCCGCCCCAATACGGGTACAACTACCAGTACGCAATGCCCCCGTACCCGCCAGCGACTCCGTACCCGCCAGCTACCCCGTACGGAATGCCCGCGCCAATTGGACCGCCGATACCAAACTATCCGTACTATCAACCAATGGCGACTCCGGAAGCCCCGCCCCCTTATATGAATCCACCAACGTACGCTCAGATCCCGTACAATCAGACTAGATTGTCCACCCCCTCTTACGGTTACCCCCCTCCCCCGCAGCCTGTGTATAACTACAGTACAACGACTATGATATCTAGGCCGGCAACTCCAAGTTTGTACCCTCAGCTGAGCCAGGTACACACATACCCCATGCCAGTGGCAAGTGTTAATAACGGGAACCAGACTGTGGTGAAGATTGAGCCTTCGAGAGATAGCGTAGAGAGCAATACGTCTAGGAAGTCATCGGAAGTTAGTATAGCGGTGAGTTTGGTGTTTGATTAAACTTAATTTTCATCTATACTAATATTATAAAGCTGAAGAGTTTGTTTTGTTTGTTTGTTTGTTTGTTTGTTTGTTTGTTTGTTTGTTTAAACGCGCTAATCTCAGAAACTACTGAACCGATTTGAATAATTCTTTCACTGTTAGATAGTCTATTTATCGAGGAAGGCTATAGGCTACATTTTATCCCGGATTTCCTACGGGAACGGGCATAACGCGGGTAAAACCGCGGGGCGCTGCTAGTAATAATATATCCACACATCGTTAATAAGACCCAAAGTAAACTCTAAGCTTGTGTTATGGAATCTAACTCACTGATACTACTACATATACATAAACAAATACTTTGTAAAAATATATAATTGACACCCAGACGTGGTCGCCAATAACTGTTCACATATTGTTGACTCCGGGCGGGAATCGAAGCCGCAACCCCCGACACAGTAAGCTCTACTGCTACTGTGCCAACAGGCTTGTCAATTTTTAAGCCTAGTTTTAAATTGTCATGTATAGCCTTATTCCTAAATAAATTATCAGCTTTGTAGCTATCTATCTATATGTATCAAATGGTTGGTCTCATTCTGACATACGCTATTTTCCAAAGAGCAAAAGAGATAACATACTTTATAACAGTTTTTAGGCGGTAAAGACTTATTTATTCATTAATTTCGAAATCAATGAATGATGAAGACATATCCCACATTATTTTTAAATATTTATGATGAAGATTTATTTATATTATAGTAAGATTTATTGTTAAGTTGTGTAATGAGATGTGTTGTAAGTAAAATGTTAAAACTATCTACGAATAAATTTTGTTAACTATTCCAGTCGAACGAATCAAGCGACACAATCGGAAGTCTACCAAAGTCGTTGAATCTGATCGACTTCGGTCGCAACAACACGAGTCAAGGTAGTGTACGAGTGAGTGTGCTAGAGGCCTTCGATCCGCTACTAACAGAGCAAGATCATGCGGGTGAGTGTCTTTTCATAAAGGGTGGGAGAATTTGGCGGTTAACCATCTAAAGTCTCCCATTTTCGTTTTTTTTCCCACTGAAATTGAGTTGATAAATTCTTAAAAAAATAAACTACTGAAGTACAGTCGCAAAGCCTATAATTATCTATTACTAGTACACAAAAGTGTTGCCGTTTCACCTTCACGCATTGTGCGAGTGAGACAGTAATATTGTTGTGTACTAGCGATAGAGACAAATATATAGAGTTAAATGCACGAAATTCTTTTTGTTAGGCAACCGTACAGTATGTACGTTTTGCTATCACTTTTTGAATTAAAGCGATTTACCTTTGTTGACCGCCAACTTCGTACATTATGATTTTATTTGCACTTGCAGGATGATCTTTGTACAAAATCTACAGCATAGAGGGCACATCAAATCACAACATCAAAGTTTTATTGAGTGTTTTAAATATCACAGGTTTTTGGGTGGTCTAAATAACGTCACCTTTGGGTTACATCCACATATTCCACATCCATTTATTTAACATACTTGAAAATACTTATTTTGTTCCCATGTCATACTTTTGTCAGCTAACCATTTTCATTTGTGTTCAGTTTGAGTTTTGGTATTGTTTGATGTAGCTATAGCGTTTTCACAAGAATAAGTATTCATGATTATTTGTTTTATATTTAACTAGTTGTGCCCTGCAGCTTCACCCGCAGCGTTACCGTGGGAATTTCGGGATTTTTATTACCTATTTTAATAGTCCTAACTAACGATCCATCTAACGTGGAACTAACACGACTTTGTTTTATATACTTGGATGACATAGGTATCAATGAAATAAATGAGATTTAATATCCATCTTCAAACAAAATAGCTTCTCTATCTACTAATAACCCAAAATCCCCCTGAAAGTCTTTTATCTCTTTCCCCCAGAGTACGCAGTAGCGAGTGAATGCTCGGCCAGCAGTGTGTATGAAGAGTACGACCCGTTGGACTTTCTGTACGGAGAGACAGAGATGCGAGATACGCCCGTGTACGCCACGGTGAACAAAAAAGACACTCTTCCCTCGCCGCCCCCCAAATCTATACCCTCGGTGCCTGCGGTAGCTATTAGGTCTAGCACTGTAAGTGTAATTTTTTATAGTATATGTACTTTCTAATGTAGGATTCATGTGTGTGAATTTGTTAGCTGAGTTCATTAAATAATCTATCAACATTACTTTAACAGCCTCCGTGGTCTAGTGGTTTGAGCGCTCGGCTCACGATCCGGAGGTTCCGGGTTTGATTCCCGGTGGGGATATCTCACAAAAATCACTTTGAGAGACTGTCCTCAGTTTGGTTAGCGCATTGCAGGCTGAATCACCTGATTGCCCGAAAAGTAAGATGATTCCGTGCTTCGGAGGGCACGTTAAGCCGTCGGTCCCGGTTACTCTCTACGGATAGTAGTCGTTACATGAGCCATGTCAGAGGCCTTTGGCGGCTCTATAACTCTGACACCAGGATGGGTCAGGTTGGCCATCCACTCGATAAGAAGAACATTACTTTAAAGTTGCGTTTCCTTTGAAGCGGACCGGAGCTGTACAGAGCTCAATCGACCAATCTTAACGCATTTAAATTGACAAACAACGCAGTGACATTGTCAAAATCTTTTCGTAATGCGTCGCCATTGGTCGATTGAGTTCCGCTCCTATTCAATGGAAACGCACCCTAATGCCATTTAATGCTCTAAATCTTACAATAATTGGCGCATTTTATGTAATCTTCTGTGATCTTTCAGAATAAACTATATGACTGTATCGTCAAAACAAGAACGAGAAATTTCGATAGCGAACATAAGGCGTTCCTGAAAATGGTTTTAGATGTTCGAAGTAAGTTTAATTTTTATTTATTTATTAAAAACACACAATTGTTTTCAAGTCTTATTAGACCGCTTAGTGTTACGGCAACACATATTCCGGTCGGCATTAATCAACAACGGTTCCGCTTTGCCCAACAGCAGTGCCGAACCGAACAAATGTAGTAGTTGATTCGGGTCAGTTTTACAGTTGAGGCCAAACCCGAAATACTGCCGAACCGACTGTGCCGGTCCGAACATTTGTATGTGAACCCTTTAGGATCTGTATTCTTTAATATTAAAATGAATCTATTATCTTGAAATATCTACAATATACGAACTAAACCGAATCTTTACTGATTCAGTAGTACCCAATACTGCGTATTACTGCGTACCTATTTTGCGCTACTGTAATTTTGATTAAAATCTGTTCTCAAAGTCAAATATTTTTATTCAGTTTCTGCCTCTTAAAAGATTTCTCAAAATTCTAAGGTGACACTAACCACTCAACCAACCCCATATTCCAGAAAAGTTCGTGTACTCGGACAGTTCGACGAACCCTGGTCACGTGGTGGCGGCGCGCGCCGGCGGCCGCTTCCCGCCCGACACCAGCATCAAGATACTCGTGCACCACGCGCACTCGCACGAACCCATCACCTTCACCTCAGACGGTACGTACACCCGCCCGACACCAGCATCAAGATACTCGTGCACCACGCGCACTCGCACGAACCCATCACCTTCACCTCAGACGGTACGTACACCCGCCCGACACCAGCATCAAGATACTCGTGCACCACGCGCACTCGCACGAACCCATCACCTTCACCTCAGACGGTACGTACACCCGCCCGACACCAGCATCAAGATACTCGTGCACCACGCGCACTCGCACGAACCCATCACCTTCACCTCAGACGGTACGTACACCCGCCCGACACCAGCATCAAGATACTCGTGCACCACGCGCACTCGCACGAACCCATCACCTTCACCTCAGACGGTACGTACACCCGCCCGACACCAGCATCAAGATACTCGTGCACCACGCGCACTCGCACGAACCCATCACCTTCACCTCAGACGGTACGTACACCCGCCCGACACCAGCATCAAGATACTCGTGCACCACGCGCACTCGCACGAACCCATCACCTTCACCTCAGACGGTACGTACACCCGCCCGACACCAGCATCAAGATACTCGTGCACCACGCGCACTCGCACGAACCCATCACCTTCACCTCAGACGGTACGTACACCCGCCCGACACCAGCATCAAGATACTCGTGCACCACGCGCACTCGCACGAACCCATCACCTTCACCTCAGACGGTACGTACACCCGCCCGACACCAGCATCAAGATACTCGTGCACCACGCGCACTCGCACGAACCCATCACCTTCACCTCAGACGGTACGTACACCCGCCCGACACCAGCATCAAGATACTCGTGCACCACGCGCACTCGCACGAACCCATCACCTTCACCTCAGACGGTACGTACACCCGCCCGACACCAGCATCAAGATACTCGTGCACCACGCGCACTCGCACGAACCCATCACCTTCACCTCAGACGGTACGTACACCCGCCCGACACCAGCATCAAGATACTCGTGCACCACGCGCACTCGCACGAACCCATCACCTTCACCTCAGACGGTACGTACACCCGCCCGACACCAGCATCAAGATACTCGTGCACCACGCGCACTCGCACGAACCCATCACCTTCACCTCAGACGGTACGTACACCCGCCCGACACCAGCATCAAGATACTCGTGCACCACGCGCACTCGCACGAACCCATCACCTTCACCTCAGACGGTACGTACACCCGCCCGACACCAGCATCAAGATACTCGTGCACCACGCGCACTCGCACGAACCCATCACCTTCACCTCAGACGGTACGTACACCCGCCCGACACCAGCATCAAGATACTCGTGCACCACGCGCACTCGCACGAACCCATCACCTTCACCTCAGACGGTACGTACACCCGCCCGACACCAGCATCAAGATACTCGTGCACCACGCGCACTCGCACGAACCCATCACCTTCACCTCAGACGGTACGTACACCCGCCCGACACCAGCATCAAGATACTCGTGCACCACGCGCACTCGCACGAACCCATCACCTTCACCTCAGACGGTACGTACACCCGCCCGACACCAGCATCAAGATACTCGTGCACCACGCGCACTCGCACGAACCCATCACCTTCACCTCAGACGGTACGTACACCCGCCCGACACCAGCATCAAGATACTCGTGCACCACGCGCACTCGCACGAACCCATCACCTTCACCTCAGACGGTACGTACAGTCGTACACCCGCCCGACACCAGCATCAAGATACTCGTGCACCACGCGCACTCACACGAACCCATCACCTTCACCTCAGACGGTACGTACAGTCGTACACCCGCCCGACACCAGCATCAAGATACTCGTGCACCACGCGTACTCGGATTGGCCTTGAATTGGGCCGATAATGTCCGGCTTGAAAGATAATGTCCATAATACTTGACTGATTATTGTCTGTGTACAAGTTATGACACAACTCGTTCGCTCGTTTACCATATGTTTACTTTTGTTGTAGTTATTGTATTTGATGGAAACTGTTATTTTCAGTGGAATCTACGGTGGAGCATGTGATTCTGACTGTGGTCTGCTCTCTTGACGAAGATATCAGAGAAGACATGTCTGGATATATGTTGAGGGTAAGATATGCAAACAATTATACATTAGAAAATCGTCCTGAAGGATGTATCGAAGTATTATAGAAATTAATATCGTTAAAGTCACCTTATTACCTTAGGTAAAATTTAAACTAATGAGGCTGACTTTGCATCAAAGACAATTCTTTATTCAGAGGAAAACGGTTAAACCAAGAATAGAATGAAATCACTATATATTTAATCTACAGAATAAGTGGTTTTTCATTGGGAAACCAACCATATTAATACAGATAAAGGGATAGAGTATAAGTGGTCGAGATGCTCTAACCTGTTATAACTATTCGGCCAGGTATGGGGTGCCAACGAATACTTGACCCCGGGCAGCTCGCTGTGCGAGTACGAGTACATCCGCGAGTGCGTGCGGCTGGAGAAGGACGTGGGCCTGGTGCTGCGCGAGCGCGCCGACGCGGCGCTGGCGCGGAGCGAGCGGGACGACGCGAGGCACGCGCACCTCTCGCTCGACGACCTGCTGCCGCTGCACGGCTCCACCACGCTCTCCTTCGACAGCCTGTCCATACTGCTCGGTAACCTTATTTCGAACCTTATTCCTCACTAGCCGCGCCCCGCTGGTGTTCCCCGCGTTGTACCCGTTCCTGCGGGAATTTCGGGATTAATTGTATCTCATGTTTTATTCTGATATATAAGCTATATAAAGAGGCCGCCAGACGGGCTATACTTTTGATGAAATATGTGGCTACAACATTGCCGACTATATCCCGGCAATACAAAAAACATTTTAATGCAGCATATGGCTGGAAAATGTATATCTCGGCAATATTTCTGCAGCAGTATATGGCTCATTATTTTGTCTTTACATGGACTACATACATGGCTA
Source organism: Cyclophora albipunctata (assembly GCA_963082685.1). Lineage (NCBI taxonomy): Eukaryota > Metazoa > Arthropoda > Insecta > Lepidoptera > Geometridae > Cyclophora > Cyclophora albipunctata. The sequence goes on along the minus strand of OY720114.1, from coordinate 11,313,213 downwards.
GTATGGCTACAATGGCTGACGAACTCATACGCGTTGCAGCAGCTTACATTGTTTTAAAAGCAAAGTCGAAACAAAAAAAAACAAAAAAAATGTGGATTCGACCTTATCTCAATAAGCGTGATACGATAGATATTTTAATTCTGGAAATAAAAGCATTAACAGACGATCGCACCGCACCGTGACCTTGGTGCGCTCCGGACCATATTCGATAGTGTGTACATCGGTCCGCCGCACATTATTATTATTATTGACGGTCCGCTCGGTCCGATGGTTCTGTCAAAGGATTTGGTGCGGTTCGCGCGTTGTTCGTTCGTGTGGCCCACGCACCGCACCGTTTAGCGCTTTAGTCGCAATTCTGCCTCCGAGCGAGACACGCGTAACGAAGTTGTAATAAATTATGGTTTCACCATTTCCAGCAATTCAGCAAATAGATCAGAACTCATGCGAAGGTATATACGAAAGTATTCATCGTCTAGTTCCTTTATCAGTCGCATATGACTGTATGAGTCTCTGTATCTTAAATAAAATTTTGCCCATTCTTTCCTTTTTTTCCTTTGCCTTTGGATAGGCGTGCTAGCTACGACGGTTGCCGCAATTAAAGCTATTTTAGCTTCCTTTGACAAGGTTGGAGGCATGTCTGACGCGATCAAGCACGGATAGCACACTGGACCATCTCGTGTGCGGTGCGGTGGTGTGGCGTGTCGAGCGCACCGTACCGGTCCGGCGGTTCGGGCGGACAAGTTCGATCGTCTATTAATGCTTTAAGACTCGACGAACAATTATTTAAAAACTTTACACGAATGTCAAAGAGTGACTTTGATGAAATCAATTATTTTTTCATTTGACCATGTACCAGTCATATTGATCCGTATTTTAATTTATAACCTCAAACTTTAAACACGCACCCGAACCAAACTAAACAGAAACAAACACGAACATAGCTACTCTACTCGAACGAATCGCGGCAAACTTCACGTAGCATGAAAAAGGGACGCACTTATGCCGTATAGCGAGACAACAATAAAAGTGGCTGAGAAATATTGCAGTATTTTCGATTGCGAAGCGATTACTCCGGCAATATAGCTGGGACCCTAAACATTCATCGGCTACACTAAAAATATGTGACAACATATCCCGGCCATACTAAAAATATTGCAGAGTGTTGCATAGTCTAGCCGTAAATGCTGGCTGATGCTGCCAGCCACACTATTGCAGCTATACATTTTCGTGAAAATATGGCCCGTCTAGGAGCCCCTTTACTGTAAAGTTTCATCCAAATCCGTCCAGTAGTTGAACCACAAGTCAAACATTGTAACCATATTGCAGCCTCATTATTTACACCTTCATTCCTCTATTTGTAAATATATTGAGAACTAAATAGTTCTCAATTCCAAAAATATACCATGGATGTGGGACAAAGTAACATAAGATGTAGTCTCGAAGCGGTATTTGGTCAGAAAATAACATCATCGTGTTTTAACTCCGTACAGCGACATCTGTCGGTAGCCTTGACGAAGTAAACTAAGGGTGGATTGCTCAATAGCTCTTAGCGCAGCTTCACTACATATTCAAATCAAAGTTGCTTTCCGCTGTCCATCTGTCCCTATTTATGCTTAGATCTTTAATACTACGCAACAGATTTTGATGCAGTTTTCTTAATAGATACGAGTGATTCAAGAGGAAGATTTATGAGTATAAAAATTCCCGAAATTCCCACGGGAACGGTCACAACGCGGGTAAAACCGCGGGTTGCTGCTAGTGTACGAATAAATTAAGAGTTTTTGTGTGAAATACATTAATTTGACCTTAATTGTATTTAGTATTAAAGCATATTTAAAAAACAAATATTTGTTGCGTTCGTTTTGAATTGTGTATATTTAGCACATTCAAATTCAGTTTCGGACGGACAGAAATTATTTTTGTTCTACAATGGACTCTTAATGGCCACACAAATGAGAATATTCCTTAAGTGCACCTTGTATGTACCGATTTGAGTGTTTAAATATTCTTCAAGATTATTAGAACTCTAATGAGGAAAGTGAAAGTAAACAAAAAAGCAATAAAAATAATTCATGAACTATTTGAGGGAGCGGGAATAGAAGTATGTTATCATACTTTTTAAACTCTCATGATTTGCACTCATTATACTAAATGAAACGGGTCTGTATCGCGTTAGATAATTTAACGTATTTTACTAAAATACGTAACCGACGTTTCGAGCTAATTACACCGCTCGTGGTCACGGGATAACTCGGTATTTTAGTAAAATACGTTAAATTAACCTCACTTCCATACAACCTTTCAACCCCCCTTTCAACCGAGTTTTCGCGATAAAAAGTCGCGTATCCTTTCTCAAGCTCTGGACTAACTGTGTACAAAATTTCATTCAAATCGGTTCAGTAAGATAAAATATCCATGATTTCTACTACTACGCAATATTCCTCTTTTCGCAAAATCCATCTACATTTTCCATTTTGTTCCAGAAACTCTAGAAGGCGAGCTATCTCGAGCCGTGGGCATCATAAGCGGTGAAGGCAGTGTATCACCAAAAGCAGTATTTCAAGCTGTTAAAGCTATATGCGCTTTAGCAGGCGGTGTGGAGACCTTACATCTTACTCATGCGTTGAATGCGTTCGCACAAGCTTGTAATGGACAGGTGTGTATAACATTATTTTTATTTTTAATAGGTCATAAGGTTTAGTTAAGTTAGAACTTTATACTTTGACCTGAAACAGAAAAGCAAATAGCAGTAAAAATTGTACATTAGGCGGCTTTATCGCTAAGACCGATTTCTTCAAAGCAACCTTTTGATGAATACAAAGTATTGCATCCTACTAATATTATAAACTAGCAGCGCCCCGCGGTTTTACCCGCGTTGTGCCCGTTCCCGTGGGAATTGGGATTTTTTTTACATAAAAACCTTCCTCTTGAATCACTCTACCTATTACAAAAAACCGCATCAAAATCCGTTGCGTAATTTTAAAGATTTAAGCATACAGACAGACAAACAGACAGACACGAAAAAGAGACGACTTTATTTTATACTATGTAGTGATGGGAATGTTTGCGTGGATCGATGGATGTACATTATGTTTGTTACTCAATCACGCAAAAACTACAAAACCGATTTGCATGGAACTTAACTGTAATATAGGTTAATAAATCGAAATAACACATGGGATACATTTTATCCCGAAATTCCCAGGGGAACTGGTACAGTGCGAATAAAACCGTAGGGTTGTTTTAGTAATACATAATAGACAGTGTAAAAAACCAGTTACTTATCGCTTTTTTGTTTAATAAAGGTGTAGTAGCTAAGTACTTTATGTGAAATATTTTTCTTTTACTTGAAACTACTTTACTTCGCTTTTATTTTACATTTATCACGGCCCTTTTGCCTTTAGTGGTTTAATAAACATGCTAAATAAACTTTTTTAAACTTACACGATTTGAACACATAGTTTAAACGTACTCACACGGGATTTTTCGTGTTAGAAAGTTAATAAAGCAAGTAATAAGTTACTTTTTATTTCCCGACGTTTCGAGGGGATTGCACCTCTCCTGGTCGCGGGTGAACTCGTGTGAGTACGTTTAAACTATGCTAAATAAAAGCGAAGCGTATCCGTAAACTTAGTTTCAATTCAAAGTTTAAGTGTGTTCGCTTATACTTAAGAAACCGGTATAAATGATTGTTATTGTTTTTTGTTGGTCAGGTGACAAACAGTGTGCCTCAGATCGTGTCGGAGGAGGGCTCGTACTGCGGCGTGTCGCTGGTGGCGGGCGGGCGGCGCGCCGGCGCCGAGCTGTGCGCGGGCCGCCTGCGCGCCGCCGTGCGCGCCGCGCTCGCGACTAACAACCGCCACGCCGCGCGCGACATACGCGTCGCCGACGAGCCCACCGCCACGCCCTCCAGTCAGTACACACTACACTACACTACGCTCGCGACTAACAACCGCCACGCCGCGCGCGACATACGCGTCGCCGACGAGCCCACCGCCACGCCCTCCAGTCAGTACACACTACACTACACTACGCTCGCGACTAACAACCGCCACGCCGCGCGCGACATACGCGTCGCCGACGAGCCCACCGCCACGCCCTCCAGTCAGTACACACTACACTACACTACGCTCGCGACTAACAACCGCCACGCCGCGCGCGACATACGCGTCGCCGACGAGCCCACCGCCACGCCCTCCAGTCAGTACACACTACACTACACTACGCTCGCGACTAACAACCGCCACGCCGCGCGCGACATACGCGTCGCCGACGAGCCCACCGCCACGCCCTCCAGTCAGTACACACTACACTACACTACGCTCGCGACTAACAACCGCCACGCCGCGCGCGACATACGCGTCGCCGACGAGCCCACCGCCACGCCCTCCAGTCAGTACACACTACACTACACTACGCTCGCGACTAACAACCGCCACGCCGCGCGCGACATACGCGTCGCCGACGAGCCCACCGCCACGCCCTCCAGTCAGTACACACTACACTACACTACGCTCGCGACTAACAACCGCCACGCCGCGCGCGACATACGCGTCGCCGACGAGCCCACCGCCACGCCCTCCAGTCAGTACACACTACACTACACTACGCTCGCGACTAACAACCGCCACGCCGCGCGCGACATACGCGTCGCCGACGAGCCCACCGCCACGCCCTCCAGTCAGTACACACTACACTACACTACGCTCGCGACTAACAACCGCCACGCCGCGCGCGACATACGCGTCGCCGACGAGCCCACCGCCACGCCCTCCAGTCAGTACACACTACACTACACTACGCTCGCGACTAACAACCGCCACGCCGCGCGCGACATACGCGTCGCCGACGAGCCCACCGCCACGCCCTCCAGTCAGTACACACTACACTACACTACGCTCGCGACTAACAACCGCCACGCCGCGCGCGACATACGCGTCGCCGACGAGCCCACCGCCACGCCCTCCAGTCAGTACACACTACACTACACTACGCTCGCGACTAACAACCGCCACGCCGCGCGCGACATACGCGTCGCCGACGAGCCCACCGCCACGCCCTCCAGTCAGTACACACTACACTACACTACGCTCGCGACTAACAACCGCCACGCCGCGCGCGACATACGCGTCGCCGACGAGCCCACCGCCACGCCCTCCAGTCAGTACACACTACACTACACTACGCTCGCGACTAACAACCGCCACGCCGCGCGCGACATACGCGTCGCCGACGAGCCCACCGCCACGCCCAGCAGTCAGTACAAATATTCTTCCTCTTCATCGAGTGGATGGTCAACCTGACCAATCCTGGTGTCACAGTTATTGAGTCGCCAAAGGTCTCTGACATGGCTCACGTAACGACTACTATCCGTAGAAAGTAACCAAGACCGACGGTTTAACGTATCATCTTACTTTTCGGGCAATCAGGTGATAGTACAAACATTAAGTACTACACTACCTGTGCCCCAAAGCTTCACCCGCAGCGCCCCCGTTTCCGTAGGAGTTTGACGATTTTTATTACTTCTTATATAAAAACCTTGTCCTGACAGTAAGGAACACATTAAAAAAGAACATCCAATTAGGTGCAGTCGTTCTGAAGTTAAGCACGTACATACATTTCGGCGATTCATTTTTATGTATAAAAATGAAAGTCTTTTACTAATTTTCAAGTTTCAAGATACAGTAGTTTCGGCTGTGCGTTTATATATGAGTCAGTTCGTCAGTCAATCAGTCATCTAGACGTTATCACACACACCCATACAAGCACAACGCAAATGCACTCGCACACGCATACGCCCGCGCCCGCAAACACACACGCACATATAGATAATATTCGTACACCACACGTCCACGAACGCGCGCGCACACACATAGACAAAACATACATTAAATCAAAAAAACCTGCTCTCACTTTTGAAACGTATGAGCGTTTTTATACAAATACAAATACAAATATTTTTATTTCATAAAAATGCCTAATACACATAATGAATATTACAAAAGTGCTTATATAAATAGTAATAATTTGAACTTAGGCTAATAAACAAAACTAGTCCCTACCTTCTAAACTAGTTTCCACTGTATTTTAGAAGGTAGTACTTCATCTGAATACATACTTTATCATAAAGCCTTACATTTGTGGTAGTGGATTATTTACAGCGATTTTTATAGTTGAGATTTTATTTTAATATCAATAACATGTTCTCTGTGTCTTCGTAATTTATGTTTACCAAGTAGTTATATATGGTTAATTTAAATTTAAATTTACTTAAAGAAGGAAGTGCTGGGATAGCTTTAGCAATTTTATTATAAACATATGGACCCAAAAATGTCGAAAATTTCTGATTGTACCTATATTTACATATAGGCACGTGGTAAATTTTATATTTACGTCGTTGAGATATAGGTAACGAAATTGGTACGCTATGTTGGTCTACCAGAATGGACATAATAAAAAGTTTTCTGACCGATAGAACTAATGTCTCAGAGTAAAGATCTATTGTAGAAAATAAAAATGGTCTAAAGGAAATGACTTTAAGTATAGCTCGTTGTGCTCTTTCTAAGTGGATCAAATGTGATTTTGCACATCCTCCCCAGCAGCTGATACAGTAGGTAATAACAGACTCACATAGGGCTCTGTATCTTGCTAATAATTGCCTCTTATCACAGATGTGCCTGAGTGTCTTAAAAATATATATGAGTTTGCGAACTCTAGCCGTAATACTCGAGACATGACTTTTAAAGCTAAGATTATTATCTATATGTACCCCTAAATACTTGATGCATGACGTATCGCATACCATAGGACAATTACAATTATTAGCCTGCATATCACAGTGATGTGCTTTGATGTGTACATTTTTTGGAGAAGGAGTGTTTCTCTTGTCAAAGCAGATATATTTAGTCTTGCTTATATTCAGCGTAAGGAGATTTGTATCTAGCCACTTCATTACAGTGTTTAAGCCTTTATTAGCTAACCTATTAACGTCCTCCCAAGTTTTACCTCTAAAGAATAACACTGTGTCATCAGCATATGCAATTATATTATCATTTTCTAGTTTTAAATTGCACATGTCGTTAATATAAGCGGTAAACAGCGTAGGTCCGAGAACGCTTCCTTGCGGAACTCCAAAGACTACTTGTTCCTCTCGAGTGCTCTGACAATTGTTAAAATGTACCACCTGCTTCATATTTCTTAAGTAGTTCGCAAAAAGCTTTAATTGCTTGCCTCGAATACCTAATTGCTTAAGTTTATTTAAGAGTAAAGGCATAGATACTGTATCGAAGGCTTTTGACAAGTCTAGAAAGATTGCTAAGCACTTCTCATCCCCATCCAGTTGTAGTTATGTAACTAATTAGTTTTTGTATTGCGTTTTTTGTTGAAAGTTTGTTACGGAAACCAAATTGATTATTTGAAATGAGGTGATTTGATTCTAAATACATTTTAAGCCTTTTATTTATAAGTTTTTCTAAGATTTTGGATACAGTAGTCAAAAGTGAAATAGGTCGATAGTTCGAGATATCGTTTTTGTCACCACTCTTAAATATAGGAATTATTTTAGCAGTTTTGAGAGTTTCTGGGAATTCACCCGATTCAAAGCAACTGTTGCAAATTAGGCTAATAGGCAGTGCTAGATTATTTATTCCTTTCTTAAACATTTCTATTGGAATACCATCTAAACCTGTACTCTTACTATTGTTCATCGATCGAATAACGTTTTTTTTACCTCATTTTCATCCGTAGGGAGCAAAACAAATGAGCTAGATTTAGAGTTCAGTGTTGCGGCTATATACATGTATAAACAAAAGTGTGTGGGTGCAGAGGCGACGCCGGCGCACTCGGTGAGCGAGTCGTTCCTCTTCTGCGTGGAGGCGGTGCACGCGCTGCCGGCGGGCTGGGCGCACGACGAGTACGTGTTCGCGGCGCAGGTGTTCCACGGCACCCGCCCGCTCGCCGCCGCGCGCACCTCGCCCTCCGCGCGCATCGAGTGCGGCGGCTTCTACCCCAGGATTATATTTGATACTTGGTGAGTCGACGCTCTCTTTCTTTTTCTTATTGTTGTAGACAAGCCGTATCCCCCGGTTTTATCCGCATTGTACCCGTTCCCGCGGGAATTGCGGGATAAAATGTATCCCATGTGTTATTCTGATGTATAACCTAAATTACTGTAAATTTTCATCCAAATCCGTCCAGTAGTTTTTTCCTGAAAGAGTAACATTCAAATTACATACATCCTTACTATCTTTAGCATTTACAATATTAGTACGATTAGTGGTAGTGTTTGATGATTTTAAAGGTCTGTTATGAGATACGGGCTTGAGTAAGATAATTTTTCATAGCGCTTAAAGAAGAGTTTTAATTTATTTATACTGGTTAGATCAATATTTAATGGTCTCTGCCCACTATACCGTGTCACACCATGATCGTAATAGTAACATATCAGATAAAAAACATGTCATTTGAACAATCATTGACTACCTTTTTAAATATGTATAATGCGTGTAAACTTTTACCTACAGGTTGAATCTAGAAGACCTCTCAATCAACATAATCCCGCGGGAATCCCGACTAGTTCTCACTCTGTACGGGCGCACGCAGCGCACTGATGACAACCAACACAAGGAGGAGAAGGAGGGAGAGGGAGAGAGCGGTGACGTGCAGTACGAGCAGGAAGAGTTGGGGTGGGCCGCGTTACAACTGTTTGATTACGACGGGTGAGTAGTACTGATTTCTTAGGTTTAAGCGAAACCTATCTTAGACTTGAGCGAACCCTATCTTAAGCTTAAGCGAACCCTATCTTAGGTTCAAACGAACACTACTAATTTTAAATTGAAATTACGTATACGGATACATTTCGCTTTTCAGTCTTCTGTGATCACAGTTCCTCTAAAGGGGCCGAAATGTCAGGTAAAAATCTATACTTCTATACTAATATTATAAAGAGGAAAGGTTTGATTTTTTGTTTGTTTGTTTGTTTGTTTGTCTCGAATAGGCTCTGAAACTACTGCACCGAATTAAAAAATTCTTTCACCATTCGAAAGCTACACTATCCCTGAGTGCCATAGGCTATATTTATTCCCGAAATTCAAGGTATGAAAAACATGCCTAAAAAAATTGGTTTTTGGCGTGCGCTACTAAATCTATTGATGATACACAAAAACAATGTTCTACACAATCAAAGTACATATCATTGCAAACAAATAAGTTCGCGAGGGCATATGTCTAACTATTATAGTTAAGACACAATAACTGTTTTAAGTTAAAATTAATTAGTTAAAAAAGGAGTGTAATTTTAAGTTGATGATATTCATATGATGATATGAATCTACATCAAAATAAATGGCTCTACAATCAAGGTTAATTATGTTTCTTTGTGTACCTCTTTAAATTATTAAAATCGGACAGTTAGTTTCAGAGTTATGATGAGAAATATCACTACATAGTATAAAATAAAGTCGTCTCTGTTTCGTGTCTGTTTGTCTGTATGCTTAAATCTTTAAAATTACGCAACGGATTTTGATGCGGTTTTATTGTAATAGGTAGAGTGATTCAAGAGGAAGGTTTTTGTGTAAAAAAATTCCCGAAATTCCCACGGGAGCGGCCACAACGTGGGTAAAACCGCGGGGCGCTGCTTACAAAATAGTAATGCTCGATGGCGGGTCTCTTATGGCTACTTACTGTTTCGTGCGGTCAAAGCGCGCGGGGATATAGGTACCTACCTACGAACTACGAACGACGAAGACGTGCTATGTAGGTATTATCCCGAATTCTTCCTCACATGAAATCTTGATTGTGTATACATATATACTCGCGCGAGACATGTAATATTTTATCCCCAATTTCCCACTTGAAATTTTGATTGTGTATATTCCTGCGGGAGACACGCAATGTTTTATCCCGATTTTCCTACATGAAATCTTGATTACCCGAAGCGAAGCGAGGGCGGGTCGCTATATAAAATAAAGTCGTCTCTGTTTCGTGTCTGTCTGTCTGTTTGTCTGTATGCTTAAATCTTTAAAATTACGCAACGGATTTTGATGCGGTTTTTTGTAATAGATAGAGTGATTCAAGAGGAAGGTTTATATGTAAAAAAATTCCCGAAATTCCCACGGGAACGGGCACAACGCGGGTAAAACCACGGGGCGCTGCTTACAAAATAATAATGCTCGATGGCGGGTCTCTTATGGCCACTTACTGTTTCGTGCGGTCAAAGCGCGCGGGGATATACCTACCTACGAACTACGAACGACGAAGACGTGCTATGTAGGTATTATCCCGAATTCTTCCTCACATGAAATCTTGATTGTGTATACATATATACTCGCGCGAGACATGTAATATTTTATCACCAATTTCCCACTTGAAATTTTGATTGTGTATATTCCTGCGGGAGACACGCAATGTTTTATCCCGATTTTCCTACATGAAATCTTGATTACCCGAAGCGAAGCGAGGGCGGGCCGCTAGTGTTAAATAAAAGCGAATTGTACTAGGTGGGCCAAAAGAAATCACCCTACTAGAAGATGCTCTCATATTTGCAAATGGCCGCCAATGTCAAATCTGTTTTGACATTTTTGGACTAGACAGATGCAGAATACCAGTGAACAAGCCATGGAGCGATATACTCCCCAAGAACGCGGAATAATTGTGTCTATTTTTTTGCGTAACAATTCGTCTGTGGTGTTGGCGCAGCGCGAATTCCGTCGCCGATTCCCCGGCCGTCCGACACCGACTGCGCAAACACTGCGCCGTTTGGCCACCAACCTTGAAGAGTATGGGACCACACGAGACGTTGCCAAGAGTGGCCGGCCCCGGAGCGCCCGTTCTGCCGAGAATATCGCCGCTGTTGCCGAGGATGTCGAGCTGTCACCGGAAACATCACATTTGCACTGGCCCGCAAGATCGCCCGATTTAACCGTTTTAGACTTTTTTTTGTGGGGTTTTTTGAAGTCCCGTGTTTACGTGAACAAGCCCGAGACTCTGGAAGCCCTCAAGGACAACATTCGACACGAGTGCGAGAATCTGTCGCCCGAAGTTCTCGCTGAAGTGATGAAAAATGGCATAAAACGAGCCCGTATGATAATCAATTGTGACTGCATGATATCATCTTCTCGACTTGACCAATACAATTCTAAAGGTTCAAATAAACATAGTCAAAAAACAGAATCGAAGTTTTTCTTTTAGAAAAAAAAAGAGAGCCAAACAACATCGGATGACTTCTTTTGGCCCACCCTGTATTTGTAAACGTGTCAATTCAAAATATGCTTAAAAGATGGGGTTTCTGCCACTTTTCCCTATTTCTCTTCTTTTCCGTTTTGACACGGCATGAAAGAATTGAATGAAAATATACCTATATATTGCGCTCGTACCGTAGTTTGAGCAGCCAACCGAATGATAAGCTTTTAGATCACGTAAGATCTCAGAAGATCTTCGTTCTGGTCAGAGAAACATCCTCGGTGCCAAACGATGAATTTATCCTAATATACTTCGAAGCGAGTAGTTTTACGATGTAAACGATGTAGCGCTCATGGCTTCGTTGACTAAGCGACTAGTTCATTGCGATTGTTAAGCAACGTGCAACTCGACCCCTACTTGGATGGGTGGCCGATACTGGCTTTTCTAACAGAGCGTTACCGTGCTTCGGAGGGCACGTTAAATTGTCGGTCCCGGGTGTTATAATCGTTAGACCATCTCGGAGGCCTTTAGGCGCTCTAAAAAAAACTCCGGCACCAGGGTTGGCCACTACAGAGCATAGAAGCACCGCGCTCTCCTACTAGAGACGCCATTAACAACAATACCCGTGCGGCGAAGATGCGCTGACCTCAACTTCAGGCGCAAGCCGCCGTCAGTCTCTGCTAGCACGTTGTGGAGTGAATATTATCAAAAAAGCGGTAGAAATGCCTCATTGTGCAGTGATTTGGTGTCATAATCAAAGTAAAAACGTAAATAAACAAAATTCTGGCGTATCGTATCATAAGTAAGTTATAAAATGCAACTTTTAGCTGTTTAAAAAATGCAATCGAGGTTATTTTGAAACACAAAACCTCAACGTAACCATGGTAACCAGTAAATTAAAATGCGCTAGTGAGGTGACGCATTGGTTGGCGTAATGTCGATAATGCGTGTCAATCGTATCCTTGACTGAATCGATATTGTAGAATTGATATTTTTTACTTATATTGAACCCAGACTAGAGATTTATGTTTTGTAGCTAACTAGTAAGTAATATTAAAATAATACAAACTATTATTTAAGGTTTCCTAATGATCCTTACTATTGATTGAATAAAAGTTTGACCACTAAATTGATTCTTATTATTTTCACGCCTAGCATATCTATGTATTACATGTATTATCATTATCATATAATAAAAAACTAAAATTCCCTAATCCTAAAATTTTAATAGTCATTATTCCGATTTTGCTGATAAAAAAATATCGATAAAAACATCGACTCATATCGACATACCCATCTCTACATACAATACAGATACGTCAACTTTGAAGTAAAGCGTGTCATGATGTGAGTGAGCGGTAACGCTTTCCGACACGCTAAGTTTGTATGAAAAGTTTTAAGAAAGGCGTCTCTAGTAGGAGAGCGCGGAGCTTCTATGCTCTGTGTTGGCCACTAACCCACTCGAACTTACTTACGATGGAAACTTGTATAAGAATATAGATATCTTTGGGCCATATTAATAAACGCGTATTGAGAACAGTTTAGCTATCAAATGGTTGTCATTTTCTGACATACGCAATCTTCCGAAGAGCAGTATAAAAGTGTTTATCTACACTAATGTTGTAACATTCTACTTATGTTTCCAATACTTGACTTATAATTACTACTGTTATAGCGCAGACAACTAAAACACTCAATTTAAGCAATTGCACATGATGTTATAATATCATTATAATATCACATTATAACATCATTATAACGCGACCAATTAACCTGGCGAGCCTTATGTCAAAATCCTCATACTAGTTGCATAAAATTTTGATATAAGGCTGGCTTTTGAAAACAGTTGGGTTATACGTGAAAACTTCGTCGAAACTACATACACAAAACTCTTTGGTAAGATCTCGCTCGCTCCTGATTGGCCCTACGCGCAGCTGCGCTCTCATTGGTTAGATTTTAATGGCGGCAAGTTCACTGTGACAATACACGTACCTACGCGTGAATTTAATGTTTCGCAATGTGTTTTGTTTTTAAAATTTTGTTTGAATAATTGCATTAAATAGTGAAGATAAAGTAGTGTATGCAACTGCATATAACACGGGTATTAAAACACTCGTTACTATTATGAAACTCGCTGCGCTCGTTTCATAAACTCACACTCGTGTTTTAATACCCTTCTTTATATGACGTTGCATAAACTACTATTTAGTTACACGGCGTTTATTAATAAGGCGGTTAGTGTAACGTACGCGCGTGCCCGCAGCATGCTGGCGCACGGGCAGTACATCGTGGCGGTGTGGCCCGCCGCGTGCGAGCGCCGCACGGGGCCCGCGCCGCCGCCCGCGCACCGCCCGCCCGCCGCCGCGCCGCTCATCAACATCGGTAACGCACACCTACACTTATTACATATTATTATACATTTTTATTTATGCTCTTCTTCTTGAGTCGAGATTTTTATTTTAAATTAAATATGTTCAGACCAAAATTTGGCCAGATCTATTCCACTGTTATTTGCCTTCCAAAGATCCTCCACAGTGCAGAATACGGGCCTATTGCTACACGGTAGCAAGTGACACATTATTTGGACAGAACCACACTCGCAGCTATCGTTACCCGGGAAACCCCACCTAAAACAGCTTTAACTGCTGTTATGACAATCACATCACATCACACATTATGTCATATTACTTACGTCACACTGACACTACTATACCACACCATATGTCACTACACTTTCACACCATATTGTCACTGCTCAAAATGAGAACACACTATCATTAATTTAGAGTTGTAGTATAGTTAGTATACCGCGCCCCGCCCTACCCTGCAGAGATCCCCGCGTACACGCACGCGGGCGTGCGCTGGTGCGAGGAGGGCGCGCGCGGGGCCGTGTCGCGCGGCGCGCTGCCCTTCGACAGCCTGGACGGGCACACGCAGGCGCAGCTGCTGCACCTCATAGAGCAGGGCGCGTATCAGAGGACGCCCACCGAGTGCCGGGAGGTACCACTCATTATCATCACTTATATCGTCTCACTTTTGGGCAAAACTGCCCTCAAACATCGTTTATATGACTGTGTATTTTTTTTTGTATGGATGTTTGTATTTTTTTAATTAAGGATAGCTTCTTTTTTAATCTTAAAAACACGAAACTTAAGTCTCTTTCGATTTAAGTAAGTTTTTTAATCGTCATGCTAAATGCTTTGAAAAATCGGCAGAGCATGCAGAAGATTGCGCAACTAATATTATACAAGAAGATTGTAAATCTAATATTTGAAGTGAAGCAAACTGCTAGTTACTAATATTTTTGTCCATTCCAACACATGATAACATTATATTGGAGCACCTTGTTATACTGGTAGATAATGTGGGAGAAGCGTCAGTACCTGGTGCAGCTGGCGGGCGCGCTGCCGCTCGTGCTGCTGGCGGCCACGAGCTGGAGCGGCGAGGCGCGCGCGCAGCTGCTCGCGCTCGTCGACTTGTGGGAGAAGCCTTCGCCGCTCAACGCTATGCATTTGTTGTTGCCTTGGTGAGAATGTTATCCTATTATACTTAATGAAACGGGTCTATATCGCGTTAGATTATATTTTTATAACGTATTTTATTAAAATACTTACCCGACGTTTCGAGCGAATAACACCGCTCGTGGTCACGGGATGATTGAGTGCAAATCGAGTGAGTTTAAAAAAAATGTTACCCTATCCTACTAATATAAATACGAAAGTTTTTGAGGATGTACGTATGCATGTTTGTTACTCGTTCACGAAAGACTATTGGAAGGAATTGAATGAAACTTTACAGTAATACAGGTTATACATTAGAATAATGAGACACATTTTATCCCGAAATTACCGCGGGGCGCAGCTAGTCTTTTATACTATGCTAGCGAGCCGCTCTCGCTACGCTGCGGTTAATTTAGATTGCGTAATGTTCTTCGGTGAATAATGGTCCAAATTCACCGTTGCTATCTCGAACCACGGTCAACTGAACTGATTGAGTTCAGTTGTAACCCTGGAAAGGTAGCAATTTCGGGAAAAAACACATTTTAACTTACCTCTTCAGTTATTGGGCTTAAGCTTTTTGCTAGAATTTTTGAATAACCACAGCACCATTATTATATCCCACCTTTATTTTGTTTTCGTTAATATATACTAATTATTTGAAACTAGTCGTTAAAGTCGAAGGTATTTTTGATCGAATAAATATATCCCGGACAAATTCACAGACGGTTATTTTGACCCAAACTAAGCGCTAAGCTTGTATTACGGAATCTAAGTAACTAAATGAACATATTAACTTCTTTTCTCCAGTTTCCCCGACGCCAAAGTGCGCGAGATGGCGACGAATCTCATAGACGAACTGTCAGACGACGAGCTGATTCAGGTGTTGCCCCAGCTGACGCAAGCGTTGCGACATGAGACCTATGAAGTCAGTCCGCTGGCCGGTAAGTGACATGGGTTTAGGACATAGAATATTTGGACTGTAATTTATGCTACAGGGCAATTTTGTAGTGAATATATGCACATTAATTTATTCACAGTTACTGGTGTTGGACCTAAACGTTAATTAAATCTTTACTAATATTATACAGAGGTAAAATTTGTAAGTTTGTTTGTTTGTATGTTCGAGCTAATCTCGGGAATTACAAGTCCGATTTGGATGAAATAAAATAAAATACCAACTGAATTAGTTAGAGGATAGTAGTCAAAGTATAAGCCTGTAATGTCCCACTGCTAGGCAAAGGCCTCTCATCTCACTGAAGATATCAGTACAGTGAGGAGGATTACGCTTGCGTAATGCGGGTTAGTGATCGCAAACCCGAGCCATGTTTGAAAAGTAGGAAACATGTTTTCGCTCGACCCGGGAATGGAACCCGGCACCTCAGTCTTGGCAGGCTAGCACATGCCACTCGACCACTGAGGCGAAAAAACCACGATTTTATGTAAATTATTCTATTTCAGCCTTATTACTTTCCCGCGCGTTGAAAGCGCCGGCCGTCGCTCACAAGCTGTTTTGGTTGCTCGTGCATTCACTTCCTAATGTACCACAGGTGAGTTTCATTGTTTCTTCAATCTGTTTTATATTGTGGGTTATTAGGAATTCTAAACACTCAAAATAGTATATCAGATAAAAATATTCTTCTAAACTTAAGAGCTGGGCTCTTGTCGATGGAGTTCTTTCCACTTTCCTCTGTCATCTGCCATCCTCTTCAGTTGTTCGTACGACACGACTTTTGCTCTTTCCTTCAGTTGGTCTGCATATGCCCTTCTTGGCCTTCCTCTTCCTCTCTTTGCCTCTATGTGTCCTTCTGTTATAGTTTTTATAAATTCGTCGTGTCGTAAAAGATGTCCAAACATCTTTCCTCTCCTGATTTCTATCGTCTTTAGTATTGCTCTCTTTTCCCCTATTAGATTCAACACTTCCTCGTTGCTTTTCTTTTCCGTCCAGCTTATTCTTTCCATTCGCCTCCAGCACCACATTTCAAACGCCTCTAGCCTTTCCCTATCCCTTTGGATCATGGTCCATGTTTCGCTGCCGTAAAGAGCTATACTCCATATAAATGTTTTTATTAGTTGTTTTTTGATGGATCGGGATATTTTGTTTTTAAACAGATGTTTTTTGGTGTTAAATGCTGCTTTGGCCATGGATATGCGGGTTATGATGTCTGTAGAGCTTCTGGAATCGTTTGTGATGATGCTACCTAAGTATCTGAATTTATTAACTTCTTCGATTTCGTTATTGTTGAGTGTGATTTGATTATTGGTTGAAGGGTTCCGGGTTATTGTCATAGTTTTTGTTTTGTTTATGTTAATTTTTAGTCCTATGTCATTGAATGCCAAATTGATTGCTGTTATTAGTTTTTCTAGTTGTTCTTTTGTTTCTGCTAGGGCTGCGATGTCGTCGGCGAAACGGATGGTGTAGATTTTTTCGCCGTTGACTCTTATACCTCCTTCTCCATACTCTGCTATGGCACTGAGGGCGCTTTCGACGAAGATGTTAAATATTATGGATGAAAGGGGACAACCTTGCCTAACTCCTTGTCTTATTTGAGCATATACTGTTTTATCCCCGGTTTTGATTATAGTAGTTTGTTGTTTGTATAGTTTAAATATTATTCTTCTGTCTCTGTAGTCTAATCCTATCTTTTTCAGGGCTTTCATCATTTTCTTCCAGTTAACTTTGTCAAAAGCCTTTTCTAAGTCGATGAATGCAATGTAGGTGTCAAGTCCAAAGTCTATTCTGCGATTGCTAATGAGACGTAGAGCAAGAATGGCTTCCCGCGTTCCTTTTCCTTTTCTGAACCCATATTGATCTTTACCAATATGTTGTTCGGCTTTGAGATGCATGCGGTTTTGTATTATTTTTATCAGAATTTTTGAGGCGTGACTGATAAGACTGAGAGTTCTATGTTCTTCGCATTTCATGGTATTTAGTTTTTTGGGTAATGGTACAGTTTTGGTGGTTTTAAAATCGTTTGGAATATGGCCTGTTAAATACATTGATTGGGTAAGGGAGAATATTTCATCTAGCATTGGCTTGCATACAGCATATTTTATAAGTTCTATTGGAATGTCATCTTGTCCTGCTGCTTTTCCATTTTGTATGCTCTGTAGTGCTTTATCAAATTCTTCTCTTAATATCGGTGGTCCTAAGTTATCTTCATCAACTTCTTCCTGTTTTTCTATATCTCCTTCTTCTAGACCTTCCCCTTCATATAGTGTTTCTATGTATCTTTTCCATCTTTGTGCTATATCTTTTTCATTGAATAAAATTTTCCCATTTTCATCAAGTATTGCAGAGCTTTTTGTTTTATGTTTTCGATTAAGCCGCTTGATAACGCTGTAAGCTTGATCCATCCTACCTTGTTTTATATATTTTTCTATTAGTTCGCAATCTTGCTTAATGTCTTTTTCTAATTCTTCTCTACATTTTTGTGTAATTTTATTTGTTAGACGTTTGTACTCTTTCTTACTATTTTCATCGTTTTTATTTTTATACTTCCTTCTCTCTATCATTAGTTTCTGTATATCGTTAGATAACCATTTCTTTCGCGGCACGATCTTTGCTTTTTCAATAGTTTCTTCCGCGGTGGTTTTTATTATATTTTTAAAGCTCTCCCATTTTCTGTCTACACTAATGCTACTTAAATTATCTATGTTACTATTCTTATATATCTCTAGTTTATCTCCTAATTTATTGCTATATTGCACACATATATTGCTTTTTTTATCCTTAAGTTTAGTGAGATCCATTTTCTTTGGTTTGTGTATGCGTTTAAGTTTTTTGGGTTGGAAATTATGACAGCTGATTAGTAGGTTGTGGTCGGTATTTAAGTCGGCTCCCGGAAGTGTTTTACAGTTGGTAACATTTTTCTTTTGTTTATTTTTTATCATTATGTAGTCTAATTGATACCTTGCAAGGTCACCTGGCATTTTCCATGTATACAACCTCCTCTTTGGTTGTTTGAATGTTGTGTTTAGAACTATTAAATCATGTTCTTTGCAAAATTGTACTAGTCTATCTCCCCTTGGATTTCTTTTTCCCAACCCAAATTTTCCTACAGTTTCTCCGTTTGCTCCTTCTCCTATCACAGCATTAAAATCTCCCATCACTACCAAGTTATCTTTCTCTTTTACTGCATCTAGTATAGTATCTATGTGATTGTACATTTCTTCAACTTCTTCATCGGTGTGGCTACCAGTAGGCATATAAACCTGTAGGATTACAATGTTTACTGTCTCCGTTTTTATTTTTACTGTAGTTAATCTATCACTGTGGTGTATTGTGTTTTCTATTTGATCTCCCCATTTTTTGTTCAAAACTATTGCTGTTCCGTTTGTACCCTGTTTTTCTCCTGTAAATATTATTCTGTAGTTTCCTATCCAAAAGTCACCGCTTCCTTCCCATCTTACTTCACTCAGCCCAACTATATCGAGATGTAGTCTCTCCATTTCTTCAATCAATTCTTCAATCTTCCCTGGAGGCAACATCGTCCTCACATTCCACGTGCCTATGGTACAGGGTATAAAAATATTAAACAAATAAAATCTATCATTGCATAGTATAAAACAAAGTCGCTTTCCGCTGTCTGTCTGTCCCTATGTAAAATGAAATGATATATTTATTTGCGCAAACATATGTAAATATAAAGGTGATTGATTACAATAAATAGGATAAATATGTTCTACCTGTAAGGCTTGCAAATTATTAAACTATAGGGTACATTCTTAATTTCTTTTGTAAAATAAAGATTTTACTTAACTCTATGGCGTTTCCCCATAATAATAATATAATACCATACTGCAAAACTGATCCCACATATCCATGGTAGGCCTGCAATGCAGCAGCCAGTGAGGACACTTGTCTAACACGACCTAAGGCATAAATAAACCTGTTGAGTTTCTTTGATACCTCATTAATATGCGATGACCAGGATAAGCAATTATCCATTTTTACCCCTAAAAATTTGGTACTGGTAACTTGTTCTACCTCGCTATTATCATATTTAACTGTTATATTTATGGGATCTCGCTGTGCCGTATGGAATTGCATTATCTTAGTTTTGTTTACATTAACTCTTAGGTTGTTATTAGTCATCCAAGAAATTACTTCAGTCATACTTTTGTTTATATCCATCTCAAATTGGGCTTAATTATGATTTATACACTAAACTAAAATAGTTGTATCATCTGCGAAAAGTATGGTTTCGTGGGGTGTTACATCTGGTAGGTCATATTTTTGTGTAAAGTAGAAACAAAATAGGTCCGAGAATACTACCTTGTGGAACACCAAAGGCATTATTCCAATAATCTGATCGATAGTAATTTAAAATGCTATGAGTCAGACTGGATATTTCTGTACACTGAAATCTGTTACTTAGGTAGTCTCGCAACCAATCATGTGCAGTACCTCTAATACCAAGGTCGTATAATTTTTGTAACAAACGCTTATGGTTGACGAAATCAAAAGCTTTACTCATGTCAAAAAATAATGCTGCGACAGGAGTTATCTATGCATTCAGCAACAAACTTAATTAATTTAAAGTTAGCTAATGTGGTTGACCTGTTTTTCCTAAATCCGTTTTGTTCGTTACATATGATGTTAAATTTGTCTAAAAATATGTATGCTTAGATCTTTAAAACTACGCAACAGATATTGACGGATTTTTAAATAGATCCCACGGGAACGGGCACAACGCGGGTAAAATCACGGGGCGCTGCTAGTTATAGATATAAAAAAAAGTGAACCTTACCTAAAACTCTGGAACGGAAAATCGGTTCAGCTACCGATTTTAATGATTTTTGTTTATTTAATTTATCTTCGTCTGGAATAGGATAATAAGTAATAGAAATCCCGAAATTCCAATGGAAGCTGGGGTACTACGCGGGTGAAGCTGAGGGGCAGATTATGTATTGAGAAAATAAATGATATTATAGATATAAAACATGGTACTTGCAGGCGCCTCACCAAGAATTCCTGGGCATATCCCTGGAAGAGTCGAGCGAGTCCGTGGAGTGGGACGCGAGCGCGACGGCGGCGTGGCGCTACTCGCTCATGTTGCGCGCGCTGCTCGCCGTGTGCGGGGACAGTCTCAACAAGACGCTGCTGCGGCAGCAGCTGCTGGTCAAGGTACGGCTGGGGGCGGGCTGCAGTAAAGTATTAGCCAGTAATGTTCCACTGCGGGGTAAAGGCCTCTCATGTCACGATGAATTGTTCTGTTGTGCTAGGCTTTATCGGAGGTGGCGCTGGCGGTGAAGAGCGCGAAGGAGGGCGGACGGGCGCGCGCGCTGGCGGCGGGCGCGGGGCGCCTGGGCGCGCTGCTGCGGGCCGCGCCCGCCGCGCTGCCGCTCGCGCTGCACCGCCTGCTGCACGACGTCGACATCAAGTATGACACTAACACTACACACACACGAAGGAGGGCGGGCGCGCTGCTGCGGGCCGCGCCCGCCGCGCTGCCGCTCGCGCTGCACCGCCTGCTGCACGACGTCGACATCAAGTATGACACTAACACTACACACACACGAAGGAGGGCGGGCGCGCTGCTGCGGGCCGCGCCCGCCGCGCTGCCGCTCGCGCTGCACCGCCTGCTGCACGACGTCGACATCAAGTATGACACTAACACTACACACACACGAAGGAGGGCGGGCGCGCTGCTGCGGGCCGCGCCCGCCGCGCTGCCGCTCGCGCTGCACCGCCTGCTGCACGACGTCGACATCAAGTATGACACTAACACTACACACACACGAAGGAGGGCGGGCGCGCTGCTGCGGGCCGCGCCCGCCGCGCTGCCGCTCGCGCTGCACCGCCTGCTGCACGATGTCGTCATCAAGTATGACACTAACACTACACATTTCAACGCATCGCATTTCAACCGTGTGCAGTTCACACGACTGCAATTGGACTGCACGTTTGGATTGCCGTTCTATTGTAGTCGTGTCAGCTGCATTCAAACTGCTCCTGAACTGCGATTTCCGGTTGGATTGCAGCTGTCTGCCTAGAGCCTTACTGTTATTTAAAAGCATGCTGGTGTTTGCTCGCCATTTGTACACATTATTAACGTATTACGCAGAGTTTTATCGCGTTTTGATTTCCCGACGTTTCCAGTGGCACCACCACCGCAATTGCACCACCCGTGGTCGCGGTGGTGCAATCCACTCAAAACGTCAAATTGATCAAATAGTCGAAACTCGATACAAAAATGAATCTTTTCGGCAATTGCAGTCTGAGTGAAAATAAAAAATAAAATTTATTTTTACAGATCCTGTTTATATTTCTCCTCGAACACTCTTCCTCTCAAGATCAATTTTATTGGAGTTGATAATGCGGTCGTACCGGCTATGTTTAAGGTAAGCTGTGTAGAGAAACTAGATCTTATGTCTAAATTTCAGATAAAATTTTATTACAATTACTCAAAATCTTCATCTTCGCCTTCTTAAATCGACACTTAATTATTTGACGTAATTTTTCATACATTCCATGTCAAAATCAGTTATTGACGTCATTACGTACGGGCGTAAGCTTATTTTATGGAATCTAGACACGCGGCAGCGTGTCAAGCCAAGTTCAAGCAAAGGAATCTAACCAACGAATACTATTTAATGGAATTACATTGTCAGATTGACAGCAAATATGAACTAACTACAGTGCTTAGGTCCAATTAACCTTTTAACATATGTTGTAGGTGGGCGATGATTTACGGCAGGACTCGCTAGTACTGCAAGTGATCAAGGTGATGGATACGTTATGGCTGAAGGCAGGCTTGGATCTGCGGATGGTCACCTTCCAAGCTCTACCCACTAGTAAACAAAGAGGTAATAGTTTTTTTAACTTACGCGATTTGAACACATAGTAAAAGTACTAAAAAGCTTATTTACTTGGAATATTAAATACAGTCATTCAAAAGGAAGGTTTATTTGTATAAAAATCCCAAAATTCTCACGGAAACGGGCACAACGCGGGTAAAACCGCGAGGTGCTGCTAGTATTCTTATAAAGTATTTGTGAATGTATACGTAGTAGTATCAGTGAGTTAGATTTCATAATACAAGCTTAGAGAATTAACCGTGTGTGAATTTGTCCGGGTATATTATATTAAAATATAATAGAAACGTTTGTTGGAGTCAGGCATGATCGAGATCGTGAGCGAGGCGGAGACGCTGCGCGCCATCCAGGCGGAGTGGGGGCTCACGGGCTCGTTCAAGGACAAGCCCATCGCCGAGTGGCTCGCCAAGCACAACCCGTCCGAGCTCGAGTACCAGCGCGCGCGCGACAACTTCACGGGTACGCAAACCCCTCTTATTGGGGACATTTTTTTTTACTCAAAAATAATTTATCCATATGGTTGTGCGTATGAATAGTAGATTTCAATCTAATAATGGCAACGCTTGTGACTTTTAACACCTAGCGCTTTTTAGAAAAATGTGCAGTCATTTCCTAGAAAATAGCAAATATAATGCATATCCCTAATTACCCGGTAAGGGGTGTTATTTGGGACGTGTAAATATGTTGTTGGTTTTTGGCAGATATTAGGTAAATTACTAAAATAAAGTAAGTTGCGACTAATTAGGACAACACCTAATGTACAATTTAAAATCATCACAAAAAATCCTTTCGGATTTTGCACAAAAATTAAGATGAAAACAATTAAGCCCTACGCAAACGGCATCATCAATTTATGCCAATCATAGATAAAAATCACCGTAAGGAAATTGGCTTACAAATGAAAATAGCCGAATCGAAATCGGTTCATCGGTTTGAGGGCTACGATTTCAGAGACGCACATAAACACAGACATTGACGTCAAACCTATAACGCTCCTCTTTTCCTTGGGGGTTAAAAATAAAACTGTTACCTTCATAACAAAGTTTTAAATACTTTTTAGAAAAGTAAATCGCATCATCTCATCGCCACACCCATCAAAGTACGTACCAAGCTGCACGTTGCTTAACACTCGCAATGAGCTAACACCGTTTTGTCAAACCACGCCACGAGTGCTTCTTTTAGACTTACGTTAGATTACGTTCGGTAACCTTGTGCAATCATGATTAAACCGTAGCAAAGTGAGGATATATGTAATATAATATTTAACGAAATATATGTATGTTGCAGCGTCCTGCGCCGGCTACAGTGTCGCCACCTATCTCCTCGGCATCTGCGACCGCCACAACGACAACATCATGCTGAAGACGTCGGGCCACCTGTTCCACATTGACTTCGGCAAGTTCCTGGGGGACGCGCAGATGTTCGGCAACTTCAAGAGGTCAGTTCGTGTTTCATTTGATTGTGTGTTGAATTTGTATGACATTTGACAGAATATAGTTAGAATCTAGAATACCAATATGGGTATTTTTATTTATGTCGAAAACTATCATCTCCATGTGTCATGAGAGATTTATGTGACATTTTCCCAAATCTCATCTGCCCCACCTGTCACCGAGTCTCATCTGTTCCCTTTTCCAATATGGTTCGGGTTAGTGATCCTGATCATCAACCCGCGGAGGCCAACGCGGTGACTACGTCTGATCCTTGTCATGTTCTGATCTTCGGTGAGATGAGAGGCCTTTACCACATGTTCACTCAGAATAGTAGGTTAACATGATATGGGTGCACTATTGCGTATATGGTGTGTGCGTGTGCAGGGACCGCGCGCCGTTCGTGCTGACGGGCGACATGGTGTACGTGATCAACGGCGGCGAGCGGCCCACGCAGCGCTTCCAGCACTTCGTGGAGCTGTGCTGCATGGCCTTCAACGTGGTCCGCGCGCACCACGACCACATCCTCGACCTGTTCGCGCTGGTGCGTACCCGACCACATCCTCCACCTGTTCGCGCTGGTGCGTACCCGACCACATCCTCCACCCACGCAGCGCTTCCAGCACTTCGTGGAGCTGTGCTGCATGGCCTTCAACGTGGTCCGCGCGCACCACGACCACATCCTCGACCTGTTCGCGCTGGTGCGTACCCGACCACATCCTCCACCCACGCAGCGCTTCCAGCACTTCGTGGAGCTGTGCTGCATGGCCTTCAACGTGGTCCGCGCGCACCACGACCACATCCTCGACCTGTTCGCGCTGGTGCGTACCCGACCACATCCTCCACCCACGCAGCGCTTCCAGCACTTCGTGGAGCTGTGCTGCATGGCCTTCAACGTGGTCCGCGCGCACCACGACCACATCCTCGACCTGTTCGCGCTGGTGCGTACCCGACCACATCCTCCACCCACGCAGCGCTTCCAGCACTTCGTGGAGCTGTGCTGCATGGCCTTCAACGTGGTCCGCGCGCACCACGACCACATCCTCGACCTGTTCGCGCTGGTGCGTACCCGACCACATCCTCCACCCACGCAGCGCTTCCAGCACTTCGTGGAGCTGTGCTGCATGGCCTTCAACGTGGTCCGCGCGCACCACGACCACATCCTCGACCTGTTCGCGCTGGTGCGTACCCGACCACATCCTCCACCCACGCAGCGCTTCCAGCACTTCGTGGAGCTGTGCTGCATGGCCTTCAACGTGGTCCGCGCGCACCACGACCACATCCTCGACCTGTTCGCGCTGGTGCGTACCCGACCACATCCTCCACCCACGCAGCGCTTCCAGCACTTCGTGGAGCTGTGCTGCATGGCCTTCAACGTGGTCCGCGCGCACCACGACCACATCCTCGACCTGTTCGCGCTGGTGCGTACCCGACCACATCCTCCACCCACGCAGCGCTTCCAGCACTTCGTGGAGCTGTGCTGCATGGCCTTCAACGTGGTCCGCGCGCACCACGACCACATCCTCGACCTGTTCGCGCTGGTGCGTACCCGACCACATCCTCCACCCACGCAGCGCTTCCAGCACTTCGTGGAGCTGTGCTGCATGGCCTTCAACGTGGTCCGCGCGCACCACGACCACATCCTCGACCTGTTCGCGCTGGTGCGTACCCGACCACATCCTCCACCCACGCAGCGCTTCCAGCACTTCGTGGAGCTGTGCTGCATGGCCTTCAACGTGGTCCGCGCGCACCACGACCACATCCTCGACCTGTTCGCGCTGGTGCGTACCCGACCACATCCTCCACCCACGCAGCGCTTCCAGCACTTCGTGGAGCTGTGCTGCATGGCCTTCAACGTGGTCCGCGCGCACCACGACCACATCCTCGACCTGTTCGCGCTGGTGCGTACCCGACCACATCCTCCACCTGTTCGCGCTGGTGCGTACCCGACCACATCCTCCACCCACGCAGCGCTTCCAGCACTTCGTGGAGCTGTGCTGCATGGCCTTCAACGTGGTCCGCGCGCACCACGACCACATCCTCGACCTGTTCGCGCTGGTGCGTACCCGACCACATCCTCCACCTGTTCGCGCTGGTGCGTACTCGACCACATCCTCGACCTGTTCGCGAAATGCACGTCAAAGACGTGTTCTCTTTTATATCTGCTCTTCACATAGCAACAGAGAGAGAGGGTTTGTTGTTAGAGATAAGAATCCCAAGACATAACGTTAGTGTGTGCGTGTGCTTAAAGTACCCCGTTGCAGATGGCGGGGTCGGGCGTGGCGGGCGTGTCGAGCGCCGCCGTGTCGTACGTGCGCGGCGCGCTGCTGCCCGCCGCCACCAACGCCGAGGCGGCCGCCGCCTTCGCGCGCCTCATACACTCCTCGCTCAAGAGCAAGTCAGTACACGCAATGGTTATGCCAGTATGACGATAGTTTTTAAGTTCATTTCTGACAGCTACTCTGTATAAGGAGTAACTTGTTTAATTTTGAATGTTTGGACAGAAACACCATTTAAAAGCATCTTTGGCGTGGTCGTAAGATACGCCACGGTAGACCGTGACCATGCTAGACCCATGAATAATGTCGAAGAGGGATCAAAATTCTCTCAAGAAAAAACTATCAAACTACAACACAATAAAAACAACTATGTTTTTTTTGTTGTCAAATTGTAGTAATAATTTCAATCCGTACAGATTCACGCCAATCAACTTCTTCCTGCACAACCTGGCGCAGCTGCGCGCGAGCGGCGACCAGAGCAGCAGCACGACCGAACTGCTGTCCTTCATGCCGAGGACGTATACGTGAGTTTACCTTTACGTTCCGAACATGTACAGTCATGTGCAATGAAATGTATACACGGGCAGATTTGAAGAACCTGTGTCCATATTTTTGCCAAAAATGTATACATTATTGTGAGAAACTCGGGTGGTTATATAGTATGAATTGTTAAGTGGCTGTCTGTTTTTGAAATTTTCAGAGTATACATTTATTTGCAAATCTGCCCGTGTATACATTTCATTGCACACGACTGTATCTATACTTAGGTTTTACTATTGTATTTTAATGTAGTATTTTTTCAAACTTTCTTGATTTGTACACGTTATTAACGTATCACTTCGGTCTTATAGTAATATCAATAAATGATTTATTTCTTACTATGAAGTTTAACCACATTACACTCGTCCCTTGTAACTATTTTTGTATTAGATACCTACATTCAATAGGAAGGTTATTGACTAATGGTTTTTATTACGAAATTCCCAAGCGAACGGGTATAAACGCGCGGTAAGTTTCATAATATAAAACCATTTTTCAAACCCGACTGCAAGAGTGCCTTTTTTCTAGAACTATGCTATGTTTTTACCAATCAACATTCGTAGCACGGGGTAACTCTGGTAGAAAAGCATTATTAGTTCCAGGAGCTTAGTGCATTTTAACAAAAAATCTCCAAAGGTCCCTGTAAAGGGGCCGAAACGTCAGATACAAATGTAAAATAAAAGCGAATTGTATCCGTGAACTTAGTTTCAATTCAGTAGTGTTCGTTTAAACTTAAGAAATTCTCCATGCTTATAATAATATAAATTGATTTTGTTTCCAGCATGGCCCAAGAAGGCCGGCTAGTCAGCGTAGAGTGTCTCGGCTACGAGAAACGCTACGACCCCGAGAAGCACTACGTGTACGCGCTACGAATATACCGACAGGGACAGACTACGCCGTTCGTACTGTACCGCTCGTACAAACACTTCACTGAGCTGTACCAGAAGATATGTCTGCACTTCCCACTGGCTAAAGTGCATAGGTAAGTGTTTTTATATTTAATAACATTATTAAGATGATGAGTGAGAGTTTGTCCTATATATCTTCAGTGAGTGTTTAGAGTTGAGAGGCATTACAGACTAATCCTTTTTTTTATTACGGTGAAAAATATTTTATATGTTTTTCTATTTAATATCCTCGTTTAAAGAGAGTAAGCATATAGTAATCTGTGTAACGAGATATTTTATATCCGTGTCTATCTAAAATAGTAACTAAAAGCCGATGGACTATGATACTTTGATGGATTGAGCCGTTTTGTAAGATAATACTAATATAGCGATTAAAAATGTTCCAATTTATGGATTATCTACCGATCAATATTATGATTTAAATTAAAGGATAGTTTACATACACATGCCCACAAAAGAGCAGTTACTTTCGAGTGGTGTGTTTCAGTACAATGCAAAATTGCCAAATTGCCATTTTCCGTTCGACAGTAGGTGTCACGTCCATGGAAAAATGTAAGTGTACTAGCTACAAACATGTGTATTATGTGTATAACCTTTACATTCTTTATCGTTCATAAAGAGTTTGAAATATATCAATTATAAGGATAGTGCCTCAATGGATTATGATTCCGAAATAAGTTATCTGGCACGTACGATAAACACGAATTTATCAATAAATTATTGATTTAATCTTTATTTTTATTATTTCTTACAAAATATCAAATGTTTTATGATACAACAATTATAATTACTTTCACATATTTACTTTAGCCCATGAAAATACTTTTGTACATTTGTGCTTGCAAAAAAAAATATAGAAGTTTCAACAAGATAAGGTTCTAATTCTAAGTATGCTTAATATGTTCATCAGTAAACTGTGCATAATGAATTCACCCGGAATACAGCGAACTTTTTAGATACTGAATTTAAACTTTTGTGATAATCCTAATTCATCTTCATAGTCCATAAACTTTTGACAAATAGTTTTCACTGGGATGTTTAGAAGTGAATGTGTCACTGTGCTAAAACCAACCCCTCCTCTTATCTCTCGTAGTGACTTTATTTGAATCAAGCTTCACTATTGTCCACGTCGTCAACGTAACCGTACTTTAAATCCATAACCGTTGTTTTGCTAGTTTTGTTCATAACACTTACATTAGTCGGTCTACTTATTTGTTGCTTGTGTTGCATGATCATATCCCAGCTACCTTCATCTATAGGTTTACTGAAACTGATGTTTCCAGATTTGGTGATCGTTTCGTCTTTATTTTCATCCTTTTTTCTGTCACTGTTTCTACCTATATGATCACTAGTTAGATTGATCTTTTCGCCCTTCCTATGATTAATTAGATCAAAAGTATCACTGCCTCGTTCGCTTATTGCATTTTTTTTGTTACTATTTTCTCCCCTACTACTATTATTTTCATTCTTTCTCAGTATGGGTGGATCTTCACTATAAGGTGGTGGGCCGCTTGTCTTGCTAACTGAACTATCTAGAGTGTTCGTTGAGTAAGGTCCTTGGGCTAGTGGATTTAGTTTAGGTGGCGGCGGTGCTTCCGCTTTAGTCTTTTTGTTCTTACTAGATTTAGCATTATCCTGTTTAGCCAATTTAGTATTCCTATCTCTTTCCCTCCTCAACTTAACCTGCTCAATAGCCGCTCGTTTATCCCTCTCTTTCTGCTCAGCTAGACGTTGTTTCTCCAACTTTTTCGCTTCTTTTTCAGCTTTCTTTGCTTCCTTCTCAAGGTTGGTGTCTTTTTCTACTACATTATTTTCTTTGACTGCTTTCTTCTTGGATTCTCTTTCTGGTTTCTTCGGTTTTACGTTGTTATTGCTTATATTGCTGAGGGGTCTATGTTCAGCGCCTCTAGGGTCTGTTGAAATCTCTGGGGCACTGGTTCTTACAGCGGGTACTGGTGGGTTGGGTTTTGTCAGATCACTAGTGCTTTTGTGCGGTGGTATATGTGGTATCGCATCTTCCACTGATCTGTTGTGTGGCTGGTATCTGGTACCTGAGAATGAGGAATAGTAATCAGTTAATTATAAACCCTATCCATATTGAGTCTATAATAGGATTAAATTCATCAATAAGTTTCAATTATTTTTCACAGCTACAATCTTTTTTTTTTATTTCAAAGACAGACACTATCAAACAAGTCTTAACAAAATATAATTGTATTCTAAAACTGCTTACCGAAGAAGTCATCTGCACTAGTCTTGTAAGCGCCGTTCACGCTGATGTCCGGTGAGAATTCATAATATTTACTAGAACTCTTTTTCCCGCTCAGAATATTCAATGAAGCTCTAAAACTTCTGAACATTTTCAGCTTCTGTAATTAAAACAAACATTTCACTTACTTTAATATTAAGTCACAAACCGCTTGCGGTCAAACCAATCCTTAAGAGAGGTCCTTGAGCAGTTTTTAACATTTAAAGTATGAAAATTTATGTAAATTAGTTAAGTATCCATTTCATTGATATCTCTGAGTACGGCATTAAGCTGATTGTACAGTAGTGCATTTTATTGGTTTTCAAGTATTCTTAGTAGAGTGTCGATAACTATAAATAGCGATGTCATTTTAAATGGTTTTTTTATTGTACATTTTAATTGAATATGACATTACTTAAATTATTGTGTTATACAAGAATAAATTAGTATCCAAATTAAAGCTGTCATAGTTTTCACTTTACAGTTATAATTATAAATTAAGTTTACCCAAACTCAAGTCATTGGGGATAGAAATATTAACTCGGACTTAACAAGGTAAAGTCAACGTCCGCCTATGTTTGACGCACCACAATATATTGTAGTTTTTAACAAAAATATAAGAACTAAACGCTTACCTTGTAACTAACACAGCCACTGAAAATCACTACTTCAGCTATAACTATTGAACTAAAATGAGTACTTAAAAAAATATTATTTATTTGACAACAACAATGTGTGTTTCCCTGGGCGTTCCCTCCGGCGTTTGAATCTGTACTCATTGGCGCTGATAAGATATGCATACAGATACCAGGCATTATGTAGGTCCTTGTAATTACAATAATCTTATCGTTTGGAAAATAATTTTGTAAATAATCAACAATCATTAGAGGTTGTTTAGAAATTAATAGATGAATAGAGAAATAATTTACATAATGAAATGTTATTTTAATTTTGATTATGCTAAAAAGCTTTATTATTTGTTCATTCATTCAAATATCAAACTAGTCATATATCTACAAACATAACCTCGATGTATGTCTTTTTGTACCTGTGTCTGAATCTTTCAGGTTCAATTAGACCCACTTCCCTGTTTCCGATAGTTTGGAAAATAAAATAATTAATTGGTTAGAATCTTTTCTCTTTATACATCAATTATTTTTAACACCTTATAAAATGCGTTTTAAAAGGTAGATCATTCAGCCAATGAGTTTTATTTTTTGCTTATCTGTCAGATAGAAGTTATAAAAATATGTTTTATCATTTATCATCGTCTATTAGTCAGTGTGTTGAGTACACTGACTCATATTCATGAAATTATACTCCACTTGTATATGAAAAATGTATTTTATTGAGTCATGTCATCTGCTATGTGGTGATTCTAATGAATATCTTATATGTAGTATGCATATAAGATTTGGATCTAGTTCTATTATGAAGTATAAGCGTATAATGTACCACTTCTGGACTAAGGTCTCTCATCTGTTACACACACAATGTTAATAAACCTTAACCTTATAAAAAAGTATGGTTAACGTTTTTTTCTCATTTCCCAGTCTCCCCTCCGGCCTGCACGTGGGCAGATCGAACATCCGTCAAGTGGCCGAGCGGCGGTTCGGCGACGTGCAGGCGTTCCTCACGTCTCTGTTCAGCCTGGCGGACGAGATCGCGCACTCCGACCTCGTGTACACCTTCTTCCATCCCCTACTGCGAGACCAGCAGGACGTTGAACCGCAGCGCACTAGGGGAGGTAATATAAGGCTAACATGCAAGTGAAGACAATGTTCCCGCGGGAATTTCGGAATTAAATGTATCCCATGTGTTATTCTGATGAGATTACTGTAAAATTTAATCCAAATCCGTTCAGTAGTTTTTGCGTGAAAGAGTAACAATACATACTTACATACCTACATTACATAAATACATCCTGACAATTTCGCATTAATAATATTAGTAGGTTTCCGTAAAAGAGTATAACAGGGCTAATGTGCCTTCCAAGACAAAAGTTGTGGCGTCGTATTCTCTAAAGATTGCACTACCCATGGTCGCGGGCGAACTTACTACGTAATCAATACCTACATGTGTGTTCCCCAATCTGTTGTTCTAGGTGAATCGGCGGAGTCTGAAAACAGTGGTTCGGGTTCTCTGAAGCTGTCGGTCCAGTACGCGAGCGGCGTGCTCTCCGTGCTGATCCTGCACGCGCAGTCGCTGGCGTTGACGCCGCAGGGGTTGCCGCCCAACCCTTACGTTAAGGTATAAAATCTTTTAGTTTTGTTATACATAACTAGCAGCGCCCCGCGGCTTTGCCCGCGTTGAGCCCGTTCCCGTAGGAATTTTCAAAAATCCTTTCTAAGTGTGCACTTACGTCTCTTGAAGAACCTTCCTGCCAAATTTCGTGTTTCTAAGTGTAGCGGTTGAGGCTGTGCGTTGATTATCAGTCAGTCAGGACTTTGAATTATATATATATATATATATAGATATATAGATAGTTATAGTCAGTCTTCTATGACCAAGGTTCCTGTAAAGGGCCGAAACGTCAGATAAAAATGTAAAATAAAGGCGAAGTGTATACGTAAACGTAGATTCAATAAAAAAAAAAGACATAGTCATTTTGCGATTTGAACACATAACCCGTCAAACGGCTTCCCTCTAGTATTTTTAATAAAATAATTGATAAATAGAAATTTAGTTGTTCTTCTTGAAGTTAAATGCCTTTTTCCAACAATGGCAATAAGTAACCTGAAATGATTTGTATGTCATTTTGCTGACAAAACTCAGCATCATTTATTTCAGTCTCTCAGCCGCTTTCTACGGATAGTAGTCGTTACATGAGCCATGTCTGTCAGAGGCCTTTGGCGGCTCACAACTCTGACACCTGGTTTGGTCAGGTTGACCATCCACTCGATGAAGAAGAAGAAGCCGCTTTTTGTGTAGAGTCCTTGTGTCTCACTTAACTTATCAGCAAGTACATGTTTCTTTACCTTGTTGTATATTTTCAGGTATACTTGGTACCAGACCCAACGAAAGAAACGAAGCGCAAGACCCGCGTACTCAAACGGAACTCCCATCCTTCGTTCATGGAAATGCTTGAATACCGTCTACCCATCGAAGTAGTACAAACGCGAAGTCTTCAAGCCACCGTATGGAACTATGACTCTTTACAAGAAAACCAGTTCCTAGGCGGGGTGGTTATTCCGTTGAATACGTTGCCGTTGAGAGAAGAAACCGTTGCGTGGTACCCATTAGAATACATACCCCGGTAGCTATTGCTTTCCCGCTCTGCTATATGGAGCTCGGACGCGATTTTTGAACAATTTCTGTGGTAAGCGTTTTTGATTTGAGATAGCAGTTGTAAAAAAACGTGTTTGTGGTGTTTTGTTTATTAATTCGACTATATGTAATATGTATCGAATGAACTGAGGTACTGCATAGCTAGAGCAAAATTGTGTCTGAACATTATGTAGTTGAATTCAAGTTGTCATTTTTGTATAGTTCTGTGTGACTATTGTTTGTTCATGTCTGTATATTAGAATTTTATACATCAAATTACCTAATTACTAATAACTTGACTCTGAGACGGTGCGTCTCATTATTTCTGAAATATAATTTTCTAGTTTATATATTTTTTTTAAACTGCAGCAATAGAGTATGTTATCTCTAGAGATATCTCTAGAGTATGTTAAAGTGAGTTATCTCGCTATCTCAACTCGTAAATGCTTAAAGTAATAGTGGTAAAATATTAGACAAATAAAGTACTTTTGCATAAATCTGATAGTTTTAAAAATACTTTTATCAACTTTGTATCGCCAAGTCCTACTAACCTCTTTTTTCAAACCTACTTTTTGATAAAATATATTTTTTAAAAGTACTTCTTATAATATCGGTCTAATATTAACCCAATATTTGTGATAATATCAATTTTTACAGCTATATATGAATATTCGAATTGTGTACCTTATTTAATTCGGAATAGAGTTCTGATTCGAACACCACTATGTTTGTGTAATCCAGCCTTTAGTACACTTGTCTGCCAATTTGGACCAATAAGCGATGTTTCGTGGAAATGCAGCAATCTGATTGGTGGCAGCTTCCAACGCCACTTTGAAAATGTCCTTAGGGTCAATTATATACTGTTTTACCTGCTTATCTGCAATTGCTGCTAAAAATGAAGATTATTTCAGTCTGATCTTTTTCTTCATCGTGTCGATAGCACAAGAATAATATGTATTACGCCGCTCTAACTTTGAAATTTCTCTATTTAAGTAATAGATTGCAAATGAACATACATAATACATGATTATGGGCATTATAATATACACCAATTTTTAGACTGGCCAATACTAAGCGATCTAACCGTAGTTTTATAATGAATTACATTGCATTGTATTTTTTCTTATGAAAGTTAAAATTCAAACCATCATGATTGATAGGGTTCAGTGATGGGGTAGGAGTCGAATAAAATCACTAAACCTTTTTCCTCTTTAGAAGTAATCGACTAGGGCTGAAAAATCGACCTTGTTAGTTCATCACTCTCGTTAGAGGAGAGAGTGTATTTTGTACGTATCACTTAGTAGTAAAATTTTAGATACATTTTTGTACTATAGCGAATATTATAGATTTAAAAAGTATAATGAAGTGATTATTATTATTTTTGTTTATTTTAGTTTTTTTTTTAATTTGTCGCAATTGTTAGGGGCTGCAATTATCTCATTTCTTAAAATTATAGTATTTATGTTAATATGAATGATTTAAATATTATTTTATTATATGTATATGTTTCATATCGAATGCTTTAAATTGATATCTGCCAAGTGAATGTTGCTACAATTATCGCTTTACATATCAAGAAAAAAACAAAAAAAAATACATTAGTTACGTGACTTAATAATTGGCTTATAATGTACACATTCCATTTAAATCGGCTATTTTTATATTCATTTACTAGATATGTATACAAATATTAGTAAATTACGTTAGTGGTGCTTAATTTATCTGTTTAATTTGTAAAAAAGTTTGAGGGTTGAACACCAGCATTGAGTTATAAGCCAAGTAAGATATCCTTACGTAATATATGTTTCATTAAAGCAATGTTTCAAGTTGCTTTAGAACTGTCAACATTTATATAGGATTTCGTTTACTTCCAACTACTGAGAGTTGTGGAAACTGAAATACGCCCTAAGGCTAAGTTCATATGACCGCGCGGTACTAGATCGCAGTATGTCATCTACATGAACGCGTCGCGATGCGACCCTAGCGCTAGATCTGGAGGCGCCACGCCAGTAGCGATCTGTTCAGTTGATCCGCGCGAGATGAAACGGACAGACGCATATATTCCAGAACAAATGACCAGCGAAGACGACATCGTAAGCAATGTCGATGCCAGACTGCCGCGCGTACGTATGCCGTCATGTGAACGCCTCCTACCGCGTGACGACGCGCGGTCATCTGAACTTAGCCTAAACCTTTTCTAATTCGTTACCCCTTAGCTTTTTGGCTTTATATCGATGTATTAGAGATCTGAATGACATGTATTGTATTGATAATTGGTGTCGATTTTAAACTATTGTTTTAATTTATTAATTTTTAGTCGTCAATATGGAGGGCCGTTAATATTAATCGTGTTTTAAGTATTTTTCTCATTTTATATTTTTGTAAAAGACATAGTTGTTTGTGGGTAGATTTTTCAACCGTCAGATTTAGTTCATTCTTTGAATAATTATAATGTTGAAATATTGTATGAATTATCTGTCTGATACGCTTTATCTGGCGATTTACTTATCTCTTTTAAGTGGACAATATAACAGAAATTGGCACCAATAACCCTAACCTACCGAATAGATCGTTCCCATTTAGTAGCTAGCTACAAGATGGGAAAACACTTTTCTCATTTCGTAGCTAGCTACCAAATCTGGCTACGAAATGGGCCTAAACTGAGAGGTCGTGTCTGTGTGTATCCCCAAATATTCTAAAAACTTATATCGTTGTCTGAAACATAATTTCAAATAAAATGATTTATGATTAGGTTTAATATTTATTGTATTGTGTGGTAAATGCATCAGTGATTTGTTTAGTTTGTAGTCGCGCAATGTAATGAAATATGGGGCTTATTACTCTATCTATAGGGGTCAATTTAGTGGACGAAAAAATGCGATATGAAAACATATACTGCAAACTTATGTGAAAACCTAGTAATGTGATTGTTTTGTATCTACCAAATGTGTTATTTCCACAAATGATCGCAGTAGTTCCCATGATAATATAGATAGTGTAAAACGCCCTTATATTAATAATAATGGACTTATTATATTCAGGCTTCCAGGAGCTTCGCTCAAATAAATAATGGAGCTTATATAACTTGTATATATATCTAAGTATTTCTACTTTATACTACTGTAACGCCCAGCGGCCTAACGTATACATAATAATTTTGTTGTCCTGTATACATATTGTAATAAATAAAACACTCAATATGGTTTACTTTTATTTCTTGTCAAATCACAACGTTTTCGTCTGGAGCTGTTTTTATTAAGTAATTATTCGAATCGTATTTTCTTTTCTTGAGCCCTTTTTCGCCTAAATAGTAAGGTATGCTCGGACCAGTGGGCAGGTAAAAGATTCCTTTTTTATTAAAATCTGTGTTTGGTCCTAGTACGTTTGTTGTCACGTTGCCATGGTAACAGTTGCCGACTCGCGCGTCGGCGACTGAATCGCACTTGACCGCGAGGAATTTGTCCGGGTGTCTGAATGAAATGCCCCAGTATGCAGCCGCTCTCACGTGACTGCACAGTTGGAAACAAGGTAGGATGAAGCTGGAAATCATAGCCGGTTGGTATTCACCTGCAAAAAAATATGTGAATGAAGTAAAATAATGGAAATAAAATGCGTATTATAGCATTTTAAATTAACGTGATATTATTATGTTGCCAGTGATGTTTTGTGCAGGAGACTATCAGTAATCTTTAAAAGTTAAAACTATACTTAGAAACAGATGTATCAAATTATCCGTACTAACAGTATGTTTATTCAGATAAATACTTCAATGGTTTAATTCTATATCTAGGTATGTATGGCTATTTGTGAATCATGAATGAATGAATGGTCACCTCATAAAATTTGTGAATACGCTACGTAATAACCCAAATAGCTGACCACGCGGTGGTTCCACCCGCGACCCAATAAATGGCGCTTGCGAACATTTTGTACATTCCGCTTATATTATTTTCCCAGATTCAGTGGGGCAGCGCCCGCACATTGTGTTGAGCAGGAAAAAACATTCCTCTTTATAAAATACTAGCAGCGCCCCGCGGTTTTACCCGCGTTGTACCCGTTCCCGTGGGAATTTCGGGATTTTTTATACATATAAACCTTCCTCTTGAATCACTCTACCTATTACAAAAAACCGCATCAAAATCCGTTGCGTAATTTTAAAGATTTAAGCATACAGACAAAAATAGCGACTTTGTTTTATACTATGTAGTGAAGTAATTTTCTATTTTCTTACCTCCATTAGCATAGAAGTCGATGTGCCCTAGAGGCTGCGCTATGCCGAATCCATCTATGTTCGTATGGAGGACGTCTACCATGTCTGCCACTCCTGGATGGAGTCTATCTTCGATGGGCAGGTTACGGTAGCACGGGCCGGCTGGGTCTAATGCTGGAATAGAAGAATATTTGTTGTCAAGAAGATGTTTTATGGTGAGTTAAAGAAGAAATGTGTTATAAATATTGAGTTACTTAAATGTACTAACGTTCGTACATATAACTCAATGGTTAAACAAGATTGTTTACGATGTACCTATTGTTATTCACACATTGAAGATTAGTAAGTGATGTTTTTATTGTTTATCTTATTATTTTAGATTGTTCCTTTAATAATATATTAAGATTGTTGGTGGGAAAATCTAAAATACTTTATTCTCATAGTTGATTAGACTAATTATGAAGAACAATGGATACAACGCTGGGGGAATACATTTGAGGAGTAAATATTAGGGAAGGAAACCGAGTGTTGTCAGGCAGCCCACTTTTTTGCCATATATCACAGGAGTAACAGACAAGATTGTTTCGATTTTAAAATCGTTTTCTATAAATACCATATTTACTCCTTTGTCGAAAATAGCACAGCAAGTGAGGTCACCGAAGTGGTTTTAAGCTCTTGACTATGTGGAATCCAGTAATTAATTGTCGTAGGCAACACGAAAAATTGGCCTTCTAAAGTTGCGGACGTTCTCGATTTATACTGAGATTTTTAAATTTAAAATGTTGGTGTATTTCTTTTAACCTAGCTACGTTTTGTTGGTTTTGTGTACTAAAACTTTTTTTTATGGTAATAGGTTCAAGTCATACCGTTGGAATTTGAATTTCGTTACCTTGATAGTTGGCGTTGAAACAAAGGACCGACAACTTAACGAAAATAGAAAACATCCAAATAGTAAACTCAAAAAACTGAACCACTTAAACAGGATGGATATACCTACCTACTGCTGGTGTCGCCTGGTCATCACTTACCGGTGAGTCTAGTTGGCTTTTGCCCCGTTATTTCAGTGTACCTCCTCGCGGCATACGCAGCGATGTATGAGCCCAAGCTACCGCCAGTCAACTCCAATTGGTTCGGAGGCAACCCTTGCTCAGTTAGAGTTGCTAGAAATTCACCCAGAAGTCTTCCTAGGGGCTTGGTGGTGCGTGCTGCTCTGAAAATGTACGGGAACTGGTGAAATATGTTAAAGTCATTAAATGGCTCTGGTTTGAGATCACCAGCAGTAGGCAAGCGTGAGATTACGCCTTATCCTTCTAACTGTACCTACTGATATCTTCAGTGAATCTTCACCTCAGTTATCACACTGAATGAGCACTGAATTACTTTAATCGAATACTTAAAAAAGACATAGAAAAATTAGATTTGCAACATCGATATTCAACTGTTTTATCCAATTCAATCTGCTTACAAGCACGTCTTTTATCATTATTCTTGCGAGCCCTATACGTACCTACAACTATTATAATGAATTCTAATCACAATCAGCTCATATATTATGCAGTAGGTCAGTGCAAACCTCTGTCGGTCATTTTGTACTTAAAACGCACTAATAGACGCAATTAATTTGTTTATAGTCAAGGGCATCATCTCGTTACTATGTAGTTTAGATTAGATTGAACCTCGACTCTGTTTGGTCGAGATGTTTTTAAGAATCATCCCCTAACATCGTTTCCTCGTGTCGATAGACTAGAGAAGTAGGTAACTACTTTGTTAAAATATACCTATAAGATAATATGTAAACATGGCGTTTTAGCTGACAAAATAACATTTTTGGGTAAAATCAGTGTCAGATGCAGAGATATACCTAAGGATCTCCATTAAATATCATTCATTTTTTAATCCGCTAATAGTCACTTAAGGATTATCGTAAATACTCTATTCAACTGCTAATTAATGTCTTTGCACAGTACCAATAAGTATATCAAAGTATTGATGTTATTTCCTTTGCGTGATCGCAAGCGATGCAGTATTATATTGTGCCAAGTTTAATCACAGAGGAAATGTGTTCCGATTGCGTATCTGTCTGTGTGATTAGATGAAGATTGCATGTAGAACACCGTAATGTAGGCTTCACGTAAATTGTTTACGACTAGTGTTTGTCGGTGATTTAATACGGATTTTATTGGCGTCTATTGGAGTTAATAGACGATAGAGAATATCGTTACGATTTGGAATACCATTGTGAAATTCTGGTACAATATTGCTTTCGTGTTGTTTGGTCTGGTTCTGTATAAACTCTATAGTTTGTTGAGGGCTTTCACTGCTTACAGTCCAATTAACACACTATGGGAGCATGGTAGTTTTCAGGAACATGCTTACTTATCCTGTGCCCTTTTCAGGGCGGAATACAAACGCGCTACTCCATCTCTTTTTGGAACGACATATCACTCATCCTTGTTTCGCCTCACTTGTTTCTGGAAGACACGTATATGTACGTCGCTCCCTACTAGATGTATTCCAATTAATTATGCCTAGATCTCTTTTGCCTATAATTATTCCCAACTTGTAGAAATACAGCCTACTAAATCTAAATACTTACAAAGGATAAGTCCTGACTAATATGGGGAATATTTCCATGACGATCACGTGCTTCCCTTGGTCCAGGTACACGTTGGCCAGGCCGCGGACGAGAGGCGAGTACGAGGAGTCGAGGTAACCGCTGATCATCACCTGGAAAACATTCATTTATAGGTAGGTGCTTGAGTTTTAAGTCTGCACCAATCTGAACTCAGCTTTTCAATTAAGAAACTAAGATTGAGCGCGTGTCTGTTGTACTTACAGATCGTTCTGAAATATTAGAATTTACAAAAATCTGAATGTACTGGTCTTTCCTGCAATCCACCATACATCCGATCTGAATCCAGAATCTGATATTCAGATTTCGGATTCAGATCAAATGTACGGTGTCGGCCTTTTAGGACTGGTAAGAAAAAGATAGTTATATCACAGAGGCTGGGTAGCATAGGTATATAGTGTATTTATTTATTTATGTATTTAATAGTATAGTGTATACGTTATAGATATACAGGGTTATAAAACCCTGTTTATAGCCCTCTATAGTTAGGTGATACTTAGATAGGAATAAGCATTGATATATAACACAATATTATTGATTAATAACACAATAGTTACAATTTATAGGTCGAAGATAATAACACCTCAGTAGGTAGGATATGTGTTAAATATTGAAAATCAGAAAAAAAATATAAAAATTTAGAGACACCTGTTTGATGTTTGTATTCGGTCTTATTTCAACAATGGCGGCAAAGTAATATTCCTATATAGAATATTCTTCTATACATATTTGAAGTACTAATTGTTTTGTTTACAATGTCAAGAACAGTTGTATTGTCATTGCAAACATAAATTACGATATTAGGATATTTCCTTAGTTCATATATTTGCTACTAAACTGTACAGTTCATATCGGTTCATTCATAGTTTTATTACCTATATTTATTATTTATAGTTATGCTTTAGTTGTATTGTAATCGATAGTGAAATCCAACCCGCATTTGAGACATTGAATCGAAATCAGATCGTGATTTCTTGCCACTAAGACCGAAACCATTACCTACGTGATACAATTTACTTTAACTGCTGTTAAGTGGCAATAAATTGTATGAATAGTTTTTAATAAAGGTAAAGAAAGGCAACCGAACGTGTAATACCCCACAGCTGGGCAATGACCAGCAGTAAGCTTGAGTAGGTCAGTGGCTCACAGGTGATATAAGATGTATACATATACTAGCAGCGACCCGCGGTTTTACCCGCGTTGTGCCCGTTCCCGTGGGAATTTCGGGATTTTTTTTACATAAAAACCTTCCTCTTGAATCATTCTACCTATTACAAAAACCCGCATCAAAATCCGTTGCGTTATTTTAAAGATTTAAGCATACAGACAGACAAACAGACAAACAAACAGACAAAAGTAGCGACTTTGTTTTATACTATGTAGTGATATAAGTATATCTAGGTATACTAATACTATAAAGAGGTAACATTTTGTAAGTTTGTTTGTTTGTTTGTTTGTTTGTATCTTCGAGGTAATCTTAGGAATTATCAGTCCGATTTGAAAAATTCTCTTTGTAATAGAAAGCCACATTCAACGGGAAGGTTATAGGCAATTTTTCATCCCGAAATTCCCACGGGAACGAGTACAACGCGGGTAAAACCGCGGGGCGCTGCTATTAAGATATCAGATGAGGATGATTAGGCGCAATCAACAACACTATGCTTTATGTTATATTTACTTGTATTGATTAATTTACTTAATCATCTTTTATCTTAGGTATTAATCTTACATGAACAGTCACATTTCTCATATCTAAATGTTTGGCCGCATACAACGCTCCGCCCCGACTCAGCTTGCATTTTCGTTCGACCATTCCAAATATATTATTCGCTGGCTGCAGTAATAAGACGTACAGAGAACGAATTGTTTTGTCTGAAAATGTCGTGTTCTTATTCATGCCTGGGCCTGAAACAGATAAAGTTAGCTATATTATTAACTAGCAGTGTCCGGGGTTCCACCCGAGTTGTACCCGTTCCCGTGCGAATTTTGGGATACAAAATGTATCCGTAATCCGTTCAGTAGATTTTACGTGAAAAAGTAACATACATACATGCATCAAACACAATTCCTTCTATGAGTATGGAAAAACAAATTGCGGTCATTTTTAGTCTAGCAATGCCCCGCGGTTTACCCGTGCTGCACCCGTTCCTGTGAGACCAACCTGCCTCTTAAACCACTCTGTATGTTGGTGAAATCAGCATTAAACCCGTTCAGTAGTTTTTGCGAATCTCAATAAAATACAGATTGCTTTTCAGGACTTTGTTTTATGATATGTAAGATCAGCAATAGATTAACCAAGATGTAACTCCTTCTTTTAGGTGTATAATCTATTTTTTTGGATTGGCACAAAATGTGGTTAGGTAATTGCTCCTGAAGAGGAAAAAGGTTTAGTGATTTTATTTCATTCTTACCCTATCTCTAAACCGTTTTCCTCTTCAGAAGCAATCATCTTCGGCTGGAAAATTGACGACATTGGTCCTCATTTTGTGCCAATCCAAAAAAAATAGATTATAATAATATTTTTTTCGTTTTACTCATGACATAATTGATAATAATGATTCTGAATTTTATTACTCATACCTGTTCGCAGGTCAAAATAGCCTTTAAATAACGACCCAACGAAGGTTGAACCCAAGAAGGAGATTTTCGCATATCGATTATCGAAATGGCATTTCGTTCTTACATAATAAGTATTGCATTGACCGTGGCCATGTTACGACCCTGCGGTAATAAAGACGAGTGTGCCCTTGCGAACATATGTATATTTCCGCAATTTGTAAAGTTTAAAAGTTTAATAATAAAAAAAATGGAAGGCGTGATAGGTATATTTATTTTTTAATCAAGGCGTGAATTTAGCAACTTGCAGCTCTACCGAGTGCTACCGAGCTTTGGAGGGCACGTTAAGCAGTCGATCCCGGCTGTTTCAATCGTTATACCATTTCGAAAAACTTAAAGCGGACCATAAACTTCGACACCAGGGTTGGCCACTATACGAAATGTATAATGAACTAGCAGCGCCCCGCGGTTTTACCCGCGTTGTGCCCGTTCCCGTAGGAAATCCGGGATAAAATGTAGCCTATAGCCTTCCTCGATAAATAGACTATCTAACAGTGAAAGAATTATTCAAATCGGTTCAGTAGTTTCTGAGATTAGCGCGTTTAAACAAACAAACAAACAAACAAAACAAACTCTTCAGCTTTATAATATTAGTATAGATTAAAAGTCCAATCGATTCTTCATTCGACATAATATGAAGTAGTACCCCGGACAATTTAGACATTCGAGAGTGCATAAAGTCCCAACAAGCTGAAAATCAGGAAAATTGTTCAAAACATAATTATAAACAATGTGTAAAAGTTCCCCAGCATTCCCGTGTATGGAATTTTTTTTATTCAAGGTCAAATGTCAAAAAAAAGTGTTTTTCGCGAATATCTGAAAAACGGTGCAATGTAGCAAAAAAAAGTGTATGATGAAATGAAAGCTAATAACTTTAATTCTATCCACTTTTTCCATATTCCAAACCGTTATTGAACTACACGCTCCAGAAATGTCAAAATTAAGGACCTCGGGCAGGTAACTATGGAGCCTGCCCCAATGCTCAACAGTGACATGACCCATGTCATTTGAAAGGTCTTGAAGAGTTGTACAAGTTACTCCTAGACAGTTATATCGAATTCGATGGCCAACTCGGTGTTTTCGACCACCGAAGAATTACCACTGGAGGTGCTGTGGAGCCTGGACGGAATGCTCAACAGTGACATGACTTACGCATTTGAAAGCTCTTACAAGTCACTTTTTGATAGTTATGTCGAAATCGACGCCAAACTCGGTGTTTTCGACCACCGAAGAAAATGAAAATGTCCTTAAAAAAAATCCTTAATTTTGACATTTCTGGAGCGTGTAGTTCAATAACGGTTTGGAATATGGAAAAAGTGGATAGAATTAAAGTTATTAGCTTTCA
This sequence comes from Cyclophora albipunctata, assembly GCA_963082685.1. Taxonomy (NCBI): domain Eukaryota; kingdom Metazoa; phylum Arthropoda; class Insecta; order Lepidoptera; family Geometridae; genus Cyclophora; species Cyclophora albipunctata. Next base: position 11,269,242 of record OY720114.1, on the reverse strand, counting down.
TTTCATCATACACTTTTTTTTGCTACATTGCACCGTTTTTCAGATATTCGCGAAAAACACTTTTTTTTGACATTTGACCTTGAATAAAAAAAAATCCATACACGGGAATGATGGGGAACTTTTACACATTGTTTATAATTATGTTTTGAACAATTTTCCTGATTTTCAGCTTGTTGGGACTTTATGCACTCTCACCCTCATTTTTTGGTTTAAATTGACCGGATTATAGGAAAATAGTATTCTTTATTCAAACTGCCCATGTAAATGGTGATCACTTAAGTACATTGTCACATTTCAAAATTAAAAAGGTAATATACAAGTTTGAATACCTATAACAAGGTTCTTAGCAAAGTCAACATTTTCTTGAGCTTCTCAAGATGAATTTATTAGAAATGACCCTTCAGAGGATTCAGAGGACCTTGTTGGAATCATTATTAGTTTGTATCTGTCTGTACTAATCTATACTAATATTATAAAGCTGAAGAGTTTGTTTTGTTTGTTTGTTTGTTTAAACGCGCTAATCTCAGAAACTACTGAACCGATTTGAATAATTCTTTCACTGTTAGATAGTCTATTTATCGAGGAAGGCTATAGGCTACATTTTATCCCGAAATTCCCACGGGAACGGGCACAACGCGGGTAAAACCGCGGGGCGCTGCTAGTATGTATTATAAAGCTGCAGAGTTTGTTTGTTTATTTGAACACGCTAACCTCAGGAACTACTGGTCCGATTTGAAAAATTCTTCCAGTGTTGGATAGTCCACTTATCGAGGAAGGTTATAGGCTATTTTTAATCTCGAAATTCTTACGGGAACAGGCCCAACGCGGGTACAACCGCGGGGCGCTGCTAGTTTTAGTATTAGACTATTTCTACAGGAGGTATGGTATGGTAGGTATGTGTTATCTTATCACTAACCAGTTTACCACTTTACAGTGATTAGTGCCAACGCATATTCATTACCAATTTAAATTCTAAAACCACTGATTCTAACGCTAGCAAGCAATTAATGGTTTCCACTTAGTTAAATAACTGATGATTTTTAAATGACACTTATATAAATAAATTTAAATATTATATAATATTTATTTACATCTCAAAGACGAATTAGGCAATTTCACGCTAATAAGAAAGGTCAAATACCTCATATAGCAACAAGGTATATTATAACTTCAATCAGTTATGAAACGAGTGCGTATCATAGCAAGGTTACGGTGTGTAGGTTTATTACTTTTTTTGTATTTATAACCTTTTTAACTACTTATGTATGAATTGACCTAGCTACCTATAGAGTATGCGATATTTTCGAAATTTAAAAAAATAGTAGGTAACACAATTTATTTATCTGTGGGTCATCATAGGGCCTTGGTGTGTTTAGTAGATTGCTAAGGGAGATTGCGGTTAAAACTTCGTAATAGGTAAAGACCCTGCCTTCTTATTTTAAAGGTCATCGGGATAACACATGGGATACATTTTATCCCGAGATCCCCACGGAAACGGGTACAAACCATTTTATAGAGTACTAGCAGCGCCTCGCGGTTTTACCCGCGTTATACCCGTTCCCGTGGGAATTTCGGGATGAAAAATAGCCTATAACCTTCCCGTTAAATGTGGCTATCTATTACAAAAAGAATTATTCAAATCGGACTGATAATTCCTGAGATTACCTCGAACATACAAACAAACAAACAAACTTACAAATTTTACCTCTTTATAATATTATATAGTATAGACTAATAGTCTTTATGGGGTGGCTTGAAAATTAGTATAAATAATCACAAACTTACAATCGGCCATCAACCCTGCTGGAGTGCCCGTGTCCACCGCCCATGACACTCCACACAACAATAACAACAGCCACAACATCATATCAACATAACAAATTAAATAAAGTTCAAATACTATCTAACTAATCACTACAAAAAACAAACACACTGTATTACAAATCCAATAACACCATGACTGATTGTATTATTAACTGATCAACAATTCATTTGTCACTCAATTCAAAATGCTCTATTGCAATAATATGAAAATTATTTATAAATAAAATCTTAACCAACTTTATTTAATTAATTTAAATTAAACAATTGTTAAATAAACGACTGACCAATACGCTTGTGATCATTGAACTGACAAACTGAGTTTTTTTTAAAGTTTTCACAGTTAAAGGTCGCGAGTAGAATACCTGTTATGTAATTAATCTGTGTTCTGAGGTCAGTATGGTCTCGATTCGTTGTGCATCTATATTTAAGGTCGTATCAACATATAAGTGACCTTATTAATATCATAGTATGTGAGGTGTGGATATAGGAATGTAAGTAGCACTTTGTTTCTTTGAATGGACTCAAAGGATGGTACTTTTTTGGCTACCTACCTTAATACATACCTTGGGGAATATTTGGAACAAACTAAGTTAGCTTCTTATCTGACAAGCCCGTTGGCACAGTGGCACTGAAAGCGCTTACTGTGTCGGGGGTTGCGGGTTCGATTTTCGCCCGGAGTTAACAGTAACTATGTGAAGACATAGTTGTGTGCGACGACGTCTGGGTGTCAATTATATATACTTATAACGTATTTGTGTATGTATATGTAGTAGTATCAGTTAGTTAGACTCCATAATAAAAGCTTAGAGCTTAGTTTGGGTCAAATTAACCGAGTGAATTTGTTTAAATCGCCCAGGGTTATACCCAAATTCCGAAAAATTCCACGGGATCAGATTTAATGTGTATTTAAATAAGGGTTTCATATTAAACTTTAAAATAATTAATTAATTTAGGTAATATAACATCCCATAGTAGACAGAAGTACCTATCACCTAAAATATAGAACACCTTTCTTGTACTATGACCATAATTGTTACAATGCCAAAAGATTAACTGCCTTATTAATAAACGCTCTCACTAAAACACTGCTAATGAGTGTTTTGTCTCTTTTGCTCTTTGGAAAATAACGTATTCAGAAAGGGACAAACTATGTGATAGCTTAAATGCTGCTAGTAATCGTTTATAAATAAGACCTTAAATTTCTTACACATCTCTAACAATCATTTCTGGAACAGGTTAATACTCGTAGAAACATTCCTCCACAATACTTATACAACCAAAGTTAAGTATTCCATGGCGTTTAATTCATCAAACCAACGACAAACATTGTAAAAACAAGATTCAACAATTGACAATGCTAAATTAAATTCTGTACACAAAAGAATTGTTGTCAAGGACAATATACAACTCCATACTGTCATTGTAATATCGACAATATATGCAAATAAATGTATATTTTAGATGCGGGAGTATGCTCGATGCTCACATCATGGATTTAATATGTCCTTGACTCAAATTGTCTATATAACAAACTAGCAGCGCCCCGCGGTTTTACCCGCGTTATGTCCGTTTCCGTTGGAATTTCGGAAATTTTTATACATATAAACCTTTCTCTTGAATCACTCTATCTATTGACAAAAACCTCATCAAAATCCGTTGCGTAGTTTTAAAGATCCAAGCATACATAGAGACAAAGATAAAGACAGACAGGCAGCGGAAAACGACTTTGTTTTATACTATGTAGTGGCTCTGTAGCTTTTGGGTCAAGTGTAGCTTCTTATTGTTTTCATATATCAAGTGTTAAATGGTGCCGGTTGTGTCAATGTCATCTCGGAGGCCTTTAGGCGGTCTAAAAAGTTCGGCGTCGTAACTCTGATGCTGGACTTACTTGAACTTAGTTTTTATATTTATAGATACTAATATAATGAAGCTAAAGAGTCTTTGTTTGTTTGTTTGGACGCACTTATCTCAGAAACCACTTTTTAAAATGAATAGCCACATTCAACGGGAAGGTTAAAGGCTATTTTTCATCCCAAAATTCCCACGCAAACGGTTATAACGTGGGTAGAACCGCGTGGCACCGCTAGTACTAATAAATACGGTTTAAAAATGACTTATAATGTTCTTGCTATTTGACTTGGTATTTTAATCTTTGAAATAAGATATGTCTTAAAAGTTTTTGAAAGAAGTGTTAGGTCTTAAAATGGTTCATTAGTTATTGTTCTAATCTTATGAGGGAGATTTAGTTAGGTCTTAAAACTACTTATTAAATTATTATGTTAAGAACTTAAGTTATTTAACATCGTCTTCTATAGATTTTAACTCGGTCTAGGTCGTTTAGTATAGAATAACTTTAGCCTCATTATGTTAGGATGTGTCAATGCTGCTTATTTAGACTACTAGCAGCGCCCCGCGGCTTTACCCGCGTTGTGCCTAATCCCGTGGGAATTTCGGGATTTTTTATACATATAAACCTTCCTCTTGAATCACTCTACCTATTTAAAAAAACCGCGTCAAAATCCGTGCGGTAGTATTTGAGTTTATCGCGAACAGACAGACAGGCGAGGCCGGGGACTTTGTTTTATAATATGTATTTAGTGATAAAGCAATTTTTTTGAGTGGTAAAATGCATTCACACAGCTCAGCCTCAGTGAACATCGGCAATGGCGGATATAGCAATATGTTTTAGGGAAGGTTAGACTTATGAAGAAGGATTTAGATGGATCCGGATCCGCCTCTAAAATTGTCTGTCCTGGTTATTTCCATCGTTGACCATGCCAGGTTACTGCTGTCTAAAAACTCCGACACCAGGATTGGCCATTAACCTACTCGAATTTAACTTTAGTATTCTCGCTTAAGGACTCAACTTATTTGCCATTTTTGTATAAACTCTAAAACGAACCTTCTTTGATACAAATTACCACAATTTGGTGTACAATATACTTAAGTATGCAATTACGATTGTTAAAATCACATTAATATGAAGAAACTTAGGTACTTAGATGATGCGTGACTCAAGATGTTGCAGATCATCAATAAATGCAATTCATAGTTTTAATTCGTTTTATGTAGCTGAGGTTGTGTGCAGTTTAATAATGATTCCTTATCATAATCTGATGATACGTATTTAGAACAACTAAACTTGCTAGTAAACATGTTAATTGTGAGTAATTTAAATCTACTTGTAATTCCCTGATACCTGTATCTGTTAAATCCCACCAAAAACATAAATGTAAAAAAGGAGAGCCAAGTTCAATACAAAAATTATGCATGGCTATGGGCTTCGCTGCAAAAAGAATGGAGATCTAAATGAGGGCCAAGTTCTAGGCAATATCTCAATATGTATTTATAGGAACAAAATAACATTATGAACAAGTATTAAACTCTATTTCTTCTCTTTATTCGATACCTATGACAATTGCTGTTATTTAAAAATGTGAGATCTTAAAGTGAGTTAGATTTGACTTGACCAGTTTTCATTACAGCAGTCATTTTATAAAGTTATTCAACATATAACAACAAACTGGCCAAGTTAAATCTAACCCACTTTAAGATCTCACATTTTTAAATAACAGCAATTGTCATAGGTATCGAATAAAGAGAAGAAATAGAGTTTAATACTTGTTCATAATGTTATTTTGTTCCTATAAATACATATTGAGATATTGCCTAGAACTTGGCCCTCATTTAGATCTCCATTCTTTTTGCAGCGAAGCCCATAGCCATGCATAATTTTTGTATTGAACTTGGCTCTCCTTTTTTACATTTATGTTTTTGGTGGGATATCATTACTTTTTGTAAAGAAAACTAGGTATTGATATTTATTGTTTTTTCTTGCGTTTCCGCTGCATAGGTACTTTGGTTCGTTCGCATTTTAAATTGTATCGTATAGCGCTTGTGAGCCGCGCGCTGCCCCCGCGTACGAGTAAGGACTCACGAAGCGGTTTTCACCCATGCCCGCCGCGGTGGCGGAATGGAGTTTTATTTTCAAAACTCACGAGACCGGAGTTTTGTGCGGTTACGCAGCCGTCGCGGTTGCGATTATCGCCCGCAAACTTGGCGGTTGATAATCGCAAGACGGGCGGTTAAACGATCAGTTGAGTTCCAGACCGTCATGGACACACACCAGAAAGTACTACGCAACGAGTAATAACAAGTCACTGCAAAATGGCGTCGGATTTCTAACCTCCCCCCCCCCCCGCCCCCCGCTGTCCACGCGCGGTCGCCCGCCAACCGACCGCAGAACGCGCGGGTGCAACCCGCCGCGGCTGCGGGACCGCGACCCGCGCCCGCCGGTACAAGATGACCGCTGGAGCAGCGGGACCCGCAAACAATCGCACACGCCGCGGGCGTAAAACGCGTCGTGAAATGTGCTTTAAGTTTTTACATAAATATCTGTATTCTACAAAGGCTGCGGGCGCGCAACCGCGGCGGGCACGGGTGAAAACCGCTTCGTGAGTCCTTAGCCTACAAGTGCAAGGCGCGAGCGAGTTCAACCAGCATTCTTAAATTAGTCAATACATACATTATATCGGTAACAATAATACATCGCTTTACTACCATGCAGGTATAAACCAACCGACCCGCTAAATTTTTACCAAATCGCTACCGCTTATAATTGTGTACTATTCATCAGAGCGTGACGCTGATTGGCTGGGGCGACGGTGGACCGACCGCGTCATAAGTACCTACTGCGCGCCGCCGACGACACACCGTTGGCCGGTTGTTTAGCGCGAAATTTAAGTTTTTTTGAATGGGGACACCACTTATTTTTTTTACTTAACTTTACGTTTATATTGCAGTTAAATAGCAAATATAATAATACATATATTGGGATAGTTTCAAATATCTGCTAGTAACGGTTCCAACGCTACAATTAAAAAATATATTTTTTGTATGGGGACCCCCCCTATTTTTTAACTATTTTATATTTTTAGATTTTTCCTTACGCTTACACACAATTACCGAGCTAGATTCCAAATTTCATCCTTCTAGGTCATCTGGAAGTAGGTTAGGTTTAGGTACTATATGTCAGTCAGTCAGTCAATACTAAAATTTACGACTTTCTGACGTTCATATCTTTATAACCGTTTGAGCTCGCTTCATGAAATTTGGGCTTCTAGATGTCCTAATGGATATAATTAAATACACGAAGTTTCATGTGTTTACGTTAAATAGGTTTTGAGTTATAGAAGGGTCAAAAGTGGCACCAAATGGTTCGTGTAATATTACACTCGGCGCTGGCTAGCCGTTCCTTTGCTTGAACTTGGCTTGACACGCTGCCGCGTGTCTAGATCTTTACTAGCAGCGCCCCGCGGCTTTACCCGCGTTGTGCCTGTTTCCTTAAGAATTTCGGGATGAAACATTGTCTATAACTTTCCCGTTGAACGTGACTATCCAATACAAAATATTATTAAAAAAATATTCAAATCAGACTGATAATTCCCGAGATTACCTCGAACAAACAAACAAACTTACAAATTTTACCTCTTTATAATATTAAGTATAGAAAACAAGAAGGTGTACATGTGCGATGTATCTATTTTTAGATGTACGTGAATAAACTGTAGGTACCTATATTACTTGTTAAATCGTATTTTTAATTGCATACAAAAATATGTACCTTAAATTCTTAAATTTTAATTAATAGGTTTATAAAGTCACAAACTGCACAAAGTAAGCTGCAGTTTGGGTCAGTTAGCTAAATCTGAGTATGTAAACAATATTTTAATCTCAATAAATTTATCTGAGGTAAAAAAAATGTATCTGAGGGGAAATGTGTATAAATTACTACTTTAAAACCGATCTCATAATGACTACACACCGGTTTTAAACTACCGAGCAAGCGGCGAGACCAGTTGGAAGCCGCGGCCACGCAAGACGCACGCATAGCGTAATGCTCGCGTCTCTAAAATAAATATCGAAAGAAAATAACACACAGAAAAGTATTTAAAATTAATAATTAGTATTTCATATAAAAATAAAGATATTAATTTAAATATTCTCGAGTTATGTGCAGAGTTTCAAACAAAAGTTTAAAAATTAATTGACGTTTTAAAAGTTACAAAAAACGCGGTAAAATGAACGAATCAGAAATACTGACTAATAAAACAGGAATATTGACTAATAACTCAGAAATTTTGGCTAATAACTCAGAATTATTCACTAATAGTTCGGAAGTATTATCGAATAGTACTTGGCAATGGTATAGGGATATGGTTTGGTCGTGGTTGGAGAACCCTATCGAAGTATTGGATGAGGGCGTCCGAGGGAGTGTGAAGAGTTTGGGAAACTCGACCGACCTGAAGATGGACCAGGCTTACATGTTCGGAATAGCTGACAGCACCGTTGGAGTGTACTCGGTGTCTGATGATTGCTTTAGGGTAAGTGTTTATAACTACCTCAAACATTTGTCATAGAAACTTTTTACAAAACTTGTTGGTTATGTGTAACCGACTTACCAAGCAGGAGGAGGTTTTAAATTCGTTGGAATCTTTTTTTATAAGTAGGTTGTTTTTTTAATATATAATTACTTACATACTTAAGGACTTTTTGACTTTTTTAAGTAGTATTCATTTTCGTTAATCTCTTGAGTTGTCAGTCGTATTCGAAAATTTATTTTGGTTAACGAAATACATCGTCATGGGTTAGAGGCAGAGGGCTATTCAGTATCCGAAATATCCACCTAATATTTCTGTGGGAACAAACACGAACCAAACCGCAGGGCCTATGCTTACAATATAGAATAAAGTACATACCTAACTACGAGTAAATAAATAAATAAATAAATAAATACTTGGACAAATTCACACACGGTTAGTTAGACCTAAAGTAAGCTCTAAGCTTGTGTTATGTTAACTAGTTATAAACTTTCGTCATTGCTATTCATCTTTACATTGAAATGAAAGTTTTCATCATCATCATCATGTCAGCCGTAGGACGTCCACAGCTGGACATAGGCCTCCCTCATTAATCTCCAAGTAATTTGGTTGGATGCGACCTGCATCCACCGCGATCCTGCAGCCTTCATCAGATCATCAGACCACCTTGTTGGTGGACGTCCTACGCAATCAGATATATTCAATAATAGAGAAATTAATTCGTTATTAAAATCAATCTAAGTTATACAATTAATATTAAACAGATGCGACATTTTTTATCCATGACGGTAGTTTGGAAGATTACCTTTTCTATGCGTAATCACAACGTATTACATTATGATCATCTGTTTTTTCAACTTTAGAGATGACCATAATTTCCTTACTGATACAGGTAGATATGTAAAGTGCCAACTTTTATTCTACGTTTTAGTGCATGTAAGCTTGGTGTGTCTAAAATATGCTATTTTTGTATTTATATCTAATTGTCATAGGACGAATTTCACATAAAATAAGTACCTATTTATAGCCAAGGAGATTTTATTAGCGAATGAAAATTATACATTCGATGTAATCAATTTCACCCTCTTTGATTTTTAATGAAATGATTACCTCACGCTTTAATAAACATATGTTTTTATATAATAAGACTAAAATGGATTTAAAGAAAAGAAAACGAATAATTTTAATTAAATAAATACATTTAATTATTAAAATCGTATGTAAATAAATGAAAAGAAAGCTTTCTCTGAATTACGTAAGAAATGAAACTAATTAATGATTCTGTTTGAGTAATTTATTTATTTATATTACTTACTTCATGGCACTTTAACCATAATAAGTTGGTAAAGAGAAAGGGCCGAGGTATTTTCTTTATAACTAGCAGCGCCCCGCGGTTTTACCCACGTTGTGCCCGTTCCCTTGGGAATTTTTGGAGTTTTTATACATATAAACCTTCCTCTTGAATCACTCTATCTATTAAAAAACAACGCATCAAAATCCGTTGCGTTGTTTTATAGATCTAAGCATACATAAGAACAGACAGACAGTGGAAAATAACTTTGTTTGCTTATTAAATAACAAAAAAAATGCTAAAAACAAAATAAAATAAAAGTGAAACAAAACAAGATCAAAACAAAAAAAGAGAAATACTTAGTTGCTCCGAGGCAGTTTAAAAACAGAACAAAGATTTTGAAACAGCCGTTTCGGTTATTTTTTACTTTTTAAAAGAGGTTATGTAATTATTGTTTTGTTTTTATTTAAAAACGTTAATAACTTAAGTGACTTTTTGAATATTCTCACATAAATATTAAATCTGACGTAATAGTTTACACTTTATTTTGTATTTTATGTGAATTCATATAAACATTAGTTATACACTTTAGTGTCGTCTTTTATCTTACTATGTCAAGGTATATCGAATATTCTTTTATTTTTGTTGATACTTATTAACTTTTGATAACCTCAGTGTCCGAAAGGCCTTTGTAATATAGAGATTTAACAGACTGTTACTTTACTATCACAGTAGGTAAGTAATGTACTTTAAGGCTTTATGTGTTTCATAATCGAGGACTTGAATTCGTTACTGGAATCACTGAAAATGTCTATTTCTTTATTAAGTTTACATATTGAGTTTTAACAAACTAACATTCTATTGAGCGGAGAGTGGGCTCCTAAACTCCTAAGTTGGTCTTAGATGGAGTCGGTCTAAATAGGTCAGATACAGGGAATCTTGGGATTCAGAGGGAACAGTGATAACTTATTTTAAATATTTGATAAGTTACCACGAATTAAATAAAACATAGCAAGCCTATGTGTGTCAAAAAGTCCTGAAAAAAAAATCGAAATCTGTAAAATAATATTTTGGGAATCGAAATTCAAAATATTATAAATATACAAAAAGTTGTTGTATTCTTGGTACTCGTAACTATAGTTTCAGTTCGGACGTCCTCATTTTAAATGTCGTTACCGCATGATTGATTTGCAACAGTAATTAATGTATTCGGACATTCACGCGGAAAATGTTCAGTGCGAATATTTACGCACTGTGCAATTATACCTGATTATATACATATACCTCTATCTACTTGTATTTACATCAATTAGTGTTCTGTATGCTTGTAGCGTGTATAAGTTATAGCAAAAGACATCTCGAGATCTACAAACTAGAAATTATGCATAGAATGCATTCGTTAATAGGAATTTACCAATAATAAAAGTGTGGTCGATAATAAAAATAACAAGACATTTGTATAATATATTCAAGGTTGTCAATCGGGAGAAGCCCATTTACATCTCACTTTAGTAAACAGATCGGTACTTAGTTCACAAAGTGTTATACCAATTCAATGGTTATGAAAAGGCACTTTTTAACTGAATCCGTGGCTCTCTTTACTATACCATAGAGTTCATTTCTATCTAAATAATTCTCTCTCTTCATGGCTATGTGTCCCACATGATGGTAGAGATAGCCCATAGTTAGCCTTCCATATTTTTCTTCTCCACTTCGCTCTTTCGTCGACGTCGTCATCGGAAATCTTGCACTCAGCCATTTCTATCTAAATAATTGTGTCTACATATTTAAGATACATAACCGTGTATAAATTAGCATCCGCGTGATAATCGCGGGGTTTACCGGAAATAACTTTAGTGTTCTTATTGAACGCTTACATTTCTTGTATCTTAGTCATAGTGATTTCAAAACCTAGTATAATGTATGTTTATAAACTAAAAGCAAGCGTGCGCACGGTAATAGAATCTAACAGTATTGTAACTCGGCCCTGAGTTCGATACCTACAGACGCGCACAGTGACACTATTTTCGCTGTAGTGATATTTTTAGCAAGATGCCAGAAGCCTGTGTCCTGCAATGGGACAATACAAGCGATAGTTTTTAATACTTATTGATGAAGAAATAGGTGATTAATTACTAACTGTAATTGCAAAGTTAGTTGGTTTGAACGCAATCAACCCACATGTACTTACTCCATTTTAAGTAAATTACACCAATATATAAAGACTGCACGTAACTCTTATACATATTATTCGAAGCACTAATATTACGTCTCGGGCGTAACACTGAACATCTGTGCCAAGTATTCTGTAGCGGTTGAGTTCGCGGAGAAATTGCTTGTGGTACACTTACATATAGATTCAGTTTTATTGTTATTACACTTATTATAATAGACTAGTCGTATACCGGAGTTTTACCCGCGAGCCTAAATACGAGTAAAAGCCTATATTTTTTTCCATTGAATGTAGTTTCCTAATTCAAAAAAGTGTATTCGAATCAAACTGGCAGTTTCTGAGATTAACCGTTTCAAACAAATTTCAGCATTAATATATCCGTGCGTGTGGATACAGATAATAATATAATATGACCAGCAGCGCACGCGGTTTACCCGTGCCTTTTCCCGTAGGAATTGCGGGATGAAAAAGAGCCTATAACCTTCCCGTTGAATGGGTCTTCCATTGTCTATCAATTACGAAAATAATTATTCAAATCAGATTGGCAGTTTAAAAAGCTTTATAATACTGATCAGATCAGTATATAAATATTACGAGTATGTTCAGTAATAGCAGAACGTGCTGGTTCACACATTGAAGTAGATGGTATCCGTTTCAGTAAGAGGTGTCAAGTAGAATTGAATCCTTTGAAGCATGCTAGTACTCTCGTTCCATGCAGACGCATATTAAGTATTTTAAGCTATCAAATGGTTCGTTTATTTCTGACACACGCAATTTTCTGAAGAGCAAAAGAGACAAAACACGTGTTTTAGTTACACCGTGTTTATTATTAAGACGGTATATGTTAACACGGCTTAGTATCACTGTAACAAAAATTATTTTTAATTCTAGTGTCCTTTCGAGCTGCAGAAGACGATATCATCAGGATCTGAGGAGGTGTGGGTGACGTCGACAGCTCGGCAAGCCACTTGGCGAGTGTATACCAACCAAAGCGGCCCGTATGTCTCCGCTGGGGATACCAAGTGAGTACTGTGAATGAACTAGCAGCATCTCGCGGTTTTACCCACGTTTTAATCGTTTCCGTGTGAATATTTGGTTGAGAAGGATTACAAATCCTTCTTCGTAAAGAACTTCTAAATCTTTTGAATTGAAGAATAGACAGGCAGACAAAACAGGGACTATAAGAGTAAGGACTCACGAAGCGGTTTTCACCCGTGCCCGCCGCGGTGGCGGAATGGAGTTTTATTTTCAAAACTCACGAGACCGGAGTTTTGTGCGGTTACGCAGCCGTCGCGGTTGCGATTATCGCCCGCAAACTTGGCGGTTGATAATCGCAAGACGGGCGGTTGCAAGAGGGGCGGTTAAACGATCAGTTGAGTTCCAGACCGTCATGGACACACACCAGAAACGAGCTGTTGCGTTATACTTCCTTCACAGAAGAATTAAAAAAAGAAGGCCTAAAAGATTCTGGATACATCCACTGATTGCGGAAAGAGATCGTTATGGATTATTTGTTACTCTTATTAATGACTTATAGAAGGACGAAGAAAAGTTCTTTAATTATTTTCGAATGTCCGTATGTAGTTATTTAGAACTTTTAAGAAAAACAGAAACTGCTCTTCAAAAACAACATACTAATATGCGAGATCCCATATCACCAGAGGAAATGTTGGCAGTGACATTAACCGCCAACCGACCGCAGAACGCGCGGGTGCAACCCGCCGCGGCTGCGGGACCGCGACCCGCGCCCGCCGGTACAAGATGACCGCTGGAGCAGCGGGACCCGCAAACAATCGCACACGCCGCGGGCGTAAAACGCGTCGTGAAATGTGCTTTAATTTTTTACATAAATATCTGTATTCTACACAGGCTGCGGGCCCGCAACCGCGGCGGGCACGGGTGAAAACCGCTTCGTGAGTCCTTAGCCTAAATCTGACATAACTTACTTTATAAGTGAAGTAGTACTTACACCAAAAACCCGGAGTCTTCTAAAGAAGTCAGGTTCATATGTTCAATATTGGTTAAAAATGTTACGTTTATAATCCTATAAATATGAAATTGTGTGAGGATGTATGTATGTATGTTTGTTACTCATTCACGCAAAAACTACAAAACTGATTTGGATGAACTTTACAGTAATATAAGTTATACATCAGAATAACGCATGGGATACATTTCATCTCGAAATTCCCGCGGGAACGGGTACAACGCGGGGGGTGAAATTTGGGTGCGACTAGTCTCAACTATGCAAGCCGGTACAAGCACATTTGTACTAGACCCGTCACTATTGACTTTGCTATTGATGTTGGGAATACCAGGTAGGGGAAGTGGTTATTGGGCCCAGTCAGGCTGGCGTCAACATGGCCAGAGGTTGACTAATAAATTCAATTAAAGGGTACTTTACTACACATAGTACTATAGTTAACGGGCGTTTCAATCGTTTTGATTGCATGTACTGGATGCCAACCCTTGTTTTAACAATGTTGAGGAATTCCCACATTTGTGTAGTTAGTTCTTTCATTTGTTTTGGAGTTTTATTAACCGACTAATAAAGAAGAGGTTCTGTGTTTTAACTGTTCTTGAAATGAAAAAGATTGGTATTTAAAATTAAAGAATATTATTGGTTAGGTTAGCATAAGTTCATATAAATTTAAGCCTAATTCCTCCTTACTGTACTGATAACTTCGGCAGGAGAGGCCTTTGCCCAGCAGTGGGAAATTACTACTGATTTAGTTTCATTGGTCGCTATAATGTATCGTCAAAAGTTAAACACCTCTTTTTTGTTAATGTTTAGAACAAAATAGCACTTATTATTTAACAAGAAAAAAGAACGGTTATCTCTAATACCTCTAATTAAACCTATTAGTTCTCTCAAATGATTCCCGTACTTTCACCCACACTGTGTTAACAGTTTAACTATAGCGATAAGCTATACAATGGGCTGATAATCTCGGTCTATTGATATCTTAGGTCTAGACATTAATACAGGCACGTATTCAAGGAGGAAGATTCGAGGGGCAACCAACTAAATCATTAAATGTTAGAAAATATAGGCTGTTTTGAGTTTTACACCTTTCAAAATCGATGGCTGGATATGCAACTTCAATAGATATTTATCGTTAGTTTTGTCTAGATAGGATAGTAGATCTTATAATATACTAGCAGCGCCACGTGGTTTTACCCGCGTTGTGCCTGTTCCCGTAGGAATTTTGGGAATTTTTATAAATAGGTATAAACCTTCCTCATGAATCACTCTATCTATTTAAAAATCCCCGTCAAAATCCGTGCAGTAGTATTTGAGTTTATCGCGGACAGACAGACAGACGGCCGGGGACTTGGTTTTATAATATGTAGTGATTACTTTTAGATAAACTTTTCAAATTAAATGTTACAAATTGATTGTTCCTAAATCTATCCCCTGTCCTTCCAGCGGTCTCCTGTGCCAAATCCGTCCTGAAATCAGGCAGTTTGGAGTGTACAGACTGAACGCGACTGAAGACGGCTGCCCGGTGGACACCTTGAGGGACCCTGTTGATATTTATAAACGTAAGTACTAACCATTACTTCTATACTAATATTATAAAAAGGTACAATTTGTAAGTTTGTTTGTTTGTTTCGAGCTAATCTCGGGAATTATCAGTCCGATTTGAATAAGTCTTCGCGGTTTTACCTACTTTGTGCCTATTCCCGTGGGAATTTCAGGATGAAAAATAGCCTATAACCTTCCCGTTGAATGTGGCTATCCATTATAAAAATAATAATTCGAATCGGATCGGCAGTTTCTGAGATTTGACATTCAGCGATTCATTTTCATATTAAAGATTATTATTAGGTACCTACAGATTGTATATTGTATGTTCGTATATTTTTGACCCAATTACGAATTCTTTCCTCATAATACCATTGACAACATAATCTTCAAACACACCTTGATAATTTCCTTTCTTGATTCAAGGTTTAAATGGTTCTAATGATCTCAACTAGTTTTGCATAATAATAAGTACCTACATACTTAAATAATAGCAGTTAAAGATATGCGCTTACAATTTAGCTTATTAACACGCTTTTATTAGCTTGGCCTGTATGTATGTATGTACGTATGTAATGAAATCTTTGAACATCATTTTCACCAACTTCCAGAAGTCTGATTAATTTGAAACTTTGCATATGTATCAAGGACCGATGACAATGCAATAATTTAATAACAGTTTCCCGTTATCCTTAATGGATTTGCCAGATTTACTAAAAAAATATTACTTCATATAAAAGACATCAACGGGCGCTCGCTCTGGGACGGAACGGGAGTTCTGTTTTATTTTACTAAATGGTACTAGACACTAACAGCGTCCCGTGGTTTTCCCGTGATGGGCCCGTTCCCGTGGGAATTACGGGATGAAAAGTTGCATATAATGTTATGCTTACTAAAAAATAAAAAATAAAATTATAGTTTAAAAAAACTAAAAAAACACGCTTTTATTGCAAATTGAACTAAAAACTAGAAAATATTTTTTCTCCTCAAATCAAAATTATAATAAAATTTAAGTTGTAACACAATGATTTAATTCAGAGTAAAAAAGCGTGGGGTGCTTAATATTTTTAAATATTACAATCATCATTGGTAACTATCTATGAGAGGATAGTTATGAACTACATTAAAATGCATCCCACGCTTTTTACTCTGAATTAAATCATTGTGTTACAACTTAAATTTTATTATAATTTTGATTTGAGGAGAAAAAATATTTTCTAGTTTTTAGTTCAATTTGCAATAAAAGCGTGTTTTTTTAGTTTTTTTAATTTACAAGCAACTTGAGTACAACAGTTAATTACACTAAGTGCTGTTATAAAACAGATTTTCATTGATCACTGATACATAAAACGTCACCGAATTAAAAGAAATTGAAACTGGATAAGCTAAATGTTAAAAGATTAATTAGATCACTAAATCAAGCTACACATTTGTAAGATAGATCGAAGTAGTCACGCACTACAAAGCGGAGAAAATTGTGGAAATCTGGCGTATCTAAACGTCAGATATCTGTGGTCGCCATAGACGGGGGAAAGTTACGATTTGTGCCATAATATAGTATTCGATTGAATCGAAAGTAATCGAGTAATACCATAATTTATACCCTTTGAGTGTGAATCGACGCAATACCGTGTCATTGCTGAGTAATGTCTCATTAAGTGCGGTTGAAATGGTTAGTTCGTTGCTGAACTGTTGATAAACAATCTTACAGTTACTTAACTTGCTTTTGTTAAAGTTGGTGGTGTCTGATAGATCTTGTTGGGTCGCGTATTACGATTTGCACGTAATCTTATTATTTAGTTTCGACATTAACTAACTGATTTCGATATAAAATTATTGCTACTGATTCAGATGAAGTTGACATAGAGCGTAAATAACTACTTAGTAATGTACGTTAGGCAACATCTTTGACTTCTTTATTTTATACCGATTTGAATTCAGTTCGCCGTTTAATAGGAGTCAAGTATATAACTTTTCTAGACATTATTGTTGGCTGAAAGGTCTGGGTGTCAATATTATTTGTATGAGTAGGTTAGTGTCAGAATCGCCTAGTTAGATTCCAGATTACAAGCTTAGAGCTTAATTTAGGTCTAGTCCCGTTCACATTTAAAAAAGGGATGTCATAGGCTTGACATCGATGTCTTTTTGTGTGTCAGTATGGGTCAACGTAGCTCCCAAACGGATGGACCGATTGCGATGCCGTTTTTTCATTTGAAAGCCGTTTCCTTGCGGTTGTTCTAAGCTATGTTTGGTAAAAATCGGGCTAGCCGTTTTCGCGTCAGGAGGTTTTAAAATTTGAAAATTTTAGTTGATAAAAAATAGAAATACCATGACATCCTAATTTTTATATCTATTTAAAACGGTTGCCTTTAACATGTCTGTCAGTCTCTCGTTTAGAAGATAATCAAGCGATGTCCGACCATGACACTTTTCTTTGCCTAAGATTAGATAACGGCCATTGTGTTTACTTTTACCTTGTAAAGATAAACTCTGGTAGTAATCAATATTGTATGAAGTGGGTTTTGTTTGTTGGACACTTTACAGAAGGGGATTATTTAACGGTTATTTGTATTAATAGATCACATTTTCGAATGACTAGCACACTCAACTATAAAAGTTGATGAACAACATTCATTAGAAAACACCTGAACACTTAAAGATTCCATAAATAAGTGTCTTGACAATACGAATTATTCTTATTAGCAATACACAAAATACAATGAACACAAAAATTTTCCATAAGTAGCTGTTGAGGTGTTATGTACTTAATGTTGATGTGTTCATCAACTTTTGTAGTTGGCTGTACCTAATGATATTGTACATACATAATTAATCGCACATTAATCGGCTTCGTATCTCTACTCTAGTAAAACGTAATAAAATACGCAACAGTAGCCACTATGATAGTGATAGATACTCTACAAGGAATAGACGGAATGGTTTGTCTATAGCCATTGAGTTATGTACTGTGGTGCTCCGGACCAGGACATGGCCCACATGTTCTCCTGCCCTCTGTGTCCTACCTGCACCAAGGAAGACTTAATGGCCTACGATGCTGCTAACTAAATACTGCCCGGAAAAATTTAAAGGCCATTGACACGATAGAAGAAGATAACGTACAAACGTTAGAACAATGCTTATAATCTTCTTCTGTCGCTGTTGTATATACCACATATATATCTATCGTGATATGGCTATCATTTGCAAAATGTTTATTGAAATACAACCTAACGCCCGTACTGAGATGTAAACTACGAAAAAAATAGTACAGATTTAATTAGTGATTTTGAAATGTAATGTTTGAAAAATACATCAATTAGTTAAGTGTCGTTTTAATGGGACTCTGAGTACGAGAGTAAGACGCAAGAGAAATAAGCATGTTCTAGTGAATAAACAATCTCTTCAGCTGTTTCGTATTAGGTATTAGTATATGTATAGTATAGACACGGGGGTTGACCCGACAAGCTTTAATAACAAAATCACAAGTTGTCATGTCGTGTGTCAGGCCAGTTAGCGTCTTTGTAGTGGGTTAACGACCGAGTTCCTTTATCCAGCCATCGCAATGATCACCATCTTCCGTCGAAACTGCTCATACTGCCCACCAGATGAGCTATAGGTCAATAACTTTAGTTGGACTAGTTGAGGATATATTGTATTGATTAACAGGTTACTTGAGAGTTTGATTAACAGTTTAGTTAGGCACAAAACACACGTATGGGTCGGGCCGGGTGTTCCTTGTATATGTGAATGAATGGTGGTACACTGGTCCACAGTGTGGCCCAACAGGCCAGTATGACGACTTTCATACAAATACAAGGAACGACGTCACGCGACCCGATTTAATCTGATAAAAGACAGTTTCAGCACACTTCTACATAATGTCCTGATATCCAAATGTGTGAGAAAATGTGAGATGTCCAAAAGAGATTTGGTGACGTTATATTAATAGAATAAAGACTGAGTAAGTAAGTTTCGCAAAATCAGTATTAAGTATAAACGAAATTTAATAAGATTTGAACTTTGCCGGATAAAGTTTTATCTACAAAAAGACTTGAAATATATATCAATTATCGGGGTGAAAAATAGTTTGTAACATTCTTGTTGAACGTGGTTTTCAATTACAAAAAGAATCATTATAAATTGGATTGGTATTTTCTGAGATTAGCGCGCTTACACAAAGAAAAAATAATAAAAAACAAAATAATCGAACTCTTCAGCTTTATTACATTACTTAGAATAGATATAGATAACAAAAACAAATTACTAAAAAACGACTTCAATAAACCAACGCGCACTCCCTGACTATTTTGTTGAACTTTCCGTATACGCTATAGAACAGATCCCAGAAAGCCATTCGGTCGTGGAAGACCTGACCTTCGAGACTCAGCTCGGAGTCAATCACCAGAGTCGGTCTTTCACTCTTGGTGACAGGAGTCCACGTTACTGGAAGTAACTCGGTTGTGCTTGGTGTTGGGTTGCTGAAATGAAAATGTATGTTATTATTTTAGAGGGACTCGAATCATTATTTTGTCGAATCTTTTGTGGAATTGATTTGTGACGTATTCTTAGATCGCTTAATATCTTGACTGATTTAAGTGAGAGAGCATCAGTCGTCTATTTCTAGCTTATAAGTATAACTAAAGAATAACAGTTGTCTATTTCATTCAAATGATATTTAACATTGTTTTATCATGGTAGCAAAATTTGAGGCGTCATCTTACCCATATTTGATAAAGTTAGTCCAAAGTGCTGTCACACGATCGACAGTCAACTGGTCTACTGGCGTCGAGGATAACTCAAACAGGTACTTCAGCTCTGCATAGTGCGGTGCCCCGACATCGCCAGAATCACCCACATAACTGAACAAATATTCGTAAATAGACCCGGCTTCTTCATCAATCAAGCTGTCGATTAGTCTCTGAGTAGGGTGATTCACATCAAAATCAGATTCGAAGTCTTCCAACTCCGATGCTACGTCAGCACTTATACTCCTGTCACCGATATAGAAATGCTTGACAATATTAGCAGCAAAAGCTATATCCTGCTCTTCTAAATTAAAGTTCTTTTGGATCTTCTTGTAAAAAGGATCGCTGTTATAGTAATCGTCGCTCAGAGTATTGTATTCTTTGTTAGTGAATCCAATTAGGATTGATGTAGTGCGAACCTTTTTCTTATTGCTCAATGCATAAGGATCATTTTCTACAAAGTTTTCAACACCACTAAACGATCGTTCTTTGCAAGGTTTAAGCTCTAATCCTAGGTCTAAAGCAGCCACTGATACTAGATCGTGATCAGTCCTGATTAGGTAGTCTAAAGCTTCTTCGGTGACGGTGGTGTTGAAACCAAGTCTAGCAGCTAGTTTGATGGCTGCTTCAACATCTCCATTAACAAACATTCCTCCATTTTGTGGAGTACCACTTTGGACTATAGCTTTGTGGTAAAGCTTTTCTTTATCAGAATAAAGGTGGAGTAAAGTAGAAGTGGCACCAGCGTCCTGGCCTCCAATAGTCACATTGTACGGGTTACCACCAAACGCTGAAATCTTCTTCCTCACCCATTGCAAAGCTAAGTACTGATCTTTAAGCCCTTGGTTCCCTGCAACACCAGGCACATCCAAACACATGAACCCGTACGGTCCTAATCTGTAATTGATCGTGACTACAATGACGTCATGTCGTACAATATTTTTGACTCCGCTGTACTCCGAAGCACTTCCTCTGACGAATTCACCGCCGTGGATCCAGAATAGGACTGGCATAGGGCTTAGGGAGGAGGCTGCGAATGGTACGTAGATGTTGAGTTTTAGGCAGTCTAGTGTTGTGGTCGCATCTGAAGACAGCTGAGGACATTTAGCGGAGCCATCGAAAGCGTTGTGGACTATTTCGTCAAAAGGTGGAGGGGCATTTGCGGGCTGTAATAATAATAAGAAAGGTTTATGCCTATAAACAATTTCGAAATGTGGAAAATGAGGTAACCAGTTTTCTGTGAGAGCCAAATTGGTTGTTTTCGAAAGAACATAAGTTGTGGGCAATTTCGTGTCATTGGGATAAAATTTAATAGGCAGTTACTGTCAATATTATTTTTTTCTTTACATTCTTGCATTAACTTGTAACTTACTAAGGAGATAAGATAAATACTTTGGCAAAAAATCAAGTAAGTACTTACATATTTCTACGTCAACAAACAGTTTCAACGATTTTAGAATTAACTACAGTTTATATGAGTAGTAGGTACTCATACTGAGTTATGAGTACGTACTTATCTTACTTAGTTATATAAATCTTGGAAAAATGGTATAGCTATGTATTTAGTAGACTAAATACGAAACTGTACCAATGTTCAACTTCCACAATAGAGAATAATGTCCATCAAACATCAGATAAAACTAATGAACAAAACCATTAACCCGTAACTACTAACTCAAGCCACTTACCCCGAAAGGATTATCCAAGTCTACAGCAGCGTACGGTATTCCAAGAAAACTTGAATAATGACCATCGTCAGACTTTAATCCTCTAACCAATCCTTGATCTTCTATCAAAACTAAAGGATCTACCTTTACTTCAGCACAATAAATACTAGCACTTAGAATTAATATAATACTAGCAAGTAAGGACTTCATGATGTAAGAAATTTTGGCTTGTAGTGTCCAAAGCCTCTACATTAGCCTCTCTTATAGCCTCTCCCGAAGTGAGAACATGAAAGTACTGAATAATTTGGAAACTGAACGATTTAAGATCTGTTATCGATAGATAAGTTTTAAGATTATTTTATTTTATCGTGTTTCTTTACATGACAGACGCGCCTGGTATGCGAGATAAAAGTTGAAGGGATGTCGGTACTTAGTGTAAAAATGTAAAGGTACGAGTAAAATGCGTATTTTAAAGATGAATCATTAGTGTAGAGTTAAGTGAGTAAATAGGAAGTAATTATGTGGTTATGACAAAATGAACACATCACTACATAGTATAAAATAAAGTCGTCTCTTTTTCGTGTCTGTCACACTGTTTGTCTGTCTGTATGCTTAAATCTTTAAAATTACGCAACGGATTTTGATGCGGTTTTTCGTAATAGGTAGAGTGATTCAAGAGGAAGGTTTTTATGTAAAAAAATTCCCGAAATTCCCACGGGAACGGGCACAACGCGGGTAAAACCGCGGGGCGCTGCTAGTAATTTATATTATTCTTTAATGCAAAACTCAGATACGTTTTGTATCATTCCTTGTTATTTATTGAGCTTACCTAGTTAGTTGTTTTACTATTTATTGATATAATATAATACATATAAAACCTGGTTAGTGTTTATTTATTCAAATCATTGCTACCTCTTTCAAGAATGTATTTCGGTCAATGTCTACATTTTTATACGATAATATTGAAATTGTCTCCAATGTATATTTTTGTGAACCGTTAAGGCGTATTGTACCATATTTATTAACTTGGTGACCTTCTTCGCCGTCTAATGTATTGTTCTTTTCAAAAGATGGCCTGAATACTATCTCGAGTATGTCTTGTGCGAATATATTGGCATTTATCAGATGAGCGGCCGTGACACTAACTTAACTGGTCATACGATATTATAATGAAATTATTACTTTGGTTTTTATGATCCAATGGGGAAAATGAATAATAAATAATTTACTTTTCACATAACTCATTTTATAGATTATGTAGTAGGGCATTTTTTTTCAAGTAATAATGTTTCTATTGTAGTAAACATCTTAAGTAGGTATGACGCAAAAAAAACTGTCTTTGGTCAGTCTAACCGCCGCTCTTAGAGACGCCCATGAAATCGACATGTATGAAAAATTACGTCAATAAGTAAACTGTCGTAATTTCTAAGTTAGGCATTTATTATATTTTCATTGATCAATAGACTGTTTAACTACAGACTTGACTACCCAAACTCTAAAAGCACGTGCCTATAACAGACAAAAAAGTCTGTTAGACAGCTAATCTCTAGAATACGCTTTTTATGTATTCATAGATCAAAAGATAGTCTAACAACTGCAAAACCAAATGTCTGAATAACAGTCTTCAGTGCAGTGTGTCAAAACTCTAACAACACTTAGGCCCATCGCAGACGACAGACTTTTTGTGCGATCGAGTCTGCGGCGCACAAAAATTCGGTCGCGGATTGTCGCGGATTTTTGCGCGTCGTGTGCGTTACTGCATATAGGTTCTATTTTCACAGACTAAAAAGTGCGTCACGGATAGTCTGTCGTCTGCGATGGGCCTTACTGGTTTCTTAATATACAACACCACAGTTTTGTGTGACCACGGTTCCTGTAAAGGGGCCGAATCAGATAAAAATGTAAAATAAAAGCGAAGTGTATCAGTTAAACGTAGTTCCAATTCAAAATCTAACAACACTTCTTCCTTCCAGCGCTGCTCCTCCTCCTCGGAGGCCTGCTCGTGCTATGGATCCTATACGGGCTGGGCAAGCTGGTGATGTCCCGCGTCAGGAGCACGGGCAAGCTCCGATACGGAGACAAGGAGTTAGCGCTGCAGCAGCGACTACGGGCTCTCGATACTTTTAGAGGGTAAGTAATTAAGTTCAAGCAGGTTAGTGGCCAACCCTGGTATCGGAGTTTTTAGAGCGCCTGAAGGTCTCCGACATGGTGTATCGATTGAAATAGCCGGGACCGACAATTTAACGTGCTCTCCGAAGCCCGGTAGCGCCTAGATAGAATTGCCACTATCAACTACACATCCAAGTCCACTTTGAGAGGGTGAGGATGTTGTATAAAAATGGTAATAACCCTCAATATTGATCTTATTGAGGGTTATGAGTTATGACCTATTGAGAGTTATATTAGTATACTACGTAAGTTGATTAGCTACTCACCTTAATTACCTTCTTTAAATTAAGTACTTTTCAAGCTTGGTGATTATGCGTAATCATCCTCACTGTACCTCTGTGATATCTTCAGTGAGAAGAGAGGCCTTTGCCCAGCAGTGGGAAATTACAGGCGAATACTTAACTTTTCATTTCCACCCCCAGAATAGCAATAGTGCTGATGATATTCGTGAACGACGGCGCGGGCGGGTACTGGTGGCTGGAGCACGCGCCCTGGAACGGGCTCCTGGTGGGGGACCTCGTGTTCCCCGCCTTCCTCTGGATCATGGGGGTCTGCGTGCCCCTCTCCGTCAAGAGCGCCTTCGCCAAGGGCATCCCCCGGTGGAAGATCACACTGCACATTGTTAGGGTGAGTCGAATTAGGTTTTAAGGGTCTTGCCTTATCTGACAAGTCTTAAGTCAGTTAGTGCAGGACCTTGAGGTCCCATCAACTAATTTCAATTCACTCTTATACGGATACCTATTTGTCTAGGTACCTTTATCAACAACAATCGTTACCCCTAATGGTAAATCATTTTTTTATGTTGTATCATATTTTTTAAATAGTAGGTCAAATGACCTTATGTGCCTTATTAATAATACGCGTATTAAGAACATTTTAGCTATCAAATTGTTTGTCACTTTCTGACAAACGCAATTTTCCGAAGAGTAAAAGAGGCAAAACACATTGTTTTAGTTACACCGCATTTATTAATAAGGGCCTTTATGTTTAAAAATAACTTTAACTGTCGTACTCACAATCGTGAATAAATGTACTCTAATTTAATCTATAATTTACTAACTAATGTAATTTTCCATACATTTTATGTCAAAATCTCTCATTAACATTTCTTAAGGAATCATTATTGTGAGTATCAGTTAATCCGTTCTTTCACCCGTCAAAATTACTCAGTGAGACTTAGCGAAAGCCTCAAATAAAAGATAAATAACTTATCTGCTTAATGTTCGCAAGTTTTTTATAAATTTACATAGGTACATATATGTATGTAAATATGCGAATATGCGAATATTTTTCAACAAAATCAAATCGTTATAAGTATTTTATTTCGCCCGCAGTGCCCCTGTTCCCGTGGGACTTTCAGGCTTTTTAATTTTTTTATTTCCGTTCCGCATATTTTTCGCATATTTACATACATATATGTATGAATGCGGAATGCCCCAAGGTTAACCTTGGGGCATTCCGCATATTTTTCAACAAAATCAAATCGTTATAAGTATTTTATAATTTACATCATCAAAATTAGTCTTAGTATAAATAACCGTAGCGTAGATGATTGATTGTATAATAATCAGCGCATATTTTAACACTAGCAGCGCCCCGCGGTTTTACCCGCGTTGTGCCCGTTCCCGTGGGAATTTCGAGATAAAATGTAGCCTATAGCCTTCCTCGATAAATAGACTATCTAACAGTGAAAGAATTATTCAAATCGGTTCAGTAGTTTCTGAGATTAGCGCGTTTAAACAAACAAACAAACAAACAAACAAACAAACAAACAAACAAAACAAACTCTTCAGCTTTATAATATTAGTATAGATTACTTGTGAGATCGTAAATTCAACATTAGGCGTTCTTTTCACTTGTAGTGAATGTGATATTGGCCATTTTTATTTACAAGTTGTGCCCTGCGGTTTCGCCCGCAGTGCCCCTGTTCCCATGGGACTTTCAGGCTTTTTTAATTTTTTTATTTCCGTACCTATCCTCGTACCTACTTCAAAGAATATTATAAAAAAAGAATTAGCGAAATCGGCTCAGCTGCTCTCGAGATTTGCGCTTAGCAACACGTTCAGCGATTCTTTTTTATACTCGTATTAATAGATAAAATTTATGATTGTACTAACAGCGCTCTGCGGTTACCCTCTTTGTTCCCGTTCCCGTAGGAAAATTGGGATAAAACTTAGCCCTTTAACCTTCCTCTGCAATGTAGCTTTCCAATAGCAAAACAATCATTCCCATCAGACTGGTAGCTCGTAACCGCGTTCAAACAAACAAAAAATCGATTTTATATGTATATCTATTAGTAAGTATATAAATAATGCGGAATGCGAAAGTAAATCTATTTCAAACTTTCGCGATTTTTACACATTATTAACGTATTAGTTACTTCGGGTTTTTTCGATACTTTGATTTTAAAAGTAAGTGTTTATACTTAGTACTAAGACAACCTTCTGTGCCGCGAAAAAACCCGTAGTTATACGTTAATAAAAGTAAATCTGTTTGTTACGCTTTCAGTCTCATTGTTTGATGGTTGAAAACTGATTCTGTTGAAATAATTCATTTTCAATCCATTTTCTATTGTTTCAATTAGCATGCCCTTTCACCTTCATGGCCTTTTCATATTACAATAGATATATCATCTTAAACAAAAAAAGAAAAATACAAAAAATCCTTTACATAAAAATAACAGTGAAACTGATTTATTTTAAATAATTTTAGATATAAAGTGTATGTTTTGAAATATGTTTATATAACGACGATAGTTTCATTTCATCGATCATTAGACCAGTTTTTTTATTACATTTACATTATACACATTTGATTAGGTATGTAGTTGAAATATTTCTAAAATCCGCTGTTTTTAGGGTTCCGGTAAAAACGGGACCCTATTACTATTGCTTTCCGTCTATCCTGTCCTTAAATACAATATACATAACTTTCCTTATACATATTTAGCAAAGGCCCCAAATCTCTCAAAAGATATCTGTAACAATTTTTCGTTTGCGGTTTTCACCAACATGCAGAACAATTCAAGTGTTTGGTTTGTGACTACCCACAGGAACAGGTACAACGCGGGTAAAACCGCGGTTCACTCCTAGTAGGACTATAAAGGCAGCTCTGTATAAACGCACAGACCAATACTTAATCGTTGAAGTGGCTCAGGTTTACAATTACGTAAGGCGCATCTCGACTGGTTTTTGAGTACAAGTACGGACAGAAAAAAATTTTTTTTTTCGCCATCTATATTGGTATCATTGATGATCACTACATATTATAAAACAAAGTCCCCGGCCGCGTCTGTCTGTCTGTTTGCGATAAACTCAAATACTACTGCACGGATTTTGACACGGTTAGGTTAGGATAGAGTGATTCAAGAGGAAGGTTCAAATGTATAAAAATTCCCGAAATTCCCACGGGAACGGGCACAACGCGGGTTAAATCGCGGGGCGCTGCTAGTATTACATAAAAGTACTACAAGTACTATACTTATAAATTTCCTAAAGTATTAATACTGTTAACGCTAGAGTAAAACTAGCTGCATAATAGGTAGTCCGAATTTATGACGAAAATAAAATATAAATCCAATAATTAAGAAATGGATGTATGTATTTTTTTACCAAAAATATGTTTTATTGTTTTTTAATTAATCAAATCATCGTACATTTTCTGCTGATCGTACCTTGAGGGTAAGTGGTCAGGTTAGTAACCTTTGATTACGGCAAGCCTTATGTAAGTTACGTAAAGGCATGCCGCTCTACAGCTTAAAGCAACAGACAGATTCAGGACACGCTGTAAATACTAAAATATTCGTAAAAGTAATATCCTACACTCATATACCCAATAAAGCTGAACAGTTTGTTTATTTATTTAACGCGCTAATCTCAGTAGCTACCAGTCCGTTGTGAATGATTCTTTTTGTAATTGATAGCCACATAATATTTACACTAAAGGTAGTATAGGCTATTATTCATTCCGAAATTCCTACGGGAACGGCCACAACGTGGGTAAAACCGCGGGGCGCTGCTGTTTATTTTTAGGTTAGTAAGCCTGTGGCGTAATTTGACTAAGCGGTCTTAGTTCATTGCGATTGTTAAGCAACGTGCAGAACAAAGGCCTCTACGCTGATAGATCTCAAAATTCAGTATGTTATAAACTTACACTTCTTCGTCTTCATCGAGTGGATGGTCAACCTGACCAATCCTGGTGTCAGAGTTATTGAGCCGCCAAAGGCCTCTGAAATGGCTCATGGAACGACTACTATCCGCAGAAAGTAACCGGGATACTTACACTAAAGTTGCAGTATTCTATTCTCACTAAAAGATCATTAAAAAACACATCACATCCTCACTTTCTCACACATTTACATGTGTTTAAGTAGATCTCCTTACACGCAAAACCTGCTGCAACAAAAACTGTATAGAAACCGGACAACAAACCCGATTGAAACCGCAGATCATTTCAAAACCACTACGTAATTACACTGAGACATATTCTAGGCTATACTACGTAGTAACTATTTAGTAATCTGTGGCTATACTGAGTAAGTTAGCTGAATAAAAACCGATCATTCCCACACAAGAAGTGTAGACTTTCATAAGGTATTATTAGACGTAGGTAAGTATCCAGGCTTGGTAGATATGTTTTTACTATTGGTATGATGTCACTGATTTCTTACTAGTGTATGGAATGCATGTGTGGTTTTAGGTTTCTGGTTGCTCAGTAATTTGATTGAGTTCACTACATTAAATATAATGTGTTATTCATGTCTACCTACCCACCCGTAGGTACAGCATAGAGGGATGTTATCGGATCATCCTTTCACTCATCTTATATTTACTGAAAATCGCTGGTGAAGCTTGATTCGCTCATTCTAAACGAGCCATAGCTTGCCTATATGCACTAAACATATTTTTAAATATCGAACTAATAAGTTTCTGTTCTAGATAAAGGTTTACCATCAACCTTTTTCAAGGTACTGACCAAAATTTTCATTTTGTCGGATTTTTTTTTATCTCGCTTTTTTATTTTTTTAGATTAATTTTAGTTTGCCCACTCCTCTCTCCCTGAGATATCAATATTCCAACTCAACTACATTTACGGTGACAATTCCAATTCACATCACAAACATTCACTTTCGCGTTACATCAGCTTCCTCAGTTCGTATTCAACAGGTTATTTCGATCTCACAATGCTAATATCACTTTTTGCGGCATACTTCATTGGAAATTATATCGCGTGCAGACAGGCATTCTCTTGGACTATTATTTCAATATATTTGTTACGTTTCCGGTTTTAATAAATAAATAAGTGAAATTAAAGGTGTGAATGAATGTTTGGTTACTTTTTTTACTGTGTACTTGAATATCTTTTTTAAAATATCAGTACCTACAGGGCTACTACTTTACTGTGACTTTATACACTTACACTATATGAACGAAAATCTCATTTGGATTAAAATTGAATGTTAATATCAAATTGAACTGTAACTGCAAGTTTCTATGTAAGCTTTTATAATACATAGAAAATATAGCTTATAGCAGAACTAGCTGCACCCCGCGGTATTGCCCGCGTTGTGCCCGTTCCCGTAGAAATTTCGGGATTTTTTAATACATATAACCTTCCTATACATATAGCCTTCCTCTTGAATCACTCTATTTATTGAAAAAACTGCATCAAAATCCGTTGCGTAGTTTTAAAAATCTAAGCATACTTAGGGACAGACAGACAGCGGAAAGCGACTTTGTTTTTGTAATATATAGTGATATATGGATAGAAAATTAAAAAGAAAATAAACAACATTAAAACATCATTCCAATACATAAGCATCAATTGGTTTCATACGCTTTCATATTTATGCTTCATTATGCTTCATGATACTGGCCTACACAGATAGTTCATTGTCCTAGTTTACAAACGACCGAGAAAGGAGGTTGGTTGTCATTATCGACAATGGCGAACGTTTAATATAAGTTATTCATATTAGTGACTAACTTATTGTGGGTAAAGTACCTATATCTATCTTAATACTAGTCTATATACTATACATATATATTATTTATAATATTATAAAGAGGTAAAATTTGTACGTTTATTTGTTTGTATGTTCGAGCTAATCTCAGGAATTGCCAATCCGATTTGAATAATTCTTTTTGTAATAGATAGCCGCATTCAACGGGAAGGTTATAGGCTAATTTTCATCCCGAAATTCCAACGGGAACGAGCACAACGCGGGTAAAACCGCGGGGCGCTGCTAGTAATTAATAAAGCTCATGAGTTGTTTGAATGCGCTCATCTCTAAACTATCTGCAATCGATGTGAATAATATCATTTTGTTTTTGAGTGAACATATTCAAAAGTCGGCTTCTTTTGATATTGTCACTTATACGATTAAAAAGAGGCGAGGTAAAATCAGGAGAAGGAGTTAGTATTCGTATACATTTGAATCATTTATCGCAAAAGAGAAGTTTTATAAGTTTGATATGTGTGTGTGTCCGATGTTAACCTCTTTTAAGTTTCAAACGTGCCTTCATGGGGATGCTTTTACCGGTTAATACTTGATTCACTTTATCAACCATATTTTTTCCTACATTTATATGTTTTCATGTTTGTTACAGCGCTCCTGCATAATGTTCCTGCTGGGAGTATCCTTGAACACGGTGTTTGGGTCCAACATGCTGCAGGAGATCAGGATCTTCGGAGTCCTCCAGAGACTGGCGGTGGCCTACCTGGTGGCCGCCGGGTTTTATGCACTGACTGCGCCCAAATATTATACTCCACCCAGGGTAAGTCAAATGAAGTATTAAAAATTCGGGTAGGTTAGTGGCCAACCCTGGTGTCGGAGTTTTTAGACCGCCTAAAGGCCTCCGACATGGTCTGACGATTGATACAACCGGGACCGACAATTTAACGTCCCTTCCGAAGCATGGTAGCACTCAGATAATGCCACTATCGGCCACCCATCCAAGAAGGGGCCGAGCTCCACGTTGCTTAACAATCGCAATGAGTTAACACTGCACAGTCAAACTACGCCACGAGCCCATCAATGAAGTATTTTTAGTTATAAAAGGGATAGATGAAATTTTGTGGTAATATACTTTTGCATTCTAAAACTGCGGATATAAATGGTACTTTGGAACAAACGGATACTCGTACATCATTGCTGTGTGACCGACACGTAGGTACAACACTTCCGTTTATAATGTTTCATAATTTTTCCGATACTAACTGACTAAAAATCTACGGAGGTCTTTACCTACGTTTAATTATGATAAATCCTTCTGTCGCCCCAGGGCGCGTGTGGTCAGGCTCTGAAGGACGTGCTCTCATGCGGCTGGTGCTGGGTGCTGGCCGGGGTACTCGTCGCCGCGCACAGCATCATCACCTTCATCGTACACCATCCTGATTGTCCCGCGTGAGTATTACGACTAAATAGAAGACAGGGCATCATACATTAGGTACGGAAGTGGCAAAGTGCAGCCACAGCGGCGGCAAACGGTGATTAGCAAAATAACTCTTATGACTACTATGGCATAGGTTTTGTTCTTTGTCACATGTCCTTGTACATCTACTAGAATTCTAAGTAATTATATAACCTACACTCTCATAACTTCTTGGGCAAAATAATGCAAGCACTTCCTCACCACTACTCGAAATATATTCAACACCAATACAATATGGCAGCCCAACCAAAAAACACACCTACATCAACAATATTTCTTCCCCATTCAGCGGCTACCTGGGCCCGGGCGGCAAACACGACGACTGGTTCGCCCCGAACTGCAGCGGCGGTGCAGCCGGCTACATCGACCGGCTGCTGCTCGGCGAGCGGCATCTCTACCAGAACAGCGACGCGAGGAGGATCTACGGAGGACTGCCGACGGACCCAGAAGGACTGCTAGGTACCAATACGAACTTAGTCTTACTGAAAGGTCATACTTAAAAGGTATTATGCATAATATTCCCCCCCCCCCCCCCCCAGGCTGCCTGACGTCCGCGGTGCAGGCGCTGCTGGGCGTGCAGGCGGGCGCCACGGTGCTGCTGCAGCGCTCGCACAAGAGCCGCGTGTCGCGCTGGCTGGCCTGGGCGCTGGTGTTCGCGCTGGCGGGCGCGCTGCTCACCGGCTTCTCGCGCGACCACGGCGTCCTACCGATCAATAAGAACTTGTGGTGAGCATCTCTACTAACTTAGAGTCGGTACCTAGTGCTATAGCAGTTGCTATTCTAAAAACTAAATGAAACGGGTCTGTATCGATTTGACATATCAAATTCAGAGATAAAGTCCCGTGTCTTTTCGTGTGGGTTTAGAAAGGAAGTTGCATACTTCTAAGTTCCCCCCAGATGGTTAATGGAGTGGAGTGAATTGCCTTACTAATTTATCAGTATATAATTGATCTTTTTACTGATTGAAGTACCTACATACTTAACTTTAACGAAAACACTAAGTAACCCTGAATTCATTTCAAATTATTCCATTAACTCTAAAACTCATATTACAGGTCAACGTCCTTCGTTCTGGTGACATCTTCTGTATGCTTGGTAGCATTATCATTATGCTACCTGCTGACCGACGCGTGCCGACTCTGGGGCGGCGGGCCATTCAGAGCCCCTGGGTTAAACGCTTTAGCGTTATACGCTGGACATTCCCTATGTGCCAGAATCTTCCCGTTCCACTGGCAGGTACCAAACATGAACACACACGCTTGGAGTCTCTTTGAAGCTGTCTGGGGAACTGCCTTATGGGTTATCGTGGCGCATCTGATGGCGAGAAAGAAGGTCTTCATCACTTTATAGAGCGGATGTCTATGGAAGATTGAGCAGTTCTTAATTATCTATGAATAGTAATATGATGAAGAGTGATGAACCTAACATAATAATTTTCTTTGTGTGTTTGAACGCCTGGGTTGTCTTGTACATATAGAGGAAATAATCACTATGTTTTAGTGTTGTGGTATGTGCATTCACCTGCCAAGACTGAGGTCTCGAGTTCGATCTCGGGTCCCGGGTGGTTACACATAATCCTCCTCACTGCACTGTATCTTCAGTGAGATGAGAGGCCTTTGCCCAACAGTGGGACATTACTGGGGGTTTAAACGCGGGGATGTTTGGAATTACCACTCGGATTTGAATAATTCCTTGTTGTGATGGATGGCACTATACAAGAAGAAGATATAGGGTTTATCCTTAAATTCCCACGGGAACGGGACGGTTGCTAGTTTTATTACAAGTATATTGTGCTGTTGTACGGATTTCCAAGTTGGACTAATGTGCTGTATAATTTAACTATTGTTACAGTTATTTTTGTAAACAAAGAGGATTAACTGGTTGAATGATTTATCATAATCATAAACATAATATTTTGCTATAATTTACGTTTGAAATAAATAAATGCAATTATGATTTTATTATTACCTCGTCAAAATGTTTATGTAAAAATAACATATTCCCTAGTGGGTATTTTTCGGAACAAATAGGAATATCTGAGATTTAGCATTTACGATGTTATTAAACGCCATTGATTAATCATTGTTAATGTTTGGGGGCTTTCTAATATGGCTTATTAAAATTTGAGGCTTTAAAAAATTTAAAGTCTTATTTCAGGCATTTAAAGACCCTTGTTAATCTATAAATTAGTGTGTAAGTTAATAAATGATAGCATGTAATATCAAGTTACATATTACTCGTGTTATTAAGTTTGCATGTAATATTTAAAGTTAGTATTATTAGTTAATTCTTGTTAAAAGTGCCTGTTTTCTGTAAATTAATAAAGACTGGACCCGAGAACGGTTCGCATTTTGTGTATAAATGACATTATTTGATTAAACTTTTCTAGTCTTTATAGTGTTTTTATTTATCTAAATACAATGTTATCAAAGGTACCAGGAGAGTAGAACTCGCAAGAGATTACATTTATAAAATTTTATATCAAAATGAGTTCCCCTACTCGTCACCAGAAGTCTGCAACCCGGAAAATATATAGTTCCCTACATTTCAATCAAAAGTACCAGGAGAGCAGAACTCACGTAGAGATCATTTATAAAATTTTATAGCACAATTAGTTCCTCTACTCGCCGCCAGAGATTTGCAAGCTAGTAAGTAAGTAAGTATTAGCCTGTAATGTCCCACTGTTGGGCAAAGGCCTCTCGTCTCACTGAAGATATCAGTACAGTGAGGAGGTTTCAGGCGTAATCACCACGCTTGCCTAATGCGGGTTGGTGATCAAACCCGAGCCATGTTTGAAAAGTAGGAAACATTTTTCGCTCGACCTGGGAATTGAACCCGGGACCTCAGTCTTGGCAGGCGAATGCACATACACTAGACCACCGAAGCGTTGCAAGCAAGAATATATAAAATTCCCTATATTTCAATAGATGGGTCTGTTTTAAGTGATGTTTGGTACGAATTTATCGATTCGATACTGCTCTTCAATATTATATCTTATGCATACGTTGGTTAGTAAATAAAAACAATCGGTTTACATATTTGACGCTTTATTTAGCTCAAGGGTGACAGTAAAATACGAATTTTCATTGAAAAAATAATAATAACACAAAACGATTCAACAAATCATGACTCAGGGTAACAGAGAATAGTTTCACCTAAAAACTATTAATTAAATACACTTTAACATAACAATGGACACATAATGCACTTATCAATCGCGGTCGTTACTCAAATTATAGCAGTATTTTTTCCTCATTTTTTGTATAAATTGACCAGTCGACATAAGTTCGACATACGAGTACATTTGAAAAGATAGAAAGAAGACAGATTAAGGTTGTTAGAAAGTTAAAAATTTCATTAAAAAAACGTTAAAATAGAACCTCTAGGTAATTCATATCCATTGAAGTGTAACAAAACTAAACTAGTACTGCTTTAATATGACGATTCCTCTTAGCATAAGTTTCAATGTGTTTCTAAACATTTAATTACACTTTAGTTCTATAATTATTCGCCAGGGGCGCTGCTATCGGCATTCAAGTATCAAAACTTATGCTAAGTGAAAATTGGAAAGCAAACATTTATATCATTACATTCTTGTAAAAACATAAATCAATGTTTCTGAACGCTAAAAAAGAAGGTGTTATTATTAGATTATCCGAGATTTCAAAGAAATCCGGTTATAATACAATGTCACCCAGTGTGCGATGCTACAACATAAGAAGTAAGTAGACTTGTTTGGCATTACGATACGTCACACAATCTTCCATAAGTTAATAATGTAATAACTATATTGTATCTCCACACATCCCCTCAATATAACCTCACTCATTTTGTAGACGGTAAATGCCATTTAGGAATTGAATTTGTCTTTAAAATATTTATAAATCGATTCATTTCAATGATACATAGTTTGCACACTTACTCGATATTGGTAGTAATCTGAATACCAGACACACACACCCACATTACATGATGTATTTGTATATACTAACAATTTTACTATATAATAACTATTTTATAAATATATATCTAAGACACGTAAAACGGTGTTTTAATATATTTAAATTTTCTAAAATTGTATTAGAAAAAATCTCTTAAAATATATCTCAAATTTTCTTTTCAACGTTCCCTTTAGACGCGGGACATAATATTCATATATTAATTGATTCAGCTAAGAAGGTATAAATATATCATCTCCTTATTAATCTAAGTAGGAAGAACATTAAAAATTTATAAAGAGAACAATTGATTGCACAAACAGTAAAAATATACTTTAACATATGCCGATAATAATATGCCTGGGAGAGTATAGTCTCGATATATGAAACACGCACTATGACACAACACCGTAGGTTAAAGACACAAGCTAATGTTACTTTGACACATTTCTTTCCCAAATTGGTCACTCCAATATAAATTTGTCACAATATTTTTATTTTATATTTCCTAACAAAAATAAGTACTTGAGCTCACTTTAAGTCACTCATAACTCTAAGACAATACATTTATATGGAATGTTTAGTAAATAGACAAGATATATTATATAAAAAACACGAAACTTATAAATTATTTTTTCACGTGAGAGCTCAATACAATGTTGGCAAGACCGCAACAAAATCTAACGTTTTGAAAGAGATTCAGATTCTAATCAATTACTATTGGTATTAATAACCTGATCAAAATACTGTTTGTATGTTAGATGACGTAAATATGAAAGACTTAAGGTTTAGTTACGTTAGTTAAGGTGAAGGCATGCCACTTTGTACTTGTCGATCTACTAGCGCAGTTCGAACCGAAAACTCGCTTTATTTTCTCGCTGCAGCAAAAAACCTTTATACTTACATAATTCTGTTGATTCTGTATAATAGTACTGACGGCGCACGCAACCGATTTCAGTGGCTTACGTCAGCAGACAAGAAATCGGAGCCTTAAGTTATTGGAGCGAGATACCGATATTGTGATCTCACTCTAACCTAGTGGTCGTATATCAATATTCATTTATGGATAAACTTGCAGGCAGTACTAAAGTGAGAAAATAAAGCGAGCATAAACTTTGTATGAACGGCCCTCTAGAACAAGACCTTGACGACTCTATTGAGACTAGACTAACCGAATATACTTGTCATACAAATCGGTCTTCACGTAGGGTCCTTCAGATAAATATAATCTAACTTTATCTTAAACAAGTTAAAATCTCTAGGACGATACATTTCGCTATAAATGCAAATTCATGGAATTCAATATTTAGTCAAGACGAATATTTTTCTATGGACATTCGCCTTGGATTATTATGCTACAATGATTCCGTAAGAGACGCATCGCGACGCGACACGAGCAATGTATACACTCCACATGTTATTACAAGTTACGTCTACAGTCTGTACGCGACCTAACGAAACACTTTAAAATGCTTGAAATATTCATTTCACATTGAAATTAGTCATAAGCCTACATTAATAACTTAAAAACAATAGTCGATGTTAATTATTAGGCCGATAACACAATTGTTTCGTTCCATGTCGACATTTTACACTTGATGCTGTATTGACATCACTAGTGGCTCGGTGACGTCATTGGGCGAGCTCCGGTCGAGCGCCATAGCCAACAGCGAACGCATTCCAACGACAATAGAGGAGTCTCTCATAGACACAGCGACATACTAATACAATGTATGCTTTGGGTAACAATTACATTCATAAAAACTAATTGCACATTTTAATAAAACACGCAACAATATATTAAAAACTTAAACGTATTCAGCTTTTACAGCTATTTAAAATATATTACGAGATTTCAAACAACACGCGTTAACTAACGATACACTTATCTAGAGCCCAGTAGTATTCCCTGTGAGGCCGCGGAGCGACGGTCTGACCTTCAATAAATATCTATCGTGGCACTTGACTCTATACCTGCGGGTATATGGAACGGGCCGAGCACCAGTTACACCTATTTACTAACAAATAAGTATAGTGAGCAACCATTAGAATCCCTACATGCGGTACCGTATATCATGTAAATATTTCCAAAATATATATAGTCGCATGGAGTGGGCTGGGCTCGCGCGCGCCGCTCACTTGCGCCCCCTGGCGACGAGCGCCTGCAGCGACGCCACCTGGCTCACCAGGCTCGAGTTCTTCTGCTCCAAGGTCTCCACCCGCTTCCTGTAGTCACTGTTCTCCGATATGAGGATCTCCACCTTCCGCTCCAACTGGTCCATGTATTCTTTCTTTTTGCGCCTACTTTCTTGTGCTGATATCTGGAATGTTTTAATGTTTGTGAGCAAAGGTAGTAACATGTTCTCTTGTGATTTTTTTCTATTCATAAGATACTTCTATACTATACTATAGACATATCTCTTTCTGATTAAAGCAAAAAATGACATATAAACCCTAACCAGACTAATCTAAGTCTGTGGACAAAAGCAATTCAAAGATACAAGATGCTCATGTACCTTATTTTTAATTTTCCTCCTGATCTTCTTGAGTGACTTCTCCTCGGCCTTGGTGAGCGGCAGGCGGGTGGGCACCGGGTACCCCTCGGCGAGGAGGGTGCGCTTCTCTTCTTCTGTTAACACTAGCGTGCCTGTTGACCCTTTCTGTAATATGGAAACCATGTCATCTAATTAAGAAAGGTTTAGGAATATTTCAATTTGTTGTTACAGACTTGTGATTCTGATTTGGTATATGGGTGGTCATATTTCTTATTCTGCCAGTTTGTTTTATGCAATGCTGCTCTGCTTTCTAAGGTGATCGTCCAAAAATTGCGAAGACATTGTTGAATGGTGTAAAACACGATCTTCAAGTACTTCCGAGGTTTTATTCTATTGCTTGGTTTGTCAAGGGGACTGTATCAGTAATCACAAAAAAACTCAAAAACTAACAATTTAATAGTGCACTCTACATACCGGTTGACTGCTAATAAGCGGTGTGTTGATTGGCTGTCTGGAATGGTGCGAGACGTAGAGGTGCGCGCGGCGCGGGGGCGCGGCGGGGGCCGGCGCCGGCGCCTCGTGCGAGGGAGACAGCGCGCCCTCGCTGTCCGACGACGAGAGAGACGATGGAGGAGTAGGGGGCAGGGAGAACCCTACGGAACAACGAAAAGATCAGTCTACTTCTTCATAATTAATAATAAGTGCTTAGAAGTTAGTTTGGGTCTAATTAACTGTGCGTGAATGTGTCCGGGTATATTTATTTATAATGAATACTAATGTGTAGGTCAGTGATCTTGATCTACATACAGAGCAGGTGTAACAATTTCTAGATCGTAAGAATATGAGAGAATCTTTTTTCACCATTTAATGTTTTCCAAAACAGACAAAAGAAGATAGCTACTATTGAAAGTTTAAGATAAAAGCATTTAGGTTACCGCTGCAGAGCCAAAGCCTTTCGGTTACTGACACTATCAGCCCAATAAGCACTATTATTATGAATAAGCCTGCACAATGCACGCACATGCCACTGTATAATTGACAAACGCAAAATAAAACCTTCGTATCTTCATACCTGATCCACTGGAGCTGGATGTGACCTTAATGGAGAGTTTGTTGGAGTTGAGCGAGGTGGCGAGGCGGGGGGCCGCGCTGAGCAGCAGCTGGGGTACGCCCGCGGGGCCCACCTTCTGGAGCACCGCCTGCGGCATGTGGATTGTACCCGTCTGGAACGACAAGGGTTCGAGGGTTAATAGAAGCTACAGAAATATCAGCTTCGAGCGGTACACAAAAGATTGTCTGAGAATCTAGAGTAGAGAATGGATTCCTAAATTAATGTGATTGGTCACATTGCCTGACTTGCCTTTCAACTTGGGTTGAAGAGATGTCTAGGTAAATATATATCTTTATTTTTTTTTATTCAAGTCAAAAACAAACTATAATGATGTGTGTTTGTATGAATGGTTTCTATGAAACCATTCTACATGGTCCAATGATTTAAATTACTAGAAGCGTACTTTTCAAAGCAGTGACAAGTAAACATAAACGGCATATCGGCAGCTTATCTATCTCTGAACTTTTATTTAAATATTTTGTCGAACTTATCACTACATAGTATAAAACAAAGTCGCGGCTGTTTGTCAGTTTGTCTGTATGCTTAAATCTTTAAAATTACGCAACGGATTTTGATGCGGTTTTTTGTAATAGGTAGAGTCATTCAAGAGGAAGGTTTTTATGTAAAAAAAATCCCGAAATTCCCACGGGAACGGGCACAACGCGGGTAAACCGTGGGGCGCTGCTAGTTTCGTATAATAATTGGGATAAATCCATAGTATTAATTATATTTCATCTTTACTTTACTTATATCTGCGGTAAGATGAGAGGCCGTTGCTCAACAGAAGGACATAACAGACTAATACTTTACTTTCCACCATTTTGAATGATCAGTGCTACCAACAGAAATCTTTTAAACCACTGATATTACTAAGCCTCGCCGATAGCACAATAACTTGTCTCGATAACTAGCTCGCTACTTGCTTTACAGGGAAATCCTCATTGAATAAATAACACTGTCTGTCATTACGCAATTGATACGGAATTCCCAAGCATACCTACAGCGTCGATGGAATTAATGGCTTGGCTTGGGCATGATTGACGACGTTCTGATTACAACTACAGATTAACTGTGCTTCAGATAGTTTGCGCTCGAAGACAGCTCGTTAAACAATTAGCGTAATATGTGGGACTTGTGCTGTTCAGCAAAATCTATGCAAATTAAGAAAGTGACTGTTCCGCACGGTTTAAGGGAATTAAGACATTTTAAAAGTGATCCAAGTCTCCAACAAATTCCATTAAGAGTGTACACTACCTCAGTTCGCGTATTCAGATTTTCCCCTGAGCCGAAGCGGGACAGAAACACCTGAGCGCTTGGTGTTTCGGCCCGCGAATTGTAGGTATTTGCTCCCTACAAACATTATGGTACTCATTTGAAAAAACCGCAACATATGAATTGTTCTGTAAACCCTATTCAATTTACTACACTTTATTTTAATTCAACAACTTTTGTATTTATTGAGATATTAAGATTTTAGTAAAAATTTAGAGATAACTTTGCGATTTTTTTCTATCGAGAAAATTTCATGGAGTCGTGTTTTCGAAACATATGATCGATAGATTATATCATGAACTTTACCATACATACGTTTCAAAGTTAAATATTGAGTAACGAGGAATATATGGAGATCCCGCCGAGTTGAAAATAAGCGATTTGAGGTAGTATACACTCTTAAAAGAAACAGGTAAAACCAAAATCAGTGCCAAAAAAGAATCCGTTACCAGCAAATTAAAGTCACGAAAACTCAAGTCATTCCGTGAATTTGAAACATACCGAAAAAGAGAGACGTCTGCAAAAACGCCGGCCAAATTATAACCTCGTTCCAAACATTAATTCGTTACTCGGAGCCATTCGGGTCCTCGGCGGTAATTTTCGTCAATGAAAACCCGTCGAGCATCTGATTACTGGAGTAATTATGAACGTAATTACACATCTCATGCGTTTTATCGCAAAATGCGAGGTGCCGGTGAAAGTAGGCGTTCAAACTGAGAAACGTACTCATGTGACCTTAACATTTTGTCGGCCACTCTATTTCTTCAGCCGTCATAGCAGCGAATCAATGATTCATATAGATCTCTTAAGAATATTAATGGCTTCGTAAGAGTTATGGGGGCATTCACCACTTAGTACGGACGCAGGCCGTGCGTTCCGTTCTGAGAAGTGAACGGTAGAACAATGAATATCGGTCTGCTAATATGAAAGCATATTCAAACTGTTTAAAGACATTGAAATTGTTTAAAGAAAACAGTTATTCTGCGCTATGGGAACCCGCTTCAATAGTAAAAATCTGTGTGAAACTGTAAACCGGAAAGACAGCAGAGATTAAGTGTCAGAATTAAGAATCTCTTAATCTGATATCAATAGGGTTGTTAGGGAAAGTTTTGACATTTTTGGTGTCGCTTGTCTACGCTAGGATTAGTGAATGATAACCTCAATTTAATACTTAAACTGCACCTTCTTAATATGGTTAATTGCTAGTACAAATAAAGTATAAGCCTATAATG
Source organism: Cyclophora albipunctata (assembly GCA_963082685.1). Taxonomy (NCBI): domain Eukaryota; kingdom Metazoa; phylum Arthropoda; class Insecta; order Lepidoptera; family Geometridae; genus Cyclophora; species Cyclophora albipunctata. Next base: position 11,227,983 of record OY720114.1, on the reverse strand, counting down.
TCCACTGCTGGGCAAAGGCCTCCTCGTCTCAGTGAAGATATCAGTACAGCGTGAAGGATTAGGCGTAATCACCACGCTTGTACAATTTGTATATTACGAGTAATTGCATATTTTCCAGTATTAAAGTTCCCAAAGGCAGAGCCACTTAATATAAAGATTTGTACACAACTCACCGTATGATCGATAACATAATCGAGATGTGTAAGAGGTGTGCTCGGTGTGGGCGACGGGGGACACGACGAGGCGGGGGACTCGGGCTCGGACTTGGGCTCCGGCTTGACCTCCCGCGGGGGGCTGGCGGATGACCGCCGCCGACTGCTCCACGCGTTGGTCGGTGAAATTGTGGGGTAGTAGTCGTCATCGTCTGTAACAAGGGATGTAAGAGATGAAGCAACTACTTTTAAAATAAAAAAATATTCACAGGACAAATTCATATACGGCTAATTAGACCCAAACGAAACTTGTGATATGGAATCTAACTAAGTGATACTACTAAATTATATAAATAATTTTACATCTAAAACATCAAATAGTATTACATCACTAAACAATCATAATCGTCGGATTAACGTAAAAGTTTACGTTAGTTCGTTACGCGCCATTTTGTTTAAATTTCGAGATGTAAAATAGTTTTGTTCTAGCACTTCTTTTTGCCTTCCGGTAAAACTGAAGAGTTACTTAATGAAAACAATGACGTAAAGTATAAATTGTAATTAGGCCACTAAGTTTCCTTCTGCTCGCAACGGGGGCGCGATCAAGCGGAACCGAGGAAGTCGAGTGTTGCGAATATCTACTCACTTTTTACAATAACCTCTTTCTTAGTAGTTGGATAACTAACGCGAAGAGCGAAAACCATATAGGGACTATTAAGAGTCTTTTTACCTTTTAAACAGTATTAAGGGCTGAATAAAAGTAAAGTGTATTCGTAAACGAAGTTCCAATTCAAAATATCAGTAAGATATTTCGAGTAGGCTAGTGGCCAACTCTGGTGTTAGGTATGGAGTCAGACTGCTTAAATACCTTCTTCATAGTCTACCAGTGAAACCACCGGAACCGGTATAATTTAACGTGTGCACCGATGCACGGTAGCCTTCGATCAACAATACACAACTAGATGTCGGGTCGGCGCAAAAATACGTCTCGGAGAATAACGCCTCATTTGAAAAGTGAGCTCTTATTTTATTCATAAGATTTGCTACTTTATCGCTAGATGTCATGGTTGTAATTAGAACTTCGAACTGTTTTAAAACTTTTGTTTCAGTTCGGTAGTAAACAAAACTGTCACACGTCATCCACGCGGACAGTATTTAGCTATGATATTGTACGTGACCCGATATCTAGTTGTGTATTGTTGATCAAAGACGGTAGCGCTCAGATAGAAATGCCACTATCGGCCACCCGTCCAAGAGAGGTGACGCCGAGTGTGTGAGTGAGCTCACTGTAAATTATTTGACCAATCACAAGTCAAAATATAGTCGTAATGAATTGTGATTGGTCAATACAGCTCTGCACCAGTCCGCTCAGCTTCTGTGGATACGCACCCATTTCACGCCGTTTTTAACCTCAAACACAACAGAGTGAAACCTTTCTCTCCATACAAATCAGACAATATCGACATTCCTAATTTTACACGGAGTATCAACAATACCGAGGATAACGGTTTCATTAGTAAGACTGTTATACTTAAAGATCGGATAGTCGGATGCATATTTACCTTAAGTTGATATCTGACTAAGTATGGATGCGGCTTTTTATTTTATTTTGTTAAATAAAAATCCCGGGATTTCGGGATTTTAGAAAATTCGAAAATGCAAAACTACTTAGTCGGTAATATGGCTTGAAAACGACGCCTTAAGCATGTAAACTACTTATACTAAAGCTACTTTTATCTACACTAATGTAACATTCTACTTATGATTCCAATACTTGACTTATAATTACTACTGTTAAAGCACAGACAACTAAAACACTCAATTTAAGCAATTGCACATGATGTTATAATATCATTATAATATAACATTATAACATCATTATAACGCGACCAATTAACCTGGCGAGCCTTATGTCAAAATCCTCATACTAGTTGTATAAAATTTTGATATTAGGCTGGCTTTTGAAAACAGTTGGGTTATACGTGAAAACTTCGTCGAAACTACATAGGTACACAAAACTCTTTGGTAAGATCTCGCTCGCTCCTGATTGGCCCTACGCGCAGCTGCGCTCTCATTGGTTAGATTTTAATGGCGGCAAGTTCACTGTGACAATACACGTACCTACGCGTGAATTTAATGTTTCGCAATGTGTTTTGTTTTTAAAATTTTGTTTGATTAATTGCATTAAATAGTGAAGATAAAGTAGTGTATGCAACTGCATATAACACGGGTATTAAAACACTCGTTACTATTATGAAACTCGCTGCGCTCGTTTCATAAACTCACACTCGTGTTTTAATACCCTTCTTTATATGACGTTGCATAAACTACTATTAACTATTATGGCCGGTTGCACCAAAATTTTAGTTTTTATACGAATTCAGTTATACGTTTTACGTTATACTATACCGTCATTATTACGAATTCGTAAAAGTACAGTCATGTGCAATGAAATGTATACACGGGCAGATTTGCAAATAAATGTTTACTCTGAAAATTTCTAAAACATATAGCCACTTAACAATTCATACTATATAACCACCCGAGTTTCTCACAATAATGTATACATTTTTGGCAAAAATATGGACACAGGTTCTTTTTCAGATATTTGTATACACGATCACATGCAAAAATATGTATCCATTATGAATTACAATAATATGTAAACGATATTATTTCATAACGATGTAAACAATAGCATTTCATTATAATGTATACACTTTAGAAACTGTAGCAGTTTTCACTATTTTGACAAATCGGTATTAATTTCAATAACATGTACACAAATGTAATTTTCCAATTCATGTAAACAATATTGGAACGAAGTTCCTTCACAATAAAAACAAAAGAATTATTATAAACTACATATCAAAATCAAAGTCTTATTTTTTTTTCAGTTTCTCAGCCTCTTTGGGGCAACCCCAAAGAGGCTATTTTGAACGCACCTTCTTAACTATATTTAAAAGACAAAAATGAATGTTTACATGAATTGGAAAATTACATTTGTGTACATATTATTGAAATTAATACCGATTTGTCAACATAGTGAAAACTGCTACAGTTTCTAAAGTGTATACATTATAATGAAATACTATTATTACATCTTTATGAAATAATATCGTTTACATATTATTGTAATTCATAATGGATACATATTTTTGCATGTGATCGTGTATACAAATATCTGAAAAAGAACCTGTGTCCATATTTTTGCCAAAAATGTATACATTATTGTGAGAAAGTCAGGTGGTTTTAAAGTATGAATTGTTAAGTGGCTATATGTTTTTGAAATTTTCAGAGTATACATTTATTTGCAAATCTGCCCGTGTATACATTTCATTGCACATGACTGTACGTTGCACCAAAAAAATATGTGTCAAAGTATCCGTATATTTACTTGCTACCCAAATAAAGCGTTAATTCTACTATTTTACCTTAGTAGTTTTTAACTACCATGGTAGATTTTATTTTACATGTGGTAAGACATGATAACTAGTGTCAACAGCGTCAGTGGGTGACAGCTATGTACGTTTTTAGTATTTTGTATTTTGTTAAATTTTTTATAAGTTGTATTTGGGTTTTGATGAATATTGGTGATAATTTGCCGCAAATAACTGATAAATTAACAGTGATTGAAAATGTTTATTAATAGAGTGATATAAGGACTTTCGTATTACTCCAAAATCGCACTAACAATACCTACATAGCTTGAACGAATCAATTCATCCTAGCTACTTATTTACCATTAATGGGAAATTTAATTTAATCACAATGAGTTGAGTTTGCTGAATGACTTGATTAAAAAATATAAGCACATACTTTTAATTAAAAAAACAGGTCAAGTTACTCCAAAACAAATAGAGGATGCATGGCAGCTCATAAATGTTGAATTAATTAGCACTCTTGCATGTTCAGTTAGCAGGAGCGTAACTCAGTTAAAAATAAATGGGATTACATGAAAAGGAATGCCAAAAAGGATGTAGCTGCCTATAAAAAAGCCCATAGGCAAACTGGCGGTGGCAAAGGTCCTGCTCCATTGGATGACACAAGTTGTGTCACACAACTGCCATTCTACTAGACACAGTCAGACACGAATCTGTCGAAGGTGTACCATCAAGGTTTGATAGTGATAACACCATCTCAGGGAATATAGCGGTCTTGAATAATGAAAGTATACGAAGAACATTTTGAGATTGTCACTAAAACTTCCAACGACCAGCAAAATATATATACACCAAAAAATTACAAAACTGATGTTGCTTTCTGCTTTTTCATTCAACCATTGCATTTTCTTATCTGCCAAAGCAATAAATGTTTGAGTTTAAAATAAAACTATGTTTTATTTCATCATACTTTTTAATATCACGAAATCCTGATATATGAATCACATTAAAATGCATTACATTTTTTACTTTATTAATATTTCAATTGGTAAAAAAGTCCCTCACAAGGTTATTCCGTGCAGTCACTCCATTTCTTGTTGAGGTTTCATGAAATGGTTCAGGTTTTTCAGCTATGGGTAAATCTGAATCTTCATAGGTCCATGCTTCATTTAGGTCTCTACAGATGTTATATAAAACAGCAGTAGCAACAATTACTGCTTCCATATTTTTTCTGTGTATAAGAATTTACTAACCTGGTGACTGTATGGGGATATGTGTACAGTCTATATATATGATGGATATGTGCACCTATGACCCTTGGAAATTGGGCAATTCTATAAAAGTCATTACAGACCTCAGAAATTTCATCCATGTCACGAGGCATGTATATATATCAAGGTGCTAATGCTGCTATAGCCCGAGACACTCTGTGTATTGCACGACAAACACTAGCTATATGTATTCTGTTGATGTCACCGACAACTTGCTGCATGGAGCAGGTGGCATAAAACCGCAATGCAATTAGTAATTGATTCGATAACGGCATAAAAAATAACCGTCTTCCATGAGTAATTGGTCTACTCTTATATTTGTTCTTCTACGATGTCGAGTGAAATATTGAATAATTTCACTGTCACTATCAGAACTTGTAGAAGACATCTAGGTAATTTATTTATCGTGATTTCTAATAGAACGTTCTATAAATGCGTTTTATAAATAAAATAACCTCCAAACCAAAACAAATTAAGAAAGCAAACAAACGTCAGTTTTATTACATACTCTTTTTAACTTGTCAAAATCTTATACTTTTACGTTATGAGCAGGGTTTGACCTCCGTAAAAAGTAATAGTATATTGTAAGCGTAAAACGTATCGCTAAAACGTGGTGCAACAATGTTTTACATTATACGTTTACTTTATACGTTACTTTTTACGAATTCGTAACATGAAAGTTTTGGTGCAACCGGCCGTTAGTATTTTAAACAATTAGTATAACAGTTGCGTAGAAAAGCATCCAGCATCCATACTTAATGAAAGTCCCGGATGCTGACCTTCGGATAACAAAATACTAGACCGAGAAAAATTAAAGGCCACGAAAGAACACGAAAGAAAAAGAAGAAGAAGTAATTACCTATAATAGTAAGTTATTAATATTTACCCGCCCTCATTTCGAGTTAATCCCTTCACAAATTTAAACACGATCAATTGAGGAATTGTTATAATTAAAGCTGTGAAATAAAGGTAAGAATTATATGACCCAAAATTAAAGATAAATTGACAAATAAAACAATCCCAATTTGCCTTAGGCCGTACCATAGACTAGTACTGACAGAGGATTTAGAGGAGTGGCTAAAACAAACAGGTATATTTTTTTGTCTTTGGGAATTAGTGCAAAAAAACAACAAACCAATAAATCAATGTTTAACTTTCACTGCATTTTTATCGTACATTAACTATATTAAATTATAATTATTGGGTGAGTTTGTTTATCACGACCAGACTATAAACAAGTTGTACAGGAATATGATAGATCGGCGGCGGGGTGAAAGTGCCGGGACATGGAGGTAGAAACGCTCGAATTTATTATTCACTAGCAGCGCCCCGCGGTTTTACCAGCGTTGTGCCCGTTCCCGTGGGAATTTCAGGAATTTTTATACATATAAACCTTCCTCTTGAATCACTCTATCTATTTAAAGAAACCGCGTCAAAATCCGTGCAGTAGTATTTGAGTTTATGGCGAACAGACAGACAGACACGGCCTGGGACTTGGTTTTATAATATGTAGTTATTCTAAAAGTATGTAAAGTATGTACGTAGTAACAAAACAAATCAATTCTTTAAATATTGGTACAATTAGCAACAAAGTTAATTTGATTTCTTTTCAATATTGGTTTGAGCTTAATGAACTGTTTCAACCTTAGCAAATTGCTTCACGCATATCAGTAGGCAGTGTTCGGATTATTATATTATGCGAAAATACATTAAATTGAGATAAGAGATCTAGGACAACTTATTTACTTCTTGCCGTAGTATTAGTTAGGCTTAGAATGAGACGAATTGTTTAGACGAAACACGAAGCGAACCATCTCTATATTGGATTAAATTATACTTTACTAGCAGCGCACCCGCGTTGTGCCCGTTCCCGTGGGAATTTCAGGAAATTTTATACTCATAAACCTTCCTCTTGAATCACTCTATCTATTTAAAAAACCGCGTCAAAATCCGTGCAGTAGTGTTTGATTTTATCGCAAACAGACAAGACGGACGCGGCCGGTTTCTCAGCAGTCTTAAAATGTAACCAAATATGGCCAATGGCCAAAAGACAATATAGAGAAAAAAAGATTAGTGATGGGGTGAGATGGCATGATTGATACATTTACCACGGAGGTAGGAGTTTATTATGCAAATGAACCATGCTTCTTCTGATTCGTTACCTTGTCCTTATAATATCAGTATCGCAATTAAACATTACCGTTTGACTATTGAACACCTAGTAACGCGACGCATGATTAACTCATTTGCTTGTGCCACTTGGTAACTAGCACAGATTAATCCAACTATTATGTATTAGTTCATTTCGAAGTTAACTACATAGCAACAACTAGCGAATTTCTAGAGTTAATATGAATGAATATGACAGAAAGATAGACAAAAATTCAAGATGATATGTTTTGTAATTTATTGAAATACAAATATTATTTGCCAACATTATTCTCATTATTATTGGTTCGTTTTCCTACCTCTCTAATTATAATTCTACGTCTAATTTGCGACAGTGATAAACCAATTTCCATTTGACCCGATTTGGAGATAAAATTCAGGACGGATGAAAATAACCTCTTAAAGTGGCTTACTACAAATAGTTTAACTGTTAAACTAAAGGTGTGTTTTCAATAACGACCGCAGCAGCAGGCAGCAAATGCCGACCGCATTTCAAGTCAAAGTTTATTGTAAAAATCTCAAAGTTTTTTGTTTTTTATTATTAATTTGACATTAATAACAACCGCTTATAATTAGCAATTAGGAAATGATGTTTATGTTGAGGCGAAAGTGAAAGGTTTTTGAAAGAGACCTTTACACACGAAATAACGGGTTAGTTATAAGGGATCACCCTAGGTACTGTAGGTAAATCAGGAGACTTACATGCAACGACGTGTCGGGTAAAATGACTTTTAACCGAATTTTAAAAAGAGGAGGAGCTCATTCCAGTAATCCTATTTATTGAAGCAAGGCCTGTAGCTACATACGTCGTTTTGGTCTCAGACACATTGCCACATAAAATATAGTGTAAGAGATAATACTCAATGCTTAAAAAACATTACACGCCGTCGTCGTCGTCATTGCCTTGGCTGCACCGTGGCACCTCTGAAAGAGTTCTTTCTCCATAAATCTTGAATGGCATTGAAATTACCTTACAAAGACTGACTTCAGACTTATAATTTCTTAATTTGCGAACTCTTTCGAGTTTACTTTTGTAAGATTTCATGAAACCATTGTAACCATTCATCGGCTTTCCTCCTCGGCTCTCAGACCTCCCGACTAACTGTCTAACAACATCCATTACTTATCTTTAATGAATTTAAAAAGAGGCTGACATTTTGGTTTTAATATCCATTAAAAATAACTGTATATATTCATTTGTTTGCAAGCAACTCGTAGCTTTCTAATTTACCTATCCGTAGTGCTCGCCGTTTATATAGGCAATACGAAGGTTAGGAGCCACGTGAGTAAACAACCACATTGCTACAGTAACAAAACACAATTTACCTACTGTGTTATCTACGGACTCGCGTGCCGAGACACCAGTGTTATCAGTGGCGAAACCTGCCCAACTAATAATGGAGTTCACATTATGATAACTTTTAATAACATTCAAATTGTTATGAATAGGTACCTAATGTTTGGGGTTAGCTCTTAGTGTAGGCAGGAATAGATTCTACTAATATGTATCATAAACTAGCAGCGCCCCGCGGTTTTACCCACGTTGTACCCGTTTCCGTGGGAATTTCGAGAATTTTTATGCTTATAAACCTTCCTCTTGAATCACGCTATATATTTTTTTAAACCGCGTCAAAATCCGTTGCGTAATTTTAAAGATCTAAGCATACATAGGGACAAACAGACATTGGAATGCGACTTTGTTTTATACTATGTAGGTAGTGATGCGAAAGTTTCTGAGGATGTATCCTTGTATATAATGTTTGTCTGTTGCTCTTCCACACAAAATCTATTGAACGGACTTGAATGAAATTTTACAGTTATATAGCTTAAACATTAGCATAAGATATTAGACACATTTTATCCCAAAATTCCCGCCGGAACGGGTACAGAGCGGCGCTACTGGTTATAACTGTAAGTCTATTAATGCACACATGTCACATGCAGACATGCCAGTTAGCACACACACTGCCAACCAGCAAGTACACAAGTGGAAGCTGTCATACTGGCATGCAAGTTACTGTTGCGTATTTCAGCACGTGTATTATAACCTTTATTAATGTATACCAATCACGGTTAATTAGACCTAAATTAAGCTTACGCTTGTATTATGGAATCTTACTAATTGATACTAAATATAACACATATACAACACAAATACTTTATATGAGTATACAATTGACACCCAGACGTCATCGCCAACTATGTCTGCACATATTGTTGAGTCAGGGCGGGAATCGAACCCGCAATCCCCACACAGAAAGCGTTACTGTCACTGTACCAACGGGCTTGCCTAAATAGTCGGCAGTTTAACATAATTTGACAAAACTTCAGTAAAGTGACCTAAAAGACAATTATTTATAAATCCGAAAATTTTTCGATGTATTATTCAAGTTTCTTTGCTTGGACTATTAAACAAATGAAGTTATCAAAATAAATGAATTTCGCGAATTCGTATGCAATCATTAGGAAGTATTTCTATAGACAGTAAGATGCACATAAAATATTCGATTAAAAATTATTCACAAAATATTCTAAATAGTTCTATTAATTTTAAAACTCGTTTATTTATAAGTTGTCCTACAACTTTTCAAAGTGCAGTTATCTTACCTATTATGCATGCGACTTTTACACAAATGCTTGTGAATTGTGATGCTAAAAGGTCAAGGAAATATTCAATATTAATGAAGACTGAATAGGGATTGTTGTCTAGTCAGTAAACTTGGCCTATTAAACATTTGCGTACAAATATATTATATCTAAATATAAAAAATAATCGTGGTTCGTTAGTCTCGCTAAAACTCAAGAACAGCTGGGCTGATTTCACTGATTCTGGTTTTGGAATGTTTGTCCTAATCCAGGGAAGGTTTAAACGGTAAGCAGTGACGGTACAAATGCGGGTGAAACCGCAGGGTAGAGCTAGTGTCCTATAAAAAATCTTGTCCGTTTGAAAAAATCGACCTTTGTAAGTTCTACGTTCGCCTTAAGATAGATTTTACATCTTACACAAAACTGTTGTATGTATTTATATGACGTGGTACATATAATGTGGTACATTAGAACTCAATACCTACTTATGTATATCTTTATATTGACTTTTAACAGCCATTAAGAGTTAATGTCTAAGTGGAAATTGTTCTTTTAAATATGTTTAACCACGCCGGAGATGTCAAACTAAAATATTATAATTCAGTTATGGCTCCAAAGAGACTCTTCTGAATAAACCACACATTCATGTACTCGTACTCAGACACTGCACACATACGCGAGTGGTATTGTAGAACGATATAATACAAACAAATATTTTGATGACTATAAAATTAAGTGCAAATATGAGGAAAATACGCTAACTAAAAGATATAGAACACATTACTCGGGTATCTTCCCTATAGCATTAGATATGAGAGATATTTAGATTGCATTTTCCTGTTTTTAGATAATTGTACATAACATAGTTGAGATAATAAGCCAGGAAAAATCTTCCGAGTGATGAAGTTTTAATCTTGATGGTAGAAAAGTGAATCGTAATATTAAAGCAACGTTAAATTCTCTTCGTTGGATGGGGACCGAGTGATACAACGATGCTCAACTTACAAACGATAATGTATAAATAAAATTGCAATGTCTTACAGCTGAACAAAAACCTCTCATCTCACCAAAGATACCGGTGAAGAGAATTAGGCGAAAAAAAGTTTGTATATGATGTAAAAATAATTTCCAACAAAGTATTGTAGGCAGATAAACAATTATTTGTAAGTCACCTTGTTTGACTTTTACATTACCTATTAATATAAAATATCATTCATTGTATAGTTTCGTTGGTACATCATCAGTTATCTCAAAGTCATCGAATGAAAGTTTGAGGTCTGTGTCAGAAGTTATCTTGTAAACTTTATTTTGATTTTGACCTTTTGTTACATGCACTGGAAAAGTAAGGATGCAGAATGCAAATATAGGAAGGAATACAGTGTACTGTAATTCTATGGGGGTTTTCTGAAATGACACCCACTAGGCGCCAGCACTGAGACCAGTAATCTGTCAAAAGTGTCATTTTCGTGAAAACCCTCATTGGTAGATGTGTCCATAATTGAGAGGCACAATCAATTATTTCCTTTAGTGAATTGGCTCAATTAATACGTGTGCATCAACTAGCTGATTGAAATATAATAAAAAATTTAACGACTTCAAAAACCGATGGAGGTTTTCAATTCCGCCGTTTATTACTATTAGACAACGTTTGAAATGTGAATTGTTTTTGACGCTTGTTTCCAAAGTTATAAACTTACTCAATATCATCTAGATAAGATCTAGTACAAATAAGTAAACAAAACTAACAAAATGATTATGAAATGGGCATCAGAATTTTGTATCAGCACCACTGACTTCTGATTGTCACACTTTCAACTTACTACGTCAAATACTTCCTTCCTTAGTAGCGATTTAATGAGTAATTTGGACGTGTAATGTATAAGAAATTAATGTCTATTAAAATTAATTTAATAATCGACGTCACAGAGTGCGGTCGTTAAAGTACTATCTCCGCTATTTTAGAGCCCTGCCATCATAACTGTGATTGTCCATCGCATTCAATTGACTAAGATCACAATTCCAGGCAATATCTACATAGTAATTGTTTCATACATTTTAGTGGCTGTTATAGTAACGAATATTGTATGATGTAATCTAGTTTGGACGCGGTATGGCGTCATAGACACTATGATACAACAGCTGTGAACACTGTATCGCGTTTATTTGTTGTAACTAGAGGATGTAGGTATTTGCGTAGTGTTCTTGAGAATCTGTTTTTGATATGACGATGACTGTTGTTGAGAAAATTGGTCCTTCGTTTAGTGTTGTGTGTGAAGACTAGTTGGCCGCCAACGTACTTGAATTTACTTTACATATATACTTAATAAATAATTAAGCATAGTATAAAACAAAGTCGCTTTCCGCTTTCTGTCTGTCCCTATGTATGCTTAGATCTCTGAAACTACGCAACGGATTTTGATGCAGTTTTTTTAATAGATAGAGTGATTCAAGACGAAGGTTTTTAAGTATAAAAATTCCCGAAATTCCCACGGGAACGAGTAGTGTTCACCTAAACTTAAGAAACCACTAGACTAACAATTTAACCTACATATTCCAAAGAGTTCTTTCAATCAAATCAATGTATCAAATATAAACCAGGGCAGCAAATACAAAAACCAATAGAAAATAATTTAAAATTTACTCTCACATCCCTGAGGTATAAAGAATGTATCGTTCCTTTTATAACAGTGAAAGCTTTTAAGTATTTATAAACTTCAAATATTGAAACAAGAATCCCTTGAAAGCTTGTTTTTATTATTAAACTGCATAGCTTCCCTGTAACTCAGAAATAGGTTCATACTAAATGTATCAAACATTTTAAATTTTAATATTTTTTTCCGGGATTTTTCTTCTTAAAATTGAATTACATACACACGTTCCTGAGTTGGAAGTGGTATATCTATATTACTTTCCTATCATAATATTAAACAAGTTTTTAACTTGGTGTAACTAACGCCTAATCCTCCTCACTGCACGATATCATCAGAGAGATGAAGGGCCTTTGCCCAGCATTGGGACATTACAGGCTAATACTTCAAGCCGCATGTCTAAAGACGATGTTTGTTTAAGACCTTGGTTTGTACAATCAACCACGTTGTCAATCGATCTTTACATGGTGACAATTAGAATTAAATAAATATATTTTACTAGTTTCTTATAAACTCCTGCAAGTAATATTGCTTGATCTATAACCACCCCAAACCACCCTTACTTTTTTCCTGTTATTTATTTCGAATCGCCCCAGTTGTAAATGTGGGTCATTCGGATAATCTTCAGTTACCTACGGAAATAAATTGGTTTTGATATTGAATATTAAAAATTAAAACTTCCCGTCGTGTCATGATACTGTTGTGTCCTCCCTTGTTGATATCTTATTTTTCTGCAAACAGAATGTCAGAACAGAAAATCAAACGAATGGTATTGACATTATTTGACATTAGGACATGACACATTCCCATACATATGAGAGAGAATGTGTCAGGAGTTAAAAATCTCATTAATACAGCTTTTAAACTATACTAGTAGCAGTTGTGCCCGTTCCCGTGGGAATTTCGGGATGAAACATAGTCTATAATAGCTATGCATTAAAAATAATTATTCAAAGTGGATAGGTAGTTTCTGATAACGCGTTCAAACAAACGAAAAATCAAAATATTCAGCTTTATTTTATTACTATACATTTCCGTGATATTTTCATCAAAAATCGCTTATCGCTCATCGCATTCGCCTGGACCGTGATACCGCCTTTATAGCCGTCAACTACAACTCATTCCCAAGTTGGAAAACTAACAAACAAAACTATTAAGTTAGTTAATACGAAAACCTAACAAACATTACCATAAGTATTGTTCTAATATCATCACATCTATAGAATCCACTGAAAACAAATAAATCACTACATAGTCACTACATAGTATAAAATAAAGTCGTCTCTTTTTCGTGTCTGTCTGTTTGTCTGTCTGTATGCTTAAATCTTTAAAATTACGCAACGGATTTTGATGCGGTTTTTTGTAATAGGTAGAGTGATTCAAGAGGAAGGTTTTTATGTAAAAAAAAATCCCGAAATTCCCACGGGAACGGGCACAACGCGGGTAAAACCGCGGGGCGCTGCTAGTCTTATATAAACCAGTATTTGGTGTTATTATTACAATACAATCGATAGAAATTTGAACAACCCTCATGTGGTCCTCAAGGCCACGTGTATTTAAACAATGTGGGAGACGATATAAGTGATTACAGGTGGTCATTACGAGTATATTGGTTTACGTAAAATGTTTAACCGACTTAAAAACGAGGGGTTTTAATTGGAAGTCGGAATCTTTGTTTACTTTTGCGAGTCTAGCATCTACCTACCTATAAAACAAAGTCCAATTATTTGAAAAAATAATAGACTCTCAGACTCTGACATATCGAGACTCGACCAAAAAGGAATAATCCAAAAGCATTGTGTTTTTATGTAAATGATTTTCTTAAAAACTACTGAACAGATTTTCGTGCTTAAAGTGTTTAAAGTTAGAAAGATACCACTGAAGTGAATATAACACGCCATGACATTACATCAAGTACCTACTAGATATTTAACGATGATAGTTTTACCACAACACGCCCAGAGAGCGCAGAGGACAGCAATTAAATACAATATGAATAACTGTGTACTTTATAGCGTGATCATAAAACACAGGATATGGATTTTAACATGATCTATGATGACTATTACACGTGCGTTTTATTTAACTTGGATTGCCGGGAAATAGTTGGTATGTCCGTTCTCTAAAGCTATCTAACTATAAAATATTATAAAGAGGTAAAAATTGTACGTTTGTTTGTTTGTATGTTCGTATGCTAATCTCTGGAATTACGTGTCCGATTTGAATAATTATTTTTGTAACATATAGCTATATTCAACGGGAAGGTCATAAGGTATTTTTCATCCCGAAATTCCCACGGGAACGGGCATAACGCGGGTAACACCGCGGGGCGCCGCTAGTCAGTTATATGGCAGTTTAAAGGCCTATAGCGGCTTAGGATAGAATTGACCTAAAGGCCCGATTGTAGCTAATTGTTCGCTGTATGCAAGATGCAGTTGCCGCTGCAGTGTAAGAGTATGCTAGCGGCTGCATTCAGCAAACGGCAGCAGTTGTCAACTAATATTATAGTGAGTGTAGATGCATTTGCTCTGCAGCAGGACAGCACAAGCTATATAACATTGTAGCACCCATTGCAGTAGGCATCAGCAGTGCCAAGCCCGTTGGTACAGTGACATGTGAGAGCGTTTACTATGTCGGGTGTTGCGGGTTCGATTCCCACCCAGAGTCATATGTGCAGATATAGTTAGATATATCAGTGTCAATTATAAATTCATATAAAGTATTTGTGTATGTGTAGTAATAGTATCAGTTAGTTAGTTTCTATAATACAAGCTTAGTTTGCTTAATTCAAACTTGTTGACTAGACAGTTGAAATTTTCAGAGATGATGTATTTCTATTGCCGCTATAACAACAAATAAAATAACACAACAAATATTCAAGGGGGCTCCCATACAACAAACGTGATGTTTTGCCGTTTTTTAAAGTGCGGAACCCTACGTGCGCGAAATATATATTATTAAAATAATATTTTCATTTTCATTTTCAATATTTTGAACTATGTATTTCACCTTTATAAATACTGTACTGACCGTCTACTTTGTTGTGGTGTGGCGAGGGCGGGTTGGAGTCGTCGGAGTGCAGGCTGTAGGAGTGCTCGGTCTTGATGGGCGCGGCGCCCAGGGCGGCGTCCGTCATGAGGCGGTCGTGCAGCACCACGCCCGACTTGGAGTCGCGCTCGATCAGCCAGTCCGTCATCTCGGAGTCCTCGTCCAGGACGTCCTGCATGTCCTGTGGGGATAAACGTCCTTATGAGATGTGACATGATTTTTTTTAAAGAGTAGCGTCGTCTATAGTTGGAAATAAAATAGTTGGAATAAATTGGTAATAATGTTCTTAGATGTAGTTTAGTGTGAACTAACTTTGATAGGTGGACTAGCAGGTGCCGGTCTACTAGGTGCCTTATGGACTACTTACTTATTATTTTATTTTTTTTACTTTCAGTTTACGCGACATGTTGTTTGACATAACATGAGCATTCGTTTGCAGGCGGTCAATTGAACTTGCCTATTAGTATGTATAAGCATAATTGAATTAAACCACGCTAACTTAAAAGGATTGCTAATCCTAGATGCGATCCTAATATTATAATTTTGTGTTTCTCAAAATTACTTTGGTTATCGCACATTTAACAGTTTCCACAATTTGATCACTTAAATATTTTGATTTCAAACCAGAATTCACATACAAAACTCCGAGCTAGTAAACCAAGCCACAGCGAGAAAAAATGCATTAACCCCAAAATCTACATAAATCCGGTACACTCACATACAACATTGTTAACACGCGTTCGATTCATAATTTATACTCCACTAGCAGCGCCCCGCGGTTTTACCCGCGTTGTACCCGTTCCCGTGGGAATTTCGGGAATTTTTATACATATAAACCTTCCTCTTGAATCACTCTACCTATTACAAAAAACCGCATCAAAATCCGTTGCGTAATTTTAAAGATTTAAGCATACCGACAAACAAACAGACAAAAGTAGCGACTTTGTTTTATACTATGTAGTGATACTCATGTTAGAATCTTGGTACCAATTTATTAGTAGTGTGGTACCTATAATAAGTATAATGTTTGTATTGTATAATGGTATATAATATAGAACAGGCGTCATAATTGTATACTTCATATCAACACTTAAGGTCTAATTAACCGTGAGTGAATTCGTCCGGGTATATTTATTTCATTCCATTCTCAACCCATTACTGAACCCTATTCTAAATAAAAAAGTTGTATTTGGTTGGAAAACTAGCCAATGTGGCTTTTTTAAATATAGTAGTGGTGTAGTATAACTCATAAGTATAATGTTTGTATAATATAGAAGAGGTCATCGCCCTTGCTGTTAATTTGCAGTAGCGAAACAGCGTCACCTTGGGTGCTTGGCCATGAGGCAACGAACGACCATGGACCGCCAAATAGGGCCGTTGACCCTAAGGCGAAGTCTTCTGACTGCCTCAGCATTCGCTACCATGGTCGCATGGTCAATGACCATAGTGCTATTTGCATTATATACAACTAGTTATGGTAAATGAGAATTTGAATTTAAATGTTATCACAAAGCACTTTCTTGAGATTCTAATTTTTGTGTTTGTATGTATAAGTATTTATCTTGTTTTTAAATATTAACGGTTTTTCAGGATGTGAAATATTTTATTAAAGTATTTATATTAATTTTATGTAATTACGAGTATTCTGTACAAGTTATTTTTAACAAATAATTAATGTTTCATAATTCATAAAATATAAATTATTTAATGTAATTCCCATGCATGCGTCTTGGTTCTTATTAAAAAAATCAAAATTTGGTAGAAAAATATCATAGCATGTTGTGTACGTGCTTCTGAACACTTTATTAATATAATAATGAATAATGCTTTTGGTAATAAATAACCCCATTCAACGGGAAAATTGAAAGCTATTTGCATCCCCAAATTCTCACGGGATCAGGGACAACGCGGGCAAAACCGCGGAGCGCTGCAAGTATTTACATAAATCGTCCGGAAAATAATAAAATAGCCCATCATTCGCTCAATAAAATAACATTTGAATAAAACAATGAAGGTTTTTAACGAGACTAAACAAGACGATATTCAGTGTTAAATCAAGACTTGCTAATCCAAAAATAGCTAATTGCATTTGGGGCAGTTCTGAGTCAGAATAAACGAAACGAAAATTAGGCAGTAAAAATACCAGTAGTGAGTAATCATCATTTCAAATTGCGCCTAAATATTTCGTCTGGGTGTTGAACCTATTCGATAGGCTGGGAACCACAGTGATGGTGCGTGGAAGGAATAACAATACCATGTGTCGTGATTTAATACCTCCATGGATTTTAATAAAGTGATTTAAGTATATTAATAGTATGAAAGTTGGTTTGATATTGATTGATTACCATTTCACTAGTTTTGTGATACCTTGGAAACTAAACTAGGAAATAGATGAAAGGTCAATGTTTCGGGAATGTGTCGAAAATTGTCCTTTGGCCTGTAATGAGACGTTTCAGGCTAATAAATAAAATAAAAAAAAACATGCTTGTCAAAGATATCATAGACATACTTACCTACTTAAAATACTACGTCAAAATACACATAAAAACAAAAACTTAAGAGAAAAAAGAAAAGGCAAATGAAACCGTTCAAGTTATTCCTATTGTCTCAGCTAAATATAAACATTAAGATATCATAATATTTACTATCGGACTATAAATTAAACATCCTTTACAAATGGTTGAGCACAACTTCATGTTATCAAACTATTCAAATGAAGTGCCGATTGTAATTAAGTTATACTAAAAGAAAAAAGGTATTATTTGTAACGTTATCTCGCGGAATGCGTTCTGTGAAAATGATAAAATATAATCAGACTGGAACATGCCATTTTTCGATATTTTATATTCAATTCAAGTAATCATTAAGTATTATATTTTATTTGTTTGTAGTTTCAAGACGTATAAATTCTGGGTTTATCTGTGATTAATTTATTGTATTCATATCTTATTTTATACCTGTGAATAACACTTTTCACACTAACTGTACTGATCATCATGCTACTAATATTATAAATGAGAAAGTTTGTGAGGATGGATGTAATGTATGTTTGTAACTGTTTCACAAAAAACTACTCGATGGATTTGGATGAAACTTTACAGTAGGTAATAAATTAGAATAACACATGGAATACATTTTATCCAGAAATTCCCGCGGGATGCAACGCGGGTAACACCGCGGGGCGCAGCTCGTAGAAGATATTTAAAATAAGAAAGTTTTCTTTTAAGATTGTAATCCGAATCTTCATCATTTGAACAAGAAGCAGAGCAAGAAACCTTATAGGGATGTACCTACTTTGCATTATGATGGAACTTACAGACTTTTTTAGACTTCTTTATCTAAATTTTGAATGTGGAATGCATTCCTACATGCGCCAAACATTAGTTGACCACGCACTACGCATGCATGACATAATTGTCAACGTTACCTTCCTTATGTTATTTTAGTAAGTAAACCACATGTGTTGTGTAAAATTTTCCAGTTTTCGTAATCCCATAAAAATATTTTTAGTTACGCGTGAGAAACGCTACGCGCCGTTCACCGTTACTTTAATATTTCCTGGCTCTGTTATTGTTATTAGTTCGTTGCCCTAAACTTTATATTTTCATCTCGATTCTGTTCGGCTAAATCTAGACCAATCGAATAGACTAGATCGATCGGTAAAAAATCGAGGCGAATCGATTTCTTTTACTTTCTAACTAAGGCAAAGGAAACTAATAAATATTTAGTATTTTTGTTGACGGGTAGCAATTTAATTTAATTGATACTGTGCCATTGCCCTCGGAATCTCGGTAGCATTCAGTTATAAATTCCACTATCGGCCACCCATCCAAGAAGGGATCCAGCTGCATTTTGCTTAACATTCGCAATGAGCTAACATTGAACTACGCCACGAGATCTATGCGAAACCAGACGAGTATATTTATTTTCTTATTTATAATCAGACACCTTTAAAAACGTCAAAATACTCGTAAATGTCATGCTATGATTTCTCTTATGCATCTATTTTGCTTCCGTTCTCACATCACAAGGCTTTTTTCTCTATAGAAGGAATTGTCTTCGGACAAAATCGGAAGTTTTAGTTTACACATTTAAATTGTTTACTTAGTATAAAACAAAGTCGCTTTCCGCTGTCTGTCTGTCCCTATGTATGCTTAGATCTTTAAAACTACGCAACGGATTTTGATGCAGTTTTTTTAATAGATAGAGTAATTCAAGATGAAGGTTCATATGTATAAAAATTCCTGAAATTCCTACGGGAACGGGCACAACGCGGGTGAAACGGGATCGAATACCACCCCCATAATTTTGTGTCAATCTACGTCAGGGTAAAAATGGGAATAAAAACACAATTGTTTAGACAGTAACTTCTATGTAACAACTCACAATAAAACTCTTTGAAGTAACTTTCTAATATCGGATTTTTGTCAAAACTGCATTCTGCATTGTGATTTCCAATTGGTCACAGTGAAAGTTGTTCAAACTCGTGAAATTACTTTTATAGAGTTCTGCAGACTGAAGGTAATTCGTATTATATTGTTTTACACCACTATTTTCACTTAAATAATGATGTTATGGCCTTTTGTCAATTTAATTGTGATTGTTATGACGGTATTGTTTAAAAAGTTAGGCGGCGTTTCCATTTAGAGAGATTAAAAATTAATAGTTGTGGAAATTCAAAGAAAAAAATATTGGACATGTATGAAAAAAACTTTCTACTCGAAATCACTCTATTTTTGGTCAAGGGTTAAAAAATCTTTTTCTTTTTACTTTGTCTAATCCGCCTCACCTTGTCTTCTGTGAGAAGAGATGCCTTTGCCCAGCAGTGGGATATCACAGGTGACGTACTACTTACTTTTCTTTCATACTTTGACACATTTTATCTCAAATCCTACTAATATTATAAATGTATGTATGTTTGTTACTCTTTAACGAAAAAACTACTGAACGGATTTGGATGAAACTTTACAGTAATACCTATAGGTTATACATCAGAATAACACCTGGGATACATTTTATTCCGAAATTCCCGCGGGAACGGGTACAACGCGGGTAACACCGCGGAGCGCGGCTAGTTAATTTATATTTGATACTTTAACATAACCGTATTTGAAATCTTTTAGCTATGTTTAAATATTTTGACAAATCTTTCTCTGAATCATATGTTACAGACATGCACAGAACTTGTGTTGCAAACCTGATTTCGATAGTTTAATATGAATGTTACATCACAACACGACACTACTCGCGTGATTTACTAACCGAAGCATTGTTCGACGTTTTAATTAATTTAGAGCCGCTGCCCGTTTTGCGAAAGTAAGTTACTTTTAGCTAAGTTACTCATCATAAATTTAAGAGCAAGGCTCTTGTCGGTGAGTCCGATGCAGACTTCTCCATCTATTCCTATTCAGTGCAAGTTCTTTCACATCTTTATAAGACAGGACAGACACTTTTTCTTTAATCTGACTCATGTAGGTAACTGATTCTATAAGTTACTAATAAGTATAAATTTCAGATGGAAGGAATTGGGGGAGACACTTGCCCAGGAGTGGATTGATTAAAAAAATTCGTGTTATGGGATAAAATTAAGGGTAGTAAGTTAGTGTAAGTTATTGGTTATTCCATTTTGGAATAACTCCTCGTTTACTCAGAAATTTCTGATGGAATCTGTATGAAAATCTTAATATTTTCCTAGTCTTATAATCTTCCTCAATAACATAACAAAACTCCAATAACACAAGAATAACATTGAAAACTCCAAGCCAATTTAATTGTAATTTTATCACCTCCAAACGATTGAAATGCGAGTTTTGCTTTTAACTTTATCAGTTCTGTTGCACTAATTACAGTTTTAATTGTTGAATGCTTTCTCAAAATAAATACTTAATGTTTGTTGTGGGCTGCCATTGAGATTAAAATAATTATGAGTTTACGAATGGAATTACTATCGAAGTAAATTCAAGTAGGTCAATGGCCAAGTCTGGTGTCAGGGTTCTGTAGACCGCCTAGGGCATCCGACGTGGTTTAACGTTTTATACAGTCAGTACCGACAATTTAACGTACCCACCAAATCACGGTAGCGCTTAGATTATAATGACACTATCGGCCACCCATCTCAGTAGTGGCCGAGCTGCACGATGCTTAATAATCGCAATGGGCTAAGTTCGCGTAGCCCAAATGTGCCAAGAGCGATAGAGGGAGATAAGTCTATGGCGGGTAATCGCTGTCCGCGGTCAACCACATTTAGCCTATGATCAAAGACAGTAGGAACAATACAGTACAAAGACAAAGACAGTAATGCAAGTCTGTCTGTTTGATGGTTAAACCACTGAACCGATTTTGATGGAATTCGTGGTGAAAATAGTTAACATTTGGGGTGCCTATTTAGGCAACTTTAAACCTCAAAATTCTTAGGTGAATCTTTAAAAATAGTCCACTTTGCCCATTGCAACAATGATATCATCTGTAGTTTATTTTGGAATTCCAATCTCAACAAAGCAACGTACCACAAAACACATTACACTCCTTTACTTAGAACAGTTTAAGTAATAATCTACGGTATTTAATTTTCATCAAAGCCCAGTAGTTACTACCGTTCGTCCTACATGTGTCCCAGTTTACCCAACGCCACAAAAGCGGTAGTATCTGTGTTCCTGAAACTCTGAAGCGTATTATTTGGGACGTGTAGGATTTGCTCGTTAAACTGTTGGCTTTCAGAGACGTTCAATTGACGATGCGTATGAAAGGTGTGGATTCTGTTGAGCACCAATGCGCGCTTTTGTTGTTATATGATGTTCATGTTAATCTGTAGTGTAGTAGTACACTACATTTAAAACACTACGGGCCTTATACATGAATGCTGAACAGCATTTTAGATATTAAATGGTTTATCCCTTTCTGACCCACGCGATCTTACAAAGAGTAAAAGAGACAAAACGCTCTATAAAAGTGTTTTACTTTAAAAGTGTTTATGAAATTATGCGGTGCATGTACCACACTTGTGTATGTGATGTATTATTGTGGATTATGAACTTGATTTATTCTAAAAAACTAATCCAGTTATTTTTATGTCATTCATGCATAAGGTAGGTAAATTACAGTTACAATCGTTGTTTAGATTTGGCGAGATTACAAGCTACATATTGGGAATTCTTAAGAATATCTTAATTCTAAGTTAATTTATAAAAAAGCAATCTTCATAACAAAAAAAAACATTACGAATGACATACCCCCAGTGTTACATGCATCGTATCTCTTTTATCTACAATCTCAGAGAGGGAAAAATATCATCCGTTGATCACCAACAGAATAGGGACCCTATTTACGTATTGTATCCAGGCGTCTATTTTTAATACATTGCTCATGCATATTCCCTGGAACGATTAGAAATATTACGGCTCACTGGACAACTGACCAGTCCATAAACATGACTCACGAATTCTGTATGAATATTGATAGGTTGCGGATTATAAAACAGGCAAGTAAATTTGAGTAGGTATACATAGCACCACTTTTACGCGATACTCCGAAAAAGGGTGCGACGCTAGCCCAAAGTAAATTATATTACAAAAGCACAATAAACCTGTAGAAATCTGAAAGGTTCAATACAAAGTAATAATACCTGTGCCACAGGTTTGAACTAACTGTAGTTGTCGAAAAGTAGTTCAGCGTATCGCAAATATTCCCTAAAGTTACGCGGAGAGAATGTTTCATGAAATATCAACTGCTGGCCGAAATGGGAGCATTTTTTGTGGCTACTTTCACTCCGCACTGGTTATATCCGGTTTGGCTACGTTTATCTCGATCGAGCCAGCGGTTGCTCGATTAATTACTTGTAACTTATGTGTGAAGTTGGCTCTCATTGGGTTGAAGGTGGAATTTTTATAGATTTTTTAAGGTTTGACACTAGAAAGGTTTTTTGGAAGTATCAGGGAGTAGGTTGGATGGTTCTTCTTACTTGTTATACTATTTTAATGACGCAGTAATCACCAACACAAACTTATCACAACTTTATATTTTGAAGTCGGTTATAAGTCATAACATGGGTTTGATAGAAAATTATTTTCTAAACCAAACTTTCTTCCTTTCCAAAGTTGGTTAAACCTCTAAAAACGAGGGCAATGGACAAAAGATGTGAGAATTCGTGCACAAATAAAATGATTCTTTCGAGATCATGAAGCGAGACAATAGACAATAATAAAAGTGGATCTAATTGTTATTTAGATACCTCCTTTGTTGTTTATGGTGGAGCTTGTTTGTGGCCGAATTAAAGGGGAAAGATAAGAAGTTCTATGAAAGAAGGTTCAAATCGAATATAACCTCTTTATTTAGTGTCGGTCAGACTTCCATCTCAGTTAAGAAGTTTTTTTTTGTTTTTTTTTTTTAAGAACCTCAAAATTATAGTGCCAAATTGTTGTTTATGTTCAATGTAATTCTTAATTTAAAAAATGCGCTATGCACTCCGCGGTTATTGCACTATTAGCACCTACATAAAGTACACGTTATCTTCAATATTGATAATTTATGTATGACCTAGTATTAATACCTTAACCCCTTTAAAAACAGGCCAATACCTACTCAATTACGCAGCAACATATTGTCTAGACACAAAATTAAAGCCGTCGCAATTTCCTCCCAACCCCTGTTGCTACCCAAAAGAAAACAGTAAGCCTTTTATTATACACTAGCAACGCCCCGCAGTTTTACCCGTGCTGTGCTCGTTCTCATGGGAATTTCGGGATGAAAAATAGCCGTATAATCTTCCAGTTGAATGTGGGTATCCATTACACAAATAATTATTTAAATCGGACATATAGTTCCTGAGATTACATATAGATAGCCCTTACAAACGAACAAACAATGTTAAATTTTGTATCTCTTTATAATATTACTAGTAGCGCCCCGCGGTTTTACCCTCGTTGTGCCCGTTCCCGTGGGAATTTCAGTAATTTTTTTATACATACCTTACTCGGGAATCACTCTATCTTTTTAAAAAACCGCATCAAAATCCGTTACGTAGTTGTAAAGATCTAAGCATACATAGGGACAGACAGCGGAATTTAAATTACATTAGCAACACCATAGACAAGCATTCTCCTCAACCTCTATACTATAACCTCTTTACGTAAAACGTAGAGTATAGACGAAACTGTCGAAATTTGTCAGGAGTACCAACGTAAGCAACACCACACCCACACCACACCCACGGAAGGTTAAACCATTTTTCATGATTCGCGTAGGTGTAAAGGGCGCGCGGGGGCGGATATGAAACTTAGAATTCAGAGTCTAGACTGCAATGACGTCATACCCCAAAAATCTGACGTCAAAAACTGACGCAGGCAGTTATCGGTGCTTAGCGATTTTTATCATTATGTAAATGATTTTATACGCGAAATTTAATGGAACTTGTATCTGACGTATTTCCTATGAAAGAAATTGTTACCGAACTCAATAATTGGATGTTTCTGTGAGATGATTATTTTCGGTAATAATAATAAGTTGTAGTAGGTTAGTGGTCAACCCTGGTGTCGGAGTTCTTAGACCGCCTAAAGGCCTCCGACATGTTCTGACGATTGAAACAACCGGGGCCGACAACTTAGAGCAGCAGGTCCCGATTTTGCCCTTTGGGTAGGGAACCCTAAAAATAACAAAACACATAGTGAAGGGTACATACCATTTTGATCTTTTCTTTTAAAAAGATTTTTACCTAAAGCCTATTTAAAAACTCTCTTCATTAATGAAGGATTACGTACGTACTTATAAATAAAAAAATTGTTAACGATGAAATTTTATCGTACAAATAATTGGGTTGAGTTCCCCTTTTGGTTTAATAACACGTTTCAGCGGGTTTCACCCTTTCAATTTAACACCCCACAAATCTGATACAATGAGGGAATGTATAGCGAAATAGGTTATACCTACATACAGCTTGGATAGATAAGATAACTAGCAGTGTACTGCGGGTTTACTTACATGGCTTTTTAAGAAGGTTAATTTTCTAAATTGTTGGCCTATCTTGGAAGGCATATCAAAATGTCAAAATATTTATAGATAAGCAGGTATTGATGTTATTTTCCAAATTCAAACGTATAAGTTTGAATTTAGAAGTTTCTAATAGTACTCATATACTATCCTTATAGTAACATTTCAAAACCAGAATGTTACCTTTTACATTCTGGTTTTGAAATGTTTGTCATAATCCAGGGAAGGTTTAAACGGTACGCAGTCACGGAATAAATGCGGACGAAATCGCAGGGCACAGCTAGTTTCCCATAATAAAACATACACAATGGATAAGTCCCGAGTGTCCCCGACTACCCGTAGGCCTGTCCATGACGTCACACGCACGTCATCGCCGCGTAACTCCCACGCGGATACTCCGAAGCAATTTTTCTCAATTTTCCGCGTATCTGCCCTATTTGCGACCGCCGGCTGTGCCCACAGATAATCCAACCTTATTGAATTGCTATTTATAGCCACAATTTATTTTTAAACTTCGTTGGTTTAATTATAAGTACAATCTTTTTACGTGGGGGTGTTAATAAAGAACTCCTTTTAGTTGTCAATATCTTCATTTGTTGTTTGATCTATTTTTGGGCGATGTTTAAATAAAGACCTATTGGTTTTATGGGATATTGGTTATTGGGAGCTTCTCCAATACATGTGTACATAAATGTCAGTATAGCTTGATCTTCTTCTTCATCGAGTGGATGGTCAACCTGACCAATCCTGGTGTCAGAGTTATTGAGCCGCCAAAGGCCTCTGACTGGCTCATGTAACGACTACTATCCGTAGAAAGTAACCGGGACCGACGGCTTAACGTGACCTCTGAAGTACGGAATCGTCTCCTACTTTAAGCTTGATACAAATTGACACGAGTATTCCAATAATTGAAGGTCTATAATTCCATTAGTGGAAACCGAATTATGTCATAAACAACACGTCCAACGCAGATTTACATGACAATATCGTGTTACATATGTATTGTTTTGTAGTTCACCCAATTATCGGAACTTTAATAGGATTAACACAGTAATTCTATTAGGTACGTGTGTTATCTGTCAGTTGTCAATGTCATTATGACAGATCAGCACGTATTGTGGTGAAGACTTGGCAGCATGGTCGAAGACCTTAGCTGGTTCCGTTTGGAAAAAAAAATGTTTTAAGGATCTATGATTTATGAAGTTATAATGTTGATATTTTATGCCATAATCCCGGAGGAAATATTTTTAACGTAAAGTAAACGCTTGTTTGTAATTTAAAATATAGTTTAGGTCTTCGTTTTTCGAGTCAATATGGCGCAAAATAATTATCGTATTTATATTTTCCTGGACCACTAATTCATTAGCGAAAGGACAGTGTCTGATGCGTTTAGTAAATCCTCTTAAGTGCAGGTGGTAGGGCACAGAGGACAGGACAAGAGATGGGCCATATTCTATATCGCATGTGCAGAGCGATGCCACACTGGGCATGCATACTCGCCCGCGGAGTATGACAGCGCGAGACCTGTGGTTCTATGAACGTGCGAGGGTTCCAATCCTAAGGTTGACATTTTTGCAGTGTGTTTTAAATGTAAGTGCTCTATCAAGAGTGATCCCAAATGGTATGGTATAGGTGTACTTGCTATTAATCCCAACAGGGATAATACTCCGAGGGATTGTATGTAATCCAATGCTCTAGTATGCTACTATGCTCTGCTATGTTTCGTTATATTTACTACGTTTATCGTGCTAAATATCTATAAAGCACATACACGACCTATTTCATCATCATCAACGACATTAAATATAATTGCATCAATTGTGCACTGGTTCGTGTTCTGTGATTACAGTTGTTGTGTTTGAGGAAAATAGGAATTTCCCGCCGGCGGCCATCTTTGTTTACTTACCGCTTTTCAGAAATATGAATATTTATCTCCTATTTAAAATAATAACTTGACACTTCGCATAAGCGTTATATAACGTACTGACGGTCTGTTAAATATGGGAGGAAAAGTAATATCAGTGTTATCTGTAGTTAATTGTGAAAGAAAAATGAGAATTTAAAGTAAAGTCTAGGCTTGATCTCACTGTAGGACAAATGCCTCTACATATAGAAAAAAGGGAGAAAAAGACTTAATGCAACATTGTTATAGCCAACTTTAAGTAATAGAGTTCATTCTATAACTGTGAATTGCTATTCATAGTTCTAAAATGAACTCTAGCTACTGCTAGTGCCTACTTCTATCAGTAATACATTTTAAAATACAGAGAAGACTTTCAAGAGCAAAGAATTCGGTACCAACATAAAAACAACAAACAATAGACAAGATTCTATATTTGAAACTATTTAACAAAGCTGCTGTTTATTTGAACGAGATAATATTCCAAATGATAAAGGCGGAAGGAAGTCAAATTATCAACGGAAACGTGGAGCATTTAATATATTTGGCTAAGAATTAGCGGCATGTTTTATAACTTTATGATGCCGACTGTTTTCTTTCTATAAATGTTTGTTTTTAATGATTATTTTATTATGATGATGTAATAACGCAATGGAGAACTTGTTAAATTTATGTTTTTTAGATTTTATATAAGTTGCTAGTATTATCACACGGTTTTACTCATGTTTGGGTCAGACTTGCTATTAGTTTCCTGTGGTGTTTCCAAAGGAATTTCAGGATGAAAAGTTCCCATTTTGTAGGGCTTACCATAGATAATAATTAATACAGTAATAACATCCAAATCTATTCATCAGTTTAGAAGCAAACACCAATTAACATCAATCATTATAGACTTTCGCGATCATATTAACAATCGGCAATTCTATTAAAGGCGTTACCATTAATATAGAACGTAATAGTTTTAATTGATATTCAAAATAATTGATAGTCAGGATTAAACCATCGTAAATCTAGAGTTCTCTTGACATGCAGAGACGCTACGTGATTAGTATTTAAATGCGACCATCGATAAAAAAATATTTATCGATGGTCGCATGTCACAGAGCTGTCAGTTGCGTTGCGTAAGTTGTTCCGTTATCGTTGAAGAGGCGAATGACATTTGCCGCCAATCCAGTTTCAATATTAGTCATTTAACATTTCAATTTATAAGGTCTTGTGTAATCATTACTACACTGTTTATGGATCAACATTAATTAAATTAAGTAAGAATCTTCAGAATTTATTGCTTTACCTGTGGATTTTTAACGCAAATTCAATATCCAAATAAGAACAATAAAAACCAAAAATATCTGTAATGTAGTTTCAATAAAAAGGAGTAGTATTCGCTTAAGCCTAAGGAGCCAGTATTTTTTATTACAATTCTTAAAATCACTCGAAAAGCAAGTAAAACCGTGGCTTACGTGGCTACATAGTATAAAATAAAGTCGTCTCTTTTTCGTGTCTGTCACACTGTTTGTCTGTCTGTATGCTTAAATCTTTAAAATTACGCAACGGATTTTGATGCGGTTTTTTGTAATAGGTAGAGTGATTCAAGAGGAAGGTTTTTATGTAAAAAAAATCCCGAAATTCCCACGGGAACGGGCACAACGCGGGTAAAACCGCGGGGCGCTGCTAGTACCTTATATAACATATCATCAGTAGTAAAAAAATATGATTGTCTAAGAGTAATGTAGCTAAGAGTAAAGTAATAGACGGTAGATGGTCTGTATCTAGACGGTAGCTAGACTGTAGACTGTAGTTAGACAGTACCAAGACTGTAGCTAAACTGTAACTAGACAGTCCTAGGCTCATAACATAATATGTGACTATACCATAACCAGCAAACAATACAGACAAAACATCCAACAAATTATGCCAGACTTTTTAGTATATGGACTCTGTACCTGTCATTAGTCTGACTCAAGACAGTTTTGTTCGCGTCAAACAGTCTAAGACTGTAGTGACTATAGTGTCAAGTTCTAGGTATTGCACGCACTATCACGTTTCATGTCCCGTTACTTTTTTACAATCTGTTACTAATTTATGAATTTTCCGGTGATTTAGTGATTATTGGAAAGCTATGAGAATATTAATAAATATCTTTTTCTTACATTTGGGTGTGAACGTTGAACAAACTATGATCGCTTGGGCGGTGTATTGTGTTTATTTGGATATTAAATCACCGTATTGTTTTCATCTAGGTACCAATGTATTTGTTTTATATTGATATTGGATGTTAATGTTAGGTAATCCTATCTCTAGTACTTTTAATAAGTTAATTATTAAAATGGGAACATAATATGGTCAAATAATCTTTTTTTTTACCGCCAACATTTGACATTTTAAATGTCAAAATTGAAATTCTTTTTGACATTCACGAACAACATCAGTTATTGGGATATTGTATCCTAGTTAAATGAGGCGTTAGGTTTTGTAAAAAGCCAAATGTAAACTATAGGAGTCGCACACTATAGAGGTTAGCATAATACCTAATAGGGAAATATATATTATTTATTATAGGTAAATGTCATTATTTGATTACCATCTAAACAGAGTAAAAACAAGAAAACTCACTTAAGCTGTTTGGACACAAAAGAGGCGACAAACGTCAAGATAACACCGTGTTATGTGTTGCAAGGAATGTAATTGCTCAATTATCTGCCGGCACACTTACTGCAGTATCACTTGATAAATGATAACGTATTGCTTTTGTGTTTACTAGGAAAATGGTTTTTACTTAGGTAGTAACACCAAGGTGTGATACTCCGTAAATACCTACAACAATTGTGTCTTAAACGTTGTTTAAATGAGGGTTCTCTGAAATGTCCTACTAGGCGGCAACACTGAGACGTGAGGTCCAGAAATCTGTCAAAAGTGTCATTTTCGTGAAAACCCTCATTGAACGAGTTTGGTAGTTGCACATCGGCGGAATATTGACTTTGATATTTGACATGTGTGAAATTCGCTTTCTCGAAGTCGGCTCGTTGCTTTTAAAATCGCCCTGAATCATCAAGAT
This sequence comes from Cyclophora albipunctata, assembly GCA_963082685.1. Lineage (NCBI taxonomy): Eukaryota > Metazoa > Arthropoda > Insecta > Lepidoptera > Geometridae > Cyclophora > Cyclophora albipunctata. Next base: position 11,197,790 of record OY720114.1, on the reverse strand, counting down.
TGTGCGATAGTCATCAATAAATGACACAGTGTTTTGTTTTTGAGGTTGGTAGCAATGGTTCTATTTTCAAAATATACAATTTACTCGTATGTCCGTTTGCAGAAGAACGCTTCGTAATTCAAATGTTTGTTACTTCAAATACTTCTTGTAAACTTAATCTACATTTTGCAAATATGACACAGTTCTAAAAACACAGCCTTAAAAGTAGTACTAACTAGTAATATTTTATGTCGATAACTAATACTTATTTTTTCTCTTCGTAATCAATCTATAAATCAATCACGAGTAACGGCACTCTCTGATCTATGAGGCCTTCACGAGCTAAGCATGACTAACGGAATATTACCCAAAAAAAGTTTTGATACATACCTATGTACTCTTAAGTAGATTTATACAGTTCATTAATGTATACGTAAAAAACTTTTTGAACACTGCGTACTATTAAATTACAAGAGAGCTTAAGAGGTGAGATGTTCTCAATTCAAACTTGATATGTCAATTAATTTGGTTCCGTGTTGACAGCATTCAAATTAAGAAACGTCACATACTTTTCTAATAGCATCGCATTCTACAAAGAAAGTCAAAGGTATACTTATTTTTAGAAATAGAACATTTAACAATAATTTCCGTCATACGAATCAATCCCAAAAGTATTTTCTTACGATTCTGTAAATAAAATAGACTTCCATTGGTATAATACGTACGACGCACCCACACTATAACGAAAATACAGTCAATTTTTCCAAGAAAACCCCCAGACTGTAAACACAACACAGTAAACAACTAGACATTTTTTTCTCGTAGTAATTCCACATTCACTCCAATAGTATTCCAGTGATGCGTACGTGATCCGTTAGCCTCAGGCCGTGAGAAACCAGCATACCAACATGTCCTTACGAGAAATACGTTTAAAAACACCACGACAGCATAACAATGTATAACCTCGCGAAACATGTAGATTTGGCGTTTTACTTTGTCATTTGTACGTGGTTTCAGAGATATTGCAGATATTAATTTAAGTATTTAGTTTATTGTCCAATAAAATTGGATCACGCACGTTCTATAATGGTATAGTAAAGTAGAAGAAGATAGACGTAGGAATATAGAGTAGCAGATGTAGAAAACATGGTCGGAGGATTTTAGTTTGGACGGTCTACAAACCTCGATACCAGAGTTGGCGACTAACCCATACGAAGTTACTTTTTAGAACAAGAGTAAGCGTAACATATAAGCGTAAAATGTACGTTAAGTGTAATTAACATTTGAGCGTGTTTACAGGCTGAAAGTAAGCGAATTTCTTAAGACAAATATTGACATTTGTCATGACTCATGAGTGTCAAATGTTTATTCTCTTACAGACTGTGAACTCTCCTTATGATAACCATACCATAGGCTCAAAAATAGAACAACTCATTCATATTAAACGCCGATACAGTTCAATGTTTTTTAAATTAATGCTTTATTATTCCTGTCGCATTGTAGTAATCGTCCTCATTACGCACACAAAGCGAACACTAATTGGTGAACGGTTTGTGTGAATGATATCATTATCTGTGCTTTTTCTACTGTCAAGTTTTGGCGGTAACGTTACATTTTTTACACTCTTCTGACGATGCCAAAAGTAAGATGTAAGTTTTTCATTATATTGTACTAGCTTACACAAACTAATTCTTGGAAATTAAACTATTCCTACCTATGTCATTCCAACAGTTAATATGGCTGAAAACCAGACACAGATGAGATGTCTAAGTATTAGTACCATATTTACTCAACTACAATAGGTACATATTAGAGTAGAATAAATACATATTTGATCGCTAAATTCTTTGCTTGCTCGCCTAAACATTAATGGCCAAGCTTCTGTATTCTTAAAAAAAAAATACCAAGTTAATCAAGTACTGAAGCCATTCAAATCCCTCATTATGATTAAACAACTATTAATAGAAAAGTTATTTGTAAAAACACTCAAGTCTAATTATAATTTATGGTTCCAAACAGTTTTTACCGCGAATAAAACCTTTGTAGAACTTAAATTAAAAACATAATAAAAATAGAAAAGAGGTTCATCATTGAGAATAGTTGAACAGAAAACGGGATTCGTATTTTTTGTCTCGTTCTATCTTGTTGTAGGAATGCTGCTATCTCTGTCTGTCACGGTATTTGTGTCCAACGGGATGTCGGTTGGCTCATCTTGATTATGGTTGATCTTGCCTTATTCACCTGAGCTATGCCATTACTGCGACCTTCAAGGTTCTTTCAAAGAATACATTTACTAGTGTCATTTACAAGAACCTTTCACCCAAGATTGCTTGTATGTATTTGTTTAGACTTGGTATTAAATAAGAGCCTCATTTTCTCTCCCTATTATGTGGTTGATAGGCAACTCGGATTACTGTACTCTTTACTACTTTTCTGTGATTTAATGCCATTACATTAGAAATACGTATTCCTTTAAGACACTTTAACACCCGTTAATGTTAAATTTCATAAAGAAACCTTTGACCTGTAGCAGGACAACTATCGACTCTAGTGATGTGATAAGTATTAGTTTACCTACAATATTGAGGTTATTACCAAAACGTATTTTTATATACGATTTCGACGCCCTTATTTCTCTACATAAATAATAAAACCTTCATTAAATTGTAAAGAAACAAATAAGTTTAAGATTAATGTTGTCTACAACGATTTATCTTGTCCAATAACGAAATGAACGAACAGTGAGTGAACTAGGTGACTGGGAAAACAGATTAAATTAAATCCTATCCAAAGACAAAGAACAAGTATTTTTTCTTCGATTTTTCTTCGTTTAAGAATTAACAAAAATATAACCTTATTGTAGCGTTCCGTTTTTAAATTTCCTTTTCGTAATGTTCAACAGATTTTCAGGATTTCTTTACACATTAGGTATTATTAAACAACTACTACAGGACTATAGGCTTATACTTCTAGGTACTAAATTAACTAAGTGTTATGATTTACAGTCCCAAATACATCTTGTTTGTACTTTAGCAGAGAGGATGTTTAATTTCAGATAGTGCCTACTTAGTTACCTTCGCATGAATCACAACGGTTCAATGAATGGATGTCGTCACAAATGTTTAGGAAGTGGCTATTAATTTCAATACAATAGATCTCTATTTAAATTTCAATATAAATTTGGACACATTATATTGTAAGGGACTTCCTTGCAACAATTTTCGAACGACATGATAGATAGCGACTATCTAACCAATTACAAATTCAAATTAAGTGACAGCAGTCAATGACCTTTTGATTGACAATTATTTTGACGTTGAAATTCTAATTTTGAATTTCGAACACGTTGTCACAGAAATTCCGGCAATTTAAACTATGTACCAATCTTTGAATTTTCATTAAACCTCTTAGCGGAGAAGATCGGTAAAATTCCAAGGAAGAAATCGCTTCTAAATTCTAAATGTGGTGATGACACTGCTATGCGAAGTATTCAAGCTTACTCAATGCTTGAATTGCATACAAAATAGTATTGCAGTAACGGGATTTAAAACGTATTTCTTACCCATATTTTCTGATTTCTGGTATTCACAGTGACTCATAGAGTCGTAAATAAGATGCCTTACCTGTGAACAAAACAGATCAATATTAGTCTTAAATAATAAGATAGAAAAACGAGGTATTAGTCATCGTTTTAAAATAACTAAGTAGAAATGCTAATGAAAAGACAAATAAATCATAGTTACATACAATTTGAAATATATTTGTTTTCTTTCTAAAGAGACATTCGTAGTGGTTGTTAAGTAGGTACTTGCTTTTAGAAATGGCAACTTGGGTAAAGGTACTTTTCAAATACATAAGAACAATAGTGACTAATTTTCGTATACATACCTATGTACCTACGTTATTTTTATAAGGTTAACTAGCAGCACCCCGCGGTTTTACCAGCGTTGTGCCCGTTCCCGTGGGAATTTCGGGAATTTTTTTTACATAAAAACCTTCCTCTTGAATCACTCTACCTATTACAAAAAACCGCATCAAAATCCGTTGCGTAATTTTAAAGATTTAAGCATACAGACAAACAGACAAACAGACACGAAACAGAGACGACTTTATTTTATACTATGTAGTGATTCGATGGTATCAAAGTAGCGGTATGTCAAGAGACCTTTGCGGGCTACTTTCACTGCGGTCTAGTTGCGTTCCCCTGTTGTAAAGGACAATAGTGGGTTCCCACTTTCACACGCCCGCACTCCGCACCCATACCACCTTTGTCATTCATCTAGTCTATGATGCATATCTAACTCTGTGCTTTTAACAAACACAGATTAAAAATCTTTAAAAAAACTGTGTATGAACTTGTTTATGATTTTCAAAGTGAGCGCGCTTTTATTCAAATTTAAATTCTATAACAATATTTTAACGATTACGTTTTTGAAAAGAGGAACGCATCGTAAATATTTAAAAAAAGAATGAAAGAATCGAATTCACATGTTCCGCTGCCTCATAAAACAGAATGATAAACTTGTATTTGCCACTACAACAAATTGGGCATCTTTTACAAAGTAATAATCGAACTTTATATGGTTTCACAAAAACTTATATTGGCTTTAAATCGAGTGCAGCAGGTGCAGCCCGGGCGGCCTTCGTAAGGCAGCCCCTGTCGACATTCCTCTATAGTTTACGGTTCCCATTACGACTATGGCTGTAAAAAAGTAAAAGTAAACCACAATGGCGTGCATCGAGTGATTGGGATATGGAATAAATATTAATATCGCATCTTATCTTACGAAGACTCATAAAAACACACCGAAGCCGTATCCATTGCGGTCGAAAACATTTGCACATCGTAAACTTTTACTTGTTTATGGTTTTCGTATTCGAATTATTGCATCGATTTGCAATATCAATATCGAATTGATCAGCAAATAAATGAGAATAAATCTAGTTTGAGGTGAATTTCTTGGTAATTTGTTTGTACGATTTTGTAAAGTTTTATTTATTATTTTCAAGGCTTGCATGTTATTATAACCCACTTAATTTATTGCAAGCAAAACTCGATTGGACCAATAGGTTACGAAACACGTAACCAAAAAAATTTGATGATTATTTATCGTTTCACATAATTACGAGTTAGTAACACGATTTGAGAAATGCATTTGTGGACAACAGTATTTAACTTCGTCACCAATTTTGTAGTTACAATGATGTAAAGTGAGTTTACTAGCCGCTAGCCGGTTTTTATAAAAGCGAATTCACATGTTCCACTGCCTCATAAAACAGAATGATAAACTTGTATTTGCCACTACAACAAATTGGGCATCTTTTACAAAGTAATAATCGAACTTTATATGGTTTCACAAAAACTTATATTGGCTTTTATTTCGAATCCAGTTAAATTTCCTTAAAAATCCTTTAAATCGGTCCAGTAGTTTTTGAGCCTATTCATTACAACCAAACAAACAAAGTTTTCCTCTTTAAATATTAGTGTAGATAAGAAAAATCAAGTACTGTACATGCTGGAGTTTGTATTTGTTCTTACAAAATAAAATAACATTAATACATACTCGTATACAAAGCATACTTTATACACCAAAATTCTAATTTTAAAGTACTAAATTGATTACGAGTGAAGCCGTACTTATGATCTATTCTTGTACCTATAATAAAGCTGAAGAGTTTGTCTTTTTAGTTTGTTTGAACGCGCTAAGGAACTTCCAGTCCAATTTGAGTAATTCCGCCTTTTAATGACCGGACCGGTTATATGCTATATTTTATCCTGAAATTCCTACAGGAATAGACACAACGCGGGTAAAACCGCGCGCTGCTAGTATAATATAAAACATACTAGCTAGTATAATATATAGCTAGTATAATATCAACAAAAATGTCACGTTTGAATAGATTTAATCTATTGAACGTGACATTTTTGTTGATTACAAAGTATAACTTTTACAATCGAGTTAACGTACTTTATCAAATCAACCGGTTTGAGCGCCAATAAAGCCGAGTATTTACAAGTTTATGTAAAACTAATTTTGGATGTGGCGGTGTCGATGCTCCGCTCAAGGACAGATAGCTGGTGATTCTTTGACAAAACACAGCCATTAACGGCCTCCTTCGTTGGGTGGGAAGAGTTCTCTACGTTTTCGTCGAAAATTGTTTGGCAGATGTCACAAGGCAACTTACTTTCTAGGAATTTTATTTCGCCGAATAATCATTAGAAAAAATTATTAGCTGACTTTTATATTTATATTTTGTTACTCAACCTCACTGTAAGCAACTTTACGGTAAGTCAGCTTTTTAAATTGACACTTTTCAAAATGCAACTTTCATCGCTCCTGGCACTTCTGCGGCACGGAAAGCCATCGGCGAACGTAGGCTAAACGTTGGTCGACGATAATTCGATTAAGTATCTACAAAGTAATAATCGACCAAACAATTTTCGGCGAAATGACAAGATACCTTCTTACAATATTTCGCTTTATATTTTCGACAGCGCTTTGTATTAACTATACCCTAATAATAACCCTTTACTATGGAATCTTCTTCAAAATAGTAAAAGTACAAATATGCTAAGTGTAATTAGATCTAGACTAAACTAGGCATTGAAGGACAAAGTGAGGTACTTCAGAGCCTCCTTGGTGCGTATTCTCATTCATCATCCATGCTTAATATTTAAAATTGGAACCCCTAAGTACGAGTTTTAAAAACGGAATAAGTTATGTCATTTTTGTTTTTTAGTTGACCAGTTGTAGTTTTTCTTTGTTATTCTGATTTGACAGAACATCAAACTTATATAAATACTTAGGCAACGTGTAAGAAGTTTAGTGTACATTTTTATTCAAGTCCTAGTCACTTACTCCTCTAATACATAGACAATGTTTAACACTTAAATACTTAAACATTCGTTATCCACCACAACAAAAGGTTAATGTGTTAATGACTTGGGAGTTGGGACCATTAAACAACAATACTCTAACAGCGGTCCGCAACGCACGGCCCGCGCCCAATGGAAAAATGTAAAACTTCTATAAAAATATCTTAAAGAACTAAACACAGTAAGTGGAACCACCATTAGCATCAAACTATTGTTTGGTCATCGACATTATTTGTCTAATGTTCTTCACACTCCTCCGTATTGAAGCACTCTCCCGGTTCCGCATCATCGATTTAAGTCTATTGAATTATGATTTTTTCTAATAGTTTCAATACATAGGTATTCCTCTATGTTAATGTCACAAATGCGGCCCGCCTTACTTTATTTGGCCACTCTTGTCCCTTGCCTGTCAAAAGGTTGCCGACCACTGCTAACTCAATGACATTCTCTAACGAATATCGATTAGAATCGATCGCAGGCGTTGCATCAGTTGTAAGTAAAACAATCCATTTCAAGATTAATCGCGTAACAATAGTTTCGTAAGACTTACATACGTATTTACAATACCCGGCAAATACGACTATCCATCGACCGGAAATCATTTAATATTATACCTACTATAATTAGCTATTATACCTACTACAGTTAGTAAAATCTATACTAATATTATAAAGCTGAAGAGTTTGTTTTGTTTGTTTGTTTGTTTGTTTGTTTGTTTGTTTGTTTGTTTGTTTAAACGCGCTAATCTCAGAAACTACTGAACCGATTTGAATAACTCTTTCACTGTTAGATAGTCTATTTATCGAGGAAGGCTATAGGCTACATTTTATCCCGGATTTCCTACGGGAACGGGCACAACGCGGGTAAAACCGCGGGGCGCTGCTAGTACATTATACAAATAGATAGTATACTTATACTACATTAGCAGCACCCCGCGGTTTTTCGCGCGTTGTGCCCGTTCCCGTGGGAATTTCGGGAATTTTTATACATATAAACCTTCCTCTTAAAGCACATATCTATTTTTAAAAAACGTGTCAAAATCCGTTGCGTAGTTTTAAAGATCTAAGCACACATAGGGACAGACAGACAGACAGCGGAAAGTGACTTTGTTTTATACTATGTAGTGATGTTGATTCAAAGGCCGACTTTTGGTTGTCAGTTAGTTTTAATTAAACGGAGTTTGTAGAAAACAGTCTACACTTCAAAATGTGCAGAAAACAGATTGGCGAAGTGTTCAGATATTTTGCGACATAGACATTATGCTATCTACAAACTACATTAGCTTAAGAATACTGCATCTACCCGACTATCTTTCAAAGGTTGAGTGGTAACGCCTTCAGCCAAGCACTGTACATACGTTATTATGTAATATTGTTTTAATGCAATTCTCCTAGGAGATACATACTTCGTTACGGGATTGTGTTGGCAATGCATTTTGGTCCTATTCCAAAGGCATTGTTACCATCTTCGATGTTTAGAATTGATTATCTAGATTCTAGATAAATAGTAAGTTGGTAAAGGCATTATTAGACCAACTGAAGGAAAGAGCAAAAGTCGTGTCGTACCAGCAGCTGAAGAGAATGACAGATGATAGAGAAGAGTGGAAAGAACTCCATCGACAAGAGCCCAGCTCTTAAGTTTAAAGAGAGAGTAAAGGCATATTTTAAATAATTACCCCTACTTGGATGGGTGGATGATAGTGGCATTTCTATCTGAGCGCTACCGTGCTTCGGAGGGCACGTTAAATTGTCGGACCCGGTTGTTGCAATCGTTAGAACATGTCGAAGGCCTTTGGGCGGTCTAAAAACTCCGACACCAGGTTTGGCTACTAACCTACTCTACTAGAACTTATTTAGTTAATTACTGCAAAAATAATTGCCAATTGAGTCTCAATTGGATCTTTAATGTACCTACCTCATTTGTTTGATCAAAGGTGGGAACAATTTTCCCACTAGCAATCCCATCTCGAGTATAAACAAATTTTTATAACTAACTTCTTATCATCATCAAAGCGTATTAAAACAAAACCAGACCAATTAATTAAGATTAATTAAAGACATGGCTATAACAATTACCAACTATGTAGTTAACACAATTATAACAATTGAATCAACTCCTTTACAGATTAAAAAGTAATCATGAAGTATTTCCTGTTATTATAAGTAAAATGAAATGAGATCAAGAAAATAATCGATATCTATCGAAGAAAAATTTAGATTGATTAAGAAAATAATCAATATTCTTCATAATAGATGTTTTAATTGGCTCGGTAATACTCGTATAATTCCCACTATTATCATTGTTATGTAAAATGAAGTTATCTTTGGGATTATAATTATTTAATTGTTGGAAATGAAGGTTTTGCTTTTAAATACGACTAAGCGGCCGCGATGCGATGCGATGAGCCTGGCATGCTACCAGGCTTATGGAGAGGTTTTAAAAAATAAGACTTTTTGGTTACTACTCTATTCAGTATTATTTTTTTAATTAAGTTTTTAACTAAACTAACCTTATTAATTAATGATTGGTAGTTTGATTAAATTAAACATTGTGATATAAAAAATATATATATGTACTTAGGTTAGGTCCAAATTCAACGTTCTATCTCGGACCACGTTCAACTCGCACTCGGTTTAAATTAATGCATTTAAAAGATTTTATCTTCGTTTAGCTCATGAACTAGGATTAAGTTGAACTGATCAAGTTCAGTTATAATGGCGACATTGGGGCTTAGTAAAATGGGTACGTTCTTCAATAAAGAATATCTATCAGATAAAAAAAAATTGCATACTGTTTCTGCTCTTCACTACATAGTATAAAACAAAGTCGCTTTCCGCTGTCTGTCTGTCCCTATGTATGCTTAGATCTTTAAAACTACGCAACGGATTTTGACGCGGTTTTCTTTATTAGATGACGTGATTCAAGAGGAAGGTTTATCTATATATATAAAAATGAAACCCGTTTTCCTTGGTCGCGGCATCACGCGTGAATGGCTGGCCCGATTTCCACGGTTTTGCATTCGTTGGAAAGGTCTCGGGCTCCGTGAGGTTTATAGGGAATAAAAATCAAAATTCCCACGGGAACGGGGGCGCTGCGGGTGAAACCGCGGGGCACAGCTAGTACGTATAATAATCCCCAAATTCCCACGGGAACGGGCACAATGCGGGTAAAACCACAGGGCGCTACTAGTTACTCAATAAACAATACACATTGATAAGTGACACATCAATGTAAGCCACACTTGAGCACTTACTTAAGCTGAGTCGTGACCTAAGACATGTTATCACTCAGGTCATGAGGTTTATCAACAATTCATAAATCCGTTTGTGGGAAATACCGAAATAAAGATGTTTAGAACTAATGTATATAATAGGTACGTAAATACCCGATAAATGATATATGGATGAAAAATAAGTTTTAAGATTTTCCTGTATTGAGATTTTTATACTAATAACTAGCAGCGCTCCGCGGTTTTACCCGCGTTGTGCCCGGTCCCGAGGGAATTTAGGGAATTTTTATACTTATAAACCGTCCTCTTCAATCATTATAATATCTATTAAAAAACTGCATCACACAACAGTGTTGCATATTATACATTTAAATCTAAAGTTAAATTTAAATTAGAGAGAGAGAGGTTGATTAGTATTTTTTTGATATTAAGATGTAACGAGATTACAATTAACGGTAATCGTTACCTGTCGATTGACGTCTCCGCACGTCAGTGTGACATTGTAAGTAAAATTAAAATGGTATTTGTGAGTGAAACCGTACGCTCGTGACCAGACTAACTGGATCTCGTGCGAACAGTACATCTAGATAACACTCGCAATTAATGTTCAGTTTCTATTTTAAAAATAACATTTATATAAACAATATCTCGGTTGGTTCCCACGTGAGCAATAGGAATACAATTTTGATAAGTATTAGCCTCAGAATACAGAATAACCAGAACCCGTGAGCGCGCATAATACTGTAGCTACTCAAACTAGCCTTAAATAGTGTAGTTTGATGCGCAACCGATCAGTCACTTTGTGACCGTCGGAACGCGCTAACGTGTTTTACCCGTGACCAATTTCACGAAACTATGCCGTCTTGTGTCATTCCTACCTGTAAAAATGCAGTGGGTCTGAAAAAGAAACAGGATGGGATCACATTTCACGTGTAAGTATCGCATTTAGGTATCGTCTTATTTAAATATTTAATTATTTTCTCAGATTTCAATTGTCATAGAGAGTGATGCGTCAATCTATGCTAGTGTTGCCAATATAAGAGTTTTGATTTACCCTTCTTTTTATTACCTTTTGAGGGCTTTAATTCGTTGTAGAATATTAATAAGTAATATAATAAAAAATAACCAACTTGAAAAAAGAAAGTATAAAGCGTAAGTGCGGCTCCTATGTACCTAACCTAACAATCCTATTAAATAGTAAGTATGTTAGTCTATAGGATTTCTAAACAAATTTTTGGTGTGCGTGTGAGGTAGAAGGGGAGAGGTATGTTTCTATATTAGCCATCTTAGATAGTGAAAAATTGTAATTGGCCCTAAGTTATTATTCTTTTTTTATGTAACTCTTGTACCTAGCTGTAAGTTTTCCGAATACTTTAAAATAAAATAAAATAAAATAAAAATATATAATTTTTCCATCACCCGATAAAAGTGTGCAAACATCCACCTTAACACCGTGTTTTATTTAATATACCTATCTATTTCTTGAGATAATTAGGTAGGTACATAGTTATAAAGAAAAGGACAATTTTTATTCTATTATCATATTACCTCCGAATCTCCCAAAATTTACCCCAAAAATGGGCAAATAATGCGAGAGCTAACAACACTACGCGAGGGACTTTGTTCTGTTTTTGGACACAGCGTGTAGCTTGTAAATACATTTGAATGCTACATCTAGTACTTTCTATAATCTAAGGTATTAGCATGTAATGTCCCATTGCTTGGCTAAGGGCTCTCATCTCACTGAAGATATCAGTACTGTTGTGATAATCACCATGCTTGCCAAATGCGGGTAAAATATAAAATTAATTTTACAAAAAACTGATTTAAATTGATTGAAATGTTTTTGGCCCTCTGGCAAATATTTCAACAATTATATTAACGTTTAATTAGTTTTACTTTGGGTACAGAGGTAAAGGGACCGTTTTCAAAATTATCGTTGAATAAATAAGGCTCATACCTATAGATATAGAGAAAGAGTTTATCTGCAAATGCGGAAATATATCAAGCGAGGCAAATGATCTTATACTCGTATCATAGATCTAATCAGACTTATACTGATAAGATATGGGATGATGATTCCAGCGGCGCTTCGATCGTGGGAAATAATGGCAATATAGTTTTTATTACAATTGTTAATTACCACTTATTGTTATTATTACCAAGATTTGTTTGCTTTAATTTACTGTGCCTTTAAATTTTGGCTCAAATCGATCAGTAATGCTTGGAAAATGGAATTATGTGGAATAAAAAATAGTGATTAATGGATTTTGTGTTCAGCCAGTTATTTTTCCACAGAATAATGCCTGTGGAACGAAATACTGGCTGAACTACTTGTCTTGTAATATTAAATACTATGTGACTTTCGCCCATATGATAACTTTGCAATTTTATAAATCCTGTCTGACCGTGTCTGGGCTTCATACAAGTATACTTATAATGAGGTATTTACGATGTGAAAGTTTATAATCACGGATTTACAATCACGAATCTTTGTTTAATTGACATGTAACATTTAGATTTGAACTTTGATAGAGGAAATGCCAATTACATTTTGATATTGGCTGTATGGGTTGGCGGTATTTTTATACGGCAGCCATATTGCTTCATTGTTTTTTTTTAATACGTTGAATGGTAAAGTAATTGAGGTATGATGATTTGAGAGAAGACCTTCTTTTTTAAATAGAATGCTGCTCACGTTTCGAAAAAAATCCTACCACTGTACTTATTGAGACGTCAAACTATCTTTAAAAAGTTGTAAGCATTTTGACATAGGTATAATGTATGAAAAATCACGCCGGTTTAATTCTTTGTTATCTTGTATCAAAGACATGACTGGCTTGTTACGAACCGGCCACAATTAACACACACGAATTAAATACATAATGGCTTGTTACAGTTACCAGCTTATTATTCATTTTGACGCTCCAAAATCAAATTAATTAAGCATGTGTGTTGTTTATCAAATAGCGCTTTATACATTAAAATTTTAAAATACAACTGTGAGTCCATACTTATTGGAGCGCAATGCATTAGTGAATACAGTTAGAGGTGATTCGGTGGCTTGTGTTTTGGATCGTTAACTTTGATACGTGATGACGTATGAATTATTATAGGGTTTTTATACTATGTGGTTACTTTCAAATATACTCTGTTCGAAATTCGGAACAGATAATATGATAATTGTATTTTTTATTATAGTCTATAGTGATTGATTTATAAATCTTTAAAAAACGCGAAGATCTTTATCTTATTCTGTGATTATATAATAATTCCAAAATTAAATGAGTCAGGTAAAAGCTAACGTATTCCTCAATTCACATTCACTATCGTAATAAATTTAAAAAATATATATTTTGTTCATAAGTTAAGTAAACGCTCAGTCACATTAAAACCATGAATGATGAAACATCACTTTCGCAATGTGATAACAAAACGCCAATTAATACAAACTTGGTACAACACACTTGTTAAAGAAATCATTGGAGTGTAAACTTATACAGACTTTCTCTATTAGGTAAAAAGCTCAAGTTGTCTGGTGAAATTATCGTCATATAATCAGTTTTGAAATGTTAGCTGCATTTTTATTCACCCCCGACGCAAAAGACGAGCGTTATAAGTTTGACGCGCGCGCGCGCGTGTGTGTGTGTGTGCGTGTGTGTGTGCGTGTGTGTGTGTGTGTGTGTGTGTGTGTGTATGTGTGTGTGTGTATGTGCGTGTGTCTGCCATTCTATTTGTTTATGAAAAGAAGAGATAAAATAAATAATAAACTCATATTATAAATACTGGTAAGCATTGAATATACTTATTATTAAAACTTGTAATAATATTCCTATTAGGAGGAACTATCTATTGCCAATTATATTTAAACAAATGACACTGCGAAATGTCATTTCACTCCGTTTGAATAAATATAAATAGTGCTTTAACAATATAAAGATATCATTGGAGTGATGATGAGCGTTTGTCCCGAAAGCGTGTCGGTCGCAGCCTAGAGTTTCCCTAGAGGCGACATCACGCCAACGAATGTGTTTCACTTCACGTACGTAACATTGATTGTATTGGATCTACTCTGAATGAATACATTCCTAACCAAATCAATATATATATATCTATACATATAAATAAAATTAGTCTCTGTTTCTAATAAAAAAATAAACGGTTTTTACTACACTATAATGTGTCCGGTCACCCGTGTCGGAGACTAAAGGGGGGTAAAATATGGTGGTTTTTATCGACAAATCACAATACAAATTTTCTCTACCCCCCTCCATAGTAAAATGGCAGCCATTTTTTCTTTCTTACCTTGAAGTTCTACTATCTGAAACTAACCTAAAGAATCATGGCCAATTTCTTTTTAAACACCTTTTAACAGTAATTGCTGGACTGTAATTACAGCAATTGTTAAAAGAACATACTGTTATCTGAATCATAGTTGTTTTGTAAAATGTTATAAGTATGTTCAATAATTTCAAGGCTTTTGATTGTCATATTCAAGAATAATGAAGTATTCGCGTGACCGTTACTTATCATTTTACTATTGTAATTCGAATATAATTTTGACAAGCGCATTTTTGACATTGAGAAGCTGAAAACATTTTCAAACTTGTCAAAATCAAGTTTCATTTTCCAAATCAACCCATTAAAACAAAATAAATTGTTCGAATTTTGAAATTTCGTGATAAGCATGATTTTTTTTTAACAAACAAAAAAATTTATTGTGGAATATTGTGGAACATTTTATTGTCCTGAAAGGTACCATAATAAACTATCTAAGGAAGCCTATTACCACTATCTAATAACAACCAAAACAGGTTGTCGAAAATGGTTATTCACCTCGGCAAGACTATTGAACTTTAGTTTGGTGATCTTTTTCAAGGTTTTTACTAACGCTACATAACAAGTAGGCATTACATAAACACTGAACGAACGTGAAGTTATGTCTTATTGTCTGTGGAACTATTCGGTTCATTCAGTTGTAAAAAAGGAAATGAAATGACGTTAAAAAACCGCGAATGTTTAAAAATAGTAGTTTATGCAACGTCATATAAAGAAGGGTATTAAAACACGAGTGTGAGTTTATGAAACGAGCGCAGCGAGTTTCATAATAGTAACGAGTGTTTTAATACCCGTGTTATATGCAGTTGCATACACTACTTTATCTTCACTATTTAATGCAATTAATCAAACAAAATTTTAAAAACAAAACACATTGCGAAACATTAAATTCACGCGTAGGTACGTGTATTGTCACAGTGAACTTGCCGCCATTAAAATCTAACCAATGAGAGCGCAGCTGCGCGTAGGGCCAATCAGGAGCGAGCGAGATCTTACCAAAGAGTTTTGTGTATGTAGTTTCGACGAAGTTTTCACGTATAACCCAACTATTTTCAAAAGCCAGCCTAATATCAAAATTTTATACAACTAGTATGAGGATTTTGACATAAGGCTCGCCAGGTTAATTGGTCGCGTTATAATGATGTTATAATGTTAAATTATAATGATATTATAACATCATGTGCAATTGCTTAAATTGAGTGTTTTAGTTGTCTGCGCTATAACAGTAGTAATTATAAGTCAAGTATTGGAAACATAAGTAGAATGTTACAACATTAGTGTAGATAAAGGAACATATAACACTGACATAATTTGGATATTTTTTTTAAATTATATTCCGTCATTGACGATCTAAATACTTAATTGTAGAATGTACAATAAAAAAAAATAACTTTACAATTCGAAGCAACGCGGTTGTTTTTATTTACCTACCTATCGAAAAAATTACAAAATACATATTTAGGTAGGTAAATTTTCCCTCCAATCTGCAAGCTATGTTAATAAAACATGATCCAAACGACATGTACAATCAAACCCGCATCGCCCGTATTATAATAATATATTTATAATAATAATAATATATATTTATTTTCCACTCACAAATTTAGCTTAAAACAAAACACTTGGTAAAACTTAAGTAATGTACTTACATAGCTAAGTTTGTGAGAGACTGGTGCCTGAAAAAGGTAAGAGATACCTGTGGTACAGGTCACCAGGCTCTCTCATATCATGATAAACTACCACTAGTACAATTTTATTAGTATGACAATGTGAATGTAGAAATATTATTAGATAGTGAGTTGTTAGTGTATGTAAATATAGTTAGTTATTTTCTTGTTATTCTTTTTTTATTAAAATATATTAGCATATAATTATTGGTATAGATTATAATGTGTAGAAATTATATGATGTGATCAGAGAGGTAATGTAGGTATAAAAGTGTAGTAGGTGAGTAGTTATTATACTATATCGTGGGTTTTAGGACCTTTTCGGTAGTATTGTAATCTAATTCTTTTAGGAATAGGAATAAAAGTTTTTTGCATGAGAACTTGCTTTTTTCATGGATAGCCATCTGTGAGTTAAGTTTATTATAGAGGTAAGGACCTAAGAATAGGTTAAAACGATGGGAAAAACTAGTACGAAGACGAGGAATGGAACAGACTTTCGCCTTAGTTCGTTTTGATTTTAACGATCCCGAATCATACTGGACATCACAGTGTTGTTTTAAAACCGTGTGTAAAATAAATGTTTGTCTGACAGTCAGTAAATCCCATTTAGTGTAGAGGTCCCTTGTAGGATGACGATAGTGCAAACCTGCACCGACCTTGAGAATGGCCCGCTGTGCTCTCTCTAGTTCTAGGAGATGTGACTGAGCGGAACCACCCCAGGTCGTGATACAGTAATCTAGTAAAGATTGGCAAATACCATGATAAACCATCCTAATTGTCGGTCTATCAGCAACATGCCTCAGGTTTCTAAAGATGTAAATAATTTTGCGAAGTCGCCCAGCCAACGCATGTATATGGTGTTTAAAAGACAATATTTGATCGATTATCACACCGAGATATTTAATTTTGTCAGTGTAACAAATGACAGGACAGGAACAGTGATCCGATTCAGCTTGACATGAATGGGCTCTAAGAGTTAGAGGAACTGGAGGATTTTGATTTATTTTGAGAGCAAAGGGAATAAATTTGGTCTTATCAGCGTTAAGGGTTAGTAAATTGCTTTGGAGCCAGGCACAGATCTTATTGATACCCTGTTGCGCGTTGAAAAACACTTCGCTCCAGCTATCACCACTAAATAGTAGCACCGTATCATCAGCGAATGTCAGTATTTTACCCTTGAGTAGTTGAAGGTCGCAAAGGTCGTTAATAAAGACTAGAAAGAGTGTAGGTCCGATTATGCTGCCTTGAGGCACCCCATATTCAATGCTCATCTCATCACTCAGCATACCATTAATTTTGACACACTGTTTTCTGTTCGTTAAATAGTCCGTCAAAAGTTTAAGTGGAAGACCTCTAATTCCTATCATTTCTAGCTTATGTAAAAGAAGTGGGATAGATACCGAATCAAAGGCCTTGGCAAGGTCTAGGAAAACAGCCAAAACCTTTAGTTTGCGATCTAGGAAAGAGACTACACTATTTACGAGGTCATTAACAGCAAAACTTGTCGATCTACCTGATCTGAAACCATATTGGCGAGATGATAATAGATTATTCTTTTCCAGAAAATGTATCAAGCGTTTATTGATGAGACGTTCCAAAATTTTAGACAGGGCGGGTAGGATTGAGATGGGTCTGTAGTTGTTAACACAGTCTTTGTCACCGGATTTATGTATGGGCTTGATAATTGCTGTTTTGAAAGCAGAGGGAAAGACGCCGGTTGCGAAGGACAGGTTACAGATATGAGTAATAGGTAAAGCAAGCATATGGGCGTATCTTTTTATGATTTTACTGCTGATTTCATCAATTCCTACGGCGCAAGTATCTTTTAAATCTCTAATAATAGAAATGACTTCATCCACATCTGTAGGAAGAATAACAAAGGAATTTGATGGCGATTTTAAATTTGAATGATGTTTAGTTTGTTTAACAGGTTGATGTTTTTCAGCTAGATTCTTACCTACATTAGAAAAGTAACTGTTTACTGAGTTTAGACTTTCCATTGGATTGACTGAGGAGATTAGAGCCGCAGAATGATCAGCGGATTTTGCAATGTTACAAATATCTTTTATTGTTGACCATAGCTTTTTTGTGCAGCCTTTAGCATTTTTAATTTCCGTCTTTTCATATGAACGCTTTGCCTTTTTTAATAGTGAATTACAGTAGTTTCTATAGTTCTTATAAGTAATTTTTAGTGTTTCATTCAAGGGATCTTTTTTTAGTTTTTTGTGTAAGTTGTCCCTATTTTTCATGCATCGCAATATTCCGGTAGTGATCCACGGCTTATATGTCATTTTCCTTTTCGATTTAGTCTGTATTTTAGAGTTAGTTTTGATCAAAGATAACAACAAATTAATGAAGAGAGTAACAGCGATATTAACATCAGTGGAGTCGAAAACAGAACTAAAGTCTAACTTTTGTATATCTTTATCTAACAGAGGGTAGTCAATGCACAAGCTCGGTTTAAGAAGGCGCTTCGGTGGATTTTTATAGTTAATACTTAATGCCACGGTCTCGTGATCTGTAATAGAGGACTCCATTAGAAAGCACGTCGAGTCAAGTTTGGATTTGATAAATATATGGTCAAGACATGTATTCCCATGAGTAGGTATTGTTATTCCGGGTAGAAGGCCATGAACAGCCAGTAAATTAACGTATTCATGTGAGCGAGTATCCTTAGAGTCATTGGCGATATCAATGTTGATATCACCGCAAACTATAATGTTCTTGTAATTACGTAATGTATGCAATAGGAGGTTTAGGGAGTCAACAAAGGCATTTGTGTTTTTAAAGCTAGGAGATCTATATATACACAAAATACAAGTATCTGAGTTGTACTTGATTAACAGACAGTTAGCTTCCAAGAGATTAGGCTCTTCGATTGTAATATTTAACGATTTTTCGTAATATACAACGACTCCCTCGTTTTGTGTTAAGCAGTTAGTAGTGGTGGCATGATGATAGTTATCAATACAAGGAACACCATTATTGCCCTTTAGCCAACATTCAGTCAGCACAATAATGTCCCAATCGAGTTTGGATCGTTGTAACATTGTAGAAAAACTCGTCATGTTACAACCTATACTTCTAATGTTTTGGCAAATTATGTTAAAGGAATTTAGTGTTACACGGCTTTTTACAGATTCAATATCACAGCTGATAAGTCGAGAGTTGTTTATGGAGTCAAGTTCGTGGTTAATAGAATCAAAATTGTTTACGTTACAATCGAATTTAGCGATATGTTACATAAGGGGCACACTTTAATGTAAAACATAGTTGTAACTGATTTAATATTATTTGGCAAGTTTATAGAATTAAAATACTCATGGTAAGTATAACCATTAATAGGCATAGACAATAGATTATTAGTACTTTCTAAGTTTAAAAGGGGAAGGGCAAACGGTTGAAAAAGGCAAGGTTTAAATGAACTTATACTTACTAAAATATTATGTATGTTGGATAATAAATATGAGTAAAGTAATATAAGTATGTGAAGTAATACATATAATAAATGTATGTTGGTTACTAGTTGTATGGTAATATAACATATTTTAAGTATAAAGCGAAACTTATAAACATATGATTTTATAAAACAGCCGTTATCTAATAATTCTATTGGATTTGAAACCAGTATTACACAGTTAAAGCATGCATTTAATACAATTGTACCTTTTTTAATACAATTGTAATTTTGTATATTAATTTTAAGTATAAAGCGAAACTTGTAAACATATGATTTTATAAAACAGCCGTTATCTAATAATTCTATTGAATTTAAAACAAGTATTACACAGTTAAAGCATGCATTTAATACAATTGTACCTTTTTTAATACAATTGTAATTTTGTATATTAATTTTAAGTATAAAGCGAAACTTGTAAACATATGATTTTATAAAACAGCCGTTATCTAATAATTCTATTGAATTTAAAACAAGTATTACACAGTTAAAACATGCAATTAATACAATTGTACCGTTATTGATAAAAGATAACTCATAATTAACAAAGGATTTAGTACAAGAGCAATGACCCACGGACATTACATAACACAAACTGATAACACATTGAAATCGATCTTGTTTAGGTTTAACATAGTATTTCAAAGACATAATAAAATAAATAATAGGAAAATGAAAATCAGAAAGTGTAAATAGTCATTTTGATATTTCAATTAGATCGGACTCGCTGTTTATACGCACATGTTGAAGTCCCTCACTTCGTTTAACATAAATCTTCCCGAAGGATGTCCAAGCGGAAGCGAGTTTATTAGCTTTAACATTTTCCCGTGCTAAATAAAACAACCTTTTAGCGTGACTAGTTAACACTTCTGATATATAGACTATTTTTTTTGGTCCTGGAAGGTTGATGGATTCCGTGTTCAGTTGAGGTGCTTTTTGTTCTCGTTGTAGCTTGTTGTATTGCCGAAAGTTTGAGATGATTGATTCTTTCCTGGTAACAGTGGTTAGGTCGACTACTATGGCATCAGACTTGGATCTATATATATTTTTATACTCCGAATTTCGAAGTGGGGGCTCAGTATTTGTGGTCGAAGTGAGCTTGTCTACGATTGCCATTAGGGACTGCTTGTTTTCCAGTGGAAGTTTTGGAATATTACGTATTTCCAACGTTGACTGTAGCGTGCTCATTTCCAGATAGTCTAGCTTGTTTTCTAAATGGGATATCTTTGATTTTTGGATTTTATTTTCCATTTCAAGTGCGCTTATTTTGGAAACCATTTCGTCGTATTGGTTAGCCATAAAATCTATTGATTTTTGAATGTCTAGGTTCTGGTTTGTGATTAACGACATGGCTTCACTCAGGGATGAAAATTTTTGCTCCTGTTGTTGTTTCAGTTCAGTAAACATAGCTTTTATTTCATGGAACGAGGACGTGGAGGATTCCGAGAAGTCAACAAACGTACGTTTTTGCCGTTTTGTCACATTGAGAATACTGTCGTTGGCCATATTGCTATTTGTCGAGGTGTTCAGAGCTGAATCAGACCCATAGTGGGATACCTTAGAGCTAGGCGGTGAACGTTGCATCGTACTTGTAGGCCTATTTGTTCCGTCGGCTAATGAATATTTTGGTGGGCGGGGCTAGTGCAGTTGTATGCACTCTGCATGCGAGAAAGAGACGTAAAGTTCTGACCTGTTCTCGCGGGGGTGTGGCCGCAGACGTAGAAGCGTACGCGCCGATTTATTTTCGATTCTGTGTGCTAGTGTGTATTAGGTTCGTTTTGGAGTGGAGCGTTTTTTATATATTTAGCTAGAAAACGTTAACACGTCCGTCTCCAACGAAAGCACAGAGGCGAGAGGTATTACTCGACATGCCAAAAAATCAGTTCATCATTATCTATTGAGCAATTCCACTGTAAAATGTAGATTTTCTCCTTAAATGGAGCGAACATTTAAATATGTAATATTGCTTTCGTATTGACCATAGTTTTTAACACGGTTTTAAAAGAAGAGGTTTGAATAAAAATGTGTGCATATCTCTTTGGATAGCCATAGTAGTACCTATAAAACAAAGTCGCTTGCCGCTGTCTGTTTGTCTGTTTCTTTAAAACTACGCAACGGATTTTGACGCGGTTTTTTTATTAGATAGAGTTATTCAAGAGGAAGGTTTATTTGTATAAAAATTCCCGAATTTCCCTCGGTTTCACCGCGTTGTATCCGTTCCCGCGTGAATTTCGGAATAAAATGTATCCCATGTGTTTTTTTGATATATAACCTATATTGCTGTAGGTAAAGTTTCATAAAAATCCGTTCAGTAGATTTTGCGTGAAAGAGTGACAAACATACATACATCCTTACCAACTTTCGCATTTATAATATTAGTAGGATTCTAATGAGAATAACAATCATGTACTGAAAGCAGTGTTTTCCAAAATGATTAAGTCAACATTTTTAAGGTTTCCGTTCTTAGAATTGTCAAAAGGAATTCCAATTCCATTATCAACTACTTATTTTGCTTGAATTTGTTTTTGTTTAGCCTAGTTATTACTGCCACTGTTGTTATACTAGTTGTGTCCCGTGGTTTGCATCGACCTTCTTTTCCATCTAAAGTTTTATTTAATATTATATATATGCAGCGCCCCGCAGTTTTGGCCACGTTGTACCCTTGGGATGAAAAAAAACATATAACGTTCCCATTGAATGAGGCTATCCATTACAAAAATAATTATTTAAATCGGTTCAGTAGTTTCTGATTAGCCCTTACAAACAATAATAAAAACAAAGTTAGAAACTTTAACTCTTTATAATATTAGTATAGGTTTATGCGGTATACCAATAATTCTACTGATATCTAGTGATAGCCGTATCGACCGTACTTACCCAGATATTTATTTCCGATACTACAGAACTTACAAAAATACTGAATTAACCTATCTTTACGACAACATTGATAAACTGCAATCTAATGTGTCAAAATAAATTTAATAATTTAGGAAATTCATGATCAGTCAGCGTGCTATCATGTCCTATTGACTGATCCAGAATTTTATAATTATTCTTTCATTTTTTATATCTGATACTATCAGCGCCCCGCGGTTTTACCCTTATTATGCCCGTTCCCGTGAGAATTTCGGGAATTTTTATACATATAAACCTTCCTCTTGAATCACTCTATCTATCAAAAAAACTGCATCAAATCCGTTGCGTAGTTTTAAAGATCTTAGCATACATAGGGACAGACAGACAGCGGAAAGCGACTTTGTTTTATACTATGTAGTGAAGTATCGTATGGTACGTTCAAAAGAGCCTTTATATATAGGGGCCAAAACTGAATAAAAATAATTGACTTTGACTTTGACTTTGAGGAGTGAGTAAGGAAATGGGGAAAGATATTAAAGTACTTATATCTTGATATTAAAGTAAAAGAAATGTTTTTTTTACTGATTTCTTAACAAAGTGTTTGCATTGCTGGACAAAGGCCTCTCATCACACCGAAGATTAGAACATACTTATTGCCTTTTTTTAAACTTTGGTTTATCTAGACTTCCTCGCTAGATTAACACAAGTTAAGCGAGGTTGGATCCTTAAAGGTTTTTAACTTAGAACACTTTTAAAGATAATAAAATATAACATATATTTACCTATATATATTGTTATATATATCGGGGAACAGCGATATTTACCCCACTTTTGATATTGGGGACATGTCACATCAGGATAAGCACGAGCATTATACTGTCAATCCAACATCTTAGGATTTCTAGGTCTTGATCTTGAAATAATAACTCACAGGACTTCATTACAATGACATTGCTTGTATTTTACACACGATCATCATGGATTACACATTACAGTTAGGATACGTCTAGATTCAATTAATTGATGGAACCTAAACGACCTCCCTACACCCCATAGTCGTCCTGTCCACGCCATAGAATCTTTTCCTAATCCTATACTCGATTCGCAATACGATCGTGATGTCGTCAACACATCCTTCCTCCAATCTACGTTCCAATGTAATCGCCATCCAACCTTCTCCATTCGTCCCCTCACGTCTAATGTTCCGCCCAGGCTAATGTCCGCCATCTTTACTTATCATCGACTCCCCCACTCACTCACTGCCACAGACTACCAAACCAACTCACATCCCTCTATCGAACAACTGTCATCTGTCATCTGTCATAGTGCGTAACACCACAGACTTAACATAGTCTATTCTCATACCACAGACTACACCACGAAGGTAGAACTCACGTCACGGAATAACAACACTACCGATTCCATCAGTCAACTGAATTTACAAACTACTCTTAAACTTCTACAGACTAAAAATAATGTAGTGACGTTATAATCCGCTATCTGGTGTGGCGCCACTGATGCCACGCTCCGACACGGCCATCCTGCTAGCACACGTCCTCGTGTGTTGGCTAACCTGCACAGAAATAACCAACGAGAGTATTTGTTCGCCTCGGCCACTTCTGACCAATCATATTTCTACAAACAGCTCAAATAAAGAAACTTTGTAACTGTATAGTTTTTCTTTTAAATTACTAACTATGATTACTAACAACTCAAATTCAGATTAACAATATGATCAAATAGCGTAAGAAATCACAAAGTAAATTATGATAACGTTTCATCTACCAAAACCCTGGGGCCAGTAACAGTGACAGACTCTGGTTCATTATTCACACACAACCAACAATTTAAACACAATTGATTTACTACTGAGCTTTATTCGTGGTCACAACACAAGATTTAGCAAACGCATTTGCCCTTTATGCACTTCCATTTCGGAATGCCGAGTCGTCCTATGACTCTACGGTCTTCGCTACCAGGCAAGACCCGACCACACTACCCAGAGCTACCGCCTACTGCCTACCCACGGACTACTACAAGTAGTAGACACCGATTTCTAACGGGCTACAGCTACGGCACTCTGGTGCGGTCTCAGACTGACCCACCGACATAAAACCAGTAACAATCAACAACTTAATCAACCTCACTGTCTCCACCTTCGTCTGAGTCAGCTGTTACCTGCCCCACAGGCATCTTACTAACACGATCAATATCAACCAGAGCCATGTAAAAATATCAACCAGAGCCATGTACCACTGTCGCTTGTAACAACAAATTAACACAATTTAATTAACCACACAAATCGAAACTTCACTCTAGTAAGCCCCTCTATCGCCACGGCTTTCGAGCCGTCCAGCAATCGCAATTGCTCTCACAGCCGCCGAGTCTACTCCTGGACTCTATGGTTCCTCCAGAACCCGACCTCCGCCAGAGTTGCCTGCTACCGCGTACTCACGGACTACAATGTAGACACCGATTTCTACTGAGCTACGGCTACACGACAACCTCTGGTACGGTCCAACACAATACGGCCGATAGAGCCCTTACTCGAGTTTCCACCAAAACAAGTTTACTTATCCTCATCAGGATCACTATTAACATCAACTTCGACTGGTACATGACTTACTGGCATCTTTCGTAATCTATCGTGTGCATACTTGTAAGTACGTTTAGAGTTCAAAGCTTTCAACGTGTACCGATCACCATCGTTCGGTCACTCCTGACCTAATTAACTCCATTTCAACAAAAGACTTAGTAAAGCTCAAACTATTATTCTTTTCTAATCAACAATTTTAACTATCTCAATATTTATAATCACATTGCTTATCTCAACATAATACTAGAACATCGTCAGGCACAAGTACCCATTAAAAATCAAATTAATTTCAAATCAAAGTAAAAGTCAAGTGTGTGTGTCTCTATTGTCCGGCTATCCCCGTAGCCCTAATACGCAGTCATCCCTGTGACTAGCCGTGATCATCCCAGTGATCACCCATGACCCTGATCATCCCTGTGATCAGTCACTCTCGTGATCATCCCAGTGATCACCCATGACCCTGATCATCCCTGTGATCAGTCACTCTCGTGATCATCCCAGTGATCATCCATGACCCTGATCATCCCTGTGATCAGTCACTCTCGTGATCATCCCAGTGATCCCCCATGACCTTGATCATCCCTGTGATCAGTCACTCCCGTGATCATCCCAGTGATCACCCATAGCCCTGATCATCCCTGTGATCAGTCACTCCCGTGATCATCCCAGACTCAAGAGGACACGCACAACTAGTTACCACACAGTCAAAAGTGACTACAGTTCATCCTCACAAGGCTCAGAATCACTAACAATGGGTACTTGCCCTTCAGGCATTTTCCTATACCAGTCAATGACACTATATTGTGTACTCGTTTTCCTCTAAACCTCGCGGCTACAGTAATTTGCACTCGCTCGGTCAACCTGACTATTAAGAAGCTTGTTCTTCCTTAAAATTCTTGATTTCAATCAAAAGTTAATTACAATTATTATCAATCGGGAATCATCAATGCTAACACATGAATACTAGGTACCACGTCATTTTCAACTTTAACTTCAATAGACTATTAATCTCAAATGCACATTACAATATGAGCCATGAGTAAGTAACAGTAAGCTTGTCTAGTCACGTCTAGTCACGACAACCAGCCGACGAGCAATCACATTGCTCAACAACACACGGTCTCAGCAGACCACTCCACAGTACGGTCAATCCAGACCACGATCATCGCCGAGTTCGAACATTGAACTCAATAAGTCACATAGTCACATAGAAACCCTTACTCATACTCTCATATTTTACAACGGGATAAACATCCAAAATACTTTCAATAAACTTTCTACTTTATCAAGTGGTACGAAGATTCACTACAAAACTCTCAATGTTAACTGACTCAAATATCACAAAATAGCTCACCGGATATTTCCCAACTAAGATACTTCAATACGCCAATTCATGTCAAACATTACCGCAATACATCACCAATTTAACATCCAATGTGAATTCGTCGTGATAGATTCTTGAATAATTCGGCATACCGCAATCCCTCATATTCCTCAGGTAACAGGATTGAGAAGAGAACCACGTTCTACCCTGAACGAGGTTTATCAATGCTCACAATAATTACCAGCATTGCACCAACATGAAAATAAGAAAACATATTAGAACATATCACATTACGTACAAGTTTAACGGAAGCTCATAATTACCTTCTTAACTCCACAATAGAGTAGAAAACTAACTAACTATACTCACAGAACATTCCAAGTTTTATAACCAATTGCAAAATAAACATTACGTAAAGCGCATGACAGTAGCGCTTTTGGCGGGATGATGATTCAGACATATCTCCGAATACTACGAGCTTCATAATCCAGGGGAAGGTACATGAATTTCAATCTCGTCGTCGTCGTCATCACCGTGGTCGTCGCCGTCGTCGTCCATAACATGCACTAACGAGCCCAGCTTGCAGCTCTCAATATTCTTTCATCTTATCATAAACCTAGCTCCGTGGTTGATCTTGACCACAATCCATGGCGATATGATATTCAGCACAGTGGGCAATCCAGGCTCAGTGGGCAATAGCGATCTTTATCATTCTCTGCTAGATGCACGGTGGGCAATAGCGATCTTATCCCACTTCTGATATCGGGGAACAGCGATATTTACCCCACTTTTGATATTGGGGACATGTCACATCAGGATAAGCACGAGCATTATACTGTCAATCCAACATCTTAGGATTTCTAGGTCTTGATCTTGAAATAATAACTCACAGGACTTCATTACAATGACATTGCTTGTATTTTACACACGATCATCATGGATTACACATTACAGTTAGGATACGTCTAGATTCAATTAATTGATGGAACCTAAACGACCTCCCTACACCCCATAGTCGTCCTGTCCACGCCATAGAATCTTTTCCTAATCCTATACTCGATTCGCAATACGATCGTGATGTCGTCAACACATCCTTCCTCCAATCTACGTTCCAATGTAATCGCCATCCAACCTTCTCCATTCGTCCCCTCACGTCTAATGTTCCGCCCAGGCTAATGTCCGCCATCTTTACTTATCATCGACTCCCCCACTCACTCACTGCCACAGACTACCAAACCAACTCACATCCCTCTATCGAACAACTGTCATCTGTCATCTGTCATAGTGCGTAACACCACAGACTTAACATAGTCTATTCTCATACCACAGACTACACCACGAAGGTAGAACTCACGTCACGGAATAACAACACTACCGATTCCATCAGTCAACTGAATTTACAAACTACTCTTAAACTTCTACAGACTAAAAATAATGTAGTGACGTTATAATCCGCTATCTGGTGTGGCGCCACTGATGCCACGCTCCGACATATATAATTCCTGCACGTGTTGGTAGTTACCATTTATCAGAATGTTAATTTATTTAAATCTTTTTATAGCATACAATAATTATTTACCTAATCGAATCCGTTAGTACATTATAACTTGATGTCTTAGGGATTTCCCAGATGCAAGATTACTATAAGTACAAGCGATTATTTTTAATAACGATTTTGCAAAACAATTTATCTAATACATATTCAATTAATACCTATACGCCTCAGTGGTGAAGTGGTATGTGCACTCGCCTGCCAAAACTGAGGCCCCGGGTTCAATTTCCAAGTCGGGCGAAAACATGTTTCCTACTTTTCAAACATGGCTCGGGTTTGAGATCATCAACCCATTAGTCAAGTGTGGTGATTACGCCTAATCCTCCTCACTGCACTGATATCTTCGATGAGAGTACTGGCCTTTGCTCAGCAGTGGGACATTACAGGCTAATACATTTTAAACATACTTCGTCCTATAACCCTCATTCTTTAACCCTATAAAACCAACTTCAAAAACTGAAGGAGGAGATTCTCAATTCGAGTGCTGTTATCACAGTTGTTTTATATGTTTGTAACTGAAAATTCTTTCAGCGTAGGTACTTATGAAAAAGTTCGCTCGGAAATCGGTTAAGGTGGTACTTAATAGTATGAAAACTGAGAATAGGTTTTTCTCATAAAAAGTTCCATTGAAAGTTATTGAAACAAAAAAACTAAATCGAAATCAGTGTACTTACTCACAATATATTATTAATTATTAATCTAATCAGTTGAGAATATCGTGCTATTAAAAGATAACATTACTTCGAAAGCCTTGAAAATGCATTAAATTTAATGCTTATTTATATCACTGAATGAAAGCATGTGTTTATTTTTAATAGTTAATTCTAGATTTTTTCTTATCACATCACTACATTATATAAAACAAAGTCGCTTTCCGCTGTCTGTGTGTCGCTATGTATGCTTAGATATTTAAAACTACGTAACGGATATTGATGCCGTTTTTAGGCACAACGCGGGTAAAACCGTGGGACGGTTCGGGATAAAATGTATCCCATGTGTTATTCTGATATATGTATAACCTTTATTACTGTAAAGTTTAATCTAAATTCGTTAAGTAGTTTTTGTGTAAACAAACAGTATGTATGTTTGTGTATTACATACATCGTCACAATCTTTCGCATTTATAATAGTATTAGTAGAATGATAGTATGATGTATATTACTGCTAAACACACCATATGTACAGATTATATTAACGGCATAGAATATCGTAACCCAACAAATTGTTATAAAACTAGAATCATACAAATTCGTTTAGTATTTCAATGTTAATACGTTTTTTAAACTTAAACGGTTAACACAAGTTTTTTTTTAATACATAACTGGCAACACTCGTCTATCCAGTGTCATCCAAGAATTTCGTAGATCAACGACCTTTGCGAAACGCGTGACTCTACAGTTTATGCATTCTATTAGCTCTAGTCTATGACTTTTCCAGCGACAAAACTTGTCATAAAATAAACTCGTAAATATTCGATTATTTACGGCTATTAGCTTTTACTTTAGGGAATTTTACAGTTACTTATTGATTAGTAAGATTTTTTGGTTTATTTTGTTTTTTTTGGTTTATTATGGTTATTGGTATGGTTAATTTTAATCATGTTTTTATCGTTTGCATAATATTAACTTAAATAGGTAATTTAAAAACCAAAGAAAGGAATATTTTCTTATTTTATAAACAAAACTAAAATAATAAATTCATAGACACTTACCTAAAACGAATTTGAATTCCGAATTCAAACTGGGCATCACAAATCGTTAATCCCAAAAGACTCATAACCAGTCCATCAAATTGTTTTGGCAGCACTTACCTGAAAAAAAAATGTTACATTATTGGCGGGAAGTTGGATATTAACAATTTGTTTTTCGAATGTTATCGCTCGATAAGAATGTTTCCGTTGTAGCAGGCATCTGTGCGGCATAAAAGGAAAAAATATTCAACAATGAAGTTTCAATAGGGATAGCGAAATCGTATATTTGGTAGAGTTTAAAGTTTACTAGCCGGAGTTCATAGATTTTTGGGTGCCTGTCCATTGAAGCTGAGCGAGGCTGCGGACCGGAGAAACGGAGAAATTAGCCAATAGGATTGCACATAAAACTGTGAGCGGAAATTGTATGCCACCCTATTATTGGCTGACGCTTACGCTGAAAACTTTAGTTTAGAGAATGTGTTGGTCTAAGCACAGCTATGTAGGAGGGCAAAACGTTAGACAATATGTCCAACAGATTTTTTTAACTATCACAGACTTTTTTGTCTGTTAGACTAAATAAATGTACCAAGAGCTGGTATTAGACTGACTAAAGATAGAGACAAACTTGACTACGTCGCAAGTCTGTTTCAGGCAGTTTGAATGAATGGTCTACGATGGTTCTTGTTTATCTATACAATAAAGCAGACAAACGGGGACTTTGATTTATAATATGTAGTGATTTATTTTATAAAGGGAAAGATTTGTTCCCACACAACAAAATTAAGGCGCGCGCGACGCCACAAAATCGACAAACTTTTGACACTAGCGCCATCTATCGCGGGTGGGTCCACCGCGCGGGACAGCTATATACACTTTATACAATATCATCAGATCAGATCAAGTCCTAACTTGCAATAAGCAATGATGCAACAACAATGACAAATCTTTTGTTTGTCTCTCCATGTCAACGAACCCAAGATGTCGTAACTAAAATAATAAAGCATTGCAGTCATTCAAAAAGCCACGAAGTTTTTGCTTACACCGCGTAATTTGTTACAGCTAATCGAACCAATTTACTCTGACCCCTGAAACTTCCTCAATCTAATAGAAAATCGTCGAAGTTGTTGATTTTATAGAGCTCTTCCTATTTTGGTTGTTCAACTGTACTGTACTTGTTTATTTATTATTAAGTTTATAAGGAAAATGTTTATAAAAGCGTTTCGTTCTTGGTGTAGGAAAACACTTAACTAATAATTCTAATTAATGTGTTTACTTGGTGATTATGCTTAATCCTTCTCACTGTACTGATATCTTCAGTGAGATGGCCTGATGGATGAGAGGCCTTTGCCCAGCAGTGGGACATTGCTGGCTATAACTTTTTTATTTTGCAATTTACTTTTTAAACATAGCTCGCGTTTGATTTAACATGGCTATCTGTAGAAGGCCGTGTTGATTACGCCAAATCCTCCTCGCTGTACTGATATCCAAGACGAGAATCATTATGGTTATCACGGAACAATACTATTAGAAATGAAATTGATAAATCTCCCATTCTGTTACTTCTCAATAACACGTTATCACCAATTACACCCACATTTTTCTATCATGTCTACAAAGAGTCTCTTTATTCCCATTAAATTAGGTTCTCTTGGGAACGGATGCAATTTTTTGTGCGATAATCTAATGATTTTTATCTTTAGCTCTGATTGTCGCGCAGCGGTCGGACCGTGACAAAAAGTACCGAAATTAACAATAAGGCCCTGCACATACGGGGCGATTTAAGTGGAATATTTTTACATGTTAAGTAAATTAATGGGGCTGGCAACAAAATATGATCTGGTCTTTTTGCTTGTATTCAGAGACGTCAAATGTATCGTTAGTAGATATTTAATGAGTGATTTTGTCATGTTATGAAAAGTTACGTCGATTATTTAAGTGACGAGTTCGTTAAGGTTTCTGAGTGCGGCTGTTAAGAACTACCAACGAAACAAAATCTGGTTCTTGGAGTCCCTATGAAGGGACGCTCGAAGATATTACCAGTGTAGCACAAGGATAATTTATATTACATAATGCATTATATTATGATGAACAGGCCGAAAATACTAATTGATATAGTCGTCCTTCATCTAAGGATATCAGGATAGGTAGGTACCAGTGTTAGTACAGTAAGGATCCGAGTACCTATATGTATATGCGTAGTTGCCATATAAGGTCCAAGTTGCCTGCACAAAATTGCCAAGTTGCTTCCATATCGCACGGAAGGCCTTAACCAACATTGACGAATATTAATACGCAGCAGATGTGCCCGCATCCTGTCCTCCAGAAAGCTTGACCGGGACCCGGGAGCGTTCAATTACTTCATTTAAAGGACACGCGCTCATAATTGACGCTGTTCAAAGGATGGGTGGCTAGATTTTACGAACAGTAAATCGGTGTTATTTGGGACAATCTTTTTTTTACAATAGAAGATAGGGACTGTATTAGTATGTAGTATGTGCTAGCTGTCCCACACTGCGGTTCCAAATCCAAATTAATCCAATAGATGGCGCTAGTATAAATTTTTTGTAGATCGCGCTTTCGTTATTTCCTGATTATTGGATTAGGGATCGTGTCCGATCGTATTTGCTTGAGCAGGCCAAACCAACGCAATCTACAGCCAAAGATATATACTACATATAATCTACAGGAAACTCAGTAAAAGATAGATACTGAAAAACAGAACCGACTCAACTTTTAAAAATCCATCTAGAAGCAATAAAATTTACCTTTTTAGTGCATAATATTATAAATGACGCCACGGATCACGCGTCCAATACTGCAATCACACGTAATTTGGACTACCGTAAGCTTTATTACTCTATGATTACATATCTTTATTGTTATTATAAAATATCATTATTTATAACTTTATATAGGGAGGCGTATTTCAAGGTTAAGACAGTACATCATTTTATTAGGTCTAATCCACGCACTATAGGAATTAGATGTAACCTTGTCGAAGTTAATGAAAATTATAGATGTTCGAGTTTGGATCTTATTCGTGGTGTGATTGGCTGAAGGACAGTCATACCCTTTTATTTTGACAAGGTTGCATCCCGTTTTGATAGAACGTGAATAGTCGTAGTCGATACGAGAACGTGATAGAGATTTACTCTTATATGTTTGATGTGGGACTTTTAAAAGCAACTTAATTGATTACGTATCGTTTATGTTTTAAGATAGATAAGACTCGTTTACACTAAGTGAGTTTACAAGCTGCAAGCTGACGAATGAAAAAGCCCAACCTTGGAAGACTTATGTCAAAATCGCTTTTTCTCAACTGGCCCGCCCTATCTTGTAAAGCACAAGACACACATGCGGGCCGGTTGCGCCCGGAGCGGGCCCGCAACGGGCCAGTGATTGCTCCTAAGTAACTACGTCTACACTAATATTATAAAGAGGTAAAGTTTCTTACTTTGTTTGTATATTTGTTTGTAAAGGCTCATCAGAAAAAACCAATCAGATTTGAAAAATTCAACGGGAAGGCTATTTTTCATCACGAAATTTCCGCGGGACGCTGCTAGTCTTTCATACAAATGTAAGGAATACAACAGCACGCGACTCGCACCCGGCCCGCACCCGCACTGTGTGTGGTGCGCTTAAACTGAATCGTTCTTCTTCATCGAGTGGATGGTCAACCTGACCAATCCTGGTGTCAGAGTTATTGAGCCGCCAAAGGCCTCTCACACGGCTCATGTAATGACTACTATCCGAAGAAAGTAACCGGGACCGACGGCTTAACGTGCCCTTCGAAGCACGAATCGTTAACGACGCTTTTTGGAACTATTCATAATATAAAGTTATTGTGGAGAGGGTATTATATTTTGAGTAATTGATCAAGTGTTGATCACATGCGCCCGGCCGCTATCTTACGAGTCAGAGCGTGACTAATAAACTGATTAGTTTATTTGTTGTTATCAAATAACAATTAGTGCTTCAACAAACAGAAGTTTCATAACATCATGGTGAGAAACGTAACCGTAACATAATAAAGAGATAATGTATTATTCATGGCATGAATTTTGAGGAATAGCACCTTTACATATCCACGGAAGGAGGGAAGCAAGAAATGCTGACGGCATCAGGCAAGTTCGCGTGAACTCACTATATGTCTAGATGTACCTCTGTAGATAACAGACTACGCAGTCTGCAGACTGACTGTGACAAGTAAATAGACAGTTTATTCAAGAATGATCTATGTCTCGATTCTGATTACATCATAATACATAATAAATAAATCGTACTACAATTTAAGCGAATTCCTAGACAATTAATTCTGATAGTAACATTAAAATGCAAGTTAGTATAATAATTTTGTTTGTATATTTTATTATTGTTTTGTTTTATAATTTTAATTTAACTTTTATTCTATATAGTTTATAACGATAGTATGTATAATATTTTAAAATTGTAATAATATTCATAAATATACATAGTTAGTAAATAGTTCATAAGTACCTTTGTTTTCGTAAACACCTTTGCGGGGTGTCACATATGTAACTGTTAGGGTCATACTATACGAGCGGTTTTCCCGCCGCGGGAATCCGCTTCTGAACCGCACTAGTCACAATTTAATATGAAAGTTGTATGCTGCATACTACACTGCGCGGTTTCCCGTCGCGGTTCACAGGCGGGACAAATACGACCGCCGCCGCGCCGCATGCAGCGTCAAACCGCCGCTGATAACCGGCGCTTTAAACTACACGGGCGGTTTCCCGCTACGTTTTTTAATAATTCTATTAATATAAGAGCTGCAAGCGCAGTTATCATTGGCGGGTCCATGTTCAAATGAACAGAAGACAGCGATAAACCGCGTCCCGTGTAGTTTGATGGTCTGCGGCAGCTTTGGCGAGCGGATTCCCGCGGCGGGAAAACCGCTCGTATAGTATGACCCTTAGGCCCTAGAGGTCTTTAGGCAGACTAAAAACTCCGATACCAGGGTTGGCCAAATGATTACTAACCTTCTCCAACTTACAAAACCAATGCAACATGCAGAAACCGCAACATACTTAAGTTATGAATTAGAAAGGTTGATCAATAAAAATGTAGGTAGATATCGAACAAAATGGTATAGTATGTAACGGCACGACTAAATGTCAGATAAAATTATTATAGCCAATATCCTGTTATGATAATCACATGGCACTTTTTGGGTGGGGCCAATGCTAAACTAAAATGCTCTATCGTTTACTTAGAGCTTTATGTTCTGCAGTGGGATATTATGGACAGAGTAACGCAAGTCTTTAGCTGCATGCTGCACGCGGTGGCTGCAGCAATGTCATGAATATATTTGTCGGCTGCATTCAGCGAGCGACTGCAGCTGTTATTTATTTTGATGTTTGCAGTCGGCATGTAAATAGTATGAAGACTCGGTCACTGAAGATTGAAACAAATTAAGATTTGATGTTATACTGAAATTGTTGTAGCAAGTATACAATTTAGATTGAAACCATTTGATATTATACTGATTTTCTCGTAAAATCTAGAATTTAGCTCTTGGAAGAATTGATTCTAATTTTTTGTTTATGTTGTATTTTTCATTCACTGTATTTTTTTCTTAAGATAATATATAAAGTTAGAAGTATCTATTTGGAAATTAAAGAAAACATTCCTTACATGCAAATGTTAAATGTAAAACCAGTTATTTTAATGCGAGCCGCCATGTCTGACCGGAGTATGCACAAATAAACTAAGTAGAAAAGAATTCAAATAATTTTTTTGGGAAAATACGCCATTTGTTCATGCATACAGCGTCGTTAACATTGAGCGATTTTACCAGCCTCCGACCTACAATTTAAAATACATACAAATTTGACAATTGAATTTTGACACAAGTATTTGACATTCGCATTCTTATGAAATCACTGGCTGGCAGTCACATCTCGTTCTACATCATACCTTAAAAAGGTCATAATTTACACCATGTTAAAGTATTGAGTCCAATAATATCTTAACTCTGTTCTAAATCGTATCCTACAAAGCTAGCGATTAAAACGTCCGACATTCAACGACCGCGAGGAATTTAAAAACCAATCGCATATACAATTCAAATGACTTTCTATAGAGAGAGCGAGTCAATGAGACAATTACTTAATCTAGTCACTTTACGGGCGCATTTGATGTGTTATATCTTGTAATACACGTCAGACTCGGATGTTATTTAATAATCTGGTTGTTCAGTAGGCGACCATACAGTTCAGGAGCCTTATTTCGCTTAAAACTATTACTTAGCGAAAAGTTGAATACAAACTACGTTTTTGAGAACTATTACTTATATACTACTAGCAGCGCCCCGCGGCTTTGCCCGCGTTGAGCCCGTTCCCGTAGGAATTTTCGAAAATCCTTTCTTAGTGTACACTTACGTCACTTGAAGAACCTTCCTGCCAATTTCATGTTTCTAGGTGTAGCGGTTGAGGCTGTGCGTTGATTATCAGTCAGTCAGTCAGTCAGGACTTTGAATTTTATATAATAGATAAATGAGAACAGATTTTTGAAGTGAAAACTTCTTTAGCGGCGTTGTGCACTTTTTGTGATGGGTAAAAAATGTTAATCTCGCGTCAGTACACGTGACCTGATCGGAAATTCGTAAGACGTTTTGACGTTATTCAAGTTTTCACTTCTGCCGGCACTCCCGGAGTGCAACCCGCTGTTTTTTTTATTTCGGTTAAATTTCGGTTTGTGACATTTTCTAACTTGTATATACCGAAAGAATGTTTGAAATTGGTTCATAAACAACGGAGATATGAGAGATAACGAATATATACAAAAATAACACGAATTGAGAAGTTTTTCCAGTTTTTTACGTCGCTTTTGAATTATATAGATGTTAGACCGCAAAAACATTAGGCTAGTTCATGAATGGTACCATTATATATGAATGGCCTTAAAACTAATAGTCTAAATAACATGAACAGTTAAATAACCATTGTAGTTGAACTTGTACTAACCAACAAAAGTCAAGTAATAGCTCAAGCTAGTGAATGCACGGCTCTTTGAAGAAATCAAGTGAATCCGGGCCAAATACTAGTACAATACTTCAAAATAGACCTTATACATGGAGGTTAGAGTCGGTTTTTCGACTTTAAAAGCCAACAATAAGTCCAAAACATTTGTCTGTAACAGAATAGTCTTTGGAACAAGTCGATGAACCGAAAATAGTTTTTTGCGCGCGTACCGTTATTATTCGCTTGTTTATTTGCTATAGCGGCACTTGATATTAGTTATCTTAAAAGTATCTATATTATGTCTTTGGCAAAGTAATTTCTGGTAGATTCGTGGCCAACCCTGGTGTCGGAATTTTTAGACCGCCTAGAGGCTTTCGATAGTCTTTGCTATAACTTAAGTACGAGTATAGTTAGCCTAGGCATGTTGGTTGAAACATTTGGGTGTCTTTTTGAGTGAGCGGGCATACTGGCATACTGGCTCGCAACTCGTAAACTTGCTCCACCAAACAAAGATTAACATTATTTTCTAAAAACGGTATTTGTATAAAAAAAACCTCATACAACCATTTTCGTCAAATATCCGAACACGGACAAAAATTGTAGTTCAATGAAAATAAAGTTAAAAAAAAACTTTATAAGTGGCTGCAGTAAATGGCAACACCGAAGTAGGCAACTCAGTTTTAATTTGTTGGCATAATTTTATGACAGAAAGTGACAAGTGGCATTAAATACTTAACTGCATACAATTATTGTAAAGGTTTACTTTATATGTATGTAACTTATGTAATGTATGGATTGATTAAAAAATACAAACGGATACGCTATCACTACATAGTATAAAACAAAGTTGCTTTCCGCTGTCTGTCGCTATGTATGCTTAGATCTTTATAACTACGCAACGGATTTTGATGCAGTTTGTTTTAATAGATAGAGTGATTCAAAAGGAAGGTTTATAAGTATGGAAATTTCCAAAATTCCCACGGGAACGGGCACAACGCGGGTAACACCGCGGGGCGCTGCTAGTTAAAAATAAACCCGGATAGAAATCTTTCTATTATGCTATTGAGCTACAAAGCATGAGAAAGCCTAAGAAAAACAGTGGATGACTCAAACTTCAGTTTCCATGGTTTTAATTTTGAGTGAACTATATTACAGATTACTTTTTAAGGTTATTTCGAGTAAAAGAAAAC
The DNA here is from genome assembly GCA_963082685.1 of Cyclophora albipunctata. Classification (NCBI taxonomy): domain Eukaryota; kingdom Metazoa; phylum Arthropoda; class Insecta; order Lepidoptera; family Geometridae; genus Cyclophora; species Cyclophora albipunctata. The sequence continues at coordinate 11,160,052 of OY720114.1, read as the reverse complement.
AGCGAGCAGTTTTATTTAATTGGCATTAATTAACGATCGAAATCCATCAGAAACGAGTTTTTTTATAAATTACGGTTTTCAGATCACCTTTCGAAACAAGTTATTTCGTATGCATCTGATATACTAGCAGTATGATGTGGTTTTACCTGCGTTTTAACCATTCCCTTGTGGATTTCAGGACGAAAATTAGCCTGTAACTTCCTCTTGAATATTCTTATCAATAAGATAAACAAATTTTCCCATCCGATTTGTAGTTACATAGTTTTGCGCGTTCATACAAAGATTTAGTAACTTTTCATCTTTTATTCCATTATAGTATACAAACTACCAGCACCCCGCGGTTTTACCCCGCATTGCGCCATTCCCGCGGGAATTTCGAGAATTTGTAAACATATAAACCTTCCTCTTGAATCACTCTATCTATTTAAAAAAACCGCGTCAAAATCCGTGCTGTAGTATTTGAGTTTATGGCGAACAGACAGACAGACGCGGCCGGGGACTTTGTTTTATAATATGTAGGGATAGTATAGCTAAGTTTCTCAGTAAACTACAAACAGACCAACTACAACAAAACCTACACTACATCACTTACATGTTGACAAGCCCGTTGGCACAGTGGCAGTGAGAGCGCTTACTGTGTCGGGGGTTGCGGGTTCGATTCCCGCCCGGAGTCAACAATATGTGAAGACATAGTTGTTGGCGACGACGTCCGGGTGTCAATTATATATATTCTTATAAAGTATTTGTGTATATATATATATGTAGTAGGTATCAGTTAGTTAGATTCCATATTACAAGCTTAGAGCTTAGTTTGGGTCTAATTAACCGTGAGTGAATTTGTCCGGGTATATTTATTTTATTTATTATGTACGCTACACTAACCATCTACACTTTCAACCAGCTTAAAAACCTCTAATATCAACTTTTCTTACTCAAATATTTCAGTAACCGAATAACGGTTAAATACCGGTTCCCGTCAAAAAGCAATGCGGTTAAAGTAACAGAGTTAAACGTGGGACAAGATACATAACTCAGTTAAGTTTAACTGAGCACAGCCTTCTCACGGTAAGATCGTTGATAACGCTTTGATAACTATTCAAGTTTCTTAGGTTTACGCGGTACGGTTAAACAGGTACTCATTTCGGAATAGGAACTACGTTAGGTACTACACTTCGCTTTTAAGACTTCATCTTCTGTAACCACGGTTACTGTAAAGAAGCCGAAACGTCAGATAAAAATGTAAAATAAAAACGAAGTGTTTCCGTAAACGTAGTTTCAAAAATGCTTTTCTATTTCCTTTCTAACTTCAAACTTAATGCCTGTAAATTTCCTTGAAAATATCTCTTCACGCCAATTGAAAACCTCTCCTACAGTTTCGTTGTTTACTTTCATTACTATTTTTCGTTTTTTAATTTAACCTGTTGTGTCCCACTGCTGGGCAAAGGTCTCCCCCAATTTGATCGACAAAAATACACCAAAAACTTTTTTAACCTAGAACATTTCAATAAAATAACAATACTGTATCAAGTACCAAAATAAATAAACACAAGTACACAAGGTCGCCTAAATCACGAATAATTCACGATGTTACGAATGCTACATCCGATTTTAAAACACCGGATGGTACTCATTAGCTGGTTTCCTTTACTTTCCGAACTATTGTTTCTATGTGACACTGTTATTGGCTGTTTAACTTTTCATTGAGAAATAGAATGGAAAGTGAAATAAATTGGGTTTGATAGTAGAATTTGTTTTTTGTTTGAACGTTGACCACCTAAAGTCTACCGATATAGTCTGACGAGTGGAGAACCGGGACTAATCATTTAACGCACCCTCCAAGGTACGGTCGCGTATTAAGGCGGATTATGTGCAGAAAACAATGGTCAGTGCCGTTGATGTAACTAACTCGGTACATGCATTCCGGATTGTTACGTATCGCCCCACATACGAACCGTCCGATAATACAATAATCCTTATATAGAGTGCCCCATAAGTCGGATGCGATACGACATTGAATCAAACTACAAAGCACTATGGATACGGACGTTCTATTATTACGACTCGGTATTGGTAATTCGGGCAAAAATGTAAGAGCAACAGATGCTAAATATTAATGACAGAAAAATATTGGAAACTAGCTGTGTCTCCCTGGTTCGCCCGAGTGATTCAATTATCGCATCCCTTTTGAACCTACCCTGGACTTTTCTAAATATTGAAATTACAAAATCCAAATGATCCCAGTTTAATTTTTTTAATTAACGAGGTGAATGAACAGCAGTTGATTATGAGAGAAAAGAAATGACATTGAAGATGGATTGCACAGTTCCACTGCAGGACAATTGCTTTGTAATATACCGAATATATTGAAAAAAAAAATCTAAACCCTCCAAAACTGCTTTATTATATCACTACGTATGTAGTATAAAACAAAGTCGCTTTCCGCTGTCTGTCTGTACTTATGTATGTATTCGATCTTTAAAACTACGCAACGGATTTTGACGCGTTTTTTTAAAATAGATAGATTGTTTCAAGAGAGGTTTATATGTATAAAAATTCCCACGGGAACGGGCACAACGCGGGTAAAACGGCGGGGTACTGCTAGTAAGAACATAAAAATGTCATTTATAACAGGATCTCGTATACAATAACAAGAAATCATTTAAAAGTAAAAATGATATCATTATAATAAATCAAATCAATTTGCTCTAGATCCGTAAAGTTTTATATTCATCATCATCATAATATTATTTTAACTAGCGATCCACGTTGGCTTTGCTTCGGTTAATCAAGATTTTCTTGACAATTTTGCATAACAAAAATTCCTAAAACCATACTTTTATTGCTCGGTCTGAGGCTGAAAACAGCATGGAAAATGTTCAGTAGTTTTTGAAATCGGTGTGAACATACAGCAAAAGACTTTATACATAGTTTTTATAGTATGTAAAGAAGATGATAAATACGCTTAAACATAACTAATAATAAAATCAGCCATACATATAAATCTTAATTAATTACCAAACCAGCCACGTGTCTCAATAACAATAATTTTACTAATCAAATGTCAATATGACATTTACTCGAAACCTGTTTGTCACATTTTGTGGGCACCCTATGTAATGTCAAAGTATGACACAGTTAACGAAGGAATTATGTCACGTGGTTCGGAACCGGTATTAGACCGCCATTTTGATTTATTTATTGTACAATCATATTGCACTTGCAATTAAAATGGCGAAGAAAAACTAATAGCAGGTTATTTAATTAGTTTTCTTTACTATGGATGTTTTTACTTTAGACCAGCTATGGATTTGTTTATGGTTATTGTTAAAATAGCGTCGTATAAAGTAAGTTCGAATAACTTAGGTCGGAGTTGTTAGACCGCCTAAAGGCCTCCGACATGGTCTAACGATTGTAACAACCGGGACCGACAACTTAACGTGCCCTCCGAAGCGTTCGTATTGAAATCAACAGACAAGAGTTCTCTTGTAAACTTTTATAAAGAGATTCAAATATACAATCTTCTGGCTACAATTTGAGGTTATTATTTATTATTCCAATGATAGATTGATTCCCTTGAAAATTGAAAAAAGAAATCTTTTAGTTATAAAAAAAGAATGGAAAATCAAACTTAATTATTGCTAAGCAGTTAAATATCAAAGTACGTACCTATCTAATTCACCTTGACATAATTAACTGCATTCTCATATTTGAATACCTACTTAATAATATTTCCATATTGTTTTCACCTTGTTGCGTTATCTTTACGAGCTTATTGAATGCAATAAAACAAAAGTATTGTTACAGATAAGCAAATGGGTAATTTGGTTTTTTAGGGTTCCGTACCCAATGTGTAAAACTTCGCTGAGACTTCGCTCTCCGTCCGTCCGTCCGTCAGTCTGCCACCAGGCTGTATCTCAAGAACGGTGATAGCTAGACAGTTGAAATTTTCACAGATTATGTATTTCTATTGCCGCTATAACTAAAAATAAAATAAAACAAATATTCAAGGGGAGCTCCCATATAACAAACGTGATTTTCTGCCGTTTTTTAAAGTACGGAACCCTCCGTGCTCGAGTCCGACTCGCACTTGGCCGGTTTTTTGTACAATCTATATTTAGTGAGGATGTAATAGTGAAGTGTTATGAGTTTGGCGTTTACAAGTATACAATATCTTATGACTAACCGAACAGATTACTCGTAGTCTTCATCTAAGAGCGCCATTAGACTAGGTCGATCGCCGCATAAGACCCGGCGCCCATTATCGGTATCGGCACGACTGAGGATTTTAGGTGGCAAATAGCAATATACTATAACATAATGGCAATACAGTAGAAATTTCCGTGATATGTGGTCGTAATAACAAAAATACCGCATTGTAAAAATACTCGCATGTAGGATGCCGAAGGATCCTTTTCCTTGCCGATGCTGATAATGGGCGCCGGGCCTAAAACATACGTTGACAGTTACAATTTGAACTTTTAAGGTATGTTTAACATACAACCATAACCGCGGAACATTGCTATCTATAGATATCTATAGAGAAATCTTTTCAACCAATTTAATAGGAATCTCGCATGCGCAGGCGCAACTTTATTTCTATCGATTTTTCTTCAAATGGTTAGTTTCTTGCATTCCAAGTTTTATTGCACGCAGTTATGGCTTCATAGCACATGATAGATAAAATAATGAAACAAGCTGATGCAAATTTATTATTATCGAAAAATTTTACTCAGATAACGAAAATTTAATGCCAAAATCAAGTAACGTAAGAAAACAAATTTATACATAGATAGGTAACTAATGTGATAAAGCTGCAGAGTTTGTTTGTTTGTTTGAACGCGCTAATCTCAGAAACTACCGATCCGATTCGAATAATTCTTTTTGTAATGGATAGTCACATTCAACGGGAAGGTTATAGGTTATATTTTCATCCCGAGATTCCTACAGGAACGGGCACAACGCGGGCTAAACCGCGAGGCGATGCTAGTAACTTAATACTTCTTATAATTCTTGATAGACTTAACCTAGAGACCTTTCCTTCAGTCATTCGTTACTTAACGTCAGCGTGATTTCCATTCCACTCTCAAAGAACGTTCCAGAATGTTTCAAAGAAATTATGCAAATTCAGTGGCGTATTAGAAGTAGCAAATTGTAATAGAGCTGAGGAAAAGAAATTCACTTGAAAGGCACATATAGAAAAGTAATAGGATTGGGAACTATCTTCAAGAAGAGTTTTATGCAGAGCTACCTATCTGCTACCTATACTATCTTTATCGATCTTTGACGAAGTCGGAAAAAAGTTTAAATCACAAAGTTTTACAAATAATTTAAAAAAAATTAACATCTTTAAAATGGAAGCCCTCTTTTTGTACTATGTTTTCATGGTTGGCATTTGTCATAGCATTTTAGAATAATTTGTCTATATTGTGTGTTCTCTTCGTAGCAACAGGTGTAACGTATATGTACGTTGTTTAATTGTGTTAAATTTGAGACGAAAGTATCAATATAAGGTTTTAAATTGATAAACAGGGATTGCATTCAGTTACATCGATTAAAAAAACATTATGTAACCAAGCAGTTTTTTTTCAAACGAATAAAAAACATTTCGAAATTCCTTTTTTGGAAATCTGTGTAAAAACGCGTAAAATAATTAGTCCATTCAATTAGGATTTCATGCTGTCTGGATGTGGCATAGACAATGCCGTAGTTAGACACAAACACATAAACGTTACACATAACACAGAAACTAGACTTAAACCTCTTTTGCTTTACTCACGTAACACACTCTCATGTGCATTTTCAAATACTAAGAAAAATGGAACACACATTCTAAAATTAAATACAAAAAACAGGGTACCAGTACAGACAAATTGTCAGGGACGTAGGTTGTCACGTCTGGAAGAATTAACAGAGCCGCTGTCTGACCCATTTTACCTTGTTCACTCGGTGCGTTGCACATTATGTCACAAACTCCTACGTGGCTAGCATTTTGTAGGATAAGGGATTATTGGAAAGGAATAACAGAGAAATCCTGTCTCTGCCGTTGAAGGAATTATTGAGACAGAGTCTGGCTTTCTGCTTGATTCAGAAACGAAGCATTTAATTGTTTCATTAACGTAATTGTTCCTACATTAGGTAAGTTTAACAAAATAATGTCAAAAAATAACTTTTAAGGAATCATGTCCGACTGTTTTTGATGCGTATTGCATTTGACATTTCTTGTCATACGAAATTTGACAGTACTGACATATTGACATTCCTAATTTGAAACCGACTGAAACTATACCCAGGATAACAGTTTTATTAGTAGGGATGTTTATTTTAAATACTCATAATATGCTGCCTACTACCCACTACCTACCTATTACTTACCCACCTATTATTGTACCCAGTCTACGTAATAGTACTTCACTGAAGACTCTACGTCATTCCACATGCACATAACCACTTGCTGCCTCTAATGCAATGAATTCAATCCGAGGAGGGCGTACGGACGAACGGACATAATAATTTAATATTATGATTCATACATTACGCACTACTACGATGCGTAACAACAGCGTAAAACAGTCTTCGAGCGTCACAGAGCGTAACTTAGTTAGCGTTCTTTACGCTCTAGTCAATTCCATTGATTTTTTTAGTTTAGTCTTTGGTTTTGACTTTCAAGATATCAGCTATTTCCTTTTTCAAATGCTAATTTTCTTGCATTCAAACGAGACAAAAGCGGCTAGTAGCAATAAAGTATGAGTGCCAAGACAAATGTCCTTTATTAGTTAGTCAGATCAATAGGTGAAGGCAACTGGCGAAGACTAGTGCCAAACCAGTATACTTCCTTCACATGTCATTGATGAACTATAGTTGTCACATAGTCAACTAGTGTGTGTACGGACGTTTCCTGTAATGTCACCCGCTTTGAACTAGTTCCCGTGGGAATTTCAGGATAGAAAAGGAGACTTGCTTTTAAAGGTTTTCGTTGACATTGAGTTTACAATCTTTGAGTAACCGAATTCGAAATTTGAAATTTGACATTTGTGTCGCTGCCACTGACTGCAGTAGACAGCGAACGTCAAACATGTCATACGAAGTTGTAGCTGCAAACTGTACTACCAATGTTCGCAAACCATCTGCGTTTGCAGTTTGCAGCCCAACTAAGATATGTATCTATTCCATTTCCTTATTTAACTGTCACCTTATAAGTTTAATTTGACATCAAAATAAGTTTAAAAATCTTGCTCAAAAGACCTACGACCACATAAAATGAGTCTAAAATATCTTGACTTTATTAATATTAATTCGAATTAATATTATTAGAAGGATTTTCCATTGATCTACGCTACTACTCCACAGAGCACCGGATGCAGGCAATAAGCCACAATGGCCAACACCACTAATGCAAGGTATTTCAAATTGATATATTTAGTGTAATAGGCTCTGTGGATAGCAGCTGTCAAATATGACATGTTCATTTTATAAACAACTAGCAGCGCCCCGCGGTTTTACCCGCGTTGGAAGTTCCCGTGGGAATTTCGGGGTGAAAAATAGCCTATAACCTGCTTGTTGAATGTGGCTATCTATAACAAAAAGAATTATTCAAATCGGACTGATAATTCCTGAGATGACCCCGAACATACAAACAAACAAACAAACAAACTTACAAATTTTACATATATTAGTGTAGACTAGCTGTTACGCGGCGGTTCCGCCCGCAACCCAATAGATGGCTCTACTAGGTATATATAGTGTGACAATTTTGCAGATCGTTCTTACGTTACTTTCCCAGATTTAATGGGGTCGCGCACATACCGGTATTATGTTAGGCAGGGAAATCTTCCTGTATATAAAATTAGTGTAGATATAGTTGTGGTCTGAAAAATGTTACTGTGGTGTCAAAGTGCTGTGACGACGTCTAGCGTAGTTTTTAAGAAAAGAGTAAATAATAGGTACTTACAACAAAGTTATGTTTAAAAAACTTATTTAACATCTTCGTTGTATTATTTGTGTAGCAATAACGTGTGGTTCATACGCTATTGTATTTATTTATTCAAAAGTCAGTAGTAATCACTAATCAGCCATAACTTGTTTTTTAAAACAAATTGCTTAACATCTGAACACAGTGGCTTTTCTTTATTTATACTACATATAACTAGCCACGTCTCGCGGTTTCACCCACGTTGTACCCGTTCCCGCGAGAATTTTGCGATAAAAAGTATCCTATGTCCTTTCTCAGGCTCTGGACTAACTGTGTACTAAATATCATTCAAATCGGTTCAGTAGTTTTGGCGTGAAAGCGTGACAGACAGACAGAGTTACTTTCGCATTTATAATATTAGTTAGGATTACTGTATGATCAAGATCACAGAAACGGCAGCAATAGTTTAGGACAGTTATTGCTCGTTTGAATTTCTTATAATTAAAGTTGTATTGGATCCCCATTTGTTATCTATTCCTTAGTTATTTTACTACGAGTATATCTAAATTGTACTTACAGCTACATATGTGTTAAATAAATAGGTATTTAACCTAACTTTTAACGGTATTACATTGTTTCAATAAACAGTTATTACTATAGAAACTGGCTATAAAACAATAATTTCATTGTAATGCCATCGACACTGTCACGACACGCAACCACAATCAAATGCAATACTACTTACAAATATTAACTCGTGAAACTTGTTATGTTCATTACTTTACTAGTTTTGAGAATTTCATACTGATTGTATGTGGTTTTAGCTAATGATTCTTTAACTGGTAATTATATTAGTGTTATAATGGACTGATAGCGTTTCAGCTGATGTTCTACTGAAACCGTGACCTCAGTAGAAAGCTGGTTTCAGACGCTTCCCTACTCTTATATGTTTATAGTTTATGTTTATAGGTAGTTCGATGATCTTGTTAGAAGCAAAGATATATTAAAACGAGTGCGCAAAGATATTATACTAAAACGGTATTATATTAATATAAAACGAGTGCAGTTTTTAAACAAACACAAAGTTCTTTATGGTCGTGAGATTGTTTCGCTTCTTCGTACCTCGATGGAAAATTACCGCAGGAAATAACAGCGAGATAAGTTATAAAACATTTGACTGATTATCTTTTAAGAGTTTTAAATTTATTAATTAACTAGCAGCGTCTTGCGGTTTTACCCGCGTTGTGCTCGTTCCCGTGGGAATTTTGGGATGAAAAATAGCCTAAAAACTTCCCGTTAGATGTAGCTATCCATTGCAAAAAGAATTATTCAAATCGAGCTGTTGATTCCCGAGATTAGCTCGAACATACAAACAAACATACAAACTTAAAAATTTTACCTTTTTATAATATTAATATAGATTTTAATTTTAGAATGAAATTATCATAAGATTAATTGGAATCACTACATTAACACATAACTACTTGATATCTTAATCGGTAAGATCAATATCGGTAAGATGAGACCTTTGGCCAGCTGTGGGACTTTACAGGCTAATATTTACTATGTGTATAAACGAATAGTTAACCTAACTGCTGGTGATTGACAGCTGGTCCCAATCAATTAAAGACATTTATCTTACTTCAGTACCTTCGAGATAGAGACATCGAAGTACCCTCATTCGATCAATGTATGAGAGCCCTTGCCTGCCAATATTTGACATAGTAGTTAACATGTCAAAGTGCCTATTTATCTTCTATCTACCTATCTTACGTAGGTATCTATGAATTCATAAACCAATTAGAATACGGAGATTTATTTAACTAAGTTCATCACTACATTAGTATAAAACAAAGTCGCTTTCCGCTGTCTGTCTGCCCCTATTTATGTTTAGATCTTTAAAACTACGCAACGGATTTTGACGCAGTTTTTTAAATACATAGACTGATTCAAGAGGAAGGTTTATAGTATAAAAATCTCCGAAATTCCCACGGTTACGGGCACAACGCGGGTAAAACCGCGGAGCGCTGCTAGTTTTTTATAAACATAAAAATTATCTACCAACAAAAGACAAGAATTTTTAATGCAAATCTAAGACGCAAATAACAAGAAACATTTTTCAATTTTAGATAATATTTGAAAATAAAAAGTACAGACCTTTTAAATTTAAATTCAAATAGTAAGGAAAACATTTTTTAATTTTCCGAGTGCGAGCTAATCGGTTGGTCGCAAGTTGAGTGATAACGGCCACGTGGCTACATACCTAGGAATACAAAGTAGTATACTCGTAGATTATACGTTATACAACTAGTACTGGTAATGCACTGAGGTTTACTTGCTTTTAACGAGATTTATATGGTTAAATGCTGGGTAGGACAATGGTTTTGACTTGGTTCTTCTCTTTTTAAAGACACGGAATAGAGAAGTGTAAGTACGTCGATCTTCCGTGTCTAAAGACATGTCTCTCTCTCTGTCACTGATTTCTGTCTATATGAAGAGGGGAGATAAATTAAAAGTTAGGAGAAAGTGAAAAATTAAATCTATACTAATATTATAAAGCTGAAGAGTTTGTTTTGTTTGTTTGTTTGTTTAAACGCGCTAATCTCAGAAACTACTGAACCGATTTGAATAATTCTTTCACTGTTAGATAGTCTATTTATCGAGGAAGGCTATAGGCTACATTTTATCCCGAAATTCCCACGGGAACGGGCACAACGCGGGTAAAACCGCGGGGCGCTGCTAGTTTTAGGTATACATCTGCAAGTACACCGACTTTAAGTTTTTAGTTTTAGTTTACTTTGGAGGTTAGTGTGAGAGTTAATAATGCATGCTCTGGTAAGTTAGAGTAGGTCAGTGGGCAACCCTGGTGTCGATGTTTTTAGACTGCCTAAAGGCCTCCGACAAGATCTAACGATTGAAACAATCGGGACCGACAATTAAACGTGCACGGTAGCGCTCAGATAGAAATGCCACTATCGGTCACCCATCCAAGTAGGGGCCGAGCTGCACGTTGCTTAACAATCCCCAATGAACTAACATCGCTTACCGAAACTACGTCACGAGCGCTCCAGTAAAAATTATGGATCTACCTCCTGGTGCTAAACATTCACACAGCTTTACTATTGTAACTCGAAAATGCAACAAACATACATAAAATCATTCGCATTTTAAATATTCCTAGGACATCGATACGAACGCAGTACCAACCCAAACCGATAGTCACGGGTTGCGTAACCTAACGATACGCAAACCATAAGTTAGCCGATTCGATACGAATTGCCAACGTGCTGTGCGCAATTTTATGAGAAATTATATATTTTTCTTGTTTAATTTCCACGTTTTTGTAGAACAATGGGACGGTTTTTAATGATAACAAAGTTTAATTACAATGCCATCAAGTGTTGGTGGTTATCGGTTTGAAATTGAAGTTTTATTCCATTGTCAAGAATTCGAAATTTAATTTGATTGAATGTCATTTTGACAGTAGACCACCAAATAGAATGCGAAGGTATTGCCACTTATCTATGGTTGCTGAAGTTGTGTTGTACCTATTAGGTTAATAAATGGAAGTAACGCTATATTTCAGAATGGTATGATTTAACAATATTAAATTGTATCTGATCTACAACTCAATAACAGAACATACTTGTTTCTTAAGTTTAAGCGAACTCTACTCATTTTGAATTAACGCATAACACCTCAGTCTTCTGTGACCACGGTTCCTGTAAAAGGACCGAAACGTCGGAAAAATCACTACATAGTATAAAATAAAGTCGTCTCTTTTTCGTGTCTGTCTGTTTGTCTGTCTGTATGCTTAAATCTTTAAAATTACGTAACGGATTTTGATGCGGTTTTTTGTAATAGGTGGAGTGATTCAAGAGGAAGGTTTTTATGTAAAAAAAATCCCGAAATTCCCACGGGAACGGGCACAACGCGGGTAAAACCGCGGGGCGCTGCTAGTGTTAAATAAAAGCGAAGTGTATCCGTAAACGTAGTTTCAATTCAAAACTCAATAACAGAATTAAAAAGGACTATTACATACGGACATACGGACAAGCGCACAAATGGACATGACGAAACTATTATAGGTTATACTAAGAGTTCTGTTTTCGCCATGTGGCTTCCGAACCCTAAAACCTAAGCACAGCCTCCGTGGCGTTGTGGTTTGAGCGCTCGGCTCACGATCCGGAGGTTCCGGCTTCGATTCCCGTTGGGGACAATTTCTCACAAAAAATCTCTTTGTGTGACTGTCCTCAGTTTGGTTAGGGCATTACAGGCTGAATCACCTGATTGCCCGAAAAGTAAGATGATTTCGTGCTTCGGAGGGTACGTTAAACCGTCGGTCCCGGTTACTTTCTCCGGATAGTAGTCGTTACATGAGCCATGTCAGCGGCCTTTGGCGGCAATAACTCTGACACCAGGATTGGTCAGGTTGACCATCCACTCTATGAAGAAGAAGAAAACCTAAGCAAAGTTAAACACAACACGAGCACTCTAGTTATTCACTTCTACGTCAGTATTTTTACTATCTTCAATATCAGCAGTAAATTAATATCTAAATGTAGTTATTAAATAAACTTTTGCACCTGGGAATACTAAATATGAAAACAAACATTTGTCTATGGATGCGAGACAAAGATAAGTAGAGGTCGCAGAGACAAAGACATTTTGGGTCACCTTCGCAGCATTACATTTACATTATCAAGCCCGTTGGCACAGTGGCTGTGGGAGCGCTTACTGTGTCGGGGGTTGCGGGTTTGATTCCCGCCCGGAGTCAACAATATGTGCAAAGTTACTGTTGTTGCCGACGACGTCAATTATATATTCTTATAAAGTACCTATTTGTGTAATATAGTAGTGTCAGTGAGTTAGATTCCATAATACAAGCTTAGAGCTTAGTTTGGGTCTAATTAACTGTGTGTGAATTTGTCCAGGTACATTGAGTACAGTCGCAAGCTGAAATTATTGCATTAAATTGTTTAATAAAATGCATTTTGTTTACATTATGTTTGCAGTGAGGAGCTAAGGAGGCATAATACGAACTATATTTTTTAACAGCCCATATTTTTTTTTAATATCTATTATTTTGAAATGCAAAAACGACGCCAAGAGCGAGTCGGACTCGCGCACTTATACTTTTTTGTAACAAGATTGAAATTAGGTTTTCTAACTGCGCTTTAGAAGCGATTTTCTCATTAAACGATTTAACCATTATGTTTTACTACAGCTTAAACTCACGTAACGATTACAAATTCACGTTTAAACCAACAATAGGGTCATAAATAACTTTAATTATCAAATAATATCATTAAAACCTCCATAATTGGGTACCGCAGTAAATTATCGTTTAATGTTACTTGATCGATCAACGTTAAATAAATTGTACGATCTCTGCTCTACGAATCTGTCAGACACAAAAACGTTTAATACAAAATATATATTTAAAAATAACTTATCAATAATATATGTACCGAGCAAATTAATTTATGAACGTGTTCAAATTCAAATGTGTTTATTAAATCAGATCATTACAATCATTTATAATCGTCAGAAATACAACTAATATTATAAATGCGAATGTTTGTGAGGATGGATGTATGTTTGTTACTCTTCCCCGCAAAAACTACTGAATGGATTTGGATGAAACCTTACAGTAATATAGGATACACATCAGAGTAACATATGGGATACATTTTATCCCGAAATTCCCACGGGTAACACCGCGGGACGCGTCTAGTATAAATATTAATGTTATATAAATAATAGAGAAACAATAGAGTAGGTAGGTAATAATTCTTATAAATTATAAATATAATTTAAATACATAAAAAACACGGGAATAATCGTTTCGCGTTCAATTTGTTTTGGTCGCGCTTCGACCTTTTGGTCGCAACTGTACAATCATTTTACTGTTTGTACAGTGTTAATATTTTTTTTATTCGTTTCATTTATTTTCTTAAGTTTTTTTTTACAGTAACAGAAAATTAAGAAACTCCATAGACTAACGGTATACAGTGTTGTAGTATTTTTCCCGTGTTTGTAGTAATACCAGTTCCACTACAGTTACATAACCAATACGATTGAATAGAAAAATGTGTGCGTTATCGACCGATAAATTTTATACGCGCATGCCAAATAATCGGCATGGAGTTTTATCAAGTTGTATGCACGACTAAAATACAATATTGTATCTTATACTACTTGTTAAAAGAACGAGTTTGAAACTCACAAGTTATTCTAATCAATTTTATATGCTTAATTTTTTATTGGTTTGTAAAATGTTAAAAACCTTTTTGGCTTACGTAAGTACCTACTTAAAATATTTCTTTTTAAAACCTTGTGGCAGTATGATAATGGAAATGTTAAGAATGCAGTTATTTTTTAAAAATGTCTATGAATCATGACACACAAGTTCTGTTACCGACCACAGACCATAGAACAAAGTAAGCAAACTAGAATCACTCAGTTGAGTATCAAATTAGTCATTATTTTCAATGCCTAAGATTCCCCTGTGCTCATAATACCAAGTTTAATGAATGGTTAAGAAGACAAAGAAACACCAAGGTTTTTCATAGACATAGTTTTGTTCATTGTCAAATGTTTTCAAGATTTCGCGCCATACATCTACAGTTTTCTTGGTATTAGAACACAAAAACTGGGTTCACATACGTTATGTAGGATATATAAGTAATAGACAAGAATGCCTTACTTTGCTATTATTGCCATAGAATACCATAGTAACTAGAGTAACTCTGTACTCTATTATTACGCGGTATTGCAAGAATCTGTGGAAGACATGCTGCCTTTAAAATATTCATTCGATTTTTAAATAAATGTTGTCTATATAACTACATCTACGGGAACAATGATTTAAAAATCAAGTGACGTCAACCACAGACGTATAAAACATGAATAAATGGTTAAAAACAAACAATTTAATGTAATTTCTTATCGATATTGCTTCCAATACTGTTAAATAGGTAACTAGGCGCTCATTATGTAATACTCGTAGCAACTCAATGTAGCTAGAGTGAAGCCTCACAGTAGTTAGTTAGTATTTTATATTTTCCGCCATGTTTACAACTGATTATTCAAAACATTTAACAGGATACTATTCGAATAATTAGTGTAATAAATAAACCAGATGAGGAAAATGGTGGCATGACAAGATGGTTGACAAATTAATATTTAAAAAAAAAACATAATAATTAATAATAATGTAGACGAAACCATTGACACTCGGAGTTTTTTTTAAATTTCTTTCGTCAATGATTCCATCACCATTATTCCAAATTCTTATTGCAATCTATTTTCATACGCATTAACGTAGAGAACAGTAATAAGAGAGGGGTATTACCAACCCAAATGTATGCATAATGAAATACCAACGGCGAATTATTCATAAGGTCCATCACTGTATAACGGTGTTGAACTCGATGCAACCATGCAACTATAGGTGCCTGTACGTGCCCTACTTGAAACTCTACTAAATAGTAAATTATGCCGGCTACAGACGTGCCAGTGAGACTTTATTTATAGATTAAATTCTATGAGCATATTCACTTTTTTAAACTCTCGATGCTAGGGTTGGATATTATTATCTTTGGTACCATACGACGGGTCTTGAATGTTACATAAAAGATATGAAATATCGTATCAGGATTTCAAAAACAAAAAATAAAACTTTTACGGCCTTTTAATAAACGCATTAAGAAAATTTTAGCTTTCAAGTAGTTTGTCACTTTCTGACATACGCAATTTTCCGAAAAGCAAAAGAGACAAAAGACATTATAATAGTGTTTAGTTAGAAAGCGTTTATTAAAGCGGTTAGTGTCTTATACCACAAAGTATATATTATTTTTACGTATATTGTTAGTGGGGTACATAGATTCGGGTTATTATTAATAGTTTTATGTATCGTATTCGATAATAATGATTGTTTTAACAGCCGACATACCTATAGTAAATTGAGTGTGTTTACAATTTAAAATTATGTTGTTATCAACAATAAAAACCTTTTATTTAATGAATGTCATCGGTTCTTTGAAAACATCCAATCAAATTAAATGATACACGATTGATAACGTTTTAAAATTCGTTTCTTATCTGAGCGGTTGTCTTTGACAAGGTGTAATCTAGTTGTGTTTAATCTGTGTAACTTTCCTGGCCTTGGATAGAAAGCATTATTTATCGTAGTTATTAAAATATTACAGATATTATTGTCTGAAGGTTTCCGTGTACTTGTATAGCCTATTTTAAATATAATGCACGTTTTTACGTGTACACATAAATTCGATTAATAAAACCTTTAAATACACTAATTTAATTTCAATTCTTTTTTAACAATACTGTCAAAGTCAAATACAAGTTTTTTTTTAAATTTAAAAACAAATTATGACCTAAACAATGGTAGGTTCACACTGAACAAGTAACATCGGCCGAGTAACTAACCTAATTTGATTTGTTGAACATCGTAAATGATTTAATTAAATTGATGTTAGCTGTCAGTCGTCATTGATATAAGATACGCGTCGAGATAAACACACGTGTGTATTGAAGTTGAATAGAGAGTCCGAGAAAGTTGAATTTTGCTTTGACTTTTAAATGCAAATAACTTAATAATTGTTGTATTTGAATATAAAAATACGTGCTTAATATCTTTTTAGGCCATTTAATGTTATGTGTGTAGAAATTTAGTTAATTTTAGTCTTGTAAACGTTTAATCTGCCGTTCATCAAAAAGAAAGATACTCTTTTCTACTTATCAAATCGATATTTGAATGACTACATACTCAACAAACATCGAATGAAACCCATTCATACGTAAGAAAGTGCAAAAATAATCTGTCTCCAAATTATTGTGAAGAAGATTTCTCTAAGGTCTGAATACATACAATAAGGCAACTCAATGAGTAAAGATAAACCGTAATCGCCTTAACCGTGTTAAAAAAAATAGCTATAGAAACAAAAACTAATAACTAAGTACTAAGAAGTCTACGAGGCGCCTTACATAACTGAACTAAACTTATGAATCAGGTAGGTTTGAATCCATTCAATCAATTACATAATGAAAAGCACTTAGTTAAGAGAAGGTCGCCAGGTATCGCTATCGAAAGGTGATTAATAATAAATGCAACTCACACTGATAATATTTGATTAAATAATATTGTTTTATGCGTTTGGGTCGTAATGTAATGTAAAAAGACGCCTGTTCTTTCAGACGAGTACAATGCTGTGTGTACGAGTAACTAGTAGGTATGCAATATGCATTCACCATCCAGTATAGCTTAGTATCCAACCCTGATCTAGGTTCCTTGGTGTTCTATTTTTAAACCTAAATTATCCTACAAATATTATAAGTGCAAAAGTTTGTGAGGTTATGTATGTTTTGTTACTATTTCCCGCAAAACCTACTGAAAAGATTTCAATGAAACTTTACAGTAATAGATAAGGTATACCTAAGACTTAGAATAACACTTTTTATCCCGAAATTCCCGCGGGAACGGGTACAACGCGGGTAAGGCCGCGAAGCGCTACTTATCAGTAAAAATTACGTAGTTTAAAAAATTGTTGGAGAAATTCTCCTTATTAAAATGTTCAATTACTCAAATGAACTGTAGTAACCACGAGTAGCCATTAAAGTAATTACCTTTATTGAATCCTGAAGAAATTGCGGTAAAACACTTTCAATCTGACGCTAATTCAATGAGAGAGTGTGCGATCGCGTCTACCCGACACTTGATTTGACTATTAGCACTTAACAAGTGTAAACACGACTTCAATGCTCTAATTAAACAATATTATGGAGCTGATAATTCAAGAGAAAGTGATAATAGAGTTTTGGTGCTGTTTTGTAATTTTCAGGTGTTAGGATAATAAGACGTTTTATCGCAAGGGGATTAAATTTACATTATCTGGTTGCGTTTTTTTTTCTCTTAAGGTAAAAAGAAATACTGTATATTAAGCCTCCCACAAACCAATAACTTTAAAATTGAAATATGTAACAAAGTAACGGGTATATTTAAAAGGTTAGTCGGTAACAGTATTAATAAGTTAATAGCAGTTTTCCTTCCGACAGTAAGTAAACTAAGTACATAGGTACTTAAATAATAATAAAAATCAAAAATAAATCCCATTGTTGTCAATAGTGTTCGTAATGTTAAAACTCGTCAGCATGTCCCATACGAATTTTAAACCATAGACAAAACCAAAAGAGTTTAGTAACTCGCCCATTTACTCGTCTCCAGTGGAACTAACTTACAGCCACAGAGCCAATAACCGTGCCAACTGCATGCCACAGACCCGCTAATAAAGCATGACAATTGTTTCGTACACTCTCTAAATTCAAACTAGTGTTGTGCCAATGCGAACATCTAAATAAGGCATCATTTACAGTTGACGATGAATTTAGTACGCATTCGATTCAGTTAGTAGTGCTGTGTGAACTCTGTAATTGAGGCCCGTAGAGAATTGTGGAACTAAAAAATAATTCAAATGTTTGATTATGGAATTACTTTTGTACCGTTATTTGTGTATTCATGATTCGTTCTCACCTTTTTAAATAGTTAGTGACTTGGTTGTCTGGGAATTTATTAATTAAATAGGTAACTGATGATTAGGTAGGAATAATTTTAGTTGTCCATTAAATGGATGCTTTCCCCGCTAACAGCTACGCGGATTTAGATGAAAACCTGTTAATTAGTCAACTGGAAAACTCAAGGAGAAGGTGAACAGGAGACATTGTTAGTAATTAGATAACCTAAAGGAATTAGTTTGAGTTAACTTCCATCTATCTACTAGGTACTATCATCAGTTATTGTCCCACTGAAGAGCAAAGCCCTTTCCACTTTTCTCTGTTTAAGGCAATTTCTATATAACCTAATAACTTAATGTTGAGTTTTGTCTTAATCTAGTTAGTTATAAAGTGTTAAGTGATCGCCCGTCACTACGGCCCGTCAACGGGTTGAAGTCTCGAACTAACCGAGCATGCAAACTAGCATCGCCCGCCGAGCCGCTTCCTTTCACAACACGAATTCCATCCTCAAATGCATCTCCGAACACGACTGTTGTGAAATTAGCTTAATTGAAACGTTGTCAAAATTTATTCGTGTGTACGCGACTTTTAACATTAGATTTAGAAGGTTGGTAGTAACTTAGTAAAGACTGAATTACATTATGAAATTAATAGATAACTGAGTAAGTTTAGTAAGTTTTTAGACCACCTAAAGGCCTCCGTCGCATCCCACATGGTCTGACGATTGATACAACCGGGACCGACAATTTAACGTGCCCTCCGAAGCAACGGTAGCGCTCAGATAGAAATGCGCCTATCGGCCACCCATCTTTTAGGGACCAAGATGCAATTATTGTTAATTAACTAGTGATTAGAATTAAAGGACAGTTTATGAGTAGATAGTTAAAATAGTAAGTTAGTTATAAGATAGTGAACTCGCTCTAAATAAAAATGGGGAATAAGGATGTTTATTCCGTCAATTGGTACCGAGTATCTGTCTACAGTGTAATTACTAATTAATAACAAGAACGCATGTTTTGAAACAAGTCATTATTCAAGTTAGGAAATGTACTGGTAACTACTGAAATGATAGCTGACATTTCTGACTTCATTCGGTGATAGACAGTCTATATAGATAACTACCAACTACATTGACTCTAAGGCTGGCTGGAGCTAACTCCCTCCAATCCCTCCATAGTCAACATCACCTTAGAGTCAACTAAGTAATAGTATGACTATGAAAATGATTCCGTCCTTCGAAGGGCACTTTAAGCCGTCGGTCCCGGTTACTTTCCCCAGATAGTAGTCGTTACATGAGCTATGTCAAAGTCCTTTGGCGGCTCAATAACTCTGACACCAGGATTGGTCAGGTTGACCATCCGCTCGATGAAGAAGAAGAAGACTATGAGGACCATAAAGTAAACTTAGTAATAATAAGAGCGAGTGACTCTGAGGTTACTATTACGCCCCTCACACATGCCATGTTCTCTATGTTACTAGAACGTACCAAGACGTTCACTTGTGCAAACATCTTGTTGTTGAAGTCCATACAATTGGTATGATCTGAGATGACGTAACGTAACTCATTAAATATTGACGTAAAGTCCATTGTAATCGGTAACGTTGTTAATCGTACGCTTATCCTCTGGTCGCTTTTATTTCTGTTTGATTTCAGGCTGGCTAAGCGGGTGTACTTATTTGAGGGCACGGTAAGCCGTCGGTCCCGGTTACTTTGTACGGATAGTAGTCTTTACATGAGCCATGTCAGAGGCCTTTGGCGGCTCAATAACTCTGACACCAGGATTGGTCAGGTTGACCATCCGCTCGATGAAGAAGAAGTTGGCTACCTACTGTTAAGGCGAGGATATGTGAAAATAACGCGCATAGTCGCTACTTTGACGATCAAATATCAACACTTCTATCGATTCTATAAATAAAATAAAAACACCAATTAAAAGAATATATCCTTAATAAAATTTTAAATCGAATAGAATTTTAAAATTCATTATAATAATGTAGAAATAAGATGCACAAGATTATGTAAAAGTAGCACCAAATATTATTTTCTCGTCCTAGATCTCGTTATTTGAAGCGATAGTCATAGTTTTTTTTTTAGGAATACATATCAATTTCCTAATACTCACTTAGATTTTAAATCAGTTACATTTTTCATTTGACCCGCCAATTTCTATAAAAACGCAAAAGAGTTCAAATATTCGCCCGCCACGTATCACGCACTCGTGTCTTGCTTCACAAATCTCAACCTTATTTTATGGAATTAAGAACACCCCCTCAGCTCTGTCCGAGCGCCACATATCCTCGCCTTAAGCGTTTTTACCGACTTCAGTTGGCTACCTACTGTTAAGCGTGTTGCTATCAGGTTGCTTGCTGTAAGCGTGTTTGCCTACGGCCGTAGCGTGGCATTAGAGGCGTAGTTGGACAAAGCGATGTAAAGACAATGCGTTTGTTAAGAATGGTGAATTATAGGTGGTCGATTATAGCATTTCGATCTGAGCGTTACTTTAATAGGTGATGATCCCCTAAGTGCTAATATCTAAGTACATATCACTACATCTACCGGCCGCGTCTATCTGTCTGTCTGTCTGTTCGTGATAAACTCAAATACACACTGCACGGATTTTGACGCGGTTGTTTAAAAAGATAGTGATTCTTAATATGTATAAAAATTCCCGAAATTCCCACGGGAACGAGCACAGCGCGGGTAAAACCACGGGGCGCTGCGAGTTAAATGTGATAAAGTTGCAGAATTTGTTTTATATATGTTTCATGTCACGACATATTCCTACAAATTTTGACAGTAGAAAACAGAATACGAAACGATTGCCACTTGTGTATAGGGGCCATGTTATTTATGTCATCATAATTATATGGATACCTATTATTAGTAACGGGTACATAACAATAATTATATAATTGTTATTATGTTATGTACATTTCATATTCTTTATGTTTAATATTTTGACTTAAGTAGCCTAGACCTTTTGGACATAATCCTAAAACATTAATCTAATCCGACTATCAAAGTTCATTGGGTTTATAACCACAAACAAGGATCAAACTTAAGGAAAAACCCACAGAATATTCAAGAAGGTATTATTGTTTGAGTCGTGATGCTTTGTATCCTTATAGTCTTTGAATGTCTATAGCGTATAATCTATTATTGTTTATGGTAGTTATGATGAAAACAAAGTGATGTCAGAGCTCTGACTAAAGGGATATTTAGAAGAAGAGAGTTTTACGTAAGTTTTCAAGACTCAAACTAAACTGTTAAATAGATATAGGTAAACAAAATTATAGCGATTATTGCGATTGACAACTTCATAAAATTTTCACCCGCATATCGTGGGATTATTCGCTTCGTTGAAACGCGCGTTTAAAATAACACGAGAAAACAATAACATGGGCTTGTTTCAATAATTCCAGTTACATGGCAACAACATGAAAAGCGTAAAGTTCCAAGTTATTAAGTACCAACATGACAAAACAAAAACTTCATAGTAGCAAAACGCAGATTCCATTTTTAAATAAATAACTTGTATTTTTAAGGTCTACAACAAGCAAGAAATAGTAGAAAAATATTGCCATTAATAAAATCTTTATGGCTATTGAATTGATTCCTTTTTCAAATAGTTAAATACCTATGTATATATTTTATATATAAAATTCTCGTGTCACAGTGTTCGTTCGCGTACTCCTCCGAAACGGCTCGACCGATTCTCATGAAATTTTGTGAGCATATTGAGTAGATCTGAGAATCGGCCAACATCTATTTTTCATCCCGAAATTCCCGCGGGAACGGGTACAACGCGAGTGAAACCGCGGGGCGCAGCTAGTATTTTATATTATTTTAACTATGCAACAAGGCATGAATAATATGTAACGTTTTAATACAAAGTTATCAAATTAATGTGTGTCAAATACATTCCAAACTTCTAAGCGATAAGCGTAAGTACTTACTTAGTACTTTCAATAAGTAGGTACTAGTAATGCTAGGTATAGTAATAGGTGCACCGAGGTTAACGCAATCTACCATACACTGACCAAATCAAAACCAAGACCGAACGATATAAACAGTTAGGTGAAGCATGCAAACTTACTGTGGCTTGGACTTACAATATTTCAGAACCTAACCTAACCTAACGTTGAAAATAATGCAGACAAGCATAGAAAAGTACAACTGACCATTATAATTAGACGAATATGCTCATATTTAATTAAAATCGTGTCAAATATTGTTAACTACCATTGCATCAGTTTAGTTAGAGTTTATTTTGAGTCTAACGTGTATGAATCAGTCTTATATTAAATTAAAATCCCATGCTTTATTTTTCAACCAAATTACACCTCATTAACTGCACATATCTAAACTGGCTTCACTTAAATGTAACAGCGGTCCTCGGTTTTATTAAGTCTGAGCATACACGCATGTCGGCCTAGATTTGATTTTATTCCGTCCTAGAATGCTAGCCCCTTTTCGATGGCGAAATGTCACATAGTTCTAACTAGTTTTCTATGTATGTATATTGCAAGTTACATTATTTAAAAAACGAATGCAACGCAACATAAGGAAGTCTTATACGTAATTCATAAAGAATGAATTACGTATAAGACTTCCTTATGTTGGCAAGATTGGGTTCGAAATACGAATATTCGGAAAGTTGGTACATGGACCATAGAATAATTCATTTATCAAGATGGGGTCACGGAATTGACCAAAGGACTTTATAATATTAAATCCATGATCGAACGAAACTACAAAGATAAACAAGCAAGCCCAGTTTCACTGTTACAACGGAACTCAATTAATCTAGGTACTTAATCCTAGTTCAAGAACTAACCTGAAATCAAAAGTTCAACTTTAAAATTAAAGATAAAGAAATTTCGATATAATGCAAGTTACTATATATAAAAGAATCAAGAAGAAAAGTATGTATTAACTGATCTAATTGAGAACCTACGTCAGTTTTTGTAGTCGGTTAAAACAATGATAAATCTTGAATTTTTTAATCTTTCATTTGACACTTCCCTTCACAATGAATGAACCAGTTGACATCTTCGTAATGAATGAGTTGACATTTGATAAATCAGTTTCTACTCAAAATGGCGGTTGATTAATTCAATTTTAACTATAAAAATGTGATGGAAAAAATACTTGATACCTATTTATTTCAACTGAATTATTACAGTGTTAGTACTAACTAAAGTACCTAAACGTTTAAGCCTCAATATTCATTAGAGAAACACTTAGGTAAAGAAAATATGAATAACTTAAACAGGTAACTTTGTAGTTATAATGACATACCTACTTAGGACTGCAATTTATTGATCAAATTAGTGTTCTTCTTATCGAGTGGATGGTCAACCTGACCAATCCTAGTGTCAGAGTTATTGAGCCGCCAAAGGCCTCTGACATGGCTCATGTAACGACTACTATACGAAATTAGTGTTAAGACAGAACTAGTATGAAGATTTTTTTTACTTTTTTTACATCATCTATTTCGATTGTACTGAATACAATTAGAAAGTTAGAATAAGTATTTTAAAAAGAGTTTTCACTTCACAATCAACTAAGTAACTAGTCATAAACAATTTTTTGTCAGTATACAATAAAATGCATAATAAAACAATTTCATAAAATAACAGCAAAAATGAAATTTGTCTTAACAGCATTCTCTATAACTGTTTGCAACTAAAGGTACTGAGTGTCTAGGTGTAACATTTTAGAGTGTAACCATAAACAAGCGTAACATATTTTCGCTCTTTCCATCAGCTGAAATTAAGTATGCGTTATTGTTCCAAAACAAATGTTGAAACCTACTTTTACTATTCATATATAGTTAGTTACATGTGTTTGAGCAGATAAATATTCCATTAATTATTTTATTTTATTTCAATTGCGGTTAAAACATATTGCAAGTGTTAGTAGCTATTTATTTTGTTCCGAAGCTTACTTAGTAGGCTAGAACACAATAATGACGAACTTATTAGTTGAATAACTAACTAATAGATGGGGGAAACCTTTGCCCAGCAGTGGGACGCTTGATAAATACAAAATTAAAAGCGATTTACTTTTTAATCATGTTTTAAAACATCTTTATAAGATTGGTACGATCTATAAAATCATATTCGGCTAGTTGTAACGATATTAGGAAATACTTACATTCGCTTTAAAACAACCATCACCTTAACATTTAGCCTACGTCGTGATGGACGAGGTTACTGACCTCATTATACACTTACAATACATTAATACATGTATACGTTGCTAATTTTGGTTGTTCAAATTAATAATATGAAGAAATATTTCTGAAAGTGTATTAACAGAATTAAAGAACTGAAAAATGCTGATGTACACTATTTGTACACTATATATATGACGCGGTTTTTTTTTTTAATAGATAGTGATTCAAGAGGAAGGTTTATATGTATAAACATTCCCGAAATTCCCACGGGATCGGGCATAACGCGGGTAAAACAGCGGGGCGCAAAATTAATACCAGCAAAAAAAATATACTCGAAATTGAGTTCCGTGATATTAATACATACGTTGCTAATTTTGGTTGTTCAAATTAATAATATGAAGAAATATTTCTGAAAGTGTATTAACAGAATTAAAGAACTGAAAAATGCTGATGTACCTACACTATTTGTACACTAAATATATGACGCGGTTTTTATTAAATAGATAGTGATTCAAGAGGAAGGTTTATATGTATAAACATTCCCGAAATTCCCACGGGAACGGGCATAACGCGGGTAAAACAGCGGGGCGCAAAATTAATACCAGCAAAAAAATATACTCGAAATTGAGTTCCGTGATAATACAGTTTTGGTATAACTGTCGATATGCCAATGTGCCGGCAAATTGTTTACACTAACAGGCTTGTATTCACTGTGACAACTGACAAGTGACAATCGTTAATATCTAACGCGCCATCTTAACAACTCAATTAATACTTTTACGAGCAACTTTTATTCACATTCTCATGGTTTTATCAAGTTCTCTTTATTTTTATGTATGGTGAGAACTTTTGATTACTATCATTTAGTTATGATATTTAATTTTATTTAACTGTGTTTTATTAATTTGCTAACTGTCAGCATAAAACCATTCTTGAGCATTTGAACATTTGGATTATGACATATACACTCAATGTTCTTGAGATTCAGAAAAGCATTCTACAGTGTTACCATTTTTATAGTTTACTGCTGCCTCCAAACTAATAGTACCATTAGTATTACAAGATCTTCAAAATATCTCATTTAAATCAGTTGAGTAAATAACATTTAATCCTACTAAGTAATACCTATTATAGATGCGAAAGATTGTGAGGCTGGATGTATGTTTGTTACTCTTTCACGCAAAAACTACTAGACGGATTTGGATGAAACTTTACAGTAATATAGGTTATATCCATCAGAATAACATATGGGATTTTTTATCCCGAAATTCCCGCGGGAACGGGTACAACGCGGGTAACACCGCGGGGCGCGGCTAGTTAAAGATATTGTCAGTTGACAGTAACCGTCAGTTGATATTCAGATAACCAACTAAGCTATTTTTAAAACTAACCAACAGAGGAGAGGACACGAAAGGTCTTTGTCCAGTAGTGGGACTATATAGGCTGATCACTACATAGTATAAAATAAAGTCGTCTCTTTTTCGTGTCTGTCACACTGTTTGTCTGTCTGTATGCTTAAATCTTTAAAATTACGCAACTGATTTTGATGCGGTTTTTTGTAATAGGTAGAGTGATTCAAGAGGAAGGTTTTTATGTAAAAAAATTCTCGAAATTCCCACGGGAACGGGCACAACGCAGGTAAAACCGCGGGGCGCTGCTAGTTATAAATAAATTCGATATATTATGTACTCATTTTCGATGAGACGAAAGGCCTTTCCCAGATGAGACATTACAGTTGAATACTCGTAATTTTTAAAAATACGGGTGAACACATGTAAATCCGCGTGGCTGAACTAACAAATCATGTACCAATTAACGATAGTGTCATGCTAATTGAGGCTGTAACATAAGTTATCGTTATTTATTAATATGATATCAACAGCGAGCGTGCGCTTGTAAACAAAGATGTTTAAAGAATGTGCCTCATTGAAAATACAACATGCATTTGCTCTGTGGTTCGATGATCATCGACAATTTATAGTTTTGTATTTAGAATGCGTGCTTGGAATTATAATTACATATTAAACTTAACCTGCATTTTCACCTTCTCTAAAATTATGGTACTAGTTATGGTAACTACCTATATAGTTAACATATAGGTACATAGTTACATAATAAATACTCTTAGTGTATATAAACTTCTACTTATAATTATTTAAAACTAGCAGCGCCCCGCGGTTTTACCCGCGTTGTGCCCGTTTCTGTGGGAATTTCGGGATTTTTTAAACATATAAACCTTCCTCTTGAATCACTCTATCTATCTTAAAACCGCGTCAAAATCCGTGCAGTACCTAGTATTTGAGTTTATCGCGTACAGACAGACAGACGCGACCGACTTTGTTTTATAATATGTAACTAGCAGCGCTCCGCGGTTTTACCCGCGTTGTGCCCGTTCCCGTGGGAATTTCGGGAATTTTTTTACATAACAACCTTCCTCTTGAATCACTCTACCTATTACAAAAAACCGCATCAAAATCCGTTGCGTAATTTTAAAGATTTAAGCATACAGACAAACAGACAAAAATAGCGACTTTGTTTTATACTATGTAGTGATGATTAATTAAGGCGATAATTGGTTTATGAATTGATAGATACGTAAGATATACCTATTTATATAGCTACTTTTCTAGTAATGCTTCCTTAAAAGGGTACTAATGACTACAAAAATTCACCCTACAGCTACCAACCGTTTTTAAGACACATGACACAACCGGATACCGGACAAACGTGACACTTTTGGAAAAGGAAACAGTCACATAACTCATTGGCCGTCATAGCGTCACTAGAATAATAACGGTTAGAATCTGTATTACAATACAAGAAGTAATGTGGGTAGACTATTAAAATATTGGATTTGGTAAACAAAACTAAACTTGCAATGTTGTGGGTTGTTTTTTGTGTCGCGAAATGTATTGCTGACATTTTTGTGTCATGTTTATTTGAAGCTAGCGCTGCCGTACGGATTTACCCGTGTAGATAGTCTTAGTATTATAGTGAATAAAAGGATAGGTACGTAATGAATTAAGCAAGAGTAGTATTGATACTCTTTTTCATGTGGTGGCAATATATTATGTGTGTTTTAAATTATGTTAATATAATATATATTATATTTAGCCTGGTGTGTCCCACTGCTGGGAAAAGACCTCTCCACTCTCCACAGCTCTCTGTTAAGTGCTAGACAGGGTCTTTCTGGAAGGAGTCTAAGCTCATCGAGCCATCGCTGTCTTGGTCCGCGCTGTCGATGGGCATTGTTGTTTAAATATAATTTCCTTGTCATGTCCAAGAAAATATTACAGCATTAGCAAATTAGGTACCAAGTAATTAGGTTCATTCCACTTATAAATTAACGTACTTAGGTACGTTTACACTAATAGACATCATATAGTCAACTAAAAAACTTTATTCATAAAATTTCTCCTCACGAATTCAACGAGTTGTCAGTCAATCATGGACATTACATGTTAATATTGTAAAAAACAGCCTAAGGCGGGCCCCCAGTTCAACGCACAGGTCGACGATCCAAGTTACCGGTATATCATCCATAAGAAACACACGCCAAGCCAACCTGACCAAAACGAAAACGCCAACCGACCACACTATCATATCATGACAACTCACATCTCGATTCTACCGGGTTATACCCCATACGCGAGCTGACGTCATTACGAAAACAAGTTACAGGTGTCTGTTTATCACACTCCGGCTTTGACCTCTCCCGTAGAAAAGGCGGACATACTTGTATTACTCCGAAATTTTACGTTATTTTCCTCGCTCAGTAATGCTTTATTAGACATAGCAGCGATGTACTAATGAACGCAATAATGATTACTCATAAGTAGAGTATGAGCCACAAAAGGTCTCGCTAACATTTACTATGATTACGGCAAACTGGTTTCGAATTCCAAACCAGATTCAGATCCCATTATCAATAAGTGTTTGAACAGACAATTGAACGTTAGAAGTTTCTATTTATAATGCACTTTATTATAATCGTCTCGAGCAAAAACATTGGTTCAATGATTCAATCACACGGTCGGAGCAAAAAATTGTTTTGATACATTGTAGGTCGTTCAGGATAAAACACCGGTATTTTAGGGTTAATTTATCCGGTTATTATTGTCGATGAATAAAGATGTTTAACCGTCAAATGCTTATCTATAATATGAAGGACATTTAAGCAATTTATACTTACTAATATTATATGTTGGTACATATATAAAAAGTACCTAGGTAGGTACCTACCTAATTTTCGGACCAATCCATCCGATTATATGATATACTAGGTACCTAACTATCTAATAAAAAACTATGAAACGATGAAAAACTGTAATTATTCTTTTATTATTCATTAATTACTAAGCATTGCGTTGAAAGGTTTCACTTCATTAACTAAGCTGTTATTAAAGAACTGCTTGTTGGATCCAGAAAATGTTAATGTCAGGTACCTACCTACCTACTTATATAAAAATGTTGGAAGAATATCGTAAATCAAGTGGAGTCTAATGCAAGTTTTATTTATGCTTCTATTGCGAATATTTAATTTGATATTACAAGGAAATTAACGCTCAGAGATGCAACAGGAAAGGATATTTATTAATATACCAGCAGCGGACTGCGGTTTAAGTCGCGTTGTGCCCGTTCCCGTAGGAATTTCGGGATGAAAAACCGGGATGAATGTGGCTATCCATTACATAAATAATTATTCGCATCGGATTGGTAGTTTCTGAGATCAGTGCTTTCAAACAAACAAGCTCTTCAGCTTTCTTATATTAGTAACTAGCAGCGCCCCGTAGTTTTACCCGCGTTGTGCCCGTTCCCGTGGGAATTTCGGGAATTTTTTTACATAAAAACCTTCCTCTTGAATCACTCTACCTATTACAAAAAACCGCATCAAAATCCGTTGCGTAATTTTAAAGATTTAAGCATACAGACAAACAGACAAACAGACACGAAACAGAGACGACTTTATTTTATACTATGTAGTGATAACTATATAGATATTCAATATTAATTATTTTTTCGTAGGTAGCGTCTACCTACCTGTTCGTTTACCATAAACTACCCTTTCCCTGACTTCCCTTACCTGTTTCTTCGGTTATTTTTTGTGTTCGGGGTGCATTAGACCTACACATTAACTAACGTGCACACAGCGGTTAATTCGTTATTATTTTCAGAAACTCCTGACATGTATTCTGCATCAATGCGTAGGTTCTTAGTATAATTAAATAACGCGTCTTAAGAATAGTGTTGGGACGATTAATAGAAAAATTATCACCAGTTATCGAGTAACGACTTCTCTCAATTATCTTGTTTAATCGAGCTATGACTAAGACGTGACTTTCACCATTACAATGAGCAACTGCACAGTACTTATATGAGAAATAATTCAAAACACTTCCGTTATCAGTATCACCGTTATCACAACGAGAACTTATCCGGTTTCGATGCAGTTACGGCAACCACGCCTCCTATATATGTAGGAAAGAAGTAGAAATCGGTGCGGAATGTCATGCATGATTCGCGATTGTTTTCGAGTGGATAAGTGATATCGTAGCAAGGTCAGCTTACCGGGTCAATGTCCGCTTCCCAGACGTCCTTCAGGTCATTGGAGATGTCAAAGTATCCCTCCATATCGGGGCTGCTGAGGCTAGCCCGTCCAAAACACAACAAACTCTCACCACAGCGGTAACTCAAGTACTTCGCAACTCGGTAACAAACCACGTCCAACGTTCACTTAGTTATTATCACTTCACTATCGCCCATTGATTCGTTTCGGTTGTTTTTATCAAGTTTTCACTGCGCGGGGATGTGTGGAGACGCGGTCGCGGCGACGGTTAGCCGGCGAATGCGACTCGGACTCTGTTTGCGTACCCCTCCCCCCACCTCGCGCCGCCTCGCCCCCGCCGCTCATTCACAACGCGATAGGGGGTAAATACGGGGTGTTCCATAATTATGTGGGTACTCCACTCCTCAATGGAACTTCGGAAAGCGAACCGTGGGAATGTAGGTACTTTTGTAACATCAATGACAATTACACACTGTGTGAATTTATTGTAACGTTTCATTTTCTTAGTTGATGAAATTGGCGTAACTTGAATATTCTCAAAATAATTTTAATTACGAACGATTGTTTGGGTTCTTACATTTTAAAAAACAGTCTGAATACTTGAAATGGTTTGATTCTTTCAGAATGGAAGTTAGTCCTAAAATTCGCGTGATTCATAAAATATACAAATTTACATTATATTAAAAATTAAAACATCCTCCCCTTTTCAAGTTCGTTAATATGATTTGGCGCGTAAATACGAACGGGTTTTCCAATAACGCCCCTTTAAACTCTCATCTTATAAATAATATTGATAAATATAATAGAAAGGACATAGTCCTCAACGTTTAGTAGGCACAGGGATATAATAATAATTACAAGTTTTAATAATAAATTATTTTAATAATATAAAGGGTGGTATTGTTATAGGGAACTATTATTAATTCTAAACATATCGAATGGTAGGTACTGGAAGGAAATAAAGAAGGGTTAAGTTGGAAAGGTGCGTGCCAAGGCAAAGGTTTTATCATCGTATTTAAAGTTTAAACGTCTCTCTCTCTCTCTCTCTATGTCTTTCTCTTTGTATAGAAAGACAATTCTTTTGCGTGCATCCTAGCTCAACTGAAGGGATTGTACAATTCCACCCTGTATATAATTATTTTTTTACGCCTCGATGGTCTAGTGGTATTTGCACTCGCCTGCAAAGACTCAGGTCCCGGTTTCAATTCCCGAGTCGAGCGAAAACATGTTTCCTATTTTTCAATTTTCAAAAAGAGAGGCAGCAATGGGACATAACAATGGTCAAAAACAAAAGTATGGCTAATCCTTTTACTTTTCACTTTATATAAATTTTATTTACTAACCCAATAATTAAAACCAGCCATAAACGTGATAAATCAATGTATTAAGTGAGTATAGGCCTTTAGGCAATCTAAAAACTTAGATCGCCTAAAGGCCTCCGACATGATCTAACTAACGATTGAGACAACGCGAACGAAAATATAACTAAATAGAAGTACTTATTAAGTAAAATTTTCGTACTGTAAGATCTCAAACTATTACAGGGTGAAGGCCTCTAAAGTTATCAAAACAATCACAAATTGAATAAACTACGACATGCAAAAATGCAATCGTAATGAGCATTTTTAACCACAAATTCCACTTAAACATTAACTAACGACTTCTGACCTCAAATTAATAACAAAAGCAATAAGTGGAAATTAAAAGTGAATATTTTGCATATTAATTAATAATGCGTGCAATTGTTATTGACTCAATAAATTATTTAGACGATGTAAATAAATTGCTTATTTGTATGTTAATATGTATGATAGGGTCAGTTGGTGGTAGACCTAATTTATAAGGCTAAGTTCACATTACCTAAGTTGCGTTTTCACTTGGTGTTCAACCATTTTCGATTATTCGTTTAGTTAAAGATCATACTCGTGTACAAACACGTGAGTATAACATGATCGATATCAATCTTATATATACAATTCTCGTGTCGCGGTGTTTGTATACACTCCTCCGAAACGGCTCGACCGATTCTCATGAAATTTTGTGTGCATATAGGGTAGGTCTGAGAATCAGACATCTATTTTTTATCCCCCTAAATGTTGAGGGTAGTCCACCCCTTATTTTTTATATGGAAAAACAACGTTTGCTGGGGCAGCTGGTACTAATACATATAATCATTAATCAAGCTGAAGAGTTTGATGTTACGCGTTATCTCGGAAACTACCGATATGATTTGAATAATTATTTTTGTAATAAATAGCCGCGGGGCGTTGCTAGTATTATCACTACATAGTATAAAACAAAGTCGCTATTTTTGTCTGTTTGTTTGTCTGTATGCTTAAATCTTTAAAACTACGCAACGGATTTTGATGCGGTTTTTTTTAATAGGTAGAGTGATTCAAGAGGAAGGTTTTTATGTAAAAAAAATCCCAAAATTCCCACGGGAACGGGCACAACGCGGGTAAAACCGCGGGGCGCTGCTAGTCTATAATATAAAAATGAATCGCAAAATGTGTTGGTAAGCGCATAACCTCAGAACGACTGCACCAAATTGGATGATTCTTTTTTTAATGTGTTCCCTATTGTCAGGACAAGTTTTTTATAATAAGAAAAATAAGGAATAAAAATCTCAAAATTCCCACGGGAACGGGGACGCTGCGGGTGAAACCGCGGGGCACAGCTAGTATATTATAAATCTGATTCAACATTTTTATGAGCATTTTTTTCGCCTAAAAATGGTCAATCGCCAACTTACCTGACCGTACTTATTAATTTTACTGTATAAGCTAATTTATTTACAGTATTTATTTTTGTGCAAAATCATATAAATAATGTAATTCAACGTTAGCAGTTTTATAAGTAAGTATAGTGCGGTTAGTGAGAAAAACAGCAACTTCATACACAAACTAAGTTCAAAACGAAGCACTGCTAGCAACAAATTGAAACATGCAAAATTACACCCTGTTCCCCGTGAACTCCAACACATTTACAAATTCAACCACGATATCACTCGTGTACAAAATGGCTTCAATTAACTGTTGACAGTGCTCCGCCTTGAGTTTTTATTTGGTCTGAGCAATAAATAAATCCTGCAATAATTTTATTGGAATGATTTATTTTTAACACTTAAAGACTTAAATATAAGTTAAACATTAAGTATAT
Organism: Cyclophora albipunctata; assembly: GCA_963082685.1. Lineage (NCBI taxonomy): Eukaryota > Metazoa > Arthropoda > Insecta > Lepidoptera > Geometridae > Cyclophora > Cyclophora albipunctata. The sequence continues at coordinate 11,126,703 of OY720114.1, read as the reverse complement.
AATCTATGTATACAAAAATCAATCGTGGTTCGTTAGTCTCGCTAAAAACTCGAGAACGGCTGGACCGATTTAGTTGATTCTGGTTTTGAAATGATTGTCGTAATTCAGGGAAGGTTTAAACGGTAAGCAGTGAGGGAATAAATGCGGGTGAAACGCAGGGCACAGCTAGTCTAAAATATAATTCAACAATAACTTATTGTAGATAACATGATAATATGTGTTTTTATTTATTTAAAAATACTGCCATATATGTAGATTACTATATGTAGTACAATATAATCTATCTTCTTCTTCTTCTAATCAAATATATAAAATTCTCGTGTCACGGGGTGCGTAATTGAACTCCTCTGAAACGGCTCGACCGATTCTCATGAAATTTTGTGTACAAATCGGGTAGGCCTGAGAATCGGACAACGTCTATTTTTCATCCCGAAATTCCCGCGGGAACGGGTACAACGCGGGTGAAACCGCGGGCCGCAGCTAGTCTAATATATAAAATTCTCGTGTCGCGGTGTTTGTAGTTAAACTCCTCCGAAACGGCTCGACCGATTCTCATGAAATTTTGTGTGCATATCGGGTAGGTCTGAGAATCGGACACCATCTATTTTTCATCCCCCTAAATGTTAAACACCCCTTAATTTTCTGGCAAAACAAGGTTTACTGGGTCAGCTAGTACAGTATTATATTGCAGTATACTTATAGGTAGTATTACATTCAGATCTTGGCTTAAATTATAAAGTAAGCTAAAAGTAAACCCCAGCATGATACACTGCCTTAGTATTAGGCTGCGTTTCAATATAATGAATTACAAAAAGGTTTTATCAAATTTCAAAACGCGCCCTTAGCTCCCGTAGGTTGTTCCCAATAATTTTGATATTATCCTAACGTACATTATCGACATTGCTGTTCATTAAAATCGTAGATATTATTATTTCCAACTAAACACATGATTTCTTACATAGAATCACATGATCAGATGAAACGAATGAGGCGGGACTGGATATCACTGAATATAAGATCTTTACCGAATTTACTACAAAACGGTAACAATCTGACTGATCATTCTTTACTATTATATAAAATACTAGCAGCGGCCCGCGGCTTTGCCCGCGTTGAGCCCGTTCCCGCGGGAATTTCGGGATGAAAAATAAATGTTGTCCGATTCTTAGACCTACCCGATATGCACACAAAATTTCATGAGAATTGGTCGAGCCGTTTCAGAGGAGTTCAACCACGGTACCCGTTCCCGCGGGAATTTCGGGATGAAAAATAGATGTTGTCCGATTCTCAGGCCTACCCGATATGTACACAAAATTTCATGAGAATCGGTCGAGCCGTTTCAGAGGACTTCAATTACGCACCCTGTGACACGAGAATTTTATATATTAGATAAACTATTTTGGAGACACTTTTTCATATGTATAGTATAACTTTATATATTTTTCATCCCGAATTTCCCACAGAAACGGGTACAACCCGACTACTCATAACATACACGATCACTTATGTCCATTCCGCGGCGGAGGCACGGTGAACAACGACGGCAGGTGCGTGTTTAAGGCAGCGATGCCTCCGTGAAGAATGCACACTCTACTCACTTTGCACTTGACTAGGTAATCGCTGAACTGTGAACAAAAAGTTAGATTAGTGTTATGTAAGGTCTATTAAGGGGAATGGTTTGTAAAATAAGGTTAAATGTAGAAATTGGCGGTTTAAACAAAATCACTACATATTATAAAACAAAGTCCCCGGTCGCGGCTGTCTGTCTGTTCGCGATAAACTCAAATACTACTGCAAGGATTTTGACATGGCTTTTTTAAATAGATAGAGTGATTCAAGAGGAAGGTTTATATGTAAAAAATTCCCGAAATTCCCACGGGAACGGGCACGACGCGAGTAAAACCGCGGGGCGCTGGTAGTTTATAATAAGCATTATTTATTTGTAACCAGCCCCATCCTAATCACACGCAACAACTACCCCACTTTTTGTCTAAACTTATGAAGCGTTCGTGGTCTGGTTAGTGTTGTTAACTCATTGCGATTGTTGAGCAACGTGCAGCTCGACCTCTACTTGCATGGGTGGCCGATATTGACATTTCTGACTGAGTATCGGGCACGTCAAATTGTCAAATTGTCAAATTGACACGTCAAATTGACACGTCAAATTGTCACGTCAAATTGTCGGTTTTGTTAATCGTTAGAGAATGTCGAAGGCTTTATGGCACTCTACAAACTCAGACACCAGGGCCTACAAAAACTTACTAAACTTTTACCGCCTTATCCACAAACGATATTTAACTTCAACAGTGTTTTAAAGTGTTTTGTCTCTTTCGCTCTTTGGCAAATAGCGTATGTCGGAAAGGGACAAACCAGTCGATAGAGTGCTGTTTAAGCCGTCGGTCCCGGTTACTTTCTACGGATAGTAGTCGTTACAAGAGCCATGTCAGAGGCCTTTGGCGGCTCAATAACTCTGACACCAGGATTGGTCAGGGTGACCATCCACTCGATGAAGAAGAAGAAGAATAAGCGTTATTGAATAAGGTCCTAATTATCTTTAATTATGTTTTATGACGGCATGTTAGTAGTCTGACCAGCTGCGCCGTCTCGTCGTTATCGGAGGCGACGAGCAGCGCGCGGCGGCGCGCGGCGGCGGCCCGCAGCGCGGCGCCGGCCGGCCCGAGCGCGCGCAGCGAGCGCAGCCCCAGCTGCACGCCGCTGTACGGCACGTTGATACTGCCCTCGATACAGCTCTTTTCATACCTAAAAATACACAGAAATACAAATTATAAACCGACTAGCGCCCCGCGGCTTTGCCCGCGTTGAGCCCGTTCCCGTAGGAATTTTCGAAAATCCTTTCTTAGTGTGCACTTACGTCACTTGAAGAACCTACCTGCCAAATTTCATGTTTCTAGGTGCAACGGTTGAGGCTGTGCGTTGATTATCAGTCAGTTAGGACTTTGAATTTTATATATATGTCGGAGATGGACGTATAATCAAGCTATAGAAGTTAAAGAGTAGTTTGTAAATTCAGTTGACTGATGGAATCGGTAGTGTTGTTATTCCGTGACGTGAGTTCTACCTTCGTGGTGTAGTCTGTGGTATGAGAATAGACTATGTTAAGTCTGTGGTGTTACGCACTATGACAGATGACAGTTGTTCGATAGAGGGATGTGAGCTGGTTTGGTAGTCTGTGGCAGTGAGTGAGTGAGTGAGTCTATGATAAGTAAAGATGGCGTAGATTAGACGTTATGGTATGGGACGAATGGAGATGGTTGGATGGCGATTACATTGGAACGTAGATGGGAAGAATGATGTGTTGACGACATCACGATCGTATTGCGAATCGAGTATAGAATTAGGAAAAGATTCTATGGCGTGGACAGGACGACTATGGGGTGAAGGGAGGTCGTTTAGGTTCCATCAATTAATTGAATCTAGACGTATCCTAACTGTAATCTGTAATCCATGATGATCGTGTGTAAAATACAAGCAATGTCATTGTAATGAAGTCCTGTGAGTTATTATTTCAAGATCAAGACCTAGGAATCCTAAGATATCTGATGTTGTATTGACAGCATAATGCTCGTGCTTATCCTGATGTGACATGTACCCCATATCAGAAGTGGATAAATATCGCTGTTCGGCCGACATCAGAAGTGGGATGATTATCGCAGGTTACCCGACATATATATGTCGGAGATGGACGTATAATCAAGCTATAGAAGTATAAGAGTAGTTTGTAAATTCAGCTGACTGATGGAATCTGTAGTGTTGTTATTCCGTGACGTGAGTTCTACCTTCGTGGTGTAGTCTGTGGTATGAGAATAGACTATGTTAAGTCTGTGGTGTTACGCACTATGACAGTTGTTCGATAGAGGGATGTGAGCTTGTTTGGTGATCTGTGGCAGTGAGTGAGTGAGTGAGTCTATGATATGTAAAGATGGAGTATATTAGAGGTTATGGGAGGAATGGAGATGGTTGGATGGTGATTAGATGAAAAAACGTAGATTGGAGGAATGATGTGTGGACGACATCACGATCGTATTGCGAATCGAGTATAGAATTAGGAAAAGATATTCTATGGCGTGGACAGGACGACTATGGGGTGAAGGGAGGTCGTTTAGGTTCCATCAATTAATTAAATCTAGACGTATCCTAACTGTAATCTGTAATCCATGATGACCGTGTGAAAAATACAAGCAATGTCATTGTAATGAAGTCCTGTGAGTTATTATTTCAAGATCAAGACCTAGGAATTCTTAGATATCTGATGTGGCATGTCCCCGATATCAGAAGTGGGGTAAATATCGCTGTTCCCCGACATATAGATATTAATGTTAAATTTGATTACCAACCTAAACATCATTGGTCATACTGGCTGGTTTCTTAACTTTAAGCGAACACTACTCATTTTGTATTGAAACCACGTTTACAGATACACTTCGCTTTTATTTTACACTAGCAGCGCCCCGCGGTTTTACCCGCGTTGTGCCCGTTCCCGTGGGAATTTCGGGAATTTTTTTACATAAAAACCTTCCTCTTGAATCAGTCTACCTATTACAAAAAACCGCATCAAAATCCGTTGCGTAATTTTAAAGATTTAAGCATACAGACAGACAAACAGACAGACACGAAAAAGAGACGACTTTATTTTATACTATGTAGTGATTTTTGTATGACGTTTCGGCCCCTTTACATACCGTGGTCACAGAAGACATCATTGGTCAATTAGACTACGCTTTTAAGGAAATACACAGAACAAGTGGGACTATATATTATACTAGCAGCGCCCCGCGGTTTTACCCACGTTGTACCCGTTCCCGTGGGAATTTTGGGATCAAAAATAGCCTATGACCTTCCCGTTGAATGTGGCTATCTATTACAAAAATAATTATTCAAATCGAACTGATAATTCCTGAGATTACCTCGAACATACAAACAAACAAACAAACTTACAAATTTTACCTCTTTATAATATTAGCATAGATGATTAATTATACTACACCCGAACAAATTCACACACGGTTAATCAAACCCAAAGTAAGCTCTAAGCTTGTTTTATGGAATCTAACTCACTGATACGACTCGCACGATTTTTTTAAAGAGGAATTGAATCTAAGGTACCTATATTTTATCAAGATCAAAACTAATATGTATAATAGAGATAATATAAATGAGAATATACTTACAATAAATTAGACCTTATGTCAATTACACAGCACTTATCTTCGCATATCAACGTGAAGAAATCCAATATACTTATTCTTGGACATATCTCCGTGAATAGAACGTCTAGTGGGATTTCCACCATTTCCTGTAACGAGGGAAATTCAACTTTATGTAAATGGAATAAGGGTAATATTATAAAATTAAATAGCTATCAATTCTTCACAATTAGATAAATATATAGTTGTCAAAAGTTTCATCTAATAATTCCCGTGGGAACGGGTACAATGCGGGTAGCACCGCGGGGCGCGGCTGGTGCTGTATAAATATTAATCTATACTAATATTATAAAGAGGTAAAATTTGTAAGTTTGTTTGTTTGTATGTTCGAGGTAATCTCAGGAATTATCAGTCCGATTTGAATAATTCTTTTTGTGATAGATAGCCACATTCAACGGGAAGGCTATAGGCTATTTTTCATCCCGAAATTCCCACGGGAATGGGTAAAACGCGGGTAAAACCGCGCGGCGCTGCTAGAATTCATATAAGAATATATTATATCCTAATATTTTAACTTCGATTTATAAAAAAGTTTGAAGTATTGTTCCTTACCATAGGATCTTTGGCAGGTGTCTGATTTGTGAACCGTCTGTAACTTATACTCTTCGGTGAACTACGGCACATTTCTATTGATTGCTGTAAACAAAGTAAGTACATATTAATAATCACAACATAGTATAAAACAAAGCGGAAAGCGTTCCGCTGTCTGTCTGTCCCTATATATACTTAAATCTTTAAAACTTCGCAGCGAATTTTGATGCGGTTTTTTAAAAATAGATATAGTGATTCAAGAGGAATGTTTGTATGTATAAAATTTTCCGAAATTCCAACGGGAACGGGCACAACGCGGGTAAAACCGCGGGGCGCTGCTAGTTAAATATATAAGAATACAAACCTTCACACACTCCCCTATATCAATCTCGGGTAGATCAGAGAATAACAGAATACACTCATTGAATCCAGACTCGAGCAGAGTGTCTCTAAGTTGTCTCAGTATCCCCACTCCCATAAAGAGGGGTAAAGAAGGTCCTTCCACTAATAGAGCGTCCCATAAGTGCACTATCTTGTGTAACGGAAATACGTCTGGAAATTGAATAAGGGATTATAGGGACGGCGAAATATTGTTAGGAGTAATTATACTAACTAGTCCTAACTAATATTATAAATGCGAAAGTAACTTTGTCTGTCTGTCTGTCTGTTACACTTTCACGCCAAAACTACTGAACAGATTTGAATGAAATTTAGTACACAGTTAGTCCAGAGCCTGAGAAAGGACATAGGCTACTTTTTATCGCGAAATTCCAGCGCGGGTGAAACCGCGGGACGCTGCTAGTGTATAAATAAGCATTATCAGCACCTTATCTGTAGCATAACGTAAACGAATTTTCAATTTAAAAAGGATTTTGGGTACTTACGCGAAAACATAGTCAAAAACCAGGGGATAGCGAACAATTCTGGCACGAAGTTGATTTCGTGTAAATGTGTCGCCAACTCCGGCTCGTGGTAAGCTGTCATTTGCCAGAACTTGGCTAAATACTCCTTGATGACAGCGCTGTTGTCTTTGAGAAAGAACTTGTGGAGGAAACGAGGCACGAATGAAGACAGGCAGGCGAAGGCGCGGGCTGAAGACAAGGATCGAGTTTTAATTTCATTAGGTTTATTATATTATATTAGGTTCATTAGGTAATATCATTAACTGTTTCGTAATATAATACAAGCCTAGAGCTTAGTTTGGGTCTAATTAACCTTGTTATTACAATAAATTATTTATTTATTTAATACTAGCAACGCCCCGCGGTTTTACCAGCGTTGTTTCCGTCCGTGGGAATTTCGGGATGAAAAATAGCCTATGACCTTCCTGTTGAACGTGGCCATCTATTACAAAAAAAATATTCGAATTGGATTGGGAGTCTTGAGATTAGCTCGAACATACAAACAAACAAAATTAGTGTAGATTTAAATTTAAGTTTAAAGGCCTCCACCCATTACACCGTATCATACCATGACCGTGCTATGAACGTGTCAGGCAAAAAAGTATTCTTGGTATTGAAAAGTATGGGACTATGCTCACTAGACCGTTCCGTCACCAACCAACAACTTTGACTATTCCCGATGAGAATATTTTGCCGGTGCTGACACGTTCATAGCACATAGCATGGTATGATACGGTGTAATGGGTAGAGACCTTTAATTGTCGGTCCCGGTTGTTTCAATCGTCAGACCATGTCGGAGGTCTTTAGGTGGTCTAAATACTCCGACGCCAGGGTTGGCCACTGACCTACTCGAACTTCCTTAGTAGCAGGACTTACCTTCATTACAAAAATTCAAGTAAAGGAAGGGCGCGGTGAGCGAGTCGAGCCCCTGCCAGTAGACGTAGCGCGGGTTGGTGAGCAGCCAGGCCTTCAGCACGCGGCGCAGCGCGCGGTGGCCGGCGCGCGCGCACAGGCGCCAGCAGTACTGGTGGCAGCGCGGGATGTCCACGTCGATCTGACCGCAACACAATCTATATATTTATTACTAGCAGCGCCCCGCGCGCGCACAGGCGCCAGCAGTACTGGTGGCAGCGCGGGATGTCCACGTCGATCTGACCGCAACACAATCTATATATTTATTACTAGCAGCGCCCCGCGCGCGCACAGGCGCCAGCAGTACTGGTGGCAGCGCGGGATGTCCACGTCGATCTGACCGCAACACAATCTATATATTTATTAGTAGTGAGGATTCGCCGGTACTGCCTCACGGGGCTCCGGCTCCAGTCTTGTCGTCAGTCAAGTCAAACCTAAAAAAAAAAAAAAAAAAAAAAAAAAAAAAAAAAAAAAAAAAAAAAAAAAAGTTTGGTATCAAAATGGGGTAATTCGGCCACGCGCGATCGATCTGTGCTATCAGATTTTTGATATCTCTCACGGATCACGAGATAGCTTTAAGGCAGTACCCCTAATTAAACCAAGTCTAATTACCCTATTGTTCCTAATTACGGTCCAAGATCTACTACAACCTCAGTTGTTTACTTAGACTAATTACTATAATTTTTGTTAATTACGGTCACCTATTGTATTGGTGGTATTCGCAAAGTCAATAACAACACTTCTTTATTATTTCATTCTTCTTTATTTATCAATAAATCGGGATTGAAACATATTATAAAGCAATATATCATTGTACAATGTTTCCATATCGAATAATCTTATAAAATCAGACATTGTATTACCATTGTACTTGTAGTATAAGTACAATAAACAGTACTCGCCGCATACCGAAGTCCAATCATTTTGTATCCTATGCCTATTGAAATCCCATTGTCTTGAATTCTTCTTTAAAAATTTTTGATGGTAGCCTTTTGGTGGGCGACCATAGGAATCAAAATATTGCCCAAGACCGTTTATATCAATGTGTATGGCTACCCAGTGACATCCCGGCTTTGTGTCTGGATCTAAATTGCTTATTATGTATGTTGGATTCTGGGTGTATATTGGCAATCGATTTGCAGCATATACATTATATTGTAAGCTCGGATGAATTTTATTTAAATATTTCTGTACCTCTGTTGTATTCATAATGCATACAAAAAACACTTCTCTATACAATTGATCGGATGCAAGTGTTAAATTTAAGGGAAAAATTGATATTTCAAGTCGATGAGGGGGAATCGTGTAATTAATACAAGGTAAGTACATGTTACAAATCATATTTTATTCGAATAACATAGGTTAACACTTTCGCTTAACTACTATAGTCTACACATACATTACGGTTTTTATCAATTTCAATAACATTATCAAACTCTGCATACACAATGCAGTTGATAGTTTTGTGATAATTCATTACAATAGATAAGTGTTGTGTCAGTACACATTCTTTGTGACTTTGACCGTCATTAAGATAAATTGGATAATTAGATTAATGATGGTTACACAAAAATTTTGATAGTGGAATGCAAGTGGTATATATAAACTCCGAAATGTACGAGTATCCACAGTATAAAGTAACAATAAGTGAAGTGTCTAGTCGTGTTCAGTGACTAATAAATATAATTATTCCATCCTTCTTATCTACTACTCTACAATGGAGGTAAGTCAGTTTACAAAATTGTTATTTCTGAAACTGTTCCTTAACTTAATTTGATATACTGTTTGTTTCTTAATTTGATTGTTTCTTGTAATATTTCAATCTATATTTTCCAGAATTCATTCAATAATACTATTGATATCGCCGAAGAAAATACTTATAAACAATATTATTATCCATTGTCAGATACTACAATCGATGAATTGACAATTAATGAACCTTTTAAAGCCAAACAAACAAAAAGAAAGCGAAACCAAACCTCATTGGAGAGTTTAGATGATTTGTTTGAAGCACCACAAGTAAAGAAAAAGAAGCTATCATCAACGGTCTCAAGAAGTAACGGAGAGGGTGGAATAACTTGCTTATCCACAAGCATTGATGATAGTTCGACTCATTTAGTAAAAATTGAAATATACGACCTGAAAAAGTTGGTGAAAATACCTCAAACAGAACACTGGAAAAACGCTGACATAAGAATCAAATACTACACGAACTCCAAAAATAACAACTACATGGATAGTAAAAATTTAATATATAAAATTGCAAAAGAAATATCTAAAACAGATAACTGCAAAAAGTTTTTTTTTAATAACAAATAGAATGCATCAGTATAATTATACCCATTGTTCACGGTCACTATTTAATTACTCACTTTCATAATTATCTATTATACTAATTACCCTACTTTCATAATCACCCTTCAATATAATTATACCCATTGTTCACGGTCACTATTTAATTACTCACTTTCATAATTATCTATTATACTAATTACCCTACTTTCATAAACACCCTCTATCGCAGTAATATAAATAGTCGAAAAGTGATAATTTCAAAAACATTAAGTCCTTGCAGTTGTCTAGAGTAGTATCAAACAAAATGGAACAAAGTGTTGGAGTGTGTGTTAGCGCTTTTTTCAATATGGAACTCAATGAAGATGATGAGCAGAATTTATACGAACTCTGTGAAACCATAGAAACAACTGAACAGTTGTCTAGAGTAGTATCAAACAAAATGGATCAAAGTGGTGAAGTATGTGTCAGCGCCTTCTTCAATATGGAACTCAATGAAGACGATGAACAGAATTTATACGAACTCTGTGAAACCATAGAAAAAACTGAATTGAATAGTTCGATTTATGATAATGAGCTTGTCAATATCTGTACTGATGTTGAAAAAACTTTGAAGTAAGTTATATGGTTTTTTTATTTTCTAAAATATTAATATACTTACCTTAAAGATAATTATTTAATAACATAAATTTCATATTTCATTATAGTCAACCAGTTCAGATTGGAGGAGCTGTTAAAAGAAGTCGGATTATGCAAGATGCAGCAGATATGGTGACATCAAAAAAATCGAGGACTGAAGAAGGAGAAGCTTCAACTTCAACTGTAGCAGAAGCTTCAACTTCAACTGCAGCAGAAGCTTCAACTTCAACGCCATCACTGAGAGTTCCACCATTCACTGATCAGGTAAATTGTAGTACGTGTCAGGTTTTCGTTAACAAGCGGTATTTTACCAATCATTTAAAAAGTAATTTACACAAAAATAATGTATGGCAATCACATAGATCTTTACCAAATGTATCCGTTGTTGAGTCTGCTTTTGGAGAAAGAATTATATCATATAAAATTAACAGTAAAAACGATCCGACATCTGAAGTAGTATTTGAAACGCCTGAATTATTTTTGAATTCGATAAAAGATGAATTATTCGTTTTGATTGAAGACGCTATTCAACAGCATACTGTTTTTAAGATAAATTTCATATTGCATGCTGACTTTGTACAGCAAACTAAAAATATTTCGAATTCATTTGACTTTCAAACTTGTAATTACATAATTTTTCGAGGAGATGACTTAGATATATTCTTTTCATCTTTATGTAACACTTTAACAAACAAAGTAAGTGCTTTCGAGAGAAAAGATAGTGGATGGAGTCTCAAACAAATCAAATCTATTGATATGAATATAAATAAATTTAACCCACTGCGAGGAACTTCATATGTTGATTTACCTCATGATATAAAATTAAAAAAAGCTATAATCAATGTTAAGAATGCAGACAATTTATGTTTTAAATGGGCATTACTCTCAGGGTTATACCCAGTAAGTAAAAACTCAGATCGCGTATCATCTTACAGTATACATTCTAACAAACTTAAGTTCGATGGTGTACCTTTCCCAGTCAAATTAAATGATATATCTAAAGTTGAAAAATTAAATGATATTAGTATAAATGTTTTTGGCTTGGAATTTAACAAAGAAATGAAAAGAAATAACGTAGTAGGTCCACTGTTTTTAACGAAATCTCGCAAAAGCCGTCATATAAATCTATTGTACATACAAAACGGAGCAAATAGTCACTATTGCTACATTAAAAACTTATCGCGACTAGTTAGCAAACAGCTTTCAAACCAAGAGCATGCAGTTTATATCTGTGATGGATGTTTATTACACTTTCCATCACAAGAGAGGTTAACTAACCATCAAGCACATGATTGTTCTCACATTTGTACAGAACTTCCAAGTAATGAAAAAACAAAGAAAAATTGGTTTGGACAACCAGTATCTAACGATAAAATAAAGTTTGACGGGTTTCAAAAAAAGTTAAAAATACCATTTGTTGTATACGCTGATTTCGAAGCATTTTTAAACCCAATAAAATCATGTCCTAATGATTCGTCTAAGTCATATACAAACAATGTTCATAAACATGAAGTGTATAGTTTCGGATATTATATAAAATGTTCCTATGATGACAACTTGTCAAAATATGAAACATACAGTGGTCCAAACTGTGCACAAATATTTATGAAACGTCTATACAATGACTTAAAAAAAATTTATGCAATAAATAGTTTTCAAAAATGTCCCAAACCATTGTCAACTGCAGACAGAGATAAAATTGCTAATTCTACAAAATGCCACATTTGTGAAACTAATATAAATGGAGATAACGTTCTCGATTTTGATTGGCATACGGGGAACTTTAGAGGTATCGCACACGAAGTCTGTAAAGAAAAGTTCCGAGCCCCCCGATACATTCCAGTATTTCTACATAACCTCAGTAATTATGATGCACATTTCATTGTTCATGCATTAAACTTTGTTGAAGGCGAAGTGGAAGTAATTCCCCAAAACAAAGAAAGATACATTTCATTTTCAAAGCTACTAACTATTAATAATCATAAAGTTCATTTAAGATTTGTAGATTCTTTTAAATTTGTATCATGTAGTCTTAGCCAATTAACTAATAATCTCAAAGATGAACAATTTCACACCCTTAAAAGATGTTTCCCTAAAGATGAAGATTTTAATCGTCTTAGAAAAAAGGGTATCTACCCTTATGAGTACATGATATCTTATGACTACTTAAAACTAACATCTCTCCCGAGTCAATGTCAGTTTTATAATTCATTGACCGATTCGAATGTTTCTGATGATGATTATAATCGTGCTCAGGATGTTTGGCAACACTTTAAATGTTGCAATATGTCGGATTACTCTAACTTATACTTAAAAACAGATGTTTTGTTGCTGACCGATGTGTTTGAAAACTTTAGAAATATTTGTATTGCAACTTATGATTTAGATCCTGCCCATTACTATACAGCACCAGGACTTAGTTGGGATGCTATGTTAAAATACACTAAAATTGAACTAGAGTTATTAACAGATTATGATCAAGTGGCATTTATCAGAGCAGGTATTAGAGGAGGTGTATCTCAATGTAGCAAACGACATGCAAAGGCAAACAATGAATTCTTGGAAGATTTTGATGAGAACAAGCCAAAATCATATCTTGTTTATTTGGATGCCAACAATCTGTACGGTTGGGCTATGTCTCAATATCTTCCGGTAAGTGGGTTTGAATGGGTCAGTCCAGATACAAATTTTGAAGTGTCTGATACATCTGAATTCGGTTTTATTTTAGAAGTCGATTTAGAGTATCCAGTGGAACTTCATGATTTACACTCAGATTTACCACTGTGCCCGGAAAACATATGTGCAGGTACTTCTAAAGAAAAAAAACTGATTCCAAATCTTATGAATAAAATCAAATACAAAATTCATTATAAAAATCTCAAACAATGTTTATCAATGGGTATAAAATTAACTAAAGTTCATAGAATTTTAAAGTTCCGACAAAGCCCTTGGTTAGAAAAATACATAGATCTAAATACGAAATTAAGAACAAAGGCAACGTCAGATTTTGAAAAAGATTTTTATAAGTTAATGAATAACTCTGTCTTTGGTAAAACAATGGAAAACATTGAGAAACGAGTTAATGTAAAACTATTAACACATTGGGAAAATATAGGTAAATCTTTAGGTGTCCAAGACTTAATTGCCAAACCAGAATTTCATAGCTTATCAGTTTTTTCTGAAAACTTGGTTGCAGTACAGCTACGAAAAATAAAATTACTTCATAATAAACCCATCTATTTAGGATTTTGTATATTAGATATATCCAAAACTCTTATGTATGATTTTCATTACAATTACATGCTAAAGAAATTCAATGATAAAACAAAAATATTATACACTGATACTGACAGTTTAATTTATGAGATCTTTACAGACAATTTTTATGAAGATATTAAACCTGATCTTCTCACACGATTTGATACATCAGACTATCCTGCTGATAATATATTTGGGTATCCTAAAATAAACAAAAAAAAGTTAGGTTTCTTTAAAGATGAAAATAATGGAAAAATTTTAAAAGAGTTCGTAGGTCTTCGATCTAAAATGTATGCATTTGATGTAGAAAATAAATTGACAGCTAAAGCTAAGGGTGTAAATAAATGTGTTACGAAAAGAATGAATATTGAAGATTATAAGTCATGTCTCTTTAATGAAACTAATAAGTTTTCTATCATGTACAGATTTAGATCAATTAAACATACAATATTTACTCAAAAAATTAATAAAATATGTTTATCCTTTAATGACACGAAACGGTGTATTTTACCAAATCTTGTTGACACGTTAGCATGGGGTCATTATAGTTTAAGGTAATTAAAATGCTTGAAATGTGAAATTATCGTATAATTTAATTTGTAAAATAAATATTGTTAACTATTATGTTTACTTATGTGTGTGTGTGTGTGTGTGTGTGTGTGCATTTTGCAATAGATATTATAATTTTAATGTATAAAATTAATTTCAAATAACTGTACTAGATATATTGTATTACTTTAGTTTTACTGTGTTAGATTAAAAATGATTTTTGCAATAGATATTAGAATTTTAATGTATAAAATTAATTTCAAATAACTGTACTAGATATATTGTATTACTTTAGTTTTACTGTGTTAGATTAAAAATGATTTTTGCAATAGATATTAGAATTTTAATGTATAAAATTAATTTCAATAACTGTACTAGATATATTGTATTACTTTAGTTTTACTGTGTTAGATTAAAATGATTTTTGCAATAGATATTAGAATTTTAATGTATAAAATTAATTTCAATAACTGTACTAGATATATTGTATTACTTTAGTTTTACTGTGTTAGATTAAAATGATTATTCTGTAAGATTACATACCTACCTATAATTGTATTTTATTAAACTCCTTGAACGTGTAATTATGAACAAATATACTTTATATACTTTAACAACATGACTTAGTTATTTCAATACCCTCAAAAGATCCACACGTGTATTAAATAAATAATGTTTCAATTTATTCATCCATTTACTACTATAGTTGCAGGTCCAAGTGGTTGTGGAAAATCAAAATTTGTAACAAATTTCATTAGTTACATTAAAGAAATATGTAGTAGAAATTTTAGCCAAATTACTTGGTGCTTCGATGAAATGCAACCTTTGTACAACTTACCAAATGTAAACTATTGTCAAGGTATACCAGATCTTAACATGTTTGATGGGAAAAATGAAAACCTTCTAGTTATAGATGATCTTATGAGAGAATCTGATTGTCGAATTGTTGATATTTTTACTAAAGGTAGTCATCACAGAAACTTAAGTGTATTCTACATTACACAAAATTTGTTTCATCAGGGTAAAGGTCAAAGAGACATATCTTTGAATTCTAACTATATTATATATTTCAAAAATCCACGTGATAAAACACAGATTCGATACTTAGCACGTCAAGTATCACCAGAAAATCCAAAATTTATTGAAGATGCATACAGGGATGCTACCAGTGAGGCACATGGATATATAATGATAGATCTTAAGCAAGGTACTAGTGACATGTGTCGAATCAAAACTAATATATTCCCCTCGGATAGATATTGCACAGTATATATCCCTACAAAAAGCTTTAAATATGCTAGGAATCAACAAATTCCTATCATTTACAAATAATGCATCGAAGTCTCAAGACGCATATAGATTTCCTAAATGCACTACATACACTTAAACCAAAATACCGACAAGCTCTACTAAAAACTTGTGATAAAGAAGAAATACAATGCATTTGCGAGTGTATTCATAACGTTCTTCAAGGTAAAATACAACTCAAAGAAAAAGAAAAGAATAAGCTTAAAAAATTTAAAAGTATACTTCGTAAGTTGTTGTGTAAGGGGGCAACTAAGATAAAAAAGAAAATAATTGTTCAAAAAGGAGGTGCATTTCTACCAATCATATTAAGTTCTATTCTGAGTGGATTAGTTAGTTCACTTGTTTAAAAATGGAACATGCCAAAAGAATGTTGCTCGTTGAACCAAGCTTAATAGAGAAATTAAATCAAAACAACAATCAACACAAAAATGAAAATCCTACCTCGAGGTTAGATGCTGAAATGCAAAAAATTTTAGATAGTGCTATGGATGATAGAAAAAAATGTATTTTATACTTACAAATATTACAAAGATATCTACACTTTACTGAAGAGGATCGTCAACCTTTTGAATTACCAATAATTACTTCCAACATTGATACTGCAGGAGGCACTGAAATAAGTAAAGTTTCTGATATAATTAAAGACATGAATAATAAAGATTTAGTTGTAACTCAGACATCGAATGAAGATAAAGTCCAACAAAGTTTTGAAACTAAAAATAGTCCTCTATACTCAAGTAAACACATTCTAAGTTTGATTCCTAAAACATATGCAAAAAAAGGTGAGTTATTACTAAATTTGATGTCATTGAGTAAAAATAAAATACATTGGGATAACAACGGTACAGTTATTATAGATAACACAAAAATTCCTGGAAGTAATATTATAGATTTGGTAAACGACTCACTTAGACCGTTGAAAAAAAGTGATCCAATAGGTTGGGTAAGCTTTGCTAAAGCATTGAAGGATATTAAAATACCATTAACTTACATTGGGAATCCAAGTAGAAGTGATTATATAAGTAAACTGTACATGAAAGATCACGGGGAGCACTCTGCTGATGAGGAAATCTACACTACACCAACTAACACAGATAAATATCAAAAGAAACTGAAGAAAAAAATTGAATGGGAAAAATGGACTCCCTATTAGAAATTAATAAAATTTATTATGATGCATCACACCCTGCTGGTTATAGTAGTATTGATAAATTATCAAAAGCCATGAAAGGTAAGATGAACAAATCAGAAGTCAACAAATGGTTGCAAGCTCAAGAAACATATACACTCCACAAACCAGTTCATAGAAAATTTCCTCGTAATAAATATATTTTATCTAATCTAAATGAACTTTGGCAAGCTGATTTAAGTGACATGAGAACGTATTCTAAGTATAATAATGGCTATAATTATATACTTTGTGTTATTGATGTGTTTACTAAATATGCATATGTAAGACCAATGAAAAATAAAAACTCTGAAACTGTAAAAAAATGTTTTGAAAGTATATTTAATGAAGCTAATACTACTCCAACCCATATACAATCGGATAAAGGGACCGAATTTGTTGCAAAGGATGTACAAAAATACTTTAGGAGTAAAAATATAAACTATTATACAACAAATAACCCTGACATTAAAGCTAGCATTGTAGAAAGATTTCAAAGGACTCTCAAGATGAAAATGTGGCGTTATTTTACTCATAAAAATACATATAAATATATAGATATTTTACAAGACTTGCTACATGCATATAATCATAGTTACCATTCCAGCATTAAAATGTGT
Organism: Cyclophora albipunctata; assembly: GCA_963082685.1. Classification (NCBI taxonomy): domain Eukaryota; kingdom Metazoa; phylum Arthropoda; class Insecta; order Lepidoptera; family Geometridae; genus Cyclophora; species Cyclophora albipunctata. The sequence goes on along the minus strand of OY720114.1, from coordinate 11,109,299 downwards.
CCTTGTGATGTAAATTCAAACAATATCATGACTGTTTGGAATAATTTGTATGAAAAGAATCATCATAGTTTAATACAAAGCTCAGATAACCAAGTACCAAAATTTCACATTGGTGATCATGTGCGAATTACTAAATTTAAACATATATTTCAAAAAGGTTATGAATCTAATTGGAGTGATGAAATTTTTATAGTATCTTCAATAATAGATAGATCACCTTGGATAGTATATACATTGAAAGATTTACAAAATGAACCAATAGTGGGTACTTTTTATGAAAAAGAATTACAAAAAATTGATTATAACCCCACTTCCAGTTTCAAAATAGATAAAATAATTAGCAGTCGTCACTCTGGTCACAGAAAGCAAGTATTAGTGAAGTGGAAAGGTTATCCAGATACATTTAACAGTTGGATTTTGGCTTCTAGTCTAAAAGAATTATGATGAAAGAAAGTTTTTATTTGACCCTACTTAGTAATAGTTCAATGGAATACTTTCCTGAAAACACAACCACTCTTTTTTCAACTAAATTACCAAAGTCCATCAAACTGGAAGGATCGTGGTTGGTTGGTGTTGTTGAATTCCAATATCCATGCACAATGTTTACGGTACAAGATCATGAAAATATCGTTTACATTAGTAAATGGATGAAGATACCTCATGAGGGAAAACAATCGTTAGTGTACTACAAAACACACATACCAGCCACAAACTATGATAATATTAACCATATTTTATCAGCATTAAATAATATTAAGGAACAAGTTAGGTTTCGCTATGATGAGTTATCCAAGTTTGTATCTGTTTCTGTTATGGATGAATCAATAACATCATTAACATTATCGCCTAAGTTGTGTCTTCAACTTGGATTTGAACCCAGCAGAAACCTTGTTACAAAAGGTATGGGAAAGTGTCCAGCGAACTTACATTTAGGATTACCATCTCAGTTATTTGTTTATTGTGATATAATCGAACCACAGATTGTGGGGGATGTAATGACCCCCCTCCTCAGAATAATACCTTTGGATCCTGCAAAATATATTTATGGAGCTAATAAAATGCATGTTTTCTCACCACCTCACTACTTGAACATCATGCGTAGAGAGTTTGATACAATTGAAATAGATATAAGATCAAGCATTGGACAAAAAATACCATTTCAGTTTGGAACCGTGGCCATTAAACTACACTTTAGAAAATTATAATGTATTCTCAACGTGATAATATAAGTTGTCCCTATGAACATTATTACTCACATCAAGCGGGATCGGGTATTGGTGTAATCTATAGAGGAGCACCATATCAACGAGGACACGGAATCGGTAGCTTTCTAGGGGGCTTATTTAGATCTGTTCTACCATTACTATCTAGTGGAGCTCGAGTCATTGGAAAAGAGGCTTTAAACACAGGTGTAGGTCTTTTATCAGATATGGTTAGTGCTCGTCCTATGGAAGATTCAATTAAGGCTAGGTTAAAAGAAGCTAGTACAAACTTGAAAAGAAAAGCTGATGATAAAATAGATCGTTTGAATATGTCGGGGTCAGGATATATAACTAAGAAGAAACATCTATCTTCATTCATTCCACCACTAGCTGCTAAGGTGAAAGCTGTTAACAAGAAATCAAAGTTGAAACATAATACCATCAACGATATATTTTCCTAAAAAATAATAATAACAAAAAAAAATTTAACCATGTCGTTTCTACACAGTCATTCTTGTGAATGTATTAAGTCAGAATTAGACTTATTTGCATTACCATCCACACAAACAAGTATAGAAAATGGAATGTGGATACATTATAAACCTATTTCATCCCTGGCTGACGATGGCCCAATCGAATTTCAAGTACCTGGAACTGGTGATGACTACATGGATTTGTCTCACACTTTAATCCATATTAAAGCTAAGATACTGAATCAAGATGCAACAAAAATAACTACATCAACAATAGTGGCTCCAGTTAATAATTGGTTACATTCATTGTTTAGTCAACTTGATGTTTATTTGAATCAAAAACTTGTGTCTCCACCAAATAATACATACGCTTACCGTGCTTACGTAGAAACATTGTTGAATTATGCTCCTGCATCTAAAACATCTCATCTAACATGTGCTCTTTGGTATGAAGACACGTCTGGTAAAATGAATTCAACCGATGAAAAAAATGAAGGTTTCACTAAAAGACAAGAATTAACATCTGAAAGTAAAGAAATAGAAATGATTGGACATTTACACGGTGATATATTTAATCAAGAAAAGTTTTTGATTAACGGTGTTGAAATGTCTGTGAAATTAGTTCGTTCTAGAGAAACTTTTAATTTAATGGCTTCTTCAAATGATTTAAAATTTAAAGTATGTATTACTGATGCAACACTTATTATTCGTAGAGCACGAATCAATCCAACAGTTTTACTTGCACATCAAAAAGTTTTAGCCACTACTACAGCTAAATATCCTATAACGCGAGCTGAAGTTAAAGTTTTAACAATACCATCCGGGGTTCAGGGAAAAACACTTGATAATATTTTTCTGGGACAAGTACCCAAAAGATGTATAGTCGGATTTATAAATAACGCGGCATTCAATGGTAGTCTCACTAAAAATCCATTTAATTTTGAAAATTATGATATTAATACATTTTGTTTGTATATTGATGGTCAGCAAATTCCCTCCAAAGCTTTACAACCATCATTCGAGAATAATATTTTCACTTCAGCCTATCATACACTATTCTCAGGAACGGGTATACATTTTCTTAACGAAGGTAATGGGATATCTAGGGAACGATATGCTCAAGGTTATTGTCTATTAGCTTTCGACTTAACACCTGATTTATCAGCTAACTCATCGGGTCATTGGAATCTTATAAAACATGGTAGCGTAAGATTGGAAGTTCGTTTTGAATCAACTCTTCCACAAACTATCAACTGTATTGTGTATGCCGAGTTTGATAATGTTATTGAAATTGATAAAAACCGTAATGTGTGTGTAGACTATAGTAGTTAATAGAAAGTGTAAACCTATGTTATCTGAATAAAATATGATTTGTAACATGTACTTACCTAATTATCCAATTTATCTTAATGACGGTCAAAGTCACAAAGAATGTGTACTGACACAACACTTATCTATTGTAATGAATTATCACAAAACTATCAACTGCATTGTGTATGCAGAGTTTGATAATGTTATTGAAATTGATAAAAACCGTAATGTACATTCTGTGTACTAAGTATCGGGAATTTGTCAATAAAACAAAAAATACAAATTATTCATCTAAATTTATTTTATCGCCTTCAAAGTAGGCCCCATCGCTTGCAATACAACATCTCCAACGCTTCACCCAGTCTTCCATACATTTTTCATAGGCTATTTGCGGTATGGCCTTTAGCTCATTCAGCGAATTTTCTTTTATGGCTTCTATCGACTCAAAACGTTTTCCTCGAAGTGGTAATTTTAACTTGGGAAATAAAAAAAAGTCAGACGGAGCCATATCAGGTGAATACGGTGCTTGGTCGAGAACTTTTGTTGAATTTTTCGCTAAAAACTCTTTCACTATAATGGCTGTGTGTGATGGTGCATTATCATGGTGCAGCATCCATGAGTTGTGTTGCCACATATCTGGACGTTTTCGGCGGATACTCTCACGCAAACGCTTCATGACGCCTAAATAATATTCTTTATTCACTGTTTCTCCCTCAGGAAGGAATTCGGAGTGAACCACACCACGGTAGTCAAAAAAAACTGTCAGCATCACCTTGATTTTGGAGCGACTTTGCCGCGGTTTTTTGGGTTTCGGCTCGTTTTCGAGACGCCATTCTGAAGACTGTTGGCTTGTTTGCATGTCGTACTCATAAACCCATGTCTCGTCGCCAGTTATTATACGTTTCATAAAGGTCGGATCCGTAGAAGCTCGGGAAACCATGTCTTCAGCGACATGCTTTCGCTGCGCTTTTTGTACAAAATTGAGCTCTTTCGGAACTAGTCGAGCGGCGACGCGTTTCATGCCTAAAATGTCAATGAGAATGTTGTGGACGGACTTAAAAGATATGTTCACCTCACTAGCCAACTCTCTCAGACTCATACGTCGATTTTCGAGCACTAGCTTCTTGATTCTGTCGATTTTTTCTTTGGTCGTAGCGGTTGAAGGTCTACCAGAACGAGGCAAGTCTACTACTACTTCTCGGCCTTCTTTAAAAGCCTTATACCATTCATAAGCCCTTGTTTTCGATATACACGATTCGCCGTAGGTATTTCGCAACATTTTTAGTGATTCACCACATGAAATATCATTCGAAACACAAAATTTAAGGCACACTCTTTGTTCAACAATATTTTCCATTGTAAAAATCGCCGAGAACTCAAAACTATGACCAACAAAAAGTGTAGTTTTAAACAAATAAAATGACAGATCCCGCTCAAATTTTGCGCGCTAAATCAGTACAGTGCTACCAACATGCAGTAAAAAAATTAGAACGACCTCTTTTACGCAGGTCTTTTTATTGACATATTCCCGATACTTTTTACACAGAGTAGTATGTGTAGACTATAGTAGTTAAGCGAAAGTGTTAACCTATGTTATTCGAATAAAATATGATTTGTAACATGTACTTACCTTGTATTAATTACACGATTCCCCCTCATCGACTTGAAATATCAATTTTTCCCTTAAATTTAACACTTGCATCCGATCAATTGTATAGAGAAGTGTTTTTTGTATGCATTATGAATACAACAGAGGTACAGAAATCTATACTAATATTATAAAGCTGAAGAGTTTGTTTTGTTTGTTTGTTTGTTTGTTTGTTTGTTTGTTTAAACGCGCTAATCTCAGAAACTACTGAACCGATTTGAATAATTCTTTTACTGTTAGATAGTCTATTTATCGAGGAAGGCTATAGGCTACATTTTATCCCGAAATTCCCACGGGATCGGGCACAACGCGGGTAAAACCGCGGGGCGCTGCTAGTATTTAAATAAAATTCATCCGAGCTTACAATATAATGTATATGCTGCAAATCGATTGCCAATATACACCCAGAATCCAACATACATAATAAGCAATTTAGATCCAGACACAAAGCCGGGATGTCACTGGGTAGCCATACACATTGATATAAACGGTCTTGGGCAATATTTTGATTCCTATGGTCGCCCACCAAAAGGCTACCATCAAAAATTTTTAAAGAAGAATTCAAGACAATGGGATTTCAATAGGCATAGGATACAAAATGATTGGACTTCGGTATGCGGCGAGTACTGTTTATTGTACTTATACTACAAGTACAATGGTAATACAATGTCTGATTTTATAAGATTATTCGATATGGAAACATTGTACAATGATATATTGCTTTATAATATGTTTCAATCCCGATTTATTGATAAATAAAGAAGAATGAAATAATAAAGAAGTGTTGTTATTGACTTTGCGAATACCACCAATACAATAGGTGACCGTAATTAACAAAAATTATAGTAATTAGTCTAAGTAAACAACTGAGGTTGTAGTAGATCTTGGACCGTAATTAGGAACAATAGGGTAATTAGACTTGGTTTAATTAGGGGTACTGCCTTAAAGCTATCTCGTGATCCGTGAGAGATATCAAAAATCTGATAGCACAGATCGATCGCGCGTGGCCGAATTACCCCATTTTGATACCAAACTTTTTTTTTTTTTTTTTTTTTTTTTAGGTTTGACTTGACTGACGACAAGACTGGAGCCGGAGCCCCGTGAGGCAGTACCGGCGAATCCTCACTACTTTTATTACTAGCAGCGCCCCGCGCGCGCACAGGCGCCAGCAGTACTGGTGGCAGCGCGGGATGTCCACGTCGATCTGACCGCAACACAATCTATATATTTATTACTAGCAGCGCCCCGCGCGCGCACAGGCGCCAGCAGTACTGGTGGCAGCGCGGGATGTCCACGTCGATCTGACCGCAACACAATCTATATATTTATTACTAGCAGCGCCCCGCGCGCGCACAGGCGCCAGCAGTACTGGTGGCAGCGCGGGATGTCCACGTCGATCTGACCGCAACACAATCTATATATTTATTACTAGCAGCGCCCCGCGCGCGCACAGGCGCCAGCAGTACTGGTGGCAGCGCGGGATGTCCACGTCGATCTGACCGCAACACAATCTATATATTTATTACTAGCAGCGCCCCGCGCGCGCACAGGCGCCAGCAGTACTGGTGGCAGCGCGGGATGTCCACGTCGATCTGACCGCAACACAATCTATATATTTATTACTAGCAGCGCCCCGCGCGCGCACAGGCGCCAGCAGTACTGGTGGCAGCGCGGGATGTCCACGTCGATCTGACCGCAACACAATCTATATATTTATTACTATTATAGCAGCGCCCCGCGCGCGCACAGGCGCCAGCAGTACTGGTGGCAGCGCGGGATGTCCACGTCGATCTGACCGCAACACAATCTATATATTTATTACTATTATAGCAGCGCCCCGCGCGCGCACAGGCGCCAGCAGTACTGGTGGCAGCGCGGGATGTCCACGTCGATCTGACCGCAACACAATCTATATATTTATTACTAGCAGCGCCCCGCGCGCGCACAGGCGCCAGCAGTACTGGTGGCAGCGCGGGATGTCCACGTCGATCTGACCGCAACACAATCTATATATTTATTACTATTATAGCAGCGCCCCGCGCGCGCACAGGCGCCAGCAGTACTGGTGGCAGCGCGGGATGTCCACGTCGATCTGACCGCAACACAATCTATATATTTATTACTAGCAGCGCCCCGCGCGCGCACAGGCGCCAGCAGTACTGGTGGCAGCGCGGGATGTCCACGTCGATCTGACCGCAACACAATCTATATATTTATTACTAGCAGCGCCCCGCGCGCGCACAGGCGCCAGCAGTACTGGTGGCAGCGCGGGATGTCCACGTCGATCTGACCGCAACCACACAATCTCATACTTATATAATCTAGCAGCACCCCGCAGTTTCACCCGCGTTGTACCCGTTCCCGTGGGAGTTTCGTGATGAAAAATAGCCTATAACCTTCCCGTTGAATGTGGCTATCTAGTACTTACAAAAAGAATTATCCAAATCGGACTGATAATTCTTGAGATTACCTCGAACATACAAACAAACAAACTTATAAATTTTACCTCTTTATAATATTAGTATAGATCTAACCTATACTGGACAGAGGTCTCCCCCAAACACCGCCAACCGTCTCTATGCCCTAACAGGGTGTGATGTTTTTAGGTCCCAATGGCAAATAAATAACAATTTGAATCTTTCGTCCATAACTATATTATTATATCTATACTAAATAATTAGTGCAATTAAAGAACACCTCGAAGGAGGGTATAGAGTGCGTGAGAGGGTACCTAAGCGATTTCTTCAGAAACGTATTCAGGGTGCTCAGGGAAAAAACATACTGAAAGTCCTGACGTCTAGGAGGTGCGCCGGAGGGAGGGGGAGTGACAAAGGTGCCCAATGCTCAACACCGCGTTGGCGGTCGATTTCCAGATATAACTGTCTAGGAGTAACTTGTAAAACTCATAAAGACCTTTCAAATGACATAGGTCATGTCACTGTTGAGCATTGGGGCAGGCTCCGTAGTTACCTGCCCGAGGTCCTTAATTTTTACATTTCTTGAGCATGTAGTTCAATAACGGTTGGAAATATGGAAAAAGTGGATAGAATTAAAGTTATAGAGCATTTTATAAGCTTTCATTTCATCACACACTTTTTTTGGCTACATTGCACCGTTTTTGAGTTATTCGCGAATAACCTAAAATTGAGACCGTTGTCATCCCCCCCCCCCTCCGGCGCACCTCCTAGACGTCAGGACTTTTAGAACTACTTTATCGATTGGACTATATTGTTTTTTCAACGCGCTCATCTTACAAACTACCTACCCAATTTGAATGATTCTTTTTGTAATGGATAGCAACGTTCAACTGAAATGTTATAGGATATTTTTCGTCCCGAAATTCCCACGGGAACGGGCACAAAGCGAATCGAGGGCGCTGCTTATCTTTATATATAAAAATCTACTTTACATGTGTATATCACTGAACTCCTAAATGGCTGGACGGATTTAAACGATTTTTATGTATGCGTGTGTGATACCCTGGTTTAGATTCACACTAGCGACATCTATTGAGCCGCGAGTGGAACTACCGCCCGGGACAGTTAGTAACTATTATTCCTTATTTCTGAATTCCAGATATTTTTTGTAAACGAAGTAATGTCAAGATTTGTCACTGTCAATGTAGGAGGTCAGTGTCAATAAATATTTCTGTATGAACTGATATGGCTTGTTTTTATTATTTACTACAACAAGAAAACATATTTTATTCGAAATTAGGATATTAAAAACACTGCAAGTTCATTACATACATTTATTCACTATCCGAAGAGATATTAAGTTAAGATTCTGCATCTGCGTCATTCGCATTTAGAATAAAACTATCAGTAACTTAATAACTTAAAAAGAAAAAGATTTAAAAAATTAGTTTTTCATGATTTTCAGCAAAACGGTAAGTTTTATCATATAAATACCTGAGAAAAAATTGTAGATCATAAAATTATCTGCAAAAAATGTATTCATACTTTTTTTTACCACGAGCCACTCTTTTTGAGATATAACGATTCAAAAAGTTGTAAAAGTTGTAATGGTCAATTATGACCAACGTGTGCATAATAATGCACACGTTTAGCGCTTTTTTTGGAGTCCGAAATACGAACCACGAATAAAATAAAATGGCGACTCTAAAAACTGTTCTGCGTAACTCTGTAGAGTTCCAAGTATACATAAATAAACTGCACAAAAAAAGCTTTTGATAATTTTAATTTTCTTCAGAATAACAATCGTATAAAAGTCAATACTGCATAATCGTTTGAATAATTATAGCTATCCCCTTATTTTTATAAGATAAATAAATACCGTGAAATCGTCAAATTAACAACTGCACGATTTTCGTGCAGGTTTAGTGCACTGGTATCACATTTGTTTACAAAAATATCTGGAATTCAGAAATACATTATAGTAGAATATTTATTGATTATTCATATATTAAATTAGCTGGATTGAAGCAGATTACCTGTCTATCCGTAGGCGTGGGCGTCTCCTTGTCAATGCGCTCGTACTGCTCGTCTATATCTCCCTTTACGTCCAACAGTGCGGCCCACACGTCGCCTCTCACTAGAGGCGGTATGTCTATTGCAGCCTCCGTTTTTATATACTGCGATGTATGGGGGTACCCCTTAAATACAATGGTTAGGGAATTAGTAAAGCGGTAATAGGATAAAAGAGTATTAAGGCGCTTTTAATAGTATATATTATTATGTCGATTGCTACATGCGGTGACCGTTACTGGTTCAATACGGTAGTCGGCTGCATTCGGCGACCGACTGTCGCCGACTGCAGTTGACAGCCTGTCAACCAATTAGGTCTTGGTAACCGTTGAAAACCTCGTGAGAAGATTGTTTTCCGCCCGAAGTTATAACACATTTAGAGACAGCTAACTTGGGTTTGAGATCACCAACCCGCATTTGGCAAGCGTGGTGATTATCCCTAAATCTCCTCACTGTACTGATATCTTCAGTGAGATGAAGGCCTTTGCCCGGCCAGCAGTGGGACATACAGGTTAATACTTTATTTTTACTTATAAAAAGAAGATAGGAATTATAGGTACTTACTAAGGTCCGACCGAAACTGGTTTTCCAGCCGAAACCGAAACCGAAACCGAATATTCGGCCGTGGCTTCAGTTTCGGCCGAAACCGAAACCGAAACCGAAACTCACGTGGTCAAGTATAAAATTCCGTAAAATACTGAAATTTTGTGTATTTTACCCATTATTCTGCATTAATTAGGACATTAAATAGAAACACAGTAAGTATATTAATTTTGTTGCAATCATTTATTTCATATAATATAAAAATATATTAATAATATTTTTATATTGAAAAATAAATTAGTTCTCATAGCAAAATGTTTATCAATAAACTTTTTAAACTCACACGATTTGCACTCATCATACTAAATGAAACGGGTCTGTATCGTGTTAGATAATTTAACGTATTTACTAAAATACGTACCCGACGTTTCGAGTGGATTACACCGCTCGTGGTCACGGGAAGACTGGCTGGAGAGGCGAATATTCACTGCACAATATTGTTTTTTCCAATTACCCGCACAAACTACCCGCACTTAATGTTTATCACCAAATTGTTAGTCATTAAGTTGGCGACACACCACGCTCACTACATCCGAATTTTCGGTCAATTTGCGTGATGCCGACGACCATTAATTACCGGATTCCACATGGAATTTTAAAATCGTATTCCATAAACACCATATTTACTCCTTTGTCGAAAATAGCACAGCAAGTGAGGTCACCGAAGGACACGATCCCTTACCAGACTCCAGGCGTCTATAAAATTGACTGTAGCTGCGGTAGTTCATACATTGGACAGACCAAGCGCACGATAGCGGAGAGGGTCAGAGAACATATCGCAGCGGTCAAAAACCGCCAGGTCGAAAAGTCCGCGATTGCCGACCATTTATTATCATCAGGACCAAACCATTGGATTGAGTTGCATGCGCCGAAAATCCTTTCCACGGAACGACATTACTACTCCAGGATTGTTCGTGAAGCGGTGGAAATCAAAAAACACTTGAATTTCAACCGGGAAAGTGGTTTTAAGCTCTCGTCCATGTGGAATCCGGTAATTAATGGTCGTCGGCATCACGAAAAATTGACCGAAAATTCGGATGTAGTGAGCGTGGTGTGTCGCCAACTTAATGACTAACTTTGGTGATAAACATCAAGTGCGGGTAGTTTGTACGGGTAATTGGAAAAAACAATATTGTGCAGTGAATATTCGCCTCTCCAGCCAGTCTTCCCGTGACCACGAGCGGTGTAATCCACTCGAAACGTCGGGTACGTATTTTAGTGAATACGTTAAATTCTCTAACACGATACAGACCCGTTTCATTTAGTATAAAAATGTTTATCAGTTATCAATAAATAATCAAATTATTTGTAACTGTTTCATTAAATACTACTACGTATTGTTATTTTGAAATCATATTAATTAATACTTAGGTTTTTATTTGTTTGTATTTAGAAGAATCATCAAATAATAATTACTAAAATTACTATTATACTCTTAGTTCCAGTCTCAACAAAGATAATCATATCACACATTTAGAAAACAAATCAGTAATCAGTTTCGGTTTCGGCAAAAGTTTCGGCCAATTTTGGGCCGAAACCGAAACTGCCGCCGAAACTTGATTTTTGGCCGAAACTCGGCCGAAACCGAAACCGAAACCGAAATTTCGGTCGGACACTAGTACTTACATGCAACAACCTCTGAAACCAAATGAGCCTATAAAACTGGTACTCCGTATCTCTCTCCCTGATGATCTTGGGTAGATCTGCCCCATCTTGGTTCCTTTTACTATCTTGCATCAAAGGGTAGAAGTCTTGAGGGGGGATGTGACTTAATCGTGCTTTCAACAAGTCCAGATTGTATTTGGCTATACGACGATCGTACAGTGCGGGCTTTTTCCCTCCTATTGTACGGCCGTCGAGAAGTATTGCGCTGAAAATACATCAATATATGCGTAAGTGTGAATACTACTAATGCAATATGATATGAGCAAAACAAACTATTTACTTTAGAAAGAGACTTTTTGAAACCTCTATAGGTAGATTATTTTACTATTGATTGAAACGTACGTTAATGTCATTATTATTTGTTTAAACGGGAACTTACGTACGACGGAGGCTACTGTTGAGAGTTCCTCTTATTAAAAATGGAGGAACTCTCAACAGTAGCCTCCGTCGTACGTAAGTGCCCATTTAAACAAATAATTACTCTATAGGTAGAATTGAGATAGAACTATAAGGGATACAGACCCGTTTTCACTACATAGTATAAAATTAAGTCGTCTCTTTTTCGTGTCTGTCACACTGTTTGTCTGTCTGTATGCTTAAATCTTTAAAATTACGCAACGGATTTTGATGCGGTTTTTTGTAATAAGTAGAGTGATTCAAGAGGAAGGTTTTTATGTAAAAAAATTCCCGAAATTCCCACGGGAACGGGCACAACGCGGGTAAAACCGCGGGGCGCTGCTAGTTTAGTATAATGAGTGCAAATCGTGTGAGTTTAAAAAGTATTTAAGGGTGCCTATTCACTAATTCTATCCTGAACTGAGTCACGCTCTGTTTGATATGATTGGTGAACCAAAAGTACCATAGACTAGCATAATAGAATGGACCTGGACGCAATTGAGAGGTGTAAAAAAATTAAAGAAATATAATGATTGGATAAGTTAGGTTAGGTCTCATATTGTACAGAATTTTTAGAGCCGAGCTGACAAGTGGATCTCAACATAGTACCTTTGAAAACCAATATTATCAATTAGATGAGATACACAGATCATAGAAAGTTTGTTTGTTCGAGCTAATCTCGGGAATTATCAGTCCGATTTGAATAATTATTTTTGTAATAGATAGCCACATTCAACGGGAAGGTTATAGGCTATTTTTCATCCTGAAATTCCCATGGGAACGGACACAACGCGGGTAAAACCGCGGGGAGCTGCTATTATATAATATAAGTAAACAGTACTCACATTGGCATAGACAAAATCGGTGGACTATTTTTGATGAGGCCATTTTTCTTCAACTCTGCCTGTATGTCGCCGCCAGCCAGTTGCCACCAATGATACAAGAACTGCAGCTTACATCCCATTAGTCCTCTAGGCTTTTTCACCTCAACTAGTATGTTACATTCTATATTTGATAGTTGATCAACTAGTTCTTTAAATGTAGATCTTTCACTGGGATTTATTTTGAGACAGTTTTCTATTATATTACGAAGGTTTTCTGGGAGTTGCTGGGAATTTGAAATTATTTGTTAATTTGGCAGGCTTTTTTAATGTTATTCAGTTACCAATTTATTGAAGTTTTTATATATTTTTCATATAGATATTTTTCAGTTCTCAAAGACATAAGTAGTCAACACATAGTAATTTTTTTATAAGTTACTATAAATCACACATTTAAAATACTTCTCATAGGTACTTCAAAATATATCAAGCTTTTCAATGATATATAAAATATGTGCCAATATCACAGGTTCATTAACACAATACTAATAAATAGAGATGCCGCCATAAATACTCTTAATTTGAAGTACATATATTAAGCAAAGATAACCCACCTTGCTTAATTTACTCAAACAGACTTTAAATAACAGGTCATTAGGGCTCAAAATTAAATAAATTTCTTACCTTATAAGTCTCAAAACAATCATGTTCTCTCGATATCCTTTCAGCTGCATTATTAGTGTGAACTAAAGTGAGTACTCTTCTCAATATCGGGCCCGGTTTCAACTGTGTCCACAACTTGCCGATACAGAGCTCTAGGAGTATAATGCCAAACGTCCATACATCGGCAGCAGGGCCGCCTCCGCCAAGGATTAGCTCCGGACTGAAGTATCTTGGTAATCTAGAAATTGTTGAGTTTTTTTAGAACAAGTGAGATATTCATTTGTTATCCATGTAATATTCAAGAGGTAAAATTTCTAAGTTTGTATGTTCGAGCTAATCTCAAGAACTACCAATCCGATTCGAATAATTCTTTTTGTATAATTCGATGGCCTCATTCAACGGGAAGGAAGGACGGCTTTTTCATCCTGAAATTCCCACAGGAACGGGACAACGCGGGTTACTCTTAATATTAAAAAAGAGGTAATTCTAGATGCAGGGACATAATCTGTTGTTATGAGACTGTTTCTGGCCCAATTTGTTGATGGACAAGACTTCATTGATGATATTCTTCAGAGCCTAAAATGAAAAAGTATATATACAAAAACTCACCCTAAAGGAAATGGCACTTCACTCCCTCCGCTGGTCATATAAAACATTCCATAATTAAAAAGTTTAACTCGGCCGTTACTATCAAGCAGTATATTATCGTCGGCCAGTGTTCTATGCACTATGCCTTGGTCATGGAGGTAGTTCATAGCCTTGGCTATTTGTTGAGCAACATTGGTGATCTCTTCATGGGAAAACTTGGCCTTGAACTCCGAAAGAGGTTTTCCAATTGTCTCTGTTACTACTATGATTCTTTCTGTGGATAGTATATTAGTGCAATAAATATGAGAAAATAGGGATAAGCTATGGATCTTATGTTAGTCATTCATACCTAATATTAATTTTTGATCGGAAATAATTGTAGGTATGTATTTCAGGTCAGCCACAGTAAGATAGCAGCATTATGGTTAGATTTTATTTTGAACGCAATCAAGTTTAACAAGTAGAAAGTGTACTGTGAAGAAAATTAAACCAGTAACAAGCAAAACAATACAAGTAATTTTACCATTTACTTCAAATCAAACTGAGGATGAATTAAAGTCTTCTATCAACCAGAATGATTTACAAATATCTATAAATATTTAAAGAAAGTGAGCAAACCATGTTTCCCGCGTATGACATCAAGGTAGGTGCACAAATTGGGGTGTTCTATCATCAGTAATCGCTGAGCCCGCCCCAGTATCGTTATAGAGCTGGGAGTCAGCGGCAAACCATTGCTCCCACAAGTCTCTCCAGGGTGGTTCTTGGCGAAGAAAGTGGTCGCAGCGAAAACATAATCATCTTCATTCTCATGATACATGTTAATCCTTTTGTAATCCAATAAATAATGGCGAATTTCACCACGGTTGTCTCTTGATCACGAAATCAGGGGTACAACACAACAAGCTAATGCAAACAACACAAACTGATATTAGGGTTTTATTGTTTATTATTTTGAAGAATACAATTACATAGTTTAATGATTTAGGGGCGTAGATATCGGCTGGCTGGTAGTAAACCAGAGAAAATATTACATTATGTGCCTGCCTGGCCTGTGCCTGCCTACACTACACATGTAAACAAAGCAATCAGTCAGGCCAGGCATCAGCAATCACACACACACACACACACAAGTCACAACCAAAAAGTCAATGACAATGACATTGACATGACATTGATTTGCTCGCTCGATTTGACAATACTGTCAAATTTACTAATGTCACTGTCTTACAATATTACGTACATAAACCATGGATAGATAATAATTATTCTGTTCAGTTTCAGCAGTCATTGTCGTTTGTCTTTAGGTATTGACATTGACAATGACAATTGACGTAAAAGTAATCAAATTATTCAATCACCCAGAGTTACCATCTACAGTAGTTTTCCCTTTTTGTTTAAGGAAAATTAGCAAAGGTACTCGATCGAACATAAAGTTAATATATCAGATTATTATATTAAACTCAGCATCCCCGGTACCTGCTCCTGAATAATAATGTTTATTTGATAAACATGAGTTGTATGTTAAGGTGGTTCTTCTTCATCATGTTCAGTCTGAACATCAGACGTTCAAATAAACTTACTTAAATGCTTAAGATAATATTATATAATATTAAGAACACTTAAATGACTGACAATAACAAGTCTTTGACTTTAGAAATTTAACTTACATTAACCCGTCGTCTGTGCGAGAAAATAAATCAAATCTGAAATTTGGCACGTAGTTAAATGACAACACAATGAATACAAATAAAAGTTATTTTTAATTTTTCAAAAGAGAAATATTGACATTCAATAGTTTTGCAATGCTGCATTACCTGATTTCGAATTACAATTTAATAAGAAAAATCCTACATAATAGTGTCTACAGTTAATTGATGTTTAATTTAATTCAAAAGTTTTCGTTCATAATATAATGGTTTAAGATATTTTTTCATCACAAAGGGTAAACTTTTTTTGAAAATTGGCAACCCTGCAATCAATCAATCAAATCAACCAGACAGACAGACGAACGAAAATGAAAGTTCGCGTTCGCGATTTCTTAAATTCTATTACTATTTAAATTCGATTTCAGAGTGGATTTGATTGTAGTTTTACCGCAGAAAATTATTTTTTATACAGAGCTAGAACGTCTGATATATGAATAAACATCAATAACACGGGTAGTTCCAGTACAGAAATAAGTCGTCACTGTTCTGTGTGATCAGCTCGGACATCGCGTGTCCTTTAATTCAGTTATACAAGGTAATGATGAATGAGCAACCAACAAGTATTAAAAACATGAACTTATATCATTATATTTGTTAAAAGTTAATTTCTATCTAGTAATAACATGAGTTAATTAATTTTCATGGAACTTGGTTTGGGTTGAACAAACCTTGAGTGTATAGTCTTGTACAGTCTAAAGGCTATATTTTTATCGAATAATCTTTTATAATTTCATTGTTTCTGTAGGAACATTCCTTAGAATGACAGCGTTAGCAGCTGCAGAATATGAAATGGAAGAAGGAGAAATAGTGGATGAATTGGACGACTTATCTGACATATCATCTGAAGAAGAATTCTTATTGCGTCAGAGATTAGAAGTACTTGAGAATTACAACAATGTGCTCGAACGGAAGAAGGCAAAGCGATCGTCCATTGGATCTGGTATTGAGTGACATTCTTTATATTTCGAGATAACGAGCATTTATGTTTTATTGCTTTAACTCGGGACTCATCTTCAGTAAATTTTAGTTTACAAGAATTCAGTATCAAATTACTCTCATTAAAATTGCCATAAATCATCCCCCTAAAATTAAATATTGATGTTCGTTAGTAAAAATCAGTAGTTTTGGAGTTTATACTATTAAATATATATTTTTATACTATTAAATATGTATTTAAACCAAGGACTTTATATTCAAACTGGACTGCGGACTTGTTGATAAAACATCTGCGATAGAGGCCTGCATCTCATTCTGAGTAGGGTGACCAAATACTTTTAGGAACAGTACTAATTTCACCATATATCAGAAAAGCAAATTACTTATTGATTACTCTAACAAAGCTCTTTTTTAAGCATTCTTTCATATATAAAAAAAATATATGCAAACCAAAATTCATAAATTTATAATATGTCCTGCAAACCATTAAAAATTGGTAAAACCATACTGTTGCACAAAGTTTAGTAAGTAAGATGGTGAGACTCCAAAGGCATACAGAGAAAACACATATTAAATCTCACTAAGGGTATCATGTCACCTCTTTTATACCGCGAGCACATATTGTATGCTTGGTTCGTTCCAAGAATACATTTGCAGTGTTTGTTATGGAGTTGTATTTACAAGTAAAATGATATTGTAGAATAGCAAATATTGCTTGTAATATTGTGTCTAGTTTTGGGTGTTCATGTTAAAGTGTCATATTGTAATGTTATTATTATCAATCACTTATATAAGATATCACTTATTGATTATATATCACTATTTATATATCACTTATGCAATATTAATGAAATTTAACTACTCATGTTGTAGGAATTTAAATAAGTAGGTAGGTATCTATTATACAGAACGTAAGATGAATTTTGTTTTAATCTAAGCACTTGATTTAATGAATATTTTTATGTTTTTATTTTTTTACTTGATCATAATTTTAGTAATTTAACTATAATTTCAGTGAGTGAGATATCCTTGGGATCTTGCTAACTGTTATTTTCATACTAAATAAACTCAAATTCATAATTTCAGGAATCGGACACAAAAAAGATGCTTTGTGTGATTTATCAGAGGTTTCCACATCAGAATTTGATGACTCATACATACATCACAATAGAATCAAGGCAGTCAAACATAATAGCAAGCATACCAGGCCGAAGAAACGGAAAGAAATAGAACTAAATGAAGAACATCACACTAAAAGAAAGAAAGAGTACAGGAAAAAGCCTACTCGAGCCAAGAAAAAGGTAGTCAGTGATTCTAGTGAGGAATCAGAAGATGAATACAGGAATAAAAGGAAAAAACTAGCAGATGCAGTCCTAGTTAGAAACAGAAATGACAAAAGCAGTCTGACCGATAGACTAAGGAAAATGCTACACCCCACACAGCATCTAGTAGTTCCTATGAATATACTGAACATACCTTCCATAGACACTGTTGATAACAAAGCAGTAGAACTAAATAACAAAATAGATAAATTTTTCAATAATAAAATTGTTGATGTTCCTATTGATGTTGAAATGAACACGATAAATGCCATAGAATTATCTGAAAAGACTAAAGCCGATGTAGCTAGAGAAGAAACAAAAGATATACAAATGAATGAGCCCATAGAAATATCCACAGATGATGATAAAGAAATAGTTAATCAACCAATTGATGTGGTGGATGGTGTTATAGAGTGCTTAGGTTCCCCTGAAAAGGATAAAATGGCTGAGCAAGATTCTGAAGAAGATTTAGAACTGCTCCGACAACACGCTCTTAACACTAAAACGAAACAAAATACTGAAGTTAAAATACAAGCAATAGAACACAAATTACCATCTGAAGATGAAGACAGTGACACAGCGGAATTGAGGCTCATTTGTTTAAAATCGGCTTTACTTAAGAAAGCAATAGAAATGAAACAGAAACAAAAACTACAGAAGAAATTATCACAGTCCAATTTAGACGACGATCTCTTTACTACCAATTTCTCTAATACAGTTGAACCCGATAATAATACAGACATAGAATCCGTTGATATGGAAATAGGTTCAGATGGAGATGAGAAAACTAAAATAGATGAACATAAAAATGAAACGGAAACTGTGATAAATACGAACACTGCCAAAGAGGACGAGTTAGATGAGGACGAAGATTTACTTAGAGCCAAATTACTTACTTCACTTAGCAAAAACTTGCCAAACTTAGTCAATCCTGAGTTGTTAGAAACACTGAGTAAAGATAAAGAAACTCTAATAGACACATTTGGTAATAAAACTGAAAGAATTATTAATACAAGTACGGAAAGTTTAGGGAATAAACAGATAGACACTTTTAGTTCTAAAGAAATTGAAACATTGAGTACAAATACTATAGAAAATTTGAGTAAGAAAGAAGGACAAATTCCAAAAAAGACACTAAAGATTAGTGAAGAAAAGAGGTTCATTATCAAACTTGATGATACGGATTCAGAAGGGGAACACGAAGCAACAAAGAATTTAACAAAAATGCACATGAAATTGTCTGAACAAATAGATTTTCAGCAGAAACTGGACATCTTCTTGAAAAGTACAAGAATGGAGGTAGAAAAAACGAAACTACCGGACGTAGTACAACAGCCTGTAGCGAAGAAGCCGGAAAAATTTGTAGCCAAGGTCCTCTTTTCACTAACGTCAAAATATTTCACAAGAACGCAGCAAGAATTGACGCTAATTTGTTATGTTCTAGGTCGTAAACCACTTGCCGAAATCAGAGCAAATTGAGTACAAAAATTTGGTGAAGAGAATGGCTGAACTGGAAAAGATCAAACAGAGTCGACAAGCAGCTATGAACATAATGCACCAAAACCTATTAGCTAAAGATACGCTCAAACCTAGGAATGTTACAATTCCGAGACCAATCAATACTAATGTGGAAGAGCAAATATCACTATCAAGGTATTAAGGAGTTTACAGACCTTGCAATCTGTCACTTTGACTTTTTGATGCAAATTAGAGAATGTTCTCATGACAAAATGTAACGTCTGTACATTCCTTTAGTTTGTTTGATTTTGGTGATTGCTAAAAATACTATTATGTGTTCAATTTATCTGTTGAGTGTTCCCATATAACGTTTGTATGATTAAAAATATGTATTTTAGAAAAAAGATAGCGGAAGAGTCTTCTAAAATGTTGAAATTAAAAGAGGAGGCTACGAAATTATCCCAAAAGTACAAAATAGCAGCTACCGAGCTCCGTAACATAAGTACAGCGATAACTTTGAATAAGAAACAGCAGAGATCAATCCAAAACAGTTTGGCGAAGATAAGACTGCAACACCAGGCGCTATTGAGGAGGTAATGTCAGTTTTGTTTCCTAAAATCATGTTAATATAAATTTCTGAAACAACTCATTGATCAATTAAATAAGTATCCCTCACAAAAACCTTTCTTCAATATTAGAAGAGGTAAAGCTTGAAGAATTTTAGTTTTGAGTGCTTAATCATTTCAGAATGAGTAGGATTCACAATAATTAATTGTTGTTTGTATACCAATTTACCAACAATCGTTCTTCAGTATAAAATTCAAGATATGCAAAAGTTTGTGAGGATTGGTCAATGAATGTATGTTTGTTACCTTTCATGAAAAACTACTGGACGAATTTTGATGAAACTACAGTAAAATAGGATAACACATAGGATACATTTTATCGCGAAATTCCCGCGGAAACGGGCACAACGCGGGAAACACCGCGGGGCGAGGCTAGTATATCGTAAATTAATGTAAAAAAAGGGATATATTCTACATAATTCTGTTTTAGCTCAACACATTCACTACATTCCAAGATTAACGGACGAACAAACATATCAGCCAATAAAACATTAACCATTAACAAACTACAAAAAGAAAATACTCCAAAGGATGATTACAAGAATCCTACCAACCAGAAAACCGTGAAAGTTAGCGTGGTCAATGATATAAGTCCTACAAAGCTATCTGTACAAGTTGATGTTGCCAATAATAAGAAAACTGTTAAGATTCCTATAGTGAAAGATGCAAAAACCACAGACAGAATAGTACTTTTAAACAATAAAGAAAGAATAGATTCTATAGAAGAAAATCTAGTTTCAAATAGATTGTCAGTACAAGAGAAAGACGAAGAAAATAAGGGTGTTAAAGGAAACCAAATGTCTGATGATGATTACATATCACCTTTAGTTTCAATAGGAGTTACCACGTAAGTTCTGACGGTGTTTTTCTTCTATAACCTTAAAAAAAGCGCTTATATTCTTGATGTCACAATTGCTTTCACCTCATTGGGAATAAATATAATTCAAAATGCTGGTAAAATTTATCAATTAAGCTAATGTGTGACTAGATTAATAAACTCCAGTTTCTACTTAAATGTAATAGGTAAAATTGTTCTTTAAAATATTTACTTGAAATTATAAAAAAAAAAATATTATGTCACCTGTCACTTTTTGTTTGAACTTTTTATTTGTACAATAAAAAGTTCAAACAGTTCTTTAGTTTCTTTACGTTTCTTCGTTTGTTATGTTAAATATTGTTATATTATTATTGTTCAGTAGGTATAAGCGTAGAAATGCAAGACAACGTATTACATATTTCTAAATAGCATGCATGTTATCAATAAGTGGACGGGGTATGCCTACACGCATCGCTTCGAAGTGTGTAAGTGTGCCTTTCATGTGTATGCGCACAGATACATACACTTTATACATTCTCCGTTTGTGTGTTTCAGTTGGGTGGCAGATCCGAATGCTATACTCTGTCCGTTTGAAGTCGGCGGCCAATGCAAAGACCCGGATTGCAAATACTTACACACACATACACTACAATGACACACATATTCACTCACTTACACATTTGTACACACATATACGAGTACATATCATTTTATTTCGCCTCTGGATTCGTCAGTGATGTGTAAAGTATTTTTATTCGTTTACTCTCATATTTTGTTAATTTTAAAGTTAGAACTTTTGTGTATGGTTCTTTAATAGTTCATTGATGTGTCCGCTAGAGGCGCTGGTTGTTAGGAACTGTGAGTTGTATGGGAGATATCTGACTTTAGTTTTGTGTTGTTTTTTAATTATAGTTGGCGATTGGAGGATTTCTACGGCTGTGGTAAGTTTCGAGTAACTCTATAAATAGTGCATTATTAGTGCTTCGATCTTTTTTGTTTGAAAATCGCGTCTTCGCCGGAAGTGTTGTGTTATTATAAAAACTATATCTTTATTACAATATAAATAAATATAAAAATGTTGTATACTGTGTAAAAAGTTATGAATAAAGGATTATTATTGTATATTTGTGTTATTATTTCTTAAAATAAGTTCCGAACACACTCGATTTACACAATATACAAGCTTAGCCTAGGGATGCATGAGGATTGTCAATGAAAGGTACAATAGTCTTACAAACAGGACACTTTATTCAGACATTGTAAAGAAAATACAAATTAAAATAAATTACTCGACACATACGTACACTTAGATACAATATTTATGTACGTATATTATTTTTTTGCAATAAAATTCGATATATTTTATTTAACCCTCAAACAGGGTTAATAGTTATAAATAGTTTACAAGAGATCAATTTTAAGACAGTACACATATCACTGTGGGCGATATTAGATAATACATCACAGGGATTTAAAAATACATTTCTCTAAAATAATCTATTTGATTAAAAATTTCATAAGATTTTTTTTGGTGTTACCAAAGAACGTTTAGGATGCTTTACAAAAACTTACAGAAGACATTTTGATTTAACCACTTGATCTAGACATTTAATTAATTTCTAATTCAGGTAAATCCTGAAAATAACATTTCAGGGTAATGAGGACAAAAAGAGTCCGTACTAATATGAAAGTAATATAAAATAAATTTTTAATTAGTGAGGTCTAAAATACTCATATCAGACCAAGGGTTAACGTCATATTAAGCCCACAGTAGAGATTGGACAGAAGGCAAGGGAATGTACATTTAATACGTAGTTACTAATATTTACTTAATCGTAAAGAGATGGGTACATACGTTTACAATATTTATATTTTAATAGTAATTATATCTAATGACATTTTATATCAGTTGACTAGATATCGTGTCTACGAAAAATATTAATTTAAGACATGTTTATCGATCAGGCCACTTATAGGGTTAACGAGTCAATACATTAATGTGCCACATTTTCTTAACAAATTACAGTTTATCCAAAAAAAGACCGACGAGTAAGCTGAATTGGGTCCCCAAAACATGACAACCCTAAAAACGTCGGAACTTTTTTTGCAAAAACTAATCTACTTTTGTATTTTTTATTAATTTAAAAATTATCCTAAACACCAGACTGAATATTGTGATATTATCTTATACTCTATGGTTGTGCTAACAAGATGAAGAAAATATTTTCATCGGATAAGTAAGTAACTTGGACTATTATTATATTACACTAGCATTGCCCCGCGGATTTACCCACGTACCCACGTTTAAAAGTAGTCTACTTGAATATGACTATGGATTTTTTCCATGGTAGTTCCTGATATTAGCGAATTCAAACAAACAAGCTTCACACTTATTATATTAGTAGACATAGATGAACACAGATAGCTTAGAGAGGTTATTGTAAGTACACACACTTATTGAAAGTTTATTGTTAAATTAAACGTCTATTTAATACTGTCAGTAGATCTAAAGAGGACCGTATACTTGAAGCTACAGCAGTCTGTATATCAGAGTTACAAAGTATTGCTATAAACATTTGATGCGTCTTCAGGAGTCGGGCGGGGACTATGGGGCGAAGACCCTCAAAAATGTTAAAATAAAAATGATAGTTGATTAGTAAAGGCATTTCAAATAATTTAAAGAAATAGTCTATGGTCGACCCCCACAGAGTTGTGGCTTGAATTGTGGCAAAGGCCTGCTTTGGTCATACGTAGTAGGTAGTAATTAAAAAGTGGAAAGAGCATACAAGATCAGTTTATTGAGGTGATTCCAAACCAAGTTCTGGGACTCAAAACATGTTCATAATAGTAACAGAGCTCGTAGCGCCTAAGGATAGACAAATGCCATCTCGACTCAGGAGCGCATCCAGGATTTATTTGACGGGGGAGGGGGGAGGGATTTAGAGACTAGGTTAAGTATAAAGGTTATGTAGGAGTAGGTAGTTTTCAAATAGATTTTATATGTAAGGGTTATGTAGGTAGGTCTGATGTTATTTTCGCAGTCATACAAGACCATTGAGTTATATGTACTAACGTTAGTACATATAACTCAATGTACAAGACTGGTATTTTTTCTTCGTCCCTTCCCAAATGGCATATAAACCTGAGAGTGGCTCTGGCTTGCAGAAGTTTAGGGGGTAGGGTGGTGTACTTGTAGTTTTTAGTGTGTAGTGGTTTTAAAAGGGTCATGTTCATGTAGGACTAAGTAATTTTTTTGGATTGTCCCTTTTCAGCATATTCCAATTTTACAAAGAGTAAAAGAGACAAAACGCTTCATAACAGTGTTTATAACGTTTATATGTATGAGACGGTAGTTCTTTTGTTTTGTCATCTTAGATAGTTAGATAGTTCTTTTTTCGAATAGATTTTTATAGCTTTATTATGACACTGTAAGAGTAGACAGTTCTTATATAACCGCGGCTTTAAGAAAGTAAGATTAGGGCGGATTGCACAAGCATTCACACTTTTCTTCAGCGCCTACATATTATGTTTAATAAAGAAATGACGTTCGTTTCAAAAGGTGTTCTATTTGGTTCAAAATAAAATTCAATTTTGAACGAACAGCTTTTGTTTCAGTAATATGTTTATACAATATAGAAAAAGGATTACCCTTAAACGTCCACTGCTGGGTCTTCTTCTTCTGCTGGGTAAAGGCCTGTAATCTCACTGAAGATATCAGTACAGTGCGGAGGATTAGGTGTTATATAAAAACAAATAATACTTATTAATAGAACGTACGTTAATGTCGTCGAACGTACGTAAATTATTATTTGTCAGGACGGGAACTTACTTACAACAGAACCTCTGGACAAATAATAAAATAATACTTAGACGCAAAGGAACATATTAAGGGGCTTAATAGAAGTAAGAGTGGTTGTGCGATTCGCTTGAAGAGTGGTGGTGTCATCTCTGGTTGCCGTGGCGCGCCTACCGCAGCGTGTGCCACATGGCGACGGCCTTGCGCGTGTGGTGCGCCACCTGCGCCCAGTGGCGGCCCTCGGCGCCCGCCTCCGCCGCGCCCACGCAGCACCACCCCACCACCAGCGCGCTGCCGCCGCCGCTCACCACGCACACCTGCCCGTCACCACTCACAACCATCATCATACATTCATAACTTGAACATAACATCATTAACATAACATTATTATTTTATAACTTAACGTCGGTAAAGGTAAGAAGGAGCCTAGCAGAGTTAATATATTTGGGACGAGAGGCCAAACCAAATGAAAACGACCCGTAACCGTATACATTGTCTCAACTAAAAACGAGACGAGAAATCAAATATGTTACCTCAATGGAAGCTTCCTGAAGGTTAGCGGAAGGCAGGCTGAAGGAGAGAGCCTCGTTCCACACGGGGTTGTTCAGGTCCTTCCGGTTAGTCTTCTTCTTCTTCACTCGCTTGCCGTTCACCAAGAGATACACTTTTACGTATACATCTGAAAAGGAGAGCGAGAGTCGTAAGTCCAGTTCAAGTTATAGAAGGAAGTTCATTACTGCAAGTAGTAGTACTATTGAGTTTTATACTAATTTAGGTGATGGTCTACGTCTTATAGTAGGACGTCTACTATAAGACGTAGACCATTGCTTAGGCCTCATAGGTAAGTACTTGTAGTCACCTATTATTAGTACATATTGACTTCCAAACTTTAACATAATCGCTTGCATAAACCTTTGCGATGCCTATTAAGAAAAGGCACAGTTAGAAACTAATCTAACTTAACCTAATAGGTAAGTATCTGAGAATTGAATGCTGTGGATGTCTGTAAGTAGCACACATATTTGAACAACCACTTTTAATATGCTGTAATGATACACTAATCTGTTGTAGCTGTTGGCAACCCTTGATAGATAAATAAAGAAATAAATAATATGGAAGTGTCAGTTTTTTTAGGATCCTTAAGGAGTGAGGTGTAGAGGCAGACCCCGGAAAAGATGGCGTCACGATCTTGACCGCTTTAACAGGGATTGGTCTAATCTAGCCGAGAATAGAGATCCTTGGAAGATGTTGAAGGAGCCCTTTGCCCAGGAGTGGGACATAATATAGGTTAATTAATGGAAAGAAAAATAGGTTGCCACCCACCTAAAGCATCCTTTCCTTCCTGAGGCGGCAGTAAGTTCCTCGCCTTCAGGACGACTACCGTCAACCTCTCCGCTGAAGGCAAGTAAGAGAGAGACAGCAACAGTTCCTGTAGTTCCTCCGGCGGCCGTTTCTCTCTAGAGAGCTCCGCCCACACCTCGGCGCCGCCGGCGACCTCCACTTTAGAGAGAGGCACCTTGGCTGAGCCCATTACTTCGTTACGGGAGAACCTGGAACATATGGGAGAGCAAGATGCACACTAAACACTCCCCTTTTATCTTTACTCTCTTATCTTCACATATAACCAGAGCGTCAGAAAGATGTCTTTAGAGAAGCCATACTTGACATGCTTGTAGAAGGATCAAAATTTAAAAAAATGAGATCTAAATTAGGTACTTTTATTGAAGTTGAAGCTAAATAAATGAATTTGCCAGCTTGATACCTAGACATTCTGAAAACATTGAGAATCAATCTATTACTCAATGGATAATTTAGTTTAATTTAGGATAATTAGTATTTCTACTCATTTTACTTAACACCTAAATTGTCTAAGAGAAATGCGCATTACGAATTTTCGCCAAACGCTGTAATACATCTATGAAACACGTATATTTTCCTATCGCTACAATAAACATCTTAGGACAATGAAAGCCTTTATCTCTATGGGAGAAAAGTACCTGCCTGAAACTAACTCTTTGTGAATCTCAAAGTCTCACCTGTCGTAATCAAACACCTGGAGCAGCAGCGTCTTATCAGCCAGCTCATCATGAGATACTGGGAACTTGAAGTGCTGGTCAAAGAAAGGATTAGCCTCGTTCCTGTGCACTGGAGTCTGTCGGACGCGCGTGTCCACTTCTGGGAGAAGAGTGACCCGCACGTAGGGGTCGTTGAACCCACCGGCCTCGTAACCAGCTAGATCGTGAGCTGGAATGTGGAATATTTGATGTTATATGAATGAATCCTTGTTCAAAGAAAGAAGTAAACGTGGTTTGAAGTCACCAACACACGGTAGGCAAGCGTGGAAATAATAATAATAATCTTCAGTGAGCGAGAGGTGTTCGTCTTTGAATCGAAATTAACGGTCAACAGACTAGTCTAACATTTGCATTAAACGAAATTGTCATGAAAATAATTGCTTGAGTGTGCGATAAAATATTTAAATACTATTGGAACATACTACTATGGAAGCTACTTATTATAAGTATTGCAATTTGATGATGAATTTAAGGAGACAGCATAATACTTGAATGCTACCATATCTTTAACTTTACAAAACCTTCTCACCTTCAATAAGATGCACCTCCAGATCCGATCTATCAAAGTCGTATTTCAGCCTCAGGTGGATCCTCCCAAGCGAGGGCCCGGCGCCCTCTAGCTCGATGACAAGCGGGGCCTCTCGCTTGGTGTAGAGGTCGGGCTGGAGGGCCCCGAGTGCGCTGATAGCGGCCGAGGCCCCAGGGCTCAGGGGCCCTACCCCGCTGCTACTTTCCACCAATGAGTTGCTGCGGTCTATTCGCCTGTAATGGTAAGGTAGGGAAGATTATTATAAGTAGCAAATTTTGTTTTACAGTAATTAGTAATGTGGGGCCGATATAAAATCCAACCAAATCCAAGTCCAGACCCGACAACTGTTACAGATGTAAATACCTTATCAAAGTTTATGAATACACAAAAACATCAACAATATCAGAACAGTGCTTCAGTAATACCGTTTATTTATTTACCAACAATACTCAACAATAATATTTTAGGGGTACTCAGTGGAAAATCAAAGTCCTTTCGAAGTCAGCATAAGTAGCTCGCCTGAATAAATAATAGCGAGTAATAACTAAACTAAGAGTCCTCCGGTTGGACGCGAGCATTGTCGAGGACGATGCCTTTTAACCATAAAAACATTTTATTGAATGTTACAATACCGTTGCCACGTGATTTTATTCGCTAGCTCATGATTTGATTCGTATGATTTAGAGGTTTAAGTTAATTATATTCTCGCCCCGCGGTTTACCCCGCGTTGTACTGTTCCCGCGGGAATTTCGGGATAAAATGTATCTCATGTGTTATTCTGATGTATAAACTATATTACTGAAAAGTTTCTTACAAATCCGTTGCGTAGTTTTTGCGTGAAAGAGTAACAAATATCCTCACAAACTTAGGCATTTATAAAATATCAAAAGCCATAGTTTATTCTGATTGTGAAACGAACTGAAATGCTGTATCAAATGGATTTCATAATTTATTCAAAACTCGCGTTTCTACCTTCGAAAGTTTGTAGCTTGCTAATTCCATAAACTATTTAACACAACTGGTACAAGCATTTATCTATGGTGATTATTGTGCATTGTTATCCACACTAAACATTTTTACTCAGATATATAGATTTTAGGTAAGTACCTAAGTAAGTAGTAGCCTGTAATGTCCCACTGCTTGGCAAAGCCTTTCATCTCACTGAAGATATCAGTACAGTGAGGAGAATTAGGCGTTATCACCACGCTTGCCTAATGCGGGTTGGTGATCTCTAACTCGAGCCATTTTTGAAAAGCAGGAAACAGTCTTGGCAGGCGAGTGCACATACCACTATACCACAAAGGTTTTTTCAGGTAATAATTGCGAAATTGTTTCCAAGATTTAAACTTACCTAACATACGTACTAGTTGGAAAAATACATCTGCTTATTATTCTATGAAAGTATACACAGTCCAACAATTGTCAAGTCTGCTTGGCATACCTACGCTCTTTTGTAAGTGTGAAATCTATGAATGTTTGATGTGTAATGATGAATGTAATCTTTCATTCGAAGTTAAATAAAGACGACTGCTATTGAGCTACCAATGGCATTCCGTTGAGCTAATTTATTTATATATGTAGGTTAACCCCTTCACAACAAGCGGTTATTGAGCGGTTATACCCATTAATGAAAATGTCGAGTGACCAAATAAAATTTTATCCGTTCCGAAACATGCGAATATCGGTTCAAAGGTTGTTAAAGCTGCCCCCGTATGGGCTTGGCACTACATAGTATAAAACAAAGTAGCTTTCCGCTGTCTGTCTGTCCCTATGTATGCGTTGATCTTTAAAACTACGCAACGGATTTTGACGCGGCTTTTTAAAATAGATAGAGTGATTCAAGAGGATATGTATAAAAATTCCCGAAATTTCCACGGGAATGGGCACAACGCGGGTAAAACCGCGGGGCGCTGCTAGTAAAGTTTGAACATGTTACCGAATACATGTATGTGCAGTGTCCGCCATTTTGTGAGGCATACACTCGTAGTACTGTAGTGTTAGGTTAATTAATGCATGGCGTTATGGGATGGCAGGTCATTATTATAGATTGTGCCTGGCTGGCTGGCTGGTCGCTTTTTGTGTGCTACGAAAAAAATGTTTTACTCAACTAAAAACTACATAGTTTCTGCATTGGGAACATCCAGGACTTTAACATGTCTCGTCCTCCATCAGACTCCCGTGAAGCACGCTGGACAGGGTATGTGTTTTCGAAAAGTAAAATAATAGTTTTGTCACTTTTATTTTACTTTGTGACTGTACTTTCCGCACTCGACGGAAATGTAACGAAAGCAAAACGGGAAATAGTCTTTCTCGACGTAGCGTGAAATAAAAGTGAAGTGACGACTCGACTCCACATATCGATACTTGACGAAAAGGAAATAGTCAAAGTACAGCTTATCTTGATTTTATTAAGGAAAACATGAATTTAAGGAAGATTTTAAGGGGCTTGAGGGGCCTTGGCCCACACAGGATACTCCAACTGTCTGGAGCCTAATTTTGTTTAGTCTAAACACTAATGCCAAAAGTGCGTCATTTGAAGAACACCTCCATCCCACTATCATTACTGTTGTAACGCTCTTGGCGTAGTTTGACTCAGTGAAGCTAATTGCGATTGTTAAGCAACGTGCAGCTCGACCCCTACTTGGATTGGTGGACGATGGTGACATTTCCATCTGAGCTAATATGCTTCAGAGTTCGGAGGGCACGTAAAATTGTCGGTCCCAGTTGATTCAATCGTCAGGCCATGTCGGAGGCCTTGAGGCGGTCTAAAAACTCCGACATCAGGTTGGCCATTTACTTACTCGAACTCACTTACTGTTCAACTAACCAAGACCGATAAAAACGTGCCAACTTAGCGTTCAAATGATAATGCTTTTACCTACGTTGCAATGCAAGTTAAGTAGCGTTCAGATAGAAAAGCTCCGATCACAAAATGGCCGATTCATACGGTGGTTAGCACTCATCGAGAGTGCATCACTCGGTCAAACCAGGTTAAATGAATCACATTATGCAATTTCATGGCGATTACTCGGTTAACTTTAATCGTAAATAGATCAATTTATCAATGAGTATTATTAATATTACACCACATTAATAAAAATGGCATTTGTACTCTATCTATAAGAGGTAAAATTTGTAAGTTTGTTTGTTTGTATGTTCGAGCTAATCACCAGAATTACCAGCCTGATTTGAATAATTCTTTTTGTAATAGATAGCCACATTCAATGGAAAGGTTATAGGCTATTTTTCATCTCAAAATTCCCACGGGAACGGGCACAACGCGGGTAAAACCGCGGGGCGCTGCTAGTGTGACATAAAAATGAAGTAGTTAATTTATCAGAGAATAATTTCATTAACGTTCGTAGCGCAGTTTGACAAAGCGACATTAGCTCATTGCGATTGTTAAGCAACGTGCAGCTCGGCCCGTACCTGTATGGGTGAGCGATAGTGGCATTACTATCTGACCGCTACTGTACTTCGGAAGGCACGTAAAATTGTCGATCCCAGTTATTTCAATGTATGTAGGTACTCGTATTAATTCATGTATCAAGGATCTGTTGCCATAATTTTTGTTCGTTCTTTTAACTTTTAACCTTAAGCTGCTATCTATGGTTTATTGGAACCGGTCCGCGAGTGACCCCTTCAATATTTGCTTTACCTATTACGTCAACTTTTATAAATAATATTTTCATACATTTTCTGAAAATATAATATCTGGATAGAAATGTATAGAGACCAACTTGTCTACTTTATCCCGGAAAGATATCTGGGTCCCGTGGGAAGCCGCGCCGTTCCGACCGGAAATGAAGCCATGGGTACGAAGGTAGGGGGTAAATAATTTATAACCTAGTTAAGTCAAGTGGGAATATTTCTACCGGTCTTTGAGACACGAATTAAATATCTTCTAAAGTAAGGAGTTAGTAATGACAACGTGAGTGCATTACACATTAGTTTTTTTTTATTTTATATACCCGGACAAATTCACACACGGTCAATTAGACCCAAACTAAGCTCTGAGCTTGTAATATGGAATCTAACTAACTGATACTACTACATATACATACACAAATACTTTATAAGAATTTATACCTAGAAGTCGTCGCCAACAACTATGTCTTCACATATTGTTGACTCCGGGCGGGAATCGAACCCGCAACCCCCGACACAGTAAGCGCTCTCACTGCCACTGTGCCAACGGACTTGTCAAAGTTAAACAGACAAAGCACAATACATCTGGGTAAAATGTTAATAGCGCAAAACTGTATCACAGTTCCTTTGGTATACAGTGGCCATCTACACGACTATGTATAGATGGTAATTAGTCACCCCTGCGAATATTGTAGTTAGTAGTCAGTAGTCACCCAATAGTACAGGAGCCAAAGTGTATTACATATTATGTTTTAATTTAACCGACTTTAAAAATCGAAGGAGGAGATTCCCGCCGATCGCCGAAAGTGCGGGTTCGATTCCTCCTTCGACCTTTTTAGGGTTCCTTTTTTAGGGTAGAAACGGGTCCCTATTACTGAGACTTCGCTGTCCGTCCGTCCGTCTGTCACCAGGCTGTATCTCAAGAACGGTGATAGCTAGACAGATAACATTTTCACAGATGATGTATTTCTATCGTCACTATTACAACAAATACTAAAAATAAAATTAAAAAAATATTCAAGGCTCCCATACAACAAACGTGATTAATTGCCGTTTTTTAAAGTACGGAACCCTCCGTGCGCGAGTCCGACTCGTACTTGGGCGGTTTTTTTTGTGTACCATGTCCATATTTAACCCTAATAAGAATACCTAGTAAGGGTTTCAATAATTTAATAGTACACCCACAGTGCTATGCTTGAACAAAGCCATACACACGAACTACAAAGCAAGCAGTACTACATAATTAACTATGTTCATTACGCCTTCCTAATCCACAGTACCGGCTTCCAAGGGTTTGAATTCCCAAAAGACGATACCCAGAAGCTAGCACTTGACCGAATGAACTTAATGAATTCACACAGTTTCAAGTCAATGAGTAATTAATACTCTATTGAGATGTAACTGGGTCAACTATGATGCATGCCTTGTCGGTTGCTATTCAATAATAATGAAATGTATACCGTTCTAGCATCTCCCCGCGGTTTTACCCGCGTTGTGCCCGTTCCCATGGGAATTTGGGGATGCAAAATTGCCTATAACCTTCCCGTCGAATGTGGCTATCTATTACAAAAAGAATTATTCAAATCGGACTGATAATTCCTGAGATTAGCTCCAACATACAAACAAACAAACACAAACTTTCAAATTTTACCTCTTTATAATATTAGTATAGATACTGTATCGAGTGTATTTTTCTGGGACCCGTAGGGAAAGCGGGAACGTGGACGCTCTTAATAGTACCGGCTCAGTAAATCAAGTGTGCGACTCCGACAGAGAGACTTGGTTCTTAGGTCTCAGGTTTCAAATTTCACTTTTTTATATCATTTTTTTTTATGTTTGATGGGTATATAAAGTTAATGTTTTTGATCTCAATTTACTAATATGCCATCTATCTGTCACACGCTCCCGCCCTCCATCTCGGAGAGCAGGCGGCAACTGAAAACCAGCGCCGTGCGGGATCCGTTCCGTACAGCAACAGCTTAGTTGCAACCTTTTGCCAAGTATCTTGTATATTAATTTTATCTCTTTGTGTATATGTAAATAATGTTTAATTTGGCAATACATTTATTTTATTCTTATTCTTAAGAAATAAATAAAATACACCCTGAAACCCAAACTAAGCTCTAAGCTTGTATTATGGACTAGCAGCGCCCCGCGGCTTTGCCCGCGTTGAGCCCATTCCCGTAGGAATTTTCGAAAATCTTTTCTTAGTGTGCACTTACGTCACTTGAAGAACCTTTCTGCCAAATTTCATGTTTCTAGGTGTAGCGGTTGAGGCTGTGCGTTGATTATCAGTCAGTCAGTCAGTCAGTCAGTCAGGACTTTGAATTTTATATATATAGATTTTATGATTACCTCGTTATTTATCCCTTTTACCTTTCATAACTCGAAATCAAAAATACATTTGCACACTGAATACGATAAAAATAATATTTCCAATGTAATCAAAGAAATACGCCTAATAAACCATTCACATAAGCTTTGAACGTTTTAGCTCCGGGATATTTCGTCCTGATATTCACATAAAACGTATTTTCCATTTACTTGCTTCATGCACTAGGTAATCAGATTTATTAATAAAAACAATGAAAGGTTTTTTTATAAAAGCGCTTTTCATACCGCTTTCAATGTGCTAACTGGGTACAATTGAATCCGTACTAACAATTCTGGTTTTGATACAGAATATACACAACAATATATTTTACAATGGCTTTATATTTAAAAACAGGCTTAAAAGTAGTATACAACATAAAGCGGTTAACCGCAGAGAGAAAACAACCTTTAAATTAACATGAGACGGTTAACCGCAGTGGGAAAAGAGGAATTAAGGCATTATATTACATAAAAGTACAATGAAGTAGTCTTTTACGACTAAACGTTCATCGACTAGGCATAACCACTAAACCACAGTATACATGTGACTAAACCGTACTGTATCTTATGCTGAGGACACACGGCGACACTTGACATTAGACACTCAATGTATACATCGAATGTCTGTGTGTGTCCACTGCCGCGACACTTAGTTGCAGTTGTTGTGGCAATGTCTGTCGGTGTCTGTGTTGCAGCCGTGGAGACAGGTCGTGCGCAGTGTCCGACACAAGTGTCGCGAATTTCGAACTTGCGCGAAATTTTTAGCTAGACCAATAACCGACCAAATGTTCATGGCGAGGAAATGTACCACACTGAATTGCAGTGTCTCCGTGTAGACAGCTAACCACACATAACCGGGACATTAAAATGTTTACACCGATGTCGACACAAAAAATTGCTTACCATGAGGACGCAATCTACACTACTGTCGACATTTGTGATGAGTGTCAGTGTCGCCGTGTGTCCTCAGCATAAGGTATTAAGAACATTTTAGCTATCAAATGGTTTGGGTTTGTCACTTTCTAACATACGCAATTTTCCGAAGAGCAAAAGAGACAAAACACAGTGTAACGTTTTAGTTACACCGCGTTTATTAATGAAGCGGAAAACGTTAACAAAAACTCGTGTGACAAATTCAACTTTAAACAGGCGAGGCGTGAACAATTTAAACCATTCCTAGTACTCGTTTGTTTGGTCCAACTCTAAAAACAAACTTGTAAAGACGAAGTCCTAACTGCTCTGCTCAGATTTACACGTGCAAAGTTTAGAAAAGCTTGAGCAAGCAAAACTATTGTTCAAAACTGTACATCTTCTGCATTGGATTGTTTTTGCATCAAGGTGGTCTTTTGTGTATACCTGACGGTTAGGATTGAGAGCATTTGAATGTGCCAGAAGTTCATTAAATACGGGTAATTATACTTTATTATTATAGTGCTTTTCCTTAGGGCCAAAACTGAGTTAAGCGGTTGCCCGCGCGGTTTCATAAAAAAGTGAACCGACGGTTGTCCGTCCGTGCGCCCGCCATGGGCAAAATGGGCATTATTATAATTATTAAGTTTACTTGAAATTTTGTGGTCATTGACTTGTTTGAGCGAATTTACGCGTGATTGAATTATACGCGAGTGACTCTCCCGTTGACTTCATATCATCCTACTAATATTATAAACTAGCAGCGCCCCGCGGTTTTACCCGCGTTGTGCCCGTTCCCGTGGGAATTTCGGGAATTTTTTTACATAAAAACCTTCCTCTTGAATCACTCTACCTATTACAAAAAACCGCATCAAAATCCGTTGCGTAATTTTAAAGATTTAAGCATACAGACAGACAAACAAACAGTGTGACAGACACGAAAAAGAGACGACTTTATTTTATACTATGTAGTGATGTAAAAGTTTGTGAGCGTGGATGTATGTATGTTTGTACTCTTTCACGCAAAAACTACTAAACCGATTTACTAAACTTTACAATAATATAGGTTATACATCAGAATAACGCATGGGATACATTTGATACCGAAATTCCCGCGGGAACGGGTACAACTCCATGACAGAGAATGAAATAAGAAACTTCGCTCTTTCGTGGTAAAATCTCACGTTATGTAAACAACGGTATTCGTTTAAATTGAAACCCACTGACAGACAGTTTAACAATTCACAGAATGTGAAAAAAATCCCCTCGTTCGGTATACTCGTATAGGTTTTTTATTTCCATCGAAGGGAAAACTTTTCACCAAATTTTCTGTATAAATCTGAATATCGCTTACGTTTTGTTCACTATTTTATACGAGCTGTATTCCAATACAATTTTCAGATCAAACTGAAGTACCATCATGTTCGATATCCTAGATAGTTTTATCCGGTGAAACGCTGGATCAATAAAGATAATTAAGATTGGAAATTGAAACAATATTTTCATGGATAGGAGTAAAATATCAGCATTGATATGATACATAAAACGACGCAGAATAGGTTCACGGCGCAGGTCAAAGATTGAGCTTTCTAGTGAAGTTCGGGAGAACTAGTTATTTGAAATGATGTGTAAAATGGTTCCTACAATAGCTTTCGCCCTTAGTTAAGCTGTCTACACACCAAAGCCGCCGGCCCGGCGGCACGAACCCGGCGGGCAAGGCCGGCGGTCCTGATTTTGAACGACCAAAGCCGCCGGCCCGGCGGGTTCGTGCCGCCGGCGCCCGCGCGCGGCACGCCCGGCGCCCCCCGCTCAGTTGCCCGCCGACTTTCGAGGAGTAACATGCCGCGAATGTTAAGCCGCCGACCCGGCGGCATGTTCGTGGCTGGTTTGTAGAAGCCGCCGGGTTTACCCGCCGGCATTAACCCGCCGGGTTCGTGCCGCCGGGCCGGCGGCTTTGGTGTGTAGACACCTTAAGGTAGATAATTATTACTCAGTCATTTAAGGCTTATGACTATGGGCTGTTTAAGCTAAAAAATAATCTGCTGCTTACGCTTAGACGAAACCAATACCATTGCGGAAAATAAAAGCTAACTAATATGAATACTAGTCATCCGCTATCATTTCGTTGGAAATAACGGTACCTATAACGGTACCTGTGTTCACCTTGAATCGATTATAAATCACTACATAGTATAAAATAAAGTCGTCTCTTTTTTGTGTCTGTCTGTCTGTTTGTCTGTCTGTATGCTTAAATCTTTAAAATTACGCAACGGATTTTGATGCGGTTTTTTGTAATAGGTAGAGTGATTCAAGAGGAAGGTTTTTATGTAAAAAAATTCCCGAAATTCCCACGGGAACGGGCACAACGCGGGTAAAACCGCGGGGCGCTGCTAGTAATCTATAACAGAAAGTATTTCTTAAAATGTATTTCAAACTCTTAATTCAACCACTTTGGATGATCCAGCTTAAAGTTCAACTTTCCCACCAACTCGTAAAGTTATAACTTACCTAGGAGGCATAAGCAACGGCGACAGGCATCTAGGAGGTAAGTGCCTAGGGCTCGTCGGGACAGGGGAGTCGGCTAACGACGCCAGGGAGCCGTGGGCGAGGGGGGCCGCCCTGACATCTAGGGAGGCCGCGCGTAGGGGCGACGGGGAGCGCGGGGCCCCGGGGCCTGCTTCTAGGGTGCGCCCGTCCGGGGCGAACGTCCTGATCGCAGGGGACGAGCCGCGATGACTCTGGAACAAAGAAGATGTCAAATTAATTGAAAAGTACATTAATGTCATGCGCTCGTGATAGCGGGGAGAGACGCTGTCGCTCTCGCTTCACCAACCTCCGGACGTGACCGAAAAGTGTTGAGGAACACTCAACAGTAACCTCCCTCGTAAGTATGTTCCCGTGTCAACATATAATAAGATAACAAAAAGTATTCAGTTTATCCTTTAGTTTAACACGTGTTTTCACGGAAGTCTTGGCAGCCTCCTCGCTTGTGGCCTACAGAATTTCCAGAGGTTCTTTTTGTATAATAATATTTAATGTTACACCATGTCGTTGTATTTGAGTACCTTCATTCGATAATTACTACTTTAAAATATATTTTATTAAATTAAATTTTCTGGAATCACAACTGGTTTTTTTTAACCTCTTGCGTCCCACTGCTGGGCAAAGGTCTCCGCCAATTCTTTCCACCTGGATCTATCTTTCGCCACTTCTTTCCACTCTTTGTCGAAGTCCTCCAGGAATTACTCCTCTACAAATCTGAATTGAACTGTGCTTAGTATATTTAGTGAGAGTCAAGCCTTTGCGTTGCCAGTATACTGTTCATCTACCGTTAAGTTTCCGTATATACCTGAGGGTAATAAGTCTTATCAATATACTAATACAGTAATACTCCTTCCTAAACTAAACTAAGAAACTAATTTATCATTTTGAACATGAAAACTATCATGTCACCGACATCTACTCGGCTGTTTCTGTTCAAAGACGAAATATAAATGTTTTTCAATTCTGCTTAATGAATTGTGTGTCAATTACGTTTCAATTGGATTGAGGTCATGGGGGCTTAAACTACCAATACAGCGGTGAAATAGTATGACAGATTTAATTTGAGTAGTTTCTTGTTTCTACTTTCAACTGTTTTTATGACAAGAAAAACAAGGTATTGTAGCTTAGTGCGCGATTATAATTCATGTCGCAACATGCGTTGACAGATAGAATTTGAATTTCAAGGGCAGATTCCTCCAGATTACGCTCACACACCAGTTAACGTTAATACAAATGCCAGTCTTAACGTACGTAAGAAATGAAAAATCCTGGCTTTGTATTGAACAGACATTTAGCAGCGTGCATAATCGAGAACTTTTAACGAACGTACATATGTTAGGTTTGAAGAAAGCTGCCCTTAATCTATTAAAATGTCTTTTAAAATGTGTTCAAAAGAGCTTATATGGGGCCAAAACTGAATAAAAATATTTGACTTTGCAACTTGCTTAGAAAAGGTCAAAGTCAAAGTGACTTTGACCTTTTCTAAGCAAGTTGCATGCTGCAAACGACTTACTGTAATAGTAACTCCACTACATAGTACAAAACAAAGTCGCTTTCCGCTGTCTGTCCCTATGTATGCTTAGATCTTTTAATCTGCGTAACGGATTTTGACGCGGTTTTTTTACTAGATAGAGTAATTCTAGAGGAAAAGTATAAAAATTCCCGAAATTCCCACAGGAACAACGCGGTTAAAACCACGGGGCGCTGCTAAAGTATAAAGAAAGACTTTCATTGATATAAATGTTAAGACAATAAATCAAAACAACAATGAATGCCAACAAAACCTAATATGGCGAACAAAACAATAACATTCATATTTCGTTTGCATTCGACGCATACCGACCAAACATCAAAGGACAATTTCCTTTGAAGTTTGGTCGGAATGCGTTCAGAGTAATTGACATCACAAAATATACGAGTAGAGATGCCGAATAAATCTTGTACAGTTGAAAAATGGAGGTTATTCCAGCGCTCGTAACAAGCTCGGCCCTCCGAGATATGTTTTACGAGTTTTAATATAACAGGTGGGATTTGATGGCACTCATAATTACAGCCATCATCACATAACATGTGCACGTAACTTTTATGAAATAGAAGTAAAAGTTTCATTGAAACCTTGATAATGGAGGTTTAACGGATGATATTTATTTAATAGTGTCTATGGTCATTTTGTCTTTGATGAAAATGTTATATTATTATCATCATAAGTACCTCTCATCTCATTATACTCCGACTCCAGGGTTGCGCTCTATCTATATATCTGCTCTATCTACTTGAACTTATCTATATGTACTAATATTATAAAGAGGTCACATTTGTAAGTTTGTTTGTTTGTATGTTCGAACTAATCTCGGGAATTATCGGTCCAAGTTGTTATTTTTGTAATTTAGATAGCCACATTCAACTGGTAGGTCATAGGCTATTATTCATCCCGAAATTTCTAATGGAACAGGCACAATGCGGGATAAACCGCGGGGCGCTGCTAGTTGTATATATGTATACAGTTAGAAGAATTTGCTGACATCAACGCGATTGCTTAATGCGGGTGATCTCAAATCATGTTTCTAAAATACATTATTAATTTTGTTTCAATATTATACTTTGTTCGAATATAAGAAAAATTTGCACGTTTTGGATATTTTTGTAGCGATAAATAATTGATTACCTTTACCGCATAAAATAGTAAAGAAGAATCATTTTATTCCAACTTTTCCAGTGAAACGGGTTACACTCGAGTGTTTTCATAAAAATCCATATCTTTATTCTACCGAGAACTTTACGTGAATAGAATAATAATATTATTGAAGAAAAATTAAATGATAAAAGGCGGGAAAATCATTAAGTGGCTTGCAACGATTCAAAGATGGCGACTGGCAAGAAGTACAAGAAGTTTTTTTGAAAAAGGAAGCCCAAATTTAAATATGATCTTATGATCAACGTTCTATATTCAAAATATTCACGAGAAATTACTTTCACTAAACTAGTTTCATCATGCATGACACTAGTTTCGTAATGTAAATCCCGCTTAAAGTTTTTTTTTAATAAAACAACTTGTAACCCAAAATTAATTTCATCAACCAATGATAAATAGGTACCACTTAACGTAATATTTTATACGTCAAGTGAAATATAAGGGAACTGAACACGTTTAATCCATCTTCGATATTCCACTAGCTATACGTGTATTTTGTATCAGACGGGAAAACGGAATGATTTTGTATCTCGGTGGAATAAAAATGTATTATGGTAAAGTATTGCGTGGGAGCTTAGGCTTCCATCGTCTACCGTTCAGGATATTATAAAGTGAAGTTTAATGTATCTGAGCCAAGGCAATGTTCAATTTAAAGGCATCTACCCGACTAGGGTCACGACCCTTCACTCTAAACTATGCTGTAAATACGAACAGCTCCTTGGGGATACATATTTGATAGCAGTTTCTAGTTCAGCAATTGATATTAAAGGTATTCGATTAAATGAATACTTTATTGTAACTTTGTAGTTGCGCGATGTTAGTTCATTGCGATTGTTAAGCAACGTGCAGCTCGACCTCCACTTGGATGGGTGGCCGATAGTGGCATTTCTATCTGAGCGCTACCGTGCTTCGGAGGGTACGTTAAGCAGTTGGTCCCGGTTGTTTCAATGTCGGAGGCCTTTGGGCGGTTTAAAAGCTCCGACAAGGGAGCCGAACTAGAGTTGGTCAGTAACCGCTTCGAAGTAAATGAATAAATGACCCGTAAGAATTTTACGACGTTCACCATCCGCAATGTTAATTCTAACATCACTACATAGTATAAAACAAAGTAGCTTTCTGCTGTCTGTCCCTATGTATGCTTAGATCTTTAAAACTACGCAACGGATTTTGATGCGGTTTTTTTAAATAGATAGAGTGATTTAAGAGGAAGATTCATATACAACGGGCACAACGCGGGTGAAACCGCGGGGCTAGTTACTAAATAAAAAAGAAAACACGATAAAACCAGCCACAATTAGAGATTTGGGTTGATTTCGAGTCGAGAGCCGCTGAATCAACCTCTTGACATTTTGAGGTTGAAATAAATAATTCTTAGAGGAAAAAATGTAAGAGCTTTGTTCCCAAACCACTTATTAGGAGGTTGTATCGGCAACTTGCGTGTCGACGATCGGCTCACACCGCGGAACTGAACCGTAATCAGTTAATACAATCTTTGAATGCTTTTTGAATTGAAACACCTTTAAGTACTCCTTTTTTCTCGGTTTTATTTCACATTTTTATCCGACTGCCGCTTCTTTACAAGAACCACACAAAATGCTAAAGCGTGATAGATTGAAACGTTAGATAAAATCTATACTATAATCAATTTTTTTGGATTGGCACAAAATGTGGTTAAATTTCGTAAATTTTCCAGCCGAAGACGATTGCTTCTGAAGAGGAAAAAGGTTAAGAGATAGGTTAAAAATGAAATAAAATCACTAAACCTTTTTCCTCTTTAGGAGCAATCGTCTTTGGCTGGAAAATTGACGACATTAGTCCACATTTTGTGCCAATCCAAAAAAAAATAGAGTATACTATAATAAGGATGAAGTTTCTTGTTTGTTTTATGGGTTACAGAATATACATTATAGGCAACTTATATCTTAAAAATCTCAAACTTATATCTCTTGGGGTAAATTACAGCACCGGTAAAGCAACGGGCCATGTTAGTAAAATAAAAGCGAATTGCATTCGTAAACGTAAATTCAATTTAAAATCTTAAGTTGTTACTCAAACTTGAATTCACCAGTATCTTCGGTAAGTAAGTCGCATGACAATAACGCACGATATTGGGAGATATGACCTTTTCAGAAAGGACAGAGTAGAGTTGAGCGTGGAAAATTAATTACCTTTTAAATATTCATGTGGATCTGAGATTGAGTGCCCCTTAACAAGGAGATGATGAAGTAGCACACTCGACTCCCGTCCGTTTTAGAATTATACAGTAGGTACTCGCCGTGTTGTTTGTTTTACTTATTTTACGAAACTTTGACGGTACTGCGGTTATTTGATGTGCTGTTTTTGTGATTTAAATGTACTGAATACATGCCCTTCATATTATAAATTTGTCAAAATATGTTACAAGCGGCCTGTAAAATCATTTGAAGGCAAAACTCTTCACTAATATTTAGATAAATATGATTTTGAGTGAACACTGATCCGTGTTGCTGATTTATATCATTTATATGCAACGGATAACTTTTTTGAGTTCCAAGAAATGTCATATTCTATTAATTTTTCCGATACATTTTGGAGGTCTCAGAAGATTGTCTGTAAACCAGTGATTGAGTACTCGACAAACAAGTCACAATATTTTCAACCGATTTAAAATACTTTATAAAAACTCCAATTCCACAATGACTATTGTTTCATTGTTCATTGCAAAATAACCAAGATTCGAAAGCTCAAAACCCATATCAGTTAGATTAGCGAACAATTACGTTAAATTGGGTTCATTTCGATATCTTCTCATTGTTTGCATACTCGATGTGGAATTGGGCCAGTGGTCTAGCTCATCATAAATTCTGTTTAGAGCCTTGTTAGTGAGGTTACGTCGTATTTAGTAGGCTTCGCCAGTGTGCACTACAAATCCTCTAATGAGCTTCAAGGCACGAATGGATCTGAATACAGCAATCAATTGACGATAAAGGCTTCTGATGAGAGGTACTGGTA
The DNA here is from genome assembly GCA_963082685.1 of Cyclophora albipunctata. Taxonomy (NCBI): domain Eukaryota; kingdom Metazoa; phylum Arthropoda; class Insecta; order Lepidoptera; family Geometridae; genus Cyclophora; species Cyclophora albipunctata. The sequence goes on along the minus strand of OY720114.1, from coordinate 11,067,020 downwards.
CTTGGCAAAAACCATTACCCATCGGCCTTTGGACTCGGTTAGTTCTGCAGAGCGATATAACCAATATGAAGTTTGTCACATTGACAACGAACGTCATAGAAGGCGCCAAGAAATGACATGATAAAATACTGTGTGTTGATTGGTGACTGACGGTCGAATTTTAAATGTTCCACCAATCATGTCACAGTATTATTTAAATCATGTCATGTCGTCTTCTGTGTCATACGTTGCGCTAGCCGGGCTGATAAACTAGTTATAATCTACACATTAATAAAGTGACAGAGCAAAGGCCATTCCTCACGAGCTATTCTACGATTTTAACGGTATTCACTCTGATTTGTATTCATAACTGATATTCATCAAAATTGTTTAAGTAGCATAGCTTAGGTCTGGTGGAATAAAACACTCTGACGCCCGTACTCAGAACCATCCATTAAATCGAAATTTACCTAATTGACGTAATTTTTATATAAATCACTAATTTAATCTCTACTAAAAAAGCATTTGAAGTATCTGAGTACAGGCGTATTTTTTTTGTACGTAGAAAGGTTTATTTACAAATACAGAGTTAAGATGAGTTGATTTATCATACCTCTTTTTACAATTCTAATAAAACCAGGCCTTATACCTATGTCACAGTTTGTAGCTTCAAAACTAATGAATGTAATTATTTTGTAAAGTGTCTGTTATTCAATAAATATTGACGTTAGAGAATGCGATCATCGATCAAGTTGTTCCACTCAAGTTATGCTCTAAGTTTATAGTTAAGGAATGAACAAGTTTCAACGACAAATGTCCAGTCGTCTGGAAGAGCATTTTATTACAGAAATATTGCTTCCAACTAACGATGGAAGTGTAGTTTTATACTTAGTATTTTACGCTGTTCTTTTTACTTTCTTTTTTATGTTATTATGTTTTTACGTTGTCCTTTTTGCGAGGTTTTGGCTAGAGGCTAAACTAATACTATATAGTAGTAAAAGTACACATAAACATATTGAAGGAGAGTGCCACGGCATTCAACTGTTTCTTTTTGTAATTATAAGCTTTTAAAAAAAGAACACAAGAACATAGTAACCTTAGATTATAGAAAGTACTAGATGTAGCATTCAAATGTATTTACAAGCTACACGCTGTGTCCAAAAACAGAACAAAGTCCCTCGCGTAGTGTTGTTAGCTCTCGCATTATTTGCCCATTTTTGGGGTAAATTTTGAGAGTTTCGGAGGTAATATGATAATAGAATAAAAATTGTCCTTTTCTATATAACTATGTACCTACCTGATTATCTCAAGAAATAGATAGGTATATTAAATAAAACACGGCGTTAAGGTGGATGTTTGCACACTTTTATCGGGTGATGGAAAAATTATATATTTTATTTTATTTTAAAGTATTCGGAAAACTTACAGCTAGGTACAAGAGTTACATAAAAAAAGAATAATAACTTAGGGCCAATTACAATTTTTCACTATCTAAGATGGCTAATATAGAAACATAATTTTATACCCGCTCCCCCTCTCCCCTTCTCCCTCACACGCACACCAAAAATTTGTTTAGAAATCCTATAGACTAACATACTTACTATTTAATAGGATTGTTAGGTTAGGTACATAGGAGCCGCACTTACGCTTTATACTTTCTTTTTTCAAGTTGGTTATTTTTTATTATATTACTTATTAATATTCTACAACGAGCCCTCAAAAGGTAATAAAAAGAAGGGTAAATCAAAACTCTTATATTGGCAACACTAGCATAGATTGACGCATCACTCTCTATGACAATTGAAATCTGAGAAAATAATTAAATATTTAAATAAGACGATACCTAAATGCGATACTTACACGTGAAATGTGATCCCATCCTGTTTCTTTTTCAGACCCACTGCATTTTTACAGGTAGGAATGACACGAGACGGCATAGTTTCGTGAAATTGGTCACGGGTAAAACACGTTAGCGCGTTCCGACGGTCACAAAGTGACTGATCGGTTGCGCATCAAACTACTCTATTTAAGGCTAGTTTGAGTAGCTACAGTATTATGCGCGCTCACGGGTTCTGGTTCTTCTGTATTCTGAGATAGTAACCTCTTGTATATCCTAGTATCTTAAGTGAGCGATCCCAGTTCGAAGTTCCTTTTTCAAAATAAATCGTTACATTCTCCGTTGCCTGCAACTTTTGAAGAGTATACGTCAAAGTATTTTCGCAACTAGCAGCTCTTATGAATATCTTTCTAATATTAAACTTTACTACTTATACGCTATCAAGGCTTCCATATCTTATGGAGAAACATTCTACATAATCTATGCTGTTATGATTTGATATAACAAAGAGTTTTGAATTTGAACATGTACACAACCCAAGAATAGATGAATAGCATACCGTAGCTCTAGAAGTGCCGCTATCCAAGCTGCTCTGTGAGGATATTGAAGGGGTCCTGGTGAGGCGCGCGTGCGGCAGCGAGCTGGCCGCGCGCCCTTCCATCGACAGCGGCTGGATGCGGCACTGCTCCTTGGGGATTAGCATCTCCTGGAACAAAGAACACAGAAGATATTTATTAAGACCGATTTTTTTTAATGCAGGCAACTTTCTTGGATTTTCTCCTATAATTCGCTATATCTATAATGATCTCTTCGGAATTTTGGCAAGACTATATCTAAGAGAAATAACCATCGGTAAAAAGACCGTTTCTTAAAGTGGGTAGGAACTATTATTATTTTTAATGGACGTTTCTTTAAGTATTGGTCTCGAGAAAGTTCGGTGGATCTAAGGCTTTCTAACAGAGTATATACTTGTTTGTACCAAACATAGCATGCAGCTATAGCAATGTCAGTAGCGGAGTCGATACCTAAAGATTTTTTTCGATAAAATAATTTGTTCTTTACACATCGATCGTGAAGTTTATATTTAAAAAAAAGACAACAAGAAATTGTAGACAAGCTCAATTCTTTTTCAATAAATAGGCTATTTATTCGTTCGCTTATACGGATCACCTGCCAAGATAATAAATGTAAGTAGATAGGTACAATTTTATCAATAGCATCAAGAGATAAGCTTTATTATGCGCGGTTCCGGCTTACTCTGCGAGCTTTAGATAATAATAAAATGTATAAAGATACATGCTCATTGCACAGTGTGCTGCCAATACAGTACCACAGAGTATAATAATATTGAAAAGGAAAATAATATCGGAAATAATAAGTGTAGGTGAAGAGTGCAGGATTTTTTTTGTCATTTTAGTGCTGAAATGAGCAATAAGTCCATCGACAAAAGCCTCTACTTTAATTGTAATAAAGTGTTATACAGATTGATAAACGGCGAACGTGTATCTAATCCTATATTTTAGTTATTAAATCGGTTAGTTGTAAATATTCTCGTAAAACTGTATAGATACCTATAAAACTAAGAAGCTTAAGATTTTATATACGCAAATAAAAACTACTTATACACCCCATACTAACCATTCTCATCCCCCTAAGCCACAGAATAAACTTTAATTAAATTGCATCTTCTCTAAATAAGTGAAGGATATAAAACTGAAATCACTGGAAATAAAATGTAAGGAGCTTAGTAGTGTGAACACTTAAACTTTGAAATCGCTCGCTGGAAACCGAGCCATGCTCATTCTGAGTTGCAATCTTTTGTAAATAAAACTGATTTAGTGTCTTCAAGAAACGGTTTGTTTGATCACCTAGTTCTATTATAGGTATGATGGTTTAAGGGCCTATGAGTTCAGAAAACAGGCTACTATAAAAAAAATTTGCTAAAAGTCTTAACGTTACAAGAACAATTTTTTTTGTTTTTAATCTTGATCATATGATTAATCATACTACTGTTTCCGAAACACGTTGACTATTAATTTCCTCGATAGAAAAAAAGCACAAAGTTGGGTCTTTTATACTTTACTTTCACACTTAGTTTGTTAAACAATTTCAAACGCATATTTCTAAAATTCATTTGAGTGATGTAAAATAAACAATGACTCAATACTGCTGGAGTAAAATTTCGATTCAATCCAACGAAAGGTGGTAGATTCTTAAAAATGAGTCGCAAGATTCTACCACCACCATTTCCGCGCCGTAGTGTTTTTCGCTCTTTTCTACCCAGAGTGACAGTGATCGAAATGGCTGGGATATCCTAGCCTTAAATTTTTTTGTAACGTTAGATAAAAATATATAGATAGATATATATATTTTTAAGTAAATAAGCACATAAGCACGCTGTGGCGCCTAAAAAAAGTGCATGTAACTTTATAAATAAATCGATATTGATATATTATATGATTTGATATGATATATTAGATAATATATTATTCAGTACATAACATACACACAAGAAAGAGGGGTATTATATCTGGTTGATATCTTCTATTCTTGGGACTAAGCTTGGGACATTACAGGCACTTAGACTTACTTACACTTATACTTATATTTTATCAATCCCGGTTGTTTGTTGTGTCAACTATTCGATCACATACGAGGCTATTTGAAACTGTGACACCAGTGTCGACCACTAAGCTATACATAAAGGCCTCTCATCTCACTGAATATATCGTAACTTGGCTCGGGTTGGTGATCTCAAACCCGAGCCATGTTTGATTATTGATGGTTTTACGAAAAAGTTTTCATGGTTCGGTTAGGTTAGGTGAGATCCATCGTTGGGTCCAGATTTAAGTCTAGTTTATCACTACATAGTATAAAACAAAGTCGCTTTTCCGCTGTCTGTCTGTCTGTCTCTATGTATGCTTAGATCTTTAAAACTACACAACGGATTTTGATTAAATTTTTCAAATAGATAGAGTGATTGAAGAAGAAGGTATAAACCTTCTTCTTGAATCGGGAATTTTATACTTATAAAAGTATAAAAATTCCCGAAATTCCCACAGGAACGGGCACAACGCGGGTAAAACCGCAGGGCGCTGCTAGTAAGTCATATTTTTCTGCTCCTACGGAATAGTTGCTTATCATAAACAACAATATCCGACTATCCAATAAATCTATTAATAGTTAACGAGAATACTGTTTGTATTATAGTATCTAAATCAATATCGGGCGCATTGTTCCTCATAAATTTGTTTGGTTTAAACTGACCTATTTAAGGAGTTTAAACCTACTGCGAGATTTAATTAAAGCGGTGAAAATCCTCCTATAGAACAGCCTTAATAGTTTAGTGATGTGTGCTAAATCCGTTCAGATTGGAATTATATTTCCATCTAAAACATGTCTAGTAAATAGGAATAGGACGTTTGATATAACTCATAGTATATATTGGTAGTCATATAAGTATAAAAATATATTATAGAAATGAAATTCACAAAAAAATATGTTGCTTTTTGCTCCGACTATTTTATTCAATCATGGTTAACAATTGTAATGAACGTACCTTTAAAAAAAAAAACAACTAAATTAAAGCACAACACACACACACACACACACATAACAGAAACGCTATTCTTATCACTATACTAGCAGCGCCCCGCGGTTTTACCCGCGTTGTGCCCCTTTCCCGTGGGAATTTCGGGAATTTTTATACATATAAACCTTCCTCTTGAATCACTCTACCTATTACAAAAAACCGCATCAAAATCCGTTGCATAATTTTAAAGATTTAAGCATACAGACAAACAAACAGACAAAAGTAGCGACTTTGTTCTCGTATGTAGTGACTACTCTCTTTGAGCCAACCTTAAAAATAAACAAAAGATGAACCAATTCATATGCTGCTACCCAAACTAAGTCAGCCTATACAAACTCCAATACCTATTTTAACCTGAAAATCTATGGTTCATGCTATACAGCTGTGGACGAGAGCTTATATGAAAGTGTCATACCCAAAGCTTTTAGGCGATAAACCTAGTTTTGACACATACACGCGGGATTTATCTTGTATATACAAATATTTCTATCAAGTTGATTGATTTCTATTCATGGTGTCTGTTACTATTGATGACACTAGTATATACTCGTAGCTCATGGTTGTGTATTCTGTATCAACTGCATGATTGATTAGGATATAAGATTAATCTTATACGTTATGGTAGGATTCTAGAGATGAATTAATTCGTTTCATTTGATGTTTATAGCGTTATGATTTAAACGTGTGTATGTAATATTGAAATTAGCAGCGCCCCGCGGTAACACCCGCGTCGTGCCCGTTCTCGTGGGAATTTTGGATATTTTAATACATATAACCCTTCCTCTAGAATCACTTATCTATTTAAATAAACCGCGTCAAAATCCGTTGCGTAGTTTTAAAGATCTAGGCATACATAGGGAGGGACAGACAGCGGAAAGCGACTTTGTTTTATACTACGTATGTAGTGAAGTACAGATGAAACAAAAGGATACATACATGAGGACTGCCATGCGACTTGTCATCTCCGAAGCTATCAGTGGAGTTGTGACTTTGCCCACTGCTGGCACTCGACGTCCGCTCTCGCGCGGCCCTCGCCCACGACTCGAGTCGCTTCTGGGCAGCCCACACTCCCGGGGGGCCAAGACCACTCATTGTGAACTTATTGTATCATCACTTAATCACAAGCAATCTATAATCACTGGAGGTAGAAATATTTTATGGAGAGTTGGGACTAGTGTTTAGCAGTCTGTGGGTTATCGTTTAAATTTAAAATAATAGTTGAACGTAAACAAGTATTTTTTCCCTGAGATCTTTATATTTTCGTTTTTCTAAGAAAATACTGATTAAAAAATCTCTTTAAACAGTAGTTCATAGAACTCGATCCAATCACGCGAGGCCCGACAATGCGTGGGCGCCGAGACTTATCGACTAGACACTACGATGTTATTACGCGCTACGGTACTACAGGCTACGCGCTACGAGTGCTACGAGCCCCGCCTACGTTTGTTTACATCTCATAAAAACGTGACGTTCCGCTACGGTAGAAATTAAAATTTTAATAAGATTTCTTGTTGTGTTTTAATTGGTTACCCGTATTTATAAAAGCTTTAGATTTAATAAATCGTTTAAATTATAAAATAAAATAAACCAGAACTTCCAATAGCTTGGTCTGTTATTTTTTTAATAATCTAAGCACAAGCTTAAATATAGTCAAAAATATTGTCATTAGTATATCATAAATTACATATTTAAATCTCGAACCATATCACAGACTAGTGTCTAACGCCATGTCATATGAGATTAAATTACAGAATACATAAATGGGTGTTACAAAAGCAATTACACTGTGACAGTATTTTAATTAAATCACGAACTAGCTTTCATGTAAAGCGAACGAGCATTCAACACTGCGCTGTAAGTTTTAGCTAAAGCGCTTCTTAATAGTTTAGGATGGACGGAAGCTGCCGAGCGCGACTTCATGGGTTTTCTCTGTAATTTAATATTGCTTTAGTAAAGCTGCCTGTCCACTGGAGCCACGCAAGGGACCGACAGGCAAGACTGAAATATAACCAATAAAATGCAACGAGAGCAGATTTAATGCAAATATATTTGTGGATTTTTGCTAAGCTTTGCTGTTTTACTCTGCAAATGTGGATAGGCAGCCATAAATATATTTTTCCTCTATTTTTACTGGCGTCATTTGTAAATCTTAAAATATATCTGCAAAGGGTCATTAAAGCAATACCTGTATAATTGATAACTTTTTACACATTATCTATATACAATCATCATTATAATTAAAGAAACAAGCCACCGACATGTTCAAGTCGAACACCTCTCATCAATCGACCCTCAAACGAAACTACGTCCCATTAACTTTCCCTCTACAGTTCGTCCAATACATAAGAGCAGATGCTATCACTCTTTCGAGGCCAAACTTCCGATTGGTTGGATAATACGGTACTATATTTACTTGTAAGAGTAAAACTGTTGCGTCCTCCATTCGGTTCCATTTGAAACAGCTATCGCTTACGTTCGTACTCCTTTAAATATTTTCATTTATAAATACTATTATCATGGAAACTAATCTCAAAGTCACCAGGATTAAACTCCGTATATTTGTTTAATTAATAGCGCTGTATGTAACTTATACGACTCTGATATAATCCTAACCCTCACTAATATTATAAATGCGAAAGTAACTCTGTCTGTCTGTCTGTCACGCTTTCAGGCTAAAGCTATTGAACCGATTTGAATGAAATTTGGTACATAGTTAGTCCAGAGCCTGAGAAAGGACATAGGCTACTTTTTATCGCGAAAACAGGTTGGAAAGGGGTTGAAAGAGGGGTTGAAATTGGAAGTGTGGTTATATTTAAAACTACTGGACGGATTTGGATGAAACTTTACAGTAGTATAGGTTATACATCAGAATAACACATGGAGTATATTTTATCCCGAAATTGCCGCGGGAACGGGTACAACGCGGGTAACACCTCGGGGCGCAGGTAGTCGTTATACGAGTATAAAATGTCGAATTAACTTTATTTCTAGTAAAAAGACGACTTCATTCGGCATTTGAATTTAACGTTAAGGTTATGAACTTTACCTTCCTCCTCTTATTAAAAAAGCAATATATGCATTCACAATTAAATAGTGCACAGAAAACTCACATGAATTTAATATAAACATTAACGTTAATACTTAAATAATAAATATTTAAAAGACTGGGCGGTTTATGGCCGGATTCGTAAACGTTAATACCTCTCTATAAAACCGTTTTATGTACCACGAATGGAATATTTTAATAATAATTAATATTGAATAAACTATTTTGTTATATCTTTTTTATTACGCACATTTAAGTATATTTTGTCCTTTAATAAATATATACACAATAAAATTTTTAAAATCACAATAAAAAAGTAACTTAACTTAAAAATGTAACAGATAACAAAATATAGAATTTCATTATATAATTTTAAATCAATAACATATTTTTTAAAGAACGTAGACCAATAGACAATTTCAAAGTCATGACCTAAAACTGGAAACTAATTAAACAATTCAAATTTGGAATCCCGATAAACCACAGACCACAAAATAACTAAAGAGATGACACATTTTTGCCACTGAATATAATTCATATATATATGAACACGTTACGTGGAATTAAACAGGGGTGTGTGTGATATATCTACAATGTTTATAGTTAACGTACCGCGGTCGAAACGATCGACGCGTTTGAAAGTTCGCGCATACTGACGCCTGTCGCCCGCCCGGGAGCTCGGTATTGCCAGTGCATGGATCAATTTACCACAATTAATTGAAGTATTTTGTATTTATGAGGAATTTGATTGTCATGCGACCTGTGTGTATTGTCTTTGAAATATTTGTAATGTGAATAAGGTGGTAGGTTTCTATGTTCTTATGGGAATGGATTGTGTTAAGTGAAACTAAAATTGTATAAATAGACATTACAAATTTATGAATTCAAATTTTTAGTTTAAGTTCAGGTTTTAAAGAGACGTATTTTGAAACCAAAGAAAACATCGTTTAACCCAAACTAATGTAAATAAATAACAAAAAAAAACACACTCGATAACTAGAACATACATTTTACTATTAATTGAAACGTACGTTGATCTCATTATTATTTGTTCAAACGGGAACTTACGTACATTCTTCATTCTTGTTAGAACATACATTCTTTGTTCTAAAATTGAATTCTTATTTTTATTACCACAAGTTACCACAATCTAACAACCACCACAAGCCAATTACTACTAGTCTGCAGTTTAAATACCAAATTATTCCAACTACCGATTAATCTCTACCTTGTTGGAGCTTTCCTACAACACCACCCGAAGATTCACAAACAATTTACCTCCCTAGTTACAATTGGTTAACGAGCATCAAATGCACTGGCTCGAATAATCACTGCCGAGACGAGTTACTGGCACATTAACGATAGTGTCTTTAATTGTCCGGATAGTCAGTATGTTACATGTACCGAACATGTTGAGCTCCATAGTACCTTGTCAGATCACGACACAGTATAAAACAAAGTCGCTTTCCACTGTCTTCCACTGTCTGAAACTGCGCAACGGATTTTGATGCAGTGTTTTTAATAGATGGAGTGATTGAAGAGGAAGGTTTAAAAGTATAAAATTCCCGGAATTCCCACGGGACGGGCACAACGCGGATAAAACCGCGGGTGCTGTTTATAATAAATTGGAAATTCGCATTGATATGTTAGTAGGTGTTGTAGAAATTTGGATATTATTTAACTACTATATTTAACTATATTTTTGGGACGACTGTACTGTGAAAGTAATCAAAGTCAAAGTCAAACTATTTGTATTCAGTTTTGGCCCCATAGAGGCTCTACTGTTGCTGAGAAGACTGAGCAAGAATTCTCTGAGCAAGAAAACTCTGGTGGTTATTTCTTTTTAAATAAGGGTATAATACAATTTAATACTTATAAGTATAGATTACATGTACATACATAATGGTATTTGTGTACTGTGTAGCTAACAAGAGTTAGCTTAGATATTTCTTAATCTAGGAGTCACTAGGAAAGTTTTATAAGACCTTTTCAAGCATTTTAGTAATCAGTTTAATCATAACCAACCATACAGGTTTCATAGTCTTCTGTGACTACGGTTCCTGTAAAGGAGCCAAAACGTCAGATAAAAAAAGAGTAAAAGTAAAAAAAAAACCGAAGTGTATCCACGTAGTTTCCATTCACAACCGACCATACAATCACTAACACAATTATAAGAACAAAACGAAAACAAATATTCCAGCCATATTTTCCACATCATTCCTTAAAATTAAAGTCACAACAAAGAGTTCGGTCTTCTTTCATTATCCCCCCACCGCCCTACGCGTGTCATACGCTGGCAACACCACGAGAAGGGCGCACTCGTTTGACTCACTTTCTCCAGGCCCAAGCAACAGGTAAGGAAGGTCACAAGGACGCCCCAAGGCACTGTTTTTTAAGCACCTAATGGAACATCAACACAATCTCACCAAATATCTATTATAATTATATAATTGGACTAACTGATTACGATCAGATATTTGGGTGGAAGTGAGTTTTCAATTCAGAATTTTACTGGTTTCTTAAGTTGAATTGAGACTATTACGGATACACTAAGCTTTTATTTTACATTTTCACCTGACGTTTCGGCCCGCTTCTGTGACCACGGTTCCTTTAAAGGGGCCGAAACGTCAGATACACATGTAAAATAGTAAACGTTGTTTCAATCCCGAATTTTATTTGAACAGGTAATTTTTTTTAATATATTGGTTTGAAAAGAATTATTGTTGAATTGTTTTTTATTTAAAACTAGCAGCGCCCCGCGGTTTTACCCGCGTTGTGCCCGTTTCCCGTGGGAATTTCGGGATTTTTTTTTACATAAAAACCTTCCTCTTGAATCCTATTACAAAAGACCGCATCAAAATCCGTTGCGTAATTTTAAAGATTTAAGCATACAGACAGACAAACAGACAGACAGACACGAAAAAGAGGCGACTTTATTTTATACTATGTAGTGAAGTGTTATATCAGGGTGAAGTTTAATGGATATTTTGTCACATATTCTACTCTACAAGTAAGACAGGTGGATAAGTATCTTCTGTGACGGAAGCAATCGATTTTCGGTGACACGTTGTCTACAAGTGGGAGTCAAAAAAATAACAAGTTCAAGGCGAAGGACTTGGCTTTGTAATTTACTTAGCTATTATAATATTGATTGTGATTATTGTAATTGATTTATCAGCTTTATCAGGAGTGGAATCAAATTAAACAAAAGCGTCGTTGATAAGGGCGTTTAAATAAGCGAATAAGCGAATTGTCACGTCAAAATGTGTTTATGATAGGCGATTCTCACATTGCCCGACACTACGCAGCGTAGCGCGTGAAGGCGTGTTCTAACGTTGCTTGTAAGTATATCAGTTTGAAAACACACACAGTCAAGTACACACGTAGATGCGTCGACACGCAACATGCAGCCTGACGCGTGGCAGTGTGACAATCGCCCTAAGGCTTCTACGCACCAACCCGACCTGCCAGCTTTGCTCTGCAGGTTGGCCCGTCGAGCTTGTACTGCTGATAACCTAACCTCACAACTCCGCCCGTCGGGTAAAGCCACTTGGTGTGTAGAGGCCTTATAAGTCAATCACATTTTATGGAATTCGCTAGCTACTATCAAACCCGCATATTCTGCTCAACAGCGAGACATTTAAAAATACAATACCCAATTCCACGAAACAATACCAGCTAATTAAAACTCACAACCGAGCTTCCAATTAAAGCCTCATTAACTGAATACTGGAGCTGAAAACGAACTCCATTAAAATGTAACATAAAACGCGAACTATGCACATATATTATGTATGGAGGCAATTAACAGACAGCACAAAGGTAACGGAGGTGAATATTCGTGTGCAGGACAGGTGACGCCGGGCGGACTATTGTTTCCGACGTTCCGTCAACCGACATCCGACAGTTAGGGAAATTGTTATGTGTATGAAGTAATCGTAGCTTCTCCAATTTTTTTTTGTATATTTTCCTTTTTTAGTCATTACTGTTTTGATGGAGATGGTAGAGTTATAATATTAAAGCAACAATGCTTACAGAGGGTTTTGTTAACGCGTGTCTTATTGTAGATCCTTAACGAATTTTAGATGATAATATGAATAGTTTATAAGTATAATAATAATATGTATACCCAGAATATTATATGTATATTCTAATGAATTTGTAGATATGGAAGAGCGAAGTTTCCTAATACAGGCATTGTATGCCTAAAAGGTTGACTTCAGCCCTAGTTCAAAATATGTAAGAAATTGTTACTGAATAAAGCATTATTTATTTATTTATTTATTTAACGAATTGGTTGTTCGGGTCTTTGTTTAAAAGTTGATACGTTATCGAGTTGGTTCTTATACAATTTACTGTGATGGGGTTTCTTGAACATGTTTTACTATTTGTTTTGATTGTATGTAGGTATAAAAAAAACAAATATGTGCAAATAGCCACTTTCCGATATTACCCGCTTGTCCGTAGGTATAGGAGGAAATTCCGGAATAATAAGAAGTTTTTCTTTAGTTACATTTATGTCCAGCTGTGAGATGTAGATTATAAAGATAAAGCGTTTCCGTAAATCGATAACACACACACAATACAAATTTGACCGCGGTATATAACCACAGGTTTTAAAATAGCGGTCACAGAACAAACACAATACAAATTTTAATCAAAAAATTCGCTTTATTATATTACTCTACATGCACACAGGTTAAAAGCCGCTAAAAATCGTGTGTTCACAAATTACGTAGTGACACTGTGCAGTGTCGGCGTCACTTCCACGGCGACACCCTCAATTTGCCCGCCGACTTCCGATTGTCCTCGACAGCTGACCGCGAACGTTGAGCTTTCAATTGTTTACACAATAACGTGTTATGGTTTTTAGTATTGATTACGACCGTACTCAGAGATAATTAATAATTGTTTTATTTTATTTATTTATTTATTTTAAACGTTTTTTATTAATTAAGATTATTGACTAAGATGCGTTAAGGAAACCTATGTTATACCCAAATGAATTTCAGAGAGAACAGCAACTTGTGTTGAATCAAACCAGTGAAAACTGTGACTCTTAATCGTGACCAAGTGACCAGTGTCTAGTTTTTGACTTAATCAATTTTTTGTAATACGAGCAGCGCCCCGCAGTTTTGGCCCGCGTTGTACCCGTTCCCGTGGGAATTTCAGGATAAAAAGTAGCCTATAACCTTCCCGTTGAATGTGGTTATACAACACTGAAAGAATTTTTCAAATCGGACCAGTAATTCCTGAGATTAGTGCGTTCAAATAAACAAACACTGCAGCTTTATAATATTAGTATAAATAACTTTTTTAAAACAATATGTACTCTTTCCTAGTCAATACATGACGAATCTCGTGCCTAAATGTACCGTATCCATCTCTATCCATCTCTACAAAGCATATAATTTACTCATATAACATGTAGATAGAGAGCCTCGTACATTGAATACCACTCAACTTTTTACAGCTTCATATGATTGTCTATATGTGTACGACTTCAATCGTTTACAATTGAATAATTGCAGTGAAGTTATAGAAAGGGAAGATGGTATTGAGAATTTGAGATACGTTGTAACCCTAGTGATGTCTTTTGTTTTAATACATGGTGAACAACTGTAGAAATTGCAGGGTTAAAGTTAATAATAGTCCTCCAGGCGATTCGGCCACGTCGACCACTTCTACTCCTAGCTTGCATGTAGCTACGTCTTGCATGTACTCTAACATGGCTTCCGTAGCCGATTTTGTTGGCGAAGGTACGCGCGCACTGGGGACACGTTAAACCACCGTCTCTGTAGTTGGATACTTGTCTAGTCTTGCGTTTTGTAGCTGTTGTAAGTTCAGCACTATTTCAAAGATTGTTATCAGAGGTGACTGTTTCATTATCTGGCTACCAAAAATGGTCTAATTAAAGCTTAGTTTCACTACAAAATACTATTTTATAAACTTGTTTATTTGGTATAAATCTTTAATAAGTGTAAAGTACCCATAGTAGTATCTATTTGTACTTCCGTATGTAACGTTTGACATAATATCAATAACAGAAGTTCCACAGAACTCTAGTTGTATTCATCATTAAATTGCCTAGTACCAGGCTAGCATAATCGTTAGGAGGTCGTCTCATCATCGACTGCGATAGTAGCATTTAGATAATATTCGGCGCCTGTTGAACGCGGCAACAAGTGCTGCATCGATCAGTGACGTCATTCCCCTCGCTACCCGCGCCTGCCCTCCGCCCCGCCCGACAAAATGGGTCCCAAAACTGATTTAGGCCCATCGCAGACGACAGACTATCCGTGACGCACTTTTTAGTCTGTGAAAATAGAACCTATGTAATTATATGCAGTAACGCACACGACGCACAAAAATCCGCGACAATCCGCGACCAAATTTTTGTGCGCCGCAGACTCGATCGCACAAAAAGTCTGTCGTCTGCGATGGGCCTTACTTGGCCGATCTTCTATAAAATTCAATTCTATACCCAACTGAGGGCAAATCCTTGAGGACGCCGCTATTTGACAATACTTTTGTATCGAACTGTGTTGCTTTAATGACTTTTCTATTGCTGCCAAAGAGATGACAGATGTAAAGCTAATAAAAAGGGATGTACAGAGACTTATTTTATTACAAGATACAGAGATATTCTCGTGTTACTGTTCTTTCTTGAATTCCTGTTCTTTATAAATTGAGTGGGTGATACTATTAGTTACAAGTGCCTATCAGTCCGTACAGACGACAAGGAAACTGAAACTTTGGCGTTAGGATTTATATCTTTGAACTGAAATCAGTTGGTCAGTGACGTGAGAATTTCACGCACGTTTAATTACACCTACAATAAGTTCTAAGCTTCTATTCTGGAATCTTACAAAACTATATAATGTTTTTATAAACTTACATGTTCAAATTCAACTTTAATAGGTCGAGAGTGGAGAAGTTTTAATAGATAGAGTGATTCAAGAGGAAGGTTAATTCCCACGGGAACGGGCACAACGCGGGTAAAACCGCGGGGCGCTGCTATTATGATATATACGAGTACGTATGTCTGTACTTTTAAACGTTATGCCATTGTAATGAAAAGAAAGAGTGTCAATATTTATATGTCAGCTGAAACAAATTTCATATATTTTTATATTTTGGAAAGGATATACTTCCGGACTATAGACATTATAAACCTATCAATAAAACTGGTTTTCACTAATCCCGTTTTAAGTCTAAAAAAGTTGTAACAATTGTTCTCAAAGGATAAAGATACCTATACTAAATCCACGTTAAAGCATGCAAAGGTTAAATCAGGTTATATTGTATGAATACATGATCACAACAAGTTGGCTGAACTTGCTATAACAACAGAACCGAAGTAACCACTTGGCCCACAAAATATTTTATGTATAGAGTTTACTGGTTTCTTAAGTTTAAACGAACACTTCTCATTTTGAATTTAAACTGCGTTTACGGATACACTTCGGTTATATCGTTCGTATAGAGTTTGTTTCACACCGTTGAAGTCGACCGGTTCGGAATGAAATAATTGCGACACGAAAAAGTAGGGCCGGACGTTTTAATTATACGTATGAGAGTTTATATTTTGTATTTGGTAAAAGGTTTTGTAGGTTTATATTTAGAAGGTCAACGGTGCTGAAAGGTAGGTTTGTGAATGATATGGAAATGAATTAAATAAATAAATACTCCCGGACAAATTCACACACGGTTAACTAGACTCAAACTAAGCTTTAAGCTATGTTTGCTATGAAATCTAAACCACTGATACTACATATTCACATACACAAATACTTTATTTTACTAATATTATAAATGTAAAAGTTTGTGAGGATGGATGTATGCATGGAAGTATGTATGTATGTTTGTTACTCTTTCGCGAGAAAACTACTGGACGAATTTGGAAGAAAAAAAAGTGAATTAGCGTAATATGAATCATTTGAACAATTTTGACATTCATGATAATACAGACTATGAAATATTACACGGTGTAAGCACAAAGTGGTATAAGGTAATTACAAACTTAATAACGGTTTTATCAGTAACGCTTTATTATAAACTAGCAGCGCCCCGCGGTTTTACCCGCGTTGTGCCCGTTCCCGTGGAAATTTCGGGAATTTTTTTACATAAAAACCTTCCTCTTGAATCACTCTACCTATTACAAAAAACCGCATCAAAATCCGTTGCGTAATTTTAAAGATTTAAGCATACAGACAGATAAACAGTGTGACAGACACGAAAAAGAGACGACTTTATTTTATACTATGTAGTGATGATATGATTATGTCAGCGATAAGCATATAATATCAATAAATGACGTGGACGATGACTCAACGGGATAGGGAGAGGTTGGAAGCGTTTGAGATGTGGTGTTGGCGTAGGATGGAAAGGATTAGTTGGACGGAAAGGGTGACAAATGAAGAAGTATTAGAATTGGTGCGAGAGAGTAGAACATTACTTGAGATAATAGAAAATAGGAGAGGGAAGATGATAGGACATCTCATACGACATGACAGATACATTAATAATATCATGGAAGGTAAAGTTGAAGGAAAGCGAGGTAGGGGAAGGCCTAGAATCAGTTACATGAGTCAGATTAAAGAAAAAGTGTCTGTCATGTCGTATAGAGACGTGAAGGAACTTGCACTGAATAGGAATAGATGGAGAAGTCTGCATCGGACTCACCGACAAGAGCCTTGCTCTTAAATTTATGATGATGATGATGATGATGATGATTGTTAGTTGTCCCTGTAAAAAGTTTCAAACTGAAATTATCTAACAACTATAATACATAACAAACTAAAAACTATAATAAATAAAGAGAAGTACGCAAGATTTTCCCCGAATATTATTATTTATTATTGTCAGTACAAACGAGGCGAACAGCTGTTATTCCAAGAATTTTTCTTTCTATTCTTTGTAAAACTTTCTCAAGTTATCATGAAGTTCCTATGGTAACATGTAAAGTATGCTCAATAAGTGGTATATTTCTAAGAAACACTTCCATCGTCTAGTTACATTGTTTGGAATTATTTATCACAACGCTTGTTTACTTTCAGACTATGTGACCAACTTATAAAATAAATATGAAGTATATATAACCTTCACCTTTGCCTTTAATTGGGCATGATAAATAACGAACAGTTATAGAGGATGGCAGAAGGGAGAGAAAAGTGAGAAGAACTCCATGGAAGAAGTCCAACTCTTATGTTAAAGAAGAAGAATTAGGTAATATTAGTAAAAGTAAGTTTTCTAATATTTTTTAATAACAATATAAGTATAAAAAACCTGCCAAGTGCGAGTCGGACTCGCGCATGGAGGGTTCCGTACTTTAAAAAACGACAAAAATTACGTTTATTGTATGGGAGCACGCCTTGAATATTTTTTTCATTTTATTTTTAGTATTTATTGTTATAGCGGCAATAGAAATACATCATCTGTGAAAATTTCAACTGTCTATCTATCACCTCTTGAGATACAGCCTGGTGACAGACGGACGGACGGACGGACGGACAACGAAGTCTCAGTAATAGAGTCCCGTTTTTACCCTTTGGGTACGGAACCCTAAAAATGCTAAAATATGTGACTTCTTTTACAAGTCACATGTTTTCCCATTTATGAAGTTGCAAAGTAATAATGAACTTTACAAAAGTTACAAAGCAAAATATAACAACGAAACCACAAGAAAATTAAACCTTTATTCTCAATATCAATACAAACGAGCAAACAGCCTTTCAAAAACCATTGAAATTATAAAAATACTGAATAAACAGTACGCCGAGGGAAAAGTTTGGAAAGCCAAATAAACTATACGAAGTTTGAAAAAGTATAAAGTATAATAAAACGGAGTTTCATATAAATTTAAACAATTTTCACGCAAAGCGGGTGAGTTGAGAGAGAAAATCAAGGTAACTAGCTGTTAGCATTTTGTCACTTTGTCTAGCGGAACATTTTGTGTTAATTTTAAGGAGTGAAAGAGAATGGCCAACTTAAAGGTGTAATGGGGCGTTTTTGCCTGACTCTTCTTCTTCTTCACCGAGTCAACCCGACTAATCCTGGTGTCAGAGTTATTGAGCCGCCAAAGGCCACTGACATGGCTCATTAACTCATGCCTGACTTAGAACGTGTGTCTCTGCTTTTAGCAGATAAGATCAAATTCTGTAGTCTATTGTTTTTTCTACATTGTAACAACATGTAGATTGACCTATATTTGCTAATCAATGAATTCATTACTAATTTAGGGCTAATAGTGAATAATTTATATTCTATAAATGAAATTAATGTGATTGTGAAATATTTACCACTAGCCGAGCCCCGCGGTGTTACCCGCGTTGTATCGGTTCCTTCGGGAATTTGGGGATAAAATGTATCCCATGTGTTGTTCTCATGTATAACCTATATTACTGTAAAGTTTCATTCAAATCCATCCAGTAGTTTTTATGTGAAAGAGCGACAAACATATATCTATACAAACATCCATCCTCACAAACTTTCGCATTTATAATATTAGTAGGAAGTAGGATTTAGAAGATCACACTAACATAACACTGTATATATATGATTAAATACAGTTAAAAGTACTGTATATGTACATATCCGTCGTTTCTGAAACATGTTTCAAAACACAAATAGAATAGCCCTATTTTTGTTACCAGATAAAAAATACTTTTTTTAACGTGGTAGTACTTCAAAGTCGATTTTTCGTTTAAAAAGTTTGTTAAGTTCGCTTTTTCTGATACAAAGAGGGAAAGTCTGTCGACTGATCACATTGGGCATTGGCAAAAAATCCCATCAAAGCTTCGCTTTGGTGTAATAAAAAACGTGACTGATCAATCTCATGCATGTTGTGATCTAAAAACAAGGCAGAGACGACATAGGACTTTTATAAAGGTTTTTATATCCTACTAGCTGTGTCCTGCGGTTTCGTCTGCATTTATTCCGTCACTGCTTACCGTTTAAACCTTCCCTGAATTACGACAAACAATTCAAAACCAGAATTTGTATATTGATTGCATCGCACAGCCCCACACGCTAAAGCTTGGAAAAATCTCTAACACATTTCATTTCATCTATTTATATAGATCATCTATTTATATGCAATAAATATGAAAGAGTGACGTTTTAAAAAAAAGATACAAATATGAGCACCTATCGTTAGACCTTATGTATAAGCTATATATTTCTATAGCTTATTAACCTTATGATATCACAGGTTTTTTTGATGTAAGCAGGGGCCAAAAACAATCCACAAAAGCAACTTTTTTACTTTTCAAATCGATGACATAATTCTTAATAAAATATCCTTCTATCTCTTGTCGTTTCAGATTTAATCATACTGATTGATCTAAATGAACCATCCTGTGTATGAAGCGGTGAACATATCGGGGTAATGTATTAATGCATTAGCATCGCTCAGCCAAACTAATCGACCTATCGGATACGAATTATGTATATTTAGCCCAGTTGATTAGCGGATTATCACAGATTTGTGTTAACGTGACCACTGAGATACTCACAAATTCTACTAAAAGAAGAAGAGAAGAAGATTACAAGTTTGTGAGGATCTATGTAACTTCGTATGTACCTGTACCTATGTATGTTTGTTACTCTTCCACGCAAAAACTAGTGAACGGATTCCGATGAAAGTTGTCCGACAGCAATGTAGGTTATTCATCAGAATAACACATGGGGTACATTTTATCCCGAAATTCCCTCGGAAACGAGTAAAACGCGGTTGAAACCGCATGGAAAACATTTTTACACATTCAACTGTCCTCAAACAAACAATGATGAGTCGTGAAGCTTTAAAACTTCCAGGTCAATGTCCCAATTACACTATGCTTATATCTACGTTCACCTAACTTGTATTGAAATACTTGGGGCTTCACATTAAACGCAATTAAACTATCCAATGGGACTGCGGAGAGCCTATTAGGTCTTATTTCAGTGGACCACTATAGATAAGATGATCTTAAGTATTACCCACGGAAGAGCGAAGCACACTACACTTATCTATTACCTAATATATTCAGTTTACGTTATACGTTTCAGACAGTGCATGCATGCGTCTGAATCTAACTTCACCTTCAACAAATTGTAGAGTAATCGAATATTTAATTTAAACGTACTCACTCACACGGGTTTTTTCGCGTTGGAAAGTTTATAAAGCAAGTAAATAACTTACTTTTTATTTCCCGACGTTTCGAGGGGATTGCACCTCTCGTGGTCGCGGGTGAACGTTCACCCGCGACCACGAAAAAACTCGTGTGAGTACGTTTAAATTATGTGTTCAAATCGTGTAAGTTTAAAAAAGACTAGTCGAATATTCTTTTAAATAAAGTTAAATGTTCTACTTAACCGTTTCATTTTGCTGAGTGAACTAGCAGAGTCCCGCGGTTTTACCCGCATTGTGTCCGTTCCCGTGGGAATTTTGGGATATAAAATAGCTTTTCCGTTGGATATGGCTCCATTACAAAATTAATTATTCATATCAGATTGGTAGCTCCTGAGATTAACGTGTTGACCAAAAACAAACTTCAGTTTTATACGAGTACTAGCAGCGCCCCGCGGTTTTACCCGCGTTGTGCCCGTTCCCGTAGGAAATCCGGGATAAAATGTAGCCTATAGCCTTCCTCGATAAATAGACTATCTAACAGTGAAAGAATTATTCAAATCGGTTCAGTAGTTTCTGAGATTAGCGCGTTTAAACAAACAAACAAACAAACAAACAAAACAAACTCTTCAGCTTTATAATATTAGTATAGATATTGCTATAGATAAAGATTAAAATTATCTACCGTTTATTTGACCAGTATAAAGTGGTATTGATTTTAAGATTTATATTTAGCTTTTGATGGTATCGAGGAAGTTTTTGTGGTTTGTTATTGGTTGGTTCGCGCGGATCGGTTATTGAAATGGATGTTATTATAGAGTTTTAAAAATAACCGCTGTGGTTGTCGATACTTTGCAACGACTGAGTATTTAAACAATGCTTCAAATAACTAATGTTGACTTAAGTGTTTAAATATATTTAGTACTACAGACCTGGAGGCTGCCATAACTATAAAATGATAAGTTTTTCTATCTAGACTAAGACTCACAAGTACCACAACCACACCACATCGCATCGACAAAATGTGGCCACGTGCGAATAGTGTGATACCGACGAGACATCACTGTGGTAGTGTTGTACTTGCGACGTGGTTACGTGGTATATACTGTAGTTAGAGAAGTTTATGATGTCGCTGGTGGTTACGCTTTGGGTGCGATGTGGTCAGATCACTCACTTGCTTAATAATGACGGCAAAAAGTGGTACGTGTAAATTGTTTTATTAATTTTCAATATAAATCTGCGTCTACCTAACGTGGTGGTTATGGTACATGTGGGCATATAGTGTCTATACAAATTACCTTATTCATAAACGATATTTAACTTAAACAGTGTTTTAAAGTGTTTTGTCTCTTTCACTCTTTGGCAAATATCGTATGTCGGAAAGAGAAAAACCATATAGATAGCTAAAGTGCTGTTATAAGGCTCTAAAATGCTATATAACTCAATCACTGTCATCACATGATATCATAACATTCTGTTTAGTCACTTGAGCGTGTACTTCTCAAAGTTCCGATGCAGTAGCCATAGAGATCCATAAATCATCGACCCAAACATCGTCTATCAATATTTGTCTAATAAGACAAACACGAAGGCGAGGAAGGAAGAAGGAAGAAGCGTTGGCGGGACGATCTAATCGCCTTTAAAAGCGATTGGTGGGTGCTCGCAAAAGACAGGGAGGGTTGGAGATGCTTGGGGGAGACCTCTGCCCAGCCGTGGGACAATATAGGTTAAATAAATAAATAAATAATGACAAACACCGTCTCGCTATAACCACACTCCGTAGTTGCAGTAAACAAAGTTTGCACGTCCACAGCTCCTTGTATCATCATAGTGTTTGTGTGTCTATCACCGCACGTAGGACGTGAGACTAAACATTTATCTTCGAGTTTACCCGGTCGTCGAACTCTGGTTCTACGCTTATATTAACCGTATGCAATCTACAACCGTCTAACGAAATCAATAGAAGAATAAATATCTTTGATTAAAAAAATAAGTTTATCTATTACTAGCAGCGCCCCGCGGTTTTACCCAGGTTGTGTCCATTCCTGTGGGAATTTTGGGATGAAAAATAGCCTATGTTACTCGTGGATAATGTAGCTTTCGAATGGTGAAAGAATTATTAAAAACGGTCCAGTAGTTTTTGAGCCTATTCATTACAACCAAACAAACAAAGTTTTCCTCTTTTAATATTAGAGTAGATACAAACTTAAGAAATACAATTTTGATTAGTACCAGGAAGCCCATTACAGGGCCTCACGTATAGAGACATATATGATACATGATTACAGGAAATTAAGTGCTTAGTTACCATTTGTTGATCTTTTAATAGTACTTTTATTAAAATAGATTGAAAAAAAAATAATACGCCATTAGTATTGTTGAAAAATTAATTATAAACCTCATTCAACTTTGAACTGGATTGGAGATGGTGATTGGAGGCTCGATATTCCCACATAAGGACTGCCACAAAGTATCCTGGGTTTCTCCTGATAGAAGGACAGAAAATCAAATAGACCACGTCATGATAAGTAGGAAATGGCGGCACTCTCTATTGGACGTCCGAAACCGAAGAGGAGCAGACGTAAACAGTGATCACCACCTCATAGTGGCAAGAATCCGCCTGAAGATAGCAAAGGTCCAGACTAAGACAACCACATTATCTCGGCGTTTCGATGTTTCCAAACTACAGAATCCAGACATAAAGCGGGAGTTCAGCGTAGAACTGCATAACCACTACTTCGCTCAGATGGCAGAGAAAAGATCAGTAGAGGAAGAGTGGAACACTGTTAGAGGTACGATGCGCAAATGCTGTGAAAAGTTCTTAGGCTACAAAAACTCTGGGAAAAAGGAGTGGATATCCGCGGATACATGGGATAAAATACAGCACCGAAAGTCCATCAAAGAGAAGCTTAATGCGGAAAAAGATCAGAACACCAAAGAAATCCTAGCTTATGAATATTTTCTGTGCGAAAGCGATATAAAGCGCAGTGCCAAGAGAGACAGGCGCGTTAGAGCTGCATCGATAGCCCAAAGAGCGGAACTTGCAGCGTACGCCGGAAATACCAGAGAGCTGTACCGTGCCGGAAAAGAGCTGTGCAATAAACCACCGACAACTCGACCAGTAGTAGACAAAGCAGGAAAGCTTCTTACCACGTTGGAAGACCAATTACGACGTTGGCGTGAATACTTCGATGAGGTATTTCACGCTCTGGACACCGAAGCAGAAGCTGATGACGATGTCGACTCAGGAAGCGGTGTTTTAGACATCAAAGTCGATCCTCCAGAAAAAGCTGAAATAGCACGTGCCATTAAAAGTCTAAAATCTGGCAAAGCTCCTGGAAATGATGGCATCCCGGTTGAGGCATTTAAAACTAATGCAGACGTGACGGCGGAGATACTGCTGCCCCTGATGACGGCCGTGTGGGAAACAGGCCAAGTGCCTGAAAGCTGGAAGGAGGGCATCATTATTAAGCTACCAAAGAAAGGTGATCTGTCCCAATGCTCTAACTGGCGAGGAATTAATTTGCTGCCAGTGTGCTCCAAGATTCTGTGTAAGATATTGTTAGGCAGAATGACAAGCGCGGTTGACTGCACGCTGAGAGACGAACAGAGTGGATTCAGAGCGGGGAGATCCTGCGCCGACCAAATCAATGTACTACGTATGATACTGGAACAGTGCAATGAAATGCGAAATGAGCTCTATACCCTGTTTGTAGACTTCGAGAAGGCGTTTGACCGAGTGAAATGGTCTAGTATATGGAGAATTCTCAAGCGAAGAGGTATACCAGTCAAGATCATAGAAATTATCAAATGCCTTTACGAGGGTTCCTTTTGCAGAGTACTGCACAAAGGCACGCTAACTGATCCAATAACGGTCACTGCCGGAGTGAAACAGGGCTGCTTGTTGTCACCGCTGCTTTTCCTGATAGTCTTGGATGACGTGATGCGCAGAGTAACCAATAAAGAAGAGAGAGGATTTCCTTGGCTACATGGCAATACCCTCGAAGATATAGACTTCGCGGACGATCTCTGTCTACTCTCCACATCCCGTGACCTCCTTCAGTCCAAGACTAACGACCTCGCAAACGAAGCTGCTAAAGAAGGCCTGCGCATCAACTGTAGCAAGACCAAAGACATGCGCCTAAATACCAATGATACAGCGCCCATATACATTAACGGCGAGGTTGTCGAGCAGGTACAGCGTTTTATATACCTAGGTAGCGTTGTGGACCCACAAGGAGGAGCAGAAGCGGATGTAGAGGCGCGCATAAATAAAGCCAGAGCCACATATGCGCAACTGAAACCTGTCTGGACATCTTCCATAATCACTCGGCGTACAAAGATCAGAGTATTCAACTCCAATGTCAAGTCAGTCCTCCTGTACGGATGCGAGACGTGGTTAGTTAAAAAAGACATAACCAGTAAACTGCAAGTCTTTGTAAATAAATGCTTACGACGCATACTGGGAATCCACTGGCCACAAACTATCTCCAATACAAGGCTGTGGGAGATGACTGACCAAGAACCCATCGACAAGGAGATCCTAAAAAGAAAATGGCGCTGGATTGGACATGTATTGCGGAGACCAGACAATCATCTGTCCAAGCAAGGGTTATCGTGGCAAGCGCAAGGAAAAAGAAGGCCTGGCCGCCCCCGCACAACCTGGCGGCGCTCAGTTGATAAAGAGGCTGCATCGACTGGACTCGGCTGGAAGGACCTGGAAGTTGCCGCACAAAATCGGAAGCAGTGGAGATCTCTTCTGCGAGCCCTATGTCCCTGATGAGGGATAACAGGACTTCATCATTCAACTTTGAACTAAATATTTCAAAGTTATTGCTCCCTACAGACGGCTACGCTCGTAACCGCACGTTCGTAGCAACATGCTACGAATAGACTACGGCGCGTTACGATGCTACGGTGCTACGAACGAGACATAACATAAAAAATATATTAATAACTAGCTGTGCCCTGCGGTTTCACCTGCATTTTTTTCCTCACTGCTTACCGTTTAAACCTTCCCTGGACTTTCATGAATATTTCAAGACCAAAATTAGCCAAATCGGTTCTGCCGTTCGAGAGTTTTAAGCAGACTAACGAACAGCAATGCATTTTTATTTATATAGATTTTATTTTAAACGAAGCATTTATTACTTTCATTTAACGGGTACTTCACTCTAGAGCGCATGTTTCTCTGTCTGTCTCTCTCTAGACGGTTAAAATATTCGTTAACTCAAAATGTGCCGTATTCATAGAAGGAAATTTAATTTAACAGATTAAATTAATATAAAGTGTGCTTTCACGTGTTATATAAGGATGCAATAAGTAAAGAATTTCGAATATTCGTTTCCTTGAAAGGGTCAAGAGTTTTCCTTCGTAAAGACTTTAATGGGAGCCGTAAAACAAAACGGTTTTTGTCACAAGTAACAATGTAATGATAAGTTGTGAGTTCTTTTTAGACAGGAGAATTAAAAAGGGGTAAAACTGACTTACAAGACAAGAATGATATAATATTCATGGGTTTTTTTATTTAAAATTC
The DNA here is from genome assembly GCA_963082685.1 of Cyclophora albipunctata. Classification (NCBI taxonomy): domain Eukaryota; kingdom Metazoa; phylum Arthropoda; class Insecta; order Lepidoptera; family Geometridae; genus Cyclophora; species Cyclophora albipunctata. Next base: position 11,040,918 of record OY720114.1, on the reverse strand, counting down.
TCAAAGGGGCCACAACTTAGTTGAAACCGTTTGGTATAGTTACCTACAAACTACAGTTTACCTTTTTCCGTACCGTGGTTCCAAATTTTTATATCACATATTTTGTATATCACGCTACTATACGTTCTTTTCTCCCAAATTTAGGGGAGTCGCGCCCATGCATTTTGTTGAGAAGGGGAATAACATCAAAAACACTTTCTATATTCGACTTGGTTTCAGAGATTACTTTGTTAAAGCAAACAAAAACGAGCGCAGTTCGGTGTTGCGTATCCTGTCCGTACGCTTTACACCCAGGATGCTGCGCTCCATCGCACGTTGACAAACTTGGAGTTTAGACTTTTGAACCTGGGTAAGTGACCAAGTCTGCGCACCATACGACTAAGCAAAAAACTTTAAATATCATTCGAATTCATTAAAAATCGGCCGAACAGAGGTTTTTAGGTCAAGCACAATAAAGATGTATGCAGTCGACTAAAATACAATGTCTTAATTACTTCCTCGGTATAACTTCGAAATACACCTTTAAAATCTCAATTTTAAAGTTGAATTTCGTTCGTAGCTCAGCGTATCACCGATCACCTTAGGATGATATTAATAGACCCTAACGTCGGATGTTCCTTTGAAAGGAAACCTACATAATTGAGTGCTTTTAACGAAAATTGGTGTCTTAATGCTTTTGTAATAAGGATGTTATTGAATACGACGTATATTTTTTACACCTGGTTCTTAGTATGGAGTTGAATTATTAATTATACACTACTTTTGTTTGAAATCCGAAAGAAATAATGATTTAAATATGATTTTGGAAGCAATAGGAGTGTATGAGATTGTAAAAAGGTTATGGTTAAAGCTGAAGGCAAATTGTATTATTGTTTGCTAAATAATAATTTTAATCACTACATAGTACGAGTATAAAACAAAGTAGCTTTCCGCTGTCTGTCTCTATGTATGCTTAGATCTTTAAAACTACGCAACGGATTTTGATGCGATTTTTTTAAATAGATAGAGTGATTCAAGAGAAATGTTTATGTGTGTAAAAATTCCCGAAATTCCCATGGGAACGGCACAACGCGGGTAAAACCGCGGGGCGCTGCTAGTTACTGATAAATGAAAACTAACTTAACACCTACTTTCAACTCTAACACCCTGGAAATGTATAAAATAAACAATTATCTTCAACGGTCCATACAAACAGCCATCGACTGAGATGTTAAGTGAAAAATATAAAAATGGTTCACATAACGTGTAATACTTTGACGCGTTTTTTATAACTATGTTTACGATAACGGGTCCTGTTTTAACGAAATCATTTTAAAGCTACGTTTAAATTGATACGCAGTTTAAATTAGGAACGGTTTCGGTTCGGAAAGTGGTGTTAAAGTGCGGGGAGAGACGCTGTCGCGAGCGCTTCACCCACCTCCTGATGAAGGTCACCGTATGTGACCGAAACGTGTTGAGGAACTCTCAACAGTAGCCTCCGTCGTACGTAAGTTCTAGTTTAAATAAATAATAAGTGGTGTTAAAGGTGTAGTTGAAAATTGAGAGTTAAAATACTCGTATTTGGGTCAAAAATAGGTTAATTGAATTGTTGCTGACAACTTTAACCGATACTATTAATACTAGCCGCGCTCCGCGGTTTTACCTGCTTTTCGTGGGAATTTCGGGATCATAATTTAGCCTTTTAACTTTCCATTTTAATGTGGATATCTATTACAAAAAGTATTATTCAATTGGATGAGTAGTTTCCGCTTTCTGTTTAACATGTTCAACCCCGCGCTTCCTTTTGAACTAGCCTCTTTATCATATACTAGCAGCGCCCCGCGGTTTTACCCGCGTTGTGGCCATTCCTGTGGGAATTTCGGGATTAAAAATAGCCTTTGTTACTCGTGGATAATGTAGCTTTCGAATGGTGAAAGAATTTTTAAAAACGATCCAGTAGTTTTTGAGCCTATTCATTACAACCAAACAAACAAAGTTTTCCTCTTTATAATATTAGTGTACACAAAACATATCTTAAAGGTAGCTAGATTAAACAAACATAAAACAAACTCTTCAGTCATACGGTATTATATACGTTACGTTTTTTCGTATTAACATCGTCTGGTAGGTAACCTACAAATTTATTTCTTGTCAGGTGTTTGACCATTTATTTTTTCGTTGTATTTTTTTTGTTGCATTTTTATTTCTGTGATGTTTATTTGTATGTAGTGTGACTTCTTTTCTTTGCTGTTCACAACCTTTTTCTTTACTTTTTAATTTGTGAAAACTTGTAATAGGCAATAAGAGTTTTAATTTGTTTTCTCTATTTATTTATGTTATTAGTCCGTAAGTTTTCTTTGTAAAATAAAATAAAATAAAATAAGTTACTACTGCCGTATTTTTTGTAGGTACGTACTACTTTACGTACATGTACGGTACGGATCATGTACACGATACTACCGTTTTACCGTTATTTGTCCCATCGGCGACAAGTAATATCGTTACGTTTTATTATGAAACTCGTAATCAACAGCCAGCCCTCGACATCAAGTGTTAGAGATATTTGTGTGTCAAATACGAGCCAACTGTTTTGTCGATGGTTATAATTAAGTAGCCCCGCGGTATTATCCACATTGTGCCTTTTCCTAAAGGAATTGCAGGATAAAAATATGTTATATCCTTTTCCTTGAATAGGGCTATCCAACACAAAAATAATTATCAAATTGAACTGAGATGATGAATGAATGAACTGAGGTAGATTCTGAGATTAGCGCGTCCGAACAAATAAAAAATCAAGCTTTATATATTAGTACTAGCAGCGCCCCGCGGTTTTACTCGCGTTGTGCCCGTTCCCGTGGGAATTTCGGGAATTTTTTTACATAAAAACCTTCCTCTTAAATCACTCTACCTATTACAAAAAACCGCATCAAAATCCGTTGCGTAATTTTAAAGATTTAAGCACACAGACAGACAAACAGACAGACAGACACGAAAAAGAGACGACTTTATTTTATACTATGTAGTGATACAGTATACAGATTATCACTACATAGTATAAAACAAAGTCGCTTTCCTCTGTCTGTATGTCCCTGTGTATGCTTAGATTTTTAAAACTAAGCAACGGATTTTGACGCGGTCTTTTGAAATAGATAGAGTGATTTAAGAGGAAGGTTTATATGTATAAAAATTCCCAAAATTCCCATGGGAACGGGCACAACGCAGGTAAAATCGCGGGGCGCTGCTAGTGTATTATATGGTTGTACGAGTATTACAACAAAATAACTACTTACTGTATGTTTAAGTGGAGCCCACACGAAATAGAGACACAGCCAGTAGAAGTGATTCGACAAAAGCACTTCAGAATGAATGCCCTCTTGTTCTTGTTCAGACTCAACTCTCCGAATAATACTACTAGCGACATCTAGTGGCAATTTTCTATACCATGAAAAGCTTTTCACGTTGAAGTCAGTCCACCCAAGTGAGATGAAAGTACCACAGTTCTCTAAAGTACTCGAGTTTCCACAGAGGGAGCTAGTATCGTTTAGATAAGTCTGAAAGTTTTGGCAAGTTGTTTACTGTGAATTTTCATAGATGGAGTCTCTGATGAGTCTAAAGGTTTTTCAGAACAACGACCGTTTTTAAAGACCGGCTCTTATGTTTTTTATCGTGACGAGATTATTATCACAACCACAACATTTAAAATCTACCTGTCTAACAAAAATTTAACGTGAATTGACGTTTGCTTTGAATTGCGAATGTCCTCAAAGATTTTGGAGTGGATTAGAAACAGCATCATCCATAATTTTTACAAAAGTTCGAAAGCAGCGTAATGTTTTTCTTAGTAAAAGTATTTGTAAATATCTTTCAATACTATCACTTTACAACAAATGCTATACGCATAGATTTATTATGCAAACTATACGCTACAAAAGCCGAAATCAGCCCACTATCTGCCCCCAGAGGCAGACAAGCAAGACATATAGCACTATGCTATGTTTCTACGTTAATTAAGTTTTGACAGTACATAATCAAGTGTAATTATTCACTTAAGAGACAAAGTACATTCTCCGCTGTAATTACATAGAATAATTACTGCATTGCTTTTGTTAATGTGAAACTTTCTGTTCATGTCGAAGTATAAAGTACTTTAGTTATTTTCTAGATTATAATAGTGCCTGATCCTCCTCACTGTACTGATATCTTCGAAGAGACGAGATGCCTTTGTCCTGCAGTGGGAAATTACAGGCTAATGTTTTTTTAAGTGCTCCTGGACACGGCACGCAAAAGACAACATATATTTTATATCATTTATTACTTTTCTTCGTGAAGAGATAATGGGATGTCTTCGGGACGAGAAAAATGAAAAAAAACCTTTGTCATAGCGTACAGGTGTACATGTACACTTTACCCTACTGGTGAAGTTTGACTAAGATGTATTACGATTAAGCAATGTGCAGCTCGGCCAATTCGATGGGGATAAGCAGCCTTTTTATCTGAAAGCTACCGTGCTTGGAAGTTCCAGAATATATTTCTGATATAAACCTCAGTATTGGGAGTTTTGAGACCCTCTCAAGACCTTCAACATGGTCAAATGATTGAAACAACTGAGAAGACAATCTCCGAAGCACGGTAGCGATCAGAGAGAAATGCCACTATCGGTCACCTATCAGAGTCGGGGCCGAGCTGTACGTTGCTTAACATTAGCAATGAGTTAAGATCGTTTAGGTTAACTACGCGCTACTATAAATGAGTGATAGTCAACAATATGTGAAGACCTAGTTATTGGCGACGACATCTGGGCGTCAATTATATATTCTTACTAGCTGTGCCCCGCGGTTTCACCCGCAGCGCCCTCGTTCCCGTGGGAATTTTGAGATTTTAATTCCTTTTTTTTCTTATATAAAAACCTTCTATTGACAATAAGGAACACATTAGAATCATCCAATTTGGTGCAGTCGTTCTGAAGTTATGCGCTTAGCAACAGATTCAGAGATTCATTTTTATATTATACGAGTAGATAAAGTATTTGTGTAGAAGTATCAGTTAGTTAGATTCCATAACACGAGCTTAGAGTTTAATTTGGGTCTAATTAATGGTATGTGAATTTGTCCGGGTATATCACTACATATTATAAAACAGAGTCAAAACTACTGCACGGATTTTGACGCGGTTTTTTAAAATAGATATAGTGATTTAAGAGGAAGGTTTATATGTTTAAAAATTCCTGAAATTTCCACGGGAACGAGCACAACGCGGGTAAAACCGCGGGGCGCTGCTAGTTATATTATATACATTATATGAAGTCGTACTACATTTTCAGTTGGTGATCGTGTTTTTTCTAATAATAATTTTTTTTATCAACAGGCCATTGAACTTTTCAACGATACGGAATTCGTAGCTCGATGAGTCTCAAACGCCCACTCCAGTAAATGTACTCCCTTAATCACAATACCTGTTTGATTCCATTTCATAAATAGAAGTAAATTAATTAACGACCAACGGCTGTTAAGTCAGTCATTAAATTGGACCATTTTTTCAAATTAATATGAATTTTCTTTAACTTTAAATTGAAATTGAAAAATGGTAATTCGGAAATTCTTTCATAATACTTTTAACCAAACCGCAGTAGGCAAACATACCTTTTCTCTTACTTTCGCTCGATCCTCTTCACTGAGGGGAAGTGAGGGGCTTTTGCCCAACATTATGAGCTCATTACTTATACAAGATTTAGGATATACTCATTATTAATTAAAAGTCTATGAGGGCACTGAGTCGGCAATGACACTAACACCGCGTCGGTGCTTAAAAGAAAGGTAAATCAAACTAGAACAAAAGATAACTCTATTTACGAATAACCTCAATATAATAAGAAATTTTAATGCTTAAAATATTTAAGAAACTGTGTGTATAAAATGTATAAGATTGCAATTGGTTTCTATTCTAAAATAAATGGTTGTCTGTAAAGTCGATTTCCGGACGATAGTTTTACATGATAACGATACGTAAACGTAAACATATACGTAACGTTTGTTTGACCGTGCCTCTATCGCTTGTTGCGCGCTCTTGCTTGCACGCACAGGTTCAGGCGGAACCAAAAAGCATAGAGGCGGAACGGGACACTTTTTCGTGCGCGCTGCCAGTTTTCAATTTTATAAGACGTTATCACGTCAAAAATTGGTTCTATTCTAGCCACACATCACGTAATAGTCGGTCCCGATTGTTTTATCGTTAGACCATACCCATGTTCAGACATCTCAGAACGTATCTATTTTCTTACGATTCATAGACAAGACGCACTCAAGTAAAGCCACAGGGCACTACTAACACTACTCCAAAGCGTAGTAACAGAATCCGTAAATACTTCCAATATCGGTATCTGAAACCCGAGAGTAGAGTACAATCGATCTATTTGAATCGACAATCAAACGTTTGTTTCGATTATATATCCTATTATTGGATTGTTTATTCCATTGTATTTCGTCACGATTTGAAATCGGTATTGTTGGAATAAAACCGAAAATTTATTGTAACCGCTCGACTGAAAGTGTGCCCTTGAATGAATATTTGGATTGGTTTCTTTCAATAAAGAAACAAAAGAATACATATATCCACGGAAAACGAAGTACTCACTGACAAGCCTGTGGCACAGGGCAGTGAGAGCGCTTACTGTGTATGGGGTTGCGGGTTCGTTTCCCGCCCGTTGTCAACAATATGTAAAGACATAGTTGTTTGTCTGTCCATTTGTTCCGGCAAATTTTTGAAATGGCTGGACCGATTTTGACGGGACTTTCATTAGCAGGTAACTGATGTAAAAAGGAGTAATTTAGGATACTTTTATCCCCAAATTCTTGCGGGAACTGGTAACACCGCGGAGCGCGGCTAGTCAAATTAATATAATGTCATTATTTCAAACCTAGCATATTAAGGTAACATAGCACTGATGGAATCCGTATCAAGCGCTGAATAGCATAACTCCTTAGCGTAATGCGTTAAAAACCATAGTACCTATATCTCGTAATACAAAAACATTTTTCAAAGCCATTACGTGTTGCTGTTAAGTACTTGTAAAATGGGTGTCATGGGGTTTTGACTGAACGATTTTTGATGTTATTACGGTCGTAGCGCAACGGGAGCCTGGCTGAAGAATAGCAAGTAATGCCATGTATGAAATGATACGTACAAATAAATACAATAAAATGTTATACAGACAAGCCCGTTGGCACAGTGGCATGTGAGAGCGCTTATTGTGTCGGGGGTTGCGGGTTCGTGTCCTGCCTGGAGTCAACATTATGTGCATAAAATAACAATATGTGCGTAAAGTATTTGTAATAGTATCAGTTAGTTAGATTCCATACAAGCTTAGAGATTAATTTGGGTCTGATTAACCATATGTGAATTTGACCGGGTATCTTAATTTATTTATACATTATTTAACATATTCAATAAATTAATTATTAAAACAAATATTTCATATGTTACCTTGAATGCATACAACGTTATTATACTGGTGCCTATAGGTAAAGATCGGAACAAGTCTTCAAGAGCATACATTTAGCCCCATCAATGCGTGTCTATTCAGTATAGTATAACAACAACACGTAGGAGACGAGGCCGTATGATGTGATAATAAAACACATATTAGATTTAGGATCTGACACTTTCCTATTGTGTTGTTTACGTCAACTTCGGCACAGATTAATATTAGCTAACAGATACGATGGTTCACGAATGTCTTAGTATACCTTTAAGCATGATCATATTTAAATTAAACTTACATGTAACTTACATGTCTACTTCAATCGCTATAAGCTCTTACACTTTTAGTTAAAATTGATTAAAAAATGATATTTTTTATCAGAATTAGGCCAAAATTGACACTATGTTAGTTCTACTATTTTGAAATTGGTCTTTTTATTCGCCTAAACAAGAAGTTTTTTTACAACTGATACAATGGAAATAAAAAAACCAACTTAAAATCTAAAGACATACTGCTTCTTTTTTGTGTGACACTAAATTGAACCAGCCCAGAACTCGGCTAGAAAACAATAAAGCTATGAGACATGAAAGAAAACTCATAAAAAAATAAATAAAAAGATTCCGACGAATTAGATAATGAGAACCTCCTCCTTTTTTGAAGTCGGTTAAAAAGAAATATCTACTCACATTTTGCCCAATATCCATAGGCGCTAAGAGCGGCAACTCTGGTCTTCTCGGCTTTCTCCATATCAGGACCAAAGCGGCAACAATCAGAACTGTGCAGGCGCCACCTATAGCTCCCAGAGTAGCACTCCATACATTGCCATGTTCATCCCAAGAGTTTGCCTTCAACGCTTGCGGCAATAGTGTCCCATCTGCGTCTGTATTATACTCCATGGCTTCCCATGGCGTCGAAGCGAGCCCTCGACGGTTTGCCCACAGCTTATCTGCGATAACAAAATTAACAACGTATGGTTACATCGATCGTGTTGGGCATGTCGTATCGTAGTACAGTATTAGTAGTGTTATGGAAAACTTTTATTTATTGAGTTGATTAGGCTTTTTAAACTACATATTACGATAGTTTTCTTTTTCTTTATAATATAAAGTTAGTTCTTTTCGCGATCGTTGTAAGAACGTTTCTATCATATACTTATAAGTATTGTGATACATTTTTGGAAGCGGAGTTTACCATTTTTTTTACCTGCAACACACAAGGAGTTCTATCTCTACTTGTTTTATCTTCTAAAATATAGGTACATTCAAAAGTAACTCTGTTTGTTTGTTACGCTGTCACGCCTAACGTACTGAACTGATTCTAATAATATTTGGAACAAAGGTAGACTAGTCCTTAGAAAAGGCTATCTTACACCCATTAGGACATAGACTATCTTATACCTTTATATCAAACGGAAATGATTACGCTGCGGGTGATACCGCAGGCAATAGGCAGTAAATTGTATGACGTGTGTATCTGCGTGTCCATCTGAGGCACTGAAGCTCAAAATGGGTCACGGTTCATAAGATCGAGTACTTTAGAGTTACTCAAAGTTATTAAACAGATATCTTGGAATATTTAGTCATTTATGCATTTGTTAATTGTCTAAATTGCTATCTAGATATAGATAGAGGCTAATAGTGCGTTTACAAAAGGCTAACGAATTCACCACTTTGGAATATTAACCGGATCGTTTAACACTTGTTGCAGCTGAATAGGGCCAACCGAATACCAGTTTATACTAGGCAACGACCGAATATAGGTTTCGAATACAGCAACAGAATACTTATCACATATTAGAAAACAAAGTCCCCGGCCGCGTCTCTCTATTCGCGATAAACTCAAATATTACTACACGGATTTTGAAACAGTTTTTTTTAAATAGATAGAGTGATTCAAGAGGAAGGTTTATATGTATAAAAATTCCCGAAATTCCTGCGGGAACGGGCACAACGCGGGTAAAACCGCGGGACGCTGCTACTATTCGTTGACCGAATACGGTATGTACAACTAAATGTTAAAGTGAACGAACCATTAAATAGACATTAGGATTTATTATAATGATGTCACTCGCACTATATACAGTAATCAAACGGAATTGTCGGTCTCTGTGTATTTGCTTTCAATGTTAGAATATTGGATTAATCCCTATATTAGTTTGACTGAGGTGTTATACAATCTCTTGGGTATAATTTGAATTATAAATGCTATAGGTTATGAAGATCTATGTAGGATTGCTCGCCCACGCGAGCTGTTGGCGTGGCTGAAAAAGCGGACATCTTGGTATGCCGAAAGGTAGCCCCGCGACTTCAGCCTAGGCCATGACTACGGAACACGGATGGGGTTTAGTAGGTATTACCCGACACGAATGTGTCGGGGTTGAGTCCCACATACCCCGGTTATTTCCCCAAACAACCGGGGATGTGAAATTCATTCCCCATCCATAAAAAAAAGGATTGCTTGATGCTTTAAAACTCTTGATGAGTAGACAGAGAAAAAAGTGATTCTAGCACATAGTACTTAGAATAACACTTTTTATATCTCGAAAATAACAAAACATGTGCAAGCTTAGTATTTATTACATGTAAGCATATCTTAAATATAGATCCATCAACAATTTCTAAACATACAGATAAGTATATGATCTCAAACAACATTTAAAGAGACTTGTAATCAAATTGAGAAATTCACTCTTGTGCTTTCATTTCTAATAATCGGTATAGGTTTAAAGAAATAAATATGTACAGAACTAAATTAAATAAAAGCCACATATGTACGGTCTGTTACACACAAACTTACCTTGAAAGCTAAAATTCAGTAACTTATTTGGTATTTAGATAAATAAAAGACCAAATATGATATTAATGTTTTGTTATAAAAAATGTTATGGACATTTGTATGGCTTTATAATGTGTAAAAATGGCGAAAGTTAGAAAAATACTATTTTATATGGCTTTCTATAGATCGTAAATGGTACCCATTAAAGTTATTTATAAACCGAGAGATTCAAATTACACTGGAAATCATTGCGACTATGCGAAGATTCGTTCATAATATATTTAAAGGAGCTTTGGAAATTAATTTGACAGTTCATTTGTATATCACGCCCTTATCAAAAACTTTTGTATTCATTTGAATTTCGTCGCCCATATATTAAAACTTCTAGCTATTAAATTACTTGGAAATCAGATATCCAGTTTGAATTGAAACTACGTTTACGTATTCACTTCGCTTTTTTACATTTTTAGGGTTCCGTACCCAAAGGGACGGAACCCTAAAAACGGGACCCTACTACTGAGACGGACGTTGTCCGTCCGTTCGTCCGTCTGTCACCAGGCTGTATCTCAAGAACAGATCATGTATTTCTATTGCCGCTATACAACAAATACTAAAAATAAAATAAAACAAAAGTTTTTTTTTCCATACAATGTTTTTTAAAGTACGGAACCCTCGTCATTGAATCGTCACTAAGAAAAAGAAGATACTATGGAGTTGAATATCCATTGAATAATCAGTTTGTAGCAACGTTTACCTCATTACATACAGACAGACATCTTATTTTAAATCAATTCTATAGAAGGTGTTGTCAACGGTTTAGACCCTCCCTCTACAGTTACACTCCATCAAGACACCTATTGTGTTCTGTTTACATTGTACTCAAGATGTGTTTGATATTATATTTGTTTGAATTATTATTAGCCATTGAAATTGTTTATAGTCACATCAAAGCACAGTTACAGAAATTTCGGGATGAAAAATAGCCTTTCTATTGAATGTAGCTATCCGTTACAAAAATAATTATAGAAATCGGATTGGTAATTTCTGATATTAGCGCGTTCAAACAAATTCTTCAGCTTTATAATCATTACATAGTATAAAACAAAGTTTTGTCTGTTTGTCTGTATGCTTAAATATTTTAAATTACGCAACGGATTTTGATGCGGTTTTTTGTAATAGGTAAGAGTGATTCAAGAGGAAGGTTTTTATGTAAAAAAATTCCCGAAATTCCCACGGGAACGGGCACAACGCGGGTAAAACCGCGGGGCACTGCTAGTATTAGTATAGATATTTGCTAGGAAATGTTCATAAACGAGTATCACAATAGCAGTGTAAGTAGGATTGTATGTAAAAGGTAATTATTACCGTTAATATATCCATCAAAATTCCATAGTAAAAACATTTTAAGAGGAGTTTCAAAGTGAACATATTAATTATAGCTTTGTTTTAGGTATCCTTTGATAATATTTTGATTAGCTGAAGTGAAGAGAGGGCGGGTCGCTATACCAAATGAAGCTCTTGGCTAACTCTAGAAGATTAAATACAAATATTGATAAAAGTGCACTCAACACGATAGTATTGAATCAATCTTGATTTTTATTAAAAATAATTGTGTTACTTGATGACTCCAACATAAGTACCTATAAATAGCAAACAACTTACTTAAAATTTATAAAAATTTGTATAAAAAAATAAAAGATAACAAAAAAGTTAACTTTCGTTTATAATGTCCCACTGCTGGGCAAAGGCCTCTCATCTCACTGAAGATATCAGTGCAGTGAGGAGGATTAGGTATAATCACTACGCTTGCCAAATGCGGGTTGGTGATCTCAAACCCGAGCCATGTTTGAAATGTAGGAAACATGTATTCGCTCGACCATTATATTCCGCCGGCAAATTGAGACAATATTGTACAAATGTACACTAGCTATAGCCAGCAACTAATTCATGTACGAGTCGAAATCATAATTATAAAACAATAATAATCAGTTCACTCCATACACCGAAGTATATTAAAGACGCAGGAAAACCTTCCTTCCGGTGCGGTGGTGGGTAAAGGGGCGAACCACTTTATCATATTAGTTATGGATTAAGATGCGAGATATGAAACTGGAAGGACATGTGTAGGCTCCTACTGCGTTTCCCTAATCCCATTGAAGTTCCATATCCATAATCGATCGTCTGTCTTTTCAAAAGGTATCCTTTTCCGCGTGTTTTTTAAAAGCGTGGGGCAGAGTCAACTTACCTAATTGGTCTTAGCTTTCCTAGTAGGTAATAGGTAACCTGCCTAAAGTTTAGGCAGGTATTTCAAAAAATAAAAAAACCGGCCAAGTGCGACTCGGACTCGCTCGCGCACGTAGGTTTCCGTACTTTAAAAAACGGCAAAAAATCACGTTTGTTATATGGGAGCCCCTGAATATTAGTTTTATTTTATTTTTTGTATTTTTTGTTATAGCGGCAATAGAAATACATCATCCGTGAAAGTATCAACTGTCTAGCTATCACCGTTCTTGAGATACAGCCTGGTGACAGACGGACGGACAGCGAAGTCTCAGTAATAGGGTTACGTTTTTACCCTTTGGGTACGGAACCCTAAAAAGTAGGTGTATTATTCTGTAATGTCCCACCGCTGGGTAAAGGAATCTTATGTCACCGAAGGCATCAGTACGGTGACCTGTCTAGACTCCATGTTCCAGTAGGCAATTCACAAAACTATTAAAAAATGATAGAATCAAAGTCATTCTATAAAGGAAACTCATTCCATTATGCTGATAACATCACTAAAGTTACAACCAATAAAGATTTGACGCAAAACCGGGTTAAAGTTCGCAACTCGCGTTGTTTACTCTTGCCGAGTTTACATTGGCAGTGTGTGCTGGGAGTAGCAAATAGATAGTGCCTTAAAATTAAACGCTCTGTAACAAAAACACTGTTAAAAAGTATTTTGTCTCTTTTGCTCATCGGAAAATTGCGTATGTCAGTAAGTGACAAAACATTTGATAGCTAAAATATTCTTAACTAGCAGCGGCCCGCGGTTTTACCCGCGTTGTGCCCGTTCCCGTGGGAATTTCGGGAATTTTTATACATATAAACCTTCCTATTGAATCACTCTATTTATTAATAAAACTGCGACAAAATCCGTTGCGTAGTTTTAAAGATCTAAGCATACATAGGGACAGACAGTGTTGGTAGATCTGTGGTAACACAGAGCACAGAGTTGTCTCTGCTCCTCTAGGCAGTCGATGGCCAGAGGACATAATTATAAAAAGAAGATGGATGTAGAAAATTACAATAAAGTGCTTATAATAACTAAAGTGTATAATTTACAAGAATTACAAAACACAACATAAACATGATGTCAGGTGCGGTATCACCAATGCTCTACGAAGGGAATTTAGCGGAAAACTTTAAACAATGGAGCCAAAGGCTCAAGATCTATATGGCGGCCAACGAGTTGGACAAAACATCGGAAAAAAGAAAGATTGCAATTCTATTGAATCTCATCGGGAGCAAAGGAATCACAATTTACAACACCTTTAGCAGCGTGAAAACGGACGGAGAAGAGACCTTTGACAACGTTCTGGAAAAATTCACCAACCATTTCTCGCCGAGAAAAAATTTGACAATTCTTAGAAACGAGTTCTTCATTCTGAAGCAAAATGGCGGAGAACGATTAGACGAATATTTCACGAAAGTCATAAATTTAGGAATGCAGTGCGAGTTTGGGGCTTTGCAAGAGGCATTAATAACAACAAAAATAATTTCCGGATTAGATCGCCAGTACGACGAACTGAAAACCAGATTGATTTCTGAAGACGAGTCCAAACTAACTTTAAACTATGTTACTACATATTTAAAAAACGCTGAAGCTTCGAGACTATATATTAAAGGTGAACAACCAGGTGAATCAGAAGTTCTAATTGCACAGAAAAGTAAAATTAAAAAAATGCATACTATTAAAAACTGCAGGAACTGCGGCCAAACTCATGGACTAAATAAATGCCCAGCATATGGAAAAACTTGTTTTAACTGCAACAAAAACAATCATTTTGCCAGCGTATGTATGAAGAAAAGGGTACATGTTTTACAAGAAGATCCAAATCTATCAGACGAAGCCATCGATTCACCCAGCGACCACTTTTTTATCGGACTGACCAGTGTGAAATCAGGAAATGAAATTACTCAGGATTTTTACATCAACAATGAACTAATCAGTGTAAAAATGGACACAGGAGCAGGTTGCAATGTCATAAGTATGGAGGTATGTAATAAAATTGGTCTCTCTGAGGACAGAATAAAACAGTGCAGTAAAAAAGTAGTTCAATTGGATGGTAAAAGTATTGATGTTTACGGTACTTGCAAATTATTGATCAGACATCCGAATAATATAAACACATACATGGTGGAATTTGTAATTTTAAAAGGCTCTGTTCCCACCCTACTAGGGTGTAAAACGTGTATGGATTGTGGTTTTATTAGTGCCAATCAGCAATTAGTAAATGTTCACAGAGTAGAGCTAGATAACAATAAAATTACAAATTTAATAAAGAAATTAAAAAATGATTTCAGTGAACTGTTTGATGGAGGTCTGGGCTGCCTTCCCGACACTGTCCAGATACAATTGCGCGAGGATGCTGTACCTGTGGTACAGGCTGCACGAAGAGTGCCATTTTCATTACTGCCTGAACTACGTGAAGAACTGGAAAAGATGGAACAACTTGGGGTCATAGAAAAGGTAACGAAACCGACTAAGTGGGTCAATAGTTTAGTTTTAGTTAGAAAACCAAATAAAAAATTGAGAATTTGTCTTGACCCAAGGGCATTAAATAAATACATTATTCAGCCCAAATTTCAATTACATACATTAGATGAGATTAAAAGTAAAATGAAGAGTGCCAAGGTATTTGCATTGTTAGATGCATCAAATGGTTTTTGGATGCAAAAGCTGGATGAGGCTAGCTCGGAATTGTGTACATTTCAGACACCGTTTGGGAGATACAAATATCTAAGGATGCCGTTTGGGATTTCAGCAGCACCTGAGGAATTCTGTAGAATAATAGCACAGATGTTTGAGAATCTTAATGGAGTGTGTACCTACTTAGATGATGTCTGTGTATGGGCCTCAAACATTGAAGAGCTAAATGACAGACTGAATAATGTTCTTAAAATTGCATCCAAAAACGGTATCAAATTCAATAACACAAAATGCAAATTCTTTGTCAAGGAACTGTTGTTTGTAGGGCATAAATTTACTTCAGAAGGTGTGACCCCTGATCCGTCAAAGGTTGAGGCAGTTGTGAAAATGGAAACTCCAAAGTGCAAAAAGGACCTTGAAAGATTTCTGGGCATGTGCAATTACTTATCAAGGTTCATTCCTAAATATTCTGATATCAATCAGCCCTTGAGAGAGTTAATGAAAAATGACAGTGTGTTTTGTTGGGAAAGCAACCAAGAAGAATCATTCAATAAATTAAAAAATGCCTTGTGTAACAGCCCATGTTTAGCATATTTTGACACTAATCAAAGCATAACTTTGTCAGTTGACAGTTCATCAACAGCGCTTGGAGCTGTTATTTTACAAAATGGAAAACCTATTGCATTTGGATCACGTAGTCTAACTGCCACGGAACAAAATTACTGTCAACTGGAAAAAGAGATGCTTGGAATTGTCTATGGGTGTTACAAGATGCATCAGTATGTGTATGGTCGCAAAGTGCTTGTTGAAAGTGATCACAAGCCTCTTGAAACACTATTTAAGAAACCTTTGTATAAAGTACCGGCTAGACTGCAGCGAATGATGCTGGCAGTACAAGGCTATAATTTGGATGTAAAATATAAACCAGGACGTGAGATGTACATTGCTGACACACTCTCCCGAAGTTGTAATAGAAATGAAACTGAATTTAAATTACAACAACTAATTGATAACAATATAATCCATGTTAAACTGCTTCGAGAGAGTTTGCCAATATCTGATGTCTGGTTAAAGAAAATTCAGGATCATACAAAAAATGATAAAGCATTATATGTCATCAAATCATATATTGAAAATGGCTGGCCTGAAAACTGTAAAGAAGTAGATGCTAATATAAAACAGTACTGGACTTTTCGAGATGAGCTGGCAATATTAGATGGTATAATATTGAAAAGCAACCTTATTGTTATTCCCAGTTCACTTCGGAATTATATGATGCAAAAGATACATGAGGGGCATGTTGGCTTAAGTACATGCAAAACAAGAGCTCGCTCATGTGTTTTCTGGCCTGACATAAATAAGGACTTGGATAATTTTGTGAACAGCTGTGCCCCTTGTGCAAAATTCATGCCTAACAGTCAGAAGGAACCTTTACTAAACCATAAAATTGAACCTTTACCTTGGTATAAAGTAGGCATGGATATTTGTACATTTGAGGAGAAAGACTATCTAGTTATGATTGACTATTACTCTAAGTTCGTTGAGGTGTGTAAATTGGACAATTTGACCAGTGATTGTGTTATTACACATTGTAAATCAATATTTGCAAGACATGGTATCCCCTCACATGTTGTAACAGATTGTGGAACACAGTTTACTTCCGATAAATTCACACAATTTGCTATTAGTTATAACTTCACTCATGTTTTGACAAGCCCTAAGCACTCTCAGTCAAATGGTATGAGCGAAAGCGGTGTTAAGATTTTTAAATCTATCATAAAAAAATGTAAAGAAGATGGTTCTGATCCTTACCTTGGTCTATTAAATTATAGAAACACTCCAAAGTCATACTTACCGTCACCGGCTGAGTTAATGTACTCAAGGAGGTTGAACTCCTTAATACCTGCACCATTAAAATGTCTTAAACCTAGTGTGGTCAATATTGATAAACATCAGTATGATCAACATTATGATGCTGTTAAAAAGTACTATAATAAGAATGCCAAACCCATGCCAAGTCTAACTCCTAATCAAAGTATTATGTTTAAGAAACACTTGGACTTGCCATGGGTTCCAGGAAAAGTCTTAAGGGGCTGCAAGGAGCCTAGATCATACTTAATGGCGGATGATAGTGGACGGGTGTATCGGAGAAATAGGAAGTATATTAATGATAAACTTAAAATTGAGCCACTAGAGTGTGACAAGTATTGTATAAGTAATGATAATGGTCCTTTAACCTCTGCTGCCACTTCTAGAAATCCAGATGATAGTGATCCCTTAAGTTCGGATTGTAATACTGAGAAAAAGTATTGTATAAGTAATGATAATGGTCCTTTAACCTCTGCTGCCACTTCTAGAAATCCAGATGATAGTGATCCCTTAAGTTCGGATTGTAATACTGATAAAACCTTTGAAAGAGATAATACTTTGGTAGATTCACCACCGCCCTTGAGAACTAGAAGTGGCAGAATAGTAAAGGCGCCAAGTAGATTAGATTTGTAGTTGATTATTATTTAGAATAGGGTTTACATAATATAATGATAAAGGGGGGGATGTTGGTAGATCTGTGGTAACACAGAGCACAGAGTTGTCTCTGCTCCTCTAGGCAGTCGATGGCCAGAGGACATAATTATAAAAAGAAGATGGATGTAGAAAATTACAATAAAGTGCTTA
This sequence comes from Cyclophora albipunctata, assembly GCA_963082685.1. Taxonomy (NCBI): domain Eukaryota; kingdom Metazoa; phylum Arthropoda; class Insecta; order Lepidoptera; family Geometridae; genus Cyclophora; species Cyclophora albipunctata. The sequence goes on along the minus strand of OY720114.1, from coordinate 11,023,099 downwards.
TAATAACTAAAGTGTATAATTTACAAGAATTACAAAACACAACATAAACAGACAGACAGACAGCGGAAAGCGACTTTGTTTTATACTATGCAGTGATACGCGTTTATTTATATGGCCTATAGTGTTTTGTTTTATTTTACGTTACTTGAATGACTTCTAGACATAAATTTAATAAAATCAATGATGCAAAATTATAGGTATTATAGAGTGTGTGTGTGTGTGTTTGTGGCAGAGTGTGCCTCCTAACCAAAACCGATTTTATTTTAGTTGTTTTTTGTTCAAAGGCTTATATGGGAAGTATTCAAGTACTCGTATAACTTTCGCATCACTACATAGTATAAAATAAAGTCGTCTCTTTTTCGTGTCTGTCACACTGTTTGTCTGTCTGTATGCTTAAATCTTTAAAATTACGCAACGGATTTTGATGCGGTTTTTTGTAATAGGTAGAGTGATTCAAGAGGAAGGTTTTTATGTAAAAAAATTCCCGAAATTCCCACGGGAACGGGCACAACGCGGGTAAAACTGCGGGGCGCTGCTAGTTTATAATAAAAGTAGGATGGTATATAATTTAGATAGAAACATTGAGATCCAGAATCGAATTGGAACTTTTATTCGTAATTTGATATCGATTTGCGAATGACGCAGAGGTTGCATGTTCCCAAAGGACTTTAACCTTATTGTTGTAGCGATCATTAAAATATAAATTGAAGCATTGTAATATTAAAGGGATTAACTCGATCAAATCGCTTTGGTCCGAATAAAACTGGAATATTTTTGCATGTTGAGTGGGCCGACGTACTTGGTATTTGGATCATTGTGTACGTACCTGTCTAAGCTGGTTGTTTGACTTTGAAAATCTAAAATGTTACTAAATATAAAAATAAGTAGGTTGGCCACCTTTGAAACAATTAAGTAGGCACGAAATAAAACTATTCTGTTTTCAGATTAATTAATATTTTGGTATAAAAATATGATAAAAATATTTACCCCCTCTTTAATTACATATGTACTGCAATTATAATCGCCGTAATAGAGGTATCAATAGGTCCAATATCATTTTCAGATCTTAAAAATCTCGCACATTTACAACACAATACAGTAACAAATAATTTGCAAGATATAAAAAAGAAATTTTAGAACATTTCTTAATTTATAGGTATGGATTTTAGTGACGGACTCGTGGTCACACCGTTTTGTTACACCAGTGTAACTACGAGTAATTTATTTTCCTCGTGGTCACACTACTCTAAAAAGGATCGCACTTGACTGAATAGTAGGTGTGTAGTGAAGTGCCCGATAGATAAATTAATTACGATAGACAACCGTAGGTTAGGTTAGGTTAAGTTTATATCAGGCCCGAAGGGCCAAAATAAGGCGGAAATAGGAGCTCCGCGCAGCGGAGCTCCGTCGACACTATTATGGCACAAACTGGAACTTCAAAAGTTATATTATATTATTAACATTAAATTATATTATTTATTGAGTCTATTTTTTTGTTTGTGTAAAGCCTGTTTCATTTTAGTTTTTGTGTTTTTGTGTCTAAATGCCATTACTATTTTTGTTTCGATAACTACATTAGTAGCGTATTGATCGGTACCTACACTGTCACTTTCCCGACACTAGTAGTGTAACCACGAGTCTTATGTTTCATTAATTACTGTTGATCACACCGCACAGTGTGACCACGAGGAAAATAAATTACTCGTAGTTACACTGGTGTAACAAAACGGTGTGACCACGAGTCCGTCATCTGGATTTTATGTATCAATCGGACATTGAAACGTGGATGGGTGCAAACTAAAATAAAAACACACCTAACGAAAGATTACCAATACAACAAAATCGAATGCATCGCCAAAGAATGACCTAATTTTTCTAACACTATTTTACGAAAATTATTTATTGATAATTTTGTTCAAAAACACACAAAATTATTACTCAATATATATTATTAATATTTTAACACTTTCAAACCAATACATATATATAAATAGGATGATATAAAACCTAACGTTTTGTTATAAGCTTACCTAAAGTGCCCATGTCGATGTGTCCTACGCACGTGCGTCGTCCGCGCGGTCTCAAGCGACTCTACGGCGTCAACCCCCCATGTTTACGGACGACTGGTTGATCACTAGTATTGTATCTTCATAATTATTGTTGTTGTGTGTATTAGATTAATTTGTTCTTATAGAAAGGCTGTTGGATATCAGTTTTGAAAGTAGGTGACTATTTGTACCTAGAGGTATGTTGTTGGAAGACATTATTGGTGCTTAAAGAAAGGTGTTTAGAAGTAGGTGAAGTAATCTTTGATATAAGGCGACTATATGAACTATATTTTCCATTCCTATAGATTACGAGAGAGGTATATTATATTGGCGGATTTTTTAAACCATTTATGTATCTATAATAATGTAAAGCTGAATAGTTCGTTTGAAGGCGCTTATCAGAGAAATTACCAATTTTATTTGAATTTTTTTTCATAGTAGATAGCTATATTTCATCCCGAAATTTCCAGAAACGGGCACTACACGGGTAAAACCGCGGGGTGCTGCTAGTTCAATAAGCTTTCTTTTTGAAGGTTTATAGAGTCTGTTCTCAATAGTACCTACCTCCCACGTACCCATAGATAATTACAGCAAGACGTTTAAACATAAACCTCTTCCGACAGTTTATTAGCTCATCAAAGGCAACGGAGTTAAGCTTGACTGATAGAAGTTAGATCTTTATTTATTACTTGTCGAGGTCGCATCGTAAATAGCCGCGGCACGTAGCACGTTATGTTCGGAATTTCAAATACGAAGGCAGTGATTTTTATGAGCAAACATTTAAGATGTTGACTTATTTCGTAAACAGATTATCTGTAAGTAATAGGTTGAGAAAATATTGTGACTTATAGTTTAAATTCTTATTCTGACAAGGCCTCAGCTCTGGTGAAACACACTCAATTAAGTAATCTATAATAATATTATCAAGAGGTAAATTTTTAATTCCGTTTGTTTATTCGAATTAATCTCGGGAATTACTAGTCCGATGCGAATAATCATTTGAACCCCTAAACTCTTACGGGAACGGGCACAACGTGGGTAAAACCGCGTGTCGCTGCTAGTATTTTATATGGAAAAGAACGGATGCAATGGATGTGTGCTACGGATAGAAGCTACGGATGTGTGCTACGAATACGTGCTACGGTGCTACGGTGCTACGGTGTCCCGCTTTGAGTATTCCTACTATCAAGAAACGGAGCTACGCATCTTCATAGCACAATTTCCTACTTGTTTTTTTTTTTAATACGCCTCGGTGGTCTAGTGGTATGTGCCTGCCAAAACTGAGGATTCAATTCTCGAGTCGAGCGAAAACATGTTTCCTACTTTTCAAACATGGCTCGAGTTTGAGATCACCAACCCGCATTTGGCAAGCGTGGTGATTACGCTTAATCCTCCTCACTGTACTGATATCTTCAGTGAGATGAGAGGCCTTTGCCCAGCAGTGGGACATTAGAGGCTTATACATGTTTTAGATGGCATTTTAGTTTACGTTTTAAAGAAGTTAATGGAATTTACTTCCCTAATTATGTTCCTTACGACCTTTGATATAAGCAGAACTCACCTTCCTTTATTATGTACTAGTACAGGAGTGCTTAAGTGCTCTTCAAGTTTACGACCGCCTCTTGATGACTTATTCCAACTCTCTTCGCCTTCTAACGAATCACTTATTTTATTAACGAGGAGCTTGAATGTCAGCTTTTACTTTCAGCTTAGACTAAGATCAATCAATGATGAAGGCTGGTGGAAGACAGTTCAACTGACTTCGGTTGGGGCTTAGGGCGTACGTAACCAATAAATTGATAAGTCTAAAAACTATTTTACAACAATCAACAAAATAAATCTTTGGAATGAAATAGTTAGACACGTTTAAATCGAAAGTACTTACTGATCTACCTACGTATTTTCATAAAGCTAGTTAAATTCATATTTATTAATACTGGTTACAGTGCCATCTATGGAAATATGCTAAAACTATTTCAGAGTGTCTTCAGATAGAGATCTTACGCGTTTTACTTTGATCATTATTATTTTAGTGTAGCGAGTAGTACCTAGATGGCGCTTTTCGCAATAAAATGTACGACTTTAATTCCTAACCTTGATTTTTATTTATTTATTTGTACCGCAAATATCTACATAATAATTATTGTAATCAAAGACCTTTCTTCCCTATTGCTCTGATGTAGTGAAATCATGTAGTTTGTTCTTCCCGAACTTTGTCAAATGGGTATCTTTGCTTGTATCGGTTTACACCCAGGACTACAAAACCTGTAATCATGAATGAATGGATTTACAATAGGTAATAATGATAAATATTGACTGTGAAACTAAATAAACTATTGATATCATAAAATAATTATCCCTTAAAAGTCGAGATAATAGTGAAATAGGTAATGTTAAAAAACTTCTAATGTTTGCAAGTTGCGCAACTAGAAAATAACTTTTTGTCATAGTTTAGTGTATAGACAAAACAACTTACTGAAAGATAGAAGAGATATCGTATATTTGCCAACGAAAGATTTATTTTTCCAAGCAATATTCGCTAAATAACCGCCTATACCTATGAGGCCGGCCGAACCGACCAATCTGCATGGTGTGCAGTCTTTTATAGGCTTTGACTGTTGTTGTAGCGGCATTTTGGTTTTATTTTGTTTCAATTTCACCTAAAGATGTACGAAATGAACACAAAATCAATCTTTCTATTCTATTCTCCAACCTTTATCAAAATAAATAATATTTTTATTGTTTTGATTTTGTTTGACAGTTGACAATTGTGGCATTTGATGTGACAGCAATACAATTGAAGTTGACAATAGTGACATTTGACAGAGTCATAATATAACGATGAAAACTGTTCTAGGTCACGGAGGTAGGTAATAGAACATTATAAATTATTGTATGGCACACTTTTAATAAGAATATGCTAATAACATTCCCTAGCTAACACAATATTTATGTACATACTAAGATGTCACTTGGAATTTAAACATAAATTAAATATAAATTGATTTAGATAGGATGATTAATTTGTATTTCATGCAGTTAGCATAGCAATTTTATCTGACATAATAGTTAACAATGGAAAGTCCATTCACCTTATTTTTTTGCTCCATAGTTCACTTGCAATATTTGTTTAACGAGTAAATAATATGCATATTATCTAACGAGTTACCTAAGTACTGGCTTGTGAAAGGAACTTGGTTTGAACAACCTGCTTAGTGCCCTATGTCGTAAACTGTGATTAAAATTGTAGCAACTAGACTTTGGGATGTTATACAAGGCAATAAGTTATTAATTTATACGCCTTTAGGCTTCTCAGTAGTTTACTTATAGGTACTATTAGCTACGGTATGTTGTGCAGATAGAACTACGCTAGTAACTTTGGATGTAATGAGCAGGTGGGTAACCTTTAAGTATGGTGAGAAACCTAAGTTGGAGATGCCAGTTTTAATTACCTATACCTACTTTTAAAATCATAATGAAAATAGCAGCTATTCTTCGTAAGTAAATAGTGTACTAGCAGAACCACGCGTTGTGCCTGTTCCCGTGGGAATTTCGGGCATGAAGCTGTCCATTACAATAATAATTATTCAAATCGGAATTGTAAGTAGTTCCTAAGATATGCGCGCTTTATAATATCGATTAATTTCAAACTAGTAAGTATTGAACCACGAAATAGAGAATAGTGTAACGCAGTAAGTGCTTCGCTCTTCTTTGTGTTGAACCAAAAGACAGAAGAACTGTTCTGTCACTCTGGTAATGACAATTTACTTGATGACACAGTTCTTCTTCTTCTTCATCGAGATGGTCAACCTGACCAATTCTGGTGTCAGAGTTATTGAGCCGTCAAAGGCCTCTGACATGGCTCATGTAACGACTACTATCCGTAGAAAGTAACCGGGACCGACGGCTTAACGTGCGCTCAAAATCACGGAATCATCTTACTTTTCGGGCAATCAGGTGATTCAGCCTGCAATGCCCTAGCACAATGGACAGTCTCACAAAGAGATTTTTTTTTGAGATATTGTCCCCACCGGGAATCGAACCCGGAACCTCCGGATCATGAGTCGAGCGCTCAAACCACAAGACCACGGAGACTGTCACGGAGGATGACACAGTAATTTTGGTATAGTCAAGTTACGCTATGTTACGCTCAAGTTACGGTAGTAAAGTAGGTAACGAAGTTTCCCAAATCTCGAACAAAGGCAACGTTCGTCGATTTCCAAGTAATCTCATCTCAATTGTCATCGTCTACTTTGACACTCGTTGTGTCGCTTTGAACTCTAAACAAATAGAAGTTGTTCACAAACAAACATTACACGTACATTGTGGATTTAATAACAATTACTATTGAGATTACTCATAGGATGAAAGCAGGTGTAACATAGGCATGTTACACCTGCTTTCATCCTATGAGTAGAAAGTAGGCACTTTAGGTACTATCACATGGTACTTGGGACATATTTTACTTTGACTTTTTAAGATTTTTTTATCTTATCTTATCACCTTAGTATATCACTCTACTTATTTATACCATCTTCCTTTATGATAGGTTGGTAAGTAGGTCCAGTATGGTTCGTGGCACATGTTATTAAGGCATGGGACAAGAGGTCAAATTTATCTTCAACCTTCAACCATAGCTTAGAAAACTTTCCATGTAAGAAACTAAGCTAAAATCACATTTCAAATAAACAAAATCTCGTATTAAATCTCGCTTCTATTCCACATATAGGTAGCAGTCATACTTACAACACTTCCCTTTTTACGTCGAGAGCCACATTAAATTCATGTATCTAAATATTTTGTTTACATTATCAAATGTAAGCTCTAACTGATTAAAAGACCCATATTAATAAAAGCCATAAGCCATATTTAACTCAAAGTGAACTCGACCCATTGAATAATATAGTTGGTCTTGTTCCGATTGCCTGTCAACCTTGAAAAGGATACTCAAACTCCTAATAATACATACCAGTTCATGAAAAGACGATTAATGATTTAGTAGCTTCTCGTGCTTTGACCGGAACTTCACAGGGCCGGATCAAGGACTCGGTAAAAGGGTAAACGGATGATTTAATTGTGGCACATTTTAACCAGCATGTTTTTAAAAGAGTGCGGTTTGTTTTAAGACTTGTAAAAAAATCCGGCCGAATATATAGGACCAGAGCTTCCCAAAATATAAGCACTTTATTAACAAAATAAAAGTAGGTATAAACTTTTATTTAAAATTGGTCCATTCGTAAGAGCTACCTGCTATGTTGCCACAGTCAGTCAAAAAACACAGTCTGTGTCAGTCAGGGTTTGACGTGGAAATTATTTGCGACAGCAGCTTGTATCGCATCAACGCCATTTGAACCACGAAATAGAGAAGCAGTAAGTATTTCACTCTTCCGTGAACCTAGAAAGTATACTATAATCAGAAACGTCAAACTAATTAACTACTTATAACATCTTTGTTTTGCCTAGGGGTTCAAAATGGAAGTTAGAGGGTGCCATTCCAGCTATTGCCGCCCCCCTCTCTGGAATCCACACCTGGAACTTCATCTCCGGAATAATGTAGAACTCTCCTCGAGTTTCGGCGAACTACTCGAGACTATTGTAAAAAAACATGAGCGTTATTTTATGGGTAAAAGGTTACATTTTGCAGTGGCAAAATGCCACCTTGACTACGGTTTGTTCACGTTTGTTTACATGTTCCGGAAGTGACAGGATACGGAATAAACATTTGAATTTACTTTCAGTTGAGGATAAAGGTTTTAGAATGGGTAAGGTAACTTATCCTATATGTAAATATGCAAATGTGAATTGAAGTGGATCTAGGTAATATGGTAATGCTGATGGCTGTAAAAGTACTTGGATTTCGACTGAAGACTTCTCATAAAACACGTTTTTAAAACGAATATTGTTTGTCCTGATATTCGCACGGGAAGTAGTAGAGCACTGGTATTTTCGTATAGAGTAAGTTCTAGTAGGCTAGTGGCTAACTCTGGTGTCGGAGTTTTTAGACCGCTTAAAGCCCTCTCACGCACATTAGCCCTTAGATGGAAATGCCACTATTGGACATCCATTCAAGTAGAAGAGTTTATCTTTCTAAAAATGGTTACCCGGTTTTGCACCTAGGTGATTGAAAAGAAATTCTTCAAATAACGATTCACCATTATCATTCGTTGGCATTGTTGACTTTGTCGCAGTAATTCACAGTTGGTAATACCAGCTCCATTTCCAAAGAAATACGTTGTATTGTAAATATGTTGAAAATGTTGAAATTCCGTTTTCAACATTAGGAGTTCTAAGGGCGCTTGACTCCTTGAAAGTAATCAAATTATGTGCTTCTAATTATGATGCCAACTTTTTTGTTTTACGTCCCAAATCTTTTCTATGACAGGAGGGTTGTTTCAAAATCTGGTTGACCTCCGCGCTGTAAGTGCTTCGCGCTTCCATGGGTTGACCCCTCAAAAATTGCTGGATATTTACCTCGTTAGTGATTGACCACAATGAGGCTCTTTTAGAGAAAAGTGTATATATTAGTGTATATATTTACCATGACATTCACCTAGGTACCATTAATATCCACTAAGTACTTTAGTATAGGATAAATAATATGCAGAATTTCGATCTGAATCCAGAATTGCAAGAAAAAACGAGTTACATTGTGATTTTTCAGATTCTTAATTGTTCTTTTTCTAGAACGATTTGTTAGACTGCCCTGATCAACCTGATTTTTTCAGACATGTTTGAGGCAAAAGTCATTACATTACCAATAGGATTGCATAAAATATCTGACCGGAGAATCCAATCTTATTGGTTAATATTTGTCCGTTTCTCCGTTCCGCAGCTTCACTCCGCATCAATGGACAGGCACCCTTAAAGTGGTTGATTCAAAAAACCTCTGATGGTGCATACCTCCTTTGACTTAACTACTTGAGCTGTCACATAGTGACAGTTCTGGTACTGCACTAGCTATCTACTAATGAATATTCCATCAGTTCGTTTATTTCCTCTACAGGTCACATCACAGTCTAGTTAACTGCTCAACTTTATGCTATTCAATGAGTTTATAAACTTTGATTGGAAATACAGGATTTAATAGGAAAGTCAGCGATACATTGCATTATATAACTTGTTAGAGTTGTCTCCATTGCTTGTTTGTTGAATGTTCTAGTGTTTATGTGTAAGAGAGAAATAATTAAACAACTAAAGTGTATAGTAATATTGTTTCTATATGATAGGCATACGATAGGCATGGTACATATAGAACCAAGTCTATGGTCTATGTTCTACTGTGTATGAATGTGTATATCCAATTGAAGGGAGAGTAGAAAAAATATCCGAGCGTGTCAGGGTTTCTTTTGGATCGAGTCTATTCAATTTAACGGTAAGTTCAAGATAAGTTCTACCCGTATTCACGCTGAACATTACAATTTGTTGCACTACAGTTGCTTACCAATAAATGTTCCCTAACATGCAGAATCAACTCTGCAACATCCCTTGTTGCTGAGCAATATACCTACAATGAACGTAACATATCTACAGCATCTCGGCAACATGTTGCTATGTGTAACCGTGTTTATAATTGAAATGTATTCCATAAATAAATAATATTATGCTCTTGTGTCTTTGCTCAAAATATCACAATTTATACACAGGTTGTATACAAAATACAATATTATTATTGACAGTAAAAATGACATAAAGCGACTGTACGATGTTGTAGTACAAAATGATTTACAACTTCTTCTTGCAAAGTTAAAGGGTTTATTGAAGTTTTTAGGAATTAATATAATAATAATAATATACTCGGACAAATTCACACAAGGTTATTTAGACCCAAAGTAAGCTCTAAACTTGTATTAGGGAATCTAACTCACTGATACTACTACATATACGTACACAAATACTTTATAAGAATATATAATTGACACCCAGACGTCGTCGCCAACAAGTACATATGTATGTCTTCACATATTGTTGTCTCCGGGTGGGAATCGAACCCGCAACCACCGACACAGTAAGCGCTCTCACTGCCACTGTGCCAACGGAACTGTCATCTGGTAATTAGGTAAAAGTTTTTTTTAGTTACCTACCTACGTGTCTACTTAAATACCAATGTTATTGTATTTCAAAAAAGAGACGAAAAAGTTTATTTTTAAAACTAAAATATTTGGGTAAATCCCGTCTGAAGTCAGAGAAAACATCTATTATATTATTAAATATAATTAGTCTAGTCTAGCATCAAATAATAGAAGTACTATCGGTTTATAAGTATGTCTAATCAGCATACAACTGAAGTAGTTTGTAACATATTTCATTTGCATATTATGGTTTTCCATTTAGGTAATAAGTATGTAACTTATTAACTAATTATAAATTTAATACTACGGGTTTTTTCGCGGTACAGAAGGTTCTTATAGTAAGTAAAAATACTTACTTTGATTTCCTGACGTTTCGAGTGGATTGCACCGCTCTTGGTCGCGGGCGATAGTTCGCGAAAAAACCCGTAGTAATATTCATAATGTGTTAAAATCGTGAAAGCTTGAAAAAGCCTATGATCAAGTAAGGAAAATAAACAATGTTTTAGAAGAATATGAAAATCTTTTACCGATAGGACACGTCGGAAAATTTTAGACTTTCTATGGACAAAACACAGAATTAGCGCTCAACGCATAGCGAAAATGATTATCTATAGGACAAAATGAGACTTGACAAGTGTCATGTGTGATGGTCACATTTTATAGAACTTGCCCGCTTCTTGGTGCTAGTAGCCTGTGTTAGTAGCTAACTCTATCAATGTCAAGGACGCAAATGATTTGATTATATTCCGTCCATTCTACTCCACTGTACCGTACATTATCGTGTTAGTAATGCTATCAGGTGATTGTTCAAGCGCGAATCTATTCAATAGGCAAATGATTTTTTTCTTACATTGTGTTTTTACACCTACTGCAAATTTCCACTGTTTATAACCTACTTTCTTATTTTATGCGTAGAGAAAGAACAATGAAGGAGTTTGGTGTGATAGTACAATAACATGAACGTGGTATGATGTAGAGAACCTCTCCGTGTACGATAAAGCGTTAACGGATTTGATTTAATTTTAAGAATGAGATCCGGTGAAATTGAATTACTTGAGTCGCCCGCTTTCTATTAAAGTGCTGGCTCGCATCTTGTAAGCTCGCTCAGAGTTAACAACGTTGCATTGAAGTGAGTTAAGACGAATACAAGTCGGCGAATTCAGTCTAATCTAAATTAATATAAGGGCTTTTGACCCAACACTAAGGGTGGATTGCACAAACACTCTTAAATCTATTAAGTCCTTAAATATGTTAAAGAAACAAAAGCTGTTCGTTCAAAATTGTATTTTACGTTCCACCAAATAGAACACAATTTAAAACGAACATCATTTGTTTTTTAAACATAGGTATTTTAGCGCTAAATATATTTAAGGTTTCTTGTGCAATGCGCTCTTAATCTGAGAAAATAACATAAGCATGATTTACAATTTGTTACTCTAGTGCCATCTATTAGATTGCGTGGAACCACCGCGTTGAATAGCTACACCTACATAATAAGCTTACGAGTACATTGTGCATAACAATGCAAAACTGAATTTGTGAATGATAAGAGGCCTCGTATGAATCCATTATGAGTCATGTAGGTTATACCGTTGCATGCAGATGTCCGGGGAATACCTAAGGGGAAATCACCGTCTACACGGTAAAGCGATGAAACCTACGTAAGACCAAGTATTTTTTCTTCCCGTTCTGGAGAGGATTTACCGATTTTGAGAAAAATATGTTGAGAGAAAAAGAGAAAATGTTTAATTTTTTCGAGAAATGAGGCATAGTTGTTGAATTATTATCAATGTGTGTAATCATGTATCGAAATTCAAGTTTTTGAAGTGAAAACTTGTTTAAAAAAATTAAACTCCCGTCAGGACATGTGACTTGATCGAAAATTCGTAAGACGTTTTGACGATAATATTCAAGTTTTCACTTCTGCCGGCACTCTCGGAGTGCAAACTGTCGATTTTTTAAAAATTCCCTTCCATGTTATGAGTCCCACAGGATTCATTGTCCCTGGAGTGGAACATTGCATACATGCTTATTTAATATTTGTAATACTTTTAACTGTGGGAAACTGGTGTTAATAATGCTCTCGCTCAAATGAGATTCTGTTACCAATAAAAAATGACCTAATATCAAAATATTCTTGATATTTCGCTCCATTAAAATTTTAAAATATTGACATTAATTTATATGGGATTTAAGTTGTGTGACTGTGACTATTCTAACGGTTTTATTGGTAAGGCTCTGAATGTTATCATTATATATAACGAAGAAAGTGATTATAATATCTGTATTGAAAACATTGAAATCATGTTCAAAATCTCTGCCAACAAAACAAATGCTCATACTAACATCATCCGGGAATCAAACCCGAATTCCGGAACTAAAGGCAGTGTCACTACGAGTATACAAATTGACTCATCATAATAATTGTCTGATAGAAGGAAAGATTCGCTAAACAATTGACAGTAGATCAGTACGGTAACTAAAGTTGCCTTCGTATAGCCTCCCTCAGTCGATGTTAAGCTGCCGACGCAAGCACACGTTCGGAGCTAACAACATTTGCCGCGAAAACGACATATTAACACTGAACATAATAGTTTAAAAATATGCATCTAGCCGTCTCATACCTAAGATGTGGGATAAAGTTTAATAGTAAATAAATAAAACATTGACATTTTGATACAATTGTAGTGCGAACTTAGATTTCTTAAATGAAAAAGGTTAAAATAAAATGTAACTGAAGTTGTGTTGTAATGAATATTATTGCATTTAATTCTAGTGTTTTTGTGTGTACATTGTTGTTTAGTTAGGTTAAGGATTTTGGGGCTGTCATTGGTAAGTTTTTTTACTATTTTGTGTTTTTTTGTAAGCGAATAAGTTCGTTAGCGTTAGTAAGTACGTAAGTTTGGTTGACTGACAATTTAAAAGGTATATAAAGACAGTACATATCCATTAATTTACTGAGATAAGTAAGAATGTGAATAGAATTATTCCATGTAATTGTTCCGAAGAATTATTCCGTGTCAAAGTCAAAGTCAAATATTTTTATTCAGTTTTGGCCCCATAGAGGCTCTTTTGAACGTACCATAACGTGTAATATACGTGTAATATTCCATTCCACGTAAGAATATTTTATTAAAATAATAGACACAAGTAATATACATTTCGGTGACAGTACTTAAGAATTAGAAAAGTGTACATACATGTAATCTTTTTTTCCATAATTGTGGTGTTCTTGGTAGGTACTTAAATGCTGGCTCAGCACCTCTTAAGGACACATTCAAAATTTATCCAATTTCGTGCAGTTGTTTGGAAGTTATGCGCGTACAAACATTTTGGTGATTCATTTTTCAAATATTTTTTTTCTTCAATTTCTGTAAATTTTCGCTTATAATAACTTTTATAATTATGTTCTACGACAAAAAGTTGCAGACCAAAGTTGTAGCTAAATTAATTTCCTACAAAAAATGTAAACAATTTTTTTCTGGGACCAATAGTTTACAAGATAAACCGTACAAACCATTTCAACCCCTTTTTCCAAGATGGCGGCCGTGGGACAAGGGTGGCGATCCCACAAACTTGGTTTTACCATTACACTAACCCCCCATCACATCTTAAAAATAAAATAGCGTCCAAAGCCTAAAAATGTAACATTTCAATGGACTAATCCAATGAACTCTGCTATGAAAACAAAACCTACTTGTTTTATTGTTTTCTACAAAAGAGCATCCGACTTTTTATCATTCATTGTACTGACGCAAAAAAAGTGTTACATTCTTTATGGTTCTTTGTCTTAAATTTATAAACAATGAAGTTTTCAAATAGAGAAATTGGTAAAAAGTCACCGTTTAAATTGAGTGAGTTTACGAGTGTGTTGTTATTTTGTTGTTATTAACGATGCACCCGGACAGATGGGCAAAAATTGCAACGGAATGGGAGTTCCAGGATGCCCGCAGGCCCCCAGGTCGGCCTCCGACTCGATGGCGGAAGGAGCTGGACGATTTCAAGAAGGATTGGAAGGAGTTGGCCATGGAAAGGGATAAATGGAAAGAATTGCGGGAGACCTTTGCCCAGCAGTGGGACAGCGAGGTTACGTAAAAAAAAAAGTCGTTTTCTCAGAAACTACCAATCCGATTGGGATAATTATTTTTGTAATGGATAGCCACATTCAACGGAAAGGTCATAAGATATTTTTATTATTAGGGAACGGGTACAACGCGGGTACAACTGCGGGGCGCTGCTAATGTTTTAAATTGAAAACACCAACGGTGTTTAACAATCGATTTTTTTCGTGTTGCTTGCTACCTTGTATTCTAACTGCCGTACTTAAAGAAGTCAATTAAATCGACATTTAATTAATTGTCGTAATTTTTCATGTACATTACATGGTGAAAAATAAATCATTTGTCTCCGAGTACGGCGGTAAATTTTTGTTTTCGCCGGCTTGTAGCTTGTAAACTCGCTCGCTATCTTAACGATACTTAATCATGTGACTTTATTGGGCTGCAGTGTCCAAGAGTATTCAACTTTGTCGCATCTTAATTAGCTGCGTACCTTGACCTATCGTGTCGTGAACATGAATAATGTTGATTTAATTATTACTTACGTATGTACTAACAAGCAGTAAAAAAACCAGTTAAATTGACCATTATATGTTACTGCATTTATTTCGTTTCATCTGCAATCAATTTATCAATTACTAGCAGATTAGCAGACTAGACTAGCAGCCCCGCGGTTTTACCCGCGTTGTGCCCGTTCCCGTGGGAATTTCGGCAATTTTTATACATAAACCTTTCTCGTGAATCAGTCTATCTTTTAAAAAACTGCATCAAAATCCGTTGCGTAATTTTAAAGATTTTAGCATACATAGGGACAGACAGCGGAACGCGACTTTGTTTTATGCTATGTAGTGAAGTACTCGCGCTATCCTGCTTCGGAGGGCACGTTAAATTGTTGTTTCAATCCTCCGACCATGGCGGAGGTCTTCAAGCGGTCTAAACTCTCCGACACCATGGTTTGCCACCAACTTGCTTTCTTTTCTTTTTTTTTTTTTTTTTAAACTTACACGATTTGAACAGATTGCTTTCTTTGATCCCAAATTGATCGAAAAATATTTTTTACATTGACAAATCATTGGTATACGAAGCTTTTAACAGGGATACGTTCTTAAAAAAATAACTACCTCTCTTTTAGCCGACAAGCAAGATTTTTCTCCATAATTACAAACTTGAGAGCAGTTTTCTAGCACAGAAAAACATAAGATTAGAAGTGCACACTAGAGACAAGAAGTCTAACAAACTATTTCGTCTGTTACTCTGAGGAATTTGTACCGAGAACAGTCAGACAAAAGACAGTTTTGTTCGCGTCGTCCATCAGCCGAAACAATATTATGATTATAACGGCATCAGGCTTTAATGCGCGTCATTACCTTGTCATTTATGTAATGTGTAATTACTGTTCTTGTTTTCTTTTAATGTCATGTTTTTCTTTCTAATCCCAAGGTCACATTGAGCTTCTTACATTATTTTCCTTAGCCATTAACGAAGGAGTTTGGCCATGAGATATAACCTCTATTGGAGTAATGAGGTTTGATTATGATAGTATAGACTGTTAGTCTGTCTGCTATAGCATTCAGTCTTCATTAGGTTACCTATGATCAAAATGAACGTAAATAAACATTGGTACTTACGATTATGATCAATGCATGAACAAATGGGTGTTTTTTTGACCTAATTACCTATTGTATGTAAAAAAATGTGTCTTTTTAGAAGGTAGGAATTTATATCGTTTTGAATTTATGATTCAGGAGCCAAGTCACTTCGTATGTATGTCAGAATATGTTCCAAGATAAATTAAATTACATAGCAGTGATTTGATTTCGCAGTTAATCAAAATTTGGTACATTTGCGGAAACTCATATCTCTATTTCTTCAATTACCTATACTCTCTTCCATTATTTTTGCTAACAGAGTACCTATCATTATTTTTCTGTTTATTTATTTACTTCCAGCGAACTACATTTATGTTTCCACGTCATTTTCAAACATGGCTCGGGTTTGGATCACTAACCCGATGTTGGCAAGCGTCGACTGTACGTACAACTTGTCTGGAAAATTTTCTAAACGTAGGAAGTTCGAAATTCAAAATCGGCATTTGCTATACGCCAAACGCCATGATGTTAATAATCTCAATCAGCCCAATCAATCCCCATTCTAATGTTACCTACATTACATTACGACTAATTATACGTATAAAACCTTTTTATATGATTTTTAATGGAATCACGTTCCCTATTGTACTCAATACAGAGCCTGTACTTATGATAATATACTTTTTGTTTCGTCTAACTGCGTGTAATTAAAGTTAATTTGGTTGGGGTTTTGTTTAATTCTTAACTGGAATACAAAGGAGACCTGTTTTTAGGGTTCCGTAGCCAAATGGCAAAAACGGAACCCTAATAGATTCGTCATGTCTGTCTGTCTGTCCGTCCGTCT
Organism: Cyclophora albipunctata; assembly: GCA_963082685.1. Classification (NCBI taxonomy): domain Eukaryota; kingdom Metazoa; phylum Arthropoda; class Insecta; order Lepidoptera; family Geometridae; genus Cyclophora; species Cyclophora albipunctata. Next base: position 11,006,491 of record OY720114.1, on the reverse strand, counting down.
GTCCGTATGTCACAGCCTTTTTTCTCCGAAACTATAAGAGCTATGTTGTTGAAACTTAGTGTGTAGATGTATTCTGTGAACCGCATTAATATTTTCACACTAAAATAGAAAAAAAAAAAATTTTAGGGGGGTCTCCCATACTTAGAAATGAAAAAAATATTTTTTTTTTTCATCAAACCCATACGTGTGGGGTATCTATGGATAGGTCTTCAAAAATGGTATTGAGGTTTCTAATATCATTTTTTTCTAAACTGAATAGTTTGCGCGAGAGACTCTTCCAAAGTGGTAAAATGTGTGTCCCCCCCCCTGTAACTTCTAAAATAAGAGAATGATAAAACTAAAAAAAATATATGATGTACATAACAATGTAATCTAACACCGAAAATTGGTTTGAACGAGGTCTAGTTAGTAGTTTTTTTTTTACGACATAAATCGTAAACCGCAAAAAAATACTGATTATTCATTCAATAACTCAAATGTAAATAAAAAAACAAGTACAACGAACTTCAAGAACTTCTTTATTATGTTACTCGCTGCTACGGAACCCTTCATGGGCGAGTCCGACTCGCACTTGGCCGCTTTTTTTTAATGAATCGTTTGTATTAAGTATACATATATTTGACTAGCAGCGCCCCGCGGTTTTACCCGCGTTGTGCCCGTTCCCGTGGGAATTTCGGGATTTTTTTTACATAAAAACCTTCCTCTTGAATCACTCTACCTATTACAAAAAACCGCATCAAAATCCGTTGCGTAATTTTAAAGATTTAAGCATACAGACAGACAAACAGTGTGACAGACACGAAAAAGAGACGACTTTATTTTATACTATGTAGTGAAGTACGTTAACGATTTATGTTAAGGCACCTGCTCGTTTATAGGTGAACTTTCCCGTACAATGTGGCTATCATTATTTGTTCAAACGGGAACTTACGTACGACGGAAGTTCCTGTTCCCGTTTGAACAATTAATATTGACATCAACGTACGTTTCAATTAATAGTAAAATGTGGGTATTATTTACAACTAAAAAAAGAATGATTAAAATCAGATTGGTATTTTCTGGGATTAGCGCGTTTAAACAAGAAAACAAGCTAAGTTTACAAGGCTAGTTTATTTTGGTAAGACTTAGTAGTACGGTGGGTCCTTATGTAAGATCTTGTTCGGCAATCGATGGCAATTCAAAGTGATTTTTTTTCTATGTACCTAAATCAATGTAAGAAATATTAAAAACAATTGAAACGGGGTTTTACCGGTGCTAAAATAGTTACTATCACTACATATTATAAAACAAAGTCCCCGGCCGCGTCTGTCTGTTCTTCTGTCTATCTGTCTGTTCGCGACAAACTCAAATACTACTGCACGGATTTTGACGCGGTTTTTTTAATAGATAGAGTGATTCAAGAGGAAGGTTTATACGTATAAACATTCCTAAAATTCCCACGGGAACGGGCACAAAGTGTGTAAAACCGCGGGGAGCTGCTAGTGTTTATTTAAATGTAAAATTAATGGTGTAATAAATCACCTTTTCGTGGGCGTCGAATCAAGCGATTATAATAATTATGTACATTGTAATAAACATGATTAAAATTTACAAGTTTTGACAGTTGGTAATAATGTCTCGTAACAGTCATAACATCTTTATTACAATGCCTTTGTTCAAATATTGTAGTGTTTGACTTAAAATTTGCATTTACAAACATGAATTATTATTGAAATGGAGAAGGTAAAACTAATTTATAAAAATACTAGCAGTGCCCTGCGGTTTCACCCGCGTTGTACCCGTTCCCGCGGAAATTTCGGGATATACTGTATTCCATGAGTTGTTCTGATGTATTACCTATGTATATTACTGTAAAGTTTCATTTAAATCAGTCCTGTATTTTTTTCCTGACAGAGTAACAAACACATATGTACATACAACCATCCTCACAAACCACACTCGCATTTATAATATCAGTAGGATAGGATACAGGAATACATACCTACATATAGAGATGTAGGTATGTAGTTATAGTATTAGCCTGTAATGTCCCACTTGTTGGGCAAAGGCCTCTCGTCTCACTGAAGATATCAGTACAGTGAGGAGGTTTCAGGCGTAATCACCACGCTTCCCTAATGCGGGTTGGTGATCTCAAACCCGAGCCATGTTTGAAAAGTAGGAAACATGTTTTCGCTCGACCTGGGAATTGAACCTGGGACCTCAGTCTTGGCAGGCGAGTGCACATACCACTAGACCACCGAGGCGTTAGCGTATGTAGTTATAGTAGTATAGATAATTGTATATTTTTATCGGTAAAGTATTTCTATGATAATTTATGTAAGAAAACATACGAAGAGTTAATTAGTCACGATGCACTTGTACTAGTTGTTTTGTTTCAGTATGGGTAACACTTGGTGTCACACCGCTTATCGCTTAGAGCGCTTGGACATTGTCAAACGATTGAGTTAACTAATGCCCTTCGAAGCACGGCAGCGCTTAGAAATCGAGATGAGTTAACATCGCCTAGTCAAACTAAGCCACGAGCACTACGAGTATAATTGATTTCGGATGATAAATAATCACATCACTGTAATTACTCGAATTTACTTACTTACTCTATATATTAAAAAAACCGCGTTGAAATCCGTTGCGTAGTTTTAAAGATCTAAGCATACAAAGCGACTTTGTTTTTACAATATACTAGCAGCGCCCCGCGGTTTTACCCGCGTTGTGCCTGTTCCCGTGGGAATTTCGGGATGAAAAATAGCCTATAACCTTCCCGTTGAATGTGGCTATCTATTACAAAAAATATTATTCAAATCGGTCTGATAAATCCTGAGATTACCTCGAACATACAAACAAACATACTTAAAAATTTTACCTCTTTTTAATATTAGTATAGATAGTAATTTTTTATATTAACTGTAGTCTACAACTAAAATATTAAATGATATACCCATACATTCCATTAATCCACACTAACATCTCTATTAAAATAAGAATAATATAAGTGGCTTTGTTTCTAGCGCTTTAAGTACTTATACTTAATAAGCGCGGTTACGCGTCGGGTGCGGGTTGCGTGACGTTTTTTCTTGTATTTGTATGAAAGGTTACACTGACCCGTCAGGGGCCAAAGGGCCGGTGTGCATTTCATACAAATACAAGGAATACGATGTCACGCGACCCGCAACAGGCTAGCACCCGCACTATACGTATGTGTCTTGCGCTTTAAGTACCAAAGTGATAAGCGCACGTCTATAAATGAAAATAAAAACACAAATACTTAAGTATACAAGTTAATCTTAATGAATATATTCTAAAGCCTGCCAAGTTTATGGAGTTCTAAAATTAAATAGAGATTTGAACTTCGTAGAGTAGAACGTGTTTGATTTTAGATCACTGAATTAATTTTAAAGATATAACTCTACAAGCATTTCTTAATTAATTTAAATAGAAACGTTATATTTATACCTACGTAGGTTAATATTTCTCTGACGCCGAGAGGTGTTAATAAAGAGCACTTTCCATAACGGCTTATCAAATTCTTCTTATATATAAAATTCTCGTGTCACAGTGTTCGTTCGCGTACTCCTCCGAAACGGCTTGACCGATTCTCATGAAATTTTGTGAGCATATTGAGTAGGTCTGAGAATCGGCCAACATCTATTTTTCATCCCGAAATTCCCGCGGGAACGGGTACATTGCGGGTGAAACCGCAGGGCGCAGCTAGTATTTATATAATTCTGATTTATATACCTAATAGCTGACTCGACAAACGTTGCGTTGCCATATATATTTTTTTAAAATTAAGAGTTGAACCACCCTTAACATTGAGGGGTATGAAAAATAGATGTTGACCAGACCTACCCGATACGCAGACAAAATTTCATGAAAATCGGTCGAACTATTTCGGAGGAGTTTGGCAATAAAAACCGCCACATGAGAAGGGAGAGTTCGTTTTTAAATTATTCATTTTAAATTTTCGCTTTATGTACAAAGAGAGTTTAGTAGGTACTAGCAGCGCCCCGCGGTTTTACCCGCGTTGTGCCTGTTCCCGTGGGAATATCGGAACTTTTTATACATACCTATTTTTATACATACCTTCCTCTTGAATCACTATATCTAGTTCAAAAACCGTGTGAAGATCCGTGCAGTAGTTTTTGAGTTTATCGCGTACAGACAAAGACGGACGCGGCCGGGGATTTTATTACTACATATTACAATATGTAGTTAGTACCTAAATATGTACATAATATCTTTAATATTCGAAATAATGATTACAATAGACTACAACTTTATCTATAGTCAATGTTGATTTCTCGCATTCTTTCAAATCACACTGTTGGAAGCCATAATAAACACAAGTCCGATTAATTAATACATTTCACTTTCGTTGCGTGTACGCAGTCATATCTCTATGAGCCAGCCGTGACTCTACATTACAAAAGATGCAATTAACGGTTTCTATACGTATTTGAATAATCACTTAAATATACGGCAAGGAATGTTCGGTTAGAACTGTAAAGATAAATAATTACCTAGTTTTTAATGAGATTAGACGGTATGCTCGTAAACGATGTTAACTCTACATCTGAAATTGTTTGTTGGTGATTTAATCACTTTATCTCATTACTTTTATGATTGTATTAAATGTTATCACATTAACTGTATTTACTGAAGTGTAATTTTACTTAGATGATAAATTTACATATGATTGAGTCCCTGACCTCTAAACTAGGAGAATCTGTATCTTAGAAGCAGAGATGTGAATTATTTGAAATACATATATTTGAAATGCTAATACAAAATGCAAAATACCTATTTTTATTTTATATTTGAAATACTTTTTTTCTAAATGTATTTTGTATTTTATTTGAAATACTTTATATAATTATTTAGTATTTTTAAAATACAAAATAGTTTTGTTATATTTTTAATTCATTTTTCCTATTTTTCATTCTTAAATCCAAGATTACTATTATTTATGAACGCACTGATCGAGATCGTAGTGTTGTCATTGTCAACTAGAACAATAATGCCAACATTGCGGCCCATGCGAGCCAGAAAAAACTTTGAATTTGAACAAATACTAGTTTTAAAATCAGTTAAATAAAAATAAGTGCATAAGCTTAACAAGGTATTTTATTTTCAATACGTATTTTGCATTTTGTATTTAAATACATTTATTAAACTATTTTTCACATCTCTGCTTAGAAGTCAGTGAGTCTGGCTAATAGTGTTTACAGCGTTGTACATCAATTAACTAGGTTAGTAAACATAATTTTAAGTAAAATAATGAGTTTAAAATGTAATACATACATAGGTACATTTATGTAATTTGCTATGAGGCCGTTTGTGGTATTCTGTCTAAGCACTACCGTACAAATGTGCCTCTTAAGCACTCTAAGTACATTAACTTTCAAAGTTTTAATATTGTTTTAATCAAGACCATGTCGGGTCTAAAAGCTTCAACACTAGGGATACCGTTTGGCCACTATTTCTTAATAAAATGATTTACTGAATCTCAGTATTCTATTCAGGGATTCTCTCTGTCCATTACTTATTATCTAACAGATACTAGACGAAATATTTGCTTTATTATTCACTAACGAAGACCAGGTAACTACGAGTAATTGTATTAGTAATATCTAATGAACTTCAAACAGGGAATTAGCACCGACTAGATTAGAACCAGTTATCCAGTTAAGGCCAATTATACCGACTTAGGTACTTGTAATTAGTGTTACTATGGTAGTAAGGTAGTCTTACGAATATATTTAACTAACAGCGCCCCGCGGTTTTACCGCGCTGTGCTCGTTCCCGTGCAAATTTCGGGGAATTTTGACATACATAAACCTTCCTCTTGAATCACTCTATCTATTAAAAAACCGCATCAAAATCCGTTTCGTAGTTTTAAAGATCTAAGCATACATAGGGACAGACAGATAGCAGAAAGCGACTTTGTTTTATACTGTAGTGATGTAGATAGGAATGCAGTACTAAAATTTCAGAGTAAGACTCAAGGTACGAATTACACCACATAGTATAGTGTGTGTATGTAGTTTCCAAATTGCGTAAGTCGTACCGCGTATGTATGTGAGCTTCAAGTAACCAAGAGCGATAGTTTTCAGATCAGTTAGGCACAGCCTATACTCTCCCATTGTAGGGCAAAGGCCTCTCATCTCACTGAAGGTAGAAATAGGCGTCATTACCACGCTGGCCTAAACGTGTGTTTGCATTGAAGCGGAAATCAATCGACCAATCACAAGGCATTATCAAACTCCGTGGTCTTGTGGTTTGAGCGCTCGGCTCACGACCCGGAGGTTCCGGGTTCGATTCCCGGTGGGGATATCTCACAAAAATCACTTTGTAAGACTGTCCTCAGTTTGGTTAAGGCATTGTAGGCTGAATCACCTGATTGCCCGAAAAGTAAGATGATTCTGTGCTTCGGAGGGCACGTTAAGCCGTCGGTCCCGGTTACTTTCTACGGATAGTAGTCGTTACATGAGCCATGTCAGAGGCCTTTGGCGGCTCAATAACTCTGACACCAGGATTGGTCAGGTTGGCCATCCACTCGATGAAGAAGTAGAATAATAGATAGGTACGCACCTTAATGCGGGTCGGTGATCTCAAACCCAAGACATGTTCCCATAGTTTTCGTAGTAAACATTCGCTTCATTTTGTTTACAAATCGCCTGCAAAACTAATACTACTTTTACTAACTTTTATACCCTCTTTGGAGTTTAAATAGGATACGACCAACTAAGTACGGACTGAGGTCCGGGCGGATTAACTTAAACCTCAGGATAAATGTATTTTTAAATAAAAAGGGACCTCAGGTAAACCTTTTGTGTGACAATGAAAAAACTTTTATTTTTATTATTTGTTATTATTTGCGTTTGGGGGAGACCTTTGCCCAGCAGTGGGACGATACAGGTTAAAAAAAAAAAAAAAAAAAAAATTTGTCGGAGTGTACTACGAGTGTATCATTGTTTTATGAGTTCCTAGTAGCGTCTTGCGGCGTTGTACCCATTCCCGCGGGAGTTTTGGGATTAAATATCCTATGTCTTATTTTGATGTAAAACCCACGAAATAAAGAAAGTGCTTCGCTCTTCCATGGTAACCTATGTTAAAGTGTCATCCAAATCCATTGAGTAGTTTCTGCAACAAACATACGCCTACATTCGCATTTATAATATTGGCAGGACTATTTATTGATATCATCGTTGCGGTGCTGATGATGTCTTCTGTCCTTGCTCTGCATTAGACATTTGATAATCCTAATTTTCTAGTTATTATTGTTCGCGTTAGAAATGCGAACAATAATAACTAGAAAGCGTCGTTAGTGTGAATAACTTACGTACAAACAATCAAAGATTGACACATCCATGACACATCTATTATTGTATCCATACTAATATTATAAAGAGGTAAATTTTGTAAGTTTGTTTGTTTGTTTGTATGTTCGAGCTAATCTCGGGAATTACCTGTCCGATTTGAATAATCCTTTTTGTAATAGATAGCCACATTCAACGGGAAGGTTATAGGCTAATTGTCATCCCTAAATTTCAACGGGAACGGAACGTGGGTAAACCGTGGGGTGCTGCTAGTTTGTAATATTTGCGTTTTTAGTTATTAGGGCAATGAGCATTTACTTTGACTTAACTGGTATAATCTATATATATAAAATTCAAAGTCCTGACTGACTGACTGACAGCCTCAACCGCTACACCTAGAAACATGAAATTTGGCAGAAGGTTCTTTAAGTGACGTAAGTGCACACTAAGAAAGGATTTTCGAAAATTCCTACGGGAACGGGCTCAACGCGGGCAAAGCCGCAGGGCGCTGCTAGTAGTAGTATAAGTAGTTATAGTAACCATATTTTCATTTACAGTGAAATTCATAAATATGTATGGCCGTGACTTATTCGTATTGTCATAATAAAAATATGCATTAATTTAATAAAAACAATATGAAAAAATTACAATGAAAAAGTGTTAAATAAAAGTTGACAGTTACACACTTTACACGTGATTTATTCAATAATAATTTTAATCTGTTAAAACGTTTATCAAGTCATATGCAGTTGACCACATGTTAAAACTCTGTGTCAACTCTTAAATTAAAATTAAATTTTACCCAAAACCGTAAAATGCCGAGTGAAAATTAAAACTATTACAAATTATAAAGTAATAGGAAACAAAGTGAGTCCAAGTGGCCCAACAAATTGTTATTAGCATGATTATAGCGCCTTCAAATTGGCACTTAAAATGAAACTGAAATTGTTATTCGTTTTTCCTTGACATTGAAATACACGTGTAGGTGTTATTGTGTAAAACAAGGTATTATGATACTTAGGAGCCGAAAGACATAAGTCATATCCATTTTATAAACTAGCAGCGCCACGCGGTTTTAACCGCGTTGTGCCCGTTCTGATGGGAATTTCGGGATGAAAAGCCTATAACCTTCCCGTTGAATGTGGCTATCTATTACAAAAGAATTGTTTAAATCGTACCGGTAATTCCAGAGATCAGCTCGAACATACAAACATACAAATTTTACCTCTTTATAGGTACATTTATAGTATAGATGTGAAAGTATGGTTAAATCTGTTTGTTCGTGATTGTTAAGCAACGTTTGCCTCTACGTGGAAGGGGCCGATTATGACATTTCTATTTTAGTTACTGTGTTTCGGAAAGTGCGTTCAATTGTAGGTTCCTGTTGATTCTCAAGACTATATCGGAGGCCTTTATGTGGCTTGAAAAATAGATAGCGACATTTTAAAGGAAGTTTACTTTTCATTGGCAAATTTTCCCCCTGTGCCCACTAGAACAGGTACAAATTCAGGGCACTGTGAGTAGTAATTAAATAGTTTGACGTCAATCTATGTATTAATGTTTGTTAACTAATGAAAGATGTATTGTTATTCTCTATTTCGATACATAAATAAACACTTTGATTGATATTTAATAACACTTTTGACTTCTTGTTACATTAAACGGTTTAAAACTACCTACGTCATTGTTGTATTTATAACATGAAAGTGTTTTTAGAAACTTAATTTTACGCTTACCGTTTATAGTTCAGTATAGGTCCCTTTTGTTTTTGGAGGCGATAAAGGTAGCTTTATAGTGTTATATTTTTTAAATATGGTTTTTAAATACCACAGAAAACTATAGTGAACCTACTCATAAGCTTTTTTGCGGCAGAATGTTGATAAAGCGAGTAAACTACTTACTTTTTATTTCCCGACGTCTCAAGTAGATTGCAACACTCTTGGTCGCAGTGATCCAAACATATTGGATTGAAGTTAACGCTGTGATGCGAGGGTAGGCGTTCCAAGTGTTGGAAGTACCCTCACATGGTCAATATGAGGGTATGTCATTTGAGTAGGCACTACTATGTGTTCAAATCGCGTAAGTTTAAAGACTAAAGCAAAATATGTTTTGTCTATGAATATAGGTAAGTACTGCAAAAAAAGTCAAAAGTCAAATATTTTTATTCAGTTTTGGCCCCATAGAAGGTCTTTTGAATGTACCACTGCGAGTATCTTTACCAATTCGGTGACATTTTTATGACCGATTTTTTAACCAAGTAAAACGAAAATGGTAGAGTCTATAAACTAATAAGGAATAGTTTTTGGGTGAAATGTTCAGTTCCTTGTTCTAGCATATAAAAACGACTAAACGAGTTTTGAATAAAACTTGGTAGCAATATGTATCTATTATACGGCATTACTATTGTTTTATATCTCAATACTGTTTTATGAGATCTTCTTCATCGAGTGGATGGTCTACCTGACCAATCCTGGTGTCAGAGTTATTGAGCCGCCAAAGGCCTCTGACGTGGCTCATGTAACGACTACTATCCGTAGAAAGTAACCGGGACCGACGGCTTAAGGTCGATTTATATCTACAGACATTGAGCGTGGCAGACACGTGCCGTGACAGACACCCACAGACACCATTTATTTATATGTAACGTATCGAAACGTGCCGTGACAGACACCCCGGCTACCGACAGACACCGTCATCGGCGTCCGCGTGTTCCGATACTCTATTCACACTGCCCGGCAAGGAGCCACAGACACGTACAGACATGTACCGCGCAGACAAAATATTCTTTCCGAGAATACTGGCCGGGCACGACACGTGTCTGTACGCGTCTGTACGGCCGCGTTACGATAGATATAAATACGTTAATAGTTACAGTATGGAAGAATATCATTTTGTCTGCCACGGCACGTGTCTGCCACGCTCAATGTCTGTAGATATAAATCGACCTTTAACGTGCCCTCCGAAGCACGGAATCATCTTACTTTTCGGGTAATCAGGTGATTGAGCCTGCAATGCCCTAACCAGACTGAGGACAGTCTCAGATTTTTTGTGAGGTATCCCCACCGGGAATCGAACCCGGAACCTCCGGATCGTGAGCCGGGTTTTATGAGATGAGAGGCCTTTGCCCAGCAGTGGGACATTATAGGCTAATACATTACATTACATTATTACTGTTTTATGATATTCCCGCGGGAATGAGAACTAACACAGGAAAACCTGTAGGATGTTGTTACTCTACATTGGGTTAGCTAAGTCAATTTTTGATTAGCTCCATAAGTACTAACTCTATCGCCTCTAACCTATTCGAAATAACATCTCACGTATCTCTATCCGAGACATACCTAAGCCACAGTTGATATAACAGTCACTGTGAACTATAAATATTTCGTACTATCCCTTGTGGCCTACTTTGCAACGAGTTTCCCTTTCACATCAAAACACTCGTACTTTACTTATGTACAAATGTGGAATACATTAGTGTTTGAATATTATGTTTAATACACTGTTTTTGCGATGTTTTAGTCGTTGCAATTTATGCTATCTTTGTGGACAAACTAATAATATGAGTTAGCTGCTGTCTGTCTAGATAGGTACGGTCGGCCAAGAAAGTGGTCTACCACTTTTGACAAAAGTTTCTGCGAGATGTAACGATCGCTAAGGTTGACTTTTCTATGCACAATTATGTTATGACGTTTAAAATTGACCTTGTTGTTTCATGACGTTCAAATGAATCTCAACCGTAGGGTGGTAGACCACATATTTGGCTGACCGTACTATTTTACTATTAATTGAAACGTACGTCAATGTCATTATTATTTATTTAAACGGGAACTTACGTACGACGGAGACTACTGTCGAGAATTCCTCGACACGGCCACATACGGTGGCCTTCATCAGGAGGTGGGTGAAGCGCTCGCGACAGCGTCTCTCCCCGCACTGATAGGTACTAAGTAATGACAGGAGGAGTAATTTTTTGAACTCTACTGATTTCGGCAACTTCCAGCCAGATGTGGCAAAATATTTTATGCAAAGGGCATTCAAGAGGAAGTTAATGGGCTACTTTTCATTCCAAAATGGAAATGGACACGTTCTTCACTATCACTACATAGTATAAAACAAAGTCACTTTCCGCTGTTTGTCTCTATGTATGCTTAGATCTCTAAAACTACGCAACGGATTTAGATGCGGTTTTTTTTAATAGATAGAGTAATTCAAGAAGAAGGTTTATATGTATAAAAATTCCCAAATTTCCCACGGGATCGGGCACAACGCGGGTTTTAACACGCGGGGCACTGCTAGTTCGAGAATAAAACCATGGCACGCTCGCTGTTTGGCGAATAGGTACAAAAGTAATTTACTTTTTAATGCCGCCACGAAGGTTTTTGTATTGTTATGTGATGGATTAAAACCCTAATGATGTGAAACATAATTGCGTCGACCAGCTATTGGCGTGGCGACTGCTTGTGGCGACGACTAGTTAATAATTATTTTTGTAATAGATAGCCACATTCAATGGGGAGTCTAAAGGCTATTTTTCATCTTGAAATTCCCATGGGAACGGGCATGGCTAATATTATTATTATATAAAGAAATATAAAAAAATAGTCAAGGAAGTTTTAATATTGAAAACAAATGAATATGTACAAATTGTTCCTAATTTATACGCTACAGCCGATATTTCACCGTGCGACTGATAAGTTAATAAGGTCGACGTGAAGGAGTAATTAAAACATGAATTCTGCCCGACAGGTGGCATTCTGTTAGCTAACTTCTTTTTATTTAACGTTACGTATCATAAAATAATTAGGGAATTACTTACTAGGTAGATCTTTGTTAGGCTTGCAGTTTAGCACTCTCACTTTTCAAACTCTCAGTAAAAAAAATAGAAGATAAAATACTACATATCAAAATCGGTTCATTCATTTGATAGTGATGCAACAAAGAGGTATTTTACATGAGGACGTTGGTGTGTTTTGTTGGAATAAGATCTCTTTGATTGTAATTTTATAAAAGAAAAGTTGTGTTTTTAAATAAAGAATATTGTACTGACATGACGTTACTTCAATAATTATATTTTTCAAGGCACACGTATTATTTTATTTTACGATCCTATTGTGTTCCTCACATGTTTACCTTTTTTGGAGCATATGTAAAATTCCTCAGTGGGATGAGAGGCCTTTGCTTAATAGTGGAAAATAACAGACTTAAACATTATTTACTTTTATGAGTCTTATTTTGTACATATTTGTAGCATATACTATTTCTTTGAAAAAAAATACGAGTACGTCAAATTGCAAATGGGTTGTACAGTTCACAATCCGTCGAAGGTTTATTATCTTTGACAAGCCCGTTGGCACAGTGGCAGTGAGAGCGCTTACTGTGTCGGGGGTTGCGGGTTCGATTCCCGCCCGGAGTCAACAATATGTGCAGACATAGTTGTTGGCGACGATGTCTGGGTGTCAATTATATATTCTTATAAAGTATTTGTGTATGTATAAGTAGTAGTATCAGTTAATTAGATTCCATAACACAAGCTTAGAGCTTACTTTGGGTCTAATTAACCGTGAGTGAATTTGTCCGGGTATATTTATTATTATTTATTTATTATTTATCTTACTAACCAACGCCGTTTACTATATTACGGTGACATATATACGTCGAATAACAAACTGAATCTCTCATTTACAGCGTAAAACCTTTAAAGTTTCAGCTGAAATATGCTTAATGTCCAGAACTAGTCTGAAAATGGTGAAATTGGAGTTCCCAGCTGTTGCAGCCGGTGACGGTCGGAGTCGATAATTCAATATTCTCAATTTGGACAAGAAGCAATTGGATGCTGGCTGATTGTGTTAACAGATAATTCAATTTATGTGCTGTTTTTTTCCAATATTATGGTGATTTATTAGGAAACTAGCGTCCTGCAGTTTTACCCGCGTTCTGACCGTTCCCGTGGGAATTTTTATACACATAAACCTTCCTCTTGAATCACTCTATCTATTAAAAAACACCGCGTCAAAATCCGTTCCGAAGTTTTAAAGATCTAAGCTTACATAGGGACAGACAGACAGCGGAAAGCGATTTTGTTTTATACTTTGTAGTGATTAATGTGACTTTATTTACACCCTTTATTTTTTAATATTTATCCCGGTTACTTTCTACGGATAGTAGTCGTTACATGAGCCATGTAACGACTACTATCCGCCTATAGGCCTTTGGAGGCTCAATAACTCTGACACCAGGATTGATCAGGTTGACCATCCACTCGATGAAGAAGAAGAAGAATTTTTATTTATTTATTTATAATGGAATATTGAGTGAATAGGTGAAGCTGATTAAACGATGTATAAATAATTACATTAGTTAGGATATAAATAAATTGCATTTAGTTATGACGCCTGAATAATAAATAATAGCAAGTTAATATATAAGTAACTTGTTATACTGCTAGAGCTAGAATGTTTGTATACATGTTTTATGTGGTATTACAACTGTAACTACTTATCACTTTGGATTGTTTCCTAACAAAATCTATTTACTAAATAATGTATTCTTATATACAAAATTATGTTCCTGTTGTGTAATCCCTACATAGTATAAAACAAAGTAGCTTTCCGCTGTCTGTCTGTCTCTCCCTATGTATGCTTAGATCTTTAAAACTATGCAACGGATTTTGATGCGGTTTTTTTTTAAATAGATAGAGTGATTTAAGATGAAGGTTTATATGTATAAAAATTGCCGAAATTCCCACGGGAGCGGGCACAACGCGGGTAAAACCGCGGGGCGCTGCTAGTGTAAAATAAAAGCGAAGTGTATCCGTGAACGTAGTTTCAATTCAAAATGAGTAGTGTTCGCTTAAAGTTAAGAAACCTGAAGAATTTGATTTCTACTTAGTTGTTTGTTTGAACGCTTTAATCTCAGAAACTAGCAATCCGATTTTAATAATATTTTTTTATAGATAGCCACATTTCTGGAACGTTTATAGCCTACTAGCAGCGCCCCGCGGTTTTACCCGCGTTGTGCCCGTTCCCGTAGGAAATCCGGGATAAAATGTAGCCTATAGCCTTCCTCGATAAATAGACTATCTAACAGTGAAAGAATTATTCAAATCGGTTCAGTAGTTTCTGAGATTAGCGCGTTTAAACAAACAAACAAACAAACAAACAAACAAACAAAACAAACTCTTCAGCTTTATAATATTATTTATAGCCTATTATTATTTTTAATCCAGAATTACAGAATATTTCACGGAATGTTTATGGACTATTTTTAATTCCTTGAATTACACAATGCGGGTAAACCCGCGGGCGCTGTCAGTACATAATTCAAGTTTTTAAAATCGTTCATTCATTCTCCTCAAACGAAATAATAATCAAATTGGTTCAAAGAAACGTGAGACTTGCCACAGAAGAGGTCGAGGTCGTTTTACTCAATAATATAGTTCAGAATGCTCCGACTTTCTACACTCTGAGTCAGGTACTGGTGCCAAGTGCATACTAATACGTACCTTGAGCGAATTTTGCTAGGTTAAGATGCTTTTCGAAATAAGATGTAATACAAAATCTATATATTATATAAAAATCAATCGTGGTTCGTTAATCTCGGTAACACTCGAGAAAGACTAAACCGATTTAGTTGATTCTTGTTTTGAAATGTTTGTCATAATCCAGGGAAGGTTTAAACGGTAAGAAGTGAGGTTTAAACGGTAAGCCCGTTGGCACAGTGGCAGTGAGAGCACTTACTGTGTCTGGGGTTGCGGGTTCGATTCCCGCCCGGAGTCAACAATATGTGAAGATATTATATAGTTGTCGGCGACGACGTCTGGGTGTCAATTGTATATTGTTATAAAGTATTTGTGTATGTATATGTAGTAGTATCTGTTAGTTTGGCTTTACTTAACCGTGATTGAATTTGTTCGGGTGTATTTATTAATTCGTCAGTACATTAAAAACCAAGCCAAACATCACAAAGCCTCTCATTAATAAAATCACACACGTGAGGCACTGTTACATAAAACTTGTAATCGTTACGAGAAAGTTCTGCTATGTTTACAACACGTTGTCGTTGTAAGGACCTGTTATTTCATATTCAATGCACGGTCGTGGCCTTAACGTCTTGATGAAATAGTTCGTGATCGAGGAATAAAGCGTTCTGCTACCGTGTCTTGTTTTGGTTTTATTGTTCTGTACTAATTACAAGCTTTTGGATGCCTTTCCAATAGAGCTACGAGTATGTTAAGCTAAGTTTGCTATGCTATGCCACTTTGATATTTGAATACAAAAGTACATATTATTATTTTAAAGAAAACATGTTTTCATCAGATATTTACAAAGGACTTGTTTATACTCGTACTTAGGTTAAGTTTTATCACTGCCTTTAACTTTTTAGCACTTTAACAAGGTGTGCCCCGCGGTTTCAACCGCAACACCCCCGTAATATATAAAAGAATTTCGCTATGTCCAGTCCAGTCCAATAATTCCGGTACGAATTGAGTGAAATACGTTTTTAAATCGAATGAGACCACTAGAGCTCGCAGATGAAATAGCTTGCAGATGTTACTGCACCCCGTTTGTGTATCATCTATAGTACTCGACAAGCCCGTTGGCACAGTGGCAGTGAGAGCGCTTACTGTGTCAGGAGTTGCGGGTTCGATCCCCGCCCGCAGTCATAGTGATATGTGAAGACATAGTTGTTGGCGACGACGTCTGGGTGTCAATTATATATTCTTATAAAGTATTTGTGTATGTATATGTAGTAGTATCAGTTAGTTAGATTCCATAACACAAGCTTAGAGCTTACTTTGGGTCTAATTAACCGTGTGTGAATTTGTCCAAAGTATTTATTATTATTATTTATTATTACTACAGAATTGCCGTCGGAATGAAAGTAAAATCAGCAAAAGTTACTATTGCAATTAAATAAACTAAACCAAACCGCAGGCAAGCGTGGTGATTACGCCTGATCCTCCTCACTGTACTGATTATCTTCAGTGAGATAAGAGGCCTTTGTCCAGCAGTGGGACATTACCGGCTAATACTTTACTTGATATTGTAGCATCACTAATTAAAGAAATAAGCATATAGCATATTTATATAGCAATATCACATACTTTCTTCCACAACACAAGAGATTGGTCAAACGTTTAATAAATTCGAATTACAATAAATAATGTAGTCAAAATTAAACATGTCTGCTTGACGGCAAGTTTTAAACACTCTGAATTCTGTTTTCAAACTTGGTTAGTTGTCAATTTAGCCGATAGTATGTATGCAGTGTTGGCTTCAGTAGATTGAATTCAATGTTGACAAAAGTCTTGGTAAATTGGATTTTATAGCTTTACCTACTCGTGGGAAATTAAGGAAAAATCATGTATTCTAATTGATGCAAGAACCAGTAGGTTCTTATTACGTATGTACCTTTTACCGTAATGTTAATTTTAACCAACAATCCCCTCGAAACACTTCGGATTCAAACGACAGTGGGGTTGCCGAATCACCAAATCTCTGACTGTAATACTTAGAAATCAATTATTCCTAAATGTAACAGTAGTTTCCGAACAATTTATATATTTATTTCAAAGGCAGATTCTATTGTTTACAAGTAACATTTTATTGTATTAGTATTAAATATGATTGTGTAAATAATAACTATCTTACTGCTGTGTGACTAAAGTATCTATTGTGAAGAGTTTCAAAATGTTAGTACACACAACAATAGTACAATGAATGATACATTTATTCATGATTTTAATAATGAATTATTTGTTGAAAGTTAATCTATCAACTGTTTATGTGTATATTGTTTTTGTGTATCAAACCTTCCTGTTGAAAAAATATAAAAAAACCGCTTTTAAATCCGTTGCGTATTTGTAAAGATCTAAGCATACATGGGACAGACAGACAGACAGACAGCGGAAAGCGACTTTGTTTTATACTATGTAGTGATATAAAAATGAATCGCTGAACGTGTTGCTAAGCGCAAATCTCAGAAACTGCTAATCGAATTTTTTTTTTTGTAATGGATAGCCACATTCAACGGGAAGGTTATAGGCTTTTTCATCCCGAAATTCCTACGGGAGCGGGCACAACACGGGTAAAACCCCGGGGCGCAACAAATACTGTCAGACTGTCATGCCTTCATGTCAAAATGACCTGTTAAAATCAGGAGTTGAGGGTAAAAAGGTACGTCTTTGCGGTAAATACAAATCCACGGGAATAAAGTGAAGGAAATTGAAAACACCGCGGTGTGTTGTGTGGCGGAAATGAAAATGTTACCTGAACGACAGACCGATCATTTGTGTGTATTTTCACAGCGTTAAAAAAGTAATATGTTATTTTCAATGATTATCTGTAACAATTTTTAAAAGAATAAAATAGATTATTTCATTGAAGTACAAAGTTCTAACTTCTAGACCTCGCCGGCGTTAGTCAAAGTCAAAGTCAAATATTTTTATTCAGTTTTGGCCCCATAAGCCTCTTTTTAACGTACCATCCAGCGATACGTCACATTTCAAAATTATAAACTATAAATATAAAGTATTAAAACATTTTAGAGTTTATTGAAAACAAGCAAACATTTACAAGTAATATTTACATTTTGCCTACAATTTATACTCTAGCAGACGTTCGTAATATCTACGAAGTTTATAAACATGAATACTTTAGCATTAGATCCTTTCTGAGTAGCAAAATTTCTTTCCTCAAAACAGAACAACTCAACGTATTTGTCAATAATAAATAATAAACAAATAAATATACCCGTACAAATTCACTCACGGTTAATTAAACCTAAACTAAGCTATAAGCTTGTAATATGGAATGTAACTAACTGATACTACTACATATACATACACAAATACTTTATAAGAATATAATTATAATTGACACCCAAACGTCGTCTCCAACAACTATAATGTCTGCACATATTGTTGACTCCGGGCGGGAATCGAAGTAAGCGCACTCACAGTAAGCGCTCTCACTGCCACCGTGCAACGGGTTTGTCAATAGTGATACGGGTTTACTTGTGTAGTTTCAATAGCTAGTTTGACAATGCTGCAGCAAGTGTAGAATTCTAACTGTTTTAAGTCAAATAAAAAAAAGTATTAGATAGTATTTTTATACAGTTTTGGCCCTGAAGAAGGTTTTTTGATCGTACCACCCATTCGGAAGAACATCAGTACATAAGAATAAGCAGGAAACTCTGCTGGTTATAATTTTTTTTCCCCGTGGCAATTTGGTCAATTGTCTTAAGTTCAATGTTTCGCCTAAATAACCACAATATAGGTTCTGCACTGAGATATCCAACGATATTTCCTTATCACTATCGATTATATTGATATTTTAATGAAATTATTATTGATAAGTTTACTGTGGCCTAATATTATCAGGGATTAGAGTAATCTTTTACAGTCTATTATATTAATTAAATTCTTTAGTGAGGTGGGAAGGCCTTAGCGGGCCGGTGTGTGGGTTTTTGTATCGAGGTAAGTCAGTAATGTTACTATAGAACTAGTATCGCCTCACGATTTTACCTGTGTTGTACCATGTCCCGCGGGATTTTCGGAATAAAATGTATCCCAAGTCTTATTATGATGTTTAACCTATGTTACTTTAAAGTTTCATTCAAATCCGTTCAGTAGTTTTTGGGTGACGGAGCAACAAACATACATACTCGTATATCCAAAATAGGAACGTGGATTTATAATATTGGTAGGATGTTGTTTAGTCTGATTTTGGAAAATTTTTGACAAGTGACCATGAGTTTAGTTTTTCGGCTATAGGGCACGTATTTTATTCAGTCGTCCCAGGGGCAGGACATTTTCTTATGAACCTATTCACAATATGTCGGTTGAATTCCGATTTTGTGTCGACGCTCATTAAACTTATTAGAGGCAGCAATCTAATATATAAAATTCTCGTGTCACGGGGTGCGTAATTGAACTCCTCTGAAACGGCTCCACAGATTCTCATGAAATTTTGTGTCTAATATATAAAATTCTCGTGTCACGGGGTGCGTAATTGAACTCCTCTGAAACGGCTCCACCGATTCTCATGAAATGTTGTGTGCATATCGGGTAGGCCTGAGAACCGGACATCATCTATTTTTCATCCCGAAATCCCCGCGGGAACGGGTACCGTGGTTGAACTCCTCTGAAACGGCTCGACCGATTCTCATGAAATTTGTGTACATATCGGGTAGGCCTGAGAATCGGACAAAATCTTTTTTTCATCCCGAAATTCCCGCGGGAACGGGTACAACGCGGGTGAAACCGCGGGGCGCAGCTAGTCTACATATACATATAAAAGAAAGTCGTGTTAGTTACACTATTTATAACTCGAGAACGGCTGAACCGATTTGGCTGAAAATTGGTGGAGAGGTAGCTTAGAACCAGGAAACGGATATAGGATACTATTTATCCCGTACTAGCAGCGCCCCGCGGTTTTACCCGCGTTGTGCCCGTTCCCGTGGGAATTTCGGTATAAAATGTAGCCTATAGCCTTCCTCGATAAATAGACTATCTAACAGTGAAAGAATTATTCAAATCGGTTCAGTAGTTTCTGAGATTAGCGCGTTTAAACAAACAAACAAACAAACAAACAAAACCAACTCTTCAGCTTTATAATATTAGTATAGATTTCCTACGGAAATGGGTGCGTCGTGGGTGAAACCGCGGGGTATAGCTAGTATCCGATAAAACATCGAATCCGACAATCGAATACTAGGAACAGGCTTTGCCTGGGACGGTTAATCTATTTATCTAGAACATATTGGGTAGTTAGTTTATTTAGTTCGAAAAACGAACCTAGCGTATTTTCAAACTTGTGTTTTTAAGATATAAAGCAAATATTTTTACATCGGATTTTTTGCTATGATAACTGTCCCACTTATTAGGAAACGTCTAATATTCCTTCTATTGTGATTGTTTTTCACGCCATCGGTTTTTTAATTCCTTGAAGTTTGTCTTTTCCGAGCTGTTTGATACCTTCTAGACAAAAGAGTCAATTTACATACTCGTAGCACAGGAGTAAAGAAACGGAACAGAGACAAAGCTTCATACAACAGCGCCGCCGTAGGTACACCACTACAAGCATACGGCGCATGTGTGCGTGTCAACCGGCCGCTGTGTCGCGTACACGCGCCAACGCGCCGCCACTGGATAAAACCGGTTTACGCTCACTCGGCTAGTTGACAAACGGAGGGCCTGCATAACGCGTGTTTTATTAGATTGTGTTCAAATAAAAATAGTTTTATGTTAAATATATTGTAAATAGTTATACAAGTGTAAATATTTAGGGTTGGGGTGCACTTAGGACTTCGAATATTTTGATCTCGACATAAATATTGTAAATGTTGGTAATGATATTCTTAAACGAGTACAAGATTGTAAATTTAATATGCCATGTGATTGCTTCCCAATCGATTATTTAAAAAGACTTTTTATCAGATTCAGAATTTACCATTCTATCAAAAGGTACAACAAATTATTAAAATGCAAAAATTATAAAAAAAAATATTTAGAGTCAGTAATTTGTAAATATTAATATCTTACCTTATCTTATTTAAATACCAAATATACATACCTTATGTATGTACATGTTTCTTAATAAAAAGTTCATAAAAGTTAGTTTATTTTATTTTATTATTTTTTGCCAACCCTACTAAAATAGGTAAGAATTTCGCACGCTCCCTAGAAGCTTTGTCTCTGTTCCGTTTCTTTACTCCTGTGCTCGTAGTTTTAAAAGTCAGTGATTACTCCTCACTGTACTGGCTATTTTCAGTGAGATGAGAGGCCTTTGCCCCGCAGTGGGACATAACAGGCTAATACTGCTTCTACCTATTTGTTTTATACCTTTTTAGTGACGAAAATGATGATTATATAGAATAACTCTATAAAAAGATAACCGGTCGATGATAAAATATATGATTATGTTAATTACGACACGATAAACTGATAAGTGAGTATAACATTATATACTAGGTACTTAACCTATCTACACTAATATTATAAAGAGGAAAACTTTGTTTGTTTGGTTGTAATGAATAGGCTCAAAAACTACTGGACCGTTTTTAAAAATTCTTTCACCATTCGAAAACATAGGCTCTTTTTCATCCCGACAGGAATTCCCACAGGAATGCACACAACGCGGGTAAAACCGTGGGGCGCTGCTAGTGAATAATACACTTGCCGTGCCCTCTGGCGTTAAACTTTCCCTAGATTTTGTAGTGAAAAAATACCCGGAGAAATTCACACACGGTTAATTAGACCCGACCTCTAAGCTTGTATTATGGAATCTAACTAACTGATACTACTGTTTAAAAATCCACAAATACTTTATATCAATATATATTTGACATCCAGACGTCGTCGCCGACAACTATGTCTGCACATATTGTTCAGTCCGGGCGGGAATCGAACCCGCAACCTCTACGAATATCATTTTCATTTATTTTTTGTTGAAATGTGGTAAGCTCTGGAAGTAACTGTTATGAATTGAATATTCTACTTGCACAGTTAAAATTAATCAAAATTGCCTCTTAATATAAATAAGATTATAAGTATAAGATACTACGTCCAGAAGAAACAAACAAAAAACTCTGCTTTTATTATATTATAGTAGTACAAATGTATTGACGTTTACGTCTATTTACCTTTAGCGAGTTACTTACATTTGAACTTAGTTGTAATGGAGTAACCATGTTCAGTGATAATAATTTATTTGTATATATTTCTTTCATATGACGCTGAAATATTGTCTAAAATAGTAACTTCTCACTAGCTAAATGTACGAGTATCTAAAATATAGACGTAAACGAACATATAATAGACAAAACACCTTAATTTTAACACTTCATTGTACACTCCCCGCTTAGCTAATCACATAATATGTCAAACACAGAACCCCCTACCCTTAACTTGGCAAAACCTTTCTAAAAGCAACGTACAAAAAGTATGTTAATTTACATAGGTTTTGTTAAATTCAAATGAAGATATGCTTCGTGAAAGGTTTTCGAGTGTTTCCACATGAAAGCAATAAAATCGGTCAAGTGTAATCGAGCCCAGAGGGTCAGGTTACACTGGCAGGCTTGTCTTATACATGGTGGTTTATTTTATCCATGCATGTTGTGAGGCGTGTTAGAATGAGAGAGTTTACAAGATGTGGACTCGCTGTGTGTTCGCCAGTTGAATATAATGCGGTTTAATGCAAGCTCCAATGGGATTTTCGTTTGCAAAATATGCAGCCCGCATTTTGTCTTCTAATATGTGTTGTAGTAGTTCCAGGCTACAATATTATTGATGTTGCCAGTCGCTATTGTGGTAGTTGATTTGATTGAAGTCATCGGCTTGGAGCTTATAAAAAAGCTTAATCTTAACTATTCGCTGAAGCTAGATAAAACTGTTTAATAAGACTGCATTAAAAAATAACTCAATTTATTTTTAAGACTCTTCTGAAATCCAATTCTTAGCAAATGGCCGTTCTTTGTCGGACTGTTTTGGTTAACTTTTTATTATTTTCTGTACGAATTGATGTTAATGTATAACAATGTGTATTGTTTCAGGTATAAAGAAGTGTTTTCACCATGGCCCAAGACAACAGTAACTCAACTATGGAAATGGGGACCAGTGATCAGGTAAATACATGGACATGAACTTTTTATATGTATGTTTCAGTTCTTAAACCTAGAGGTGAACGTCATTTTTGACTCTTGGGGCTATAATAATAACTTTAACCTTCCATTGAATGTGGCTATTTATTACAAAAAGAATTGGGCTTTTGAAAAAAAAAATGATTTTTTTTATGTATTTTAAAACTTTATTATTAATAATATTGATATTTAATGCAAAAAACTTAAAAAATATATTTTTTCAATTAATTATAAACAATTACGAGTAAAAATTGAATAAAAATCACGTGTGGTCACCGTGGTTGTGACCTGATAATGTATAGCTATTTAACCATAAGTACGTACAGCGTTTACGGCTATTACACGTGTAGTGTAACCGAATGGGGCTATACATTATGACGTCACACCGCGCTCGGGTTTGTTCGGGAGTTGTCCGAGTGTTTTCGGTACTGGATTCAAAAATTAATTTTTATTTTGAAGTAACTTTTGAATTATTGCGAAAAAAATAAAATAAAAATAGTTTTGTTATAAAACTAATATATAATCTTTCCATTTATCACAAATTTTTTTTTTCAAAAGCCCAATTATTCAAATCGAACTGAAAATTCCTGAGATTACCTCGAACATACAAACAAACAAACAAACTTACAAATTTTACCTCTTTGTAATATTAGTATAGATATGTATTATGAACAGTTTAGCTATCCAATGGTTTGTCACTTTCTGACATACGCAAGTTTTTGAAGAGCAAAAGAGACAAAACACAGTTTAACAGTGATTTCGTTACACCGTGTTTATTTTAAAAAGGCCCTATTAGTTTAGGTTAAAAACGTCATATCAGTTAAATATAATAACGCAAAACTAACTATCCATAAAGAGTAGGAATTATCGCGGTTTTGTATGATTGGTAACAGTATTATTTAAGGGGAATTGCCAATGCAACACGGGCTATTTTTTATTCGCACCATTTTTTATCGCTTTTTCTTATTTGGTATGCTACGTACTAATTTGCCTTCCATGTTTGTTACGTTTGTTTGTACGTATGTAGGTACGTCGCATACATCTTATATATTTTTGTTCATTATTATTTATTTTATACCCAACCAGCTGTGCCCCGCAGTTTCACCTGCAGCGCCCACGTTCCCGTGGCAATTTTGAGATTTTTGTTCCTTATTTTTCTTACATAAAAACCTTGTCCTGACAATAAGGAACACATAAAAAAAAGAATCATCCAATTTGGTGCAGTCGTTCTGAAGTTATGCGCTTAGCAACAGATTCAGCGATTCATTTTTATATTATAGAAGATTCCCATAGTTTTCGATCGATGAGATGCTGCCTTTGCCAGTTGTTCTTAATATTCGTTTATTAATCTGGCCCTGGAGTTTGTATTAAGTATACCTAAAATACCAATATTACAGGTTCCATAATACAAACTTTATGAATAGAAGCCACGGAGACACGCTCACATAGCAATGTCATTATCAGCTATCCATAGCTACAATTTAACCGGTTTTTCATTATATTGTCAAGATTTTGAACTCATAGTAGGCAATGTGCGTGATGCACAATTATTCATCTTTAAGCCTATTTTATTTAAAAAAAACACTCTCCTTCTTTTCAGAGAGAGAAATATCTCTCATCGTGTAAAAACAAAAGCGAATTAGGAAAAATACTTATTTTTGTTTATTAGTTCTATAACACCGGTGCAGATAAACTATGATAACATTGATAACCCTGAGTGTGGAGTAAAAAATGGCAAGGTTCATTTAGAACTCAGTGAACGTAACTTAGACCGAGGTTAAATGTTTTATTCACTTTGTTTCACACTTAGTACTTTGTCACTTTAAGTGTTAGTTACTTTGGCAGCTCAATAACTCTGACACCAGGATTGGTCAGGTTGACCATCCACTCGATAAAGAAGAAGAAGTGTTAGTTTGGTTTGAAAAAAAAAATGGTCGAGTATGTGGGTATAAGGGTGTCACAACCAGAACAATGTTACCTTACGTTACTCAACTCAGTTTCATATTCATCATATTAAAAGTATCATAATTTATAACTAGTTTAACAACGTACCTTACTTCTTCTTCTTCTTCTTCTTCTTCTTCATCGAGTGGATGGTCCACCTGACCAGTCCTGGTGTCAGAGTTATTGAGCCGCCAAAGGCCTCTGACATGGCTCAACTTACTATAGTGGTATTAGTTGGTAACTTACTTATAGTGGTATTCACCAAATACCTATATCAAACTATGTATAGCCTGGAACAAAATCAAAACGGGCCTATAAAACAAAGGCTTATAAAGTAAATATTACTTATGTTTAATTATAGTTTTTATTTGTTCCTTTTTTTCGGGTTCCGTACCAAAAGGGTAAAAACGGAACCCTATTACTGAGACTGTCCGTCCGTCTGTCACCAGGCTGTATCTCAAGAACGGTGATAGCTAGACAGTTAAAATTTTCACAGATGATGTATATCTATTGCCGCTATAACAACAAATACAATAAAATAAAACAAATAAAATAAAACCAATATTCAAGAGGCTCCCATACTACAAACGTGATTTCTTTACCGTTTGGTACGGAACCCATCGTGCGCGAGTCCCACTCGCACTTGGCCAGTTTTTTAAGACATGGATAAAACAATAAACTTCAAATTTACAACCATGTTACTTTAACAATAACTTTTTGGTGAATGATTATATAAATCCGTGCTGGATATCTAACTGTGACAAGGTTCTAAACAGACCTCATTTTTGATATGTATTCAAGAGAATTCATTGAGCTTGATAGTGTATCTCAGACTGTAGTAATAGTCACACATCTGAGTGATACTTGAGATAGGAAACCATGTTATAAGTTGGGTTATTAGTAGATTTGATTGTCTTATTCTACTTAGTGGTTTGTGTATATCTGTTGTGATTTGTGTTCATTTGTGTGTCTATATAGTATCAGTATTTAATAAAGTTTATATTTTATAGTATAAGAACAGTGATTTTAAGAAAACAAATGGTTTCAATCGTAATAACTTTTTGTATGAGAGTGAATTGAAATTAGTGAGGCGTGATTGAATTCAGGTGCGTGGATTTATAAAGTTTTTTTTTAGTTAGCTAAATTCCTTACAAGCTGATAGCTTAGTTTGGGTCTAATTGACCGTGTGTGAATGTGTCAAGGGTATATTTATTTAATTTTTTGTGACCTAGAATTTCTTTGTTTTTGTCGTTGGCAAGTTACGTTGATTGCACATAAAGCGTTGTTGACATTGAGCTAGTAAAGAAGCTGAGTAGCAGCCGTCATATACTTCTTTTTGTAATGGATAGCCACATTCAACAGGAAGGTTATAAGCTATTATTCATCCCAATATTCCCACGGGAACGGGCACAACGCGAGTAAAATCGAGGGGCGTTGCTATATAATAAAGCTGAAGAGTTTGATTTTTGTATTTTGCTTGTTTTGAACGCGTTAATCTCGAGACCTACAAATCTGATTTTAATAATTATTGTTGTATTAAATAAGCACATTCAACGGAATGGTTATGGGCTATTTTTCATCTCTAAATTCCCATGGGAACGGGCACAACGTGGGTAAATCCACGGAGCGTTGCTTGTTCTTTTATATTTTTAAAGCAGTATCTCTAGTAAATATCTGTTTTCCTTAATAGAGCTTGTTAATTATTTATTGTTATCAACTAATTTATGTTCATTTTTAATTGACACGGACGTGTGTTATCTTTAATTTTGGTTTTCAATTACATCATTGAATTAAATATCAAAATATACACGCCGTCAAATGGAATAAAGAAACAATTATTTTTTATTAATAAAGAAATAATTTAGTTACACTTAACTAGCCGCTCCCTGCGGTGTTACCCGCGTTGTATCCGTTCCCGAGAGAATTTCGGAATAAAATGTATCTCATATGTTATTCTGATGTATAACCTATATAATTATAAAGTTTCATCCAAATCCATTCAGTAGTTTTTGCTCGAAAGAGTAACAAACATACATCCATACATACATCCATCAATACATTTATATTCACAAACTTTCGCATTTATAATATGTATTAGTAGGAAGTAAGATAAAGAAGTACTAGTTACTACTATGACAAATGTTACTACGTACATAATGAATAATTCTTTTCACATCGTCTTCCCATCGCCAAGGGAGTCTTCAGAGCAAAGACAGAAACAATATCATTACTCACATCTCTAATTTCCGTAGTAAAGTGTGTACGGAAGTAATATACGAGAAGCGCACGTACCTCAATGTAGTACAGTACTCGGCCAAAAAGATTACTCATTGACCTCTAGTCTAGAGGGAGAAAGTAGTTGTGAAGCTTATGCGTCACTGTCACTCTTCTTTGGAAATTCTGGAAAGAGAAAGAGATACTTATCTTGTTTTGTAACATGATATGAAGCTTTCCGATTCCGTCTGACTAACGAAGAAGTTCTCATTGCTTTGGTAGTGTTAAATAGTTATATTAACATTAACGTGTACTTATTTTACGATATTTAATGCGATTTCAATTAAATTAATGTCAAACAAGATAAATTAGTACCAAAGTGATTACAGTGAAGTGATATTAGTATAATTTTGATATGACTCTTCAGGTTTTTGGTATTTTGTTGTAAAACTCCATGTAGACGAAACCAGCCCTCTAACCATCTCTTTTGAGAGGTCAATGGGTAACAATTTCTGTCAAGAACTGTTATCATAGCACGTAGCTATTTACGTACGTCAGTATTGAGGAAAATTTGGGCCCAAACTTGATGTAATTAGAAATGGAAATTGTATTTGGAATCTCCACGTTCATTTGTTTTGAGTTTTCATTCCTTTTAATGAGAAAATGTAATTAGGCTGAGGTTAAGGAAGCCTTCTACGTTTGAGTTCGGTAGTCATTAGTTTGAGGACGTAATTCGCTTTTTTATGTGTAGAGTTCTGGTTTTTGGTGATGTATAAAACTGTGTGGCGCAGCGTAATTACTATACTAATACTAATACTAATATATTAATTATCACATGCCTTCAATATAAATTTGAATTAACATTTAGTTCAGTTTAAGTTTTAGTTTAGACCAATATTGTTTTGATATAGTACTTCACCTCTACCAGTATTAATATAGTACTTCCAGTTAAAACTTTCGTCACCAACCTATTAAAAAAATTGTCTATCAAATTGAGAATCCTCATTATTGAAGTTAGCTAAAACCAACTCTGTCAACAGGTACTGGTCCAAAAAAAATCAAAGAAGACAACATACATAATCGGATTTGTCGCGATGTTGGTCGCTATTGGTGCAGTCATCGCTTTGGTCGTTGTCTTCTCGGGCAACGAAGGGGGTAACGCCGAGCCGATTGTTTCAACAACAGAAGGGCCGACAACAATTGTCCCGCCGTCGCCAACAACCACAACAGCAGCCACAACAACGACGACTGCTGCGCCTGAGCCTGAACCGGAGGCAGGTCCTGACCCATTGGAGTTGGATGAGATCATCAATGGAATGTTCTCGCCTGCTTCGTTCAATGGATCATTCACTACAGGTTAGTTGGTTGGGACTCTTCGAGGTACTCTTTGGAACTTTAAGTCAAGACAAATAAAAAACTACGGTTATTTGTTTAACTTTTTTGACGTATTCACTCCTAGAAACTTCACTTTTCCTTTCGGTTATAGTAGAGTTGTCTAGGTTCTATTTCTACAGTCTGCAGTCTACAGTCTAGGTATCTATGTTTATCTCTTTACCTAGATATCCTTTTACAAATCACACCATTCAACATTTACAAAAAACATAACATCATCATCTTAGAAGACACAACAGACGAACATGTCTATCAAGAAACAACATTTATAAAAGGTGTTTATCAATGAGTGAAACATGGAAACGCGATGCAATCAGTACCAAGGAACAATAGCGTTAATAACGCACTCCAATGTGAAGTTATTTATTAATTGAACGCAATTACATTTGCAGGAAACAACGTGTTGTTCAGGAATGTGAATGGGGATCTCGTGTTGTATGATGTCGAGTCTGATGACTACACGCCACTTATTTCTAACAGCTCTGAGGTGAGAAAATTAGCTTTAAGTATAAGCAGCGTCTGCGCTGGTTCAGGGGGTGAAGGGAGATGAAACCCTGAGCGCCAGAAGTGGTCGGGGTCTTAGGAAGATGCTTTGACCTGGCGGTCTTAGGAATCGGGGAACTGGCGACCCGAAGGTTTTCGGTATGACGTTAAGATTCTAGGATTGTTATTAAACGAAATTTGGATGTGTAAAGCTGCTACTGGACAGCGTTATAATCGAACTTATTTTTAACAAAAAAGAATACCATTTAATCCAGTCGATCGAATGTTCCATCAATATCCCAATCCTTCTTGTAGCTTTAACGACAACAGTAAAAGACAATAATACTCTGATGAGTCAACGGATATTTATCCAACTTCGCAAACTCTTTGCTCCCTTTTATTTCCTTTATGTGCTAATGTTCCTTCTTATAATCTCAAGTCATCTGGAAAAATCCTGGTAAATATGTTTTGTTGCAGAGTTTACAACTTTCCTCAAGAGTGACGTCACTGGCTCCTGATGGTGTCCATGTTGTTTTGGCTCTGGGTGTAATACCTGTAAGTACCTTAAATATACCTTACTAACTAGCTGTAACCTACGGTTTCATCCGCCATTCATTGACCAACGATGCGAACTAAATTAAAAGATCTAGAAAATACAAACTCCGAATAAAAATGAATTCCGAAAGATAGTCTTTCTCAGTTTGCTGGTCCAATTGTCTTAATCCGATTGTGACTGATTGCTTTGCTTCTTAGCTCCTCTTAGTGTTTCAATTATTATTTCTATTACACGAAATTATTAGGAATTTAAAATAAGTGTTCTTAAGTATACCATATTTTCCTACTAATATTATAAATGCGAAAAAGAGGATGGATGTATGTATGGATGTATGTTAGTTACTTTTTCACGAAAAAACTACTGGACGGATTTGGATGAAACTTTAGAGTATTATAGATTATACATCAGAAGAATACATGGAGTACATTTTATACAGAAATTCCCGCGGGGCGCGGCTTGTATACTATCCCACCAAAAACATAAATGTAAAAAAGGAGAGCCAAGTTCAATACAAAAATTATGCATGGCTATGGGCTTCGCTGCAAAAAGAATGGAGATCTAAATGAGGGCCAAGTTCTAGGCAATATCTCAATATGTATTTATAGGAACAAAATAACATTATGAACAAGTATTAAACTCTATTTCTTCTCTTTATTGGATACCTATGACAATTGCTGTTATTTAAAAATGTGAGATCTTAAAGTGAGTTAGATTTGACTTGACCAGTTTTCATTACAGCAGTCATTTTATAAAGTTATTCAACATATAACAACAAACTGGCCAAGTTAAATCTAACCCACTTTAAGATCTCACATTTTTAAATAACAGCAATTGTCATAGGTATCGAATAAAGAGAAGAAATAGAGTTTAATACTTGTTCATAATGTTATTTTGTTCCTATAAATACATATTGAGATATTGCCTAGAACTTGGCCCTCATTTAGATCTCCATTCTTTTTGCAGCGAAGCCCATAGCCATGCATAATTTTTGTATTGAACTTGGCTCTCCTTTTTTACATTTATGTTTTTGGTGGGATATCATTACTTTTTGTAAAGAAAACTAGGTATTGATATTTATTGTTTTTTCTTGCGTTTCCGCTGCATAGGTACTTTGGTTCGTTCGCATTTTAAATTGTATCGTATAGCGCTTGTGAGCCGCGCGCTGCCCCCGCGTACGAGTAAGGACTCACGAAGCGGTTTTCACCCGTTCCCGCCGCGGTGGCGGAATGGAGTTTTATTTTCAAAACTCACGAGACCGGAGTTTTGTGCGGTTACGCAGCCGTCGCGGTTGCGATTATCGCCCGCAAACTTGGCGGTTGATAATCGCAAGACGGGCGGTTAAACGATCAGTTGAGTTCCAGACCGTCATGGACACACACCAGAAACTACTACGCAACGAGTAATAACAAGTCACTGCAAAATGGCGTCGGATTTCTAACCTCCCCGCCCCCCACTGTCCACGCGCGGTCGCCCGCCAACCGACCGCAGAACGCGCGGGTGCAACCCGCCGCGGCTGCGGGACCGCGACCCGCGCCCGCCGGTACAAGATGACCGCTGGAGCAGCGGGACCCGCAAACAATCGCACACGCCGCGGGCGTAAAACGCGTCGTGAAATGTGCTTTAAGTTTTTACATAAATATCTGTATTCTACAAAGGCTGCGGGCCCGCAACCGCGGCGGGCACGGGTGAAAACCGCTTCGTGAGTCCTTAGCCTACAAGTGCAAGGCGCGAGCGAGTTCAACCAGCATTCTTAAATTAGTCAATACATATACATTATATCGGTAACAATAATACATCGCTTTACTACCATGCAGGTATAAACCAACCGACCCGCTAAATTTTTACCAAATCGCTACCGCTTATAATTGTGTACTATTCATCAGAGCGTGACGCTGATTGGCTGGTGCGAACGGTGGACCGACCGCGTCATAAGTACCTACCGCGCGCCGCCCGCGCCGATGACACACCGTTGGCCGGTTGTTTAGCGCGAAATTTAAGTTTTTTTAAATGGGGACACCACTTATTTTTTTTACTTAACTTTACGTTTATATTGCAGTTAAATAGCAAATATAATAATACATAAATTGGGATAGTTTCAAATATCTGCTAGTAACGGTTCCAACGCTACAATTAAAAAATATATTTTTTGTATGGGGACCCCCCCTATTTTTTAACTATTTTATATTTTTAGATTTTTTCTTACGCTTACACACAATTACCGAGCTAGATTCCAAATTTCATCCTTCTAGGTCATCTGGAAGTAGGTTAGGTTTAGGTACTATATGTCAGTCAGTCAGTCAATACTAAAATTTACGACTTTCTGACGTTCATATCTTTATAACCGTTTGAGCTAGCTTCATGAAATTTGGGTTTCTAGATGTCCTAATGGATATAATTAAACACACGAAGTTTCATGTGTTTACGTTAAATAGGTTTTGAGTTATAGAAGGGTCAAAAGTGGCACCAAATGGTTCGTGTAATATTACACTCGGCGCTGGCTAGCCGTTCCATTGCTTGAACTTGGCTTGACACGCTGCCGCGTGTCTAGATACAAGTATAAGAACGTCTCCAAGTGTCAACATATATATGGATTTTCTGTCGATTGTCACTGAACTCAATGGATAGTTTTCAATGTTCTTAAATATGTATTTGATACTTAGACTCGTAATTTCACGCGAGTGGGCTTGGCGTATGCATAGGCTGTACATCATTTATATCTGTTGCTGGAAGATAGGAATAATGGTGCTCATTGAGAGCCGTAGAGTAACAAAAGGTACTCAATTCATTTAAAGTTTACACGACAATTTTCATTTAAGAAAACGACTTTTCGGATAAGAGTCCTTGCAGCCAAATTCTGCTCAGAGAAAATATATTTTTCAATAATTTTGTATTCATGTTTTGAGAAGACAAATTAAAAACTAAACTTTATTTCAATGACGCAAAAGTCTATTTTAAATTCAAAATATTTAATGCTCATAGATCCAAGTCGGTATTTCTGAACGCCCGACAAACCTCTCTCTATAACGAAGTAAACAATCACCCTCAAATATTGAAAGAGAGACGGCAAAATGAAAATTTTCATAAAAGCGGAGAAAGAAACGTGATCTCTAATAATGAGTTTTTATACCAACATCTTTGAGGATCTCGTTTAAAATAATATTCACGACCAAAAATTCATTAAAAATTTCATCAACTTGATTATATTTTATTGAAAATTAAGTATTCTTTATTTTACAGTTACGTTTAAGTTATTGCAGATCACAAGCTTTATTAGCTAACAGTTCTAGAAACAGATCTTGGATTTATAATGATCCTAATTTATAGGCAAGACTTATCTTAAATGTTTCTCTAATGTGAAAAATACTAATAAAATATGTTTCTCAAACTTAAAAACAGCTCTTACCGCCTTATTACTAAACTTTCTGTAACTAAAACACTGTTTTGTCTCGTTTGCTCTTCGGAAATTTGCGTATGTCAGAAAGGGACAAAATTATTCTAAATACGCCTTTATTAATATGGCCCTTAGGGTTCTCTGTCGTCCGCTACTCTCTCTTTACCTTTCACTACCATCGCCTTTACTTTCTTTAAAATTCATTAAAAACTAAGTTAGTTCATTAAAATTCATTAAAAACTGCGAGACGCTGCTTTTATTCTAGAAGATCGCACTGGAAGACAAAAACATCATCAATGACATCAGTAGGTGTCCTAATGAGAATTAGGCGTAACCTAGCTATCCCTAGCCCTCTATCATCATAATACGCAAACCCAAAGACATTTTTCCATTTTCAGGTGTACAGATACAGTTTCCTTGCCCGATACGTAGTAGTAGACACGGCTAATGGTAACGAAAGCGAAGTTGTTCCCCAAAATATCTTAGAGAATGACGACGGCTACATCCAGAACTTCGTGTGGGGTCCCTCGGGAACATCTCTGGCGTTTGTTTATAGGAACAATATCTACTACCAGTCAAGTTTTAACGGTAATCAACAGCAGATCACCGAAAATGGAATGCCCAATGTAATTTACAATGGCATACCTGATTGGGTATATGAAGGTATGTGAAATGGTGAACGTTATAATACACAATTTTTTTTTCATTCTTAGATGTACTGGTTGCTTGGTTTAGTTTTAATAGTCTTTTGTTTTGTATATATTCTAAGTAACAATCAGATGTAATTTTTTTAAATGAATTAGTTAAATCAAGAACAATGCATCTGGACTTATAGTAAATAATTAGTCATAAAATTATTTCTTTATTATTCATTATTGTTAGTAAACGTAGTAAAAGATGCCACGGTGCAGTGACAATGACTACGTATTTTAAAGAATACAATACTATTAGTGTCAAAGCTAATATTCAATTTTCTGTTCTATAATTGACTTTCGTTTTTTTTGTTACGTTTCATCGTCATAACTCTGAAACCAAAAAAGCCAAAACACCCAAAAGGAACTAAAAACTACTACTAAAACTGACCAATCACAATGCATAACAAAAAAGATTTGACAATCCCCATGGACTGTGATTGGTGAAAGGGGCTTCGCACCGCTCCACTCACTCTGCATGAATAGAAACGCAAATAGAATGAGAGTTATCATTTTAGTTGGAGAGCCAGAACTCATCAAAGAATAACCCAAATAATCCTTAATTTCCAGAGGAGGTGTTCAGCACTAACAACGCCCTCTTTTTCTCAAAGGACGGCATCAAACTCGCCTACGTCACGTTTGACGACACTAACGTCCGGATCATGCGAGTGCCTCACTACGGAGTGCCCGGCTCTGTCAACTACCAGTACACTCAGCATCATGAGATACGGTATCCTAAGGTAAGAATATGAAACAAATATTAAAGAGTCCATTTTTATTAACGTACCTATGTTTTATAATATATTGGTACATGGGACTACGGGACTATTTTCTTACTATTTTTCGCGTCAAAGGAGTCTGGTTGATTGTTAATTTTTATGTTGCATTAGATTACTTAAAAGTAAATACTATTCAAATATTAAAGTGCGTTTTCATTATGACCTCTTTGTTGCTCAGCAAAATTACAAATTAGGTAAAAAAACGTAATCAAACGTAAAAAAGACTACTTTGACGATATACAGTCAACTTTGTTTTATTCGGTAAAGTGAGATTCGGTCAAGTGTATAAAAAAGGCTTAAAATACGGTGGTTGACTAAACTCAGCAGTACTCGAATCGAAGTAAAACCTATCCCAAACATCGCAAATGTTTGTAACAAATCCAGGTGCCAAATTTTCTACTCAACGCAATTTAAACAACGGAAAATTAGCACTGCTCTCACACTGTAACAACTCTTAATAATTTAAACCTTCCAGACCTTGGTTAAGTCTCACTAATCATCATAATGGCACTTAAACCGAACTTCGTTCGTTTGCCTTGCAGACGGGGTAACTAAATTTGCTCCCATTGTCTCTAGGTTTATGTTCTAATTAATTTTGCTGCAGTACAAACTAGGTTTACAACACGACTGAATCTCGTGGTGCAGTTAGCAACTAGATTTTGCTGGTAATTATCTTGTGCTCTACGGCGAGGCAGGACTATGTATATGTATTTTATTATGAATTAGTGTTTAAGCTTGAATAAATGGTAAGGCTGTTTATTTTAAGGACGTCTTTCCAATATAGCTAGGACGCAGTAACTTCTTCTCTAAGCTAAGTACTAAGCTCTTCCGTGGAGCTAGGCTAATATTGATATGATTGTTAGATGCCACTATAACTATATTATGTTCAGTAACTTAACTATAATTGATATGATTAGTCTGTAAACATATTTATGATAAGGGACTCTGGTTGTTATTGCATGTAGTAATACCTATTGTATGACATAAATGATTTATATTCAATTCTTTACTATAACTAGTAGATACCATATACTAGTGAATACCAAACGAACCATAGACTCTTGTTACGTTTAATGCAGCTCTGGTAGAGGATCCCATAAGGACCTATTAACTCAATCCGTGCTTCGGAGGGCACGTTAAGCCGTCGGTCCCGGATACTTTCTACGGATAGTAGTCGTTACATGAGCCACGTCAGAGGCTCAGAGGCGTCAGAGCTTTGGCGGCTCAATAACTCTGACACCAGGATTGGTCAGGTTGACCATCCACTCGATGAAGAAGAACTCAATAACTGATGAAACATAATCATTTACGAAATCGATCCATAAACTATGAAGATATGATGAAGCAAACGTTAAAAAAACTTAAAAAATAATTAATAGCTATAGGGTTTCCGAGCTTGTTGGAAAATTAAGTCAATTATTTTTAATTATGCTAGGTTTTTTTCCACGTTCGTATGAGTGTCTCATCTTTATTTTGGTAGCATTTAGTATTTATATAAATCTTTTCAGTTTAAACCAACGTGAATTCTCACTCACTCTGAGTTTAAACTTTAGATTCTATAGAACTTGAATAAGTTACTGCATCAGCTAAAGCTTTCAACCGTAACGTCTTAAAGCTCTCATTGAAAGAGCCCTCATTCGGGAATTTTAAGAAAATTCTAAAAAAAAATCTCGGCTTTTGTTTCAAGGTATCAGTTTCGAAATCTTTTAGGACTTGGAACTGTTTGTTACTTACTTATTTATACTGTGATGCTTTGGAAATATGAATACTAAAACATAGAATACCATTGGGATACATTTTGTGCTTTATAACTTTGCTTCGTCTTATATTGAGCCGTTGTTCTTCACTATCACTACATAGTATAAACAAAGTCGCTTTCCGCATTCTGCCCCTATGTGTGTGTAAATCTTTAGAACTGCGCAACTGATTTTGATGCGTTGACCGTTTGACCGTTGGACCGATTTTTATGGTTCATTTTTATTTTATTAATTTAGATTAGGAAGAGAATAATAAATAATAAAAATCCTGAAATTCCCACGGGGACACTGCGGGCGAAGCCGCGGGGTATAGTAAGTATTTTATGTTTATGGAATATCGTTGTATCATTACAGGCTGGTACCACTAACCCTATAGTGTATGTGACACTACGTGACCTCAGCAGTGGCGTTTCCTACGTGTATGATGCTCCCGGCGATATCGAACAGTAAGTTATTGTGCCCATATCATTATCATAGTCTAATGGCATCAACAATTGGGCATTGATTTGCATTGCATTGATGACATTCAATGCCTGTGGTTTTTGTTCGGTTTAATTCCCGGGACGAGTGCTTGTTTCCAGTCTGCTTTGCCAGTAGTGGCTCGGATTTGAGACCACCAAACCGAAGCGTATTCATTACGTCTAATTTTCTTCAATGTGCCTTAAGTAGGAGCCAATACTCGCAGGGTATCCATATACCTAATCAAGCTTTGAGCACGTATCTATTTGCTTCTACATATTAGCATTTAACCTACAAAATATAACCGCTATACAAGTGACAATCGCTTCGTATTCTATTTGATTATCTACTGTCAAGGTCGCATACGTTTTCATGCATAACTATGTGGCTATTCTACGACATTCCCTACATCTTGTTTGGCGGGCAAATTTCATTCTTAATTAACTATTGTTCAGTCAGTTTCAGTCCTATTTTTTAATTACAAATGATCCTTTGTACTAGAAGCGTTCTTCAAATGTTTCAGAGCTATCCTGAGAAGCGTCAACTTCGTGTCAAACGAGACGATTGCGCTGACGTGGTCGAATCGAGTGCAGACATACGTCAAGGTTGTTCTCTGCACATTCGGCCAAAATATTTGCACAGAGGTAATACAATGTTCATGTAGTAGATGAAGTAGAGAAAGATAAAATGAGATATAAGAGAACACATATAACGATTCTAGCTCAATAGAGGCACCCGACACCCTCGCAGACCCACTTCTCCTCGAGTGGTTAGTTTAGGTATGGGATACGCTCACTGTTTCAACTGTAGTGCTCGTGGCGTAGTTGGACTAAGCTCTGTTACCTCATTGTTAAGCAACGTGCAGCTCGGATGGGTCGCCGATAGTGGCATTTCTATCTCAGCGATATCGTGCTTTGGAGGGCACGTTAAATTGACGGTCCCGGTTGATTCAATCGATAGACCACGTTGGAGGCCTTTAGGTGGACTAAAGACTCCGACACCAGGGTTGGCCACTAACCTACACGAACTTACTTCTTTTTACTGTATCAACTTCGGAGTGGTTGACATTGTGTGGACTGCGTTTGGACTAGTGGACGAGACAGTGGCCAGCGTCAGTGGGTGTCTGACTCTAATGAGAGATAACCCTATCTATAAAGGAAACCTTTACTTCCTAGCTAACGAAATGCTTGGCGCGACCTCACACGTAACACGATCTACAAAATTATCAAACTGGCGCCATCTATCGGGGTGGAACAAATGCGAGGAACAGCTAGTTACATCTATACTAATATTATAAAGCTGAAGAGTTTGTTTTGTTTGTTTGTTTGTTTGTTTGTTTGTTTGTTTGTTTGTTTAAACGCGCTAATCTCAGAAACTACTGAACCGATTTGAATAATTCTTTCACTGTTAGATAGTCTATTTATCGAGGAAGGCTATAGGCTACATTTTATCCCGGATTTCCTACGGGAACGGGCACAACGCGGGTAAAACCGCGGGGCGCTGCTAGTTATTTTATGTTTAATGAATAATGATACTCGAACAATTTATTAAATGGTTCTTTTGTTTTAAATGTTACAGATCTTTGAATACGTGGAAGACGGTGGCTGGGTGGAGAACATTCCACTCATTTTCAACGAACAAGGCACTTCTTTTATCACTATTCTGCCTCAAGTAAGTTATTCTATCAACTGACAAGAAAGTTTAGCTCATTTTCAGATATAAAGCAATCACTCCACAATATAAAGTAAAGTCCCCGGCCGCGTCTGCCTGTCTGTCTGTCTGCAATATACTCAAATACTATTACACGGATTTTGACGCGGTTTTTTTTAAATAGATAGAGTGATTCAAGAGGAAGGTTTATATATATGTATATTCCCGAAATTTCTACGGGAACGGGCACAACACGGGTAAAACCGCAGGCCGCTGCTAATGTTTATTTAAAAATAACTAATAACCGATTGCAAAGGCTACACTATTCTTATTGTGGATACAATACAGTGATTATTATTAAACACGCTTACTGACTATAGGTTGGTGTAAATTGAAGAGTAAATAACACAAAACTTCTATTTTCAGGCAGTCAACGGAATGCGATACAAGCAGATCGTTCAAGTAACCGAAGGAACGACCAGTCTATGGGTCAGCCAGAGCCGAACGAACATCGCTCACACTGTCCTTGAAATCCTGAGATGGACCTCTGATGATGTTATGTAAGATACATAATGTATATCCTATTGGAATCCTAAAATCAAGTGTCTAAATGTCACTGGAAAATTGTAAACGCTGTTGGTTTATAGCTACCAACTAGTAATATTATAAACAGGGACACTCCACAGTAATCTCCGTCGTACGCAAGTTCCCGATTAAACAAATAATAAATTATAAACAGATTGTGAACTGTACGTAAAATCTATTTCCAATTTAACATTTAATTTTTCATTAGATCATAATCTGTCCTAACCAAAACAATGGCAGTAACGCGTAAAATGAATTGATAGAGAATATTAAAGAGACTTTTAGAGAGACATATTTCGTGAATGAGTGAAATTGTCTGCTTGTCTGCATGCGAATATTCTGTCAGCACCTGAAATTAACTCTTTGCTTGTACTCGTAACAAAATACAGAATATATTACCTAATAATCGTAATCGTTATAACAATATCGATTGGGTCAAGGTATTTAAATGATAGCACTCGTCGATAAGTGTTTTATCTGAAGTAATGCGATAGAGATATACTTATTTCTCGTATCAGGGTCATTCTGAAAGGTACTTCATGATACAATAACTAATGTTTTAAACCAAATAGATGCGATACGTTTACCCGTACATCTAAACAAATGTTGACACACTCATAATAACAGAGTCTTCTTTGCAAATTCACCTATTATTGTAATTGTGTTTTCTCTATGGCTACCATACCATACTTATGGGAACCAAAGGCCCGACACGATACCGACTCATTGATACACTTTCCAATCCTTTTTTTGGCATGGTTTGTTGCCATGGATCGTCTTCACTGAAGTAGGTCCGAGACATGACATGTTTAGCATTTGTGACTCTTAATGCTACTGAAATAATATTTTTGTTGCCACTAAAATAAGTTTTAATGCTTACTTTCCAGTTGGTACAAAGCCACCCATGTGAACGACTCTGCCCAGCAGCACATCTATACCGTCAACTCAGCGTCAGCAGTAGACTGCTTCACGTGCGACATCCGCAGAGAGGATGGAGGAGCCTGTCTGTACAATGAAGCCAACTTGAACGAAGACGGACAATGGATTACCTTGACTTGCGCCGGACCGGGCGTTCCTCAAGTTTATATCTATGGATCGGTAAGCACAAAACTTACTAACAATGGTGCGTGGTACAAAATTTGAAGATAAAGCTTTAAATAATAGATAAAATAATTGCTGAGTGAAAGTTGATGACCTTCAGAGTATAAGACGAATTGAAGCCTTTTCAAAATCTAAAAGACTTTTGCAAATAGCCATTTTCAACACGTAGTCTGATAATGTAAGGTTTTATTTATTGATATTATATTGCCCTTTATTATCCAAACTCTTATAACTAAATAAATAAAAAACATTCAATTTCTAGACGTGCCTAAAAATAAATTATTGAGAAAAGTGTTAGTGTCGGCGTGTGGGCCAGAGAAAAAGCGTGAGTGAATGGGTGTAGTGTTGCAAATGGAAGGAAATATGTGACTTTGTGAGTAAGTAGTTAGATCCCAAACGTTGACTTCCAGGACGGAACTCTCAGACGAGTTTGGGAGGACAATGAAGCCACAACTACATTGCTCGCCAACCGTCGGCTGCCCGAGACGCTCCGTGTCTCCATCCCAGTGGCCGATGGCTTCCCTGAAGCTGACGTACAGATCCAAGTGCCTGCTGACTACCAGAACAGAAACAATGTGCCATTGTTGGTTTATGTGTA
The DNA here is from genome assembly GCA_963082685.1 of Cyclophora albipunctata. Taxonomy (NCBI): domain Eukaryota; kingdom Metazoa; phylum Arthropoda; class Insecta; order Lepidoptera; family Geometridae; genus Cyclophora; species Cyclophora albipunctata. Next base: position 10,965,932 of record OY720114.1, on the reverse strand, counting down.
AGTATTAATTATGAAAAGGATGGTAAAGGCTTTGAACAAGTTTTAATACTTTCAGTTCAATAGAGTATAATTTAATACTCAATGGTCTGGGGCTAAAATTTAAACTTAATATCTTGCATAAAATGGTTAAAAGTTTTGCGATAACACATTGCTCTGTACTCCATCAAGACAGTGGAATGCAAACATACAACAGTTGTTACTTATAGATCAAAAACAATCCATAACCTTTTTCATTATAAAAAGAAAAACCTTGAAACCCAGTTTTATAACGAATATGCTACTTGTAAGGGCATTGCTATCTGAGCGCCATCGTGTATCAGATGGCACGTTAAATTGTCGGTTCCAGCTGTTTCTGTCGTCAGATCTTTATGCGGTCTAAAAACTTCGAAACCAGGGTTGGCCAGTAACTTACTTACTCATCTTCACATTCCAGCTACACCGGTCCCGACTCATCTCTAGTCACGCATCAGTGGAGCATCAGCTGGGGCAGTTCTCTAGTCAGTAGATGGGGCATCGCTGTGGCTCAGATCGACGCGCGAGGCTCTGGTCTGCGAGGTATCGAGAACATGTTCGCGGTCAACAGGCGGCTTGGAACCGTTGAGATTGAAGATCAGATCAATGTCACTAGGTGAGGAAGATTTGTTTTGGATCTTAAGTTAGCTAATTTTCGCACTAAAGTGTTTCGCTGTCACATCCAGTTAAAATAAATCTTGATGTTATCTAGAAATTTAGACATTTACAGATAGTTCTTATATTAGTTCAAAATGCATATGCCTGAATGAATATCATATTAAAAAAAAAACAATAATGTAATCCGAGGTATGCAGAATTGGATCGGGAGCAAATAGATAGATATTAATATCACGAAATTTAATTGGTATTTTGAATGGAATCTGTTCCCAGTAAAGTCTCTCCAAGACTAACAGTCAGAACTACTAATAAAAATCTTACCAGCAAACAATCCTAATTTCTTGTTACAGAGCCCTCCACGAGCGTTTCCCCTGGCTAGACTCCAACCGGACCTGCGTGTGGGGCTGGTCGTACGGAGGGTACACGGCGTCGTTGGCGCTCGCTCGAGGAGGCGACACCTTCAGGTGTGCCATGGCGGTCGCGCCTGTGGTGGATTGGAGGTTCTATGGTGAGTAACCTAACCTTAACTAAACCTGCGTATCATGTTTTGGGAATATGATAAACAGCGTCTACATGAACTAGAACAATTGAAAAGTTTCATTAGCAGTTTCATTTCAAACGCATTGGAAAGACTCAATTTTTTTTATACTAGTCACGGTCCTAAGTTTTAACCATCTGCGTCGTGGGCCCAGCGAGTTTTGAGATTTTCACTGAGTGTAGAGTGCCTGGTTTGGTTCATCATTTGTGAGATGGCATTTATTTATCTAATGAGGGTTGCCAGCGGCCACAACATATTAAATTATGACTAGATCATTATAAAAGTTCCCATTCTTGCATTTATTGATTATTGAAAATTCGGGCAAAAAAAATTGATAATTATATTGTATGGCAACAGAACCTTTTTAAGAACGTGTCTCTCGTTATAAGTTTGAAAATATTAATATACTAGCAGCGCCCCGCGGTTTTACCCGCGTTGTGCCCGTTCCCGTGGGAATTTGGGGAATTTTTTTACATAAAAACCTTCCTCTTGAATCACTCTACCTATTACAAAAAACCGCATCAAAATCCGTTGCGTAATTTTAAAGATTTAAGCATACAGACAGACAAACAGTGTGACAGACACGAAAAAGAGACGACTTTATTTTATACTATGTAGTGATGATTGCCTATATGTCACGAAAGATGGAGATATAATGATTATACTAACTAACTCTTGTATAATTTCACAGACACGATATACACTGAACGTTACATGGACTTGCCAGCAAACAATACCGTCGGATACGCGCAGTCTTCACTTCTTGCTAATGATGTTGTAAGTTTTTGTTGTTTATTCTATACAGCGCTTCGGTGGTCTAGTGGTATGTGCACTCGCCTGCCAAAACCGAGATCCTGGGTTCAATTCCCACGTCGAGCGAAAACATGTTTTTTTCTTTTCAAACATGGCTCGGGTTTGTGACCCCCAACCCGGGGAATAATTTTCCACAGTGTATTTTAGTGTTAGTTAAAATAGTGTAGGCATAATTGCCTACACTATTTTTCTTTCTCATCCTGACGCCAATTGATATTATAACAAAGTATTGTTGTTTTAATACTTTTTAAACTCACACGATTTGCACTCATTATATTAAACTAGCAGCGCCCCGCAGTTTTACCCGTGCTTATAACTAGTGTCTAGCCTTATAACCTTCCCGTTGAATGTGGCTATACATTACAAAAATAATTATTCGATTCAAATTCTTAGTTTCTGAGATTAGCGCGTTCAAACAAACAAACTCTACAGTTTTATTATATTAGTATACTCGTAGATGTAACGGGACTATATCTCTTTAGAGTATGTAACGTATTTTATTTAAAGGTGGAAGCATACAGAAACAAGAGTTACTACCTCGTCCACGGCACGGCGGACGACAACGTGCACTACCAGCACGCCATGCTGCTGTCCCGACTGCTGCAGAGACAAGATGTCTACTTCACTCAAATGGTAAGGGTTCCGTGAACAATACACTTAGGTACAGGAATCTGTATTTTATGAGCAATTAGTTGTGCCCCGCGGTTTTACCCGCAGCGCACCCGTTCCCGTGGGAATTTCGGGAATTTTATTACTTACTAGCTGTGACCTGCGGTTTCACCCGCATTTCGTCCGTCACTGCTTACCGTTTCAACTTTCCCTGGATTAGGATAAACATTTCAAACCAAAATCAGCTAAATTGGCCCAGCCGTTCTCGAGTCTTAGCAAGACCAACGAATCACGACTGATTTTTAGATATATAGATTATCCTATTCCTGAACAAGATAAATAAAATAAAAAAGTACGAATAAAATAGGTCCAGCCGTTTTAGAGTTATAAATAGTGTAACTAACACGACTTTTTTATATATATAACATACACTTACTACAGAAAACTTAGTACAATTACTTCTTCAAGCGAAAAACCTTTTTCAAACTAGGTTTTCATGAGAACTTTTTTAAATCGGTTAGCAACAGGACCATTCTGTAACCAATAACAACCATTTTTTTTAATTTCAAGAATTTGGAAGAATGGTGATATTAGGTAACAATCATACATTTGAATTAAGAACCTCCTTCGAATTTGAAGTCAGATAACAAACATTGTTGAATCTAGGACCAAAGTTACATACGAACTAGCAGCACCCCGCGGTTTTACCCGCGTTGTGCCCGTTCCTATGGAAATTTCGGGATGAAAAATAGTCTATAGCCTTCCTCGAGAAGTGGACTATCCAACACTGAAAGAATATTTCAAATCGGACCAGTAGTTCCTGAGATTAGCGCGTTCAAACAAACAAACTCTGCAGATTTATAATATTAGTACCTATAGATTTACAATGTGAGTAAAATACTCTGTATTAGGATATTTTTTTCTAACGTGAGATAAGCACCGCAGGATCTCCGGGTACGGTTTGATTTTCCGTTACGTTAACTTATCTGTCCTTATCTCAAGTCGCATTAGGGACTTATTTCTAAAAGCATTACTTATTTATTTCAATAGTACCTATCGTGAAAGAAATAGTGATTCACGAAAAAGTATAAAATACGGTAACTGTATGTAGATTATGATTTAACTTTTTAGGGATAATGCTTTTATTTATTTAAGCCATTTACTGCCTAATCATATCAACAATTACCTACGCGGTATTTCTCACCAAAAAATATGTATCTCCCTCCATTTCCAAATCTTACATCTTTTTGAAAAATATCTCCGACTTCCCACATCATCTTTATCGTATATCTTAACATAAATCAACATATAACTAAATGAACGCAGGGCTAAGAGTTACGACCGCATTTCGCGGCCTCAAGCGCAATCTATGTAAGGTCCGAGGCTTTCCCATCAATTTCTTTGACATCGGACACCCGTTGTCCACCAAATGACACCCGTTTATATAAATTATAGCCTCTTTAGGACATTTGCTTCCTCAGCGAATTGATCTTTGGAGACAAGAAAGGCGTAGTTACATTCTAGAAACATTTTGGTAACATTCTGTCGGAAATGTTCGGTGAAATTGAGCAGGTACAGAGATTTATTACGACAAGGGCCCTTTACTTAATTTGTGGACTGGAGCAGTAAAGATTGGTTGTGCAAATGGAACTTTGTCAAAGACAGAATTGTAAAGATATGGCACAGCTTTTGAAATAACTACAATAAGTCTTTTAAACTTTGAGATCCGAGATAAGAGTAAACGTGATATTGTGTCGTACGGTACAAATTGTATGGCACTTTGCGACACGAACGTCACATACATGGCTTGTTATAAGCGTTCAGTCTGCTTTGTATTGTTTGTCATAGCTTAGCTGCATTTTTCTTTAACTTAAATAATTAGAAGTTTTTTAAAAGCTATATTTCAGCTAAGTTTTCTTTATCATATCAGTTTAATTGATTAACCACTAATCCTTGTCAAAATGTATTTTTATAGTAATGATAGAGAGTAAAACTAACGTTTATCTAATTACTCATTTCTTGTATTATAACTACTCTTCTCATTGAACAATATAATAGCTATCAATAAACTGCTAAACTTCAGATATGAGCAACAAAATTCCTTAACTTAAAAGATAAGCTCTTGTCTATGAGTTATTTCCACATTTTTTGTTTCCCATGAAACGACAATGCATTTCCTGTCCTTTATCTATGAAAGAAATGATGATGTATATCAAAATAACTTTAATAATCAACTTACTTTTCTTACAGAGCTACACGGACGAGGATCATGGCTTGGTCGGCGTCAGACCTCACGTATACCACGGTTTTGAGAAGTTCCTACAAGAAAACATGTTGTAAACTCACTACAAAGACAATCAAAGTTCAGTGATCATAGACTTAAAGTGCTACATTCGAACTACAAGTTTACTAGAGTTTTAAATCCTTACAAATAAAAAGTGTAGTATAAGTACTTAGAGTTCAATCATAGTGTGACACAGTTCTTAGTTATTAATGAAGTTGTTATTTAATCAATGCTTGTAAAATACATATATCCAAAATTCCCGCTCCCGTGGGAATTTTGAGAGTTTTTATACATATAAACCTTCCTCTTGAATCACTCTATCTATTTAAAAACACCGCGTCAAAATCCGTTGCGAAGGTTTAAAGATCTAAGTATGACAGCAGACAGACAGCGGAAAGCGACTTTGTTTTATACTATGTAGTGATGATAACCCTATATTTATGAATTTTTCAACTTTTGACAGTTCAACTTTAACGGTCCCGATAAGCATCTTTTGGTGTTTTGACATATTCTAAGTGGCTTTGAACTTTATTTGTAAGGGTGTCAGAGGCTAACCTAATGAAAAGCGATTTGTGAAAAATATAAACTATCTTTGAATTACGATTAGGTGTCAAGTTGAAGTATTACCTTTGTTTAATTTTTGTAAATATACCTTATAATATAAATATTTTCACAAAAAATACTTTTTAACACTTTTATTGTTTATCGTTCGTCTAAATTCCAATAAGCGAATAATTTTAAAGTTGATTTTACTGCTGCATAAGTTCTGAAATCTACTTTTTAATAGTTCACAATATAGCATAATAAACTATTGTAATTAACTTTTTTCAAATAGTGATTGTATATAAGCTATAAGTCGAAGTAATTAAAATCGTATGGCCCAGTAACAAAGTTACAATTCTTTATGTGGATTACAATAAACCTTATAGCTGATTATTATTTTCTATTGTTACTTTACGTTTATTACCACTTACATGTACGTTACCACCTATATTAACGTCTCAAGCTTTGAACATTCTAGAGGTTTTAGGCACTTTGTCTTTCCCAGCTCTACCTATGTATCAAATTGCTGAGTTGTTTCTAGCAGCCTATATTTGGAATAGAAGTTAATTATTTACCTAACTTCTACTAAGCTCTAATAGTACTTAAATATTACTGTTAAACAATGTAAAATGATGCACAAATATAAGAAGTTAATATTATATTTGTATGGATATCTTTTTGTTGAACTACGTAGTACCACCTTGTCAAATTATTTATAAACAATGTACCTAAATGTCTAGTTGCCAAATGTCACGAACAGGGTTTACTTGCATTACAACCATAGCAAGTTCAGTTAAGTTTGTTAACAAACTATCAATTTTATGAATTAACCAAAATATTGTTAATTGTAAATAATTATCTATTTAAAGTACATCAGTACAAAGTTCTATTAAAATTATGTGTTTTTGATATTTTTATTGTTTTATTAACGACTCTTTAGACATCCCACAATAGGACGGTAGTTTGGTGTAGCGAAGACGATTTTTTTGGAGAAAAGAACACTTGTATCTTTAGATATCGATGGTCAATTTTATTAGTATCTTGCATAAGGCTTTTCTAAGAATTCTTGCCTAATGCGGGTTGGAGATCTCAAACATGTTTTCGCGTGACCCGGGAATCGAACCCAGAACCTAAACAAGTTAAAACATAATTGAATTATTAACTATGCTGTAAGTAACTGAATTGGGCTTTTGAAAAAAAAAAATATTGATTTTTTTTATGTATTTTAAAACTTTATTAAGTATTAATAATATTGATATTTAATGCAAAAAACTTAAAAAAAAATATTTTTTCAATTAATTATAAACAATTAAAAATTGATGAAATTTCAATAAAAATCACGTGACTATAAACGCGCCAAGATTGGTCACCGTAGTGGTGACGTCATAATGATATAGCTATGTATTTAACCATAAGTACGTACAGCGTTTACAATCAAGATTCCCGCCCTTTTATTCTCTTTCCCTCCAAAAGTTTGCGATGTAACCGAACCTCTTTTCATAAACATATAAAAAGTTTGCGATGTAATCGAACCTCTTTTCATTAACATTAACTAACATTATCACGTCACACGCGCTCGGGTTTGTTCGGGAGCTGTCGGCGTGTCTTCGGTACTGGATTCAAAAATTAATTTTTATTTTGAAATAACTTTTGAATTATTGCGAAAAAAATAAAATAAAAATAGTTTTGTTATAAAACTAATATATAATCTTTCCATTCATCACAAAAAAATTTTTTTTTTCAAAAGCCCAATTGCTCTTAAAATAAATAGGTACTGGACATGTTTTACAGAGATTAAGTGGAATACTTTATTTATTGTAATTATGAGGCATTTTTAGTTACAGTAAAATAAAAAATGATTACAATAACCTTTTACATATCTTTAAGTAATAGGTTTTTTTAAACCAAATGATAGGAGAGACGATTCTTTTGAATATGAACGGTGCCAAATGTAGCAATACACAGGGATATCACTCATTGTTACTTCCATAATTGAATTGTTTTGTTACATGTTCACATCACTGCGCACATTGTCTTGAAGGAAGTAAAAATAAATGAAATAACAGTAACGTCTGGAGACACATTTCACGTGACGTTTCATAAGTTAAAAGCTTATTCTCTTCCCGGAGTCCATTAGCGGTGAAAATAAAAAACACTTAGGCACCATTTTTGTAGATAAAGTGATGTTTTAGTAACGTTATACGATGTGCTTTTGTTTATTGTTAAGTTGACGTTGATTCACGTTGATCCATCATAATGTTATACATTTCTTAAATTGTGTTTTCATGAATAAATTACAATAATACAATTGGACAATAGTTGGTCGGGATGTAGTAGGCAAGTAAATGCCTATTTACCATATCCATTAAAGGTTGGCTCCAAGCTAAATTAATGATATTTCACTCCCCAACAAAGACAAAGGAAATCCACTAAATCTAGTTTGAATTAACATTGGAATATACCCCGCATTTGAAACAAAACCCGTGAATTTATTAAGAAATCTGGCGTTTATTTTCGTTTCATTATTAAAAGGCACCATTTGAGTGATTCTATAAAGTTTTTGATAAAGCCGTAAAATAAACAGTTGGAATCAAACTGAATAAGGTTCGAATGAGACAAAAATGATAATCTGCGAAGGCGTTCCAAGAATATTTCGATGCCGACGCAAAAATACTTTCCACATAAAAAACTTATGCCACGATTAATGTTTAATTCGTTATTTTAACAGAACTTTCAAGATAAATTTTGGAAGACGAAGTTTAACTCTTCATAGCCAGCGCGTCGAGCTGTGTATAAATGTAAAAACAACTAAGTATAAAATGTTGAATGAAAAATTGATGTCTGGTAAAGTTATCTAAACTTCGGAGCGTCTGCTCGAGAACTAAGTTGTGAATTTTCTTGAAAAAATATTTGCTTTTTGAGTGAACTTTGCAAGGTGTTTGAGCCGAAGTAAGGAAATATGAATATGTAAGTAGAGGGAATAAAATATACGGAAGGTGAAATCGATTTGGCGGTAATCGTAGGGAGGATCTGGTAGGGAACTTGACAAATTGGAACGCAGGTGCCGGCTTGACCCTTTCTTTCGTAAAACATGATTAGTGTTATAGCGAAAGGAGAAACTGAAAAATATGGAACTCAAACAAGTATCTTCCTTTCTAATGTTTAGATTTCCTACTTTACTATAGAATAGTCTTGACGTGTAAAGTCCCGCTGACGGAGAAAAGGTGGGTAGAGGTCTCTCATCTCACTGATGATATCAGTATAGTGATGGTTAAGTATATAAAGTATATATCACCGCAGTTGCTTACTGGTTTTGTACCAGTTGATGTTCTCAAACCCAGTTTGTAAAATGATTACAACCTATAAAGCTCGACCTTGGAAATCAACTCGGTTTTAGCAGGCCACTAAATCTATTAAACATACGTGTTTCTTTTCAAGACATATGTCTTGAATTTGACTATTAAATTGCCGGTCCTCGTTGTTTCAATGGAAATACCAAGTCGAAAACCTTTACGCGGTTTAATACCTTCTACACCAGGGTTAGTCACTAACTTACTCGAATTTAATCACTACATAGTATAAAATAAAGTCGTCTCTGTTTCGTGTCTGTTTGTCTGTATGCTTAAATCTTTAAAATTACGCAACGGATTTTAATGCGGTTTTTTGTAATAGGTAGAGTGATTCAAGAGGAAGGTTTTTATGTAAAAAAATTCCCGAAATTCCCACGGGAACGGGCACAACGCGGGTAGAACCGCGGGGCGCTACTAGTTATTATTAAAATTGTTACCATTGTTGGAATATGGAAATTAAGAAAAACAAAACGAGATTTTCTTGCGGATGACTTGTTGATAAAACGTAAGCAAAAAAGATTCTATGGAAATGGTATACAAGGAAAATATTTATTGAAGGGCCCATTTCACTAACTGAAATCTAACACAAAAACAGGTAACGTCAAAGAGATTCCGTTCACAAAATAATAGTTTTCAGAGAACATCTGATACATAAAACATTTCCCAAACTCTGTGAAAATATTGTAATTGTTATCAAGGATACGTGATGTATAAGATAGCGTATCGCACAGTTTGTTTATAGTCGTTGGTATTGCCAATAAATATCTTTTACAATCTTTTGTGGCAAGTTTGTTTATTGTTTTGTGTGAAAGTCAGAGACAAGTCATAACTTATATAGAGGTTGAAAAGTTAGATGGTTATGGGCTATATATTCATCGAAATTCGATATTTTTGCATTATGACGATCGTTTTTTCCTTGTTGATTTTGGTTTAAGGGTGCCAGGCCCATAACTAACATAAGTTTTATCAAGGGACATTATGTTACAAAACTTTTGACCCAACTTTTGATGATGAAGTTATATTTTAACAAACAATACAAGTTGGCAGGCCTGAATCGTTTCCTACACAGGATGTTCCTTCATCCTGTGTAGGAAACGATTCAGGCCTGAAACTGCGTTAAGCGGGCGTCCATGCGGTTTTATACAAAAGTGCTAGGTCCGGACGCCCGCGCGGGCGCACGCGCGTTCATACGCGACGGTTGCCCTTCCGGGCACCCGCTTAAAGCAGTTTCAGGGATCGTTAATGTAGCACTCAAATGATACAATTGCAAATGCACTCTCATTTCAAATTTTATTTGGAATGCCTTATTGGAAGATCCTATAAGTAAAAAACTCCAAAGGAAAACTCCTATAATTAAGATGATGTTCTCTCCCGAGTTGAGTCTCAAAGGTCTTCCTTCCTGATACTCATTGTACTTTAGCCCTTTCACCACTCCTTTGAATCGAAACCCCTACTAAATCCATCTCTGTACCTCAATCTCACCGTTCACAAAACGATGGTCTATAAAAGACAGCAGGCCTCAGTCCGGCGTGTCATTAGTCCGTCTCAATGTTTCATAAAGTTGTTGCATTATCACCACCTGGCGACCGAACCGTTCCAGCTCCATTCTATTTTGGGAAAATCACCATAACAAGAGTATTTTGGGAAAATTTCCTTATTTCTTTTGTAATTCTTTGGTAATTATTAATGTAAAGGAACGATTGCGTTATACTCGTAGGGCCTTAGTAATAAACACGTATTAAGAACATTTTAGCTATCAAATGGTTTGTCACTTTCTGACATACGCAATTTTCCGAAGAGCAAAAGAGACAAAACACAGTGTGACAGTGTTTTAGTTACACCACGTTTATTAATAAGGCCCTTACTGTCGTAATCGACGATGCTCATTAAATCGATTCTTAATTTTTTGACGTAATTTTTTGTACATAGCATGTCAAAATTACTTAGATATTAAATCTCTACTAAGGAAGCATTTACGTAGGTGTTACTCGGACAATGCTATAATACTCTTTTAATTTGTACCTTATGTAATCCAATCCCAGTAGAAAAATGTAAATCACAAAGCTGTAATTACAGCAGCGCCCCGCGGTTTTACCTGCGTTGTGCCCCTTTTCGTGAGAATTTCATGATGAAAAGTAGCCTATAACCTTCCCGTTGAATGTGGCTATCCATTACAAAAATAATTTGTCAAATCGGGCCAGTAGTTTTTGAGATTAGCGCGTTCAAACAAACAAGCTCTGCAGCTTTATAATATTAGTATTGATGGTATACTTACTAGTAAATCAATTGACCGAAGTTCGGCAAATTGTCATTTGTAGTGTCATTATAATTGCATTACATAAACAATATTATTGCACTATCCGAACAATGTTGTTTCATAGCGTTTGATCACTGAACCTAATTTGCGAATTCACAAACACACCCCCGAAACACCCTCTCATTTCTCTATCCATAATGAAATGGAGAACAAACGGGCCGACATCTGAATTGTAGATGTTATTATATGCTCACATCTAGTGATGTGTCGGATAATGTATGTGAATCCGTAGATATCCGAGGGACAAGAAAGTTCCGTATCCATATCCGTATTTGTCACTTTTGGTGGATTTTTTTTCTTGTTAATATTCAATAAATAGATGAAATTTTATATAAAGATAATTAAACACTGTAAATATTTAGACAAGAACGTGTTGATGTCTAACGGTGAAAGGAAGAAATACTAGTCTCCATACAAATGGCTAATCAGCAAATCAATTTATATAGAGAAATTCGTATCCGGGGATCTTTGTATCAAAACCGTATCCGGATCCGTATTCGGATATACTTTGTTACCAATTAGGCACATCACTACTCCCAACACTGAGTAATACTCGTACTCTCAAGACAACGTACCAATGTTTGGTCGCAATAGTGATGGCGCGCAATAAGAACGAATAGGGTGAAATAACACTACTTATACTAAACTTGGAAAGGAGAAAAGGATACAGAAATAAAATGGAAAGAGTTCGTCTATGTTATACAAAGTATTATAGTACACCTTTACTATGTTATCCTATCGGTAAAGTGCATTAATTGACCGTAAGCTACCATTTACATATACGCAGTTCTTTCAGTACCCCGCGTTTTACCCGCCTTGTTCCTGTTCCTGTGGGAATTTAGCATTGAAATTAGCCATAAATCTTCCTCTTGAATTACTCAGTATGCTGGTGAAAACCGCATGCAAGTCAGCTCAATAGTTTTTGAGAAAATCAATTACATATGTATTATTTTAGGTGCATAATAAACTACAATTGGGTACAATGGTATTAAATGTATTAAGGAGTTGTTAAATCAATCGCTTTTAAGTACGAGTACCTAAGTGGTAAGGAGAATTATTGCAGACAAATCACTACATCTAATCTATCTAATATGTAAATTCTCGTGGCACGGGGTGCGTGGTTGAACTCCTCTGAAACGGCTCGACCAATTCTCATGAAATTTTGTGTACATATCGGGTAGGCCTGAGAATCGGACAACATCTATTTTTCATCCCGAAATTCCCGCGGGAACAGGTACAAAGCGGGTGGAACCGCTGGGCGCAGCTATTAATATTATAAAACAAAGTCCCCGGCCGCGTCTGTCTGTCTGTTCGCAATAAACTCAAATACTACTGCACGGATTTTGACGCGGTTTTTTAAATAGATAGAGTGATTCTTTCTAATTTGTTCAAACTTGAATAGGAAACTTTTTTTTTCGTTAACTTATTGACTGCAGTAGAGTAAAAATAATTACCTACTTAATTGATCATAATATACCATCATACTCATTATAATGATAATTATAATAACAGCATTGTGGATCACTCAGTATTGGACGGTCGCCAATAAACTCATTCAACTATCGGTAATGAAAGCCGATAGATTGAAACTATGTAGGAACTTACTTAGCATAATCCATTTACATTTACACAAACTTTCACATGTATAATATTAGTAGGACAGTACCAAGACTTAAAATAATAAAACTTAAAGGTATCTTTATAATGAAATATTGTTTTCACGTGTAACTAAGTGGAGCCTACCGTAATAAAAACACTAAAAAATATACTTAAAGTAAGTGCGCATATTAAATTCCTTCGGGAGCATGCGAGACATCCGAGCCCACTAAAAAGGTAGAAATATTTTTGGGTAAACCTTAAATTTAATAATGTAAAGTGAGCATACCGTGTTTCGAAAATATTTTTTTTTTGTTAGTCTGGCGCCCGGCGTTATTACCCGCGTTGTACCCGTTCCCGCGGGAATTTCGGGATTAAATGTATCCCATGTTCTATTCTGATGTATAACCTATATTACTGTAAAGTTTCATCCAAATCCGCTCAATAGTTTTTTGGTGAAAGAGTAAAACAAACATACATAAGTACGAGTATATACAACTGATAAAACATCCAGCCTCACAAACTTTCGCATTTATAATATTAGTACGATAATGTTTTTTACATTGTTCTCTAGTACATACAATCTTCAATAATGGGTTGCTTCAAATTGTTCAGCCGAGAATTCTCACACGTGAAATTGAGAATCTCTCCTCGTCTAGCATTTACTTTGATTTCCCGACGTTTTGGATTGCACCACACGTGATGGGCGGACTCAACAACATAACTAGCAACGCCCCGCGGTTTTACCCACGTTGTGCACTATCCCGTGGGAATTTCGGGATGAAAATAGCCTTTCCAGTATAAATATATAAATATACCTTTCCACTGAATGTGGCTATCCATTGCAAAAAAACGAATTGGACTGGTAATTCCTGAGATTAGTCCGAACAAACATACAAATTATAAATTTAACCTCTTTATAATAGTAGTATAGATTTTAACCACATCCCCTTTTCATTAGGGGTGACATTCCTACCCCAAATACTTTAATAAATGAAGATGGATGGAACGGAACCAAAAGGTCTCAGTTACTTTCTTTTTCATAATTAACCAAATTATTTATTTAAGTTCCTAAGTTGCTTAAAATAGTTTGTGCGTAATTAGTAGGTTGAAGAAAAAAGTATATTTATATCTTATAGGTAATTATATAGATTAATCAATCGTCTATTTTGGTTTGGATTCGGTAGTAGGAAAGCGAATCATTAATTTAGTTTCTTTTAGTTTATTCAAACAAATAAGTGTCCAAAGAAAACTTTTATTTCTCTAATACTTTAAAAGAAAATTGTCCTTGAAGTCAAAATATTTAGAAATAATTCAAACATTTTACCTTTTTGCATTCTAAACAGGGGTTACATACTCGTACTATCCTAAAATACCGTTTCACAAAAAAATCCCTTATCCATAAATATTGTCAACGTAACTCCGTATCAAGCGCGGAACAAACATTACTCGGATAACAACATATACGAGCACGTCGTATATCAGTGTACATACAACCTTAACTTATTAAGCCAAAAAACAAATAAAATATTTATGAGCTATAACAAGAACACCATACTTGGTACAACGAGGTAAGCGTAACGGGCAAATACGTGACGGAAAATACCTTCGCCTAATGATGAATGAAAGCCTTCTTAGGTTTATAGCTTGAATACAAGATGAAGGCTCATTCCTGAAATATGAATGATTCATAAAAATATATGGTTTATATTAGTGAAGTAAACCGGAGGTGTTAACAACGTTAGTAAGTACATCTTGGCTCGTTGAGTTTGAATTGGCTTTTTGGATGGTATAGTTTTCTTCTTAAAATTCATTTTCATAGACAGATTTTCTTCTTCGTATGTGCCTTCAAAGTATGTGTACGTTGGCCCAGAACAGTAAAGGTAATCACATTGTCTGTAGCTGTTGAAATCAATTGTTGGGCACCTAGCAGGCACAGAGAGCAAGCCATCGTTTTTACTGCCATTGATTCGGCGTATTTATGTAGTAAATCACCATTGCATAGTATAAAACAAAGTCGCTTACCGCTGTCAGTCCCTTTGTATGCTTAGATCTTTAAAACTACGCAACGGATTTTGATGCGGTTTTTTTAAATAAATAGAGTGATTCAAGAGAAAGGTTTATATGTATAAAAATTCACGAAATTCCCACGGGAACGGGCACTTCGCAGGTAAAACCGCAGGACACTGCTAGTTACTAATAAATTGTTAAGAAACATTCAGCTTTGGCATTCAAATGGTAATATAAATTAGATAAGCTGGTACAGCAACTGTTAGAAGAATGATTGTAGTACTGTATCTAGACTACTATCAGGCTGCGTTTATATTTTCATAAATCCACAGTTACATCGCACATCTCCGGAGGAAATGTAATCTCAATTATTACAATGGTATGATGGAATGGTAACTTGATGAAATATTATTCCTTACTTCATCCATTTAAGATGAGGATTTATTTTGCCAAATTCTTAACTCACATTTTTCGCCGTAATCAAATGAATTGTAAAACAAATTGAACAAAGAAAAACTCAACGATCTTTAATCAATTCTGTCAAGAATGAAATAGAAAACCATTTATAAAAATTTAACACAAATAATAACAGTTTTATTTCATAAACATTAGCAAGTTAAACAATGATCAGTAAAATAAACTTGTCGAACAGACGGAACAGAATTTGGTAAATAAAATCTTCAAAATGGCTTCGAGTGAAGATGATGTATTTACGAACTCATACTCGACGCCTCGGTGGTCCAGTAGTCTGTGCACTTGCCTGCCAAGACTGAAGTCCCGGGTTCAATCCCCGGGTCGAACGAAAACATGCTTCCTACATTTCTAACATGGCTCGGGTTTGAGATCACCAACCTGCATTTGGCAAGCGTAGTGATTATGCCTCATTCTCCTCAATGTACCTCAATCTTCAGTGAGATGAGAGGCCTTTACCCAGCAGTGGGACATTACAGGCTTAGACTTACTTTACATACTTGAGCGGGTGATAATAAGTTAAACTATTGGAACTCTAACGTATTACTACTACATCTATACTAATATTATAAAGCTGAAGAGTTTGTTTTGTTTGTTTGTTTGTTTGTTTGTTTGTTTAAACGCGCTAATCTCTGCTAGTTCTAATATAACTAGCAGCGCCCCGCGGTTTTACCCGCGTTGTGCCCGTTCCCATAGGAAATCCGGGATAAAATGTAGCCTATAGCCTTCCTCGATAAATAGACTATCTAACAGTGAAAGAATTATTCAAATCGGTTCAGTAGTTTCTGAGATTAGCGCGTTTAAACAAACAAACAAACAAACAAACAAACAAATCAAACTCTTCAGCTTTATAATATTAGTATAGATTAAAACTACAAAAACTAAAACTGTAAAGAGCATGTTTTAATCTGTAACCAAATGTAATGACTAAAGAGTATTGTTTTAAATCGTGGTACTGTATGAATAAGAATAAGATCAGCCAGTGTATGGTTGTGCAAGACAACGTTTTATGACATTACTAGCGACCGCAATCGCTTCGCTTCGGGTGAAACGGCCACCACCTATTAGGGTAGGAATTTCGCAAAATCCTTTCTTAAGACTACTACACACATGCCGGCGGCAATGCCGCCGGGTTCATGCCGAGCGGCTATGCCGCCGGCAGTACGAGCCGCCGGCACAAGTCGCACAAAGCCGTCAAGCATCATTCCGGTTGTGACAGTCACATACTACCGCTCGAATGCCAGGCACGAACTGAGCCGCGTAACCCGCCGGCACACCCCGGCGGCCATGCCGGCGGCTCCTTTGTGCGGCAAAGCCGGCGGCTTTGTATGCCGCCGGGTGTACGGCGGCTTGGCCGGCGGCTAACCCGGCGGCCCTGCCGCCGGAACTGTGTGTAGGAGCCTTTAGTGGTCATTCACATCATGACAAGAACCCCTATACCAGATATTAAGTTTCTAGGTAGGTGCAGTAGTTTCGGTTGTGCGTTGATATATAAGTCAGTGAGTCAGTCAGTCAGTAAGACCGTCAGGTTTGTCTAATATAAAATTCTCGTGTCGCGGTGTTGTAGTTAAACTCCTCCGAAACGGATTGACCGATTCTCATGAAATTTTGTGTGCATATCGGGTAGGTCTGAGAATCGGACAACATCTATTTTTCATTCCTCTAAATGTTAAGAATAGTCCACCTCTAAATTTTTCTATGGCAAAACAACGTTTGCCGGGACAGCTAATATACATACACAGAAGTTCAAACACCTCGAGTCTGTCTCACTAAATATGCGCGCTCAAACCAGAAACAGGAACTCATATAAATATTTATTTAAACCAAGACCCAAGTATGAGTGATCACCGCTCCACCAATAAGGTTGTCAATAAATAACGTTTCTGCAAGATTGTGTGTAAAATAAAATACACTTTTTACACCAGTCGCGTTCGAGGGTCACGAAATATATTGACCCAATTTCCGTCACTGAAATTTTGCTAAAAATATATACTTCCATAATACTTTTAGATACATTTTCGTTAATATAAATGACTAGCAGCGCCCCGCGGTTTTACCCGCGTTGTGCCCGTTCCCGTAGGAATTCCGGGATGAAAAATAGCTTATAACCTTCCCGTTGAATGTGGCTATCCATTACAAAAATAATTTTTCAAATCGGACCAGTAGTTCCTGAGATTACCGTGTTCAAACAAACAAATTCTGCAGCTTTATAATATTAGTGTAGATGAATTTTATTTTCAAGTATATATTACGTTTGCACATTGAGAAAAAGGCTGATATCTTATTATAAACTCTGATTAAAAGCGCAAGACACATAGTGCGGTTGCGAGTCGCGTGACGTTGTATTCCTTGCATTTGTAAGTAGTCACACTGGCGGTCCAGCACTTAAATACTTGCTACATCTAAAGCTGCATTGACTCAAGTTGAAATTATAACTGCATGCTCTACTTTTCGTAGCGCTTGTGGCGTAGTTTGGTTTAGCGATGTTACCTCATTACGTACAGCTCAATGAAAACATGGAAAGGTGACAAGTAGTGGAATTAATTATGAGCGCTACTGTTTTTGGGGAGCTAGATATTTTGTCAGTTCCAGTTCTACGGTTAGACCATACTCATACGCTGTATGGTTATCGCGGTAGTTAGGTAAGACTATATAGATAGACTTTTATGTTGCCTAAATTCCAGGGCTCACATTTGAGAAAAATGTCTCTCTCCCTTTTGATATCTACTACGATAACAACCTTATTTTACTATTTACCAAAATACTACGCCCCATTTACACTACATTTAGCGATTAAAACTTGAGTTTGTCAAGTACTTACAAAATCTCATTTATCATACTAAGCTCTTAATTACCACAAAATGCTTGGACAAAGTGCTTATTAAGTTCAAAGTAATACGATAGTTGGTGGAATTAGTTAAACTTGTTGGTCGGCGTGTGTATGAGTAGTCACGATCCCAATCTAAGTTAGTTTGGTTAAGTTAGTTGGCTTCAGCTGTCGCGGCGACGTAGCGTTAACATTTATATTATATAAGACCCGTTAGGGATGTTTTCGTCAAATCAAACTTTGCTAATTTGTTTGTATAAGGCCTCGTTTAGATTGAGTGAGAGGTGCATGTCCATAGAAGCGCAGCAGAGCGGTGCGTATTTAGGCATTGTGATTGGCCAATTGAGCTCCGTTCTGCTCCGCTCCGCTTTTAGTGAAACGCACCCTTAACGTACATGACTAATCATAATGCATTATGGTGAGTCGAGTTCCGCACCGCTCCACTCCGCCCCACTCCGCCCCGCTCCACTCCACTCCGCTCCACTCCGCTCCACTCCGCCCCACACCGCTTCACTCCGCTCGTTTCCAGTATTATGGCAATGCAGCTGACGCAGCGTTATAGGTATGTCACTACTCGCTCACTCTCTCATGAAAACTCGCTTAGTCCAAAAGACGTGAACGCCTTAAGTGAGTATAATAATTTACGTTTAATAAAGATTTCATGCCGTTTTCTAAATGCTGTAGCATTTTAACTTATTTCAGCATTCGGAGAAACATTAATGGAAAATACAACATTTTAAAGTTTCCGCTTCGGTATTACTTGATAGTATATTTTATTTCAACAAGGCGTGCAGCATCAAAACTTACCAGAAAAGTTTTCTAGGTATCGTGGAATACGCTTCTAGCAATTGAAATCATAAAAAAATATTTTTAGTCTTACAATATGTGCAATATAACTGGCATACTTCGACGTATTTTTTTTTCTCTAAAACTTGGATGAAACAATGAGAGTTACAAAAACAACAAATTAAAGTATTTAAATAACTTATTTTTTCCGTTACTTATTAAGGTCATTGATAACATGACAATTTAAAATTAGAAACAGAACATTCGTTCTAAATGTTTAAATATTCCTTTAACTTTCTTCATTTTGTTAATCAACTGCTAAATTAAAGTTTATTTTATATTCAGAAAGCTCTAGAGACGTGTTTCCTCTGAATTTGGAAGCTAGCTGTCGAGTTTAATTCGATTCTACTTCTTTAATTCACAATATTGTCTGGCCTACGTTTAAGCTCGCAACGTAACTGACACTTTGAAAACATTCGACGGAAACATCTCTAAACAACACACTGCTTATTGTTAGGTACAACCAAACCAATTAATAAAGGACTAAGCACACTATAGTCATGATTGTCACAATTGATTAGACAGTCTTTAAATAATTAATTGAAACGTACGTTAATGACATTATTATTTATTTAAACGGGAACTTACGTACGACGGATACTACTGTCGAGAGTTCCTCGACACGTTTCGGCCACATACGGTGGCGGTGGCGGTGACGACAGTAGTATCCGTCGTACGTAAGTTCCCGTTTAAATAAATAATAGGTCTTTAAATAAGTTCGTGTAGGCCAGTGGTCAACCCTTGTGTCGGAGTTTTTAGACCGCCTCAAGGCATTCGACATGGTCTGATGATTGAAACAAGTACATTCAATTTAACGTGCCCTCCGTAACACGGTAGCTCATAGACAGAAATGTCACTATGGGCCACCCATCCAAGTAGGGACCAAACTGCACGTTGCTTAACGATCGGAATGAGTTAACACTCAACCCGCCAGCGGTAACACGGACGGGCTTACTGGCTGTCGTTTTTTTGATACGACTATAAATGCACACAGTTAAAATTGAACTAGGGACACTGCGTAAATAAAATAATCCGGTCGTGTTTCTACTGAGTATCCCAAGGTGTCCACGTGCGTAGATACGCGACGGTTGCCCGTCGCGGGCGTCCGCTTATCGCATTTTCAGGCCTAAAGACTCTTATAGTTGGCCCAGGATTTTAATCAAAGTATGAGATTATTTTTTAAATTAAATAATATATGCTTATTCTCTTTAATACACGTGTCGGAATACTCCGAAAATCATTTTAAACAATCTATTTCTCTATATTTAACTTGCCACGAGTGTCTTTCATAATTATCATAAATGATTTCGGTTCTTCGTAATATGATAATTAATTCATTACACAAATTAAATTCTCGATTTTTTTTTTCATTTAACCTATATTGTCCCACTGCTGGGCAAAGGTCTCCCCCAAGCATCGCCAACCCTCCCTGTCGTTCAAATTCTCGTTAACAACTAATTATTACTAAGCTTCCTAGAAGAACTTTTAAACAGATTCTTTGTTTATTTTCGAAAAGGGGTTTGAAACGGGAATATTAAATTTATCCGGCCAGCGTTCTTATACGTAATTATGTCTATTCCATTATTTAGATTTTATTCACGTATTCTGTTCTTTATTTCTCTACATCTAATCTAATCTTAATATTCTCTTTTTTACTTTATTCATATTATAACTATACAGATACACTAATTGTATGTAAACAAAAATCGATTTCTGAACCAAATTCCTTCTTAAGAGGAAAAAGGTTTAGGCGCAGTTCGGTTATTATGTATTTAAACGGGAACTTACGTACGACGGGTACTACTGTCGAGAGTTCCTCGACACGTTTCGGCCACATACGGAACGCAGTTCGGTTTTCAAAATGTTCCCAACAGTGAGACGTCTATTACAAAACTTCACATTACACAATACTACACTGTTCCCTATTCAAATCGTCTGTATGTATCGAGCCTTCGATCCAAGTTTCTCAGCCGGAAATATGATAGTTCCCACTACACTTGAGACCACTCACCCAATACACAGACGGGTACAATTTCAAGGGTTTTACTTCGATACTAGCCTATTCCCACCCACCAACCGTTAAAGGTATTCAAAAGATACTTATTTTGGTGTTACTTACACGGACATAATATACTCTGCGGTCGCCGCACGTAAGATGCGAAGGTTCCCAAACCGCCAGGCGGTTGCGGTCTACGGTCCGTGTCAGACTTGTCCTTGACCTTAAAGTAGTAATTCCAACTGTCTTAATTCAGTCACCCTTAATGGTTCGGTTCAGATACTTTTTAAGAAGCTAGGATACTAATTAATTAGCATGCTAAAGCAAATCCCAAAAAACAGTTTTAAGCTATTGCATAGCTTCTTTCGCGGGCCTTGAGCGCGGGGACCGAATCCAGAAATTCCGTAATGAAAAAACCTCACGTGAAAAAACCTCACGCTCCCCACTAACGCCATCTAGTGATACAAAAAATAACTATGCAATAGCTTTACCGCGGCAGTCCCCGAGTGCCACACGTCTTTTTTTTTAAAGCCATAATTTGTATTCTAGTAAAACTTGTTCAAATTAAACCGATTTCTATTTCTTGCCATTGTTTCCTCTTTGTGATTCTGGGCTAAATAATCTTTAGCAACTGACGTAATGGATTAACTACGGCCGAATTACTCAAATTAAATAACCGTTGAATAATTAATACCGACCGAGTAATAAAAAGAACCATTCGTCCTAATGAAAGTGGAAGAGGCATAACAATCATAATTTCAAAGGCTTTATTAAAATAAAACACCGTCCCTTTTAATTTAGTATTTCGCTTAGAATTTTCTCTTCGCAATCAATTGTATGGAATTAAAAATGCTGTTTATAAAGGTTGCTATACATTTCAAAAACGCTTACTCAGCGTCAACATTGGAGGATGTAATTAACAAAGCGATGCGATACACTCTTTATGAATTCGACTCATTGTGAAGGGATAACTCGTGAAATAAAGAGCTCTTAGTTTTAGTCCCGTAGATGAAAACGCGAATTCATTTTCGCACTTTAATGTACTTTTTTTTGTTAAAGGGAATATCTATTATTGGCACGAAGTTCCTTATCGCGCGTTGCGAAAGGGGGCTAGACGGAAAAAATGGTAACGAAATTTTTTAGGCCAGAGAGGGACAGACAGAGAAACTTGCGCACGCCAGAGAGAGACATACAGAGAAACATGCGCGAGAGAGACAGACAGAGAAACTTGCGCACGCCAGAGAGAGTCTCTCTCTCTCTCTCATATAGAAAGCAAGCTAGATATTTTCGTTTCGTCTTTCTATTTCGCATTGAACAGTGTGGTGTCGCGACGATTATTTTTGTTGATAATAAATAAACTTCGTTCCATCCGGGTGTCCCTTGACACCTCTCAAGTTTTTATAATTATTAGGACTCGTGTACAGTAGGTACAGGGAGCACAAGAGAATGTTAAGCACAGGCAGTTCTTTATCAAATTAGACAAATTGACAACTGTCATCGTCTTATGGTCTATGGTGTTACCACTATCACTACATAGTATAAAACAAAGTCGCTTTCCGCTGTCTGTCTGTCCCTATATATGCTTAGATCTTTAAAACTACGCAGTGGATTTTGATGCAGTTTTTTTAGTAGATAGAGTGATTCAAGAGGAAGGTTCACATGTATAAAAATTCCCAAAATTCCCACGGGAACGGGCACAACGCGGGTAAAACCGCGGGGCGCTGCTAGAAGTATCAATATAACAAGGTTCTACGCATGTTCAACAGTTTAATTGGCCGAATCTGTATTATAAGTGCATTGAAACATACTTATTAGCATGAACAACATAATGTTAAACATATACGAGTACATAATACTTGTATATTTCAGGTCCATGTTTTTTAGTAATCAGGTTAAATGACCACCAGTTATTGGAAAACTAATGGGTTGCTTTATGAACGCCTTTCTAACTACTCAATAAAATACTTTTTATAGAAACTACTGAAGGACGTTATAGAATCTATTCAGTGGTTTTTTAAATATGCATTTTCTGCTTCATAATACAGGGCGACTTCAAATTGGTAATACAAAATCAAAGTTTTGCACACGTTTGCCCTACACTAAGCACCTCCATTAGGTCTCATGCTTTTAAAATAACCAGAAGTATTTTTTTTGTTAATTTTAAATTATCCCATTTTCTTTGGCTTCATATGGCTACCTTACCATTAATTATTATCTTACGTTGATAACATCGAGTGACAGGTCTGGCAGTTGACAGTTAGGTATTGAATGTGGGGTAAACACACTTCGGGACTGTAATTAAATATTTTATTAGAAAATTATCAATTATTAAAGACAGCTAATTTTAACATCGGAGTTAATTAATTACAATACTTAGCATTAATGAAGCCAAAATCAAGTGTTTTGTATTACCAATTTGAAGTCGCCCTGTATAATGTGATTTTATTAAAAAAAGTCAATCTGTACAACGAGTTACCTACATACAATCGTTCAAACATCTTAAGTCATCAGCGACCGACAACCATCACAATTTAATTAGATCACAAAAGTCGACCAGTTTAAGTCTACGAGTATATTATTTAAAACAAAGTTCTTTATCGATCGTATCGCCAAAGATAAAACAAAAAGTTAAAAGAAGATTGTTGCTAGGTTACCAAACAACAACGTTTTTAACAACTAAAATAATGATGTTATTAAAAGACTCTGTTGTCTATCATAAGGCTGCCTATAGTGAGAGGAAAATCTTTGATGTTTAACCATCGGAGTTCGATGAGCGGCGAGCGTTGCAAAATGTTTATCCGACCAGATAGGTAATTGGAAGTATCTTTTGAATCAAGATAATTCTCCAATAGCCTCGTGCATCAAAGCAGTGCCTGAACTTTGGATATCATTCACTGACGATCGCTTGCTTTACTTTGATATACGAGTTTGAAGTAAACAGGGTGAAGTCACGTGTAAGTATGGGACGAATGACCTACATATGAAAAACTTAACGAGGCGTCTCGTTTCTATTGTATTTTGATCGCAAAAATGTCTTAAAGTTGTTATTACTATTGTGTGAGCTCGACTTTAATTAATATATGCACAAAAAATCGAAATGTATTAAGAAATTATGACAAACAAGTTCTAAAACTTCATTTAGCAACATAATGAAACGTTTTAACCAAATCAGAAAGAGTTGCCAACTGAAATTACTTTGAACTCGGAAATTAATCGCATTTGCATAATGCAGGACTAAGTTTAACTAAAGTTTCCGATTGTGACCGTTTCGTTACGACTTGGTTTCGAAGTAAGTTCCATTAGAAACGGTTTGAATCAAATATCCGTTAATTAAACTTAGAAATATATTTCTAACTTTAATCTTAGGCAAGGCACATTTTAATGGCTTCATATTTAAATTATTTACATTTTGATAAGAGTTCGTAAAGCTGCTTGTAAACGTCAGTTTTTCCAGACTAAGGATGCTTGCTTAACTTGCAGTGCAGTATGTTTGATAATTAGTGTGTTTAGTTAAAGAAATAATGAATTATTGATTTTCAATAATTCATATTACAAGTAAGTTCCTTTATACATAGTTAAAAACGCATTATATAATAATATATCCGGACAAATTCACCCATGCTTAATTAGACCCAAAGTAAGCTTTATGCTTGTGTTATGGAATCTAACTCACTGATACTAACATACATACACATAGAATAAGAATATATAATTGACACCCAGACGTCGTCGCCAAAAACTATGTCTTCACATATTGTTGACTCCGGGCGGGAATCGAACCCACAACCTCTGA
This sequence comes from Cyclophora albipunctata, assembly GCA_963082685.1. Taxonomy (NCBI): domain Eukaryota; kingdom Metazoa; phylum Arthropoda; class Insecta; order Lepidoptera; family Geometridae; genus Cyclophora; species Cyclophora albipunctata. The sequence goes on along the minus strand of OY720114.1, from coordinate 10,941,309 downwards.
CACAGTAAGCGCTCTCACTGCCACTGTGGCAACGGGCTTGTCAAATTATTACGTTATATACAAATTATTACGTCAAATCATTGCGTTAATTAAATCCTCAATAACATCAGGTCCAAACAAAAAACTTAAATAAATGATGATATTCTACCGATGAGATTGACGCTGATTGATGACGTGAATCCTTTGCGCATTTTCAGCGCTTTATATCGGTTAGCATAAAGCTGCTTTCAATCTTTGTTGACGGATTTGAATTCAATTTTAGGGTTTATTCGTCATAATGCTTTGAAATCTGGGTGATTTTATGGGCTGTGGGATTCCAACTGGATTTATGTAGGTAGGCTATTTTCAGCATAAAATATTTTGTTGGTAAATTCAACGTGAAAGAACGATAAAACTGTTTATGCAAAAAAGTTACTTACATAAGTGAAAAAGCAGTTTAGTTTTTAAGTTAAATTTATTGCGTTGAACGGTACATTTTCTAAAATTGCTCACGAAAAATCCTACTTTAAACCGTATAAGTGGAAGTGGAATTCCTGAATGGTGCTTCCTAAATGGACTCTAAATACCAATGGACTACACTCTTGAAACTGCGATTTCTAGCCCAAAATAAAGGGATTAGCACTTAAGAGTTGAGTAGGGAGGAATGGGCAAATTGCTACTGCGTTGTGAACTAGAATACTGATGAATAGTAATTTTAGTATTATTAAGATTAAAACATATAGATCATGTGGAATTTAATTACTTAATAGATACTAGCAGCGCCCCGCGGTTTTACCCGCGTTGTGCCCGTTCCCGTGGGAATTTTGGGATATTTTATATATACTCGTATAAACCTTCCTCTTGAATCACTCTACCAAACCGTATCTCTATCAAAATCCGTTGCGTAGTTTTAAAGATCTAAGCATACCTACTTTGTTTTATAGTTTATAGTGATGCCACTCTTTTCAACTTATTTCACTTATTTCAACGTATTGGCTCTATAAAACAATAAAATCCGGCTTCTATCCCGGGTCAAGCGAAGCAATTAAATCACTAGCCTGCAGTAGATAATGGGCGGTGTTTGTCCTGCAGTGAGACATCAAAGGCTAATACTTTTTCTCTCCATAATTATCCACAAAAAATGTACTGAAGAGGTAAGCTAGCTGTTTTTTTTCTATTTTATATTAAAATGAGTCCTAATTAACTCAACCCTGAGTTATTAAATAACATTTTCTATAAGAATAGGACTTACAAATCTTACTTATCCTAAAAATATTATAAATGCGAAAGTTTGTGAGGATGTACATATGTATGTTTGTTACTCTTTCACGAAAAAACTACTGGACGGATTTGGATGAAACTTTACAGTATTATAGATTATACATCAAGATAACACATGGGATATGTGTTATCCCGAAATTACCACTGGAACGGGTACAGTGCGGATAGTGAAATATAAATAACAAGTGTTCATTAATTAAAATGATGTTGGGACGTCGGTACTTCAGAACAAACTTGTGTTAGTATCATCAAAAGGCCGCATAGATTAGAGCCAAGATGAAAATGTGTGAACTTTGATGTTCGTAACTTCAAGGGTTATATCAAAAGTTTGTGTATTCAAGTCTGGTAAGGGCCTGTGTACATTGGGTTGGGCCGTATGAAAACAGTATTCAAAGGTATCATGAGTATAACTTAATAACCTTAAACTTAAATTACTTACAACGTTAAATGATTATATAGTTTTTTGAATGAGAATATTTATTGGTGACATAAATTAGTCAGCCATATGATAGTATCAGATTAGTGATCGGCTGAAAATGATAAATGTCATATCTGTTTTAAAAGAAAGTCAATTGGCCTCTATTCTATCTATATTAAAGGAAAGACTCAAAAATCAGCGAGAGAAAGAGGGAGAGAGTAAAGAGATAGACAGGGACAGGTAATCTAACGACTAATATCAAATAGTACCAATACAACTAACTTCACATTAGTAATGTATGACAGAGACAAAGCTCTACAAAACTATAACTGGTTGACTAGAAGTCGAATGATAATATGTTATTGTTGACTATGCCCGTTGCGGGCCAGTGTGACATCTGTCATCAAAATACAAGGAATTGCGAAACGCAACCGGACTGCACCCAGCCCGCACCCGCACTGCGTGTCTTGCACTTTAATAACAGATAAAGAAGATGCACAAATTACACTATTTACACAAAGAATTTCATTTGCTTCGGGCTTTGTTGACTACACCGTAGTACTCTCGTAGTCGCGTAGTAGCAGAGTCCCAGTAATGTAGTACTTAGCATGTTAGTTGCGGATGAATATTTTAACATATTTTCTTTTTAGAGGTTACATAGTCCCCATTCGTAGACTGTATAGTTCCCTCCCCGATGATATCCCCCGTCCAACCTCCATTAAATATCTTCTCCCACTCTTCCTTCCTATTTAAATATAATTTGTAAATATAGAAATACTATACTTTAAATTTAACCTGTATGTATTTTTTGTATATACCTACGTACTTGTCGTTGTGTTATGTAATGTTGTACCCCCTGTACTATATGTGTATCATATCGAATATGCAATGCTTATACATATGTATACATATATTTGTGTTTGTCTTGTTTAAAGTACAAATCTGCTTGGATAAGTGTAAGCATTAAAACTGTCAACTAATTTCTGTTGTTTTGTGTACACTGTATTAGCACGTAATATGTAACAGTTCACACTTCCTACACTACACGTGATACAAACACAACGATGTACTTCAACAAACACGTTAACGATAAGGGTAGTACACACTGTGTGGTAAGTGGAAAAGTTATAGTTAGTTCGAGTGTGTGGCCAACTCTAGTGACGGAGATTTTTAGACTGCCTAAAGGCCTCCGAATTGTCTATCGATTAAAACAACCAGGACCGACAATAATTCTTCTTCTTCTTCTTCGTCGAGTGGACGGTCAACCTGACCAATCCTGGTGTCAGAGTTATCGAACCACCAAAGGCCTCTGACATGGCTCACGTAACGACTACTATCCGTAGAAAGTAACCGGGACCGACGGCTTAACCTGCTCTCCGAAGCACGGTAGTGCTCACATAGAAATGTCACTATCGCCCATCCATCCAAGTATCAGGCCTCATGCTGAGCTGCACGTTGCTTAACAATTGCCATTAACTAACATCGTTTAGTCAAACTACACCACGAGCCCTACAATTTTAGTTGATAACAGATTCGTTATATCTATAAAAAAAAAACAATTTGAATTATTAAGCTCTGTTTTCTTACTATTGTTAATGTTATTTATGTATATTTTAACATGGTACAATATCATTGTTTATGTTGTTCAATTACCTCATAGAATACACTTCGCTTTTATCTCACATTTTAATCTGACGTTTCAGCTACTTAACAGGAAACGCAGTCACGGAAGACTCTTCTAAAGGAGCCGAAACGTCAAAAGTATATCCGTAAATCCTTTAAATTTAAAATGAGTAGTATTCGCCCAAACTTACAAAACCAGTACATTTTATCACTACATAGTATAAAATAAAGTCGTCTCTGTTTCGTGTCTGTTTGTCTGTATGCTTAAATCTTTAAAATTACGCAACGGATTTTGATGCGGTTTTTTGTAATAGGTAGAGTGATTCAAGAGGAAGGTTTTTATGTAAAAAAATTCCCGAAATTCTCACGGGAACGGGCACAACGCGGGTAAAACCGCGGGGCGCTGCTAGTAGAATATATTCATTTTGTTACTTCGCTAGTTACTGTTACTTATGATGATGTAAATAATTTGATTAACAGAATTTAGTTTAGGCTGCTTTACACTAATAATGTTGCTAAAATATATAAAATCATTCTACACCTGCCCTAACTTACACCAGATCTATTGTTTGTATTCCAATATTGTTCAAGACATGTCGTCATAGATGATTGTGTATGTAAATTAATGTTGATGTAACGTTGCATCAATAATTACCTATTTGCATGAATAAACTGTATGTACGATCTTAGGTTGTTAGTTTGTAAGATTGTTAATTTAAACATAAAGGAGTGGATCAAGGAAAGCATACATCAAGGGGTTCAAAGACATATATATAGTAAGTCTACGGTCAAACTTAAAAAAATACCTAAGATTGCTAAGTAAGTGACAATTATAGTTATGATTGCCTCCACGCGCTTAAACTAATCGGAGGTACCTCTTTAACCTAATCTATACTAATATTATAAAGCTGCAGAGTTTGTTTGTTTGAACGCGCTAATCTCAGGAACTACAGGTGCGATTTGAAAAATTATTTCAGTGTTGGATAGTCCACTTATCGAGGAAGGCTATATGCTATTTTTCATCCCAAAATTCCCACGGGAACGGGCACAACGCGAGTAAAACCGCGGGGTGCCTAGCCTTCCCGTTGAATGTGGCTATCCATTACAACAATAATTATTCGAATCGGATTGTGTTCCGTAGTGAATTTATAGGTATAGTTGCATATGTATCAATGTGTGATTTGGGGAACGAATCCGGTCAGTGACCAATTTTCTAATCATACAATAAAGAGAGCTGGGTTTCACTCGTTCAAATTTCCCGCGAATGGCGGTGATGAGAGACCGAACTCACGAACGGCGCGAGTGAGACCCCCAGAAAGACACTTCATTCACTTCGTCTTTTGAACCGGTGTGAATCGTTACGCGCTCCACCCAAAATTACAAAACGGTGCAATTTCGTTGTGTCGTGCTTGTGTAAGGACAGCCCGAAAAAGTGCTAGCCCCGGTGGAAATTTCCTGTGCGCTAAGAAAGACGGCCGTCTCCCGCAGGACATCGCCAGGAGTTGTTCAGGTGAGCCCAGCCTCTTTCGTAGACAGATTGGTAATTTCTGAGATTTCGCATATAGCGCATTCAATCAAACAAACTCTTCAGCTTTACTACATAAGTATAGATCCTGAATTTTCCTATTACATTTATCCTTATACCCGTGTGAAGCTATAATGGAGGGTAACGCGTTAGATCAGCTTACCGGAATACAGTATTTGGATCAGATGCATCTGGTTAGATCTGGATCGATCCGGATAAGACTTTATGGGTGTATTATTACCTAAATATTAAATAAATATATTCTGAAATTGAAAAATAAAGATTTTCTTAGATCTTTTACCTTCTTAGCTTTGTCGTATAGTTCCATTGTAATGTTTTACAGACTGAGCACAGACTATAGACAGTAAGTTCGAGAAGGTTTGTGGCCAACCTCAGAGAAGGCCTCACGGTAGCGCTCAGATAGAAATGCAACTATCGGCCACCCATCCTAGCAGAGGCTCGAGCCGTTGTTTGACAATCGCGATGAGTTAATATAGCTTATTGTGCTACAAGCTCTACAAGTCTTAAGCTACAGTCAGTTTTAATACTTTATTTTGTAATATCCTCCTCACTGTACAGAAATCTTCAGTGAGATGAAAGGCTTTGCTCAGCTGTGGGACATAACAGACTAATACTTTTTTTGTAATATTATTATTTATTTCAAGATTTGCTTCCACATATAGTATGACCCATTCAAATGCTGAATACTAAAAACAGTCTCAGTCCATGTATCTTAGTACAAGAAAAATCTGATTTATCAATAAATAGCTTATTTCCTGAAAATGTGCCGATGTTTTAAATTCCTCGAACGACGGAAAGGTCGTTTTTCTTCGTCAATCAATGAAGGAATTTTTATTTATAAGAAGACAGTGCACCATTCTTCATTTTCAGTTATTTCTACAACCTCACGTAGGTCGACACATTACGAAATGTTACTCATGCATAGCAACTAGGTATTCATTATTCGTGCAGATTAGTGAGGAGCTACAAAAAAGAATTCACATTTCAATGATTAAACATTTGAAAAAGTAAAACCGCACGAAAATACCACAGAATCCGATTCCAGCAGAGTGGAAAGCTTTATTCAATCAGTTTATATCTAAAACACGCTCGATATCGTAACAATTTACTTGTTTCAATTGAAAGGTTTGTGGAAATCTGAATATGCATAGATATATATTATACTCGTATGTATATTACATTATATTTGTTAATGATAAAAGTAACTAAGGCTAAAAGTAACCCCGATGTCGTGAGTTTTAGACCACCTAAGGGCCTAAAGGCCTAAAGGCCTAAAGGTTCATGGTCTCACAATTGAAACAACCTTAAAATGTATTAAAATGTAATGTTGTATGTCGATAGGTAGGTATCATATTTCAGGTGGTTCCTTATCAATACGGGTGTTTATGGTGAAAGAAAGGTTTCTTTTGTATTCCGTATGTTAAAATGAAAAAAATATACAAAACATTTATATTATACCCATGTTTTAAAAAATCTTTTGTAGTTATATTACAAAAGATATAACAGATTTTAATTAATTTTGTACGGAACCTTTGGTGCGTGATTTTGTTTCAAGTTTGGCTAATTTATTATCTTTTTATTCATATACAACCGAATACATCACGCTATCGGGTTTCAGTTTGATATACCAAATTAGATTTTGTTAACTTCACATTTTCCGGACAGCTCATTTGCGATCTGTTCATAATACGATCTGATTAGCTCATTTTTCAATCTGCCCATTTTGATTTTGCGTCCTGCTCTGACTACGGTCTCCTTGTTTTGCAACGCGTGCAATGTACTTTCTAACCACTTAATCATTAAGTGTTTGATGAGTGATATTTGAGCCTATTGCTTAAAAGAAGTTTATAGAGAACTTGGTCGAATGAACAAATTTGGCGCAGATTTCATAAATTTAATTTCATTTGCAACGTGTGATTTTGCGCAGATTTCATAAATTTAATTTGATTTTGCGCAGATTTCATAAATTTAATTTCATTTGCAACGTGTGATTTTGCATCAGCCTGTAGACGATATCGCACCTTTGACGTTTTCATTTAACTAATTCGTGACATTAGTTATCGTACCGTGATATTAATTTACAATAAAAGATTGTTATCTAGAGTGCTTAATGCATATTATTATTATATTTTGTAACAGAAAACAATAGCAAATTATACATTCCACTTTCCAAACCAACCAGAGATACCAGTGTTGTTGAAAATGTATACAAGAACATCTTTGCTAATTCCTAACAAAGCATTCGCCGTGAATAAATATGTTTCTAGGTGAGAGCTAATTTGATAACATTTAAGGTGTGTTTTCGGAGTGGCGAGGAGAGCAAGGTAACCGCAGCCTACAACTGCCAACCGCAAGCAGTAGTGTCGCCGCGCATTTTCATAGAAATTCGAAACCACTAGTGATGCTTGCGGTCGGCACGTGCTGCCCGCTGCTGTGGTCGCTACGGAAAACTGACCTATACTCGTAACACTGAGACACACTTCATTCATTCATTTCGTGTAGGTTAGTGGCCAACCCTGGTGTCGGATTTTCTGACCGCCTCGGACATGGTCTGACGATAGAAACAACTGGGACCGACTGCTTAACGTGCCCTCAGAAGTATCGGCCACCCATCCAAGTAGGGGTTGAGCTGCACGTTGCTTAGCAATTGTAATGAACTAATATCGCTTAGATAAACTACGCCACAAGCGCTACAACAACTGAGTATATGCAGCCGTATTTTCATGGACCTACTATTTTCTCCTATTAGTAGGACCACGAGGGAGACCTATTTCTGTCTTTCCTATTATATACTATAAATAGAAACAACCAATAATTTATACACCCTGTATATGTCATTTAATGAAAAGATGAAAAAAAAAATAACCCTAACCTACCGAATAGTAAGTAATTCGGTAGGTTAGGGTTATTGGAGTAACGAGAAACTTATACAGGAGGTAGATTTTTGATTCACCCTAGAATAGGACAGACAGAAATAGGTCTCCCTCGTGGTCCTACTAATAGGAGAAAATAGTAGGTCCATGAAAAAACGGCAGTATATGCGACGTTGCCACACCGCATGCAGCGGCGTCATTACATCGTCAACGTGATTGCTCGTTTCCGCCCCGTTGAAACACCGTACAGCATTCTAATCCAATTTGAATACTGCAATAATGGTGTTTTGTTAGTACCTCAAACTTCCTATAACTGGTGGTGATAAAAGATAACGCTCTAAAAAACAAATACTAGCCGACTACTTATTTCTCTCTCCAGAGTTGGAAGGATAAAAAGTAACTTGTAACTATAAGTGTATATTAAATTACCTTTACTCCTGTTTTATGAAATAGAACAATATCAATAGCGAGTGAAGCGGTGAAAAATGATAACAATTTGAAATCTTGGAAGGAAATTCCTGGACCCAGCTCATTGCCTGTGATTGGACCATTGCTTCACTTTATCCCAGGAGGTAACATTACTATTAGCCTATTTAGCTATTCTGGCCATATCGTTTAGCAGTCGAAGGTGTCTACTTCTAGGAGTCTAGGAATCTAGGATCCATGTGAAGCCATTGTATGCCTAAAAATTATCAGGCTTGTAACAGAAAACCCTGGTGTGTTCCTAGTGTAGTTCAGTATTCCAAGTTATGATAAACAGGTAACGTTAAAAATAAATCATTAGCTGTCCCGCGTGTTTAGTTTTCCTCGTGACTTGTTGAAATTGTTTCGACAACTCCATTAAAAGGGCAAAATTTTGGTATGATAACTATCGAATCGCTAAGAAAAAGCATACATCCTTAAATTGTGTTATTTTTTTTCCAGGTTCATTTTATAATTTTGATGGAAAGGCCCGTCTGTTAAAACTCTATGAAAGCTATGGACCTATAGTACGGTTAGATTCAATGGTAGGATTGCGAGCGATTATATGTATTTTTGATCCTGAATCTGCCGCAAAGGTAAGAGATTATCTTTTCGCGTTTTCACACTGACCAGACAGAAATGGTGCTTGATTGACCATAGCATTACATAGCGACGATCAAATTCTTTTTGCTATGCATGATTGGTGATTTAAGCATCACTTTCCTCTGCTGAATAGTGAAAAAGTATCTTAAGAGTAGTATAAACTGCACCGCCAACGCGCCGTCCCGATAACGGAATCTCTTAAACTTCAAAAATAAATATAGTACTAACTTCTTCATCATTTTCAGATACTACAACAGGAGAACTCATTGCCTGAAAGACCTGGGTTGTATAGTTTAGACTATTATCGGCGTAATCTTAAAGCTAAAAGGAAACCAGATAGTTCAGTAGGATTAGTAACTAGGTAAGATTAAGTTCATAAACTATCATGATAACATATTTTTACAATTTTATCGTTTAATTAATGTTGGTCCCTGTAGTTAGACCAAGTGGTCTTTAGGCATTCTAAAAAACAACTGCAACAAAAGGGATGTCCTCTTATCAATGTTTTTTAAACAGTTAAATTGATCATTAGTTTTAATATTGATTTACAGTCAAGGTGAACCATGGAAGGAGTTCAGATCAATAGTAAGTCCTGTAATGTTGCAACCAAAGAAAATAAAACTTTACAGTGGAGCACTTAATGAAGTAGCTCTAGATATGATAGACAGGTAAGATATATCTCGTAGTAAAATAGAAGCCACAGCCATAAGGGGACTGCAGATACCTACATCACAAAATGAAATCATCCAGAAGGCCAATTCAGAAGTATGCTTTATAAGGGACGTACATAAACATCTCTACACAAGTTCCTAAAGGTGTAAAAGTTTGTTTTCAAAGTACGTTTTGTTGTTAACTTGAGGGTTGATTGGCTGGACCAGGTTTAAAAAATAATGCAATAAACTAAATTCTCTTTGCAATGTCTCCCCAAAATAAAACCAGTAGTGTCAAGATGCGCGCCCAATACAATGTCTCTTCTATCTTTCATCTCTTTTCTTCTTATAGAAATAGTGAGACATGTTTTGAGAAAAGTAAATCGTAAATAGAACCGTTATCTTCGCTATATCCTAGCCCTGAGATCATCCCCTGACTCGGATTTACTAAATCATACTCTATTTTCTTGCAGAATAAAATTGGTAAGAGATAATAAAAATATAGTCAAGAACAATTTTGACTATCAAATGAGTTTATGGGCCTTGGAATCTGTTGGTGTTGTCGCCTTCGGATCTAGGATAGGATGCTTTTCTGCTGACCTGCCAAATGACTCCCCTGTAAAAAAATTAATAAATTGCGTCAATGACTTGTTTGTCACATCCGAGCAGTTGGACCAAAAGGCCAACATTTGGAGATATATTTCTACACCAACGTACAGAAAAGGAATGAAACTATATGAGGAGCATGAAAAGTAAAAAAAACTATAATATATATTTACTTTTATAAGATGAATATTTCTGAACATGGGATGTATTTTTTTAAGCCTTAGTAAATATTTCATACAAAATGCGATTGATAATATGGCGAGTAAACCAAAAAGTGAAGATGAAGAGAAGAGTATTTTGGAGAAGTTGTTGGAGCTGGACGAGGACGTGGCGCATGTGATGGCGTGCGACATGCTGCTGGCGGGCATCGACACGGTACGTCACATTCATAATACTGGTTTAGTTCATGCAGCACTAAAATTCATATTTTTAACTAGCTGACCTGGGTCATAGACTGAATTTAATTTAATGAATTTAAAAAATAAATACTTATAAATGTTACAAAAATAGTACAAATTATAGATCGATATAGGTGTATTTTTTTTCAGACCACCAACACTATGCTGGCTACCTTATACTTGCTAGCTGTAAACCAAGACAAACAAACAAGACTCAGAGCTGAACTAAAGTCAAATTCTGATAAAAAATATCTAAAGGCTTGTGTGAAGGAATCGTTGAGGATGATGCCAGTTTCCGCGGGAAATGGAAGAATAACTACAAAAGAACATAGTATTCGTGGTTACACCATACCTAAAAATGTAATTTTTTTATCAAATATTTTATACAATAATCCTGTTTTTGGAGGCGGATTTTACTGAGGATGAGTGGATTTGGTTTTGCGCTGAAAAAGCTAGGATATTCTTCTTCTTGTTTCGAGTCAATGGCCTTTAAAGTTTTGCGGCCCTATATTTAGTTAGGACAGCATCTGAAACTTACATTTAATCTTTCTTGGAGCAGGTGGTAGGGCACGGAAGGCAGGTCAACAGGTGGGCCATGTCCTGATCCGGAGCACCAAAGTCTCACTCCCACACAGAGGAGTAGCTGCACTATACTCGGAATTTTAATTCGATTCCAGTTTTGACAATTTCAGTGTTGCAACATTATGACAAGTACTAAATAGTGACGTTGCGAAATTATTCGATATGGAAATGGAATATTTCCGGATCGATTCTTCTCGTTTATAATTTTACTCTCGTAAACTAAGTATATCAGGAAATTAAATATTTCTGAACCGATAATTTAGTTTTGACGATTAATTAACGATCTGAGACTTTTCTTTTATAATTGTGTGTGAAATAAATAAAAAATGTGATCATGAAGGAACATGACAAATAAAACAGATAGATGTATTATGGTAATAATTTATTTTATAAATTGTCGCCGTCATCGCTATCGCGGTCACTTTCTGTAACATTTATTATAAAACTCGGATACATCTCGGATACAAAATATCGATTCGCAATGAAATAAGATATTCGTATCACTACACTAAACTATTATATGTGTTATCATTATTTCACAAAATGACAGTAGCTAATGTCAAATCTGGAATCGAATTAAAATTCCGAGTATAGGATGGATATATTATAGGTTTAAGCTGAGAGTTAGTTTTATAAAGAAGCTTTTGTACCTCCAATTTAAAAAAAGCTTGAATGTATAAAATGGGTTTTCCACCACCCCGTATTAAAATAATATTTGTTTAGTAATTAGTTTCATAAGAAGAAGAAGAAGAAGAAGTAATTAGCTTTTAATTTTAGACAATGATTGCGATTTGTCATCATATTATGTCGATGATGGATGGTAATTTTCCTCGGCCCAAAGACTATATACCAGAGAGATGGATTACTGACCAAGAGGACCCGCTGTGGTACCGGAATAGTCACCCTTTTGCTTACAGCCCTTTCGGATATGGTGTTCGTGGATGCATTGGTAAGTCACACGTTTATCATGACAAGCATTCAAGCCTTCATAATTCAAGCGACGAGGCTATAATCGTTTAATTTGCTGTCCATTGCAATTTACAAATCAGTGGCTTATTCTACCTGATCTTTGAATCCGTGGGAACGGCGCGACTTGAGGACATCCCAGTCCAGGTCTGGGGAATGCTAAACGCTGCACTGGGGAACAATGCCTGCATCCAATTTTGGGGTTTCGTAGATGAACAACAAAATCCCTTACAGTTTCATCTCGTCCGTCGGTCTGTATGTCATAGATAGTTTATTTCAAAACTATTAAGACTACTCTGTTAAAACTTTTTAGAAGCGTAGCTTGCATTTGTTAGACATGGAAGCACTAGTATAGACGGACTTAATATGTATGTTCCTTACAGGTCGGCGCATAGCAGAGTTGCAGGTTGAAACTTTAGTAGCGAGGATAATCGAGAACTTCCAGGTGGAGTGGACCGGACCACCGCCCACTGTCCTCGCTAGTACCATCAATTACGTTAAAGAACCTTATAATTATATATTTAACGATGTTAAATGTAACTAAGTCATATTTTATTACTCATTCTATTAAAGGAACCTTTTATTCTGTTTTTCGTAATGAATTGTTGACAATGCAAGACGCTAGTATAAGGGCTGAAACTGCGTTAAGCGTGCGCCCGCCGCGTGCGGTTTCATACAAAAGTGATCTGTCGCATGCGCCCGTCGTGTGCGCCCGCAACGGTTTACTTTTGTATGAAACCGCGACGGGCGCACGCTTAACGTAGTTTCGGCCGTAAGAATCAGTGCTAAAACTCATGGTTTATATTTACTAAACTGTAGTGGATAAAATGATCCTAATGATCACCTGCAAAGGTACGATTACAGCTAAGAACAATTCCCACTAAACCGCAGCGGATGCGCCGATAGCCGGCTGCGTACGAGAAGGCGACAAGCTGCCGCGACATTCCAAGCAGCGTAAATTCCATGCAAATATAAACCTTAACATTGGTATAGAAGTCTTAATTTACTTTAAAACAATGTGAAATGTGCTCCAGTGAGAATCATGCAACATGGAACATGGCTCTAAGAACAGCTTTTTTCTTGCATCAAAGTTGCATGAAACGATTTTACTATATCCTCGTTAACTATCAGTTGAAATCTTAAAAAGACTTCTGGCTCTTTTGTTGAATCGTAACAACAAAAATTCTCAGTAATCATAACAAATCGAATGTTAAACTTTTCCTACATTTCGTATTTGTTGAGTAAAAAAAAACCTTTGAATACAGAAAGTACAAAAAACAAACAAAATTTACGACGATTTTAATTGTCAATTTTAGTTACAGGTTCCTTATCAGTATAGGTTCTTTATCAGTGAACATTATAAAATATGTATGTAGTAAACGAAATGTTTTATTCATTATGTTAAAAAAACAATTATTAAAATTTGAAGCCTTTTGTTAAGAACATAAAGCGTGTCTAGGTTTTATTTGTACCATAAACATACTGCCTTATTCATAAACGCTCTCTAACTAAAAAACAGTTAGTGAGTGTTTTGTCTCTTTTGCTCTTTGGAAAATAGCGTATGTCAGAAAGGGACAAACCATTTGATAGCTTAAATGCTGCTAGTAAGCGTTTATGATTAAGGCGTATAGAAACCTCGAGAAATTCATTAATTTACCCTAGTGACTAACTAATAATAGGGGAGCCCACGATGCTAAATAGGGATTTACTCGAGCGTCATAGAGACCTATTAGGTTGCAAAGCAATGATAAGAAGAAAAAAATGTTATATAATTATATCTTTTCATCGGTGGGGGAAGCGGCTATAGATTTTTAAATATGTAAAAAATACTGTTGCATGGACATACTCGAGCGCGTCAGATATTGATAGCATCAATATCCTACGTATTTATAATAATTTACGTATGTTAATCTGATCATTTGCATGATGGGGGTGGTTATACGTAAGGGTTAAAAATGAAAAAAAAAAATTAATCGAACGCGTCAGGTTTTCTAAGGGGGTGTTAAGTGCACCAAAAAAAAATCTCATTCAATAATCTGACGATTTCGATCTGACGCAAACTCGCGGTCATTATTATAATGTGCCAAAAAAATTCGCCATTTTGAAATACTCAAGCGCGTCAGATTAAGATATACAGATTAAGATATGGTTCATCTTTATGTTCTAGACGTGCTGTCTCTTAATCTGACGATTATCTAAAGGGATTCACCTAATCTGACAAAAAAAAAATCTTATTATTTTTCAATTTTTTGAATCATTGAACTTAATAAATTGAGAAGCTCAGGAAATAGCATGCAAATAAATAGGTGTATGTTTTTAAAGTGGAATACTTGTATTTATAAGAAAATAATTTTAAAAAAATGCCCAAAAAACAGTTTAGGCCCATCTCGTAGCCAGATTTGGTAGCTAGCTACGAAATGAGAAAAGTGTTTTCCCATCTTGTAGCTAGCTACTAAATGGGAACGATCTATTCGGTAGGTTAGGGTTATTTTTTTTTTTACTAGTTAAAATCCTAAATCTTGGACTTTCGAATTCCTATTTCGTAGCCAGCTTCGAATCGGGATTATTTCTCCTATTTGGAAGCTAGCTACCAAATCTGGCTACGAGATGGGCCTAAACCCAAAAAACATTATTTTTTTATAACTAATTGATGAATTAATCAAACCAGATCATCGACCAGGTCGACAACTTTCCATCCATAGACCGTTGGTAAAAGATCAGTAATTTTTGCATTATGGGCATTACTTCACAAGCATGCAATGAATCTTGTGCGTAACACTTGCTGGAGTAACTCTGATTCACAGGGTGGCAAGTTGCACGCATCTTAATTCCGGACACTCAAGGAGAAAGGTTGATTTGTCTTTTACCTTGGACGTCCTATTGAAGATGACCATCCTGGCTTGATTGACATCGTCTAACTTTTTCAACCCATACAAGTGGCAAGTAAAAGACTGTATGATGTTAAAAAAATCCTGGACATTATGCTCCTTTGATCCCAAATCCAGAAATGCTTCTTGGAAAATTTCTGAATTCATCAGATATTGCAAAGGTTTCTTTTTTCCTCGTCGGTAGAATGCTGGGTTGAAATCAAAACCAGTGAACGCTTGCAAAGCTGGAAGCGCCTTCGAAATTTTTGGGCCTAATTTTTTGTAGAGAGCGGATATGTCGATGTATCGGCGTAAATCCAGAGTGGGGACGGAGTGAGAGAATAATAGATAGAGAAAAGTAAGAGAGAAGAAGAAACGCGGAGAGGGAAATATAGGCATCACCCAGCTGCACGCATTAAACTTTATCGACGATTTTTTATTATTTCGGCTTGCGGAAATCGTCAGATTATATATTTTTCGTTATCCTTGAATTATTTTATTTCAAAATAAAAAAAAATTTGGCTACGCTCGAGAATGTCGAGATGACGTTTTTTTTTACAACTTTGCTGCCCTCCCCTTTCTTTACGTCACTCTCAAATTGTCAGATTAGTGGAATATACACTTTTTAGCATGTAATTACCTCCCCCTTCCTTAATCTGACGCGCTCGAGAAATTCTGATGATCAATTTTTTTTACTAATCTAATCCTTTATCCTTCATGGGCGGCCTTATATATGGGGCTCATATTTGGTGGAGGGACTTAACCGGATACAAGGTATCCCCCTGTATAGTAATCTGCCGCGCTTTAGTAAATCCCGAAATCCCCTCTTGGGCTCCCCTTCTATAAGTGGTGACGTCACATTTGTCGATAATATTATAATTAAGTACATTGTATTTTCACGGCATTTATAATGTACAAGGCGCGCCCCACGGTGTTATCCACGTTGTACCCGTTTCCGCGGGAATTTCGGAATAATAAGTATCCCACGTGTTACTATGATGTACAACCTATATTACTGTAAAGTTTAATCCCAATCCGTCAAGTAGTTTTTTCATGAAAGAGTAACAAACATTCATACATTCTCACAAACTTTCGCATTTATAATATTAGTAGATTAACATTATATTTTTACAAGGGTGTGCATATTTTAACATTTTAAACAGCACATTTCATTATCCAAACGAGATACGAACAACGAGACTAGAACTATCATTGCTGTCGAAAATGTATACAAGAACGTCTTGGCGAATTCCTCACAAAGTATTTACTGTGAACAAATACAATGTTTTCAGGTGAGTGCCAATTTGATAACAATAAGTAAACTTAGTCCATTAAAAATTAATCACATTGTGTGCATTTAAAAAAGATTCCACGGCTGAGCCATTGCTGTACTGACACAGGACTGAGTATATGCGACGTTGCCACACCGCCTACCTCTGCATCCGTGTCGTTCCTTTGCCCTGTCCAGCATTTCTTTCCATCGTATATACTTTGAAACAGTCGGCCAGTAATGGTGTTCGGTTCATTATTGGTTTCACTAAGTCACAATTCACAGTAAGTAAGTAAGTCCGAATAGGTTAGTGGCCAACCGCAACGTTTACTCCCACCTGTTCTGTTGAGTAGTTCTGTTGACAAAACTACTGGGATATTTCCCCCATTAGTTCTGTGACTTAAAAGACTATGCTTTACACCTGACTTTCTCACACGATAAATTGAGGATATTCCCCCGTAATGTTAACCGATAACTATGGAACTAGTTAAAAAAAAAATAACCCTAACCTACCGAATAGTAAGAAAATACTGATTTGTAACCAGTTACGTAAAAACAATATATCCTCATTTTATCGTGTGAGAAAGTCAGGTGTAAAGCATAGTCTTTTAAGTCACAGAACTAATGGGGGAAAATATCCCAGTAGTTTTGTCAACAGAACAGGTGGGAGTAGTAGAGATAAAAGTCAGGTGTAAAGCATAGTCTTTTAAGTCACAGAACTAATGGGGGAAAATATCCCAGTAGTTTTGTCAACAGAACTACTCAATAGAACAGGTGGGAGTAGTAGAGATAAAAGTCAGGTGTAAAGCATAGTCTTTTAAGACACAGAACTAATGGGGGAAAATATCCCAGTAGTTTTGTCAACAGAACTACTCAATAGAACAGGTGGGAGTAGTAGAGATAAAAGTCAGGTGTAAAGCATAGTCTTTTAAGACACAGAACTAATGGGGGAAAATATCCCAGTAGTTTTGTCAACAGAACAGGTGGGAGTTTTTAGACCGCCTAAAGATCTCCAACATGGTCTAACGATTGAAACAACCGGGACCGACAATTTAACGTGCCCTCCAAAGCACCGTAGCGCTCAGATAGAATACCAATATGGGTCACCCATCCAAGTAGGGGTCGAGCGGCACGTTGCTTAACAATCACAAAAATAAATTTACAGTAATTGATTAATTAACAGTAATTGTGTCAAACTACGTGGTGTTGTGGTATGTTGGTATGTGGCCTGTGACAGAGATACGCTACAAAACCAAAACAAGTGCAATACTTATCTCCATGTAAAATCCAAAGAGTAAAGCAAATACTTTTTAGCCATAAGTAAGTAAGTAAGTATTAGCCTGTAATGTCCGACTGCTGGGCAAAGGCCTCTCACCTCACATCATCTCTTAAGCCATACATTGACATGTTCCTTTTTATTCTTCTGTTTTATTAAAACAGAACAGTAGCAGTGACCAGTAAAGCGATGAAAAATGATAATAGTTTAAAAACTCTGAAGGAAGTACCTGGACCCAGCTCATTGCCTGTGATTGGTCCATTGCTTAATTATATACATGGAGGTAACGTTTCTATTATTGTTTTAATTTATGAGAATCATTACTGGGTGAATGTCTTTTTTTCTATTCAGCCCTGCCAAGAGCTTCCTACCGAACACTAACCACACAAGTAGTTGCCGCAGTGTCTACTCTAGTCTGGTAATTTTAATCTAACACCAAATAGTACCTAAAACTCATCAGACCTGCGGCAGACATGCTTTATAAATTCTTATGAGATGTTTCAAATTCTCACGAATAAAGGATGTAAAATTTTAAGGTTAAATATTAATAAATTATTTTGTTCATCATTTTAGGTTCTTATTTTAATATACGAGAACATGGAACGAATTTTATGTTAAAACTTAATGAAACATATGGACCAATAGTGCGCTTAGATGCAATGCTAGGATTGGAAGCAATGATATTAATTTTTGATCCAGAATCTGCCGCGAAGGTAAGTGATTATTTTTGAGTGCGATTCTGCATTGAGCTGAGCAGAGTTGTGCTCAATTGACCAATAGACCGTTGCCGCTATCGAAATATCTTTGCAATGCAATACGATTGGTCGGTTGAGTTCCAGTGGGACTAAAAATCAAACCTTTAAATTGACTAAGCCCATAAACAAAACTTGAAAAATATACTACTAACTAAATCATCTTCTCCAGATACTACGACAAGAGAATACATTACCTAGGAGATCTGGATTACATAGTTTAGACTATTATCGACGAAATCTCAAAGATAAAAGGAAACCAGATGGTGCAATAGGATTATTAACAAAGTAAGATTCAACTTATTATTAATCTTTCGTGATAACATATACTTACATTTTAATAGTCATTGCAATCAATTTATCAGTATCTAATATCGTTAAAATGTCAGTCCCGACTGTTTCATTCCTGATTCTATAAATATCAAAACCAGGGTTGCCCAATTTAATAAAATGCACTAAGTAATAATATTGATTTATAGTCAAGGTGAATCATGGAAGCAGGTAAGATCCACGGTAAGTCCTGTAATGATGCAGCCAAAGACAATAAGGCTTTACGATAAAGCACTCGATGAAGTGGCATTAGAAATGATAGACAGGTAAGAAAGATAACTTGCAGATTTACATTTTTAAAGTACCAATTGTAGACTATACAAATATTTTTGCCAGTAATGAACGACCGAAGGCCCGGCGCACGCACACATCAATAACGCTACACGAGTTTCTAAAGGTGTAAAAGTAATACAAGTGAAGATATACGATAGACGCATTAATGTGTACTTCTGTTTTCGTAGCACGTTGTCATTGAGTTATGGATGTATAGTTTTTTGAGTTTTGTAGTATTCATACGATTTACAATATATCTCATTTGAATTCAAAGATTTGAATATAATGTAGGGAAGAAATTATATTTTCTTAGCAATTGGTCCTTACACTAAAACCAGCAGGCCTAGACAAGTGGCAAACGCTCCATATCGATTCTATTTCTATAAGGCCCCCATCGCAGACGACAGACTTTATGTGCGATCGAGTCTGCGGCGCACAAAAATTCGGTCGCGGATTGTCGCGGATTTTTGCGCGTCGTGTGCGTTACTGCATATAATTACATAGGTTCTATTTTCACAGACTAAAAAGTGCGTCACGGATAGTCTGTCGTCTGCGATGGGCCTAAACGCAAGCGCCTCAGCGAAAACGATAACAATTTGGTAGCCAAGTGTACAAAGAGTTGTCGAACGCTCAGTCGATTCGTTCGTTCGATAAAAATCAGACGTTGTCTATGGTTTCGCTGGAACACGTCCTTATAATAAGCCAGCTGATTAAACATTCGCCATTTTGTAGCAATATCTACAAGGTCCTAGCGTTCGCTAGGTGTCGAACGCTAGCAGTAGAATTCGTGTGTCAAAAATGCCACTTGGCTACCATTTCTATGACCCAAATGTGTTATTCTGGCGTTTCGTTTCAACGAATAGATTAATTGAACATTTGGCTACCAATTTCAAAGTCTATACGTTGAATCAAATTACATATCGAAAGCGAATGTCAATCTCATACATTGAGCATTCTATTCTATTCTATCTTACTAATAGAAAAGCCACTTGTCTAAGCCTGCAGATCATCTTCAGGCATGGATTTACTAAATCATACTGTATTTCTTGCAGAATTAAATTGATAAGAGATGGTGAAAATATGATCAGAAACAAATTTGACTATCAAATTAATTTATGGGCTCTAGAATCTGTTGGTGTAGTCGCCTTTGGATCTAGGTTAGGATGCTTTTCTGCTGATCTGGCGGAAGACTCTCCCGTAAAGAGATTAATAAAATGTGTCCATGACTTATTTTCTGTGGGTGATCAGTTGGACCAAAAGCCTAACATTTGGAGATATATTTCTACACCAACGTACAGAAAAGGAATGAAACTATATGAGGAGCATGAAAAGTAAAAAAAAAACTATAATATATATTTGTTTACTTTAATATAATGAATATTTCTGAACATGGGATGTATTTCTTTTTAAGCCTTAGTAAATATTTCATACAAAATGCGATTGATGATATAGCAAGTAAACCAAAAAGTGAAGACGAAGAGAAGAGTATCTTGGAGAAGTTGTTGGAGCTGGACGAGGACGTGGCGCATGTGATGGCGTGCGACATGCTGCTGGCGGGCATCGACACGGTACGTCACATTCATATACTGGTTTATTTCTTGCATCATTTATATTTGTATAAATGTGTAAAGGTAAAGTATTAGCTAGTAATGTTCCTCTGCTAGTCAAAGCCCTCTTCACCGAAAATATCAGTACAGTGCAGAGGATTAGGCATAAACACTTGCCGAATGCGGTTTGATGATTTCAAACCCGAGCCATGAAAAGTTTTAATACTTATGAGTTTTTTTTTGTTTATTGTTTTTTCAGATTTCTAATACTATAATGGCTACCTTATACTTGCTAGCTGTTAATCAAGACAAACAAACAAAACTCAGAACTGAACTAAAGTTGAATTCCGACAGAAAATATTTAAAAGCTTGTGTGAAGGAATCGATGAGGATGATGCCAGTTGTCTCGGGCAACGCAAGGGTAACGACAAAAAAACACGATGTTCTTGGTTATACTATTCCTAAAAATGTAAGTTTCTTGTATTTTGTACTTTAAAACTCTATCCATAGGTCCTGCTAACATTTTAAATGAGAATTTCTCCGAGGATAAGTAGGTTTTTGCGAGAAAAGAAGATAGATTATTATTGTAAGGAAAAAAATCAACATAAAAATAGTCACTGTTACCCTATAGATTTTCATTACAAAGGCTCCTCTACTTCAAATTGAAGAAATTGCATTTTAGTAATTCTCTACAATTTCCTATGATCAGACAACAGTTGTGATTCCACATCAATTTATGTCGATGATGGATAATCATTTTCCCCGGCCCAATGAGTATATACCAGAGAGATGGATCGCCGATCAAGAGGACCCGCTGTGCTACAAGACCTCTCATCCGTTTGTTTACAACCCTTTTGGATTTGGGGTTCGTGCGTGCATTGGTAAGTCACACCTTCACTATGACAAGCATTGAGGCATCCAAGCTGACATGGTCATTTTATTGTCTGCACCAATTGCTAAACAGTGGCAACCTGATGTTGGAATTCTTGGAGTATTCATGGTGCGTCCACTGAAGCAGAGCCCAGCTGTGCTCAGCGGAACTCAATCGACATTCATAAATATTTTCGTAATTAAAAGATTTTGACAATTTCAATGCTATATGATTGGTTGATTGAGTTCCCCACAGCTCTGTTCCACTTAAGTGGAAACGCACTCTTAGGCTCTTTTTTCCAGGTCAGGTGAACGCGCTTGTCCACTTTTAGATTTCCATAGTTGAGCAGCCTATACTTCACTAATAATTTCAAAAATTCATTGGGCATGACATGATCGTATTATTGATTGCACAATTTGCAAGTTAGTGGGTACTTTAGTTAATACCTGATTTCGGGATCCTCAGAATCAAACTTAGAATTTTCTAATCCAGATGGACGAAAATTACAAATGAATTGCGAAAAATCGACGCTTGCCGCTGCGCATTCTCCTTATCTAGCATCAGAATTTCCTAATTAAATATGTATGTTCCTTCCAGGTCGACGCATAGCAGAGTTGCAGCTTGAAACGTTAGTAGCGAGAATATTCGAGAATTTCCAGGTGGAGTGGACCGGACCACCCCCCACTGTCCTCGCTAGTACTTTGAATTATGTCAAAGAACCTTACAATTATATATTTAACGATATTCAACGTAAATAGATCATTTTGAATTGAAACTACGTTTACGGATACAAAAACCAAGTAAATGGATATTTTTTTTGTCTTGAATTAAAACTATGTTTATATACTCTGCTTTTATTTTACATTGTTATCTGACATTTCGGCCCCTTTACAGGTCACAGAAAACTTGTATGACTGGTCTTAATACAAAGAAAATGTGACTGTGTGACAACGTCATGATTGGGGTTTTCGACTATGGGCTTTTTACTTCAACAGTTGGTTCTCCAATTCAATAATTATCTCTTTTATAATTATATCCTTGCAGTTTCGTCTGCAGTGCCCCGGTTTTGATTTCTCCCCTGTTTTGGTAAGAAATAGGCTCCTTTAAATAAAAAAAACAAGTTTCCCGAAATGGAAATATACTTTCGGAGTAATTCATGTACAAAGTTCAATCTTTTTCTATTATGATAATTAATTTTATTAGATATCAGAGAGTGTTTTTCCCAATAGAAGTTGACAAGTTTGCTTTCTGCACCACCAAACTGTGCGCTAGGTAAGACTTGTCTGTGGAAAGAGTTAGAAGGTATGCATCCTGTAAAACACAATCACAGTTTATAGTATGATATATTTAAAAAAATTATATGTCATATTTGTTGGTTCAATAAAAAAACACCAATATCTTTAAAAGTAATATTATAATACAGTCACGAATATCATAACAATATCATACTCTAAATCCAGTTCAGTGCAATTATTTTGTAATTTCTCGAATCTTGAAATTGTATGGCCCCAAGACTTGGTTTATTATTATTTGGCGCACTTTCGGCGGAGGTCCGGTCCATTCGACGTGAAAATTCTCAACGAACATCTTTTATCCTCTTTTATCTCTTTATTAAAATTAGGTATGTCAGGTTGATGTTCCATATAACTTTAATAAAAAACAAAATCGTGTCGGTGGTGGAGTGACATGTGCTCTTACTTACAAAGACCAAGATCATATGAATACTTTATTTCTTCAATTCTGTACGACGTAGTTGAGTGCAGTTTGAACGAGTCTAGGAGGAGGACCGGTCCATTCCAGTTGGAAGTTCTCAATTATTCTAGTTAGCAATATTTCCAACTCTGACTCGGCGATACGACGACCTAGAAAACAAATAATTTTAATCTTTTAAAGGCCTTTGCCCAGTACTGGGACATTACAGGCTTATACACACTTAAACAAGCTAAGGGCTTGAGGTGCTTGGTTTCTGGAACTATTTCTTACCAATGCAACTACGAACACCAAATCCGAACGGATTATAGGCAAACGGATGAGCATTCCTGTAGTAGAGTGGGTCAGTGCTGTCCACCAACCATCTCTCGGGAATGTACTCTTTTGATCTCTTGAAGTGTTTTTCCATGTTCGACATGTCTTGATGAGCTAAAGCTACTTGTAACTGGAACAATATAAAATAGTAGTTATTATTTAGAAAAGTAGTAATGAATGTCTGTGAAATAAATAATTGGTGATTTAGTACTTTGGTAAACCGTTTTTGATGATGTGAAATTTTGGTCAAGCTTCGGCCAAACTAGTTTCGGAAAAAAATAAAATTGTAGTCATGATTCGTTTTCGGTGATGATAAAGCTGCCCAAGTTTCGTTCAAACTAATTCATTCAATTTGATGCGACCAAAAATGACATCTCCAAGTACATCCCTATATTAATCTGGGAATATACTTTTTACTTACACCAACAGGTAATTTGTACCCGAGTATGTTGTATTCTTTCGTGGTTTGCCTCATATTCCCAGCGGCGATCGGCATCATTCTAATAGCCTCCTTAAGGCAGGCCCTCAGGTATGCTCTCTGGTCTGACTTCAGTTCTTCACGCAGCTTGTGTTGCTTCTCAGGGTTAGAAGCGAGCAAGTATAATGTAGCTAACATTGTGTTGGCCGTCTGTAATTGATATATATTTGTAAATTAGAAAAAAAAATATAAAATCAGTGAATAAGTCATGTATATAGTACAGTCAGAATAAAATAAACAAATATTCAGCAGTTTTGTACTATTTCAAATAATAAAATAAAAAATGATACAGAATGTTAATTGATATTATAGAAATTTCATTGTGATAAGGTTCTAAGATTTTTATCTTCAACCTAATAAAAACAATACACAATTCAAAAACCTGCAAAATGCATTATGTTGATATCTGATGCACACAAACACACCAGTTTTTATATCAAAGCCAGGTAATTATCTTAAACGATTGTCTTCAATGATACCTAAGTGGTCGTTATCATGAGCATGCAATTAAGACAAATACGATTAATCATTGTTATCTACGTGAATCGGAATGTGCATTAGATTGTCAGGTGTTAAGCATCAAGTGCATTATGTATGCATTAGAACCTGAACACACTACAGTCAAAACTAGTTAACAGTCTTCTATACTTCTACCGAGAGTTTGCATAATTAGATTCCGGCAGATTTTGTAGTAAAAGAATATGAAAACTTGAACACGACCTTTAGCGGATAGTTGAAATACCATCATTTTTTTATTTTGGTCATATGACGTCATATGAAGGAGATCAGACATCTAACAAACGTTTTTTGTAAGACTAAAGCATCCGTACAAGTCTCGTTCGCCTCGAAAATTTAGTCCAAAAACTGTTGTCTGTTGTGTATAGTGAATACAGGTTTGAGTACGAAGTAAAAAATGTGTTAGAAATAATCACTTTAAAACTTAGGGCTTTTTAAAATAAAAATGAGACCAGATTTATCATTGATGTTTATTTACACCGTTACTAGTCTGCGCTTGTTTGTTCGTTTAAACCAAACGCTTTATCAAATATACACAATTTGTTTATTGTATTTGCATTCCGTATAATTTAAAACCGCCGTATGATAATTTTAAAATAGACGCAACCGAAACGTACAAATAAACTGAGACGAACTTTGTAATTAAACATGTGACCAGTAAGGCTGAGATGTTTGTCAAGTTAAACATGTCTTATCTCTTTCCTTCATATAGAAATAGAGAGGGAGAGAAACGTAGTTAGAGAAGAGAGACAAATGTAGCCAAACCCATTGTCTTTGTAAACATCTTAGTTTTATCCTTACCGTGTCTACTCCAGCAATCAACATATCAGAGGCCATAATGTAAGCTACTTCTTCATTAATTTCCATCAGTTTCTCCAAAACACCTTTCTCATCATCAGTCTTTGGTTTACTCTTAAACTCTTTAATAGACTTGTCTATAAAGTATTTAGCTAATCTGAAAAAGTAATCAAGGAATAATATATAGAACGATATTGGTCAGAAAATTATCTTGCAACATAACCATTAATATATAAATTTATTGGAAACGGTCTCAGTGAAATTATGTTTAGCATTTACATATGAATTATGAGTATATTAATATAAGATTTGTTTCCTTACACTTCTTGCTCTTGGTAAACTTCCATTGCCTTCCTGAAGGCCTTTGTTGGATAATACTTCCAGATACTTGGCTTGAAGTCCAGTTCATCTCCCGCCTTCATAATGTTTTGGACACATTTGACCAGCTTTTTTGCTGGAGAGTCCTCCTGCAGGTCTGGTGCTAAGCAACCCATGCGGCATCCCAGAGCTATAGTGCCAATCGATTCCAATGACCAAAGATTCAGTAATTGGTCAAAGGAACTTTGAATCTTGCTTTCGTCGTCTTTTATTTTTCGGATTCTATTTAAAACAAAAATAATATAATGTTAAGAGAATAATATCTTGATTTATTCATAATCGATTAAACCTTATTCTCCATCCGATATTTCAAAACTAAACTATGGATACATTTTACTCCGAATAAATTATAATGCCGTTAGTGTTTGCCTGCTCAAAATCATGAAAATTATAATATCTTAGGTAAACCTTCATTTTCACTAATACTGTGGGATCATAGTTTTAAAAGTCTACCTTTCCACCATCTCCAGAGCCACTTCATTCAGGGTGTTGGTGTACAGTTTGATGGTCTTCGGCTGCAGCAGCACGGGGTTCACCATGGAACGAAACTCCTTCCAATTCGGGCCGTCACTGACAGCATAAAAGTATAGTATTAGTCTGAATTCTCCCACAGCTGGGCAAAGGCCTCACTAAGTGTATCAGTGCAGTGAGAAAGACAACATTATTATTGTTGGGATCCTTTAAAATGTACCTCTGCAAGGCAAAGGCGTCTCTTCTGCAATTCTTAATTCGTAATTGTTTTTATACATCCTAAAGACAGTTTAAAAAATGGCACCATTTATCGCATCGATATGGTGGCAATTTATTGCATCCCAAGGATCTTGGTTCTTATGGGTTTTCTCCAATCTTTTTTGGTGGAAAATATAACTATTATTTTAAGCATTCTGCCTTTATGG
The DNA here is from genome assembly GCA_963082685.1 of Cyclophora albipunctata. Taxonomy (NCBI): domain Eukaryota; kingdom Metazoa; phylum Arthropoda; class Insecta; order Lepidoptera; family Geometridae; genus Cyclophora; species Cyclophora albipunctata. The sequence continues at coordinate 10,915,045 of OY720114.1, read as the reverse complement.
TATACCGTGGGAAGTTGGTGGGAAGTGGGAAGCAGGGAAGTAGGAAGTGGCCGTTACCTAAATGAGTACTCATTGAAATATAAGTACTTACTCAGTCACTACTCCCAATAACCTTCTATTCCCTCTCTTACTTTTTCTGTAATATTGTAAACTTATGAAACCGGGACGAATTGGCAGCGTATTTTCTTCTCGTAAGATCTGCAAAACCAAATTCCATGCACGTATTTTATTACATGGTTCAAATATTGCATATAATATATTTCTAAAGCCTCCCACATACTTTGGATACACTTTCAGGGTCAAACAGCATGACTATCGGCCTCATTCCAACTAGAGCATCAAGTCGAACTATGTCACCGTAAGTGTTGTACAACTTTTGGGTTAATTCTGTTCCATTCAGGTTGTGCAAAAACCCTGTAAAAGTTTTATGATTATCAGTTTTAGAGAAATATAAGTTGTAATAAATGTGTAACCTTAATATGTTATTTGAGGATGACAATGGTAAAATGAATTCAATGTTCCTGTGAACTTACATGAGCATACTTATCACAGAAATAACGAAGAAAGATCGTTTATTAAGTTTTGTTTATTAATTATGTAAATAATAAACAAACCTCCAGATAAGAAATGGCGAAGAGGTCCGATCAGCGGCAAGGAGCTTGGTCCGGGGATCTCTCTCCATGATTTCAACTGGACTTCTTCTTTCGCTTCTACTGCATTTCTCGCTACAGTTACTGTTCTACAAAATCATTATTTTTAGTTTAAGCTGATTTTCTTGAAGTAATAGTGGTATTCACCGCTCTATAGGTCATGAAAATAATACACATCTTTCCGACTAACTCAGAGATGCTGATTCTGTGGGAGAAGTTTTGAGTGATTTTAGATGAATTGAAGTTAACTGTCTCTCAACGTCTCTGAGTACGACAGTTTGAGAGCGAGTGAGAGGAAACCCGGTGAGAGAAAACATATGCATGTTTTTCTTCTAAATGCAGAATTTTTAATTCCAGATATTTTTTAGTATGTCTATAATGCCTAAAGCAGTTAAAAGCAGTTATGTGCTTGGGTATGGGTTCAATACGATTGAAATTGAATGGGTCGTAAATACTAAACTATAATCATGAACGCTTAATCAGATTTTCGGCAACAAATGATTCAATGCCAAAACTTTGACTGCTTTGTTCGGAATCACATGTACAGAATCGAACTATTTTATTCGATAGTTGATGTTATGAACACAATTTATAATTTTTGCAATGATTCGGTAGTTCTGTAACAAATGTTAGCCGGCGATCATTCATTCATTCTTTTCGGGCAGGTTAGTCATTCCCTGGTGTCAGAGTTTTTAGACCGCCTAAAGGCCTCCGACATGGTCTAACGACTGAAACAACCGGGCCGGCTGCGACCATTATTTTCAAACTACAATAACTACAGATGATAATCGAACTATAAATATCTGGCGAATTCGTCATTTTAACATTAGGCAAGCTTGGGGATTACGCCTAGTTGAGGTATATATTAGTAAGTATTCGTCATTTTAACATTAGGCAAGCGTGGGGATTACGCCTGATCCTCCTCACTTCTTCTTCATCGAGTGGATGGCCAACATGACCGATCCTGGTGTCAGAGTTATTGAGTCGCCAAAGGCCTCTGACATGGCTCAAGTAACGACTACTATCCGTAGAAAGTAACCGGGACCGACGGCTTAACGTGCCCTCCGAAGCACGAAATCATCTTACTTTTCGAGCAATCAGGTGATTCAGCCTGCAATGCCCTAACCAAACTGAGGAAAGTCTCACAAAGAGATTTTTGTGAGATATCCCCACCGGGAATCGAACCCGGAACCTCCGGGTCGTGAGCCGGGCGCTCAAACCACAAGACCACGGAGGCTGTATCCTCCTCACTGTACTGGTAAGATATCTTCAGTGAGATGAACCTTTGCCCACCAATACTTATACTTAAGTTTATTTAATAAAAGGTGTTGAGGTATATATTAGTTAGTATTCGTGCCCCCGTTGTCCCCGTTGTCCCCGTTCGCGCGGGGATTTCGGGATAAAATGTGTTATTCTGATGTTTAACCTTTATTATTGTAAAGTAACGTACAAAAAAATAAAGAGTAGCGAACATACATACACCTACCTTCACAAACTTTTGAATGCATAATATTAGTATGATTTTCAAGTACTCATGTATCGTTCCTAATTGACTATGGAACATTTCTATTCTACGCTGACCTTAACCTCCGGCCAAAGTGTAATCATTTTGTCAAATCGCTTCAAGTACCTACGTCATACCATTATCAAATCGTTTCTAAAGGTGCGTACAGACTATGTAACATATTATATAACTTGTGTTTTATAACACGTCCACATTATGTAACCTTATTATTCGACATTGCAACATAAAACAATACTGTACACATTAATGCAATATAACAATGTCATATAACCATTGTCGTTTGTCGTTCTTCAGTGCTATCCATAATGTCGACAAGAGAGTTGTACATATCAATAACATATTATTATAACATGTTTTATAACATTCAGTGTCCACATTATCTGAAACATGTTATATAGCAATGTTGTATAACATGTTATGTTTTAAAGTCTGTACGCACCTTTACTCGATTTGAGTTACCCATCTCATTCACTCCAATTTATCAATTCGGGGAACAGCGAGACAGAGTCATTATCAATATTAGTTTTAGATTTTTATCGGTAAACAAAACAATTTAGATGTTTGGGACGTCCGGTTCGAATTTCAAACATTATCTGTTTTTTTAGCAGAGACAGATAGATAATAATCATGGGCATAAACATTCGCTATTGGCCGTCGGTCCCGGTTACTTTCTACGGATAGTAGTCGTTACTTGAGCCATGTGAGAGGCCTTTGGTGGCTCGATAACTCTGATACCAGGATTGGTCAGGTTGACCATCCACTCGATGAAGAAGAAGAAGATAGCCAGACACTATTTTAATTCTGTCTATAAAGAAAGAACGAATTAGGTACCTACTTACCGCGACACGCCCCTAATATGTGTGTCTGCATTATAAATTAATTAGGCACAATGACGGCATTTTGTACTCACAACATAAACTCTGTTGTTATAACGCTATATCTATTGAAATGGCTATTTAATGATGCTATTAATTATAAGGTCATTATTTTACAAATATCATAGCAGAAGACAATTACTGTGTAAGATCGAACTAAATTCACTATAATAGGACACAACAAATTAATTGAAAAGCTGGTATAAGTACCTTATATCTGGCAAAACGTCAATATCATATGTTTCAAAATTCCGTAAAGTTTAAACTTTTCAGAATTTCTTTGAATTAGTTAGATTAACTTGTATTATCCAAAATTTAAAACTCACCTAAAAATCTGTTTGTTTATCACAAACAAACTATTAGTACGAATAACTGTTTGCTGCATTTTGAATGGCAAACGAAACACAACTAGTAACATGAACAAAACACACGATTGTTTAAATCATTCTATCAAACTATAATCATACAAGATTAGATAAACAGTTTCTTGATAAAAGACGTAAATAAACAAAGTTATTGAAATATAAATGACGTATATAATAATAGAGACGCTTCACCGTCGAGTGTTGATCGGAGTCTGACTTGACTCAAGTTTGTAGGCGACTATTTCCGCAACGAGATAAAGCTGCCTGCACATTTAATATGACTATAGAGGCTATTATGGGCGAGCAGCTAAGCCACCCCTCGCCACAGCCCACGCTTATCTACTCCTGCGCCCTTAGCATACAATTTGATTTAAAACCGGTTTGGTTGGGTAGGTCCGATAAATCGACATGTCTATACCGTAAGTATTTTATGTTTTTATGTACAAGACACTGTCTTTAGTTAACGTCTCTATTAAGTTTCATCTGACCCAGTCAGGGTGAGGGTCGGTAATTAAAATCTGTACCAATATAACAAAGATGAAGAGTTTGGTTTTTTGCTGTTTGTTTGAAGACGATAATCTCAGGAATGAACAGTCCGATTTGGATTATTCTTTTATTTTCGGATAGCCACATTCAAGACAAAGATTATGGGTTACTATTAGTCCTGAAATTTCTACGGTAAAGGGCATAATTTGGGTAAAATCGTGGGCGCTGCTAGTGTTGAAATAAAACTTACAGCTATGATTTCGTTACGCAAATCTAGCATTACAGTTCCGCGCGTTTGGACGCAAGAGGGAGGGAAGAGAACATTATACCTACAATATGGGCCTCTATTTGGTGGACTCAATGTGTAGTCGCCTTAACAAGTTTGACCTTGATTACGACTATAAATATTGCTAGTGTCGACTGCCAAATAGATTTGGTGATTTATTTGATAAGTCGCATCAAAATATTGTGTTTTATTTATTTAGTAGAGATAATCTATCAAACGAAGTTGAATGGCTGATATGCATGTACCTACGAGTATGATTACCGTGCTTCGGAGACGCACGTTAAACTGTTGGTCCCGGTTGTTTCAATCGTCAGACCATGTCGGAGGCCTTTAGGCGGTCTAAAACACCGAAACCAGGGTTAGCCACTAACCTTCTCGAACTTACTTACTTTCCAATGAGTGCATCACTACATAGTATAAAATAAAGTCGTGTCTGTTTGTCTGTATGCTTAAATCTTTAAAATTACGCAACGGATTTTGATGCGGTTTTTTGTAATAGGTAGAGTGATTCAAGAGGAAGGTTTTTATGTAAAAAAAATTCCGAAATTCCCACGGGAACGGGCACAACGCGGGTAAAACCGCGGGGCGCTGCTAGTAACTATTAATAGACTCACCCGGGTATGAAGCACATAAACTAACCCACTGTTAACCCTGACGCATTATCGTATTCTATTATCATAGCAACAACATAGATCACGAACAAAGGATAAAGTCTAAAGGCCTTATTCATAAACGCTTATTAAGAGTATTTTAGCCATTAAATAGTTTGTCCCTTTTCCACATACGCCATTTTCTGAAGAGCAAAAGAGACAAAGCACTTTTTAACAGTTAAGTTTATGATTATGGGGGTAAGAGTCCCTACTTTATCCTTTGTTCTGATGCTTAACACAATACAAGTCTCAGTTCCTACCGTCATTCTATAGAATTCAGGGTATCTACATAATCTGGTTGTATTCCTGATTTACTAATTTAAAACGATTCTGTTATCGAATGGTACCGTTTTTAAAATTACAGTTTTGACAATATCTTTTAATCTCTTCGGATTTGATTTATATTCGCGTTAGTTGGGACCCTGACGGTAGCAGCTTAACATAAATAAAAATTCAACGTTGTCCTAACCTTATTATACCAACAAATTGTATGGGTACAATTTGTATATTCCACCCAATCACCCAACGATATTTTTATGTGGATTGAGCCAAAGTTAGGTAGGTATCACTACATAGTATAAAATAAAGTCGTCTCTTTTTCGCGTCTGTCACACTGTTTGTCTGTCTGTATGCTTAAATCTTTAAAATTACCCAACGGATTTTGATGCGGTTTTTTGTAATAGGTAGAGTGATTCAAGAGGAAGGTTTTTATGTTAAAATATTCCCGAAATTCCCACGGGAACGGGCACAACGCGGGTAAAACCGCGGGGCGCTGCTAGTTCATAATAAAACAGCAGAGTTGCTTGCCCATTCTTCTCGGCTGATGTTCTTCCGAATGGGTGGCATGTTCAAAAGAGCCTGTTTTAGGCCAAAACTGAACAAAAATATTTGAACTTTGACTTTGAAAATAAGATTTTCCATTTTTTTTTATTTAGGTATAAAACGGGAAAAGTCACGGAACGCTGCTAGTTTTTACGAAAACACTTCGCGAATCTAGAGTTCTACACATAACCTAATTACAGCCTATTGCTCTAGCACACCTAAGTTCCATTACGCTATAATCTCTTACGTACTTAATTTACCTGGATAATGAAGAAAAGAACTGTAATGTAACCCTATATCTCGGGAATTACGATAATAGTTCAAGCTGATGTTTAATAAATGCAGATTACACCTATTAGGTAAATAGTTTGGCTTAACACCCATTTAGTGCTTGAAGTTGGAATAGATTTGGATAGGCTTGTTTAATGACTCTTAATTTAGATTACGTATTCACCTCACTGTTGGGTAAACAAACCAGTCATAATATAAAACACTCAGTAGGTATTTGTTAATTTAAAAAAATATATTTACGTAATTTTTAATCAGAAGATGACAGAAGCCACATGTTCCTGTAAAATAAAAGCGAAGTGTAAATGATTTGACGTCTGTTTTTGAATTGAAATTATTATACATTTTTATCTGACGTTTCGGCCCCTTTACAGGAACCGCGGTCACAGAAGAACCGTGGTCACTTCACTACATAGTATAAAAAAAGTCGCTATTTTTGTCTGTTTGTTTGTCTGTATGCTTAAATCTTTAAAATTACGCAACGGATTTTGATGCGGTTTTTTGTAATAGGTAGAGTGATTCAAGAGGAAGGTTTATATGTATAAAAATTCCCGAAATTCCCACGGGAACGGGTACAACGCGGGTAAAACCGCGGGGCGCTGCTAGTTAAAAAATAAAAGCGAAGTGTATCGTAAACGTAGTTTCAATTCAAAATGAGTAGTGTTCGCTTAAACATAAGAAACCAGTTTGACGTCTGTTGTTTATTACCCTCCGCCCGCCAAAAGAGGGGGTGTCATTTATTATCGTGTCTATCCGTGTCTATGGTATAGCTCTAGAATGGACCGATTTGGGTCTTTTTTTATAATTGAAATAATACAGAGAATTTGAGTTAAAATGTATTATGCTCGCGCTTGCAATTTTTTTTCTTGTTCTACAAAAACCATCGGCCCCCTGCGGTGCGGTTCCCTTGCCCAGACGTCCCGTATGTTTTGACACACAATAGCGAAGACAAAAAATTATGTTCAATTAAGTAAAGTTTAAAGTTTTAATTTCCTTAAACGCCTTCCATTTTATTTATTTTAGAATACTAGTGGACTGTGGAACATTGGTATGAGATTTGCTCGTTTATTCCACTCAGGCGTTTTAAAATAGTCAGATGTTTCACAAAGCAACCGTCGCCATGTAAACTTATTTGTAACTAGCAGCGCCCCGCGGTTTCACCCGCGTTGTACCCGTTCCCGCAGGAATTTCGCGATAAAAAGTAACCTATGTCCTTTCTCAGGCTCTGGACTAACTGTGTACCTACCAAACGTTCAAATCGGTTCAGTAGTTTTGGCGTGAAAGCGTAACAGACAGACAGACAGCGTTACTTTCGCATTTATAATATTAGTTAGGATAACTTTTTTACTATTATTCGACACTACTAATAATTAAACTTATGTCTCCAATAGGTATATGTAAAGAAAGGCTCTGCAATGAGATGTTATGATACGAGCTAAGAGCTTGAGCACACTATTGTCACGGTTGTAGTTAGACTGTCATAAGTTAGACATTTTTTGTTTAACACAGTTTTGTTTGCGCCGAACAACTCAGTTACTCTTTTGTTAGACGGTGTCTTCTTTAGTGGTCGCAGGGCTCGACTTAAAATAACATAAAAATTACACATTTTACTCCCAAAAAAAAACTTGAGAGGTGTCAAGGGACACCCAGATGGAACGAAGTTTATTTATTATCAACAAAAAGAATCGTCGCGACACCACACTGTTCAATGCGAAATAGAAAGACGAAACGAAAATATCTAGCTTGCTTTCTATAAGAGAGAGGGAGACAGACAGACAGAGAAACATGCGCGGCGCGCATGTTTCTGTTTTTGTGTCTGTCTCTCTCTGGCGTGCGCAAGTTTCTCTGTCAGTCTCTCTCGCGCATATTTCTCTGTCTGTCTCTCTCTGGCGTGCGCAAGTTTCTCTGTCTGTCCCTCTCTGGCCTAAAAAATGTCGTTACCATTTTTTCCGTCTAGCCCCCTTTCGCAACGCGCGATAAGGAACTTCGTTCCAATAAAAACACTTTTAAAAGTTTGAATGTTATATCACCGTGTAACATTACAATTACCATCTCTGAAGTCAAAACAGTACAGTTTTACAACCGCGACACGGAAACTTAAGGCAGTTAGAATGAATTTACGGATTCAAACTTAAGCTTATGAATTTTGGTTTTTGGAGAAGCCATGTGGTAGATGTTTCGTTCGTGCTCCTTGGGACTTAAGAGTTTGTTAACTTATAAATAACGAATTTAATATGCAGTTTAATCGTATAAAATATCTGAGCATTTTTAGACTTGAAGGGTTAATAAAAGATCCGCCAGCTTCTTATTCACGAATTCAAAATGCGCAGAACTTTTATGCGAGCGTACCAAAGTTTCATATTCTCAAACGATAACCTTTTTGCAATACATTATTTTCATTCACTACTGTGTCAAATGTCAGTTTTTGACAGATTCGCTTTTGATTGGGCTTAAACATGATGTAGTGGTTGTTATTCCCTTTTCAACGAGTCTCGATGTATCGAGTCTCAAAGACTTTGTGACTTTATTGATCTTCAAATGTTGCTATGTCTACGCTCTCTTTATGTCTAGTTTGGAGAAAGTACAATAAGTAACAAAAGTCATAATCAATCAGTTTTATTCCGGCTAATTTGTTCACTAACTCGAGCTTTGTATTTTACTTACATACCGCGCAGGCGGTGGCGGGACGTACTGGACGCCTACAAGAGGGACTGGCAACTGGTGGCTTTTAATAGAGAAGAGTGGCGGAAATGGGGGGATGCCTTTGCCAAATGGGATGATACAGGCTAACAGTAACAGTAACCTATATGTATGTAAGTATGAGCAATAGTCTTTGAGACTCGATATATCGAGACTCGATGAAAAGGGAATTATAGGTGTCCGACATTTGTCTTCGTCCTCAATAAAATGATAGTTGGAAGGAGCAAGGCGGAAACTTTTTAACGATCTCTTGAATAACGAGACAGGTCACGACAAAACTTACAATAAAAATGTTACGAAGTGTCCTAACAATTGAACACAGTAACACATAGTAGGTACTCGGTGAAAACTCTAGATATTATTTATTGTATGGTTGGATATCGTAGGAACTTAAACGGACTATGTCTCAAAATGGTCTCAAAACACACTCTCTTTAGTTAGACTTGTTTGACGCAAAAAATTGTCTTCAGTCAAGCTAACAGTTGTCAGTAGAAATTCTATCAAATACTTACTCATAAGTCTGTGAGAGACAAAAAGTCTGCCTAACTAACGACACCCTTGAATAAAGTGTGTTCGCTTAGGCTCAATTTCTAACTGACTTACATACCTAATAGAAATAACCAAATGACAATTTATAGGAATTTGACGGGATGGTACTCTCATACATTTTACAATAGACAGCTAAATAAGATACAAGGCCTCTTATTTTAGGGGCAGTAACATTAAAGATATGTTACTGTGCACAATCTAAACTAATATTATAAAGCCACATTCAACGGAAAGGTTATAGGCTATTTTTCATCCCGGAATTCCCACGGGAACGGGCACAACGCGGGTAAAACCGCGGGGCGCTGCTAGTTCAATTATATTTTTACTAAGTACACCAAGTCTAGTATACATTGGTACAGCAATAACAATCGATACTTCAGTATGAACTCATAAAACGAAATTACAAAAAGTATTTTGTACTATCTAGAAAAACTTAAATAGACCATTACTAAAACGATTCCAATATCGTTGTTAGAAAATAGTTTTAGTAATAGAACATAGTACTAGGTACTAATATGTTAGGGTTGAACTTTGGAGTTCAAACGAGTTTTGATAGAAGTACAAAATATGAAAAATAATGTGTATGAAATCGAAATTCAACAAACAAACAGAGTAACTTTCGCCTTTCTACATATAGTTATACCTCAAAGTTCTAATTGGCCATATCTTGAATTTCGGCTTTATCAGCAAATGACAAATATTCTCAACTGTTTCTTATTCGTCTAAACGTGTGAGTTTTGAACAAAATTGGTATTTAGTTTGTTCATCTGAATGGCTGAAGTTTTACTTTATATAGCAGTAGCCATACCATGACCTCTTAGATGGCGTCTCAAGATCCAAGCAGATTAGTTTAGGTTTGCGTTTCAATTCGTACCGTGACCTTATTTAAACAATATCGCACTTGAATCGCCATCGCTTTGAATGAATGAACAAACTATTTTGCTGATCGGCTAATTGCGTCACTTCCTCTAAGAGAAGTTATTAAGGTGCGTTCGAAAACCTTAATAGTTAAAATTACGGAAAGTTACGGTTTTTATGAGAACCTATTTAAAATGATAAGTATTATTTAAAACAAACATTGGTTTGTTTATACACACAATAATTATTTTTACCTAATTTGTAATCATAAAATGTTTGAACTATAAAGTATTTATTGCTCCAGAAACCAATGGTATTTTTAATTTTAAACAGACATCCAAAATAAAATTAAGATTTAAGTGTTCGGAACGTCACTGAAAGTGGCATTTCATTTTTGGCAAAGATCAAACAATTCATAGAATATAAAATAGACATAGATTAAAATAAAGACATAGATTATAATATAGACATAGATTAAATATATTATTATAGGTATATTTTTTAAGCATTTAAATTATTACCTTCAAGCTCGTTTGATATAAATTGCGATTGTTAAAGATTTATTTCTACGAGTATTATGGATTAACCAGGACTATAAGTTAAGTCTCAGAATTCTAGAGCCTTGTGCCTTGTCGCTCTCGCTTCATTGGGGAAATTCGGGATAAAACAAAGCATATCCTCCATGTTTATATTGATAGTCATGTTTACCCTCGTAAATACCTACCTACTCGTACATCCCCTGCGCTCAATCTACACTATTTACAGTACTACAACCCGTCCGCGCTCGTATTTTATTTTGTGTAAGTACATATTTACTTCTCATCATAACTCAGAAAAGAAATGTCCAATTTTAATAATGTAAAGGTCTGTTGATTTTATTGGGGTCGTTAAACAGTGGTCTCAGTGGTCTCAGTTTTCACCAATTGTTTGGTGAGGCTATATCGTGTAAGAACTAATAAATTCTTCACTCTCCAATCATGTAATCATTCAACGGGTTCGACTTAATCTTAGTATCTTAGTGGACATCGCCTCAAACGTCGATTAACTTTTTCTTCGTTAATCTCCAAAAGCTCCAAAGTTCTTAATTTAATATAATTAATTTAATTTTTAAATGCAAACTCGCACATTTTAATCAATTCTTTCAGTTGAATATCATTAAGTTATTTGCACAAATGCATTGTTTATAGTAAGGAACAATTAAACATTAATAATTAACTAAAGTACATACTTATTGTTGTTAAAAATATCAACGACGGTTCAATTTACGAGTATGTTAAAAAAATGTATCTTTTATTGAATTGCTAATTTTGACAGCTGAGACGCTTTACCAAAGCCGCAAAAGACGCTCATGGTACCAAATGAATGAACGAAAACATCTTTAGTATGACAAATAGCGAATCAGTTTAGGTAATCTGCTAAGCAACTACAATTTGTCACTCATTGATGTCATGGTACGAAAACTGACAGCGAACTAGTTTAGGTCCGCATTTGTATCGCGCTAAGAGGTCATGGTATGGCTCCAGATAATGATACAAAGTGACTCTGAACTGAAGAGTTTGTTTTTGTTTGCACTAATCTTAGAACACGTCGTTTTCTAGAAGTTTGCAGATTTCGTAGTTCGAAGTTTCTTAATTATATATGAGGTTGGGTTTTTTAAGGGAAAAAACTTCAGTTTAAATTGAAACTACGTTCACGGACACACTTCCCTTTTATTTTACACTAGCAGCGCCCCGCGGTTTTACCCGCGTTGTGCACGTTCCCGATATACTTATAAACCAGCCTCTTGAATCACTCTATCTATTAAAAAGCTGCATCAAATTCCGTTGCGTAGTTTTAAAGATCTAAGCATACATACGGACAGACAGACAGACAGCGGAAAGCGTCTTTGTTTTATACTATGTAGTGATTTTTATCTGACGTTTCGGCCCCTTTACAGGAACCGTAGTCACAGAAGACTTCACTTTATATTATCATCTATTATTGGTTTAAGTAAATTGTCTCTTCCATGTGTGAGAATGAAAAATGAATTGTAGAAAAATCAAAAACATTCATTAATCTTTATTTTACTGGTATCACACTGATCCGTTGCATGCCCGCAGCGGGCCCGTGTAGAAGAAGAATACATCATCACGCGACCCGCAACCGGCCCGCACCCGAACCGCACCCGCACTATGTGTGTCTTACACTTTAGTACAACCTCAGAACCCAACACTGTTTAATAAGTAACTTACATTTACTTTAGTATCTAATAAAAATCCCTGTTTTATCAGTGAGTACCCAGTAATGTTGTTTTTACAAGGGTCGGCAAAAACTAACAAACGTTAAGTTATCTTAACAAGTCACGTCGTTATGAAGTAATGGAGGAAGATGTTAATCCTCTTCTGGCATGCTGCGGCACGCGTCTGGAGCCCTTGATGCAAATGCCCCCTTCCTTATTTTAATGAGACTCTTAACAACCTTATTACTACATAGTTTACTTATTACGTTCTGCCCTGTAAAATCGTATAAAGAACAAGTACCGATCCGCGGTTTTACCTGCGTTGTACCCGTTCCCATGGGAATTTCGGGATGAAAAATAGCCTATAACCTTCCCGTTGAATGTGGCTATCTATTACAAAAAGAATTATTCAAATCGGACTTATAATTCCTGAGATTACCTCGAACATACATACAAACAAACAAACTTATAAATTTTACCGCTTTATCATAGTAGTATAGATGTAGCCCCGTCTAACTGCCTTACTCAGAGATGATCACTAAAGCGACACTGAACTAATTGACATTATCACTACATAGTATAAAATAAAGTCGCCTCTGTTTCGTGTCCGTTTGTCTGTTTGTCTGTATGCTTAAATCTTTAAAATTACGCAACGGATTTTGATGCGGTTTTTTGTAATAGGTAGAGTGATTCAAGAGGAAGGTTTTTATGTAAAAAAATTCCCGAAATTCCCACGGGAACGGGCACAACGCGGGTAAAACCGCGGGGCGCTGCTAGTTTTTAATACATGTCATGTCGAAATCACTCATTAAATCTCTATTATGGAAGTATTTGACGTCTCTGAGTATGGGCGTCAAACAACCGATTCAGTTTTTGATGTGAATATATTTTTAAATTTACTTTTTCTGAGTGAAATTGTGATGTTATCGTGTTATTTACTCAATAATAGTGATGTTAAATGATCCATCTTTGAAAGCAGCGCTAAAATAATATAAGACATTACCTACACGAATCCCCAATGAACAATAGCTTAAACTCTTTAAATAGAGACTTAACCGAACGAAATAAATAATCCGTTTAAAACTAATTGGATAAACCAATTTGGAATCACAATCCAATAAAAAAGCAATTTATCTTGTAAGGATTACATGTCTGCCCTCGAAGTCGTTAATTTAAAATTTCTAAAATGTTGTGTTCGAATTTCGAAATACAAGTTTAACAAAAGTTTGAATGTAAACTGCGGGTTTATCCCAAACCTTGTAACGGAACGGAAAATAACGAAACTTATATCGTTAACGTGTAATCGCATTACATTTTAATCAACAAGGGCCACGGAATAATTTCCATTCCGTGGTTTTCACACAGTCACAAACAAAACACTAATCTTGTTGCACTTTATGTTTTGAGACCCTGTAACGAATTAATTACCTTTTGTTTTTGTATTCATTAGGAACGGAATTTTAATTACAAAAAAATTGCAGGTATTTATTATGACCATGTGGTATTTAGTTATTACGAAACTCTTATTTCCAAAATGTATTTCTCTGCTAAAGAAGTATTTAAAAAAATGTTTATTTACTTAAGAGATATAATAATAATAAATAAATGCACCCGGACAAATTCACACACGATTAAGGGCTCCCACACAAAACTGCGATGCGATGCGATGCGAATTCCATTTAATATATTCATCTCTTTTCTTTGTACTGTAGTAATGGCGATAGATATAACTATTTCAGTTCGCATCGCATCGCATCGCAGTTTTGTGTGGGAGCCCTAAACCCAAGTGCCCAAACTAAGCTCTAAGTAATATTATATTAGCGTTATCGCGTCTTCTGTATTCATACAAACATACGATAACATTCATGTTTTTAATAGATTCAGTTTTAAACTAATACTTTTTATGAATTTTAGTTGATATTTAATCGACAAGATTTTTTTTACAAATTCTTACTTTAAACGCCATAATTGTAAAGGTAATACTACACCAGCTGGCTTAAAATAATAATTTTAGCACAATAATGGGTAGTAACTTGTCTGAGGTCACATTTGTGGCTTCAAAGCAAGAGATATATGTATGTACGACAGAGTGAAAGATAACCACATGTATGCTTGTCGCTGGTATGTACACATATTAAGATCTCCGTTGCTATGTAGTTAGAGAACATGGTAATATTCATACAAGATAATATTAATGCCTATACAGGTACTGATGTTTCTTACGACCGTTAAAATTCAAACTCTCATGACAGTTTTTCAACCAGACAACTTATCCATTGAAGAAAAGGGGTTAATGATATATCTGCAGTTGGAAAATAGGATCAAATTATAACTCTCGTAACAAAAGTGAGTGTTGTAGAGTTCATGCAGAATAAATACAGTAATATCACATATTCTTCAATATTTCTTTAAACCTTAAACTAAACGAATCGTTAAATAACTGAACACATATTCATGTTTGATTTATATATTTTATTTTTACCTCACTAATCTCTCTCAGAGTAGAGAACCTTTATCAAGACTAAATGACAAACCTTATCAAATATCAAAAAAACTCTTAAACCTATTCTTGAAACGAAAACGTTTTTAACACAAAGTATGAAAAGATTTTCAGGAAAAACGATCTGAAATCTCGCGAAAGGATTTTAAAATACGCCATCACAGGCACAAGCGGTTCGAAGCTTTGAATCATACAATAGAAGTATTACTCGTATTATAAAGAAAATAAAGTAGAGCCGTTATACTAAATGAAACGGGTCTGTATCGTGTTAGATAATTTAACGTATTTACTAAAATACGTACCCGACGTTTCGAGTGGTCTGTCTTCCCGTGACCACGAGCGGTGTAATCCACTCGAAACGTCGGGTACGTATTTTAGTAAATACGTTAAATTATCTAACACCATACAGACCCGTTTCATTTAGTATAATGAGTGCAAATCGTGTGAGTTTAAAAAGTTTATAAAGTAGAGCCGTCTTCGTCTTATATTATTTTGCCTGAGATTTTGGAAGCCTTTTACTTTTTATATTGCGGCTAAACCTCTTTATATTTGTACCTAAAATATTGTAAATCATGGTGTTTATTATTTAACACGACGATTATACATTTTATCTTGTTGATACATTACATACTTTGTATTGTTAAACATACTCGTAATTCACCAATTTTATAGTGTTGTAAGCAAATCATAAAGCCATAAAATGTGAGGAGGGTGACGACAATATACAAACTAATGTTAAACCAATTAATATCAACAAACAAACAAGCTACCGGATCACCGCGGTATATCAACTGATAAATCAGCAATAACGTACGACACAGCTGCCCAGAACGCAGCGCATTCAATCACATCCTCTCTTTTCTGCACATTCATCATATCGGCTTTAGAATGGTGGTACCAAAAATAACGTTCATTTTCATTCAACAAAGAACCACCAGGTACTCCTTTTTTTACAAACAATACTATATCTGAGCCTGGGGCACCGCTTTCAGTCATTTTATTTATCGGAGCAAATTGCTTCAGCACTTCAGCTATTATACAGACCGCCGGTTTTGTTCCTCCCACGTCTAACCCTAAAGGTTTAAACGTACCTTCATCAGTTTCCATTATGAAATTAATGTTATCTAATTCGTTTATGTGCCTGTTCAAATACTGTGCTGCTCCTATTAAGCCCATTTCTTCGGAAGTCCATAATATGGCGCGTATAGTTCTTTTTGGTTGTAGTTTTAGCTTTTTCAGTACGATGGGAGCAAACCAACTTATGAACATTCCGCCTCCGTCGTCTATAGCTCCCTGGCCTACATCCCAACTGTCAATATGTCCTGAGACTATGACTTGTTTTTCAGGATGCTCTCTCCCTTTGAGATCAATTATTGTGTTCCGGGAAACTTTCATATCGAACTTATTAATCATTAGTATTTTTACAACTATCTTATGGCCTTTATCTTGAAATCTTCTGAACATATCTGCGTCTTCTAACGTTATGGCAGCTGATGGTATTTTAGTGACATTATCTTCGTATTCTTGCATGCCGGTGTGTAGAGTGTATAGTGAAAATGGAGTGATACTCTTAATAAGAGCTGCAAGAGCACCTTTTTTGGCAGCTTCGCTAGCCCCTTTACCCCTATATACAACAGTGTCACCATATGTTACGAAATCTGCATCAAATACAACAATTTTTCCTTCAATTTTAGATCTGTCAGTCTTTTTGAGTTCCTCGAAACTTTTGATAACTATGACTTCGGCCGTTATTCCTTCGGGTGGGGTGCTCACACTGTACCCGAAGCCAAGTATACCGAAGCTCTTGTTTCGTGGTTCAATCATAGTAGCTTCTTCGTGAATACGGAGCCAGTGCGGTGCCTGAAAGTTTGGAAGTAATTTGTTTTACTGAATGTATTAGTCCAAAATGTTTCTCCCATAAATCTCTTATTTATTATTTCCCACATACATGTGAAAGTATATTTGTCTATTTGTCTTTACGCTTTCCATAGAACTGATTTTGATGAAATTTGCCACGCATAAATAGATTTATACTTTGAACTCAGAAATAGGCCTTCGCCTAGGAGAATGGACATACTTTAATAACCGAAATTTCCAAGACAGCGAATGTTTCATGCAAACTTCTATCAAATACGAGAAAATGTTCGCTATGAACTAGTCGTATGTTATGTTAGTTACTAGTTGTTACTCACATCTATATTTTCAGTGACTACATCATCAACTCCATTGGCGTGAGTCAAGTTCAACATGTGGTCAATAGCTTTTTCTAATACTGCACTCCCTGACAGTCTCGGCCCGAATTTATCTATGAAGTTTTCATATCTGAAAGATATTTAAGTTTTACGGTAATGAACTGTAAAGGAAGGGTATTTTGTTTACATTATTGCATAGGCATCTTTTACCTTACTTTTTATATCTGTCCAAAAAATATAGCAATCGGTTATTTGCGGTATGATATAAATTGAATTGGATAAAACTAATTTACCTATGACAAGTCATCAAATGAAAATTACGATGCTATGCAATGTATGTTACCTTCATTTCTATAATTACATAAATATATGCTTTTGGTTAAAAATGTGTTAATGTCAGCCTCAGAAATAATAACAAAATAGTATCCGGCATTTACTTTAATTTAACTAATACTATGAAACATCAGATCATCAAGGACTTACTCTGTATACATATCGTCACCATATTTATTCTTGATCTCATCCATAATATATTTTATTACACCTTTATACGACGCTATTTCTTTCACTAAATTAGGATCAATCGTACAATTGTCATCATCGTCGTATCTATTGATAACTTCATTTTCATTTGTTTTGACTACACTCAAAAGCGCTACAAATATTATTATTTTTATAAACATAATTATTACTCCAACTTTTTATAGAGATATGCGCTTCCTAAGCGGGATCACAGTGGTATGAACTTGTGGAGGTCGACACATTTATGAATTCAAAAGTACAGTAATCGGTCACTCAATTGGAAGACGTGCTTTTGAACTGAGAAGAACTTTGACAAGGGATTTGAAGACCGATCAGACGTGGATTATTTACATATTTAATCACTTCGACAACTATACAGAAAGAAAAATATTAGTAAGCTTCTTTAAAATTCATTCTTTATTTTGATTGAATCCGATTTTAATAATTTCGATGCCAGCATATGTAAAAAAAATTGGTTATGATCACTGGCTAGTTCAATTCAAAAGATGTTTTTCAGTTTGCATGAACTTAGATTGCTCATTTATTTATTTATTACCGTTTACATTAAAAAACCTGAATTAAAACTTGCTCATACCATATTACATTCATGTCTGCCTACTAAATTCCCCATTACTGTAACAGTCGAGCATTATTATCGTTGAACATTGAACTTCCTTTAGCATAGCGAAATAAATGAGAATTGATAAAAACTTCAAACTAGTATTATCCAAACGAATTTATTCCCGTACATAGATAGCGTTATTAGTAAATTCATTGTTTTAGTTTCCATAATTAATATGGTCGCTGTATAAACTGTATTAGTGCTGGTGGCGTAGTTTGACTAAGCGATGTTAGTTCATTGCGGTTGTTAAGCAACGTGCAGCTCGACCCCTACTTGGATGGGTGGCCGATAGTGGCATCTCTATCTGAGCGCTACCGTGCTTCGGAGGGCACGTTAAATTGTCGGTCCCGGTTGTTTAAATCGTTAGACCTTGTCGGAGGCCTTTAGGCGGTCTAAAAACTTCGACGCCAGGGTTGGCCACTAATCTACTCGAACTTACTTATAATTACTTATTAGTTTTATGTGTCAATTTAGATTTGACTATTTTTGTTTAGATCACAAATCACCTATGTATAACTTCCATTTTAGACAGCCTCCGTGGTCCAGTGGTTTGAGCATTCGGCTCACGATCCGGAGGTTCCGGGTTCGATTCCCGGTGGGGATATCTCACAAAAATCACTTTGTGAGACTGTCCTCAGTTTGGATAGGGCATTGCAGGCTGAATCACCTGATTGCCCGAAAAGTAAGATGATTCCGTGCTTCGGAGGGCACGTTAAGCCGTCGGTCCCGGTTACTTTCTACGGATAGTAGTCGTTACATGAGCCATGTCAGAGGCCTTTGGCGGCTCAATAACTCTGACACCAGGATTGGTCAGGTTGACCATCCACTCGATAAGAAGAAGATTTTAGACAGGAGAATAGATACATTAATAATGTATTCTACACCAAAGAACACAAGTAATTAGAAATAAATACTTAGGTATTTATTTCTAATTACTTGTAAAAAATCGTACAATGGATGACCATCGCTAAAAGTAATCTCTTCCAGGCAACCTGATTTTAAATACGATTGGAGACTTATTATGATATATATTAAAGTTTTAAAAGCATTAGCGTGATGAGTACGACACTCACCGACTTACGTTTAGCGAAACTAACTGTCGCGGAGTTAGGCAGTCAAGTCTAGAAACGGGCGTTCGGTGACCGAAGTAAGAAGTTCGGTGAAACAACCTAGTTATGCAACCTACCTATTAAATTAAAACAGTAGTAATGACGTCATAATCCTACTTAAAACTAATGTAAACAGAGCTCACTTTTAACTATGTAGTCTCATTGGTTAGGCGAGTACATATAGCATACGCTAATTTCTTATTTTTTTTCGCAACGGTACAATCGCACATTCCTATCTTCCCTCCCCCTACCCCTCCTACATGCCTCCATGCAGCACGAGGCAACATTAGTACAAAAAAAGTCGTCGTACGTAAACCTGCGTTCGCGCCTGTGCTCACGCTAATCTCAATTACCGCTAATAATATACCGCGAAAGGCCTAGATCCTAGTGCCTATTCTAAACGCTATTCCCGTGTGATCGCGCCCCCGCTAGCGCAGTGACAACGAGTGAAAGCCTGGAACAATCGGTGGAGTGAAACTGCAGTGTCATCTTTCTGGACTGACGAAGAGCGATCTGCCAGCCCTGGACGTCGCCCGGAGTTTACTCCTAAAGGTTCGTGCTGCTTCCTTCTTCTCTTCCCGAATTGCCGTTCTTTCCCTAATTGTTCACCTCTGTGCGTACCGCTTATACATCTCCAACTTTACATCGAAGAATTCTAAAATAAATTAATCGGCGCCATCATCGGTGGTCCTTCGAGCCGGATTACATACGTAATCTGTATGTGCCGGTACCTAATTATTTCCCATTCTTATAACTATTCCGCTACGTATTCCGCTACATACCTATTCCGCTATTAATACATATTATAATTTACAAAGGAATACAAGAATCTACTGTTCTAATTCCTTATAAATTTCACGTAGGTTGACAATTGCGTCACCTACTTTTCCATCGCTAAAAAACCATCAACCGCTACAAATTAAACACAATTGTGTGTTTTGGTACCTAGATATATTCATCCCCTAACTATTTTATTATATTTGATCCATTTCTATCATCGTTTAAATAGTAAAATCATATTTATTCATTTCGCTAACCAACGTTATAAAGGTCTACCCTCAACAATTTTTATTAATCGCATCAAGCTAACTACGTCGAGTTACTTGATAATTGTATTCAATTTGACCTACTAAATTGTGCCGCGTCATATATTATTGACATATTTACTTTATATTTTTATTCTATCGCTTGTGTATACATATTGCATTCTTTATAATGCCACCTAAAAAGCAAGCAGGTAGTAAAAGCGACAGTGATTATGAAGATGCACGAGATATGAAATTAGATTTGCTCCAAGCAAAACGCGAAGCTATTTTTGAAATAGTTCAAAGTATATACGATCTTTCTTTCGATATTCATACGAACGACGTGAAGAAGGAAAGTTTCCTAGACCAATCATCGCAAATAGACCAATTGCATAATGAATTTAAACAAATCCTAGACCAGTATAATTCTCGTTTGTTAGAAATAAATTCTTCCGCAAAGCCTGATTACAAGAGTTTAGTGGCTTTCGAGTCTTTATTTAGTCGTATTAAGCGACTTCAGGGTCAATACCCACTGAGTCAAAATGAATTACCTACCGCAATAAATAAAGCTCGCCCTAAACTACCGTGTATAGAATTGATTGCATTCACCGGTGACGTCAGATCATGGCCCCTGTTTTATGCAAGTTTTAAATCGACAGTTCACGATAATCCATCGCTCACAGATGCCGAAAAGCTTTATTATCTATTGGGTAAGCTGTCGGGCAAGGCTTTATCAGTGTGCGCGGGTATTATTCCTTGCGCTGAGAATTATCAATTGTTTTTACAAGCATTAATTGACAGATACGAAGATAAGAGATCTCTCGGTCTTGAATATTTAAATCAAATGTTTGAATTCAAGTGTTTACAATCCGCTTCCGCGACTAGCTATGACTCGTTTACTGAGAATTTCACAAGCGCAGTTCGCGGTTTGAAAAATTTGAAAATACCTAACTTAACTGATTTCATAATACTTCATATTGCATTAAAGAAAATCGATTCTGATACTGTACGCGCTTTCGAGCTAAGTCATAGTTCTGAACTACCTACTTTCGAGAATTTAGTCGAATTTATAAAAACCCGCACCAAGGTGTTGGAGCGAACTCAATCCAGTTCCACCACAACAAAATTACCTCGCAAAATTAATAATAATAAACCTCCATCGTCACCACGTTACCAAGCCTATGTGAGTACGATGGATTCCGCGAATAAATGCCTATGCTCAAATAATAATCATCAACATTTATTTAAATGCGCATCATTTAATCAAATGACACCCGAAGAACGATTTAAATGTGTGAAAGATTTAAATGCGTGTGTTAACTGCTTAAGCTTTAATCACCGGACTTCTAATTGTCTGTCAAAAATGACCTGTCATACGTGTCGTAAAGGTCACCACACTTATCTCCATTTCGATCGATCAACAACCGCCTCACGCTTCACGCCGCAACCACCAGTGTCAAAGTCACCGGCCGCGGCCGACGTGGTACACACGCCCGTCTCCCCCGCGCCGCCGCCTCCGTCTCTCACTCCCGCGCGTTCGGAATTTGCATTGTGCGCTATAAACCGATCACCGCACTTGGTTTCACCGAACAGCGACCCACCAACGCATAAACAAAATAGCGTTTTATTGTCAACCGCGCAGGTCGTTGCATATTCGACTGACAATCAACGTGTCATTATAAGAGTCCTTTTGGACAGCGCCTCGCAGTGTAATTTTTTTGACTCGAGAGTGTTGCAGCCGGTTAGGTATAAAACTTCAAGACACCGAACGTACTATTGTTAAGGGGTTCGGTGGAAAAGAGAACATAATAAATACTGGCTCGGTTAATCTTAAATTTCACTCACGCTTCGACGATAATATTAACTTTAATGTTTCAACGCTGGTCGTTGACAATATCACCGACCTATTACCTACCGCTGTGGTAGATACCTCTGTCTTATCACACCTGTCAGGCATACAGCTTGCGGACGAGAGCTTTGGCGTACCTAATAAGATAGATGCTTTGATTGGCGCCTCTCTCTTCCCGCATTTGCTTCTCCCCGACGCAGTTCATACTCCACGTGACTCGTCGTCGCCCGTTGCATTGCGCACGTTACTAGGATACGTAATTATGGGCTCAATACCCACGATACCTACACTTCAACCCCACCAGGCCTTGACATGTTGCCTCGCTCAAGAGCCTGTCGCTATTGACTCACTAGTCAGGCGATTCTGGGAGCTCGAAGAACTTCCCTCCGCTACGCCCATTCAACACCCAGCAGATGTTGAATGTGAAGAATTTTATAATTTAACCACTTACCGCGAACCCGTTTCTGGCAGATACGTTGTCGGCCTGCCATTTAACGAGGATGTACATTCATTAGGAAATTCATTTGATATCGCTCGCAAGCGTTTCATGTGTCTCGAACGAAAGTTAGAATCTTCACCTAGCTTGAGGTCGGCATATGATGACGTCATAAAAGATTATCTCGCTAAAGACTATGTTTCTCCCGCGCCTCCGTACGACCATCATGACCCAACTCCTACATATGTTATACCGCATCATGGAGTCGTGCGCGAGGACAAGCTCTCGACTCGCCTTCGCATTGTTCTTGACGCCAGTTGTAAGACTAGCAAAGGCACGTGCGCTGGACCATCACTGAACGACCTACTACACTCAGGCCCGAACTTGCAAGGCGACTTGTTTAATATTATTTTAAACTTTCGCTTATACTTTGTCGCGATGACCGCGGACTGTCGGCAGCAGTTTTTGCAAATTATCGTGCGCGAAACAGATCGTCGTTATCAGTGCTTCTTATATCGCTTTCGCCCACAAGACCCTCTCGTTATGTACCAGTTCAATCGCGTTTGTTTCGGAGTCACTTCGAGTCCTTGGCATGCATTACGCACCGTGAGACAACTCATCAAGGACGATGGTGCCAAGTATCCTCTCGCGAGTAGCATTGCGTCTACGTCGCTGTTTATGGACGACCTTGCCTTCTCGCTTCCTAGCGAACGTGAAGCGGTCTCTGCGTCTCAACAGCTGATTGACCTATTTAAGGGTGCGCAGTGGGACCTTGTTAAGTGGAATAGCAACAGTCGAACAGTCTTGGATAATATCCCCGCTACGCACAAACTTCCCACCGAGGTGGAGTTTGATAAATCAATGCATCATAAAATACTAGGGTTGCATTGGTCGATAGATGATGATTCATTCTATTTTAAAATTTCCGCTACCGCTGATGTGCCGTGCACTAAGCGCTCCATCCTATCGACTGTCGCCCGTCTGTGGGACATCATGGGCTTTGTCGCTCCCACAGTCGTCTACGCCAAGTTGTTAATAAAACAACTTTGGCAACTAAATCTAGATTGGGACGATACACCGCCTCTATACATTGCTAAAATGTGGCAGCAGTTCCGCGACGAACTACCGGCTCTCAACAATATACGCATACCTCGACACGTGGGCGTATCACCAGATTGTGACGTCACCCTCATGGGATTTTCTGACGCCAGTATTCACGCGTACGGAGCGGTAATATACCTACACGTGAGTACCGCCGCTGGTAACACTGTCCAGCTGGTGTGTGCGAAGTCAAAGGTCACTCCTACCAAGCCGCTTTCGATTGCTCGCCTGGAACTCTGTGGAGCAGTTTTACTATCGAAGCTGCTTCGCAATGTACTCGATAATTATTCTCGTCATGTCCCAATCAAGACTTACGCCTTCGTCGACTCTAAAGTCGCGCTATACTGGATTAAAAGTTCGCCACACAGGTGGCAAACATTTGTCGCAAACCGCGTTGTTCAGGTCACGGATAATATTCCAGCTGACAACTTCTATCACGTCTCCGGGATCGAAAACCCCGCGGACATAATTTCACGTGGTATTACACCGTTGAAATTAATATCGCACCCTCTGTGGCTCCATGGTCCCCATTGGGCCTCTCTCAATCCGTCTCAGTGGCCCCTCAGAGATCTGGACGGTGAGTCTATTATAGACATACCTGAACAGAAGGTATTAGCGCACACTGTGTGCACGCCTGTAAAGCATTGCGCTTTATATGAGCTTGCCCTCCGCGTCTCTTCGTGGAGTAGACTACTTCGTATAATTGTATATGTATGTAGGTTCGCAAAGTTAGTGCCCCGCCGAAGCACTACTGCAGTGTCTGCCGAAGACATCAATTTCGCTGAAATTATAATGCTACGCGCCCTGCAGAGATATCACTTTGCAGAGGAATACTCTAGTATTCTCGCTAATAAACCTAGTTCGCCGGCCTTTAACCGCTTAAGGCCTTTCATCAACAACGGACTGATTCTCGTTGGAGGTCGTCTTGTCAACTCCGCGCTGGAATATGCTCACAAGCATCCAGTTATATTACCGCGCAATGGTCATGTAATTAATCTGATCATTGATTATTATCACGCAAAATACTTACACGCCGGACCAGAATTATTAATGTCGCTTCTTCGCCAAAAATTCTGGATCCTATCCGCTCGTCGCATTGTGCGACAGCGAATCCACATGTGCAATACATGCTTTCGTCTAAAACCGCGACCAACTTACCCGCTAATGGCTGACTTACCAGATTGTCGCACACGCCAAGTAGTCAAGGCATTTACTCACACGGGCTGCGATTACGCCGGTCCCATCGCTTACACTCCTGTACGCCGCCGTGGTGTTCGCAGCGAGAAAGCATACCTTTGTATATTTACATGCCTTACAACGCGTGCTGTGCACATCGAAGTCGCCACTGACCTCAGCACTGCTAGCTTCCTTGCCGCGCTAAAACGTTTCCTTTCTCGACGAGGACCCGTTCAAATTATATATTCGGATAACGCAACAAACTATAAAGGTGCTCAGTCGTATATTCGCGATCTATATACGTTTTTAAATGACGAATATCGTCCGAAGCTAGAGCAAGAGTGCGCTGAGAGTCGCATAACTTGGAAGTTCATCTGTCCAAACGCTCCTCACCAAGGCGGAGCTTGGGAGAGTATGGTCAAGGTTATTAAAACTATATTTTTCCGCGTTGTAGGACAACAACTGTTGTCTTATGAGGAACTCATTACTGTCCTCACTCAAGTTGAGTGCTTACTCAATTCGCGCCCGCTAACAGTACTGAGTTCTGACCCATCGGAGCCCTCCGCTTTATCGCCGAGTCACTTCTTGCACACGGCTCCGTTGTTCTCTATACCTGCGCCTCAGGTTCCCAAGTCTGACCCTGTCAGCTTGCTCAATAGGTATTCGCTACTGGACAAACTAGTTCAGTCGTTTTGGGATCGTTGGAGGATGGAATATCTACACGGTTTACAGGTTAGGCAGAAATGGAATACTCCTTCCGCACCTATCACTCCAGGCACTGTCGTGGTAGTGATGAGCGATAATTGTCCGCCCCTAGCCTGGCCACTCGCGATTATAGAGAAGATTCATCCCTCCAAAGACGGTGTCACCCGCGTGGCTACCGTCAGGACGGCCAAGGGAACTTACCTTCGTCCGGTCGTTCGTTTGTGTCCTCTCCCAAGACAATAATTATCGCTTTTGTTATTTGCTTAGTTTATAAGTACTAACATAATTATATTATTATATATAGTTAATTTATCGCAACACATCATACAATTTATACTCCCGCAATCCTTATTTTTGTTTATCTTTTTTTTATACTAAACCGCGCGCATTGAGCGCTTCTTCCTAGAGTCATTATCTCGCAATTTCTCACCTATTTGTTAATGGTGACCCATTAAGGGCGGGTGGATGGTTAGGCGAGTACATATAGCATACGCTAATTTCTTATTTTTTTTCGCAACGGTACAATCGCACATTCCTATCTTCCCTCCCCCTACCCCTCCTACATGCCTCCATGCAGCACGAGGCAACATTAGTACAAAAAAAGTCGTCGTACGTAAACCTGCGTTCGCGCCTGTGCTCACGCTAATCTCAATTACCGCTAATAATATACCGCGAAAGGCCTAGATCCTAGTGCCTATTCTAAACGCTATTCCCGTGTGATCGCGCCCCCGCTAGCGCAGTGACAACGAGTGAAAGCCTGGAACAATCGGTGGAGTGAAACTGCAGTGTCATCTTTCTGGACTGACGAAGAGCGATCTGCCAGCCCTGGACGTCGCCCGGAGTTTACTCCTAAAGGTTCGTGCTGCTTCCTTCTTCTCTTCCCGAATTGCCGTTCTTTCCCTAATTGTTCACCTCTGTGCGTACCGCTTATACATCTCCAACTTTACATCGAAGAATTCTAAAATAAATTAATCGGCGCCATCAAATATTCAAATATTTGAACAATGTATCAATAAATAAAATGAAGTTGTTTGACTGTCTATTATTGTGTACCAGTAATTAGTTATGCACCAAAGTATATACCCCGGAAGGGTCTCGGTTCACAAGTGATATTAGAAGAGCGTTAAAAAGTAAAAACCCAAGTTCCAAGGATTTCTTTTCTTATAGTTTCTTAAGTTTTAATAAAATAAATATTTCTAAAAAAAATTATTAATTAATTACGTTCATATTTGACTCAACCAATATAAGACATTGTATCACCTAAATATTATAACGTTTTAATAGTTAAGTATATTATATTCTACTTACAGTACTTATAGTGCTACTACTTCACTACATAGTATAAAATAAAGTCGTCTCTGTTTCGTGTCTGTTTGTCTGTATGCTTAAATCTTTAAAATTACGCAACGGATTTTGATGCGGAGTGATTCAAGAGGAAGGTTTTTGTGTAAAAAAATTCCCGAAATTCCCACGGGAACTGGCACAACGCGGGTAAAACCGCGGGGCGCTGCTAGTTAACTATAAAGCGAACACTACTAATTTTGGTTTGAAACTACATATACACTTCGCTTTTCTAAAGGGGCCGAAACGTCAGATAAAAATGTAAAATAAAAGCGAAAACGTAAAGCGTAAAGCGTAAACGTAGTTTCAATTCAGACTGAGTTAAATTTCGTCGTGGCTCGTGATATTTTACCGAGATTACAACACTACTTTTTAGAGCTCCGGGAATTTTAAGTCAAAGAAACGAGCTAAGGAAAGCAAGCCTCGACTAATACTTAGGTTTAAAGAACTTTATTTCTCATAAGAACTAATACATGGTTCACTTAAAATGAGATACAGAGAATAATAATAAATGTGTAGGTTAAGCCTCAGGTGCATAGTCTATGCCTAATAATAAACTATTTATGCTTAAGATAAAACTAAAAATGAATAAAACTTAACATAAAACATAAAACTACAATGAATCAAACTTAAAATGAAGCTAATACATAACTACGTAACAATTTCTTGTACTGGTTAATACTTAGTGTGATGCATACATCACTGTCTAGGGCAAAAAAGGGCCCACAGACAAGTTGGAGAAAAATATACAAAAGGCACATCTGTAACATCGTTTCTCGAGGCTATTAGGGCCATTTGTGACCTTTCAACTTCATATTGGGAATGTAGATAGAAGTTGGGTTTAATTTTTTAAGGGAGAAAATATTTCACTGAGAGTAAGGCCCTTCGCACATGGAGCTACTCAAAAATGACTGAACTAATCAGTAATTACGATTACACACCAGTTACAAATTGTATATCGCACACGACGCTACTCAAGTTGTAAGGTTTCAGTCACTTCTGTTATTTCTGTTTACATTTTTCATTCATTTTTATCACAAAAAACAAAGAAACTTGGGAAACCAGTAGCGTGGAGACCGGTACGACGCGTCGTGCGTAATCGGTTGCTAACGCGTTACTGACCAGTTAGTAACTAGTCGCGTCGTGTGCGAACCTCCATAGAACATGTATGGGCTTTGACGCTCAGGCAACTCGTTAGTAATTTAAGTTTGTGACTAGTTATTTTTGAATAGCTCCATGTGCAAAGGGCCTAACTGTTATGGTTACTAACTGGTTTCTTAAGTTTAATCACTCCGGTGTCCAGGCGTCCAGATTGAGATGTTGGATTCATAAGTAAAAATATGATGTTCATATTCAAAAGAAGTCTGATGCTTGATTCCTTTTGAACTCAGGTCCAGATCAATACAAAATTAATTGAGCTCCATCACTTCACATAGAATAAATTGAATATCAGAATAGTTTCTGGTCACGTCTTGACATTCCCAGTTGTCTTTCCGTATCTACTGTTCAGAGGAAGGCGTGACCGGGTTACTGAATTTATAAGTTAAATAATAAAAACCCTATGCAAAAACGGCTGGACCGGTTTTTACCAAACACACCTAAGAATTATGGCACAGCTGGCTTTCAAATAAAAATACGGCGTTGAAATCGGTCCATCCGTTTGAAAACTAAGATGCTACAGACAGAAAAACACACACGCACGTGGTTATGACACATTCCCACGAGAATACTTAACAACTAAACAGATTGCCAAGCGATTATCACTTCACTTTAGAGGTTAATTTCCAGTATATATAGAGATCGAAAAAACAAGGATAAATATATAAATCAAATTCAACAAGTAATTAAATAATGTTTGGAAACACTAAACCTAAATATCTTAGCCTAAACTGCGTTAAGTGGGCGCCCGGCCGGGCAACCGTCGCGAATCCACGCGCGTGTGCGCGCGGGCCCCGTCAAGAGCGGGGCATCCGCGTGGTTTCATACAAAAGTGCTTCATCGCGGGGACAGGCGCGGGCATCTGTCGCACGGAGACGGACGCCGTTGCGCGGATGGACGCCCGCGCGTAGCTATTTTTTATCAAAACCGCACGGGCGCTCGCTTAACACAGTTTCAGGCCTTAGCCAAGAGAAATAAATCAAACCATTTTGCCATAGCAATGTTGTCTACATTTACTTTTATTAGCAAAGTACCGAAGATAATTTACTGCGATCCACCCAACAGCAATGCCCAATAATTTGATACCCGCACAAATCATAGCCAGTATAATACATTTATGGCCGACCTTTCCACATATTACCCACAAATATTGAACACTACCCAATCTGTACTAACTATTAAGTATTCCGTGTCGGCTCTATCCTATGAGTATCTTTGTAGCATGCAAAATAGGTATAAAATATTACTTTGCAAGATATCGAGGAGCCGACGTGCCCACACTAAATCAAGTTAATAAATAAAGCAGGTGTCTTGAAAAAGGGAAATCGCTCGTTTTTATCTAAAGAAAAATATGTCGGGTAACCTTCGATAATCATCCTACTTCTGATGTCGGGTAACCTCGATAATCATCCTACTTCTGATGTCGGCCGAACACAGCGATATTTACCCCATTTCTGATATTGGGGACATGTCACATCAGGATAAGCACGAGCATTATACTGTCAATCCAACATCTTAGGATTTCTAGGTCTTGATCTTGAAATAATAACTCACAGGACTTCATTACAATGACATTGCTTGTATTTTACACACGATCATCATGGATTACAGATTACAGTTAGGATACGTCTAGATTCAATTAATTGATGGAACCTAAACGACCTCCCTTCGCCCCATTAGTCGTCCTGTCCACGCCATAGAATCTTTTCCTAATCCTATACTCGATTCGCAATACGATCGTGATGTCGTCAACCCATCCTTCCTCCAATCTACGTTCCAATGTAATCCCCATCCAACCATCTCCATTCGTCCCATCACGTCTAATGTACGCCATCTTTTCTTATCATAGACTCCCTCACTCACTCACTGCCGCAGACTACCAAACCAGCTCACATCCCTCTATCGAACAACTGTCATCTGTCATAGTGCGTAACACCACAGACTTAACATAGTCTATTCTCATACCACAGACTACACCACGAAGGTAGAACTCACGTCACGGAATAACAACACTACAGATTCCATCAGTCAGTTGAATTTACAAACTACTCTTTAACTTCTATAGCTCGATTATACGTCCATCTCCGACACGGCCATCCTGCTAGCACACGTCCTCGTGTGTTATTCTGTAACAATAAAAACATAGCACAGTACATACCGTTCGGCTACTCCTGACACCCAACTTTAGTATTAACTCAACTTTGAGAAGGTAAATTGAAATAAACTTCTCGGCAAAACTATTGTTTTCTTTTGCCTTAAAAAAATACTTACAAAGAAAGAACAGAAAAAAAACACTTTAAAGAAGTTACAATAACCGAAGAAAATGCTAGAGCAGCAAAGTACCACTTTCATCCACTATTTACAATCATTAAAGCAACCCCGTGATCCTTAAGCATACGGCAGGAATCTTATTCGTGGCCTGTGGCTTTTCACTAAGCCCCTCCATCGAACCTCATGTTCGTTTCCTTGCATTCCACGAATGCCGATTCCCTCGGAATCTATGGTCTCTACCAGACCCGACCTCCACCAGAGCCACCCGCTACCGCGCATCCACGGTCTACTCAAAGCAGATACCGACTTCTAACGGACTACGGCTACGAAATGGCCACTGGTATTGTCTGACCAGCCGAACTAAGATTCCCCACCATCCTCCCCAGATTCAGTCTCTTCTACCTCAAGTGGTACTTCGCCCTCGGGCATCCGTCTTAACCTATCATGCGCGTACTTGTAAGTACGTTTAGAGTTCAAAGCTTTCAACGTGTAACGATCACCATCGTTCGGTCACTCCTGACCTAATTAACTACTTCAACGAAAGACTTAGTAAAGCTCAAACTATTATTCTTTTCCAATGAACAAATTTAACTATCTCAATATTCATGATCACATTGATTATCTAAACATTAGAACTAGAACATCGTCAGGCGCAAGTACCCATTAAAATTAAATTAATCTCAAATCAAAGTAAAAGTCAAGTGTGTGTGTCTCTATTGTCCGGCTATCCCCGTAGCCCTAATACGCAGTCATCCCTGTGACTGGCTGTGATCATCCCAGTGATCACCCATGACCTGATCATCCCTGTGATCAGTCACTCTCGTGATCATCCCAGTGATCACCCATGACCCTGATCATCCCTGTGATCAGTCACTCCGGTGATCATCCCAGTGATCACCCATGACCCTGATCATCCCTGTGATCAGTCACTCCCGTGATCATCCCAGTGATCATCCCTGACTCAAGAGGACACGCACAACTAGTTACCACACAGTCAAAAGTGACTACAGTTCATCCTCACAAGGGTCAGAATCACTAACAATGGGTACTTGCCCTTCAGGCATTTTCCTATACCAGTCAATGACATTAGATTGTGCACTCGTTTTCCTCTAAACCTCGCGGCCAAAGTAATTTGCACTCGCTCGGTCAACCTGACTATTAAGAAGCTTGTTCTTCCTTAAAATTCTTGATTTCAATCAAAAGTTAATTAAAATTATTATCAATCGGGAAACTTCAATGCTATGTAACACATGAATACTAGGTACCACGTCATTTTCAACTTTAACTTCAATAGACTATGAATCTCAAATGCACATTACAATATGAGCCATGAGTAAGTAACAGTAAGCATGTCTAGTCACGTCTAGTCACGGCAACCAGCCGATGAGCAATCACATTGCTCAACAACACACGGTCTCAGCAGACCACTCCACAGTACGGTCAATCCAGACCACGATCATCGCCGAGTTCGAAAATTGAACTCAATAAGTCACATAGTCACATAGAAACCCTTACCCATACTCTCATATTTTACAACGGGATAAACATCCAAAATACTTTCAATAAACTTTCTACTTTATCAAGTGGTACGAAGATTCACTACAAAACTCTCAATGTTAACTGACTCAAATATCACAAAATAGCTCACCGGATATTTCCCAACTAAGATACTTCAATACGCCAATTCATGTCAAACATTACCGCAATACATCACCAATTTAACATCCAATGTGAATTCGTCGTGATAGATTCTTGAATAATTCGGCATACCGCAATCCCTCATATTCCTCAGGTAACAGGATTGAGAAGAGAACCACGTTCTACCCTGAACGAGGTTTATCAATGCTCACAATAATTACCAGCATTGCACCAACATGAAAATAAGAAAACATATTAGAACATATCACATTACGTACAAGTTTAACGGAAGCTCATAATTACCTTCTTAACTCGACATTAGAGTAGAAAACTAACTAACTTTACTCACAGAACATTCCAAGTTGTATAACCAATTGTAAAATAAACATTACGTAAAGCGCATGACAGTAGCGCTTTTGGCGGGATGATGATTCAGACATATCTCCGAATACTACGAGCTTCATAATCCAGGGGAAGGTACATGAATTTCAATCTCGTCGTCGTCGTCGTCGTCACCGTCGTCGTCAATAACATGCACTAACGAGCTCAGCTTGCAGCTCTCAATATTCTTTCATCTTATCATAAACCTAGCTCCGTGGTTGATCTTGAACACAATCCATGGCGATATGATATTCAGCACAGTGGGCAATCCAGGCTCAGTGGGCATTAGCGATCTTTATCCTTGTCTGCTGGACGCTCGGTGGGCAATAGCGATCTTGATCCCACTTCTGATGTCGGGTAACCTTCGATAATCATCCTACTTCTGATGTCGGGTAACCTCGATAATCATCCTACTTCTGATGTCGGCCGAACACAGCGATATTTACCCCATTTCTGATATTGGGGACATGTCACATCAGGATAAGCACGAGCATTATACTGTCAATCCAACATCTTAGGATTTCTAGGTCTTGATCTTGAAATAATAACTCACAGGACTTCATTACAATGACATTGCTTGTATTTTACACACGATCATCATGGATTACAGATTACAGTTAGGATACGTCTAGATTCAATTAATTGATGGAACCTAAACGACCTCCCTTCGCCCCATTAGTCGTCCTGTCCACGCCATAGAATCTTTTCCTAATCCTATACTCGATTCGCAATACGATCGTGATGTCGTCAACCCATCCTTCCTCCAATCTACGTTCCAATGTAATCCCCATCCAACCATCTCCATTCGTCCCATCACGTCTAATGTACGCCATCTTTTCTTATCATAGACTCCCTCACTCACTCACTGCCGCAGACTACCAAACCAGCTCACATCCCTCTATCGAACAACTGTCATCTGTCATAGTGCGTAACACCACAGACTTAACATAGTCTATTCTCATACCACAGACTACACCACGAAGGTAGAACTCACGTCACGGAATAACAACACTACAGATTCCATCAGTCAGTTGAATTTACAAACTACTCTTTAACTTCTATAGCTCGATTATACGTCCATCTCCGACAAATATATTTATACGGATACTAACTGGTAATCCTAATGCCTCGTAAATACACGGATTCTCGCAGATATACTTAGTACAATAACAAGCGAACAATTTTCAAAGAAACGATTTGATTACACATAAATCCCTTTGGCAAAGATTCTTTAAAAATATATTCTAAGTTCTCGTAGTGTGCGTGTTTGTAGCTCACACATTAAGAAAGGATTTGTATACGGTTTTCACCAACTCACAGTGATTCAACACTGTGTGTTGGTGTATAACTTTTCATGCTAATATTTTCAAAGGAACGGGTAGAAAGCAGGTAAAACCGCGTGGCACTGCTAGTAAAAACTAAAGGCGCGATTATAGAAAGTCATTCGCAGCATGCATCATGCAGTGACTGCACCTATGTAAAGAATAGGTAGTCGACCGCATTCGGCGAACGACTGCAGCTGTCAAATTGTTGGTAGACAGCGAAAGACCTAGTGCCTTACTCATAAACGCTTATTAATAACATTTTAGCAATGAAAAGTTTTAACCTTTTCCGTCCTACGCTATTTCCAAAGAGCTAAACCTAAGGTAGGCTGAGCTGTTTGTCATGACTTGCTTTGGTCTTTGACATGCTCATCTGTAATCCAACCTCAAGGATTGCGTTGCTCAATTCTTCGAGCATGGCCTGTAGTTCTTGGGCTGTGTTAGCGAAGAGGACAATGTCGTCAAAAAACACTTTATAACGGTATTTTAGTTATGGAGTGTTTATGATAACAAGGTTAGTGTGAAGATGGAACAAAATTAACTGCATTAAGAAAATACGTTACATACTGGTTTCTGAAGTTTAAGGGGACACTTCTCACTTTGAATGAAACTACGTTTACGAATACACTTCGCTTACTCTCTTCTATCTTCTATGTCTTTTGTGAACACGGTTCTTGTAAAGGGGCCGAAACGTCAGATAAAATCTATAGATATAAAATTCAAAATCCTGACTGACTGACTGATAATCAACGCACAGCCTCAACCGCTACACCTAGAAACATGAAATTTGGTAGGAAGGTTCTTCAAGTGACGTCAGTGCACACTAAGAAAGGATTTTCGAAAATTCCTTCGGGAACGGGCTCAACGCGAGCAAAGCCGCGGGGCGCTGCTGGTGTAGAATAAAAGCGAAGTGTATCCGTTACCATAATCGTAGTTTTAATTAAAACATGTAGTACTTTATTGCGGCGTGGCTCTAAAACACTATTTCCTTTTCAATTAATGTAGTACCTAACTTTTTAAACTCACACGATTTGCACTCATTATACTAAATGAAACGGGTCTGTATCGCGTTAGATAATTAAACGTATTTACTAAAATACGTACCCGACGTTTCGAGCTGATTACACCGCTCGTGGTCACGGGATAACTCAACTTTAATAAATACGTAACTTTAGTAAATACGTTTAATTATCTAACGCGATACAGACCCGTTTCATTTAGTATAATGTAGTACCTCATTAGGACACAAAGCTACTTTTTTCCAAAAATAATAAGCATAGTAATCTACAGAACCTTATTATAGAGATGAATAGTTACCATTTACTTAATGATGAAAGGACGTATGGCAAAGTTGGAACAACCTGAATTTGGTCTCAAAATAGAATGTATTTTAATGTAGATTTTGCGACGTAAAAAGCAATTTCTGCAAATGTCTCGTATTTTACAATAAATACAGTCGAAATGACTTCTTTCGGTGTACCGTTTCATTTTGCCACGATTTCCCTAATGGTTTCATGTGTGTGCTCGTTTTGGGGACTTATTAAAGTTTTTAATGTATGTAAAGTAAATAAATCATACTACAATTTAAGTGAATTCCTAGATTAATAGTTCTGATAGTAACATTAAAATAAATGTTAGCATAATCATTTTGATTTTGACTTGATGTATGACTAATTTGCCAAGCTTATTAAATCAGAGGCGTGATTAGGCGATAGGGGTTAGGCCACAATTTACAGCAAAAATAATTATACCTAACACCATGAAACGTGACTTTTCATTTCTAGCTTAAGTCTGACACTTTGAGTAAGATTTCATAATCAAAATTCAAATTCATAAACACAACTGCATAACTAATCCCCTCCCCTTCGAAATCTAGTAAAAATGAACAAAGATATACAGTTCTTATTAAGATCACAAGATTACTAAGATCATAATTACTTCTCTTAAATAACTAAAGTAATTGCGTTAGTTAATCACCGTCGGATAATGTCTGGTTTTCCTCCCGCTCGGGCTTAACAGAGATAACCTGGATAATGTTGAAAAACGGCCCAAAGTTGGGCTCTAATTGAAATAAATGTCAACGTTTTTTGTCTATTTGCTCTTTTGATATTACTACTTAGTTTCGGCACAAGGGTATGAACTGAAACAGGAATGAACGAAAAATCAACATCAAACTATATTGCTATAAGAATAACCACCTGTTTTTGTCGCTTAAAATGTTTAAAACACATGGCAGTTGTTGCAATATTTTTAGCTGAAAGTAGCTACGGTAGCATTTTGAAGTTATGGAAGTCTCCTAAATCAAACCCACGTTAGTACCAAAAATATAGCAAAAAACCGGCCAAGTGCGAGTCGGACTCGCGCACGGAGGGTTCCGGACATACCCAAACGGCAAAAAAAAACGTTTGTTGTATGGGAGCCCCCCTAGAATATTTGTATTTTTTTATTTTTAGTGTGTTTTGTTGTTATTGCGGCAATAGAAATACATCATCTTTGGAAATTTCAACTGTCTGCTATAATCGTTTTTGAGATACAGCCTGGTGACAGACGGACGGACGGCCGGACAGCGAAGTTTCAGTAATAGGGTCCCGTTTTTACCCTTTGGGTACGGAACCCTAAAAATGTATTAAAATTTTCCGACATGAGATAAACTTGAAAATATTGCTCGGGATTTTTGTTATTTTAAGGCAATTTCTGGAAAACAAGCCTTCTAATAAACCGGGTAATGTTTACATTGCCCACACAGTCCTTTAGCCCAACGATATTGAATTGTGGTGAAATATTTCACCACATTTTCGTACTATGTTAATAACAAGCATTGAGCAAAAAATATACGAGGGTAACCGACTAACCAATATAACCCATGTTACGTCAATATGACCATAGAAGAATTCTTTTATTACTTTGTGAGTAACATAGGTCATTTATAAACTAACTTATCATTTTAACCTAAGTATTACATTATTAGTTACTGAAAGGTTACCGGTGGGAAAGGCGAAAGATGGGAACAGTTGGCAGTGTTTGGGGGAGACCTTTTCCCAGCAGTGGGACAGTATAGGTTAGATATTAGTTACAAAAAACTATTTTTCTTGGATTTCTGCAGTAAACGAAATGCATTTTGTAACAATGTTTTCTTTCCTCAAATTCCTTAACAGTTCGACTCTTCGATATTTTTCCGCTCTTCTCTATCTTCAATGCTGCTTGCTATTCCTTTAGACATCTTGACAAGCCCGTTGGCACAGTGGCAGTGAGAGCGCTTACTGTGTCGGGGATTGCGGGTTCGATTCCCGCCCGGAGTCATATGTGCAGACATAGTTGTTGGCGACGACGTCTGGGTGTCAATTATATATTCTTATAAAATATATGTGTATGTATACTTATGTAGTAGTACCAGTGAATTAGATTCCATAACACAAACTTAGAGCTTACTTTGGGTCTAATTAACCGTGAGTGAATTTGTCCGGGTATATTTATTTATTTATTTATTTATCTTACTGCTTGCTAAGTAAGTAAGTCCGAGTAAGTTAGTGGCCAACCCTGGTGTCGGAGTTTTAAAAGAACTGCCTAAAGGCCTCCGATATGGTCTGACGATTCAAAGAACCGGGACAGAATATTGCCGTACCCTCCGAAGCACAGTAGCGATAGCTCAGATAGAAATGCCACTATCGGCCACCCACCCATCTAAGTAGGGGCCGAGCTCCATGTTGCTTAACAATCACAATGAACTAACATTGCTAATTCAAACTCCGCCACGAGCGCTACATGCTCATACAAAACGATATTTCCATTCTCATTCAGTTGGTTAACATAAAAACCAACCCTGATAACGAAGTTTTTCGACCGCCTAAGGCCTCCGGCATGGTCTAATGATTGAAACAACCGAGACTTGCTACATTCTTGGTATTCTTCTTTTTCTCATTATTGATATAGGTCCTTCTCCAAAGTTGTTTTATTTCGACACGACATAATATCTATCCTTTCGTGGTATTTAACTTCTTAATATTGCTTCTCATACAATCGACTTCTGTCGTCCGAGAACGTTCTGATCATATTTACATTTCAATACAAAAACAGACTCATGAATATGAAAAATATTTCGACATTCGTCGTCATTTGGCACAGATTAATTATTCCACTTGTTTTCCTTTTGAACAACAAAAACAAAACGAGATATTAATTAAACGCAAAACAACAATTGCGAAGACACAAAAATATTTTTATAAAATATTAAGAGACCCAAATTCCTTGACGCTGTTTAAAATTGATCCCCTAAAGAGCTTTAATAATAAATAATTTGTTGTAGCCGATGAAAATTGTGAAGTTCGCGGTATTTTGTGAGAGGCTCGAAAACTTCACAGCTTAGTTGGACGTTTAATCAATCCAGTTAATAAATGAATGCAATTTGTTTTTATGGAAAAGTTTTAAAGTAAAGTTTGTATTTATTTAAAGTTAGCGTGAAGAAAAAGGTAGCGTAAATTGGATTTGCATACTTATAGAGGTTTCCCAGCCTAATGTTAACTTTGATCGTGTGGCGATTACGGAAAAAAACGACGGAACTTTTAATTAGGTTCCTTCAGGAGGTATCGTGAGCCGCCATTTTGTAAATAAACGTTGTTGTTAATATTTAATGAGAAAAACTTAGAACAATTTATAAAAAGTTTTAGAAGGAAACCAACGGACTACAATTGGAGTTACAACAATCACGATTAAAGAAAGTTAATAATGTACGAGTAATTACAGCAAATTATGTTTGTTCCGCTATAGATAAACAATAACAACTTACAAAAGAATCATTTTACTTATGTGCTTATGGTCTAGTGGTATCTGTCAAGACTGCGGTCCCGGGTTCGATTCCCGGGTCGAGCGAAAACATGGTTCCTATTTTTCAAATATGGCTCGAGTTTGAGATCACCAACCCGCATTTGGCAAGCGTGGTGATTATGCCTAATCCTCCTCACTGTACTGATATTCCGTGATATTATAAGCCTTTGCCCAGCAGTGGGACATTACAGGCTAATGCGTTCCTTTACTGAGAGTTACGCATTCAAAGACGCGTGTCTACTCTCGACAGTTACAATCTCCAATTATAATTAACAAAACTCATTACAATTACAAGTTATGACTCAGGGGCGTTCTTGACATGAAACAACTATACTTATCTATTTCGTGTTGTTTACGCATAAGACGAAGTTATGCCCCAAAAGCCTTCTCCATTTTTTCTCACTTAAAGTTATAAACCCCAAATATCACTCTAACTTCCATTGGATTGCCAAGTATGATTGACGCCTATACGCCGGAAGCGTGAAGAAGGCTTTAAAACTGGATTGCGGGCGTTCCCAGAGGCCCCGTGCTCAAATAGTTATTGGAAAACATTTAGCACTCCACACGGCGCGTCGGACTTAATGTCCCGGACTCTGTTTACACTGAACGGAACATGTTCACGTCCAATGTTTGTTTATTTAACTTTGGAAAGACTTTAAAATATATGTTATTTTTTATTATTTTTATCCTCCTCACTGTACTGATATCTTCAGTGAGATGAGAGGCCTTTGCCTAGCAGGGAGACATTACTTTCCTTTATGTCTTTATTTATTACTTTACATCGCCTTTCAGATAATCTCCGGCGTTATATTTTACCGTTAAGTTAATACTTATTGACACTTTTCATAGCTTTATGAGAAAGTGTCTTATCGGATATACGGAGGCACTCGCCGTATTTCCGACGTCAAGCGCTATGGCGTATTACTACTTGGGTAGACCTCCACGGTCGCCGGGAGTCCCACATACCCCTCTCATCTCCGTAGATGAGTGAGGATGCGTAAATGCATTTCCCAACTTCATAAAATATATAAAAGGTGTCTTCAATAGAACGCGAGTCAGCTTAAATGTTTTACATTTGAGAAAGTTAACATTTTTGAGATTCACGTTCTATCAAACTCGCCGCATTCTACACAACGCGACGTCTTCGTATTTTAATATGAGAGAACAATCAAAAATATACGTTTCAGTCCATTTAAGATGGCCCATACCAAGTGGTATGGGTTGATAAGTTATCAAATAGCATTTTTATTATTTGATATTCTTTGATAACTTGTAGAATTTGGCAAAGCGTATACTTAGGCTAATATTATGTTTAAAGTTATAACGTCTAACTTCCAAGTAACTATGAACTAACAACGTATTCTCGAATACGTATTAATTAACGTTTCGGTCAATGTTAAGACTAGGCTCCATGTTTGAACTATGTTTGCTTAATTTAAGTTGTATAATAACGTAATTGAACTCGGCTCCAGTACTTGTGACACTTGGTGATTGATTCACATGTCCTACATGTAGCCGATTGTTTAAGATGAAAACTACTTGTCTAAGGCTTAGCTTAGATAATTAATAATTATTAATTATAGTATTCATAGTATTAAATATAGTAGTATAGTATAAAATATTAGATAATTAATAATTATTAATAATATTAATTATTAATTATAGTATGTAAGTAATTGAGCACAATATTGTTACAACAGTCTTTAGAGATGTAGCTAACTTTCTACAAAAGAAAATTGTTTGTCTACAATCATGAATATATTATGCTCAGTATCGTAGGCCCTACTAGTTTGTGATATGGGACTAATAGCATTGAACGAAATGATCTTACATCATGACTAAATATAAAAGTATAAGAAAAATATAAGTTAAAAATAGACCAAAGTTTCTGTTACGCTACGGTGTAATTCGGACCTTGATTTATCCAGGCAAAGGTATTCAAAAAGGAATAACGGTTTTCCATTTATTCTCCAACAGATACTGTTGCTAGCACGCTCGTAGCAATGAACCACCGAAAGTCTAAAAATAGATTAAAAAACGTAGACATCCTAAATGTTTAAAAACGAGGGTTTGCCAACGAAATATGACTGATGAGTGATGAATTATTCAGGGCGCAATAAGATTGAGTCGACAGCTACATTTTTAAAGGTTTAAAATTCATATTGTGGTTGCCAACGAATGTTGCACTCGGCGGTCGACCAAGTTTGATTGCACCATTAAAATTCTGACCAGAGTACAATGACTCAACCTTAAAGCATACGTTATGTCCATAACAACAACAAAAATTGAATTGAGTCCATAACAACGAAGTATCAAAACAAATTGGTAACAAAAGTGAAGGTCGAACTCCAATTATGATATAATATCATGTATGGAAGAGAACTAAACTCAATTAGACAAGTATTCACGTGTAACCCAATTACTGCGACTTGGACGTTACTGATAGTGAGTTTACACGGGTCGATTTACGCCGGGCCGGATATCAGTCGCAACGCTTGTTAAATTTGAATCGTTAGCAAATTATTTATCAGTGTAAACATCTTTATGTAACTTATTAGTTTAAAAGCGTGAAGTGAGTAATCGCTAAAAATAACCTTTTATGTGGCCAATTTTAGTCACTCATCGCATGCAAAACCGGAAGTGCGACTAAACAATGGGCCTACTTACTTTGTTATCCAACTTTGGGTCTTGCGATTTTAAAAACTTCACTTGCGACCTAGTCGTATTGCCATTTAAACAATTAGACATATTTGGTCGATTTTCGCAAGTAAGAAGTAAGCAGAAATTCGACCCGTGTAAAAACCCCTAGAGCTTGTTAAAAGTTAGTCACAAACCAAATTCTATACAGAAACAAGTATTCGTACTTTATTAAAATGAAACTATGTTGCAGTTAATTTGTTTTATAATTGAACATTTTGTCGTGTGAACATGTTGCTCCAAAAAGAGTGTAAAATTCGCTTTTTGTATATTTTATTCATATTTGGTTTGATATGATATATTAACGAACGTGCAGCTCGACCTTCTGGGGACACGTTAAATTGCCGGACGCGGTTGTTGCAATCGCTTAACCACGTAAGAGGCCTTTGTGCGGTCTAAAAACTCCAACACTAACTTGGCTACCAACCTCTTACTTCTTCTTCTAAACTTAAGAGCTGGGCTCTTGTCGATGGAGTTCTTTCCACTTTCCTCTGTCATCTGCCATCCTCTTCAGCTGTTCGTACGACACGACTTTTGCTCTTTCCTTCAGTTGGTCTGCATATGCCCTTCTTGGCCTTCCTCTTCCTCTCTTTGCCTCTATGTGTCCTTCTGTTATAGTTTTTATAAATTCGTCGTGTCGTAAAAGATGTCCAAACATCTTTCCTCTCCTGATTTCTATCGTCTTTAGTATTGCTCTCTTTTCCCCTAT
The DNA here is from genome assembly GCA_963082685.1 of Cyclophora albipunctata. Classification (NCBI taxonomy): domain Eukaryota; kingdom Metazoa; phylum Arthropoda; class Insecta; order Lepidoptera; family Geometridae; genus Cyclophora; species Cyclophora albipunctata. The sequence goes on along the minus strand of OY720114.1, from coordinate 10,873,198 downwards.
TAGATTCAACACTTCCTCGTTGCTTTTCTTTTCCGTCCAGCTTATTCTTTCCATTCGCCTCCAGCACCACATTTCAAACGCCTCTAGCCTTTCCCTAACCTCTTACTTACTTCTCTTATAATATTCTCTTCGTTTAGGGGCGCCCTGAAGTTTTATTGAATCAATTCATGGCCATTGTCCTACAAATGGAAGGACGCGAGAGCTCCCTGCATATTTTACAACGGGTCAAAATGGAAACTATTTTACGGTACACAAACAAATGCTGTGGCTTTGTTTGGGAGAAGTGATAGGTTACGTACTGTTTTAGAATTATCAAAATGGTTTCTATATGTGAGAGATCAAGGGTATATGAATCTATGAATGTATGCTAAAAAGCTTTTGTTTTGAATATATGTACTTTAAAAATAGGTAATGGGTTTTGTATTCGTAATGTATTTATGTTTCCCCATTTTATTATACTACTAATTCGATTATGAATAGGAATCCTACTTTTATATAAGAACTAGCAGCATCCCGCGGTTTTACCCGCGTTGTGTCCGTTCCCGTGGGAATTTCGAGAATTTTTATACTTATAAAACTTCATCTTTTGAAAAGCATCAAAATTCGTTCCGTATTTTCAAAAATCTAAGCATAAATAGGGACAGACAGACAGCGGAAAGCGACTTTGTTTTATACTAAGTAGTGAAGAAAAAAAATATTGACTCAATATTGAATTTAAACAGGTGCTTCCAAAACACGAACTGAAGTCCGCATTGTTAAAACAACCTGATTAAAAACATTCCCGTAGAAACTAATCTACTAAATAAATAAAAGTTAATTGCAACATTTGCAACACAGATCCGAGTTCAGCAGCGTTCGTGAGCTAATTTTAAAGCAAGGCAAGATAAGTGAATGGATGTCGGTAAAGACATTTGTTACAGCAGTTTTCTTAAAAGTGTGGGAGTGGAAAATGCGCTGACGATGCAAAGGGTTAAGCGTTTGACTTATAGTTCAGTAAATGAAGGCAAAAAGGGGTTTTACCAGGAAAGATTTCGAGGAGTTCTGAAATTGACTATTTTTAAACTTTCAAAATCCTAATTATTTGTTAAAACGGGAACTTACGTACGACGGAGGTCACCGTACGTGACCGAAACGTGTTGAGGGACACTCAAAAGTAACCTCCGTCGTACGTAAGTTCCCGTTTTAACAAATAATTATGACATCAACGTACGTTTCAAAATCCTTCCGATTCTTTCGAAGTTTGACCGAGAAGTACTCGTATTCTATGATCTACGATTAGCAATTACGATACGAATGGAGCAATTCGGACATTTTATTACCAGTTTTAAGGATAGAGCAATATAAACTATGTTTCTATTTGCAATATCGTTGAATCTGCTGTCAAAATAGATACATGAGTTAACTGTAAAGGTCTATATTCGATAGGGACTGCCGCGGCAGGCAGCAAACTGAAGCAGTAGTGTCGCCGCGCTCGACATTTCATATATTCATAGAAACCAGTAGCGGTGCTTGAAGTCGGCAGTTGCGGCCTGCTGCTGCCTGCGGTCGCTTCCGAAGACAGACCTTAATACTATGAACTGAACATGTTTTGCGCTACAACTCAAAACAGTCCAGCTCATCGGACGTAAACATTTTAACATGCAGTGATCAACTTTGCATCACGCATTGTTGCCGAGCATCATACAAGCATACAAGGAACATGCTCACTGCAATTCAACATGTAACTGCAATGCTTTTATACGAATATTCAATGGAACTTTGGGATTTATTAATAAGGTCGAAAGGCATATCCTAAGGGACACAATGTAACATGCCGCACTAACCCAAGAATGTCTGAATGCCTCCATTGATATCCCGAATTTACATTAAAGGGATAGATGTTCAATTTATAAGGGTTCTTGGTCAGCGTGATGTTAATTTTAGATAGAAATCTATCGGGATTTACTACAAAATTAGATAATCAAACTTTGATTAATATGACAACGTTTTGTCATATATATAGTTTGTTTAAGTTATTACCAACCTTTATTGTTTGGTAATCAGTTTAAGTTTAAAAATTAACTATTTTTCTTACACTCATAATATAAAAATCAAAAGCTATTAAAAACATGAATTATATTTTGAAGACTTTCATATCGTAACTGTCGGAAAACAAATTCCCTTTAGTCCGCCATGGTAACCGAGGTTTGTTAATCAGTTACCTATGAAGAAATTTTGCTCTTTCCTGGTAATCCAGTTACAAACGAAGATTTTTCCTTCAGCTTTCGTAATTTTTTCGTAACCAATTATTGTTAAAAATAGGTAGGTACTAAAAAAAAAAATATATATATATAGCCCTAACCTACCGAATTGCATGTATTTACGAGTATTTTGAGTATTTTCTTTGAGATTTGGGAGTACCTACCTAACTTACTTTCGTGTGATTACCAAACCACTTAAACACACTTAGGTAAACCATAAATTACGTATACCCCATTGAATAAAAGTATCTCTTTCCATACATCATTTATCTAACACATTGTATTGAAAACGAGGATCTAGACACGCGGCAGCGTGTCAAGCCAAGTTCAAGCAAAGGAACGGCTAGCCAGCGCCGAGTGTAATATTACACGAACCATTTGGTGCCACTTTTGACCCTTCTATAACTCAAAACCTATTTAACGTAAACACATGAAACTTCGTGTGTTTAATTATATCCATTAGGACATCTAGAAACCCAAATTTCATGAAGCTAGCTCAAACGGTTATAAAGATATGAACGTCAGAAAGTCGTAAATTTTAGTATTGACTGACTGACTGACATATAGTACCTAAACCTAACCTACTTCCAGGTGACCTAGAAGGATGAAATTTGGAATCTAGCTCGGTAATTGTGTGTAAGCGTAAGAAAAAATCTAAAAATATAAAATAGTTAAAAAATAGGGGGGGTCCCCATACAAAAAATATATTTTTTAATTGTAGCGTTGGAACCGTTACTAGCAGATATTTGAAACTATCCCAATATATGTATTATTATATTTGCTATTTAACTGCAATATAAACGTAAAGTTAAGTAAAAAAAATAAGTGGTGTCCCCATTCAAAAAAACTTAAATTTCGCGCTAAACAACCGGCCAACGGTGTGTCGTCGGCGGCGCGCGGTAGGTACTTATGACGCGGTCGGTCCACCGTCGCCCCAGCCAATCAGCGTCACGCTCTGATGAATAGTACACAATTATAAGCGGTAGCGATTTGGTAAAAATTTAGCGGGTCGGTTGGTTTATACCTGCATGGTAGTAAAGCGATGTATTATTGTTACCGATATAATGTATGTATTGACTAATTTAAGAATGCTGGTTGAACTCGCTCGCGCCTTGCACTTGTAGGCTAAAGACTCACGAAGCGGTTTTCACCCGTGCCCGCCGCGGTTGCGGGCCCGCAGCCTTTGTAGAATACAGATATTTATGTAAAAACTTAAAGCACATTTCACGACGCGTTTTACGCCCGCGGCGTGTGCGATTGTTTGCGGGTCCCGCTGCTCCAGCGGTCATCTTGTACCGGCGGGCGCGGGTCGCGGTCCCGCAGCCGCGGCGGGTTGCACCCGCGCGTTCTGCGGTCGGTTGGCGGGCGACCGCGCGTGGACAGCGGGGGGCGGGGGTGGAGGTTAGAAATCCGACGCCATTTTGCAGTGACTTGTTATTACTCGTTGCGTAGTAGTTTCTGGTGTGTGTCCATGACGGTCTGGAACTCAACTGATCGTTTAACCGCCCGTCTTGCGATTATCAACCGCCAAGTTTGCGGGCGATAATCGCAACCGCGACGGCTGCGTAACCGCACAAAACTCCGGTCTCGTGAGTTTTGAAAATAAAACTCCATTCCGCCACCGCGGCGGGCACGGGTGAAAACCGCTTCGTGAGTCCTTACTCGTACGCGGGGGCAGCGCGCGGCTCACAAGCGCTATACGATACAATTTAAAATGCGAACGAACCAAAGTACCTATGCAGCGGAAACGCAAGAAAAAACAATAAATATCAATACCTAGTTTTCTTTACAAAAAGTAATGATATCCCACCAAAAACATAAATGTAAAAAAGGAGAGCCAAGTTCAATACAAAAATTATGCATGGCTATGGGCTTCGCTGCAAAAAGAATGGAGATCTAAATGAGGGCCAAGTTCTAGGCAATATCTCAATATGTATTTATAGGAACAAAATAACATTATGAACAAGTATTAAACTCTATTTCTTCTCTTTATTCGATACCTATGACAATTGCTGTTATTTAAAAATGTGAGATCTTAAAGTGGGTTAGATTTAACTTGGCCAGTTTGTTGTTATATGTTGAATAACTTTATAAAATGACTGCTGTAATGAAAACTGGTCAAGTCAAATATAACTCACTTTAAGATCTCACATTTTTAAATAACAGCAATTGTCATAGGTATCGAATAAAGAGAAGAAATAGAGTTTAATACTTGTTCATAATGTTATTTTGTTCCTATAAATACATATTGAGATATTGCCTAGAACTTGGCCCTCATTTAGATCTCCATTCTTTTTGCAGCGAAGCCCATAGCCATGCATAATTTTTGTATTGAACTTGGCTCTCCTTTTTTACATTTATGTTTTTGGTGGGATACATTACATCCGATTACAAACAAAGTTCCTACTTGTTTGTGTTAGATAAAAGGTAGTATAGTCAGACACACATTCAGAGTCAGTAGCGTGCACACCCGTTGTGAAGGGCAAGGTTGACTCTAATAATGCTAATGGACCTCTAGCCTGTACCACGGACTCTACGAATTTGCATTCTACAATGCTTTCATTCTTTTTCTTATATTTTTTTTACTTTTTAAGCGAATAATGACTTCATAGTAGTTTTTCTTTTCTAATAAAAAGGTTATTAGTTTTATTAAAATGTAGTTGAAACGTCTTTCAAATGATTTTAGGTCATCAAAAATAGTTTAGTTTAATTAATATTAAAAAAATATTTTTTCAAATCGGACCAGTAGTTCCTGAGATTAACGCGTTCAAACAAACAAACAAATTCTGCAGCTTTATAATATTAGTATAGATAGATTATTAGCTGTTGATTCTCTTTAAATGTAACTAATAAAATATATTATGATAAATTAGTTGAAATTGTGCAGCAACAACAATCAATAAATATCATCACAACAAATTACTTCCATGTAAAATGAAACCCATTTGGTACCAACACTTACCAATTCTATAAAACTTCAACTCATTTGAATTTGTTAATTCAAAGTCATTAATGTTGAATGCCTTAATAACGTGAATAATGGTCGCGATCGAGTTACATGCGAGAATTATTCATACGTACTCGTAACTGTAGGTATTCGTTGATCGCGTGTGTACCCTGTCAAGGTTGCGATACCCTTCGACTGTTATAGCGTCATTATCGACTAATCAGATCCACTCAAGTTTCAAAATAAAATACTGTATATCAAGTGGCTCATCAAGTGCAATGGTTCGATCGTTTTGACGGGCGAAGGTTACGAGAAATTGCCGTGATTTTACTTAGCAAACATGTCATTTGGAACACAAATGGACAGGGCCAAGTTTGAGGACGCTTCAGGCAATTTTGACAAGAGTGAAAATAAAATTTTATTTTCAACTATCTGACCCGGTGGCCAGCTTCGTACCGCCATTTTGTTTAATATATTTGCTATTATTTTTTTAATATTTTGTATTTTATATATAACCTCCTTAAATGCCACCAGAGATGACCTTAGTATTACAAACATAAGTAATCTTGATCTTGAGAGGAATCTATAGTTATACTAATACTACGAGTACAAATATTATAAAGAGGTAAAGTTTTTAACAAAAGTTAGTTAAAAACTTTACCTTTTTGTTTGTATGTTTGTTTGTAAGGGCTAATCAGAAACTACCGATCCGATTTGAATAATTCTTTTTGTAATAGATAGCCACATTCAACGGGAAGGTTATAGGCTACTTTTCATTCCGAAATTCTTACGGGAACGGGCACAAGGCGGGTAAAACCGCGGGGCGCTACTAGTTATATTATAAAGCAGGAAAAACCGCGGGAACAACTTAAGAATACATTTCAACTCAGTATAGGTGGTATACCCTCACTGTACACCCTGGCGTCCCAGGGTGAAAGGTAACAAAACAGTACATGAATAATTCAGCCCGGGGCGAGTCGCCTTGCGGTCTGTAATCCGGTTAGTGCATACGACACCGCCACGCAATTTATATAACTTTTTATACTTTATTTACCTCATAAAATATAGTATTGTGTATTATTGGCTATTTTATTTGAAAATAATTATAAATCACCTATAACAATAATATTCACTGCCGTTACAGTCAATACAATTGATAATAAACTCAGAGATGTCAAATTATTTCTTAAGACAATTTAACGACTGATTTTTGACATGTAATATATTAAAAATTATGTCAGCTCGTTATTTTTCATTTAATTGACGTCATAGAATACGGTAGTTATAGTCACATTCATTCACGCATTAATCCATCATTAAGCTATCTTAAACGACCATTAGCAACATACAGGGAAACATAGACAAACACTTTTACGTGCGCATTTTTAGAGAGAGCGCCAAATCTATGGCTGACCCCTCTTTAATCTATGACTGGGAACCGCGCGCACTTTAAAAGCTATTATTCGTTCACGCGTTATCAAAACGCTGTGTAGCGTTCGTAGCGTTTTAGCGTTATATACTAGCTGAAAGTAAACGGCCATCAACACTTACTTTCATAATATGTAGTGTATTTTGTAGTAAGTGGTTCAAATTATTTTTAAAATATTTGTAATTATTTTATATGTATCGGTTAACTAGTTTATTTTTATTCCCCCTACAGACTCCCTGGCACAACGCCAACAACACAAATATTATGAAAACTGTATGTTGTTGACTGGTGCACCTTCAGAAAATTTAAATCTTCTTAAAATTTACTGCCCATTACTTTAGAACATTGAGCATTTAGAGTGTAAACAAATAGAACTAAATACCAGCAGTCTCAACTATTAAATAGAATACAAACATTGGTGTTTGAGCGAGCTCGTAAAACCAACGTCGATGAGCCACTGGTCGGCGCGCCGCTCAACTCTAGTGAATAATGCATAGACGATTGTCGCTCCACTGGAATAACGTTAGGCTATCTACACATACTGTGGTATATATATAAAGAGTAAAAATATTAGTCTGTTTCCACTTCACAGAAAGCTTTAGTGAAGAATGAAGTACAGTTCATTCATTCATTGAGGCCTCCGACATGGTCATGAAGTAGAGTGAGAGTAGCCCTAGATAGCCCTAATCTACACAATAAAGGTACCACTGCTGCCCTTGATAAATGAGAGGGGATATTTGTGTATATGTTTATGCCTATTGTCCTTTGATCGATTGCTACTATCAAAACTTATGCGAAAGTGTTATGAGTATGTGACTATCACGTGACATTCGATGCTGCATGATTACCAATTATCCTTTCGAGATACTTACTTAACGGTATCTTAGGGAAACCTATATTTAGTAGACTCGTGGACTTAATTCACGGTTCCTATTTACTTTACATAAAAATATCTGGTCAGAGGGATAACGATTTTAACTTATGGGATAGTTTGCCTGTGCGATGTTCTCATGGCGATTGTTAAGCAACCTACGGCAACGACATTACTTGGATTGGTGGTCGATAGTGGCATTTCTATCTGAGCATTACCGTGCTTCGGAGGACACTTTAAATTGTCCGACCCGGTTGTTTCAATCGTTAGACCATGTCGGAGGCCTTTAGGCGGTCTAAAAACTCCGACACCAGGGTTGGCCACTAACTCGTACTTGCTTACTTAAAAGCTAGGGTCATGTGGATGAAGTTCTTTCCTCTCTATCTTAAAGGACAACAAAACCGAAACACCTCTTTACAAGCAGAAAGACTACGTTACTACTTGACTATTTTATCACCCAACGATGTTATGTACCTCTCTTTATAAACGGTCTTGAATTGTCATGCCTTCTGTTGAATACCACACCGGTCGGGCATTCGTAATCTTCTTTTAGGATTTACTATGCGGTCACTTGATTTGTTCTAGCGAAGTAGAAATAACCTCGGCGACTCTACTATGTATGAGGATCGAATAGGTAATTCTTAGATTTAGTCAGATGATAAAATTCTATAAAGTGATGGTATACTTTTTACAAATATAAGAAATTAACATTTTCATTGCAAAAAAAACAGAGTTTTGTGTATTTTTGCTTCGGATACTTGGGTTCCAAAATATGGTTAAAAACTAAAAATTAAAAGTATATTCTTCGTCACATAGTAGTAAGGTATATATAAATGTAGCTCTTCTAGCTGTTTGCAAGATAATTGTAAACTATCGCAACTCACCCAAAAGGTTATACTAATTCAATTGCTCAATAACTCTGACACCAGCATTCGTCAGGTGACCATCCACTCGATGAAGAAGAAGATTGCTTTCATTTATTCGTTGCAATCTAATGAAACATTACACCTACACATAACGTAACTTACCACTCCTAAAACTTACATCAAAACAGGAAAATATTTTTATTTTATTTCTCAACTTTATTGGGTTTCTTTTCATAATCGTCTTTCATAGAGCTCTTACCTGGAATATATCTCTGGAGCTCAATAAACGTAATCCTATTGCTAAAGTGATTGTGATCGGGAGTTTCCACTCGACTCCTTACCCCTCAGCTGGTATTGCCTGATAACACAATATTACCTGCCTTAGGGAGCAGAGTATAGCGATATGTGTGATTTATACTCGACGAGATTTTTGTTATTAATATTTTAGACGGAGGTCTACGCGGGTAAAGATGATTTTTATGCAACTGTGCTTCGCTGCGTTTTATACTAATACTTTTGAATTTATTGTTAACAAATATATGTTTATGTTTTAATTTCCAACGCAAAAGTGGAGTATTATAAGATTGACTGTTTTGTTTGTCTGTCTGTGTCATCTGAGCTCCTAATCGAAGCTATGAATGATATTGGCGCATTGCGTTCAATAAATCGGACGTTAAATAAACTGACATTTGAAGTAAAACTAAATAATAATAATAAACGAATAAGTCGGGAGCTGTAAAATTTTTGATATTTTTTTTGAGTTGTTCGACTTCCACTTAACCTAATATATAAAATTATCGTATCGCGGTGTTTGTAGTTAAGTCCTCCGAAACGGCTTGACCGAATGTCATGAAATTTTGTGTGCATATCGGGTAGATCTGAGAATCGGACAACATCTATTTTTCATCCCCTTAAATGTTAATGGTAGGTCACCCCTAATGTTTTCTATGGCAAAACAACGTTTGGTGGGACAGCTAGTAAATTCTATAAATCTAAAAAGCTTACCTTAAATACAATTATCTTGAACATAAAACGAGCATCAATCACTCTATTCAAAACAATTATCTTACAGCGATAAATGATAAATTGCTTTTGGCAAAACTGATTTCATTAACACAATATTTACACAAATTTATTTAATAAACTTCGAATAGATAACTCAAAGCGTATGAAATCCAAATTACTTGTGTCGTCCGAACAATTTAGTTCAATTGCAAAGTTTTCGAGGGTTTAACGTTTATTTCGGTCGAATGGAAACGAATTGGAACTCAGTTTGTTTAAAATTAACTCTGTTTAATATAACCATGCTCATATAATTGAACTGTTTGTAATTTTAATGACTAAATATTACAGCCTTTTAATATAAAATGTAAAAAAATTAGCCTGTAACGTCCCACTGCTGGGCAAAGGCCTCTCATAACTGAAGATAAGAAGATACAGTAAGGAGGATTAGGCGTAATCACCACGCTTGCCTAAGTAGGTAAGTAAATAGCTTAAACCAATAGTTTGAGAGCCCTGACAGGAAAGTGGACTCAAAGACGACTCTGCAAGTTTAACAGAAAATAAATTCAAAAAAAGTTATTAAGAGGTCGGTTGCAATATCTATTGGCTAAAGAGTTCAATATCGCCACAAAAACCAATACACCAATATTGCGCCTGTACGTACTCACACACACCGATACGAGTTCATAGTCGGCGATCAATTTCGAGCTCTATTCGAATAAGGAAAAATATTTCGGGCTCAAATTCTCATCAGCCTGTATGAATTCATTTCGGGTCGAATAAACGAATCGTGAATCATCATCATCATGTCAGTCGTAGAACGTCCACCGTTGGACCTAGATCATTGATCTCTAAGTATAACGGTTGGAAGCGACCTGTATCCACCGCGATCCTGCAGCCTTCACCAAATCATAATACCACCCTGTTGAATCGTGAATGTAAGTTAGTATTTCTTAGTTGCACGTGTGTAAAAGTTATTAAAATTCCGACGTGTTTCAAAACATTAAGCGTAGTAGTGCGATTGGTCAAATCAATTTCAAGTTTAAGAGTAGTTTTAAACTTTAAATTAATTAGTAGTAAAAACATATGTAAAAATGATGATGATAGGAAAAAAGAGATCTCTAAAGATTGCTCAATAGTAGGATATTATAAGCAAATACTTGTTTTTGACCTTTGGCGGCTCTATAACTCTGACACCAGGATTGGTCAGGTTAACCATCCACTCGATGAAGAAGAATACTTGTTTACTTTTTCGTAACAAATGTGTGTTTTCAAAACTATAATAAACACATAAATTGTTGCAATAGTGTAACGTACAAGCGCTACTTCTCTTCGTTTATTGTTAGGTCGCAAATATTAGCTCAGACGTTTCGTATCTCGATAACTGCTGAGCTAGATCCATCGCCGCCGAAACTTTCAATATCCGGGAGTTATCAAACTAGCCTCGCTTCCATTTAAAATTCGAATAAGACTTAATACAAGATACAATTTAATACGGATTTTAAGAATTGATATGTTATACTGGCTTCTTAAGTTTAAAGCGAACACTCCTCATTTTAAAATTAAAACTGCGTTTACTAACTACTAAGACTAAAGAGAAGATTCTGTGACCATGGCTCCTGTAATGGGTCCGAAACGTCAGATAAAAATGTAAAATAAAAACGAAGTGTATCCGTAACCGTAGTATGTTGTCTGTGAAAACATGATGAAGGATGCTCTACTTCACCAAAGACAAGACCCCTAACCTATCTGTTACACTTTACACTAAAATAATTTGTACTGAATAACTGTCAGACTGACCGACCAATACAGTTTTGTTCGAGGTCTAAACACGATTGTGCCTGTCGGGGGCGCCAGCTCTAATTGTATTTATGTAAATAAGCTCTCAATATGCCCAGTAAGATAACGAAAATAAAATCAGTGGCGAGGTCACAAATTAATCAAATTTACCCTTTCCTGGTCATGACATTTTAATTTTTTTGTTTCCAGTTGTCTCGGTCGTTCAGTAAAACTTTATCTGTACCAACACAAAATAGCACTTAGTATGCTCGTACTCTAACATTTTTCAACCAATCATTTTCCGGTATTTCTCACCATTTTTCGCTGAAAAATGACGTTTCCCATAAAATAAATTACGTTAATTTAACCAGTTTGCCGTTCGTGTGGAGAGATATTAGCAAAAATGATAAATGGCATTTTTTATTAAACAACTGTCTCGGTTAATAAAGTGTTGCGATAAATTTTGTGAAACGGTTACCTTTTGTATTATATTTTAAGTAGTAGATTAAATGTGGTTTGGTTTTCAATTGTATGTTGATATTTTGGTGAAGCAGTTGTCCGCGATTGTTGCAGCACGTATTATATGGGATAGACTGAATGGTTGAAGTGTGAGTAAGAGTTCAATAATGTTAAGTGGGTTTATAACGATTTATGATTGAATAATAAAATCATTACTTCCAGAATCACATGCGATTACGGATTATTACACCCGGCAGCCATTACACGTTCATTACGTATGCCATTCATCCTTGTCAACGTATGTCCATTATATGTACGAAGCTTAGCAATTTTCCACGAGGACTGAGACCTTTGCATTTCCACAATAGTGCATAATACATGCACAGAATTTTCACACTTATCCTCACCGTTTTATGGGTCATAATGGCCTGTTATGATGGAGTTAGTGGGGCGTCACATCGTGTTATTTTCACGGCCAATGGATTGACTGGTTGACGACGTGATAATCAATATTCAAGAGTAACAGATGCTTGTTGAATAACTAATCGTGTCTCTGAATAGTCAATTTCGCGTGTTCGGATTTGAAAAACTTTGCAGACATTGAATATTATTTTGTATAGAATGTGTTTTAGACAGGACTTATCACTGTAAAACTTCAGAAGTTATTTTTGAGAAAAATATAATTGACAAATATTCTTTACCTGAGTCTTGTTTACACAAAAAAAATCTGAAAATCTTCACGTTTACACTGTTACACTGAAAATAATATCTTTACATTTATTAGCTGAAAAATGGAGAAGAGGTGTAAAAATAATAAAGGGGCGACCCACGTTCCGGGCGGTGAGTGTTAAATTGAGTTAACGATAGACATAACTTACTTTTCTTATTTGGGAAACACTCGTTAAAAAGTTCCTTAGTTAAATTCAATTGTTTCTTCGTAAAAACTCCCAAACTCAAGATCCGTTCCAGTTTGTGTTGTAATGAATTTTATTTCACTGAGAGAAATAAATGTGAGCTTCAAATATGATAAAACAATCGAAGATCGGTCGAAGTGGCCACCAATTTTTATCTTTACGATATACAGACCATGTGCCAGCGATTTAATAAAAATACTAAAACATTAGCCGCCTTTTTCATAAACGATATTTAACTTAAACAGTGTTTTAAAGTGTTTTGTCTCTTTCGCTCTTTGGCAAATAGCGTATGACGGAAAGGGACAAACCATTTGATATTACTTATCAATAAGCGTTTATAAATAAGGCCCTAGCTCTTAAATCCTTTAATCATTGTTAACACTTGTTATAAACATGTTGCCGAGTTGGTCAACATGTTGCGGGCAACACTTGTGTTGTGAACTTCACCTCAAGTTGCAGAGTTGTTCGGTAAGCAAAAACATGAAATCAGACTGGCGTGTGGGCGTGGACGGGAACTATGGCTGTAAACAATGTTGCCAGCAACATAGATGTTGAGGAGTAATGTTGTTGAGCAACAGTTGTGCAAAAAATATTTACAATGAACGAGGCTTTATACTATCTTCTTGGATTATAATTTTGAGTGTTTTTCTCAAATAACTTCGAAAGTCGCCGTCGCTATCTTCAGAGGATCAGGCAATTTTACATAGTTATTACCTACTTAAATTCTCTACGAAAATGATTTTTTCTTAATAATTTTCTAAATAAAGCTTTTGACATAATTTCTAAAATGACTCGCGCATTAACAAATTGGTTTCTTTATGATCCAAATGTAAAAATTATTCTGAACTATTAAATAAACCATTATTTTAAAAATATACCGACGAACGTTTGTAATGAATGAAAAGCTTTTAGTGCAATTACTCCTTTTGGTTACAGTATTTGAAACAAAGATGATCATATTGATATTTTTCTATTGTATATTTTTTACGAAACCTAAGATGGCCGTATGACCAAAGACACTACCTTCTATAGTGAAAAAAGGTTTAATGATTTTAAACTTTTTTTACTCATAGAGCGAAATATTTGTCTTTAAAGAAGAAGAAATAAATTATGCAGTAAATTAAATTATTAAATCCTACCAATATTATAAATGCGAAATTTGTGAGGATGTATGTATTGTATATTTTTGTTACTCTTTCACGAAAAAACTCGACGGATTTGGATGAAACTTTACAGTAATATAGGTTATAAATCCGAATAACATGGAAAACAGTTTATAGACTTTAAAAATATTTCCTTACGGAAATGAAAAGCGAAAAACTATATATTACTAGCTGCGCCCCGCGGTTTTACCCGCGTTGTGCCCGGTCCCGTGGGAATTTAAGAACCGCTCGACCGATTTTGTGCATACTTCATATAAATTCAATAGTTTTTTTTTCATATAAACCATCTACTACATATAAATAGTCCGAACAAAGCCTAAATATTTGGTTTGGATAGGTAAGCCCGTTTCTGAGTTATAAAATTACAACGAAATGTGGCATTGACTTTAATATTTATAGTTGTAGTTAGATTACAGTCAGACCCAGTTTTGTTTTAAATAACCACCTGACAACGATTTAATTTTTATGTTAAGACATATATTTTTAAATACATTTTATTGGAAGTAAACAACAGGGTTAATCATGAAAACGAAAGATTTATAAACATTACGTTTCCGTGTTGGAATAATGTGCTTTTATCGTGACTGTTCAGCGTTATGTAAAATGGAAATTAAAGCCGGCCAAGTGCGAGTCGGACTCAAGCACGAAAGGGTTCCGTCCCATTATTTATAAACAACGCAAAAAAAATAGTTTGGGAGCTCTTCTGAAATATTTTGTATTCTATTTTATTACATATTTGTTTTTATAATGGCAACAGAAAATACATCATCTATGAATATTTCAACTGTCTAGCTATCTCGGTTCATGAGACACAACCTGGTGACAGACAAACGGATGGCGGAGACTTAGAAATAAGGACCCTTTGGGTACGGAACCCTGATAAAAACGTAAAACTGACGTTTGAGTGTTCAGTTACAAACGGCAAAATAACATGAAAATCATACCCTTGTTGAACACAATCAAATGCAGCTCGGCGGCGCTCTTTCATAAACAAATCACAAGGCTTGCTTTGTCACTCGCTGAATTTTCAAACAAGCAACGAACAAATGACTTAAAGAGATAACGCCTTCACGAGTTTTAGGGCTCCCACACAAAACTGCGAATTCGCATCGCATCGCAAATATCTGCGAATTCGCACGAACGCATCGTAAGAATTTCCGATCTGCTTCGCATCGCACATTCCTGCCATATTACGTCATCCTTGGTGACACCATTTTAGTCCGTTCTGAGACATTTTGTTTTACTTTACCTGATAGTCAGTCCCAGCATTTCCAAAGGCATAACAGGAATTCTTCCCTTGTACGATCGTTTTAGAAGGCATGGTGATAATAAACTCAAAAGCTCTTCAAATGAAGATATGCTCATTCTAAAATAATCAAAAAAATTTTCTTCTTCAGTTCTCAACGCATAGTACTTTTGAGTAAAATAGTTCCCATCAGAGTTCATAATTGTAATAAATGGATGAACCCAGAATCTTCTTTTTCTTTTATATCTATTTAACAATAACAGCAGTGCAATAATCTTTTCGCGATCCATCTTACGCTTCCTAAAAACACGTCCAGTACGGCTGACTACACTTGAAGGCATGGTCGCCCTACCAAACGGTTTGCCGCACTAAATCGTATCGCAAAAATTCGCATCGCAAGTTCCTGCGATGCGAATTCGCATCGCACCGCATCGCAGTTTTGTGTGGGAGCCCTTAAAGAACGCAGCTTTATTTATTACTAGCTTTTATTTTGCAGCTTTACTCGAGATATATCCTTGGTTTAACCCTTTTATCGGGGTAAACGTAACAGAATTTTCCTTCTTGTTTTTTCTACACTAATATTATAAAGAGGAAAACTTTGTTTGTTTGGTTGTAACCATGTTTGTGATTGGTGGACCGTTTTTAAAAATTCTTTCACCATTCGAAAGCTACATTATCCACGAGTAACATAGGCTATTTTTCATCCCGAAATTCCCACAGGAACGGACACAACGCGGGTAAAACCGCGGGGCGCTGTTAGTATTTTATAAACTAGCAGCGCCCGGCTGTTTTGTAAGCGTTTTGCCCGTTCAGGATGAAAAATAGCCTTCCCGTTGAATGTGGCTATCCATTACAAAAAGAATTATTAAAATCGGATCGGTAGTTTTTGAGATTGGCGCATTCAAACAAACAAAAAAAATCTTTTCGCCTTCATATAGAGGATAGAATTTTTTTACAACGTATATTTATTTCGCGGTTTACTCGTACCTACTTGGATATTGAACATAAGCATTTCAATTGAATAAGTTTACGAGCTGCGGGCTGTCGAGCAATAGCAAGCAAGCATCATGTGTTTTGTCTTTATAATTTGCCTACTCACAATTTGTAAGCTCGGTCAATGCAAAGGATACCTACAACCTAGGACCAGTTTCTACGGGTCAACACTGCGTTAAGTATGCGCCCGTCGCGTGCGCCCGTCGCGTGCGCCCGCGACGGTTCACGTTTGTATGGAACCGCGGCGTGCACACGCTTAACGCAGTGTCGGCCCTAACCTAACCTAACCTGCAACCAAAATTGCCATTTTCTAAATAACGCCTCGTTAAAAGCAAAACCTTTTCGGTGTATCTATTGTTAATATGGACTATTGATTGAATGATCAAAGGATCTCTTCTCAGCCCTGACTCTTTTGATCATCTTTTCTTTCGGGTGTCTTTGTTACCGAAGAAAGGTATCTTTATAAAACATCAGTGTTCGTTTGTTTTAATGTTGATTAAAATGATTAGTATGAACATGTATGAATGAACACACCTCCTGTAATTTAGTGTCGATAGGTATTCTTCACTACATAGTATAAAACAAAGTCGCTTTCCACTGTCTGTCTGTCCCTATGTATACTTAGATCTTTAAAACTACGCAACGGATTTTGATGCAATTTTTTTAATAGATAGTGATTCAAGACGGATGTTTGCCCAGCAGTGGGACATTACAGGCTACTACCATTATTACTATTAGAAAAATCTTGAAAAAATACCTTCTCAATGTTGCTTGTGGATATACGATTAAGAAAACATACAAAGAAATATTTAAATGAGAAATCACTACAAAAATCACTTTCCCAATGTAATGAGACATGGTTTATTACGGCTATAAAACGAAAGGGCGGCCGTGGGTTCAAAGCACACATTATTTTCTCTTCACTGCAACTTTCATCAAGTTTCTCTCCCCAGAGTTAGATGAAAGAAAACAACTCAGTGCGACCTTACTTACTTTTGCTTTCACGTTATTGTGATATGGGACTATAGGTAACAACGAAGGAAAGTGGAAAAAAGAAGTAATGAAGTTGGAACTTTGTCATAATACACTACGCACTATCGTAAACTGTGGAACATTTGGAATAGCAGCGAAATTCTTTTGATAATTCATTAAGTTCCAATTTATATCTTGGCTTAACTCAGAATGCCAACATTTCATGTTCTGGTGTCTCCTCATCTGTCAGTGGAATAAATGGGGTTATTTCTTTGTCGTGAACATAGAAACAATACAAATAAACAACTTTGAACTTTATCTTAGAGCACTAAGGTTGAATATGCACTTTTGTAAAACCAAATAAATGTGTAAACCATGAAGCTACATACATTTGTGTTAAACTCATTCATTTACCCGGTGACAGATAGTTTATTAAGTTCCGCTGCTCAAAGACTTCATTTTATTGTCTTAAAGAAGTAAGTAAATAAAATTAAAGTTTAAGTAACATATTAAAGTATTAAAAACATTTTATAAACGCTTACTTTTTCATTCAACGCAGAACAGACGATAAAATCTTTACCTTTTTTAAACAAACTCTACAAAAGTTAAGGCTTGCATCGCACCAAACGCCCTCAAAGGCACTTAAGCGTCACAGGTCTCGCGATTTTTGTTAATTTCTCTTACAAAGACTTCATGCTTCGTGCAAGGTGTTTTGCGCTTTAGTGTTAACGTTATTGGGTTGGTATTCGAGTGTGCTATTTGGGGGTGATATCTTGAAGTAATATTTACTGGAGCGTCAAAAGGAAACATCGTCTTGAGTAATGGCGCGGGGTATCAAGACGGGACGTAACATTGCGACCACTCAATGGAATCATTCCTTCCTCTTATTCTTCACCCATTTGTTTCTTCGTGACAACATGGTTAATTTTTCGTCTCAACAAACTCGCTGCAGGAAAATTATTGTTTTCATTCTATTGTAATACATTATGTCAGAGAACAAAACCTTTCTTATAATTCTGTTCAGCTGGTTTTAATCACCGTAATGGGTGACGTTATTATAACAAAATACTGCTCTTTTATGAATATTAAATGGACAGATATTTTAATTAATAAGGTTTTCTAGGAACTGGAGGGAAGCCAACACTGTTGATGTTATGCTGATGTATATTAAAGTTTGTTGTTATTAGAGTAATAGTAAGACTAGATATATCTTCTTATATAGAAGATATATCTATATAAGAAGAAAAAAAAAACTAAAATTCTCGTGTCACAGTGTTCGTTCGCGTACTCCTCCGAAACGGCTCGACCGATTCTCATGAAATTTTGTGAGCATATTGAGTAGGTCTGAGAATCGGCCAACATCTATTTTTCATCCCGAAATTCCCGCGGGAACGGGTACCGTGGTTGAACTCCTCTGAAACGGCTCGACCGATTCTCATGAAATTTTGTGAGCATATTGAGTAGGTCTGAGAATCGGCCAACATCTATTTTTCATCCCGAAATTCCCGCGGGAACGGGTACAACGCGAGTGAAACCGCGGGGCGCAGCTAGTAGTCTATAATACTTAATATTACTATACGCTCGTAATTTTTATGTTCTAGAAATCAAATATATTTTTTTTCTAAAAATCGTCGAACCTTTATTTGAACACTCGCCGCAGATTTTTTGAACTTTTATAACCGATGTATAGTTTGTGATTGGTTCCTCTGACACAACGATGGATGGAATAACTACAGACTTCACATCGGTAGATCGACAAAGGTAACTCCGTCAATATAAGTCTCCTAGCTGTAATATGAAGTCTTGTGTCCTTTGAGTTCTATACATTGATAACAGCTGTTTCTGTGTGACGGGCATTAACGTTTTTTCCAGCTCTAGCAAATTATTCTTTAAAGGTAAACTGCCTTTAAAACGAAAAATAAACGCTCTCTAACTAAAACACTGTTAGTGAGTGTTTTGTCTCTTTTGCTCTTTGGAAAATAGCGTATGTCAGAAAGGGACAAACCATTTGATAGCTAAAATGCTGCTAAGCGTTTATGAATAAGGCCCGTAACTAATACACCTTTATTTCAACAAATGAAACAACTGTCACTTTATATAACAAAATAATTGTCCAGAAATATGGTAGTAACTATGTGAAACACAGGATTTATACTGAGTCTACTCCATCGGGAGATAATTAAGATTTTGCGTTTCATTACTTCATATAACATTCCAATATTTTGTACTTGGACTCCATTGAGATATATGTACTAGTACATAGTACATATATCTCAATGTTGGACTCTAATATTTTATTTCATACTCTCTTTATGTAAGTTCAGGTTAGTAGTCTCCCACCCTGTTGCAGTTTTTAGACCACCTAAAGGCCTCTGACATAGTCTAGACTTTTTAGACCACCTAAAGGCCTCTGACATGGTCTTCCGATTGAATCAACAAACAAAATTGTATTAAAAAATTAATGTCAATAAAATTGGAACTCAGGATAGGTATTTTACAAGCAATACTTCACAGCTTCATTTTTCTTGAACCAATTTATGAAAACAAGATTTTCAAGATAAAATAAGTGTGTAAAGTAAAACGTCTAAATGCATACAAAATGATAAAGAATAACACACATTCCTGGTTCCAAAATTACTCATTTATGATATTAAGGTATTCAAATTTCGAACTCACACTTATCCAAAAAGTAAACCCTACTAAACTTGTCTACTCAAAAGTCTAACTTCATAGTAACAGTACTACATATAAGCAGTATTAAGTAAATAAATCAAAGGAGTTAAAGTTATTGTGCTGCATTCAAACTGTAGCAAGTTGGATACAACTATTGCAAGTACGCTATTACAGATATGAAGGGGTGTGTTTACACTGACGCGTTTCGTTATATTTTCACCCAAAGCAAAGAAAGATTTTGATGCTGAACGATTTATTTGCACGTGTGTGTGTGTCGTGTGTCTCGTGTGTCTGTCTGTGGCATCATAAGTTCTAAGCGAAGAAACGAAACTAAACTTAGTTAAGTATTATGTTTAAGAGGTAGTTTTATAGGAAAATTGCTTAGCTATAATTGGGCTTTGAAAAAAAAAAAAAAAGATTTTTTTTATGTATTTTAAAACTTTATTATTAATAATATTGATATTTAATGCAAAAAACTTAAAAAAAATATTTTTTCAATTAATTATAAACAATTAAAAATTGAATAAAAATCACGTGACTATAAACGCGCCATAATTGGTCACCGTGGTTGTGACGTGATAATGTATAGCTATTTAACCATAAGTACGTACAGCGTTTACGGCTATTACACGTGTAACCGAATGGGGCTATACATTATGACGTCACACCCCAAGTAACATTTTAAATTGTATAAAAGCTGTATTATGGTCTATTTGTTTACTACAGACTGTTAAACGTGCTGTATAAAGACTGTATAGCAAGCTATACAGCCCTTATAACTCTGAAATGGGCCCCAAAATTATACAGCTTTAAGTGTAGATTTAGCTGTATAACAGCTTTATAATAGCTGTACTATTAGCTGGCTAAGATACTATTTAGATACTTTTATACAGCTTCCATTCTCTAATTTTCCTTTTTATTCTTTTATACCGACTCAGGCTTGTGGAAATCTTAATAGAAGAATAAATATATTATAATTGTGTTCGTGGTTGAATTCATTCTCCATTTTATTTCTTAATTTACTATGTGCCAAGGCAGAGACCATATGTGAAGTATAAGTAAAAAAAATATATTAATTACTAAGTGGTACTTAGTACTCTTTCCTGTTTATCGTTGTTGTTATGCTTGCGGCTGATATTTTTATGTGAATATGTATACTAGTTTTAAGCTCAAAACTCACGCCCCTTCGTTTTATGGAATATACATACATTTTTTCTGTAACAACAAATATGTGATCAAATTTAAAAACAGTTTTAAGAGTAACCTAGACTGATCTATTGATAGTAAACGTAATTGTGTGTACTATACAGTTAAAATCCTTTGTAAATTTGTACTGAAATTTCAAAAATAAACAAAAATTTATCTTGTAAATTTGGAATGCAATTAATAGGTTATGATAAAATGGCGTCCTTAGTTTATACAGCTCTTGCTCTTCTAGTACCCCTTAATGCAGCTTTTTGCATAACAGAGTCGTTATTTGAGAACGTATCTCAGCCTAAAGAGTAATATTGTCTGTACATTAGTATTTAAGTACTGTAGAAGCTGTCTTAAAGTCTTAGTCATATTCATTAATACAGTTAATTAGGGTTCAGTTTAAAATATAGAAAACCTCATTATGACCCAAACCAAGGCCCGTAAGGCGGTGAGCAAGGAATCGGATTGTTTTATCAAAAGTGTTCCAATATTTTCGATAAAACAATCCGATTCCTTGTTGATGGCATTTATATCTTTTTTCTAGTTATAATGATTTTTTTGATAAGTATAATAATATAACTATTAGGCTCTAAAAAAGTAGAAATACTAAAATAAAAGTCTATTTTATATTTTTGTATCCAATAAATAGGCTGATTTTAAGCTATATTAGTTTCAAAATAATCGATAAGCTGGATAATTGCGTATGCCAACACTCTTTAATCTTCTAAAACACGAATAACTGTAAAAAGGGAAAAATGTACGCCAATCGCATAAGGCTTTAAAAAGGAGTAAATCTAAACTCTTCTACATGAGATAGAATTGTATTACACTATTATAAAGGGAATTGCTTGCTAAGAGTATCCTAGATTTCCGTTGTACAGCTATTATCAAGCTTAACTTGAAGGCTGAACAATAGAGTAATTTTACACCAATACTCAGGCTATAACAATATTTAATGCTCTTGTACAGAAGTAGGTTAAACAAAAGTATAATTTGAGAGCAATATACAGTTATTGTCGTATATGTATGCTGAACGCAGTTCTTTACGCCGCTGTCTGTATTTTAGCGTTTTCTAATGCTATTTAAAAGCTGAAGGTACAAATTTAGGCGCTATACAGCCGTTAATCAGCTATACTGTATACAGTTGTACAGTTATGCTTTAGTACAGTCCTAAACATATTATTACACTCTTGTACATCATTTATTAAGCTTATAGCTGGTAATGCGCTCGTATATATAATATTTTTCCGCTTAAATGTTACTTGGGACGCACTCGGGTTTGTTCGGGAGTTGTCCGAGTGTTTTCGGTACTGGATTCAAAAATTAATTTTTATTTTGAAATAACTTTTGAATTATTGCGAAAAAAATAAAATAAAAATAGTTTTGTTATAAAACTAATATAATTATAATCTTTCCATTTATCACAAAAAAATTTTTTTTTCAAAAGCCCAATTGAATGTACCACTCCGCATTGCATCGTTCTGTCATATATTTGGTTTAAAATTCCGCCAAATATGATTTTCCCTAGCAAAGTAATTCACAAGTAATATTTTGGATTAATTTTTGTACCCATATTATTACATACAGTATTCATAAAGGAGTATGAATATGGGTATATAGCCCAAAAGGGTACAAAAGGGAAAAGTCGCGAAAAGTTCCTAGTATTTTTTAAAATTTCATTCACATAATCAATCTCTACGACTCCACTTCGTTTACTTAGGAGAACGTCTCACTCGTTTCTGCTTGTTTAGGGTTTCACTTCACACTGGGATCGATTTGATTATCAAAATAGAACTTTTTAGTTGATAGTTGATTTTGGAAATATATATGCAAATATTTACTTACATTGTGGGTAGACTGGGTTCAGTCAGTTTAGGGTGTGTTTATTCACAAGTTCGAAAGGGGTTCTATAAATAAGAACTCTGTACTTATTCGTCTAGCTCTTTAACCTTGTACTTTGCCGGCGGTTTTAGATGATTTTGGTTGCAGCAATCATCTGGTGGTGAAACCGGCTCGTAAAGATCTACTGTTAGACATACAAAGAGCTTTTACCACTCAAAGTTTAACTAATAGTTAAGATACCAATGCTTAAACTATAGTAGTGGCTGTATGTGCCCAAACCCTTATCTAAGTAGAAGTTGCAGCTAACTTGGCCCAACTTGCAGCACTGAATACTACATTAAACTTAGTTTAAGTGCCTATCTCTCCCAGGATCGGAGTCCAGAGCAACTTTATGATTTATGACGCTAAGTTTTTATGCTAAATGGCTATCAGAGCCGTGACACGATCTTTCTTCGACCCTATTTTTGATACGATAAATGAGTTTTCTTTGTGTTGAAAAATGTTTTAGATTGAAGCCATTTTGTGATGAATGATATGTGTGTAACGAAGTGTGGCATGTGGCGGGCGAATGTTTAACTGATTACGTGGGTTTATGGATTCAATTTACATGTGAACGTGGATTCCTTTTTAGTCAACCGTGTATTAGACATTCAAATGATGCCGAGCAATTTTGTTACAAATTACACCGACTAACTCGACCCAGTAATGTGTACACACACACAATACCTACCACAAACATCTTTAAACAATTGTGTTCCATAACTAAACCATTTTATTGTATCGAACATAACTTCATACTTACTATAACCTCTCTAAGTCCCCACGGCTATCCTCGCTGTAGTAACCGCTGCAAAGGTCGGCAATTCCACATTTATCTGAATTGGATCCAGCTTTTTTTCCATCCTATCCTTTTCGAGTAGTATCTGCTGAGGTGCCGGCATTTGGCATTTACAAGGGATTGTTCTCAGTTATCTAGTTGACCGTGAACAACGTCTGTCTTCAATGGGATTCAAGGTTCGTAGTCGGTGGGTTTTATCTCAGTGTTACAATGCGAATTCGTTGAGCACCTGTAGTTTATTGATGTGTTTTTTATTTATCTGATCCTGAGCAAATTATAGTTAAAGGCAGGTAGTTAGACGTTTTCTTTTTTTACTTACTGGAGAACACGAATTAGCACATATTTAAAAGAAAACATCAAAAATGAATTTACTTTAACAGACTTGATTTTAAGACAAAAGAATTTCTACCGTCAACTGTTATTACTTGATCTGATATACTCAAAAATATGTACCGATAAGTTTTGTCACATTGTCTAAAGCTTTTTGTTCACGTCGAACAATCCAGTTTAAAAACTGTTGCGACTAAAATTGGCTTAGGTTCTTAAATCTTTTTACTTGGTAGAAAAATGTGTTGGTTTCGTTAGCCTTACAGTACAAATGTCAATAGCTGTGAGACAATATTTTTGCTTCGTTGCTTAGTTGACACACCGCGGTTCGCCGCGGTATTTACTCTGTGTACGTGATACGGTGAAAAATCATGATATCTTTATGTAGGAATGTGCATATAATATATACCTCTTTTTAGCTACCATACGTTTAAAGTAGTAAAATATTTGCCTGTAATGTCCCACTGCTGGGCAAAGGCCTATCATCTCACTGAAGATCATTACAGTGAGGAGGATTGAAAGGATGAAAAGTAGTAATTGCGATAAAAACTTAATTTGAACCTAATGCGACGAAAAGTAGCCAGCCACGCGTGCAATGCTTGGTTGAAATTGTACTATCTACTCGTATAGGTAATGTAGTATAATATTGATAGTCCTTTAAACAAATTTACCAGTCGTTTTAACCGTGGCCGCACCCTTATTATCTATCTCCTTCCACTTTAACAAAAACAACAATAAATTAGCATTGTATCTGCAGCCTTAGATTTATATTTAGATTAAGCTCACCTCACTTACCTTGCCCTGCCATTGTCAACCCGAGGGACATTTATTTTTCTTTCTCATTTAACTTTTTTCAGATTAAACGAAAACAAAGTCACTATACTTCGTGTTAAAAGTAATTTTGTTGAGAGAGCCGTTGACATAGTAAGTGGAATTATAAAATATTGTTTTACTTAAAGAAGTTATTTTTGTTAAGGATGTAGATTTTTCATCAGAATTTAGTGAGTTGTTTTAAGAAGCTTCAAAATCCAGGAGGTTTTTCAACAGCCGCCATTTTGGTTTTTTAATGTCACTTAGCACAAGAACACTGGAGCTGTCAAAGCTAATCTTGCGATATCTTAATTATAAAAGCTGGTAATAATAATTATCTACTTCTTAATTATCTTCGCAATATATTACAAACTTTGGCGTTCCATTTCCCTAATAGGTATTAGCTAGTCGCAACACTTGTGCCCCGAATACAGTACTAAGTTCGCCTAAAACGGTCTCCGATCATGTTTCAATTTACATCGATTTCATGCGATCATTTCCGCCGACTCACTACAACTACGTATTTGACAGCTGACAGCTAGTAGTTGTTTGCCCCATGCGAACGACTTACTGTAATCGCGCCTTCATCCACAACTATGCAGTTTTTATAGTAAGTAAGTTCATGTGGGCTAGTAGCCAACCCCGGTGTCAAAGATTTAGACCGCCTAAAGGCCTCCGGCTTTTCTACTGATTTAAATACTGAAGTTAATTCCAGTAAATCCCAAATTCAATTTGACCCTGTTGTCTTTTACAGAATCCACTGTTTGTAACAATTTGACCAAATTATTTCTCTTTGTTTTGTGTTCCTTTAAATTTAAGTGTATTTATGTTTGTAATAATTTTCAGAGACGTTGGAATAAGCATTAAGGTGTTTGATTGAGCAAGTTTACATTACATACTTTGAGTTAACGAGTTTGATAGTTTCATTCTATTCATCTCGCCGGCTACATCACAACGGGGCCCGCCTCCGTGCGACAGACGCCCGCGCGGGTTCCTGCGACGTAGCACTTTTATATGAAACCGCGCGTGTACACGCGACGGTTGCCCGTCCGGGTTGCGTTTCTAAATTAATGGAACGGAGCTTGACTGGCCAATAACAAAGAATAGAAACAGTCGAAATCTCTTCATAGTACATTGGTCAATGGAGTTACCGGTCGCATCCGTTTCTATAGACACGCACTCTAAACTTCATACTAATTTTACACGCATTAGATATAAACTCGAAACCCGAGACTAGTAATTAGGATCATACCGTTCCTAATATACCTTCATACTAATACTATCATATTTAATGAACGTGCTAGTTCTCATAAGGGAATATGATATTAGTTAATGTTTGTTTTACCTGGCAGGTATTTGAATTCCCATTGTAACATATCATTGTTAAGAACACGTAGCAATTTAGGAGTTGTGTTCTTAAGAGCCATTTTAATTGGCTGTACGTAATCTATACTAATATTATAAAGCTGAAGAGTTTGTTTTGTTTGTTTGTTTGTTTGTTTGTTTGTTTGTTTGTTTGTTTAAACGCGCTAATCTCAGAAACTACTGAACCGATTTGAATAATTCTTTCACTGTTAGATAGTCTATTTATCGAGGAAGGCTATAGGCTACATTTTATCCCGGATTTCCTACGGGAACGGGCACAACGCGGGTAAAACCGCGGGGCGCTGCTAGTTGTCATATATAATTAACACTTTATGTATACTAACGCCATGTTAGGTAAAGGATAATTTAAATGGAATTAAGTTATTAAAAACATTAATAATACGAAAAATAAGCAAAGAAAGTTTTCTAATCAGACTTTTAGTTTGTAGATTATCTCGTTGAAACAAATCTGAACTTACGGAGTTCACCCACACAATATGAGATTATTATCTCAACTCCCATCTGCCTGAAGAATATTTTTCTGCTTTAATAATAGCCTTATTTACGGCTACAGATGTTTTTCTTGTAAAAAATTACGGTCGATTTACATCATCATAATGTAAATGACTCTGCGGCCTTCGTTGGCAGATTTCATGATTTGGAAATGCACGGAATAATAAAGGTGCGCCCGGAGGTTTGGAGGACGTTACTCGTACAGACTTAGTCCACGAGGGACTTCAGTCCGTCGGACGTTTTGTCCGTCGAAAACATACAATTGAGAAGATCACGAACTTGAATTAGACAAGCCCGTTGGCACAGTAGCAGTGAGAGCGCTTACTGTATCGGGGGTTGCGGGTTCGGTTTTTTACCTTAACTTTTATCGTCCCACTGCTGGGCAAAGGTCTCCCCCAAACGTTTCCAACTCTTCCTGTCCTTCGCGGATTAATTATATTATTAGAGAGTGAGAAATGTAAGTACTACCTACTAAAAATTAAATTAAACTCAAATTGTTGCGAACTGTATACATTCAAAAGCAATAAATTATAACCATTTGTTAACTTGTAATAGGTTACTTTCACTTAAGCACATTATATTATAATGGGTATTGTGATTTATTGAACGTTTTCATTGCTGTTAAATGTGATTAACGCAAAAACACTGAAGCTACCGCATGCGGTAGCGGTAACCATTTGTGAATGCGTAGTGCGCACTGAGCACTATCATTTAACGGCAAAGTTTACGTAATGGTGGCCAGTTATATCGCAATCGCATGCGGTACCTTTAGTTAGGTTACTTTAGTTACGGTTAAGGTAAGTATCGGCGTGAACATTATTTTTTTTATTTCAATCCTTTTTTCGGAGCTCTAGTGGCTGTGTACTCGCCTGCCAAGGCAGGTCCCGGGTTCAATTCCTAGGTCGAGCGAAGACATGTTTCTTACTAATCAAACATAATTCGGGTTTGTGATCACCAACCCGCATTAGGCCAGGTGTGGTGATTACACTGAATACTCTTTTTGTACTGATATCTGCAGCGATATGAGATACCTATGCCCAGCAGTGGGACAATACAGACTAAAACTTTTTAAAGAAATGATAACAAACATATGAACAGAACTTAATACCAACAATTGAACAGAGCTACATAATAGAAAACAAACAATAATTGTTCATGAATAATAAACTCTCGAAACGTGAATGAATTTTAACGAGGCTATCGTAAGACTTGAACTTGCCCTCGACAACTTAAGGCTGAAAACCAAGGTCATGGGGTAATATCGCGGCGCGGCTCGATTACAGAACGTTCTATAATTTTTATGATGGGGTGCGGTAATTTTCGGGAAACTATATGTAAGTTATAAGAGTAGTATTTCTCGGAATCACTTACTAACAGTTTAAGAGCAGGGCCCCTCGGTTTCCTTACTGAATTCTAAATTAATAGTCTCACTGTGTCGCTGACTCTGAAAGAACCGAGTCTAGATATATTTCTGTGGAACCGAGTCACTATCTATCGTGAACGAGTTTAAATCATATCTTAATCTTGTCAAATGGTCAAAACTTGTGTTCAAAATGAACATTAGATCAGAGAATTGGTTGAAAAAAATATTACTGTGACAAAATGAGTTTGGGATACTTTTGAATTCGTAAATCAGGAACCGAACCGAACGGACAGGACCGAATAGTGGTTCAATGACTTGTTCGGTTTCACTTCGTAATATAAAACAAAGTCGCTTTCCGCAGTCTGTCTAGCCCTATGTATGCTTAAATCTTTAAAACGACGCAACGGATTGTGACACACAACGGTTTTAAATAGATAGAATGATTCAAGAGGAAGGTTAATATGTATAAAAATTCCCGAAATTCCCACGGGAATGGGCACAAGACGGGTAAAACCGTGGGGCGCTGCTAGTATTGAATACTCGTATATGGATTAAAATGTGTGATGTGTGTAATATTTTTAACATTGAACATTAATCCGTGATCTTTTGCACTGCATACAGAAGTTTCAGTTGCTCGTCTGTTTTGTAGCACCCTCCTCAGAGTTGGATACCTACATAGGTATACAATACGTCACGACAGATAAACAGTACTACAATTTAAGTTTGTCCCATCACTCACTACATTTCTATTTCATTAACAGACTAACCCATTTCCATCCCACAGATATAATTAACCATTTCATCTCTCCCGATCAAAAGAAAGCTGTAACCTACAAAAACGTTCCCGAATACTTCTTTAATTAATTCCTAATCATTTTACGTTCAGAGATAATCGAAAAGATTTCCCTTCCAATTCAGAGAACAGCCAATTTAGCAAAAAGTATCATTACCTTCGTAAAAGATAATTTGGTTCTTATGTCTTACGATATTACACATCTATTACGTGATATTATGGGAGGTTAATAATACGCCTTTGTAGGGCGCTGTGTCGTGCACATTGAATATCTTGATATATTATATTATTATTAGAAATACCAATGTGAGTGAGGATAGAAGTATGACTATCGCTCTTCTACGTTCAAACATCTTTGTAGATTTTAATAAACGATAGCAAAATTGTTTAATTATTTCAACACAGATCCGATCTATCAATTAGTCAAGTGAGATACATTTATGACAATTATACTACTTATCAAATGTTTATACGAATAAGTAGTCTAGTACCTAATGCTGTAAAATTTAATAATTAGCATAATTTCATAAACATCACACGTCAAAAAATATTTAATAACTTATTACAATTGGCTCTTTAAATTCTTTTAAATAATAAATAGCATATTAACTATGAAGGCGGCAGGTAAGCGCAAGACACACATTAAGGGTGCGGGCCAGTGTGACGCCATTCTTACGAATACAAGGCATACAACGTCGCCCGACCCGCACCCCGCACTATGTGTGTCTTGGCTTTGACATTTAAGTAATTCGGTCAATAAGGTATCTCTTTTGCAATTCGCGCAGTAAAGAGTTCAACTCTCGAGAAACCGCGGAACATTGGCAGTTAGTAATAGAGGCGTACGTATAAATAAGTAGAGTGGATCTGATATCGGCATTATAATGGAACCTCTCTCGTGGCTCGCTCAATACAAATGAGAAAGCGATCGCGAGCGCTCAATCGTGCTTTTGAGATCACTTCATTGTAAAATCTTGGCAGCCTATATTTTCTGTTGTATTAACTAGACTCTAAAAATATATAACTACATTATTTTATGCAGGTTTGGACATATTGGTCAGACGTGATTTCGGAATTTTTGGGCCGCCTAAAGACCTCCGGTTAAAGTCAACGTGAACAAGCACTTAGTGCAGCTTCACGTTGTGTGAGTGTGTTCACGTCGAACTAGCGGCGAAGCGAGCGATTCACTCGCGACGTCAGGTAAGTTGAACCAGTTTGAACTTGTCACTCGAACGGATAACGTGTTTTCATAAATTTATCATGTCGTTCAATACAGAAGAGTTTCTTCACGTGTCACGGCAGATCGCATCGTTTTGAACTTGTTTTGAACGTCAAGACTTGGATATTATGTCATGTATATTTCACGACCGCACCCGCCACCGCGCCCGTGAGTTAACGTGAACAAGCACATTTTTTTTGTCGCGCGTTGAACTACAAAAAAATAATAGTAAATGGACAACTTTCTTGAACTTAACTTTTAGTTTCCTCGTATGAGGCCGATTACAAAATCAAAAGTTTCTATGCTTGCCCTCGTTTATTCAAACAAATGATCGGCTTTATCGGGAGCCCAATATGAAATTTTGAATTTTATTACTTGGCCTCTAAAAACCATGTCAAGTGTGAATTAGTATTATTTTTATTTAATGTTCAATTTCAAACACATAATCATGACTAACATAAACTCGTATAACATATTCAGTTTTACGGATCATAATATATTACCCAAGTCGGTGGTAGACGGCTATTTTACGAGCTCGGTTTATTTGCCAATATATTAGCTCCCGTAAGATGAACACGAACAAGGACCTCAATAATCAAATTGAGTGGGAATGATGATGAAATGAGCATATGAGTCCGATTAACACATTCAATATTTGTTATTGTGTGATATGTCGTTATTTTGACCGTCAATAGAAAAAAATGGACTTGGACTTGGGCAGTATAGAACTATGAAATTTATTAGTAGTATACAAGAAAACTTGTGTCGGTTATACATATATTAAATCCCCACGGTTAGGCGAGTCTATGCCGCTACGACAAACCTCGTAGTCCGTAGCCTGTAACCTGTAACCGTAGTATGTTGTAGCCGTATAAATTGGGCACATGCGTCTACGTGCTACGTCGTAGCCACAATCACACGCTCCCACACCCAGTAGGCCTACGACGATGTGCTACGAAAGCAGACGCACACATATTGCGCGATCAGCAATATACAACATACATGATTGATGTCGTACCTAAAATAATTAATTAAATTAATAGAATTTACTATCAATGGTTACTTACTTACCTGTCAAGCGATACTACCTCCAATAACTCCAAATTATCGTTCGAAATTTAAAAAGTTTTGTCTTGTATTGGGCACATCAATGATAAAACAGTCGATCGTCATTTGTTGAAGAAAATAAGGCCAAGTTCAGATGGCCGCGCGGATCCGCGCGAACCTTTCACCGCGCGGTACTAGATCGCAGTAAACAGCTAGGGTCGTCTACATGCACGCGCGTTATGTGAAAACTTCTACCGCACGACGACGCGCGTTTGCACGCGGTCATCTGAACTTAGCCTAAAGCTGTTATACAGGCGAGTCTGTATTGTGCTAATGTTCCTGCAATATTAATATTTCTGCAAATCCCATTACGGTTTTATTACTTTATTATTAGCATTGTTTGAGGTATCCCCATTATAACTTAACAAATGGTTATAATTTATCAGTATTTGTATACCATGCGAAAACATTTCCAACTTTGATCATACGAGTTTAATGTTTGCAAACTTTTTCCACATTGAGCCATAAAAAGTTTATCGTTCCCGATGGAATTTTACTCTCAAATGAAATATGTTTTAACAAAAGCCATTTATGATAGTAATGATCGTCCAGTTTGGGAATATCCGTTTTAATCCAGAATATTTAATGCATGATGGATGAGTCTCATAATTTAATGTTGCTTTAAATTAAGTTCTATTGTGCTATTTTGACACATTCATAGATTCGAATAAAAAGTAAGTAAGAAAGAAAGTATTAATCTTTAATGTCCCACTGCTGGACAAAGGCCTGTCATCTCACCGAAGATGGTATAGTGAGGAGGATTAGGTGTAAATTATTATTTAAGATTATAATAGACAAAGAAATATTTAATGAAATGACTAGCAGCGCCCCGTGGTTTTACCCGCGTTGGGCCCGTTCCCGTGGGATTTTCGGGAATGTTTATACTTGTGAACCTTCCTCTTGAATCACTATCTATTAAAAAAACTACATCAAATCTGTTGCGTAGTTTTAAAGATCTAAGCATACATAGGGACAGACAAAGAGACAGCGGAAAGCTACTTTGTTTTATACTATGTAGTTATTGTCAATGAACACGGTAATAATTAAAAAATCATAATATCAACATTAATTTTATTATGTTTAAAACTCAATAAAATATACAGTATAATTATTTGAACATTTAACATACATTCATATATTATGTGGTTGGACAGCTACATTCATTTACATAATGTTTAACTCTCTAAAGCTCGATATAACTGTTATATTTACAAGCGTACAAGCGTAAGCCTACCATATATACAGATACACACACAGTAACATCGTTTTCTATATACACAATACACATTTTCAAACAAAATAACGATTAAATTATTTCTATAAATAAAATGTAATATGTGGAAACAATCAAATATAAAAAAGGACCTAAATAGAATGATTTGATTACTTGTCAAGGATGTGTTTCCGTAGGGTCCATATTGGCTCAACTAAAGTTCTTTACCCGAAATTGTTCTTCCTAACGATTTGTAATCCGAATGATCACTCTTCCTAAAATTTTTCATCCTAAAGTTTTCATTCATACTATTTGTAGTGCTACCGGCGATGTTCATAACACTCATGTTTCCGAAAATTGTAATTAATAATATCATTAATGTAAATATATTTAAACTCCTACTGTTTTTTATCATAACGCTTTAAAG
Source organism: Cyclophora albipunctata (assembly GCA_963082685.1). Lineage (NCBI taxonomy): Eukaryota > Metazoa > Arthropoda > Insecta > Lepidoptera > Geometridae > Cyclophora > Cyclophora albipunctata. Next base: position 10,840,636 of record OY720114.1, on the reverse strand, counting down.
GAAAAGGTTTGTTTTTAAACTATTTCTTGTGATTACAAAACGGTTCCCTATCCATTTGCATAAAAACTTTAGACATAATATAACATGGCATAATTTTGTTGTAGCGCTCGCCGGCCGCTGCCGCGGCACCGCTCGCTTCGCTCGCTCGGCTCGCGCGTAGTTGGTCACAGTTCTAACCTAACCTAACCTATAAAAAGAAATCTTAACAAAAAAGATATGACTTTGAATAATAGTATAAAAGAAACATGAGTGTTATGAACATCGCCGGTAGCACTACAAATAGTATGAATGAAAACTTTAGGATGAAAAATTTTAGGAAGAGTGATCATTCGGATTATGAACATTAGAGACAAAGTAGTTAGGAATTGTGATTGTTAGGATGAAAAATGTTAGGAAGAACATTTTCGGATTTCCAATTATCGGAGTTGAAAATTTAGGTGAACTTTGGCGCACCCGTTTCCGTAGAAGCAGAGTGGAGAAAGGCGGAGCGTAGCCCGATTCATAAATCGCAAATCATTGGAATGCTCAGATTACGCATTGACATTGTCAAAATCTTTTCGTAATGCATGATGATTGGTCAGTTCCGACCAGCTCCACTCCGCTTCAAAAGAAACGGAGCCTTATATTAATTACTTAACATACAGTTTAATATACAAATGAAATGTATCTCATAATTTAATTAAGTTGTTTGATGAAATAAATAACAAAACAAAATGTTGTACAAAGGACCTATAAATCGCAGGTAAATAAGAATTAAAAAGACTTTGGTATTATGTCCAGAAATAAAATTTACAATTAAACGGCTCCCGGATAACAAAGACAGTTTATTTCGTACAACATTAAAAAGGTAAAATATGCTTTGAGTACTTAAAAAGTTATTTTTGTTTTCTTTTTGATATGCTCGTAGTTACAGTTTTGTGGTTTTGTGGTGAACCATGTTTTGTGTCAAGACTTACAACACAAACTCCCTGTGAGTTTGTTTGGTTTGTAAAATGAACATATTTGTGATAAATAACTCAGATAAATTATTTTTTAAACCAGAAAAATGCCTTTTTAAGGATTTCTGGTATTGTCTGAAGTTTACATTCAAATCGTCGAGTATTGTACGAAGAATTATCAATAGTGGGTTTGGACTTAATTTAAGTAATTAAAATAGAAATGAACGTTCTGAAACCAAAACATGTTACATTATTTTACTCCTTCATTACAGGAAGACATTAATTATACAATTATACATTATTCATTAAGGGCGCTTTCAAATTATGCGTTTCGTGTCGGACCGCTGCGGTGCCGAAGCGGTGCGTTTGTCGTATTGTGTACGTACGATCGTGTGTTTTCATACAAATCGAGCAGCTCGGCAACAGTGCGTAATAAAATTATTTCGCGGTACCGACGCCGCACTGTTGCCGAGCTGCTTGATTTGTATGAAAACACACGATCGTACGTACACAATACGACAAACGCACCGCTTCGGCACCGCAGAGGTCCGACACGAAACGCATAATTTGAAAGCGCCCTAAATATCAAAATACTGGTTTCTTAAGTTTAAGCGAACACTACTCATTTTGAATTAAAACTACGTTTACGGATACACTTCGCTTTTATTTTTAAAAAATATCTCTCGTTTCGGCCCCTTTACAGGAACCGTGGTCACAGAAGACTGAGGTGTTAAACGTATATACAAGTAAAAGTAAAATATTGTAGCTACCGCGACCACGGTTCCTGTAAAGGAGCCGAAAACATCAAATAAAAATGTAAAATAAAAGCGAAGTATAAACGTAGTTTCAATATTTAAAAAATATCATAATGTTTTTTCAATATAAACACAATGCAATTTTGTTTGAACATTTTTAACAAAGCCTAAATTGCCTGTACAAAACCAACTTCTGTTTATTTCAATAACAATTTTTCATCCGTCGATACCGACTTCCGGTTCAATTTATTACCATTTACAATGAAATACTAACTCACAATAAAAAATGTGTGGGCATTTTAATATCGCCTCTCTTTACAATGTTTTGACATTTTTGCTCATAAACATTAATAGAAGTGAACAAAGCAAAATACCTTGTCATTCATTATTAATGAGTTTCACATTTTTGCGATAAACGAAACCGAGACGGTCCTGTTATAAAAATGAACTGACGCACATGTATTAATTAAATATACAGGGAGAAATTATTCAATGCTTCCTGCAGATAAATAAAATTTACACCCTGTATAATTAAACTTCAATATATGTATCTAAATTAAAGGTGTATCTAAATAATAGACAAATAACATCAGCCTTAAAAAGAAAATAAATTCAACGTTCATTCTACCCATTCCTTCTGAACATACGAGAGCACTATTAAATATTTAGCATGGATACAATGTAATCCTCGGAAATGGACTCATTAAAAGTAACTTAGTTCGCTCCAAGACTGGGAAGTGTTTATGGGCAGACGTAAACTAGTGTCGTTAAGGTGAACAACATTTTACAGTTCCAAAGGAAGTGCTCATACAAGGAAGTAAAACTTAAAACTCGTAATCATTATTAACATTTTTCTTGAAAGAAGACCAATCTTTAAACAAACTAAATTAATGTATAACCAACTGCACATTTTCAGATTTTCTCTCACTTTTGTCTTCCAAATGAAAAAAATATTCGCTTACGTTAATAAATGTTTTAGAGGAAAGTCTATTTCAATATTACAGCACTAATAGTTCATGGGGGCTAAGGCCCACTGTTCACGGAGACAAAATCTTTATAGAAGCGTATTCGTTACTATACGCTTGCAACGCTAAAATGCTTGCCAAGATGTAGACTGTGTCTTCGTTTTTCTCTTCTCTGCAGACATCTGTTGCTTATTATTTCTATATGAAGAAAAGAGATAAAATACAAAAGGTATAATATCGTTGGCGTGCATTGTAGCCCTAGTGTTGTTCACTTGCTTGCAGTTTACACTCCATCAAACTCTGTCAATGGACTGTATGAAATGACGTTGACGCCGCTGTTTTTTCCACAGGGATTCATAGTTTGCTATTTAGTATTAACATTTTTTTATAGCGTAAATAGTATTTACGCTATAAAAAAATGTTAATACACCGTGGGTGTAGTCACGAACTCACGTATATTGGTACCAAAGTGCTAACGACGGAGACGGCTACTAGTGATTTTTTATAAGGATTTAGTATATCTTAACAACACTATTTGCGTTGTTTATTGAAAAAAATCACTAACCGCCCTTTCTCACCTGCACCATGACACACTTTTTGACGCTATGCCACCGGACAGTGGGAAAATGTCACAACAACCAATGAAAAAAGGTTACAATATTACAGTTCCACAAATAAATAATAGGTATGTAAGCTATAGTTCATGTAGGCTAGCATCTGTATCGCTTTCTGCAGCGGCCAGAAGGAGGGATGACTCACAGGGGGGGCGCGGCAGTCCGGGCGGGGGCTCGCCGGCCTGTAGTAGTCACAGCTCGATGGCAGCTGCCCCCTTCCACGTGATACCAGCACGGAGGAGGTGGTACAGGCGAAGCACGCACCATATGCTGACACACTGGTAGCAAAAAGGAACTGTTAGACTCCGTCGATAGGAATAACATTAAACAATAGTTTTGAAAGCTGCCTAGTATTTTACTTGTTTCCGTACTAAGCTCCCCGAGGGTAGTAGATGATGATTAGGTCATTATCCCCAGTTGAACCTACGAAATAATATTGTAACTGACAGCCTAATTTGTCTAGTCAGTAACATTTAACATGATTATAATTGAACATAACTAAGATTGCAACCTGTTGGAACATGAATCCCAAACAAGCTTTGTGTATTTAACTAATTACTGGGGCTTGTATTACAAACTTGCTTGGTGGGATCAATGATTGCAATAGGCTATTTAACCATACATTTTGAGAGCAGATAATCAATTGGATTACACAAGAATGAGCACTTTTTTGGATTTCTTTTCATAATTCTATAAAAAAAAAATTTAAACTCCATATTATATTAACAAACATTTTTTAACTAAATGTACACTAATAAAAACATAAAGCGATTAAATATTCGTGCATTGGTGCGCACAAAAGACTTCCGTCACAATGGATGCAAGCGCAACGTTTAGACAAAAGTACCGTGTATTGTTTACATTTTTCATAGCAAACAATTTAAAATTTAAAATGAAATGAACATTTTTTCACTATGTTTGCTTGTATGTTTTTGTAAAATGATTAAAAGATATGCATCTCTATTCTATGCAGACTTCTCTTTATAGAAAAGACTTATCTGTATGGATACGAATATTTCGAATACGTGGGTGGTACGTCCAAAAGAGCTTCTTCGGGGCCATAACTGAATAAAAATATGTGGCTTTCACTTTGAATTCAACTCCTACAGCCACAAACATTACAGTGAAGCATATCAAATTATATCTATTGTCCGTACACAGTCCCACGTACATAACATTGAAACTACACCTCATAAATTGCAAACTTGTTAATAAAACAGGCTTCACTTTAGTAAAGACAGCACTCTGTTTTTCAATTATTTTTATGTCTAAGACTTTCAGTTTCAGTTTAATACAATTACATAAAACGAAATCAATAGTAGTGGCATTCCAAGAACAATTAACTGAACATTTGCTTTGAATAAAGTTTGATCTTTTATAATTAAAACAACCTAAATTAATCTTAATAAAATAGTTCAAATAACACACATATTGGATGACAGAAACGGTGTTTAATTAGTCAGGGCCTGTTAGCGTTAATATTAAATGTCGAAATAATGAAGGAACAAATTCTTAATTTTTTCTTCTTCATCGAGTGGATGGCCAACCTGACCAATCCTGGTGTCAGAGTTATTGAGCCGCCAAAGGCCTCTGAAATAGCTCAAGTAACGACTACTGTCCGTAGAAAGTAACCGGGACCGACCGCTTAACGTGCCCTCCGAAGCACGGAATCGTCTTACTTTTCGAGCAATCAGGTGATTCAGCCTGCAATGCCCTAACCAAACTGAGGAAAGTCTCACAAAGAGATTTTTGAGAGATATCCCCACCGGGAATCGAACCCGGAACCTACGGGTCGTGAGCCGGGCGCTCAAACCACAAGACCACGGAGGCTGTTATTCTTAATTTAACGCCAGATAAACAAATTGTCAGACAGTAAGTAAGGATGCGTTTCCACCGAAGCGGAGCTGAGCTGCGCGAAGCACAAACCACCAATCTCAACGCAAAGAAATCGTCAAACAAGCCATTGACATTGTATATGCCTTTCGTAATGCGCTGTGATTAGTCGATTGATTCGCTTCAGTGGAAACGCACCCTAATAAGCTTAATACATTACTAAAGTGTTTTCTTCGGAGTCTCGGGACAAGCGCGGTCTTTTTGAGAGGCATGCGGGGGATACAGATCCAACTCGTAGAGGCCCTTTGGAGATGTTTAATGTAATGGATTCCAACTGCAGGAACACACTTATACTTACATTTATTATTATCCTTGGTATTAAAAACGAAATTTCTGCTTTGCACATGGAGTCGAATTGCTGAAACAAAAAATACTGCTATCACATTTTCCTTTATTATGTACGGTCGGCCAAGAAAGTGGTCTACCACTTTTGACAAAAGTTTCTGCGAGATGTAACGATCGCTAAGGTTGACTTTTCTATGCACAATTATGTTATGCCAGGGAAAATTGACCTTGTTGTTTCATGACGTTCAAATGAATCTCAACCGTAGAGTGGTAGACCACATATTTGGCTGACCGTACATAAGAATATCTTTACAATTTTCATACTCAAATTGGGGTTAAACCCCGCTCATTTGTTCTGTGATCATGTATTGTTTTAGGGCTTACAATGGTTTTACACATTTTGATATCCCAAACGCCCACCGCGCAATAATATAATTAAACTTAACAATAGACTCGATTTGGGTTTCTATGACATGGTTGTACGGAATAAGGACATAATATAATACGTTAAAAGATAGAACCCTTGACAAGTATATGTTTACCCTCCGCCAGCGGTCCGGAATTCTTTTTTTAAACTCTTTTGTAACAACTAAATATAACAGATTTTCGAGTCCTCATATCTTTGTAATTGTTTTGACAGGGTTCCAACCTTTTATTCAACCGTTTTGCACTGAAAAGGGTCCTTTGAAATTAATTATGGTAATTCTTTTGACTACTCTGATGACGCTTTCTATTACGTGTGAGCACGACCGCTTCATGCATAAGGTGATAAAAATATGCATCTCACAACATTCAAATAAATGTATCATCTATTATGGCCGAAACTGCGTTAAGGTTGCGCCCGTCACGATTTCATACAAAAGTGAACCGTCGCGGGCGAATGCGACGAGCGCACGCGACGGTTCACTTTTGTATGAAGCCACACGCGGCGGGCACACGCGACGGGCGCACGCGACGGTTCACTTTTGTATGAAGCCACACGCGGCGGGCACACGCGACGGGTGCACGCGACGGTTCACTTTTGTATGAAGCCACACGCGGCAGGCACACGCGACGGGCGCACGCTTAACGCAGTTTCGGCCCTTACAAGATCACTATACGGTTAACTTACTTATTAGTATACTTACTGTTAACTAACACATTATTAAAGTTAAAATCAGTTACTTTGAACTAAAATACAAACAAAATCTCACAACTCACAAACCTAATTTTAAACAAACAACGTCACTAAATTGTAAAATGAAGTACCTACAACTTCTTCCTAAGATATTCTAATTATACAGGGTGGAAGTTTAAATCAACGTGTTTGTAAAGGGGACAGTCTCTAGTTACCGCTATGCAAACAGCTAGTACGTTAAACAAACGCAATTTGTCCTTTGTCACACTACAGTGAAGACTGTTCATATTATATAGAGCTAGATTGTAGATAAAGAGGCTTTATTTTACGATGATGTCACCTCCTGTGGACAGTTAACGACCTCTGTGCTTCGTTGAAGGACAGTAGATAGATTAGTTTTACGGTTATCTTGGGATAGGCATCTTATGTGATCATTAGATTGATTGAATCTTTTGTTGTATGTAGTTGGTCATCAGTGTCAAAGAAAGTTTTGTTTTGTTGTCAGTTTTGGTCATTAGTTAACGTTCGTTGTGTAGTTTTAGAATATCGTAACGTGCAAAATGTTGAATTCCCCTTTATGTATTAAATATTTTTTTATTTTATTTATTAATATATATTTACATTAATATAACTGTATTTTTTATTCATTCATAAATACAAAACAATGTTACTACATTATTTTTTCATGAGAAAATCTACTTTGTGAACTCGTTGATTTCTCGTTTGAAGACTTAATGTTCGGCAAACTCTATCTGTCTGTTATTTTATGGAAATTAGCATTTGACATCCTTTTCCAAGAATAAAATACTTTGCGGGATACAGTGAGATTTATATATTTAGCGATCAGATTTTATGATTTATGTGTTAAGAAAAACACGAAGCACACGTAACACACGAAATCTCATAAATATATACAGCGTGTAAAAACCGCCGTTGCAAAATGGAATAAAAATAAAACATGTCAAAATTTTGATTATAAATGGAAGACCAGAAAGGCCAAAAAAGCCTTTTAACAGCACAATAAACGGAATTTCACATTTCACGTACACAATTCTAAAACCCGGCGCGTGGTGCAAGGCTGGAGATTTCATTTGAAACGAATCAAAGCAAAACAAGTTCTGGAATGAAACAATCTTCTGTAAGTGCAAGGAAAACGTGCAAAAATCCAATAAGGGTGCTTTTCACCAGAAATGCGCTGGCAGTTATGCTGCGAGGATATATAAGCTAACTGTGACTATGCGATCATTTCCACTGATGCTTAGCTACTGAGCGGAGAAATAGCTTTCACCTACATACGAGTATATGGCTTAATTATAACGCTCGTTACGCTGTTTGACTAAGCGATGTCTACTCATTCCTATTGTTATGCAATGGAGAAATGTGATGGAACATGGATATCTGAGGAGTGCAAAAAGCACGATAATCTGTCGGTTCCTGTTGGTTCAATAAATAGGCCATATGGGAGATATTTAAGCCGTTTTTTTACTCCAACACAAAGGTTGGCCACTAACCCACTCAACTTATTTTACATGAAGCATGTACCATGATTAGATCGTAGATAAATCATGGCATTAATGTCAACATAGCCCATCACTGCGGAAAAGCACTCTAAGCCTTAAAATTGTGTATACGTGACCGACCATGTTTCACGGTTGAGATGACAAACAGATGTTCAAATACCAATTGCGATGCTCTTTGTTTGCCTCGAGCACTTTGATGGCAGCTTCATTGGGTCGTAGCATTATGCACTGACTTATCACTGACAGTATGTACTTGGCAAGACAAAAAAACGGATCTTATATGAAAACCAGATTGCCGTCCAACTGAACTTGACTGTTAGTATAATCCTCGAGTCAGTGGCACCCGTAACAGCTTCACCAATAAAACCATTATACTCCATTGTTACTTTACGTACTTTACGTTATACTCCGCGTTATAGTTGGTGTTTACTCATAAAATTGTACGCAATTTTCAAATTATATTGAACTCCAAACTCTCATATACCAAAACATTTCATACTCTGGATAATAGTTGATAGTAAGGCTGTTATACTCTAATTTTCTCTATCTAGATCGATACCTTTTTTATTAAATCGGTTGGTAATAAATCAAAACTATCAAGATTAGAAAACTACTAAAATCTGATACGAAAGGTCTGCAAGAACGGGCGTTTTAAATTGATCTCGAATGTGCAAGAAGTCGGTAGCCTACAACGTCTGGTTAGAAAGCAATCTATCTGAATCAAAAGGAGATTCTCCGTTTTGCCCCCGGCCAATATCGATGCTTATCTTTCAACCTTGAAGACTTGCCAACTATCCGCTGGAACAAACTTTCCAGATATGTATTTTAACGTTTAACGTAAGTTATTTGGCTGCATTTACCATCTCACGTAAAATTTTTATTTATTTGCTATTTTTTAACAAGATAAAACAGTCATATTCCTAAACTTAAGTCTAAGTTTTTATATAATGTCTTATGAAAACATGCAATAAAGATAAAAAAAATCACATCATTGGTTCTTCAAACAACTTTAACAGCGTTTGGCAAATTAATACCAACTCAATTACTTGCTGCTTACTAAACACTCAAAGAAATTCCAATGTAATTACTTGAAAGTAACAATTACTTCGAATTCATTATTAAGAGAGCCGCCTTAGAAGGAAACAAAAAAGAGAGACTTGTCAAAAATAATTGGCAATTACGTATATTATATTAACTAAAAGTTTATTTAAAACTTTACCCACTTTATTTACGAAAGTATGCCTAGTGTTTGATATTGAGCCTTACAAAGAGGAACTAAGATGAACATTAGATGACAATCAATCGCATTTTATACTATTCTAGTCGCCCCGCGTGTTGTCTTCATTTCAAAAAACAAAAATAAAAGAGTACCATTACCAGACGTGTTTAAACATTTCTCAAATCTCATTAGTGTAAAATGTACAAGTACTACAGAAAATGTTAAAACCTACAAACTTCTGTTTTCAAACGAAATCTCTATTTTTTTGGAGATATTTTAAGCATTTCTATAATTACAATAGTTTTTTATTTCATTAATATGTTATGTCATTATAAATATCCATTAAAATATTATTATGTAATTATTGTATTTTCCCTTGATTATCTCCGAGCCATCCAACTTTTTCAAGTCTTTGTTTGAAGTCTGAATTTGTAATTCTGAATTTAAATGTTCTTCATATTTTTCATAAATACTTACTACAATGCGATGAGTACTCGAGAACTTTTTCTTTCATTCGTAATTTGCTAGAACGTCGAGGGTACGAGTACAAAGACTTTGAAGTGGCTAAGTATTGTAAAGATCTTACCTTATTGACATGGTCTCTAAGTATATTTGAGTAGACCATCGCCATCGCCTCGAGTGCCATAAAAGTCATACAGCCAACCACCCAAGGAACTAAAAACGCCACATTTTCCTGGAAAAAAATAACTTTTGAATACCGACTCTAATCTCTAACACCTAAAGTTCATTTTCGACTTGCCAAGTTTGTCTTCGTAAAAGTAATATAAGTTCCGACGTGAAAACGTGTAATAAATCTTTTAACAGGTTACTCATATTTTAAGACATTCCTTTTCAATGTAACTTTAATATGAGCAGATTGTGGTGACAGTATGTGATAAAATTTAATGTTATAAAAGGAAATTATACGAAAGAACCTGAGATGAAATTATGCATATTTTAACGAACTGAAACTTTACCAATATGACTTTGAAGAGAGCAAACAGTTTACTGTACCTAAATCAAACAAAATTAATCAAACCGTGTTTATAAACATGTCTAAATTTATTGAAAAACTTTTCTTCCTTCGACAGTCAAACCGAAAAACAAGCTAAGTTAAAGAACTTCCCAAATGTAAGTTAAAATCAATTATCAGACTCGTAATTGGAAGCACGTCGGTGCGAAGGTTCCTACCAAAACAATGTTCCCAATTGGTCCCAAGTTTTGACATCATAATCTTAATATTTATGACTTGCGTCTGGAAAGCTGGAAGCGTTTTTTTAATTTAACTTTCGCGTATTTATTATGAGCACAAAGTTATGTGTTTGATCACATATTTATTGCTTCTCTTTGTTAACACTTCAAGAATATATGGTCTCTATTTAACTGCTGTTAGGTTAGGTTAGTAGGTATAAGAATATTTTATAATGATAAAAAAGTAATACAAGTTGCATTCGTAATAATTTTAAGCTAGGTACTAACTAAACGAATACTTCATTCATTTAGTTGGTTGTCCACATTTATGAAACTGTATGTTCATCGCTTTATAAATGAGTGTCATAAACGCAAACAAGAAATTACATCTACATAGCAATATCGTTCCAGAAATAAATGATTATGACCCTGTCCCTAAGCTTTCACCTACAGAATGTAAAATTACCAAAACATTACTGCGTCCCCTGTACCACATGCGTCTCGATACACGTGTACGTCTAAATCCCAACACTCATACCTTCAGTGCCTTTATTTTCTTCTTTACGACATTAAGACCTTCAAGATAGATGGATGGAGACTTTAGGAAGATATAAAACAGGCTTACACGGTTTAAGTACCTTTTTACTGAAGGTTGGTATGTGCACTCGACAATATGTCTTGATCTTTATAAAATGAACTATGTTTTTACTTATTTAAAAACGAGAAATTACGGCTGCAATCAACTCAGTTACGGTGGCACTCAACTCTTTAGGAATGTCACCGTTATGAGACCGAAGCTGTCAACATTCGATCACATTCGCAAACATAAGTAATTTTATATGAGTAACTATGTGGTTAACATACGTATCATTTAATTACATGTAAGTACTATATTTTCAAATATAACAAATTCAAAAATATGCGTTTCGATTTCGTGTTTGAAACGGAACAAGAGAATATTAGGATGGTTGAAGACAGTCGAGCCGATTTCAAGAAAAGCATCTCAGCTTTTCATTAATCGGTTTAATGTATAACAATGCCTAATGCTGAGGACACACGGCGACACTGACACTCATCACAAATGTCGACACTAGTGTAGATTGCGTCCTCATGGTAAGCAATTTTTTGTGTCGACATCGGTGTAAACATTTTAATGTCCCGGTTATGTGTGGTTAGCTGTCTACACGGAGACACTGCAATTCAGTGTGGTACATTTCCTCGCCATGAACATTTGGTCGGTTATTGGTCTAGCTAAAAATTTCGCGCAAGTTCGAAATTCGCGACACTTGTGTCGGACACTGCGCACGACCTGTCTCCACGGCTGCAACACAGACACCGACAGACATTGCCACAACAACTGCAACTAAGTGTCGCGGCAGTGGACACACACAGACATTCGATGTATACATTGAGTGTCTAATGTCAAGTGTCGCCGTGTGTCCTCAGCATAATAATAATGAAATTATAATAATAGTTTTGTGTAACTTATACCGAAACCGTATCATTGCTTATTGCAGGGCGTTACTAGTAATATAATACACCTTAAAGCCTAATTAAAACGTTGAACGCTTCAATTAGTATTATGTAGATAATTGGGTAATTCGATTATCTCTGATACTTAATTGGTAAGGTTTTAGTAAAGCAATGTAGCTAAGAAAATTAAACGGTGCCTTTCGACTTAATACGCGTATATTGTATAGGTATAAAACGCCTTCAGCGTGATAATTATTTGGGGTAAAAGAACAGGAAAATGATGATGTACAGTCGACTACAATGTGATGAGCAGATTTAATATCACAAAACTGCACCTGAACACATTTATTTATGGAATCTTTTAGTTTTTAAGTGTTTTGTAATATTAAAAGTGTTCATCAACTTTTGTAGTTTACTGTACCTACAGTGTACAACTGTACACGTATAGAGGTTTGATTATTTTGTATTTTTTAAATACTCGGGAACTTTTTAAGTTGATTTAAAAATATTATTGTTTATTCTATGGTGTTAAATTTATAAATGTTTTACAGAGTGTGATGCGAGAAGTTTAATATATCGAGAAAAGCGTAACATAGTAATTACTGGAGATATCAATTTCCTTCTCATCTTGACATACAACAAAAAAGTTTATTGACTGATATTGAAGTGAAGCCTGTAATATCCCACTGCTAGGCGAAGGCCTCTCACCTCAAGATATCAGTACAGTGTTTTACTATTAATTGAAACGTACGGTAATGTCATTATTATTTGTTTAAACGGGAACTTACGTACGACGGAGGCTACTTGAGGAACTCTCAACAGCAGCCTCCGTCGTACGTAAGTTCCCGTTTAAACAAATAAAAAGTACAGTGTTTATTCCTTGTTATTAATGTATGAAATAGAATAATCCCATACCACACCCTGTAACATTTAAAATTGAATACTCACTTTGTATATACCATAGAACAGGAATATACTTAACACGATCATGAACATCTGTGTTCCTATTATTGCAAAATATGCTATCTGTACACCTGAAACAAATAAAACATACGTTTAGTATATAGAAGTAAATAGATATTAGTTAAAAAAAATTATAGTTTAAAAAAACTAAAAAAACACGCTTTTATTGCAAATTGAACTAAAAACTAGAAAATAATTTTTCTCCTCAAATCAAAATTATAATAAAATTTAAGTTGTAACACAATGATTTAATTCAGAGTAAAAAGCGTGGGGTGCATTTTAATGTAGTTCATAACTATCCTCTCATAGATAGTTACCAATGATGATTGTAATATTTAAAAATATTAAGCACCCCACGCTTTTTTACTCTGAATTAAATCATTGTGTTACAACTTAAATTTTATTATAATTTTGATTTGAGGAGAAAAAATATTTTCTAGTTTTTAGTTCAATTTGCAATAAAAGCGTGTTTTTTTAGTTTTTTTAAACTATAATTTTATTTTTTATTTTTTAGTAAGCATAACATTATATGCAACTTTTCATCCCGTAATTCCCACGGGAACGGGCCCATCACGGGAAAACCACGGGACGCTGTTAGTGTCTAGTACCATTTAGTAAAATAAAACAGAACTCCCGTTCCGTCCCACAGCGAGCGCCCGTTGATGTCTTTTATATGAAGTAATATTTTTTTAGTAAATCTGGCAAATCCATTAAGGATAACGGGAAACTGTTATTAAATTATTGCATTGTCATCAGTCCTTGATACATATGCAAAGTTTCAAATTAATCAGACTTCTGGGGTGAAAATGATGTTCAAAGATTTCATTACATACGTACATACATACATACATACATACAGGCCAAGCTAATAAAAGCGTGTTAATAACCTTTGCTGTGTGTGTATCAAAGTAATTACTACATATTATAAAACAAAGTCCCCGGCCGCTTCTGTCTGTCTGTCTGTTCGCAATAAACTCAAATACTACTGCACGGATTTTTAAATAGATAGAGGGATTCAAGAGGAAGGTTTATATATATAGGTTATATATAAAAATTCCCGAAATTCCCACGGGAACGGGCACAACGCGGGTAAAACCGCGGGGCGCTGCTAGTTTCATTTATTCGTCTATACAATATTGTTTCATACTTAAACAACATGACTCGGAATTAAGATCACAACCAGCAGTTGGCAAGCGTGGTGATTATGCCTAATCTTCCTCACCTTGCCTGACATCTTCAGTGAGATGAGAGGCCTTTGCCCAGCTATGGGACATCTAAGGCTATGTCATTAAGTCCATTTTTTTTTAATAGAACAGTTTATTAATAGTATTTATTAATCTCTGCTTTTAGTACACAATGCTACATACATTTATTTAAGTTTCATCTCCCAATATTATAAATAAGAACCATTTGCATAATTTACCTAATTGATTATATGTTTATTACGCCTAACAAATCACTGACTGAAACGAAAAGTAATTGTAGAACCAATTAATTTTCCTGTAACATCACATAAACAGAGGGAGTATTCTGTAGGTAAACAATAATTCAAAGAGCAGGTTAATCGAGAAACCATCCATTTGATAAGAGGTAATGATTGTCGCTCTTGCAAGGCTCGACCCTTTCTCTGAATTGTAAACGTGAATTTCTATGTGAGCGATCCGCTGAATCCTTTCAATATTTGTACCCATCGGTATTCTGTACGTAAATTCTCAAATATTTAAGAACAAAGAACGCTGTGTTATTGTTTTAAGACGTGATATGGTCGAATAGACTTGGGATTAGTTGTGGGTTTTCGTGGTTAAGATAAACTAAGATTCATTCAAGATTTCCAGAATAAGACAGACATACGAGTACATGTTTTAACAAGTTTTTAGATTTTTCAGAGGTTACACTAGTAAGGGTGATAGAGTCAGATAGTTTCTTGTTCACCTATCTGTATTGGTAAAGCATCGGTAGAGCTTCTGGTAGAAACCTCAGAGTGCCTCATCACCTAAAATATGACTGACTATCCGTGCCCCGCGATTTAACCCACGTTGTACCCGTTCCCGCAGGAATTTCGGCATAAAATGTATCCCATATTTTATTCTGATGTATAAACCTACTGTATAAACCTGTATTACTGTAAAGTTTCATCCAAATACGTTCAGCAGTTTTTTCGTGAAAGAGTAACAAACATACATCCATCCTCACAAACTTTCGCATTTAAAATATTAGTAGGACTACGCTTCTTTCTTATCGAGTGGATGGTCACCCTGACCAATCCTGGTGTCAGAGTTATTGAGCCGCCAAAGGCCTCTGACATGGCTCATGTAACGACTACTGTCCGTAGAAAGTAACCGGGACCGACGGCTTAACGTGCCCTCCGAAGGACTACGCTCTTTTGCTTAAAATAGAGTAGTACTAATGACTTTACAATTTGACCTTCATAATGACTAGGATTTATTCAGTTAAAACATAGGCGAGTCCACGGACGTCTATAAATTTGAATCTAAACCTTCCACTAACAGAAAGCAAACATTCAACAAATACTGATACTAAATCAAACATAATTAAAATCCAAGTGCATTAGAAAACATTTTAGCCTCATTTGTACAAAAACTCGATCTAATACCAACTCCGAGCAATCACGGTTTGTAGTCAGAACAAACAAATGAGGTTCCGATCAAAGTGATTACTAGTGTTTGCCGGCGGCGACGCACGTACACACCACGTAATTTGTTCCCGGCCGCACTCCAATTGGGATAACGCATAACTATAAGAAGTAGGGAGACAAACAGATAATCTGATTACAGAAATAATTACCTATTGAAACTAGAAAGATTTAACCGAACTGCGAGCGTTGAGGCTATAGAAGATTATGCGACTTAGTTGAAAACAAATCTAGATCAAGTCAGAATGAAATACTCTAAGCTGTACTTTCTGATCTAGTACGACTCGCGTGGCAGGAGCCAATTAATATATTAAAAAAATTGTGATGACATTAGATTTTTTTCTTTGTTTATTTTTCGTATCTAACAGTTTCTACGGTTTTATACGATGGTCTATATTTTTCCTAAATGTGGCTTAAAACTAAACTAACTTTAAAGTAAATTGTTCTATGATCTCAAAGTAACTAAGATTATCAATATCTACGAACAAGCAGCAATGGAACAACGAAAATACTGTTACATTTTAATAGTTAAACGGAGTTTAGATAGAATTAGCATTCAATGTTGGTCTAAATGTACCTTTAATGTAACGTCAGAATTCTCACTTATGTACCTATCAATATTTCGTCGAAACTGTAGTTTACGACATAACTAGCTTCGATTTGATAATTGCAGACAGGGTTTAAATAGTTGCCATCGATTTGCAAACAGAAATAGATTAACCGAACAAGCATTGAGGAACTTACCCTCAACAAACATAATGTGTAACTGATTTTTATTTTACCTTTGTGTATGTCACCGAAATATTACAAGCACCTTACAGTATAACAATATAACCGTCGATATTTTGAACAGCCCCATCCACTTACAATTCAGGCATAATGTTTTGAAAGTTATCTCTCCATCGCAAACCATTATATTGTAAATTTTCTTCAAACAAGCAAGCTTCAGAACGCACCTACCGCACTGATTGGTCCAATAAATAAAGTAAAATCTAACCTGGGAATGGAGTAAATGTATTTTTTGATAATTCAAAATCTCGCGGATATATGTACACTTAATCCGGTGATAACTCGTTGACAATCTGTCCACGGTATACAATGTCGTGATTTAGATTGTAAAATAACAGCATTTATAATTTTCCGGCAACATATACACTATTCGTCGTTTTACGATTCCCCGAACCAATTTCGTTTAAGAGAGATTGTTACAAACGTAGTTGTAACTACAGAATGGAAAAGTAAGCGGAAAATATTGCCGTTATATCGGCTATCAATATCCATCAATGAAGCCAATAATACGAGCGTTCTTACGGCAGACATCTTTATTTTGCGTCACTTTTACTTATATTGAATATCGATTGCGATATTTGGGGCGGTACTTGTTTTTTATCGAGATTTTGTCAATAATTTGGGGCATCAATATTCTTTTAGTACTGTACTTCGGTACAATCAATAAATCAGCACATAACTGTTGTAGCGGAAGGTACATTCATTTGTTTATGATAGACAAATGATTATCTTTTACTATGGTCTCTATATTTTCAATAATACTTTCTAAATGAATATGAGAAGAAGTTAATAACTCACTGTGTGAAAAATATCCGACCACAGCGAAAAAGAATAGATAAGAAATCACCAATGGCTATTTAACCGATCTACGTCATAGTAACAAAGTTAATCAAACTACCTAACTACACCCCAACCACTATAACCATCGCAATCTAAAACCGCAAAACAGACGTGATTTCACTCCGATACAAACTACAGCCATTTTGATCGTGTGATCGAAATAGTTAATAACATAAGGATCGTTACACAACATTGCGACAATAACCCCAAACCCTTGGCGAGGTTGATCCGAAACAATTCACAGAGTGAATCGAATTTCTCGAGCGATACGGATAGGTGCGGTACACACGGTACATACCTTTCCGCCATTAAGACAATGGCTCGGATTCCTATCAGGGCGCGAGTAATGAGGATTCTTTCTGTTGTGAGAATATTATGCGTTCACGTTCTTCACTAATGAATTCTGTTAGATGTAGGTCGGCGCGTTCCGCCAGTGTGTCTGCGGCACGTGATTACGTATGATATATCACATGAATTTCAAAGCTCGTTTAATCCTATCAATCAATTAACCGTTTTAATGGAATCACTGATTGTGTTTAGAAATTAATACTTGTTTAGGAGTTTCTCTCCGGTGCGTAAATGGTTCTCAAATGTTACGCTTTAACCAGCTTTCAAGATACTAAACCAAAGTTTGAAATAATGCCACAATTATATTTCATTCTATTCAAAGAATATGCTTATACCTAAACATGCTTAAAATAAGCGTGCTTTCCAACTTAACATTATTTCTATTGATCAAGTGCCTATCGGTCTTTAATACATTTATGCTAATAATGCTGTTTTTATTTTGTTTTGTAGAAGTCTCATATTAAATTATCATTTTGTTAAAGTTACTGGCCAACCCTAGTGTCAGACAACTACCTTTAGGACTTCCGACATGGTATAACTGAAACAAATGAGGCCGACAATTTAACTCGCCTTGTTTTATAGACAAATAGTGCAAAGGATAGAAGAAAAATTACCATCAATTCATTCTTCGAATCAGACTGAACCAATTGGATGCTCCAGAATCGAGATTCAGAAAAACGTTGACAATAAAACAAATTGTGGATAAAATTGGATAAATAAATTATCTCCTGACATTCTTATTGAATTTTCTTCATTCTGATTAATTAATTGTATCGGACCAATTAGACTTTCAAGAAAATCAATAGCTTCGCCCGAAGAAATTCGTTGTTAAATTGTCTAGTATGTTATTAAGTGCTGTCTATCAACAAACTACTGAATTTATAGTAATTTGGAAAATGTCCATCGAATTTGTATATATTTTTTCTTTTAGAAATATAACATTGATATTGTATTCGTATAATCGTTCCCCGGGGGTACGTGAAATGGTCCCCTGTTAATTTAATAATAATTAGACAGTATTAGAGATTTTTAGGCGATTAGAAAATTTAATTCTGAATATAATCAGTTGACAACCTTTGACCATAGTGTGCAAATTGTTTTCGTTTGAGACAAAGCTTAAAGGTTGGTGAAAGAACTTGAAAGAAACAAATTGCAAAATATATACAACAAAAACAAATGACTACGCGGAGGAATGCTTTTTTCTCAGGTATTTCCATTACCCACGAGTTCTTTTAGATATCTTATATATTACTGCCGACATTCCAGCAGATGTCTACCCTTTCCATTGAAAAGCTTATTAAGAAAGTATCTTCGTTGGAAGGTCGCAGCCTTACTTCAGAAAACGAATGACCTAACTATCGGAGCGGGATCTTGAAAAATTTTACCTTTAAAACGACCGAGTATTAAAATTTCTCATAATACCTTTTGCGACATTTATGTTCGTAGCGGCACCATTTTGTGTTGGAATTAAGAGCGAAAAAAGTTGCAGATGTCATCTTAGTTAGTTGAGTTGCCTAATTAGATGATCGTTTCAACCGACTCCAAGCAACCCCTTAAGTTAATAAATATACCCGGACAAATTCACACACTGAATATGTACTGATATAATTAAACGGACCAGTTTGTTTGTACTCGACATTATCTCTACCTCTTATCCTGGAGTTCTTACGGCAAAAGATACAACGCGGGTATTACCGCGGGCGCTGCTGCCATTAATATAATTACAATTTTCCCGCTAGTCATATCAAAATCTCTCCTATTTCATGTCCTGAGCAACCTCAACAATACATTAAACACAGTGTAAGACAAAATCCCGCTCAATGCTTCGAGTAACCATAAATCTTCATGTTACATTTCCATCCCCGATAATCCCTACCCTAACATTTGATTACGAATCACAGCTTTCAACGATCTCGTAAACTGAAGCGATAGTAAACAGTGGATGTTATTAAACGGGTATGTTCGTGTAAAGCGGGTGAAAGGAATTGTTAGCGATGAAAGGATTCATTGTATAATTCATTTGTGGGGCAGCGGAGCAGGAGGCATGCATAAGTGATTACAACCAAAGGTTCTTTTATGAAGTGAAACGGAAGATAATAGAAACACAAGTATCACAAGTAAATCATAGTATTTATGAGTAAGTACTAGTGGCAATAAGTTAGGAGTTTCGCCCTTACTTATTGCTACTGCAGAATAGACATCAAGATGAGCTCCTCGCCTTCATATGCCTTTAACCCCAGCGCCGCGAAACGAGCAGCGGTCGGTATCGCTGTTGATTATGACGTCACCACTACCGGTGGTATCCGGGAGTGACCCGGTCTAATTAACAATAATAGATATACATATATGTAGATCGATTGTAAGTAAAAAGTGCGGGCAAGTCACTGGTGTCTTGTCTCTCACCAATCCCAGTTTCCATTGGGTCTCAACGTTTGTCTTCACGGTAAAATCAACCGTAATAAATTGTTTAGGAAACTCTCTCGACAATATTAATATTTCACACTCGCGACCACTTGACATTCCATTGAGGATCAAAGAAACTTCACGTTCAACACGTCTCCTAAATATAAACAAACTTTATTAATAACCTGGCTTTGCTTATGTGAAATTTTCTAATGTGAATTAAAGTTTTGTCGAGGCCCTTGATCTTGAAATTCAGTAACAGTGAATAAAATAATATGAACTCTAAGGTTATTGTTATCTATAATAATATTAGGAAGCAGTAGAGTTAGATTTTTGTTTGTTTGAACCCGCTTATCTCAGAAACTACGAATCCGATCAGAATAATATGTGTTCAATGTTACATCATTACCTTCATCACCTTCATCATCATTATTATTTATTTAAACGGGAACTACGTACGACGGAGACTACTGTCGAGAGTTCCTCGACACGTTTCGGCCACATACGGTGGCCTTCATCAGGAGGTGGGTGAAGCGCTCGCGACAGCGTCTCTCCCCGCACTGATTCTTCATCATCATTACCTTTATCACCTTCCACCTTCTCACATTCAGTGGAAAGATTATACGCTATTTTTCATCCCGAAACTCTCAGGAGAACGGGCACAAGACGAGTAAAACCGCGGTGCGTTGCTAGTTTTTACTATAAATAGGAAAGGATACCATGTCTATGTAAAATTCAATGTTATAATAACGCTTTGACATTAGAACTAAAGGTATGCTTTGCTTTCAAGTGAGTAAAGCCATCTAACGCCGACATATTATAACATACAAAATTCATATTTTAACGTATGAAGATTGGATCATTAGAACTGGATGAAGTGGTTCGAAAATGTAAATGGTTAGAGGAGCTTTCGAAAGAGAATTTATATATAATTTGAGTTACATTGTTCCTCCCAGGGATTTCGCCTTTAGGCTTGTAATGATCGTAATAAAGGCAATAACATTGCTTAGAGGCGTTCTTAACCTGTTTGAATACGTTTCTTCGCTTGGCATGTAGATAGCCTATGACCTGAGGTCAAACAAACAGTGGCTACTACTGAAATTGGTAACATCAAAGGGTATAAAGATGCCCGTTCATTGAAGCGGATCGAGGCTGTGGAGCGGAGAAATGGAGAAATATTAAAAAATGGATTGCATAAAATCTCTGAGCGACGATTTTGCCAATCATTTTGGTTAATATTTCTCCGTTTCTTCTTCTTCTCATTATTTTGGTTAATATTTCTCCGTTTCTTCTTCTTCTCATTATTTTGGATATTTCTCCGTTTCTCCGCTCCGCAGCCTCGCTCCGCTGAACTAATATAATAAAGCTGCATATAACAATAAGTGAAATAAATGTAAGTACTTTATTCTAAGAGTAGAGCGTTACTTGCTAACAAACTGTAATATAGTTTGGTGAGATACATTACTCTGTTTTTTTTTGTAAATATTTTTGTTGGATAAAAAATACAAAAAACAACGGGAGTAAAACCAAGAAGCAACCGCTTTTTATAATCTTAAAATAATCCGTAAGACCGTAACCTGACGAAGGATGTTTTAAATTATTGTAAGATTCGACTTTCAAATCTAACTTTTATAACACAGAGATATTGTCCAGAAAACAAGATTATTCAATTTACAAATATTTATACTCAACTCAATTTGAATATAAAGTCTAGAGTCTGTTGATCTATATTTGTTTGTTTATTTTGCTAGAGAGTCTGTTGATCTAGTTTGATTGTTTATTTCATAACTGAAGGTTTCTACAATCTACATTATTAATTTTAGAAATTTTAATAAGTCTTACTTTGTTTTAGACCACTTTATTTATGTAAACAAACTAAGCTCAAACGCCTGTACTCGCCAAATGCTTAAGTCCCCGGCCGCGTCTGTATGTCTGTTCGCGATTAACTGTTCTGTTCTCTGTTCACGATACTGCACGGATTTTGACGCGACTTTTTAAAATAAATAGAGTGATTCAAGAGGAAGGTTTATATGTATAAAAATTCCCGAAATTTCCACGGGAATGGGCAAAACGCGGATAGTAAAACCTCGGGGCGCTGCTAGTCAGAATCTAAAGCAAATAAGAGTGTTGAAAATTTTCAATTTACTGATATTTCCATCTCTAGACCATTGGTATTAATACTCCCACACAAGACTTGGCCACTAGACCTATACTCAACGTGTACTTTAACACAATAAGGACTTCCAACCTATCACGTACTTACTTAACTTACACGTATTATGTTATAATGACTTAGGTAGAAGCAAGGCGAAGGTTCTAGGTTGTATAGATATTGTTACGGCCTACAAACACCTGGTGAGTACCATACTCGAGGCTTTACTGCGTTATGAATAAACTAGCAGCGCCCCGCGGTTTTACCCGCGTTGTGCCCGTTCCCGTAGGAAATCCGGGATAAAATGTAGCCTATAGCCTTCCTCGATAAATAAACTATCTAACAGTGAAAGAATTATTCAAATCGGTTCAGTAGTTTCTGAGATTAGCGCGTTTAAACAAACAAACAAACAAACAAAACAAACTCTTCAGCTTTATAATATTAGTATAGATAAGCCTCTCTTCCACGAGCAAACTCAAACGTCTGACTTCATTAAGGATCATAGACGCTTAATATTATAACCTCATTGTTGTGTTTGATATTATTGTCAAAGTTTTAATATACTCTATTTTTCGGCTAGTAATATAATAATACTAGCAGCGCCCGGGGCTTTGCCCGCGTTGAGCCCGTTTCCGTAGGAATTTTCGAAAATCCTTTCTTAGTGTGACTTACGTCACTTGAAGAACCTTCCTGCCAAATTTCATGTGTCTAGGTGTAACGGTTGAGGCTGTGCGTTGATTATCAGTCAGGACTTTGAATTATATATATACTAGCTGTGCCCCGCGGTTTCACCCGCGTTGTACCCGTTCCCGCGGGAATTTCGGGATGAAAAATAGATGTTGTCCGATTCTCAGGCCTACCCGATATGCACACAAAATTTCATGAGAATCGGTTGAGCCGTTTCAGAGCAGTTCAACCACGGTACCCGTTCCCGCGGGAATTTCGGGAAGAAAAATAGATGTTGGCTGATTCTCAGACCTACTCAATATGCTCACAAAATTTCATGAATATAGATTTTAGTAATTAGAATCTTTACCCTTTAGAACCCTTTAAGTACGGAGCCGTAAAAAGGGCAATGTTCTTTTTCACAATAATATAGTCATAAATTTCCTTAAAATCCGTTAGTCGACGTTACTGGTTAACCTTACAATGTACACGTGTCATGTGTTCTAGTATAAGTGGTGCGATGGACACACATTGACCGTTCAAGCGGCAAGGGCAGCACGATATCAACCGCAAACTTCACAGAAACTATGCCGTTCTCTCGCCAATGCAACACTGAATATTGATTATCACAACATATTATATAATTTGTTGCTTCAATCCGGTCAACATTTCAAAGATATGTTCAATTTTTCCCGATGATTAAATTTATATATGATCGTCATTTTGTGTTTTTTTTATTGGTGCCAAGCCATTTTTCAGTATAAAATTATATTATGTTCAGTAAAATGTCACCCTGTCAAAAAAGGAGTATCTACATATTTTAATTTTGACAGCTCTTATACATTTAGGCGAGCTTGGCAAATCTGTCAGAGCGCGGCGAAGAGGTTTCTATGTCAATGCGTTAAACTGCCGTCGGTACAGATAGAATATGACTTACTAACTCAGACATGAGGATTGTTGACTGGCTCTTTGTATACTGCAATATTAGAACATCCACGCTAAATTAATTCCAAGTTTGCAAAAGCTTTAAGCTAAAATTACTTTTTATGTACTGCAAAAACCACTAAACTGGGGAACTTTCGTTTCCATAATATTCCGTGCACAAAACAGTACAATTTGTGGTAACGTTCCAATTTCAAAACTGTCAACTTCCCTTTGATAATATCCGGGAAATTAATGGCAACGTTCGTTGTTTTCTTAGTACTAAATGACATTTTGTTTATGGATTGTGGCCACCTGTTGTCACGTCAGCGGAATCCTACTACAAATCATGCCATGTCTACAGTAACAAGATAATCGCAACCATAAATCTGACTGAGAACTGTGTGCTAATTGTTTCGTCTCTGGTCGGTCCCAGCTCCAAGCTAGGCCCTTTTTATTCATTCCCATTTCATTGTCAAGAAATATTTCTTTGACCAGAAAAGTTGGGGATTCGTGATTGTTCGATTCCATTTTGTGAGGACAATTTTTGCAAATTATAATTTGAATACATTTCCATAATTTTGGGTTTTCGTTTGTTTCTTGATTGATTGAAGGCACTGGAGAAAGAAAAATGGAAATTATTTTTATTGTTTGCAACGGTCACTTGACGATTGAGAGTGATTTTTTGTCCTTTATTATTTTTAAGATATTACGAGATAAATTCGATATGTTTATAAGTCGTACAAAATTCTAACTGAAGTTTATTTAATGTCGAATTTAATAAACTGAATACAATTTAAATGTTATTTTGCCAATATTTATTTAACTGGAATATCATAAAGGTAGCATCAAATATTTCAGTTTTACCTTCGCCATCATATTTTATCGGCATTTTGGTTTTGTTGTGTATTTTCCGGATCAGCAGTTTGAAAAATAAACGATAGTAAGGCTATATCGTCACGTTTTATAGCCTGTATCGATACCTGCGTAGTAAGGAAACAATAAACTTTTACACAATATGAATATTTGGAAGCGACTGCACATTTTAGCTTAGTAAACAACACATTTAAGCTGTACAGTAAAAGCGTATCATCTGGTTAATTAAAAGAATTAATTTGTCAGTACTTAATCACTACCTAGCCAATAGTTCATTGATTGTTCTTTATTGGAAACGGATCCCGGTGTCAGTGGATACAAGTTGTCGGGATCAATGGATAATTACATCCGATCCCGCGACCCGTGGCTTCAAACCCTCACATAGCAGGTGGTGATCAACCATGATAATACGATCGCTGAATATCTAGCGGTGCCCCGCGACTTTACCCGCTTTGTGCCCATTCCCATAGGAATTTTGGGGTCAAAAAAGCCTATAACCTTCCTGTTTAATGTGGCTATCCTTTACATATTTATGATTAAACTAGCAGCGCCCCGCGGTTTTACCCGCGTTGTGCCCGTTCTCGTGGTAATTTCGGGATTTTTTTTACATAAAAACCTTCCTCTTGAATCACTCTACCTATTACAAAAAACCGCATCAACCTCCGTTGCGTAATTTTAAAGATTTAAGCATACAGACAAACAGACAAACAGACAAACAGACACGAAACAGAGACGACTTTATTTTATACTATGTAGTGATTCGTATTGGTAGTTTCTGAGATTAGCACGTTCAAACAAACTAACTCTTCCACTTTATTATATTAGTATCGATGATGTTATTTTTATGCCCATTTCCGAACAAAAACTGACATCAAAATAATATATTCTTTAAACAGAAACAATACTCGGACTTCTGAAGGTAAAAAGCAAATGTTGATTGACATAATTATATTTATTTATCGAATAAACGTCACTTTTGATTCAATTAACTACCAATTTTTAGTTTCCACATCAATAAACACCTCGAGGGAGAAATATACAGATTGTTTCATTGAAATTCGACGAGACTGCGAAAACAATTAACTTTTTTGTTTTTCTTTAATTAACGAACACTTTTCGATCGACCATCGAAATAGCACTCTTTTTGCGACACAATACGACACAGAATGGACTGCGTTCAATGAGGCGATGAAAAACGTGTACTTACTGATAAGGGTTATAGATGTGAGTGAGAGAGTGTAGGAAAGAGTCTGGATGAATTCGGTTAAATTCAAGTTGAGAAAAAATCTTGTTTAGTTTCAAAATGGGAATACGTCATGACCATCATACGACTCGCAATTGACCAGTTTTTATAATCATTTACATAAATTACATACTTTTTAGCAAAAAACTCATTACAAACACACTTTTATTCGATCATCAATCAGTGCACATAGCCATTATTTACTCCAATTGTCAAAGTTTAACCCGAAACCTTTGTCCTTTCCATTTCCTGTGGATTGGGACATTTCGCTTGTCCAACTTCATTCCCTAGGTACGTCTGTTCCAACAAGATTCAAAACAGTGAAGTACATTGTAAGTAAGGTCGTAGTTTACTTGGGACTGATTGCTGGGCTAGCGGATAGAGGAAGAATGGTCGTATAGGTTAGAGGCCAACCCTGGTGTCGGAGTTTTTGGACTCTAATATGAAACAACCGGGATCGTCAGGTAGTGGATGATTCGCATGAAGAAACGGGCACAATTCTGCGGATCGACCACGTATTTTTTCTCAAAGCATAAAGCCGTCTCACTTACAAAAACTTCTCTCACTTATCCAAGAAATTGAGGTAGCGTTGTTCTCATTCTGACAAATCTGCTTTAAAATGTTACAAATGCGAATCGATACAAAAAAAAAACATAAAGCATGGTCAAAGCGTGGTTTATACCTTCTACTGGGATGAGAAGCCTTTACCCAGCAGTGTAGAGCTTATTCTTGTTCTTACTAAACATAGACTCGCACATTTCATGCCAGTTCAGTTCAAGCGAATCCAGCACAAAAACGATTTGTAACCCCTTCGTTTGACGTCAAGGGTAGTTCTACCCGTCAGGGTGCTGTGACATCATTTCTTTGAGCTAACATTTGGTCAACGTTCTATTTATAGGAAACACGAAGGTCTGTTAAGTAAGAACCTATTGAATGATCCTATGGCTATCCTCGATATGCTGCTTCGATTTCGCCTTCAAATGAATTACTCCTCTTTAAATTACAAGTATTGGTACCTTCAGTTAAGGATAACACCACGATTATATCCTGCCCTGAAGACAGAATAATTCGTCGGACATATTTGTCCCTTAAAACAGACCTTACAAACTGTATCTAATAACTCGCACGACGCGCATAATGCAGATTATTTTGTGCATAAGACCACGGCTCACGGCCCGAAGTCAATAATATGTGAAGACATAGTGTTGGCGACGACGTCTGGGTGTCAATTATATATTCTTATAAAGTATTTGTGTATGTATATGTAGTAGTATCAGTAAGTTAGATTCCATGATACAAGCTTAGAGCTAACATTAACCGTGTGTGAATTAAACATATATATTTATACAAAGTTGCTTTTTACCCAATACATAATAAAAAAAGTTTCTTTTACACGGCTGTATTCGCTGGTGTGTGTTTATAATGATTTACCTTTAACACCTTAGTTGTAAGGAAGAAAATATATTTAGTCAGTCAGTAAATTACTGAACCATCACTCACCATAATAAACATCATCTAACTCCTTATACCTCTTCGCGTTGACGCCGATCCTCCAACTATACAACAGGACTACCAATATTGATATATTCTGAAACAAAGAAAACAGTATTGAATGGAAACTGACCTTCTGTTACCACGGTTCCTGTAAAGAGGCCGACACTTCAGATAAAAATGTTAAATAAAAGCGAAATGTATTCGTAAACGTAGTTTCAGTTCAAAATGAGTAATGTTCACTTAAACCTAAGAAACCAGTAAAAGACAGTATTTTGAACCAAGTTAACCGTATGATAAAGCCTCTGCTAGGCAACAGTGGGTTGTTAAGATGTATATATTTATTTTATTTATTTTCAACAAACAATTTAAAACAAATTGTTTGTTGAAAATAAATAAAATAAATAAATATACCTGGATAAATTCACACACTGATAATTAGACCCAAAGTAAGCTCTAAGCTTGTGTTATGGAATCTAATTAACTGATACTACTACATATACATACACAAATACTTTATAAGGATATATAATTGACACCCAGACGTCGTCGCCAACAACTATGTCTGCACATATTGTTGACTCCGGTCGGGAATCGAACCCGCAACCCCCGACACAGTAAGCGCTCTCACTGCCACTGTGCCAACGGGCTTGTCAAATGTTGAAAATGTTGCTAAACAAATGCTGCCCATTGTGGTACAATGTTTCGAGTCTCGTATTGCGCGTCAATTACTGATTAGTGGATACAAGACATTATAAATTATTTATTTGGGATTAATCAATGATACCTTAAATTTTAATTTTCAGCTCAACGAGCGATACGAAACTCGTCGAGACAGCTAGTTAGTAAAGTATTGACAAGCCCGTTGGCACAGTGGCAGTGAGAGCGCTTACTGTGCCGGGGGTTGCGGGCTCGTTTCCCGCCCGGAGTCATATATGAAGACATAGTTGTTGGCGACGACGTCTGGGTGTCAATTAAATATCCTTATAAAATATTTGTGTATGTATTTGTATAAGTATCAGTCAGTTAGATTCCATAATACAAGCTTAGTGCTTAGTTTGGGAGTATTTAACCGTGAGTGAATTTGTCCAGGTATGTTTATTTATTAAACAACGGATCTCCTAAATATTTGAAAAGACGTTAAATAATTGTAAGTGAAAACCCAACTGAAGGTCTCTGGGCCTTGGACGCGGACACAGAAATTAATGAAGGTCAAATCGATTCAGTCCCGATAGTACCCTGACCTATTATAATTTGTACTCCATTATTTTTATCGGTAACACTGATAACATAACCACCACGTAAATAATGAGTTTGTTTAAGATTATTGTATTGAAAATTGTTTACCTTTACAACTTACTTTAGACAAATGATAATCCTTTTGTATTGTATTTGGTTGTCTTCTATCAAAATGTATAGGAAAAGTCACTTAATAAGCGCAATAAATTCCCATATATCTATTTTGATAGAAGACATCCAATTAAAAGGATAGTGATTGTCATTCGTTTAGAAGGCAGAAATGTGTGCTTTTAAAGGGTTTTAAGCAAATATTTTAAAAAATACCGTTTTGATTTTACTGCAATATGTTCTAATCCAAAATGGCTACTATACACTATTATAACGTGTAGTGTACAACCAAGTAACTTGAAATTAATCTTAAAATATATTTAATTTAAAAATGCTCTTAAAAATTTCAAAATATTTTCGTTTTTATATCGTGTTTACATTTTGATATTTGTACACAATGTGAACGAACATCAAATAACCGTTCATTATTCAATGATTGGAAAGGATTTCATTATTTTTTTTCAAAGAGCAATATTATTGATATAAATTGGAAATAAATTTTAAATTATGAACTCTTGAAATCAATTGGAACGGTGATTAAAATTTACACAGTGAACTTTTCCAAAAACAAAAGTCGTTTTGAATGATCACAAAGAAGATAATAAATAAATGAACCAATTTGGAAAACAAAGGTTAGACGTAATCCAATTTAATACTTACAAAGAGACAGTAGAAGTTGACTTAAGGCTACGTAATCCATACCTTCGTTACAATCCTTCCTTCTACTACGCATGTGTACATCGCCCTTCTAATTACAGTATTTTGGCAAAAACATGTAATTATCTGCTTAAGTAATTGTTCGCATGGGCCCAATCTGTGGAGTTAATTAATTTAAATTCCCACGCCCAGCACTAATTCAATTAACATAATTAACGGTACATTTAATTATGTCGCACCTTGATTTATTCCAATTTGTTTCCTTTATTTTTTTGAGTATCTAAATACAATTCCGCTTAATATTGTTATTTACTACTTTTTATTTTCATACATATACTCGTAGCTCTGATAATGTCCTCATGGGGATTTTGATCATGTATAAATTATACGAGGTTCATTTATTTAGGGAAGAATTTGAAACTTTTATTTCTCATACAGTGTCCTGAGGGGGAATTTAAGTTAGGTAAGGAATGGCCCAAACGAATGTACCAGCAACACACTAATCGATCGTAAGAGACTGTGCAGAGCGAAAATTATACTATTTAATTTAGTTAGGTCATCTGCCACAAAACGGAGATATTAGAAAGAACTTCGATCTTCCGTAATCTGTGATAGTCTAAAGATGCTCTCAGGAGCATAAAAACAACGACTAATACATAGTAACAAAGTCGCTTTCCGCTGTCTGTCCCTATGTATGCTTAGATCTTTAAAACTACGCAACGGATTTTGATGCCGTTTGTTTTAAATTTCCACGAAAACGGCACAAATCGGGTAACACTGCGCGGGACAGCTAATACTCGCTAGTATTCAAATATATATTTATTTGTAGAGAGTTATAGGACATAATTATTGGAGTTTTCCTGCCCAGAGCATGAAAAATGAACAAAGATCGCGTCTGAATACCGAATTAACTATTAACATTCAACTGGATCAGTAGACTAGTGGAATCTGATTGTGGTTAACCGTACTGTCACCCACATAATGATAGGTAATTCAAATCGTAATGGGAAGTAGGTAAGTGTAGCACCTCGCAGCGTAGTTTGACTACGTGATGTTAACTGATCCCGATTGTTAAGCAACGAGCAGCTCGGTCCCTACTTTGAAGGGTGGCCGATAGAGGCATCTCTATCTGAGCAATACCATGCTTCGGAGGGCACGTTAAATAGTCGATCTTTGAGGCGTTCTAAAAATTCCGATATCAGGTTTGGCCACTAACAAACATGAACTTACTTTTCTTATCAGTGAGTCACTCATGACAGTTTTATCTATGGTCTATTATAAACGTTTTGCTTCTTAACTTATTAGCTTTAAATATTTTGGTCCTGTAGGATATTACTTTTTGTACCTCGTTTTGTTTGTCTGTCTCAGATTACTGTGATAAGACCGAAATGTCTGACATAAATGTATATAATAGCTAAGTGTATCCTTTGACATAATTTTAATTCAATTATTATGCATCAAGTGTCCGTGAATACCTTCAAAACCTTTTGAAATCCGAACAATTTTAATCACAAACATACAATATTCAACTAGTAACATAAACCTTTATCTAAAGGCCTATAACTCTCATAAAAACCCAGTGTGAAGCTATAAATCGTGACATTGAAAGTGGACGCGCTGTCCCTTAAGGATAAATGACGGTGAAACTATAGAGAAAACTAAGAAAGGGTAGCAAAACTGCTCCGAGACAAAAAAATTGTACAAAACAGAACCGGAAAATGTTCGCCTTATAAGAATTGAATAAACGTTTCAAAATATATGTGTACTGCTAGTTATTGCCGATCAAAATGTATATTATGTGGTATCTGTAATATGATTTAGGGCCGAAACGGCGGTAAACGTGCGCCCGTTGCGTGCGGCCACCGCTTGCGGTTTCATACATAAATAAACCGTCGGGTGGGCCCGCTCGCTTACGGCTTCATACAGAAGTGAACCGTCGCGTGCGCCACTTTTGTACGAAACCGCGACGGACGCACGCTTAACGCAGTTTCGGCCCTAGCAAACACACATCCTCACCAACTTTGGCATTTATAATATTAGTAGGGATAGTAGAATGAATATGTCGTTAAGATTTATTGGGTCAGTAGTCTCCGAGTTAGCAAGGTCAATAAATGCAAACGTAATGGTGCGTTTCCGTACAAGCGGAGCGTAGCTGTGCGTAGCTCAAAAATTGACCAATCACAACACATAACAAAGAAATTGACAATGCCAATGCGTTGTGATTAGTTGATCGAGGTCTGCACCGCTCTGCTGCACCTGAAAAGTACTAATTTGTAATAAGCAGCGCCCCGCAGTTTTACCCGCGTTGTGCCCGTTCCCGTGGGAATTTCTGGAATTTATATACATATAAACCTTCCTCTTGAATCACTCTATCTATTTAAAAAAACCGCGTCAAAATCCGTGCAATAGTATTTGAGTTTATCGCGAACAGACAAACAGACCGACGCGACCGGGGACTTGGTTTTATAATATGTAGTGATGTTACTCGTTCTCTTATACTTCCGTTAAACTTGCCAACTCACTGGCTTGAACGACCGAATGCATATTTACTTTAAAGAGAACAATATCGTTGCTCGCCGGCCATTTATCTATTTTAATTTACTTCAAACTTTGTTGGACATACAAACTACTGAAGTTGCACCTGACCTCTACAATAAAAGGACTTAATTGCCTGTTTCATCGATAATTTATCATACTCGTTTTATACTTTAAGTATACCAGAATAGGAAAGCTTTTAAATATATGTACTAAATTATTAACGATTGCAGAGTTCGGGCCACCAGTGTATTCGGGGCATGAAAACCACTAACAATCGACATTTCAATATAAATTATCGAGTTTTCATTTTGCAAACATAACGAGTATTAGGTACTCCGATCCAATAATTTTCCACTATGTTACCATTGCACATTGAAAGAGTCGTGCAAATTGAAATATGTTGGAATATTTTAATTGTGTAATTATTCGATTAGTGGATTGACCACATACG
Source organism: Cyclophora albipunctata (assembly GCA_963082685.1). Lineage (NCBI taxonomy): Eukaryota > Metazoa > Arthropoda > Insecta > Lepidoptera > Geometridae > Cyclophora > Cyclophora albipunctata. The sequence goes on along the minus strand of OY720114.1, from coordinate 10,808,328 downwards.
AGTATTTTCATTTAATTAACGTGGTTTGGTTTTGGATTTAGTTTTATTTATTACTCTGCTCACATTGTACATTGTAGTTACATAGGACTCATTTAAAAAAGAAGATTCTCCAAACCAGTATTTTGCAGCGATACAGTGATGCGTTTACCCCGAATGTTGTGAAGAAAGTATGTTGTCAGCGGCCTAGTACATGTAATGCAAGGCAGATAATATATCTATCCCGTACAAAGATTGGCTGATCAGGCTGTACTATAGTAAACATATTCACATGGGTTTTTTCGCAGTAGAAAATTCACCACTACACCACCGCACGATTGGTGCAAATCGCTCGAATCGTCGGGAAATAAAAAGTAGTTAACTTGATTTATGAATGAATTTTCTACTGCAAAAGGACCTGGATGAGTACGTTTACTACAAGTTCAAATCGCTTAAGTTTGAAAAAAACTGTGCTTATCAGGCAATACCGATATCACATACAGTTTGGCTTGGTTTGGTTGGATTTGAACATATACAATGACAACAGTACAATGACGGCATACTTTTGATGACGGCGGCATCATGGCAAAAGGAAAATGTCATTATGCTATATTTCGTTTGGTATGTTACTATCCCTATAACAACTATTAATACCGCAACTAAATCACGTAGGCATAAGCCATATAAATTACAGATAGGCTCTAACTACAGTGTAATTAATCAGAATACTTCCTACACCTATAACTCAGGGGACAAGGCGCCGCGATGTATCATTAACCAACTATTAGAGGCACTTGTGACTAATCATACTCGGTTCGCAGTCGGATCATCCTGACGTATACATTTATTAGGTAACCATGCGCTACGCAATATAAATGTATCTTTGATTCATGGGAAATATATACGAGGTTTTGGGCATGGTTAATGTGCTTTGCTACATTTTGGCAAGTACGTGTCATTGTAATTTTGTACGTATTTCACAAATTCTTACAAATATATGTTTTACCATGTAAATAAATACATCTTTTTGGATTAGTTTCAATAAGTAAGATCGGTGTAAATCATTTTGGCAAAGACAACGATATATCAAAGGATGTGTTACAGATGAAAGTTTATTTACAAGTTAAAAAGGACGTCTTAAAATGAAATATAAGAATCTAGTATTGCTACATAAGTAGCTAACTCCGAACTTGGTGATTTAATACTCAATCTTTTCACTTTAACGCACTAAACTACTTACTCGAAAAGGTCAAAGTTTGTTGCAAAATTGAAATGCCTCTGAAAAGTTTTCCAATACTTTAGCGATAAGAGTTATAACTTATGCGTCAGTTACGAACATCGGAAGTAGCGTTAAGTGAATCTGATTTATAGAATTACTAGCAGCGCCCCGCGGTTTTACCCGCGTTGTGCCCGTTCCCGTGGGAATTTCGGGAATTTTTTTACATAAAAACCTTCCTCTTGAATCACTCTACCTATTACAAAATCCGCATCAAAATCCGTTGCGTAATTTTAAAGATTTAAGCATACAGACAGACAAACAGTGTGACAGACACGAAAAAGAGACGACTTTATTTTATACTATGTAGTGATATTTCACTCGGTTTAAACGGGTTATTTACTTACTGGTTTCTTGGGTTAAAGCGAACACTTATTTTGAATTAAAACTACGTTTAGTTAAGCGAAGTGTATCCGACACTTCGCTTTCACTTTACATTTTTATCTGACATTTCGGCTTCTTTACAGAAACCGTGGTCACAGAGGACTGAAGTGTATGCGTAGAATAAAAACGAAGTGTACCCGTAAACGTAGTTTCAATTCAAAATGCGTTATTTACTACTAACTTTTGAAAGGTATTCGCCTTTTTTTCTAACTTTTTGACACGCTATTCTATCTGCCTATTTTTAGCCTGTTCTATTTTAGTTAGTGTCTGTAAGTTATGATTATCACGTCATATAAAAAGTAACTATTGATTATTTAACATAGATACACGTCTAATTTAATTCCTATTACATCAATATACTTTTTTCATCTATAAAACAATTGTCTTTGGATAGTCAGCCATATTTGGTTCTAAAATACCTTTGTAATTAAACTAGGAGAGTTCCGCGGTAGTTGGTTGTTGGTTCATGTTATTCCAGTGTCTGTAGGTAAGTACTATAGATACATAGATAGCTCTACCATTCAGTTATAAGTCATTATAACTCAATGCCCTCTTCTGCGAGTTTCCTATTAAAACGGGAAACCGTAAACTAGTTGTTTATGTTCAAGGACAATAACAGATTGTATTTAGAACCATCAATCATAGAGAATGGAAGATTTGAGATGTTGATAAGTATTTGTATTTGTAATTCTAAACTTATATCTTTGTTAAGTTTTGAGTTACGGTATTGGTAATGGTACTACTCTATGTTAGCTACAAGTTCTGGAATGGGTTGTGCAGTCAAGTATACTTCCCTCTGATTGGTTGTAACCTGATTTTGCGTTCTGCACAACGGAGCGTATCATTTTCTTTCAAGTTCGTCTAGCTAGACGGTTTATGTGAATCTGTACTGATACTGAGGTCATAAAGAACTTCGCTTTTTAAAATGCGTTGAAATAAAACAAACAAGCGCTACGTGTAGAGAATAAAACGTCTTATTATTATTAACACAAGCATGAAAACGCTTAAGAAATCGTGAAAGAAGGTCTAAATCCTTACCAGTGTATAGAGGGCGCTGGCGTATGCCGCGTGTTTGACGTGCAGGGTCCGACAACATGACAGCGTCGTGTCTTGATCGTGAGCAGTCCACGCTTTCATCTGAAACAAAACCATTAATTAAATATTGAGTAAAGGTTACGTTAAGTAATTAAATATTCAATTATAACGTTCAAGGGTAAACTCTCGACAAGATGGCGGAAAAATTGGCCAACTTTGACAAAGGGTGTGTAGTGGCAAGAAACAGATCTAATTGAAGGCATTGGATGTGATGTGTACCCAGCAGTGGTACATCGATTAAATTTAAAAAATATTCAATGATTTAATGTAACAAATAAAAATGTAAACCGTTAGAACCTGAACACACCTTAAGTAGTCACGACTTAGACAGTCTTGACAGAAAAGGAATGCTTACACAACGCCTAACTTTGAGTAACTTATTTTTGTCATTTAGGCTAAAGAACTCTGAGAGTTGTAATAACAACTAATAAGAATATAAAAACAGTTTTGTTCCACGCATATAAGCAAGTCAATGGGCTAAGTCTTAAGTGAGGTTGCGGGCCTGTTGCGAGCCAGTGTGACACCTTTCATACAAAAACAACGTCACGCGACCCACACCCGCACTATGTGTGTCTTATGCTTTAGTACCGACTTAAGTAAAAGCTGAACTTAATAAAATATTGATCGCCAGTGAATAGTGTAACAAACAATAACTGAAACCGAAACACAAAAGGACTTTACTCAAGATATAATAATTTATTCTATTCAAATTAAACCAGATTGACAGATTCAATTTGTTTAATGAAAATTGATTTAAACCGTTTTATTTAAATCTTGCTTCAAGTAGAAACGTTTCTATAATTTACTTCCCAATACTTTAAGAACACAGTTCTTAAGCCTTACACAATAACAATCAACAAAGTTTAATCTGAAGAGGTATTTGTTTTTTGTTTTCAACTCATTAATACAGTACAATTACTACTCAGGGAATACAAATATTTATGGATTATGAGGCGATTAAATGCCACGACATATTAAAAAACAAAGTCTCCGGCCGAGTCTGTCTGTCTGTCTGTTGAATGAATTAGATTATTTTATAAACTTCAGTATAGAGCGTGGTGATTACGCCTACTCCTCCTCATAATGATATCTTCAGTATGATGAGATGAGAGTTAATTGCTCGGCAGTGGGTCATTACAAGTCTATACTTTTGCTTTCTATTTTATTTTGATTATAGTTTTCCGTAAGGAATTGTTGTTAATCAGGTACTGTAGCAATTTTAGGTAGGTAGGCATTAGTCTCTTTTTAAAATACGTTATAGTACTTAACTTAACGCTTCAGATTTATATATTAGTAGTATAGATGAGAATTTGGAAGGATTTTAAGTGAAATAAAATGGCGTAATTTTGTAAAATGAGGGTGAAATTGAAGTACCTTTAAACACTGGTTGTGCACAAAATAAATGTCTATATTTACATAACAAAAGTCGATCCTTATCAAACGCCTATGAGACTTCGCCCTAATCGAAAGTTCAATTTTATTAACAAGAAGCTTAATATTATTCAGATGTTAATCTTAATACGGATAGCTATATAACCTTTATAAGCTGTATATTTTAGAGATACAACGTTCAGATAGACCATATCGGAGAACAACATTTTTAAAATTGAAAAAAAGGGTTTTTTTTCTCATCAAATAGGTGTTTTTAACACACATAAAATCGCAAACCTCAATTTATTATCCACTTATTAATAACTTTATCTACCTTTGCCCCGCTGTGGGACAGCACCGGTTAAGCTTTTACTGCATAATAAAATAAAAGCCTCAATAACCGTACAATTTTCATAAAAAAATCCAGAAATCTCCTTCATACATTGCAGTAACCGTAAATTTCAATTCATCTATCGTCATAAATATTCGTATTACCATAGAAGTCCATATAGAAGCTATAAAGAGCGACGAGTCCCTTAAATCCGCAATTTTTTAAGCTTAGCATGGTGTTGTATATCAGGATACCTTTTTATGTGGAGTGAATGTTGTCAACCTCAAAAGTTAAGTCGGGATTACAGAGGGTCACGTTTTTGAATTCATTTCTTTGAGATAAGATGTGAGCAGACAGGTTATAGAGCTTGGTCGTTTATTGACGACGAGGCCATTCATTATATGCTTACCTTTCGTGGATCATAAGTAAAATAAAAAGTAAAGTAAAAGTGTAAAGTATTAGCCTGTAATGTCCCGCTACTAGGCAAAGGCTTCTCATCTCACCGAAGATATCAGTAGAGTGAGAAGGATTAGGCGTAATCACCACGCTTGCCTAATGCGGGTTGGTGATCTCAAACCCGAGCTATGTAAAGTACCTATTTTAATATTAGAACGACTTTTTAGTTTCATAGGTATATGCAATAGTAGTCAGATAACACAAGTATCTATTACTTAGTAAATTGACGGTACAGTCAGCAAAGCACTTAAGAACTTTGTCAAATTATAGATTCGAAAATGTTCATAGTAATGGTAGCTGCTATTGTAGAAGTTTGAATATGACGAAGTTCTTAGTATGTTCGGCTAAATAACCCATTCAGTATTTGGAAAGGTACCTATTATAATTTAGTCTTTATCGAGTCGGTCTTAGGAGAGAAAACACCGAAAATATAGAAAATAGTGGTCAAGAGTGACGACGAGCTATATTTCTCTAGAGCTTGCGTCCTAATTAAAATTGTACTCATACAGTAATGATAATGAATGGGAGTCATCTTTATTCATAAAAAAATCGAGAACGACATTCATATGTTACTTGCTTACAACTTTAATGAAATATACTAGCCGCGCCCCGCTGTTATACCCACGGAATTTCCGCTGTCATTTATACTAACATTATAAAGAGGTAAATTTTGTAACTTTGTTTGTTTGTATGTACCGGCTAATCTACGGAATTATTCATCCGATTTTAATAATTATTTTTGTATTGGATAATCACATTCCACGGGAAGGTTAAAGGAAAGGTAAAATAAAAGCGAAGTGTATCTGTTAACGTAGTTTCAATTCAAAAGGTAATCTAGTTTGAAGGCATTTTTAATTTATCTAGTACCAACGTTCATTCATTCGATTATTTTGAGTAGACTAGAGGCAAATCCTGGTGTCAGAGTTTTTAGACTAGATAAAGTACAACGTTCACTTGTAATATGCAAAATAGATTGTACATACTCACCCGATATACTTCCGCAAACTACTGAATTGATAATTTATTGGAATAATTAACGATTCATCGACACGACGCGGTATCGATGCCTAACCAATGATTATATTATTACTTCAATGTTCTGTAACAAATACTTACTACTGGTTTTATTTATAAGTACTAATATTTAAAGCAGAGTTTGATGTTTTGCTGGTTTTAATGAATAGCCTACATAGTTATTGACTACTTTTCATTCCGAAATTATCACGGAATCGGGCACAAAGCTAGTAAAATGGCAAGCGCGGCGGAGCGCTGCTTATACTAATCACTACATAGTATAAAACAAAGTCGCTATTTTTGTCTGTTTGTTTGTCTGTATGCTTAAATCTTTAAAATTACGCAACGGATTTTAATGCGGTTTTTTGTAATAGGTAGAGTGATTCAAGAGGAAGGTTTTTATGTAAAAAAAATCCCGAAATTCCCACGGGAACGGGCACAACGCGGGTAAAACCGCGGGGCGCTGCTAGTACCTATATAAAGCTCAAGAGTTTGATTTGTTATTGGTTTGAACGTGCTAATCTCAGAAACTGCCAGTTCGATTTGAATAATTATTTGCCACATTCAAGAGAAAGGATATATGATTAAAGGGAACGGGCACAAGGCGGGGATACCCGCGGGGCAATGCTGCTTATAACCGACTTTTAAAATCAATAAGTGAGTAACTATATTTTTTACTAGCAGAGCCCCGCGGTTTTACCCGCATTGTGTCCATTCCTGTGGGAATTTCGGGATGAAAAATAGCCTATGTTTCTCGTGGATAATGTAGCTTCCGAATGGTGAAAGAATTTTTAAAAACGTTCCAGTAGTTTTTGAGCCTATTCATTACAACCAAACAAACAAAGTTTTCCTCTTTATAATATTAGTGTAGATTTATATTTAATGTAAGCCTTTCTATATTTGTCGACTATGCCTCATATATCGTCTACGAACCGATTCCGAAAATTCTTTGAGTATAAGTATGAATAGGTGCTACAGAAATTAAGTCCCGTTATTTTTGTTTGTACCAATTTCAAAAAAGTTTGAGAAGTGGCCACCCCTGATAACAGAGTTTTAAGATTAAAGGTGTCCGATAGAAACGAAATAAAAATATTGAATTCTGATAGAAATGACTTCAACCTTTGTTAAAAATGTTTTTTTTGGATACAGCTATGATTTTTATTATAATGCCCAACATAAAGGAAAAGTTAACCTCGAAGAAATTGGGAAAAATTCGAAACAATAGTTACAATATCAATTCCGTCGATGTTTTCCTTTTCGTGTTGCTCCAGGATATTGAGTTTTTACAAGTCTGCATATACATACTCGTAATAACGCTTACAACCATAAAAGTATAATGACTCTAATTTATCCTATACTAGCAGCGATTGGCGGTTTCACTTCGTTTCTTTTTTCGAAATTTTCGGGATGAAAAGAACCTAGTTACCGTTTCTCCGGACATAAACGTGCTCAAAATTGTTATAACAGCATACAGTTTCTAACTACGGTACTAAGAGATGTATATTAAATGGACACTTAACTAACTGACGTAATTTTTCGTAATGTTTGAACCATGGATTTATACAAACATAAAGTCCTTGGTAAAATTAAAACATGTCAAAATCACTCATTAAACTCTACTAAGGAAGCATTTGACGTTTCTGATTACGTGCGTAAGGTTGGTTATTGGCTTAAGTTATGTTAACTTATAAGCACACCAGCTGCACCCCCCTATTTTTAGGCACGGGTCTGAGCATGTCTGACAATAAAATAATCGCATATCTCTCTCTATTCACCACTCCTTTCAATCTGTTTGTAACAAAAATAGTAGTAGAAATAAATTGTAAATATTGCAAAAAAAATAATTGATGAAAATAATTGAAGCGTATCCGTAAACGTAGTTTCAAATCAAATATTTGCGTTCATTCAAATACAAGTGTTCGCTTAAACCAGTATTTAAAAATTTTCTGGACTACAGAGAGGTGTGAGTGAAACATTTTGTGTCCATTACGAAACTAGGTATTGGACTTTTCAAGTGCAATGGCGATTTCAAAAATTTAAAAGTTTTACTGATAATGCAGAAATGTAACTAAGGCATATATTTTATACTTTCACTCTACTGTTTTGCCTTGAAGGTCTATGAATTAATTATTTAATATAGTTTAAAATAAGCTGCATACAGTTCTTTACATTCATGTAAAGAGACCAATGTATGTATGTAATTATGTTGTTAATAATTTTGCCCGAAAAATACATAAATATTATTTGAGATTTAAACTGTTTTTATTTGTTTAAGTATACTTAATGTTTACAGTTATACAAACAAGGTTTAAGGTTTATTAAAACCTTAAATGCAATAGGATCAAAATAATATAGCAGATCGGATTGGAATGGATACAGGCTTTATACTGGAATAAAATTTAAACCTAATTTAATTAATAATATAGTTTATTGATAATACAGTTTGTACAAAAAGACAAATCAATGTAAACGTATCCTTGCAAAAGGTTATTTTTATTTTATTTCCAAATATCAATTTTGTAAAATTTCGTTACTAAATATTAATACATTTTCCTAACAGTGGTAATTAAAAAATAAATATATAAAGCTGTAACAAATAATTTAATTATCATTACAACAATACCTTGGATGTGTCTGATGTCTTTAAAACAGTTGAGTTTTAATATCATTATACGAGTACACAATATACTGTCACATAGTTTATCGTGTTTGGGCGGGCGGTTCTCGCAGCGTAGGGCGGGCAGCCGCTACCGAAGTCTCGCGACTACTGAATGTTGTGAAACGACGCCACTCCGCTGACTACCAAGATATTCTCGAGAATTTACATGAAGTTAACTAGCTGTTGGATGTGGTATTCCTTGAAAATATCACATTAGGTATATGTGTTTTCATATTTTATCGTTTTTATATTTGGTGTCTTTAATAATTTATTTCAAATATGTTGTTATGACATATAAAAGACTATAGAAATTTGTTTATTATTGATTGTTATTTTCCTATTTTTTTTATACACTTCTTAACATTTTTTCAATAGGACCATCAAGTTGGTCGACAGTCAATGGTAGATTAATCGTGATTAATATAATTGGTTGGGTGAAATAGTTACATTAACTATTGGACCCTTAAGGACACTCGTTTGTTGAAATTGTGCGAGTTTAATATAAGGGTGGTATTTGAATTAACGGTTCAAAGCGAACGCAATCTTCATTATATGCAGCCGTCGATCTAGTCTAATTGCACCCTTAAGTTTGTTGGTAATGTAAAATTATGTGACACTCGCGTTTTACTAAACTCACCGGCTCATTATGACAAATATTTATTGCGTAGTAAACTAACAACAGATTACGTTACGGTAGGTACGTTATAATAATTGATTTATCACAAGCAACCCTGTTAAAAGGGAACTGTATTCAAATTTAATGAACAAAATACTTTTAGACGCTAAACACGATAAGCTTAGTGACTTTGTTTCAGTTACCAGTTATCTTGTAACCTCGAAAACTCGGGGCCTAATAAATATGTATTTGACGAAATTTATCGCAAAAGGTATTAACCCAATTTATTTGTTTTAATCTTTTAAACCCTTTTGATCCGGATTTTGAATATTAATACTGGAAAAGAGAACCAAGACAATTAACGGAGTGATCGAGACCGCATATTAATTAAATTTATGTTAAGTTCATCTTCATAAAGCTAATTCTTCAATTGTGTGTGGTATTTAAGTTTTAACATCGGAATTTAGATTATTTCAAGGCTTAAACGTTTAAATGTAGCGTTAACAGCCTCCGTGGTCTTGTGGTTTGAGCGCCGGCTCACGACCCGGAGGTTCCGGGTTCGATTCCCAGTGGGGACAATATCTCACAAAAATATCTTTGTGAGACTGTCCTCAGTTTGGTTAGGGCATTGCAGGCTGAATCACCTGATTGCCCGAAAAGTAAGATGATTCCGTGCTTCGGAGGGCACGTTAAGCCTTCGGTCCCGGTTACTTTCTACGGATAGTAGTCGTTACATGAGCTATGTCAGAGGCCTTTGGCGGCTCAATAACTTTGACACCAGGATTGGTCAGGTTGACCATCCACTCGATGAAGAAGAAGAATGTAGCGTTTACATAGAAAACGCAAGTGACCCTTAATAAAGTAGGATAACTACAATCATACTTACGTATTAACATTATAAGCATTATTATGCATATAAATCATAGGTTCACATTAACTTACTGTGTGTAGAAACCTATTGATGAAGCTAAGTTGAAGTAAAAACCATCGCAAATGTTAATTGATGGTTCATCCTAGTATTCAGCGACATACTTACGTAACAAATTATGTTCACATGAAACAAAAGTGCAAACTTTTAGATTCTATACTATAAATGTCATCAATCAAGTGAAGGCACTACAAAACTTTTAGAGAAAAACAGAAAGCAAATAAAAAGGGAATTTTATACGCACTTACAAAGTTGAAATCAGAAAGTCGAGCACCGCCACATACATACTTCATGTGGAATTGTGTTATTTTGTTATGAATACGTGGAACAAGATACAATACATATGAAATAAACCGTTTATTCAGTCTCCCCTTTTATTTTTATTGCTTGATTCAATTCCCTTTTCCCATAACATTCACAGTTCAAGTTGAAGAACTTCGCAATAAACGAATTTAGGGATATCTGTATTATTTCAGGCACATTTCAAGTAAATAAAATCATCACTGACCTAGTTCCATTCACCTTTATTAAATAAAGTTTACGCTCCATTTTTGAACAAGTAAATTCCTTTATTATACTGAAGAGAGGTTGCGGAAATTTGTGCCAAAACAAACGTTTTGGGAAAATACAAGCTTTCCCTTTTCATCATAAGTTGAAGAAGGATAAGCCGAGGGATTCAGTCACTCTATTGTCAGTAATTCTTCATTTTTGGCAGATAAATACCTAAAACACATAAACGTCATGTAAACGCTTTCACAATGACGAGGTACTCGTAAGCTTAGAGTACTTGTACACGGTGCATGTAGCTTGCGCATGTTGAGGCACTTGCGCAGGTTATAAGCATGGTAAAAACACCATCAACTACATGTGCGGGTCCAGCGACTTGAGCAACTAACCCGCGTGCTTTGTGGCGCCCGCTGGTCACTCGCGCATGTTACTTGAGCGGGTTCAAATGATTTTATGAAAATTCTCGTTCGTCGAGAAATTTTGAAGCGATTCAACTGACCGCGCGAATTGCGTGCACACGTATCACACGTGCTTTCGCAAGTAGCCCGCGTACAAGCACAAGCGAGTAACTTGAACAAGTAGCTTGCGCATGTTACTCGCGCATGTAACCCGCATCATTACTTGCTCCAGTTACATGCACCGTGTACAAGCACCCTTAGTATACAAGCTGCAAGCCAGCGTGTTCGATATAACGCAAGTAAGCAAGTGAGTGTGATTGTTGAGCCCTCAATTCGACTTTTGTAACGACTGCCAAACTTTTCTTTGCGTTACCGTTTCATTACCGTGACAGCATCGCTACTAACGCGTTTTAGTCACATTTGCAAAGCAGAAGTGATGCTAACGTGTAAAGTAGAGGGTCACAAACAAATTGTAAGTTCTATTGTAGTCCCATCTTGTAACTCAATGTGAATCGCTAAAATCTTTCTAATCATATTTACAGATACGTAAACAACAAGAGTGATATTATATTCCACTAGCAGCGTCTCGTGGCTTTACCCGCGTTGTGCCCGTTCCCGTGGGAATTTTGGGATGAAAAAAGCCTAAAACCTTTCACCTATTACAAAAAGAATTATTCAAATCGAACAGGTAGTTTTCTTTACAACGAAGTTAGAAACTTAATCTCTTTATAATATTAGTATAAATGAAATTATAAACTACATTTCAATGAAGTTAGTATGATAAATAAAGCACCTAGTAACTCAAAGAGGTCGTGAAGACGTTCCGACATGATAACGATGATGTTTTCTTCATTCCAAGTTCAATATAACAATCCTAAATTTATTCCAAATAAATTCACGAGAGGTTTGCTCTTGAAAATGTTGTTCGTCGGCTATTGAGAAACACTCCGGAGTTGTGGTGTAGAGAGGAATTATGAACGTAAAAATATCGTGTTCTCGAGTTACCTTGTTTCGATGGTGCTCTGACTTATTTACTATTTAACTTACGGTTTTATTATATTTTTTTCGAGGCTGCATTATTAAACGTGGATTTCATTGCGCACGATTTTGCGGTTTTTTGTTCTGTTTATATTTTCGAGTTTGTTGAAAATTAATTGGTGTTTCAAGAATAAAGTTTTATAAATGTTGATATCCCGTGAATGATTTGTTTGTCCATTTGAGTCTAATTAAATAATAACATCAATTTTGTAGCGTTGAGTGTTAAACAAATTGTAATATATTTTCAATATCTACACATATATGTAGCAAGTATATAATGTCACTGAAACGATTTTCAGGACATTCACTGGGGCTAAATTGTATTTTACGAACATTTGCGGCAACATATTTACTCTCAAGAAAAACCAAATAAAAGCTGGTAAATTCACATCTGAAAACACGTCCAAATTGAACATCAATTTTGTTAAAATTCATCGCGTGTTGCTCCATCTTTTTATTTCGACACGTCTCACGATTGATTTTGTGAAATCCTTTGATACAATAAAATGAATACATGTGACGAGTCCTCCACAAAGAGTTTATGGCCTTTTTAGGGTTCCGTAGCCAAATGGCAAAAACGGAACCCTTATAGATTCGTCATGTCTGTCTGTCCGTCTGTCCGTATGTCACAGCCTTTTTTCTCCGAAACTATAAGAGCTATGTTGTTGAAACTTAGTGTGTAGATGTATTCTGTGAACCGCATTAATATTTTCACACTAAAATAGAAAAAAAATAAAATTTTAGGGGGGTCTCCCATACTTAGAAATGAAAAAAAAATTTTTTTTTTTCATCAAACCCATACGTGTGGGGTATCTATGGATAGGTCTTCAAAAATGGTATTGAGGTTTCTAATATCATTTTTTTCTAAACTGAATAGTTTGCGCGAGAGACTCTTCCAAAGTGGTAAAATGTGTGTCCCCCCCCCCCTGTAACTTCTAAAATAAGAGAATGATAAAACTAAAAAAAATATATGATGTACATAACAATGTAATCTAACACCGAAAATTGGTTTGAACGAGGTCTAGTTAGTAGTTTTTTTTTTACGACATAAATCGTAAACAACTTCTTTATTATGTTACTCGCTGCTACGGAACCCTTCATGGGCGAGTCCGACTCGCACTTGGCCGCTTTTTTAGTTTTGTGAATGTTGATATCTTTATTTTAAAGTGTCTAATATTTTCAAATCATAGAAAATAACTGGCAATACTAACCATAAATATTTGAATTAATTACCTTTATTTGAATTATTACAAAATATCTAAAAATATTTTTTTTTAAACTTAGCGTCGTAAACATTTGACAAATCTCTATGAAATCTTTATCCCAAGCTTCTAAACAGATGTTTTCAAAGGTTTTAATGATTCATTTGTAAGTCTAGTGCTTTATATGACTTGTTTATTGAGAGAAGTTATTGGCTATAAAAATTGGCTTTATGAAGCTTTACTGCGTCATCAAAACGTTTACGCTTGCTGAGTTGCTATTATCTTCAGTCATACGTGTTGTATTGTTGATTATTTTTATCAAAGAGTTGCTCTGACATTGGCAGATTACATTTGAATCGATTTTAACGGCCAACATGATATAATATCGATGCTGCTAGATTTGTAGATATTGTATCATCATTTTAAAATCTATCGTTCAAAATTTCTCGACTGTTACAGCAGAGAACAATGTAAATGATAAGCAAGTTTAAACTTTGGACCCCAGTCTTTAAAACACAATTTCAATTGACAGGATTATTATTTTTGTAAAAAAATGCCAGAAAATTCTGCCCCGTTTTGTATATTTTATTTTATGTGGACAGAATCTACTTTTATAGCTGTTACTTACTTAAAGCCATGCTGAAGTATACATTATTTAGTACAGACATTAAATTGAACCTTCTCTTATCAAATAAGAATCTTAATAAAGTGGTTTAATCAAGTCATAACTTGGATCTAAAGTCTATTCTATTACAATCTGAGCGCTGCAGAAGCAAAATATTTTTATTTTTATTACTGAGTAGTGGCGAGACGATAACATAATTTAAGGCATTTATCCGAACATGAATCGCGTCAAAAATGTTCCTCTTTTTTCCTCTAGCTTGGAAAATATCTTTATAATACTCCCCGCCCTGATAACAGCTCCCTACGCTCCGATCCTTAAAGAAAATGAAGCAGTATAAAGGATTCACACTGATATTGATTTAAGGATACTTCAAGAAAATTGGAAAGATATCGCGTCATCTCAATATAAATTGTACACTTCACTGCTCATAAGTTAACAAAAAATAAAAACAGGTACAGACAATGAGAAAACAATGTCAAATACTTGAGAATTTTATTGATTTTTTACATGTTTATTGTCGGGGAATGTCTTCAGACAAATCAGCGATAATGTAAGCGACTGCCGTCCAAAATGCAGCGCAAATGTCTAATTCGTCAGGATTCTCCACATTCATTGTGTCTCCCTCAGTATGGTGGAACCAAAAGTATTTATCATTTTCATTCAATAAACTAGCTCCAGGAATACCCTTGGCAGTCAAAACACTAATATCTGACCCCGGACTATCAGATTCTTCTAAAGCAGAAGCATTTATCGACTGGAACAGTTTTAAAATTTCTTTCACTATACATTTCGCTTTTTCACTACCTGCAACTTCTAAGCCTAGCGGAGCGAAAGTACCTTCATCAGATTCCATAAGAAAGTTTATATTGTCACTTTCATCTCTATGTGCACTCTCATAGGCATATGCACCGGTTAGACCAATCTCTTCAGCTGTCCAAAATATAGCTCTGATAGTCCTCTTCGGTATTAAATTCAAACGTTTTAAGATTACAGGAGCGGCCCAGCTAATGAATAAACCACCTCCGTCGTCCATAGCTCCTTGGCCAACATCCCAGCTATCAATATGTCCAGAGACTATTACCAATTTTTCAGGATTCTCAGTACCTTTCAAATCAACGAGAGTATTTCTTGAAACCTTTGTGTCATAAGTAGATTCCATTTTGATGTAAAGCACAATTTTTTCACCTCTATCGTAAAGTCTTCTAATCAAATCTGCATCTTCCAAAGTAATGGCTGCTGTTGGTATTTTTTCAACATCTTCATCATATGCTTGAGATCCAGCGTGAGGTGAATAGATAGAGAATGGAGTGATTGACCGTACTAAAGTCGCTACGGCTCCTTTTTTAGCGGCTCTACTGGCACCGGATCTGTAGATAACTGTTTCACCGTAAGTCACAAACACAGGATCGTAGAGAACAATTTTACCTTGAACATTCTCATCGGGAAAATTATCCAATTCATCGAAACTGCTGACTACTACCACTTCTGCTGTGATTCCTTCTTCAGAAGTACTTACACTTCTTCCTAGACCGAGCAACGCTATATTCTTTTGTCTCGGTTCTAGCATTGTTATTATTTCTTCTCCACGAACCCAGTGTGGTACCTGTTAGTAAAAATATCCATCTTTATTTTAACTTGACTGAAAAAAATTATTATTGATCCAATTATACTTACGTCTAACTCTTCTGTAACAATGTCAGTAATATTTTCATCTTTTGTAAGTTGTATCATGTAGTCGATGGATTGTTCAAGTACTTCAGAGCCTGATGGTCTAGCTCCAAATGTATCGACGAACTTTGCGAGTCTGAGAAAAGAAAACGTTAATAAGTCCCACGATACAAATACAATAAAAACACTACTTATTTTTGGACTTACTCATTATAGGTTTTCCCTTTAAACTCTCCATCTATAACGTAATCCAAAATTGTATCTGCCACAGATGCGTAGGATCTAATTTCCTTCATTAATTGTCTACCCAAAACATGTTTACAATTCACATCTTGTACTGATTTAGATTCACTAAGGGCTGTGAGAAATAAAACAGCTAACACTACTTTATGTACCATCATATCGAATATATGAAATAGTTTAATCTAGTTCATCTGTCTTATGTAGAAAATACTTATATCAATAATAATATCTTATCAATAACATCAAAAGTGTTATCGTAAAGTGTCTGTCTGCACTCGACCTTACTTGAAATAGACATATATTTTTAGTCAAATTCTTTGCTTTATTACGAGTCCTTTCTAAAGAATTTTGTTTTAAAATTCTTTACTACGAAAATGTTGAATATCTTAAAAAAGTTTTTTGTTTTATTTGATCAAATATTTATTCATTAAGTTCAAATATCAAACAGATATCAAGTTATTGCTTATCAGTTCATATTTCATTGTAGATATTATTTGATTGACGGGGGAATTTTATTGGTACTATTCCACTAAATTGGAAAATTGCTTATAAAGACATTTCAGCTGTAATAATGAAACAGTAATAATTTTCAGTCAGTAATTTTCCTAACAAGCTTGTCAATTCGTTTTTTAAATTAAACGAAAGGTGTTGGATAATGAAATAGTTTTAGTGCTAGGTTTTTTTATTAGATTAGCCCTCACTCTAACTTGTGTTTCTGACCCTTTGTCAACTCAACTTTATATTACTCCGATAAGGTTTTAATGAGGGACCTTCAGGGATTTCTCATTAATCTGAGCCCTCTACAGATATAAACTAATAGTATTTGTCTGTGATTGTAGTGAGAGTCGCAAAACCTAGGGATTTTGATAGTTTTACGGGGATTAAATGTTTATGTAGCATAGCAACGCAGCATAGACAAGACTATTTGGTATTTTTCTTAAATGAGCTTTATTTTGATTAGATTTTGATGCCTTCACAGCACTGATATGGTAATTGTGAGCTGTCTCTTATGGAAGAAAGTAAGTAAGTTCTAGTAGTGACAAGTTAGTGGTCAACCATATTGATAGTAGAACATATTGATCCTATTTATTGTAATCAATCACCTTTATATTTACATAAATGTTTGCGCAAATAAATATTTCATTCCATTTCAAACCCAGAGTATTAAGACCTCCAAGCAACGTGGTGTAATGATTGAAACAAGTATTTCAATTGTTTCCTCATGATATACTTCAAAGACGGTTTTTCATTTTAATCAATATATTTTTATGTTACATTTTGTTTAGTATTTCACAGGATTTTAATCCTGCTTCCAAATCTGTTAAATCCGAATCCATAACATTTTTTAGGTTTCTCGCTACTGAGCCTAGATTTAGGTCAGTACTTTGAATAGCTTCTCCAAATTGAATCGGCCACAATGTACTCAATATAGGTAACTCTATTGTGTGAAAACTACTGCGCAGTCACGCAATTGTTACGTCTGTCATTTTCAATTTCGATTTCTGAACAAACAGGAACTATGTAGAACTACTATGTATTCATGATTTATTTATATTTTATTAATATACATATTATTTATATCTACAGTGAGAAGAATCACCTCACTGTTGATACAAATCCTCAAATCCTCACTGTACTGATATCTTCAGTGAGACGAGAGGCCTTTGCCCAGCAGTGGGACATTACAGGCTCATACTTGTATCTACTCTACTATGATCAGTAAGGGTACGACAGTATCCCCGAAAAGTTATAATCAAGGACTCTAAGTAAGTATATAAGAAGATACAAGATATATGGTGCCCTTAAACAAAAATGCTAGTTATAGGAAAAGTTATGTTGTGAGTTAATGATCAAATTTAGAGAAAAACAAAAAAAATCTATGACAACATTGCAATATGAATCCTCCTCCTGTTTTTAAAAGTAACGTATAATATAAATATGTTCTTCAAAACCAATGCACTACATTCCAATTATCGGACACAAACAATTGTAATAAATAATTGTAATTAAAACCATTCAATAATAATTAATTTCAAATAAAACCAAATTAATTTAATTGTTACTGAGAAAATAATTAGAGCCATCATTAATTTTGGTTAGTAATGAACGAACGATATTTCAGAGACCCCAATTTTCATGATAATTGCCATAGTAAATTGTCACCACACACACCCTCCTTTGAACAAACAATATAATTTACAACTAATTACAATCACGTGGCTTGTACCTTAATGAAATAAAAGAAGTATCAAATTGTATTACGGTCCATTCTTCTACAACGCAGATAAGCCGTTACATTAAATTAGCTCGTACAATAACGTGTAATATTATACTAATTAGGAATTATGTGTAAGTCAGTAAATATAAAGCAAATTGCTTCGGCTCTCCCCTTTCCTTTGAGATATCTAATCTACAAATTAATACTGATTTCGTTGTTAGGCGAATTCCGAGACTGAATGTATGTGTATTAATTATAGGAGATAATGAGATTCATTAACTGTGTCTTTACGTGAGTAGGAAGGCCTCACTAAGTAATCTGATGACGTGGTTTAATTTCAGATAATATGATGTATATGAAGCCAGAATATAAACCTTTATATCGCAATACGCCTACAAGTTCCCACCCTTTACACCAAACAAACAACAAACAACAGCAAAATTGAAAAACAACACAGTGAATAAATACGTATCCTTCGCACTGTTTGGTTTCGATACTCCTTCTAACTCGAGCTGTTTAGAAAGACCATTAAGCACATTACAACATAATCGTGGGTGAAAGTTTGTTCGTAAAGACATTAGCGCATTAACGCACCGTGGAAAAATGATGTTGGGTCCAAACAGGCAGTTAGTTCTAAAAGGTTTCAAACAAGTCAGTGGATCGCCGACTAATCCATGAAAGTTCGAGAATCGATAAGGCTCATTACACACGAACAAGAAGTATACGAAGTGTACGAGTATACACTTTCTGTTCTATTCAGACGATGAAACAGAACCACTGAACTTAGCAAAAGTTATGATTGTGACTGAATAATTAATTGCTCCTTATATTATTTAACGGCGGGTAGCTAATGGTGTGGAACGGTTGCTTATTTTACTGCTGGTTAAACATACTTGTTTTAACAATGTTTTTGGACTAAAATACTGTGTATAATATTTTTTTTTTCTCATTTACATAATAATAAAATCTAAACTACAATTATGCATACACTTACGGCAGCGGAATAGAATTAGTTGAGTGATTAATCATCGATAATTAAGCCCAGGACCGTGAGTACAGCTGCCGCCAACACAAATCTAATAAAGATACCTCGTACGTGACTATCCTAATCTGCTTTACATAAATCTTGCCATGAGAGGGTTCAAATATGTAAAGGTTGTTATCAAACCCAGAAGGATCGCTCTAACGGAAAGTATCTCTTGAATACCTGTTGGGTTCCGTAGTAACACGGACGAGTGTTTATTCGTCAGTTTTACAAAACATTAGATTGGATTGCAAGATAGTAAAAGGTTTTCAGAGCCGTAATCCTTACCTTTGCATTTTGTTCAAATCTACTTTCTTTTAGCTCTGATTTGAGGCAGAAGGTTTATGTCTACAAGGAAAGTGTTATTTACTCGCACGCGAAGGTTTAATACCGTTTGGGACAAATAGCACAGGAGTTTTACTTTTTTCTTTTGTGGAAGCATTTTTACTAGCGTACCATCAGGAAAACCTAAAACTATTAAGTGCTCGAACGCTGCGATTCATCACGATTTATATTGGGGCTGACTTCCAAAACTTTTTATATCTTAAAGGTTTTTGTGTCAGATTTTTCTTGTTTAGTAAACGGGATCATTAAAAGGTCTCGATAGTTTCCTGCGGAACCTTACTTGGTTTTTGTTGGGCCTGCTCTTGCCCTCTGTAAGTCAACAATAATCAGATTTTTTTAGCGACTTTACTTGACTTCTTTCTCGATGAAAGCAAACGGACTTTGGACTCACCTGACGTAAGAGGTTTTGAGTTCTCAAAATATTTAATGGGCTTGTAACGTTGAAAAGGATTTTTTCAATCTCATTATTTTTCACAGGCGTTTCAAATAAAATATATACTTGCTGAACTTTATTCAAAAGAAAACTCGTTTGTTCTCGCAAAAGCAATACCAGACAAAATTAATTGTATAAATCATCATTAATATTAATACGTGTATTGTTATAAAATACTGCAAAGAAAGATTGAAGATAAACCAAAAATACTCGAAACTTTTGTCATGTAAATTAGATCCACACAGATAAAACAAGACATCTGTTTAAGACATTCCTATGTAGATAGTACAAAGACATGCAAAACACCATTTCCTGTGCAACTATCGGTGGAGGGTGGTGGACGACTCACAATCAGACGACGTACATCACAAATATTGTGCCAGCATTTGTACAAATATTTGCCTTACTCGCATTTGTCTCAAACTATGTGATTCGGCACACCTGCCCATTATAAACACACCTTGGCGAGTACACGTTCAAATAAACCTTATATTTAATGTGAAGGTTGAGGGTTGGAGCCAGTGTAGGCGTCCTAATTGCACTTTTTGCGTCCGTAGACAACAGCTGTGACGTCAAACGTTGTGAGAAATAGCTCTTGTTATGCTATGTAGTTGGTTTTTATATATGTAGTTGTTCGGTACAAGTGCTTTTTGTAGCAAACTAGCGCAGATTTATCTTAGCTGGTTTAGCGTTCCTATTTTTTGTCTCAGATATATTGTGACCGATCTTCAGTTGCTAGTTTTGTCTATTGGGAGCTGCAACTGTCTCTAAAATGCTGCGGAGTATTTGAAAGATGGATTGATGAATTCCTCGTGGGTCACACCTTGAAAACCATTTTTCATCCAACCTCCATTACTCAAATCGTTAGTTCTCTTTTTATGTCTCAGGTTACATTTATCAGGCTTTCAAATAAACTAGTATTTTATGTATTTAATAAAAAGCTTGAATGTCTACTACACCATTAAAATATTATCAAATTATTGTAAAAGATAACCAATTTTACATAGTATTCCAAACATTTACTAATAACAACATTTATCAAATAAACAGGTGTATTGTAACTTTTATTACTTTAGCAATTTGCCAAATTAAAGTGGCTGAGTAATTTAATAGGGGTATGTAGCTGTCGACCCTTGGGACTCTCTCATTGTAATTAATTTACCTGCCCTTGGTAATTCTGACAAGTCGTTAACGATTTAAATATATGTGTCTTTGTATATCGTAGGTGGAATACAATTTAACAAGCGTCTATTTATTTCATTCGGTAAGCGTATGAGGTTAGGACGTGTTAGCACAAATATAAGCCAACCACATTTGATATTGGTCATTCAACCCAGACGAATGAATTAACGAAATAATTTACTTAAAATAATGAAGAACATATTATAATAAAACTAGAGTCAACGTACAATATCTCAATTAAATATATAGACAAGCCCGTTGGCACAGTGGCAGTGAGAGCGCTTACTGTGTCGGGGGTTGCGGGTTCGATTCCCGCCCGGAGTCAACAATATGTGAAGACATAGTTTTTGGCGACGACATCTGGATATCAATTATATATATTAATAAAGTATTTGTGTATGTATTAGTGTCAGTGAGTTAGATTCTTTATTTCAAGCTTAGAGCTTAGTTTGGGTCTAATTACCCGTGTGAGAATTTGTTCTGGTATATCGTCTTCTTTAACAACTAATAAGTCTTTGATATTGAGAGACTAAACTAAACACACACACACTAAATAGAGAAAACATAAATACCAAATACTAAATACTTTATTCTTTCGTGGTCTCACATATCTTTCATTGTTCACCACTTTGGTCAACTCGCTCAATTAACGTTCATCGCAATAAACATTTTTCATGTTCAGAATCAAAATATAAAAGTAAAATACAGAAACGTTTCAATCCCATGATCACAAAAACCTTTTACAAATCGACAATCATAAAACGAGATCGCTTAAAACAGAAACTCTTTTGAAATCCAATGAAATATTTTTATAACTGACACGAAAGTTAAATGGAATTCCCGTTGTCCGTTGATGCGGACCGTCGGCTGTAAATCATTGTAATTTATTATGAACGTTTACATTCGTTACCCTTGACTAACAAGTGGACGTTTTATCAAATTATAATGACGATGGTTGGCCAATTTGTATTCATTGTCATAAGCAATCGTATATAACAGCTTGGAATAAAACCGTATGGCATGCTGTTTCAGTTGACTCCGTGTCGTAAAGTTGAGATATACAGTTACTTGCCGAGCCAGGAAATGAAGAAAAGTCTAGACTTATGAAAACCAAATCATTTTCAATGTTAGTACTTGTCACGAGATTGCGTAAAGTATTTCAAAAATAGTGATAAAGGACTTGAAACGTCAGGTGACCTCATGTGCGCCAATGACAAGGGCGTAGGGGCAGCGAAGCACTGGAGCGGGCTCATTTAAAAAGTTAATTTTTGTGCCATCGACACGAAGAAGAAGAAGAAGGTGAAAAAGAAGAAAGTGATTCAAAGATTGCCATGAACAACACAATACTAGGAACAATGTTTTATGCTCTTTGCTATTTGGTAGTCGAAGTTTTTGTGGTCGAAGTCAGCTGTCCGCAATCAAGTGTAGAGATGACAGTTGTTAACCGAAGTAGACTAAAATAAGTTTGGCGAACGCATTAGAAGAATGCAAGCATTAATATAAGTTAATTTCTTCACTACGTTGCTTTAAAATGTAGTAAGTCAACTATTTAGTTATAGTTTATAATATTCCCGGTAGGTTCTTGCAAACGTCTATAAAAATGCTAACATACAGCTGGTGCCTAAGCGCCTTGCACCAGGAAATGTATGTGCGCTGAATTTGTAATAGTTTGCTGCATCGAAAATGTTTCCCAACTATCATTTATTTAGAGAGAACACTTCAGCCTCACCTAGACTTGAAAGTTGAAACATACAGCTAGTGCAGTAAACGTGACTTAAGATAGGCTTTTAAGTGAAAAATGACAAATAGTGCAAATGTCTTTATCTTTGTGCTTTTTCTTAGTTCAAAGAGTTAATTTTAAGAAACAGTTGTTTGGATAGTCCGTAGTCTCACCAACAAACAGCCTCCGTGGTCTAGTGGTTTGAGCGCTCGGCTCACGATCCGGAGGTTCCGGGTTCGATTCCCGGTGGGGATATCTCACAAAAATCACTTTGTGAGACCGTCCTCAGTTTGGTTAGGGCATTGCAGGCTGAATCACCTGATTGCCCGATAAGTAAGATGATTCCGTGCTTCGGAGGGCACGTTAAGCCGTCGGTCCCGGTTACTTTCTACGGATAGTAATCGTTACATGAGCCATGTCAGAGGCCTTTGGCGGCTCAATAACTCTGACACCAGGATTGGTCAGGTTGACCATCCACTCGATAAGAAGAAGACCAAACAATGAATAACATAAAAACATTTTCTTTCAATAAACGTTTTCAATGTAAGAGTTGTACATAACAATCCAGCAATCTAAGTACAAGTTAAAACCTTTTACGTAAAAAGCATTTTTGTAGCTTCACTCCATCTTTGCACAAAGTGAATTTCGTTGGAAGGCAACGAAGCAAACGAATTGTAACTAATGCACATCCAACAGAAACCGCTGCGGTGTAACTTAAAGAATAAAGAATACTGATCTGAATGAATTTCATCGGGAATTAAGGAACATTTTGATTGTGTTGATTGTTTGATCAGTTCTTTCAGTTTTCAGTGTATAGTAGTATTGATTTTCTATAACAATTTATTGAAGTTTTGATTTATTTTGAGATGTCTGAAGTGCTTTAAGAGTTGTATATGCAGCACAGATTCCATAATACAAGCTTAGAGCTTGATTTGAGTATAATTAACCATGTGTGAATTTGTCCAAAAAATAATTATATACACAACTAGCTGCGCCCCGCGGTTTCACCCGCGTTGTACCCGTTCCCGCGGGAGTTTCGGGATGAAAAATAGATGTTGTCTGATTCTCAGACCTACCCGATATGCACACAAAATTTCATGAGAATCGGTCGAGCCGTTTCAGAGCAGTTCAACCACGGTACCCGTTCCCGCGGGAATTTCGGGATGAAAAATAGATGTTGGCCGATTCTCAGACCTACTCAATATGCTCACAAAATTTCATGAGAATCGGTCAAGCCGTTTCGGAGGAGTACGGGAACGAACATTGTGACACGAGAATTTTATATATAAGATAATTACTAAATAGTTGTATATTCTTTTTTACCGTTTAATGTTCATAAATATGCTTTTCAACTAATCTCTTCAACCAGTCTTGTTCCTAACAAAAAGTTGTTCTAAATAAAACACCCGCAGGCCAAATACTTTAGCACAAGAATGTCTTATTATAAGCATGTAACACAACTTTAGTTGTTTCCTTAAACTTTTGGTTAACATTACAAGCAAGTTATAATAACTCATTAAAAAGTGGCGCGTTCATGACATTTCTCTTAGTGCTGTGATTAAGTGCGTTGCAGTGCAGGAAATGCCACTTCATATGCAGTACTCGTTGTTCTTCTTTGAATTGATCCTTTAGCATTGATTAGTCAAAGAATTTAATCACTACATAGTATAAAATAAAGTCGCCTCTGTTTCGTGTCTTCTGTCTGTATGCTTAAATCTTTAAAATTACGCAACGGATTTTGATGCGGTTTTTTGTAATAGGTAGAGTGATTCAAGAGGAAGGTTTTTATGTAAAAAAAATCCCGAAATTCCCACGGGAACGAGCACAACGCAGGTAAAACCGCGGGGCGCTGCTAGTAATGTAATATACTGTATGAAAGTGACGATGTTATTTTTTATTGTTAGGATATTCTCAACTCAACAATTCTACTAATATTATAAATGTGAAAGTTTGTGAAGATGTATATAATATGTACATATGTTTGTTACTCTTTCACGAAAAATTACCCGACGGATTTGGATGAAACTCTACAGTAATATAGGTTATACATCAGAATAACACATGGGATACATTTTATCCTGAAATTTCCGCGGGGGCACAACGCGGGTAACACCGCGGGGCGCGGCTAGTAAATATATAATGTGGTAAGAAAACAAATTCCCCTATTTCACTTTAATCAATATTCAGTTCTTTATTTAAGCTGCAGATACATTCTAGAAATACTTTCAGAATACCTGATCTGGACTTGCTATATAATGCTTTAATTAACAAAATACCTACCTTTGCATCGGGCCCAAGGTCAGTCAGCAATCAGTAACAGTTTGTAAAACTAATTGTTTTACAAAACATATAAAGTAGAAACCTTATGTGTTTTTAATACCACATAACGTTAAGTAGAAACCTAATGGGTTTTTTCAATACCTACCACATAACGTTTTTTTATTAAACTGTTACTGAGTGCTGACTGACCTTGGGCGCGATGCAAAAAATAATTCCCATTGTCTAGAATTGGTCGCTGACTGTGAGGTAGAAGAACTGAAACATAACAACAAATAAATAGCAGTTGGTATAAAAACTTGTTATTCATTCCGTCAAGAAACTCGTTTGAATTTTTGTTTCTAATATTTCGCAGCAACCAAGTCAGGTAAATGTGCTAAACAACAACATACTTCAACAAAAATTACTTCATATTCACCAAGCATCTTCCTCCACCAACATTTTTCTTGAAAATGGAATCATAAATCTTGAAATATGCGAAAGATGCAAACTGAAAGCGTCGTATATTTGTAATAAAATATATCTTATACCAAAACTTTTCGTCGCACTTGATTTCAATTAAAAACTTCTCGAAATAAGAGAAGCAATTAAGTATTGCAATAAAGTTTGTATCCTATATCTAGAGCTGCAATTGAAAGCTTTGCATTGTTCTTTGGCGGTGACTTCCATTTTTTCCCTAACGACTGTTTTATTGTTGTCTGAAGCATCGTCTCGCTCCGGGGAGAGAAAATTACAGGAAAGATAATCTCGTTTTTTATTCCCTCCATTATTGTGCTCTGGCTTACCGAAGAATAAAACACCATTTTCTAGTTCGTTGGAACGATACCGAGTGTTATTTCGACCATACTGTCAACAGTTGTAAAGGAAAGGTCCTTCACCGAGCTTATCTAGGGGACGAATAAAAACAAACAATTGTAGGGTTTTCTTTATAAAATAAAATAGCTTTCTGCGTTACTATGAAGAAATGTTTAGGAAACATTCTCGGTAAACAAATGACAAATACAGAACAACACGTTTGTTTTTAGCCCCAAGTTTGTTTACATGATATGTTAAGGTTAAAAAAAGAGGTTTATTTCAGGAAGAATTAAACGTTTTATTGTTACAACGCAGAACGCAAAGTTCTGACATAAACGGGCTTCGCTGTTCAGACTTTTATTAGCACATTGTTGTATTTTATTAACTTTGCTTATTGAAGAGCTTTAAAGGTCTTTTAAATAATTGGTCAAATAACTCGTTTGTTCAGTTTTTTTTTTCATTAATTGGCTATATACGATTTCATGTTGTTGTTTCTAACATTCTTATCTTTTCCTAGCAGCGCCCCGCGGTGATCAGCGGTCGCTTGTGATGTGCCCGTTCGTGTAGGAATTTCGACATAAAATTCTTTGGACGTTTCCTTTAGAATGAACTAATCTATTTAATAAATAATTATTTGAACCGGACTCATGATTCCTGAGATAAGCGCATTCAAACAAACAAAAACAAAACTTCAGATTTATATATTAGGTTATATTTATCACGTCCTTTTTTTTGGGTTGGGCAAGTTAAAAACCTTCGACTTTAATGGAAAAGCGAGCGTTATTTTGCCTTTACGCTTTTTCCATTTTTAAGCGTTTTAAGTCGGACAGCTACGCAGTCGTCCATGCGCGCGGATGCTTACTTCTCATACACAACTCACTAGCAAGACGATTAACAGGAAGACTAGCACTTAATTTGAAAGAGACCTTAGAATTCACCTACATACAGCTTGTAAACTCGCAAAATATCAACAACGCTTGATTTTAATTGTATTATTATTATACGCAATAAATCCTATCCTACTAGTATTATAAATGCGAAAGTTTGTGAGGATGGATGAATGTATGGATGTACACATCAGAATAACACATAGGTTATATTTTATCTCGTAATTCCCGCGGGAACGGGCACAACGCGGGTAAAACCGCGGGGCAGTGCTAGTATTATAAATGCAAAAGTTTGTGAGGATGGATATATGGATGTTGCTCTTTCACGTAAAAACTACTAGACGGATTTGGATGAAACTTTACAGTAATATAGGTTATACACCAGAATAACACATGGGATACATTTTATCCCGAAATTCACGCGGAAACCGATACCACGCGGGTAACACCGCGGGCGCGGCTAGTAATAAAATACTACCTCTACGTAATGATGTTAAAATATAAAAGCTTCAATTACGATAAGTTGTCGCTCACATTCGTTTAATTCCATTTCCATCGGGATTTTTAAAAGCCTTTCTAAATTCTAGCCACGTTCGTCTCTCAAGATTCCTTCCGGTTTGAACACTACGACTCTATTTGAAACTGTACTTAAGCATCTTCCTATATTTGAAGATCATCGTTTATTTTATCCAACTTACAAAATGTGTGTTTATCCTACACTTTTTGTTAAAGAGGAAATATTCACAAGAAAAAAGGCAGGAATCCTTAATACACCAACTAATCATAAGATAACTCTATCTTTATCTACAAGATAATTAAAATATTGAACGAAAGTAAGTTCCCAACTCAAATAACTCTACTCTAGTCATCAGATATCAGAACAATAACGATAAAAAAGGATAAAACGTAATCACCTTGCCCAGTACTCCTACAAAGTTCAGGACAGTCGTAACATAATACAAAATATTGTACCTAAAGTTAGTTGTAGCTTTAAAACTACTTTGAACTTTTATTAAATCCGTAAAAGACAAAGCGAGCGGCACGCGAAAGTTTTCAATTTAGTTTAGAGATACGACAAGTCAGATATCATTTGGAGCCTGCCGACCGTGTTCTGTGCCACTAACTCTCACTAGAGCCTTGACATTAATTGTCAAACCTTTTTAGGAAAACATCGTTCCCAATAAAGTTCACGTATGGGCGGAATTATGTTAAGAAAACTTTGCGGAAAAGCTTTACTGTTTAAGAACAACTTATAAATACATAGAGGTTTATACTAGGACCATACTAAATAACAAATATTTTACATATCAATGTTAGGGATTAGCCTGAAAGTCCCACTGCTGCGCAAAGGCCTCTCATCTCACTGAAGATATCAGTACAATGAGGAGGATTAGGTATAATCACCACGCTTGACTAATGCGGGTTGGTGATCGCAAACCCAAACCAAACCAATTGAAAAGTAGGAAACATGTTTTCGCTAGACCCGGATATTGAACTCGAGACCTCATACTTGGCAGGCAAGTGCAACTACCACTAGACCACCGAAGCAACCACCACATATCAATGTAGTTAAATATTTTTGAGATATTATTTAAGTAAGGGCAACTATTAGCTTTGTATACAGTTAGCAACATTGCGATTGAGCAACTTCACACGTTGCTAGGCGATAAAGAGTAAACAGTAATTTGTGTGACGCTCGTGGTTCTATTGAACTAGCTGACTCACAGCTTAAAAACAGGCTCAATATCAATGATACTTCAAAAATAATCTTAATAAACTCATTTCTAAAGCTTCCACACAAAAAGACTATAAAAGTAAGAGGTACATAAGAGACACTCTGAGCCGAGAACACTTTAACATTTTCGTCACGCAACATAAACTGTGAAGCCAATTCTTAAATAAATCAATGTTATCCTCCAAAATAAAAAGCGCTTCAGAAAACAATAAAAAAGAATAAGAAATTCGAGACGAGTTTCATCATAAGGGTTTCTATAAAATCGGAGAGAATGCGGTCCGTTTATTTCACGTATCATTTCGTGTATTACCATAAGCCGGCGCTATAATAAGGATCGCGCCTGAAACAATGGACCTGGACCATCAACTTGATCCGCGATAAGAGCCGTCAAACAAATGCTCTGAAAGGGGATTAAGGTTTTATCCATCATCACGTACAAGACGCCTTCCTACGTAAGCACCGCCGATTACGTGCTAGTTCGCTTGGAACTAAGTGACAAAATTATTTGGAAAAACCCTTCGTAAAATAAGCAATTTTATCACAAATTGAAAATGTTTTCGTTTGAATATGTCTAGAGATGTTATCATTTCACTTTGTACTGTAATGTGCGAGTGGGATAGTGAACATGGAATTAAAAGAAGGTGAAGTATTAGTAATGTCCCACCGCTGGGCAAAGGCTTCTCATCTCACTGAAGATATCAGTACAGTGAAGAAGAAGGATTAGGCAGTGTTGTGGTTACGCAAAATTGATAGTAAACATTTATTTTGATTACTTCTTTTGTTGCATTATTGAGTCTGTTTTTACTTTAACACTAAAGTATATTTTGAAGTCGCTTTATAATAGCGCCTGACGGACATTCTCTACCTATCAGTTTTATATAATTAAAATTTGTGCGGTTAATAACAACTAGCCCGCAGCACAATATCGCTACAGTTTGATCGTTTTAAACGATAGTAATAATAAACGAAAATTAATATCAAATTATTGGAAAATGTTATTCAGACATGCAGCGTTTGTTGGTGTTGTTCGTAGATTTATTTTGTTTAAAAACGTTATTGTACCTATATGAGAACGGTAAGAACTAGTAATCTACTAAAATATTGAAATCTATACATAAAGCCTAAGATGGAGTATAAGATAGAGTTTTTGTCTTGATTTGAGATAAAATTTAAGAATGCAAAAGATGGTTTAAAAAAAGTCAATATTGTATAGCTTGCATTATTTTTAGGAGTATCAAATGAAATACCTTAGTTAAAAAGTTACGAAAATCCTAAACAACCTACCTTCATCCCCCGGCTAAACCAACGCTCACTAACTAAATTGAAACTGAAAACTGTATTCTCTATATAAATCATTGAGGGGGTTGCCGGAGGGCATAATTGTCAATAGCAGTATGCGTGACTCCAATTCATTGGGCTTTCGTAATTCATGTCAAAGCCAGACAATTTCAAGGGTTGAACCCTTCGATCAACAATACACAACTAGATATCGGGTCACGTACAAAATCAAAGCTAAATACTGTCCGCGTGGATGACGTGTGACAGCTCATTTTGTTTACTACCGAACTGATTTTTTTTTTAAAACAGTTCGAAGTTCAATCTAATGACAACCATGACACCTAGTAATAAAGTAGCAAATCTTATGAATAAAATAAGTGAGAATAACGCCTCACTTATCAAATGAGGCGATATTCACCGAGACGTATTTTTTGCGCCGACCCGACATCTAGTTGTGTAATTGTTGATTGAAGGTTGAACCACTATCGATTGGTTGTATTCTGTTATCTCTACACAATAAGGTAAGCGTTATAGTTGTTTTTAAATACAAATCTTCATCCAATTTCCTTAACAAACACGTCTTGTTTTCAGAGATCACTAGTTTGTATTACTTTTTTTATTTCAGTGAGCCGAGGATTTTCGCCCCATGGGAAATTTTAGAGACTTTTTTTGGTGTTTTGTGTTACTAGCTGTCGTTTGGTTTCACCGTTTATTTCATGTCTATCTAAAAGATTATGTATATGTCTATGCTTGATATGTATTGAAATGAGTTCAATGGTGATGCTGAAAGGGTGACAGACAGTCAGAGTTATCAGATTACCTATTTAAAGAGGACACTGATCTGCATCGTCGCTTAGTTGCCAACTGCACTGTAAATGCGATGAAAATCAATAGCTTAATTGATAGTATCTAATATTTTCATTGTCTTTTAAATAATTATTTATCTTGCTCAACATGCTGAAAAGCTAAATTTTATAATTACAAATTCTGAAAACTTATTATAACCACAGCATAAAATCCTCGACTTAAGTTCACGTAATTAAAATAATACCTTTTATTTGAGCTGTGAAAGCGAAGGGTCTCTGAATGCTTTAATTTTGTGAAGCGACTGGGAGATGCCATCTTCAATTCAAATTATATTTGGACCGAAAAGATTAAATATTTTTCATTGCAATTAAATATTATTCAAGTGAGACAATAAATGGTAGAAGAACAAAAATGTAGATAACACAATTCTGTCACTAACAAACTTTATTTTGTTAATAGGATAACAACCAAAAATGAAGCGGTAAACATTGTCAACACTTTCACTAAAAGTTAAAAGATAGACCAACTATTAAAAAACGAATTGTAAAAAAACCTTTGTTTACAAAAGCCATAAGTTTTTACAAACCACACCTAAGACCTGAGCAGACGAGAGTTTTTTGATATTTTAGACAGTTTATTAAGGTAGTCGGGAAAACAGTTTTACACGGACATTTATGTTCGGGATTAGATGCAGTAATATGTTCGGGAAGGTTCTTGTCAGATAAAAAATGTCCGCGAAGTTCTTTCATCTGCGCATGCCTTTAATAATTTAGTATCTCAACTAGCGTATAAGTCCCAGAGTTCGGGCCCTGTCCAGCCAATCAGAGCGCGAGACGTAACTTCCACACATAACACGTTGTCCTGTAAATCCAGTGCGTCCGTGCAGGAGTCTGAAGTTATCAAATGCCATTACAACTCCTGTAAGAAATTTACTACTTTTAGGTATTATTTTGCTTGTATTTTGGTAAAAGAAAATATAAAGGTAACACATATAACTAGGTGAGATTAAGATTACAGATAAATGAGCGATTCTATGTATGATCATCTCTTAACCTAATATTGTCCTAATCTGTTCTTGTAAGTATGTTGTTAAATTGTAAAGAACGGTAATCATTTGTTAACTATTATGAACACTGTCTAAATACTGAATCAGAGTAGACGCTTACCCGGTTCTAATTTGAATTGCCACTGGTTCTTAGGATTTTCATAATACGCCGCCAACCGTTTCAGTGATCGATAGTACAACTTGCAATTTTCTTTGTTTTCAAACGCCATTGGGGCCCGATCATAGGCATTAAATCTGAAATAACCACAATTTATAAAACTCACTATTATTGTTTTTGGGTAGGTAACGAGTGTTGTTAAATTAGTTATTGATTTACAAGATAACCATTCCATTGGGTTAGTTTTTTTTAACCATTTCTTTGCCAATAAAGTAAACAAATTATTAAATTGTAGTACAGATATCTATAAGTATAGTATACGGATATGTATGACCTTACTGGCGGGATGACCTTGTTGGTTGGATGGGCAGCCATTAAAAGCCTTTGCTACCTTTTTGCTACCTTGCTTCGGAAAGCTTCGGAAGGCAATTGTTCCCGTTGGTTTCGTTAGACCATAGACCATACTATTCTACAAACTTACTTAAAGTCAACACTTCAAGGGTTCTCTAGACGACTAAATCAATATTTTACGGTTACCTGATCTGATTGATGTCTCCAGTAGTATTATCCACTCGTATGACCGGAGCTGAGTAAGTGTGATGATGACCTTCCTCCAGGTACTCCGCTTCCACGTCGAAGTTGGTGAGGAAGTCAAAGCATTCGGGACACTCTTCGCTCAGACACTTGGCGCCGTAGAAACCGTCTACCAGGATGGTTTCTCCTCCTTGAGGGTTGATATGTTCTATGCAGTGGAAAACTTGAAGACTGGGAAGTTAAGAAAAGTAAGTATGAGCACATTGAGCATGTAATGTTAAAGGCCAAAAGGTAAGCTCACGAAAAATATAATCAGTATTTATTTATATCAAGATTAGGCGTTAGCACCTCATCTCGGCGGGTTGTAAATCTTAACCAAGTAATTTATTATGGTGAATAACATTAGATCGTTCGGCTAATGCGATCGCCGAATTTGACAACAACTTCCAGGCATCGGCAACCTGAATAGTTCGCCGAACGTCGTCTTCACACTAGCTTGTCTGACAACTGCACACCTAACTAGCTAAATAGTTAACAGCTATAGTCGTTCGCCAAATGTCGCATGCCGTATTTTGCATGCCGCAATCGATGTACTGTAACTTTATTAGTAAACTACTAGCATGTTGCTAGTAAAGTGCGAACACCCCAAGATTATTGGAACGAAGTTTTGGAACGAAGTTCCTTATCGCGCGTTGCGAAAGGGGGCTAGACGGAAAAATGGTAACGACATTTTTTAGGCCAGAGAGGGACAGACAGAGAAACTTGCGCACGCCAGAGAGAGACAGACAGAGAAACATGCGCGAGAGAGACAGACAAAGAAACTTGCGCGTGCCAGAGAGAGACAGACAGAGAATCATGCGCGCCGCGCATGTTTCTCTGTCTGTCTCTCTCTCTCTCTCTTTTATAGAAAGCAAGCTAGATACTTTCGTTTCGTCTTTCTATTTCGCATTGAACAGTGTGGTGTCGCGACGATTATTTTTGTTGATAATAAATAAACTTCGTTCCATCCGGGTGTCCCTTGACACCTCTCAAGTTTATTTTATTTTATATAAGACTAGCAGCGCCCCGCGGTTTTACCCGCATTGTGTCCGTTCCCGTGGGAATTTCGGGAATTTTTATACTTTAACCTCTCTCTTGAAACACTCTATCTATTAAAAAACTGCATCAAAATGCGTTGTGTAGTTTTAAAGATCTAAGCATACATAGGAACAGACAGACAGACAGGCAGACAACGGATATTGACTTTGTTTTATTCTATGTAGTGATAACCCACTAACACACAGATATCGATAAATTATTCCACGTTATTCATGCACATTATTTTACGTTGATGATACTACAGTGTCACGTGACTAAACTCCTAAATAAAAGTCCAAGATAAAAGGGAATACATCAGGATGTGATCCTATATTCCCCTATATAAGAGCTCAAGATATAAGCAACAAATAATCTATTATTTAGCCTATTTTGTAATCGGAGGAGAATCGGACAAGGCATTCACTGAAATGCTTAAACAGAATTCCTGAAGAGGTTTTTCAGAACAATTCATGAAATATTAATGGGGCGACTACCCTTATGCCGTTATATATAAGTTAAATCTTTCATATGTGATCATATCGAAGATTATACTTATTTGTATGGTATCTATACTAATATTATAAAGCTGAAGAGTTTGTTTTGTTTGTTTGTTTGTTTGTTTGTTTAAACGCGCTAATCTCAGAAACTACTGAACCGATTTGAATAATTCTTTCACTGTTAGATAGTCTATTTATCGAGGAAGGCTATAGGCTACATTTTATCCCGAAATTCCCACGGGAACGGGCACAACGCGGGTAAAACCGCGGGGCGCTGCTAGTATGGTATACAGTAAAAAAAGTACTAGCCTGTAATAGCTCACTGCTAGGTAAAGGCCTCTCATCTCATCGAAGATATCAGTAGAGATACGTTAAGGCACGTTAAGCCGTCGGTCCCGGTTACTTTCTATGGATAGTAGTCGTTACATGAGCCATGTCAGAGGCCTTTGGCGGCTTAGTAACTCTGACACCAGGATTGGTCAGGTTGACCATCCACTCGATGAAGAAGAAGAAGAAGAAGAGTAGAGTGAGGAGGATTAGGCATAATCACCACGCTCGCCTGATGCGGGTTGGCGATCTAAACCCGAGCCTTGTTTGAAAATTTGGAATCATGATTTTGCTCAACCTGGGAATTGAACCCAGGACCTCAGTCTTGGTAGGCGGGAGAACATGTCACTAAACCACCAGTACAAGTATAATAAGTTCAACATTTTGTATGCGTAAATTGTCAATTATATAATTGTCACTTATCGTGGCATTTAGCTCCAAAAGTATAAAATTAATTTAGATTCAGCACGTTGGTGAGTAATGATTGATCATCGTATTCAATTCAAGGCTTTAATAATCTTTTTCCCAAATCCACAAATATTATTGAATTACTAATCAATAATCTCCATTAATATATTATCTCGTCAAATTATGAACTTCTATGAAAATGATATACAAAAGATCAATTTCATTTAACTTAAATTAGCGTTACTTTTGTTACTCTTTGTGTGTATTTATCTAAAACAAAGGGAATAAGCAAACAAAGGTTTTACATTAAGTACTCGAGTCTCGCTCGGTAAATTAATTACTCGAAAAGGCAGAGTACATATTCAAATTTGTAAAAGATTAATAAAATTAAATGTGGGTTTTTCGTGCGGTGAACATTTTTTCATATTTACATCCATACTTATATATTAAGCTGAAGAGATTGTTTTTTGTTTGTTCAAATGCGCTTATCTTAAAAACGACCAATACTATTTAAATAATTAATTTTGTAATGGTTCATAATTCATATACAAGTAAGTAGGATTATACATTTTGTAGTCAAGAGCGAGTAAAACTCGGAAATATCACTGTCACGTCCACACCATCAGTCCAAAACAAATGTTCCAACTGGGACGGAGCTTTAATCAAGTGTGACATGTCACCGACGTAAATAACGAAACAAGCAGACTGACGCCTTTTTACTGACTTCAAAAAATAGCAATATTTTTATTGCGTCATATCTCCGTTGTTTAGGCATATACGAGTAGCCATTGGTTTGTTGCGAATTGTAAACACTAACAGGCATGTAAATGGTTAACAGACACTATCTAATAGATTTAACTAAAAATGGCCCGCGGTTATACGCACTCTTGGCGCGTTAAAAATACTCCATAAACTTAATCGTGAATCATTGCGTCTGTTGGTAAAACCCACATGATATCATTCGAGTAGTTTTTAAGTTTATCTGTTTTCAACTATAGATGATGAAGATGACTAAAGTAATGAAGAACGAACGTCCAAATCCAAAAAGCCAAAATTATCTCTATGATTTACAGACATAAAGTTTATAATACCCTGCGGCCTCAGTGAAGTAGGTGTTGTCATTGTGCAGTGCGAGCGGCAGGTTGGTGTACGCTGTGTCTGCGTGGTCGGCCTCCATGGTGAACGTCCACATGTCTCCGAACAGGGTCCGCTGGACTCCGCCCAAGGCCTTGCAGACGGCTTCCGTGGCCTCTACGTTCGGTTCCACCTGGATACAGTTACATGATTGATGTGAATATATAAAACCCATTTAGTGTCTAATCCTTTGCGGGAATATCTTGCTAATTATTTTACTGGGTGCTAATTAAACAGGCTTCTTTTAAATATTATATTTCGCCCCCAAAAATGTATGTTGCCTTCTAAATTACTAAGTCAGCCACAATTAACGAGCATCTAAATAATACTATCTTAGCCACTAGTTATCTTCTATGTAAACCACTCTAAATACAAATCAGCATAATGATTATTTTTTAGCATCTAAAAATACGATAATATCAAGTAGGTATGTTTAATATTTTAATTAAAACATAGTTAAAAAAAAATAACCCTAACCTACCGAATAGTACCTACGCCCGCGGGCTGAATTGATAAGTGGCCAGTTATCAAGGACTTAAATTAGGTATCAATTGATTACACTCACTACAATTGATGATCTTTACTTGACGCTTTCTATAGAATATTTAGTGGGCGTTGTAAAAAATACGAATTAGTTTATTAGAGGCTATGTCATTTTCCCGTTGCTTAGTTATAAAATTAGAAGTTTAATCACGTGTCCAATAAATAATTTTGTGGCTAGACTTAAAATTTCCCATTATTTTATTAGACTAAATGAGGTGCAGGCATACACAGTTGCATACGGCTTTAAGAGTGTGTCAAATGAATATTTTGTTCGAAAAATACGTTTTATTATATAATTTCATTGGTTGTACTGAGCAATACTTTTTTTGTTCAGTTTGGGCTCCAAAGAGGCTCTTTCGAGCAAACATTCTGAAGAAAATTTTATCATAATGAATGATTGAACAAAGCTACTTCCTATATGATGAAACAGCAGTAGTCACTAGGGCATCAAATTTTTGAAATCTCTACGAAATAGAGAAGTATGAGCAGCAAGTACTTCCGATTTGTGAGGAAATATTTTCACTTTTGCCACATTGCACACCAACACCAATCAAAGTAGTTAAACAAATGAAATCTTCCTTTACGGAAGAGCATGAAATCTATTCATGTGTGAAAGAGATGTCATGCGTTAAATTCCTATGATATAACTGTTCAAACAATTCGTTACCCCTTCAATTAATACGACTCCATAATCGAGTAGCGATTGGAACACGCTCCGAGCACCTTCCGAAGAGTTCAGAAACTCCGCTACATTCACTCTTGAGATTTTCTCGGAGACTTTCGACCCGTGCCATAGAATCGGCCTGAGACGTCGACTTTCTTTCCATGATTCGTAATCGAATTCAATAAGAAAATCTGATTTGTAGGTTGATTTGTGGTTGTCGCTCCCTGAAAAATATGATTTATGTATTAGTTGGGTATTTAAAAGTCATTATATAACGTCTTACGTAATTAATAATACAATTTCAATGAAATATCCAATCACTCTATTAATATTAAGTTTACACATCATCGATAATGCATCATCATCTACGTAATGGTTTCAACGCCACGAACTTCTATAAGCGCATAGATTTGAAGGTCACTCAAGGTCATTTTGACATAGTAACCTTCTATGTCTTATTCAGGAAGTAAAAATAATAAAATTCTGGAACTGCATAACCTATTTTTATGATTTTAGGTATAACAATGTTTGCCCAATTAGTATTTTATAAAATAGCCAATTTGTGTCGGTTACCTGGTCACGACTTGAAAATAATGATAATCGAACTGTTTTTTTTTTGGACCTTTAAAAACTTTTTTGTACCTTTTGATTGAATTTAATACTTTTGAATTGAGGATTCGCATGTGTATAGATCAACAACATTGTATAAAAAAGAGAATAGACAACTCTAATCTGCAATAAATGTAACGTGCTACCAAAGCCAACAACGGACCGGAACAGTTCGTTAATACGTAGACGTTCAACGTTCGGCGTTCAAAGTAAATAAGCCTGTAATGTCCCACTGCTGGGCAAAGGCCTCCCACCTCACTGAAGATATCATTACAGTGAGGAGGGAGTGAGAAGGCGGTCAAAAGGTTAAAATATTTTTCTTTTGTTATTCTACTTACAGGTCACAACAATTTCATCTTTATCATGGATAACATCATTAATTTCGACATCGGGAATCTCTGTCACATGCTGAACTCTCTGAAATGTATCTGCGCGGTAACACGACGAACACCTACAACCAATTTCTAATTAACACTCTGAATAGTGACGGTTAACCTTGTGAGTACTTGTGGAGGTTAACCATTAGTATAATGATTAATTTTCAACGGTTTTTGGTTATCATCGGAGAACTAAAACCCATAACTGTTATTGTATTCAAAAATATTCATTTTCATTGTCAATGTATTAAACAGAAAAATATATTGATTTGATTGAATAATACTTATGACCTTTTAGTGTTCGACGAAACTATTTATAAAATGACATTGACAAAAATTGCAAAAAATTACAACTCGCGTTAACACAACCATAACTGACGTGATCATCGCACTTATCTAAATTCACATACATTATGTAGTCCCCTTATTACTCAATAATTATTTATTCCACTGCATAATATCTTTCCTGGTAAGATCTATCTCTCAATATTTACGTTAATAGTTATAGAAATGTTACTGCTCGGAGACGTTCATGAAATAGACACGTTTTTAATTGACCTAATTTTCCTACATAACATGTCAAAATCACTCATTAAATCTCTTTAAAGTACGTCACGTCGATACTCAAACACGTCAAATG
This sequence comes from Cyclophora albipunctata, assembly GCA_963082685.1. Classification (NCBI taxonomy): domain Eukaryota; kingdom Metazoa; phylum Arthropoda; class Insecta; order Lepidoptera; family Geometridae; genus Cyclophora; species Cyclophora albipunctata. Next base: position 10,769,867 of record OY720114.1, on the reverse strand, counting down.
CTTATTATTTTTTATATTTTTTAAACAATGTCTGACCTGCAGTGATCTCGGAGCCAACAGTCTTCAAAAGTAACGCACTTTCCATTCGCAAATTCTACTTCCAAGGCATTTTTGAATACTTTGATTTTGATTATATCTGAAAAAATAAACAATTTTAATTTGAGTATTTATTTTATATTGCGTTGTTTATTGAGAGATTACAAGTTGCTAGTGCTTTTTCTTTCTATAGAATTTATAACACACTCATTCACAGTATAAAGGATGTCTAATATTAATTTCGACAATAATTTCCGTGACAAGACAATGTATACATAACATAAGGTTACTAGAAGGACACCGGTTTTATTAATATCGCTCTTAGATTACTGCAAACACATAACGTTTACTCACTGTTACTTCCCATTTTAAGTATTCAATATAAAAACACACAAACAAATAAATAAATCAAGCGTTCCGGACGAGCTGAAAGTCACAAGAGTTCTAAAAGTCAGTTAAGGCAATATTTTATCTAGTGAGATGCTGGGTTCAAAGTAGTTTGACCGGTGTGCGTACGTATGTGATAAACAACAAGTTGTCAAGTGTGTATATATACTCTATGTACGCAATCAATATAATTTGATAAACAATTATAATTAGTTCCAGTTGATATCTCGGTAATAGAGTGGAAATGTCAATTACAAATTATTATGACTAAAATAACATTGTCTGCAAAGTATTAGGTAACTAGCTCTGCAGATCTTTATAATGCCGGTTACTGTACAATTTTGACGTGAAAATAATGTACTTACGTCATACGAAAGTTTGTAACATTATAGGATATGAAGATACAAACCTTCGCATGACATTAGATATTATTAACTTTTCCTTACCAATAACATGTTTTAACTCCATGGAAAGTTCCACGTATCTTCAACTCTTTAGTGTAATATACATGTGAACTATCACAAGATAAAACCTGCTAGTATATAAGTATAGGCACATTAGTAGTGATGTGCGTTGTAAGACGAGTTATATACAAGAATTACATAAGAAAGAAAGAATACAAATTACTTGTTGTTAAACAATGTTTATTTCTTATGTGTTCTGTATTGATACCAAATTTCTGTTCCCTCTCAGTACTCTAACAATTCGCTTTGTCAAAACGTAAATAACTCAATATTGCGAAACGTTTCTCATATTTGTCTCACAGAAACGTCTGAGCATCTCCGAAGTATTTCTGTCTCAATCCATTACATTTAAGGCGAGGCATCCATTACAATATTTGCTTTCTGAGGTAATCTTATTGCTCTGTAATTCGATTGTATCTGACATTCTAGGGACGAAATACCGATACTCCGTTTTACATAGCCAATACATACCGCCAAAACTTCCGTTAGGGACATTGCCAAAATTGTTACTCTCGGATGGAATTTCTATTCTGAAAATTGTTAGAATAGTATTGTGTAAAATCAATGCTTATTGTTGGGAAAGAATGTGTTGTTTACTGCCTTATTTAATCTTTGATTTTTAAGCGAAGATATTTTATTGTTGTCAGTTTACAAAGCCTCTTTAACTTACTTTTTAAAGGAGGTTTCTTCCCCGAATTCACCCGATTTTTTTAGTTTTATTTTTTGTCGAAAAATAAGCGTAATTGTGAATATATCTTATAAATATCTGAAATCCTTCCAGTAGAAATGGTCATACACAATTCCAAAGATACTATTTCATTAAAAGTAAATAAGTTCGAATAAGTAAGATTGGTGTCGGAGTTCTTAGACCGCCTAAAAAGTTCATAATACTAGTTCCAATATAAACATTAAATATAGAAGATAGACTCTTAAAACAAAACGGAAGTTTTAACAATGAGTGAAAGTTAATACACGAGATATTGAGTACTCTTGCTAAAACTTATAACAACAGTTCAAAACAAAATATCTCAACATGAAGGATTCATTAAACACAAGGTCAAGATGAGTAAACATCACTTGATTTGGCTCGGCAGTTACGGAACAATTTTATTTACCTAGAAGTTAACTATTAAATCACCTTATAATACTTGTGTACCTTGTATACCATCATCGACACTTTAGTATTTCTAGCGTTCGTGGCGTAGTTGGAATAAGCATAACATTGCTCATCGCGATAAAATGGGTGGCCGATAGTGGCATTTCTGTAACCCAGTTGTTTTTATTATCAGAGCATGTCGGAGACTTTTTGGCAGTATTATAACTCCGACAGATTGACGACCAGAGTTGACCACGAACCTATGCGAAATTATTATCAGAATTCTGCGATTTCGATGCTTTTAATTAACTTCAATCTGATGATCTGGTGAAGGCTGCAGGATCGCGGTGGATGCAGGTCGCATCCAACCGAAATACTTGCAGATCATTGAGGGAGGCCATATCCAGCAGTCGACGTCCTACGGCTGACATAATGATGATGAATTAACTTTAAAGAAGGAGGAGGGTTTCTGAATTTGAGGCAAGATGCAATAGGAGAGAGGAATTTGTTTTAGTTTGACTAGCTCCACATGAGATGCACAATTTAGCTTACCATTTTTAGGTGGTACAGCTCACATAGCCTTGTTACCATTCACAATTTGCACACAACTTCAAAAAAGTACGTCAGCTATCCGAGTCTTACTTTGTTAACTACCTTAACTAACTTTCAGTCCGAACAGCCTGCAACCAACATAATGGTCACATGTTAAAAATAATTTGTAAGCAAACATTTTAAAACTTCCAACACATTTTAATTAACCTCAGAAATATATTCCATGTTTTAAATTAAAATTACTGGCACCAGCGTCAAATAGAGCTTTAAAAAGTGAAAATTAAACATTAATGGAATGCGCATACAGAACCTGTATGAATTTTCAAACATCCAGCGGGCTGTCGACTTTACATTACAACCGCCACGAAAACGGTCATTAGCCGGCCACGATATACAAATACTTCTATACGAAATCTATAGAAGCATTTAAACATTTCATTCGTTAAATGATCCTAAAATTTCTATGTAATTTGGGACTTTTGGTTCTCTTATAACATGTACTAGGACTAACGAATCTATAATATTTCGTTAGTCAGTTATTCAGTGCTCCATGTAAAGGCATCGGATTTTACTTGCACATAACACAGATAGTCCTGCATATCTGCCGCGTACGTAATGCCACTATCACCCACGTACGTAAACATTTTGATAAGAGTCAAGTAACTTTTTACTTCTCTGTAACCAACTTCATTGAGTTGCAAATTTATGGTGAAATATGTTGTAAAAAATAATTTCAAAACTATTACATACTCGTTTTTACTATATTCCTGTCTCTTCTTTTACTCATTCAATATAACTCGTTTTTACTATATTCCTGTCTCTTCTTTTACTCATTCAATATAATACTAGCACCGACCCGCGATTTCACCCGCATTATACCCGTCCCCGCAGGAATTTCGCGATAAAAAGTAGCCTATGTCCTTTCTCAGGCTCTGGATGGATCCTATGTTGGTTTAATATCAAAGACATCTGTTTGATCATAGTTAAAGTCTCCAACAAAGCCTCTTTCTATTTTCTAGTCCGCTCACAAGTCGAGTAAAGCCTTATAAATAAAAGGGCTTTCCCAGCTCGTTAGTCGAACATTTTGCGTCGTCGGAGTGTTTCTCAGCGGTCAGTCTCCCTTATAATTAGTGAAGCCATTCGGAAGATATTAAGGTCCACTCGAATTAATTAAAGTTTCACTAAACATCGTGCTCGAGTGTAGTGAATTTAATCCGGCGTGAAACCGACCGGCTCGGGCCAACCGTGAAACGGCTAATTGGATGGATACTTGCTGGCTGCTGCAGTTACTATTTCGTATTTCGAATACATTTCCAATCTATATTAATATAATAAGCTGAAGATTTTTTGTTTGTTTGTTGAAACATGCTGATATCAGAAACTATCAATCCGATGTTCTTTTTGTAATGGATAGACCACATTTAACGGAAGGTTATAGGCTATTTTTCATCTAGAATTTTAGTGGGAACAGATACAACGCGGGTAAAACCGCGGGACGCTGCTAGGCTAGAATAAACGGTAAGGTTTGGTCGGTGGTTAATAGTACTGGTTAAATAAATAAATAAAAAAACATTTAATGCTTTTTAACAACACAAAATTACAAAGCTATTGACAACTTATTAATAACCGATAGAATAGAAATTCCTGTTGGCAAGTAAGCTTGTTCAAAGGACCAACGTCGTTGATAGTACTTACTTTGGCCTGAATTACTCCAAATTATCAAAAGTTATCTAATCCTAAAAAATTGAGTAAACAATCTTGTTTACCATAACCTTCTTAGAAATCTTCCAGCCGTTTTTAGACTTCTGTTTCGTAGTTTAGTAGTCGTAGACTTCTGTTTTGGAAAGTTTCCGAATTGTCAAGAATGGCTTAGTTAAAATATACCAGTTCAACGTAATATACATTTTCAATTTCGAAGCATTTCAGTAGTAACTGTAAGTCTTTTGAAGAGTTAATATGTAACTACATATATATGATCTGAATGCATGCAAATCCCTGTGAATGCCTCTGTCACACGCAGCTGGTAACTAAATGTGGCTCTAACTCGACTAAGTTTCCATCTGAACACTTTGTATCATTTCTGTCGTAGTATACTTTAAATAACATAGAGGGATGAATAGATATAAACTTCCCTTAGTAGAGTTTAATGTCAAAAAAACACGCCGAAGAGGAAACCAAATCCTAAAAAATGTTGTTTTTAGGATTAGTAAACTTTGAACGCTCCATAAAATCGTGCGACAAGTTACCAAATTAGCAATAAATTGACCTAACTTATAATTGTATAAGACAAGTGTCATTTTAAGTCACAAAGAGTCACTAATACTAAATGAATCTGTGCCCTAATTTACTTACAGCCTAAAACGCTGGTCTAGTGTTTTAGAAGAGTAAATTTTTCTTATTTCCTGTGGTAAAATCGAGTTGAACATGGGTCAACGCCTACATTTAAGGGTAAAGAATAGGTATCGAGCTAAAACGGAAAAAAACTATTTCAACCCCTTTATCCATGATGGCGGCCATAGGACAAGCGCGATCCCACAAACTTTGTTTTACCCGTACCCTGACCCCCCTCTTACACATCTAAAAAATAAAATAGCGTCCTCTAAGAAACGAAATGTAAGGCCTAAAAAATTTTACATTTCAATGGACTAATCTCTTACGTACCAAATTGTGTCTGTAATTGCCAAAACCTGTTAATATTAGTATGAAAATTCAGTTCAAGATACTTCTTCGTCTCTTCTTCTTCATAATATAATATTTTATGTTTTACTTTGCCACTGTTACTGCTGAGTTGGTTTAGAATCACAGACTCTTACAAGTCATAAGATTAATGGACCTCGCAACAGGTTGGAAATGCAATAAATGGATATTTTCAATTAAATGAATTGCGATCTTTCCGACGCGGGTCGGATTACGATTACGGAGATGTGATTGATATTAAGTATCGATTCATATAGACAAGCCCGCTGGTACAATGGCATGTGTGAGAGCTTACTGTGTCGGGGGTTGCGGGTTCGATTCCCGCCCGGAGCCCGGACTTACACTATACAAATATTATCTACTACACATAACACAAAATTAAAATTAAAATGCACTTTTTTAGGCGCCACATATTATATACTTGAATCACATAAAAAAACATGTCGATAATCTTTTTTTCTAGAAAAACTAAATACAATTAAAGGTTGCTGACACGAGTAACCATTTCATAATCTCAGAAGAGTAAAAACCGTTTCAGCAATATCTTTCGTGAAATATTTCAAATCTGAACAATGTCCTAGATAGCATCTGTACTTCGCACATTAAGAAGATGAACAAGTTAAATGAAGCACTAAGTTATCTTGCGTTTCATCTCGGTGTCAGCCGTTTAATGAAATTGCTACCATCTTAACGAGTACTTTAATTTAACTTTTCAAATATATTTACGAAATTATTATCTACAAGCCGTGCCCCGCGGTGTTACCCACGTTGTACCCGTTCCCGGGGAATTTTCTACATATTATAAAGAGGTATTTGTAAGTTTGTATGTTTTTATGTTCGAGCTAATCTCGGGAATTATCAGTCCGATTTGAATAATTATTTTTGTAATAGATAACCACATTTGATGGGAAGGTTATAGGCTATTTTTCATCCAGAAATTCCCATAGGAATGGTCACAGCGCGGGTAAAACCGCGGGGCGCTGCTAGTAACCATATTACGGGTCCATATTGGCTCAACTAAAGTTCTTTACCCGAAATTGTTCTTCCTAACGATTTGTAATCCGAATGATCACTCTTCCTAAAATTTTTCATCCTAAAGTTTTCATTCATACTATTTGTAGTGCTACCGGCGATGTTCATAACACTCATGTTTCCGAAAATTGTAATTAATAATATCATTAATGTAAATATATTTAAACTCCTACTGTTTTTTATCATAACGCTTTAAAGGAAAAGGTTTGTTTTTAAACTATTTCTTGTGATTACAAAACGGTTCCCTATCCATTTGCATAAAAACTTTAGACATAATATAACATGGCATAATTTTGTTGTAGCGCTCGCCGGCCGCTGCCGCGGCACCGCTCGCTTCGCTCGCTCGGCTCGCGCGTAGTTGGTCACAGTTCTAACCTAACCTAACCTATAAAAAGAAATCTAAACAAAAAAGATATGACTTTGAATAATAGTATAAAAGAAACATGAGTGTTATGAACATCGCCGGTAGCACTACAAATAGTATGAATGAAAACTTTAGGATGAAAAATTTTAGGAAGAGTGATCATTCGGATTATGAACATTAGAGACAAAGTAGTTAGGAATTGTGATTGTTAGGATGAAAAATGTTAGGAAGAACATTTTCGGATTTCCAATTATCGGAGTTGAAAATTTAGGTGAACTTTGGCGCACCCCCATATTACTGTAAAGTTTCATCCAAATCCGTTCAGTAGTTTTAACTTAAAAAATAAAAAACATACATACAAATCCTCACAAACTTTCGCATTTATAATATTAGTGGAACTATTTATTTGTTACAGACATTAATCTCTTAACATTTCTCGGAGGTATCAACTTTAATATTTTATGATTCAGTTTTTTTCATATTATTCGTTTTTTTTTCAGATTATAATTTATACTCACATTTTTTTTAAATATATGTACGAGAGTATATGTGATATTTACCTCTCATGATATTTGATACAAATATCAATATAAATTGAATCCTTACGTTCCATACTAAGAAGATGTTATCAGTTTTTTGTGAGACAAAATATTGTATTTTATTACTTTTTTTACCTATGCTCAAATGCATTTATGAGAGAATCTGGTTTAGCTGCATTTTTAAAATCAATAAATCATTTTAACCCCGTAAAATTTCTAATATAATAAAACTAAAGAGTTTGTCTTTTTGTTTGTTTGAACGCGCTAATCAATCGCTCAGAAACATCCGATTTGAATAATTATTTTTACAGCTACATTCAACAGGAAGGTTTTAGGATACATTTGTCATCCTCAAATGTACTTTTGATACGTGATAATAAGATGTATACTCTCCCGCGAAGGACAGGGAGAGTTGGAAGCGTTTGGGGGAGACCTTTGCCCAGCAGTGGGACGATATAGGTTAAGGAAAAAAAATGTTATATAATGTTTGTGTAAATTATAAATAATTAATCGCACAATGAAACAAGTTGATTAATCATTTTAAAACTAACATGTCTCAACTTAATTGAGTATATTCGTTGCTAAAACATACATTATTCAAGCTCTAATCATAACATCAATTTGGTGCAGAAAGGGAGACACAATTTGTATCAAACTGATCCGAGTAGTTTGTCAGGATAGTTAACGAGCTTACTTGGTATCATCCCGTCCCAAAACTTTGTAGGCCCGTGTCTCTACTGTGAATATTTTAATACTTTCACCAACGAAATATGAGTTTTATTGAGGTTTAGTCCAGTTGTTGAATTTTAATATTAGTTACAGACTGTTACCGTACCACATTACCGCTGATGGTGGATCTGTACAAACTATTCTGTACAAGTGGTGGGTCTGGCACTGCAGGATAATTGTTTGATAAAGTAAAATTAAATACTGTAATTGACAAAGTTTGTGTTTGCACATAGCATTTACAAATTACCTTCAGTTTTATTTGTATTAGCTTTATTATTTGTATTAGGTTATGTTTAAGCAAAATTTTGCACCTGAAAAAAGTTGAGTGCTTAAGGTAAGTTATACAGTTTAATAATTATAAATTAATAGTCGCACCCCGCGGTTTCCCCCGCATTGTACCCGTTCCCACGGGAATTTTGGCATAAAATGTATACGATGTGTTATTCTGATGATCTACACTAATATTATAAAGAGGAAAACTTTGTTTGTTTGGTTGTAATGAATAGGCTCAAAAACTACTGGACCGTTTTTAAAAATTCTTTCACCATTCGAAAGCTACATTATCAACGAGTAACATAGGCTATTTTACATCCCGGAATTCCCACAGGACTGGACACAACGCGGGTAAAACCGCGGGGCGCTGCTGTATCTAATATTACTGTAAAGATTCATTCAAATCTGTTCAGTACATTTTGCGTGAAAGAGTAACAAACATACATACATCCTGACAAACTTTCGCATTTATAATATTAAAATTTGTAGAATAAAAAAGGAAGTTTTTTTCTGCTCAACAATGAGACCCAACTAAATATGAGAAAATAACATAAGCGTTATACAAAATTTGCGTTTGGAAACATATAGTAACATATAAAGTTACACCTACATGTAAAACAGTAATTCAGTTTTAGGACGAATCAAAAGGTATTGTCGTATAGACATAAAGTATAAGGACCGAATCATTTTATCTACTGCTATCATATCCACATAAATTTTAGGTAACATTTTACAGCATTGCTCGTAAAAATCATGAGGAGGTCTTTATGACCACCATATTGTCTTTGAATCGCCTTCGAGTACGAAAGATAGCAGCACGTTTACAGGCTGTAAACTTTGAAACATAAATATGAGATCGAGGTGAGATCTTCGAGATTTTATGCCTCTTTTACCTCTCATTTCAAAGACTAGATATGTTACCTGTAGTCGCAGTTAGGAGAAAAAAGTATCCAGTAATTAGTAGCAAAATAACGAAGCAACTATCAGGACTGTCAAAACTGACAATTTAACGTGCCCTCCGAAGCACGGTAGCGCTCAGAAAGAAATGCTCCTGTTCGACTGTATTCTGGTTATGTGAGCCAGGGCACTCAGCTTGTGACGAGCGACAGCTTCACTATAAAATGTCGAGTAGCTTAGGGACTAACTGTGGTGTCGGAGTTTGTAGACCGCCCAAAGGCCTCTCGCAAAAGCATCAGCAGGTACAACCGTTGAGAACAATAGTAAGTTGCCCGTACACATTTGTCTTAAATAATATTTTTGAAAGGTGAGTTCAAAGACATTTTCCTAAACAAAACCAATAATTATTATGAATTTTAAACTAAGTCATAACGAACTGTACCTTGAATTAAGGTAATTATGATTATGTATGGTAATTATGATTATGTATGATTTTATCAATACGTTACTTTGTTTTTTATTCTCAGAACATTAAAGCAAACTCTGCTCAAAACTGAAGAAACTTTAAAGAGACAAAGACACTTTAAGAATACGGATGACGGTTAACGTAATATCCAGTTCCGCAGGAGACATTTTACTTTTGAATAACCCTTTGAATACCCAACCTTCCTCAATTAAACAAAACCTCGATGAGATCAGAACATAGTATCTCTTGAAACAAACACACAAACAAATTGTTTAAAGATAACTTTACCACTTGAAATAGGAACCCCAACTTACAAGGAAAAAGTCAATCAATTCAATCCACTCGTTAACTAAGAGGCTATCGAGGCTAAGAAGCAATAGCAACATTGTTAACTAACTTTATTTGAAAATTAATTATCAACTTAATTGGAATATTCTGAAGAAGCACTAACGGGATTCGTCAGAATTCAATTAAAGTTACCTGGTTTAGTTCAAATAAATTTAAAACGATTGACTTTATCGCAAACAGAAGTTGCATTCACTGTGACAATAGTTTATTCCCCCTGACCTGAATCCAAAGATCCCCGATATTGCATTCATCATGAATATACATTTTTCTTAGCTTTTGCTTTTGTGGACCTTCGTAGCTTAATTACTGCAGCAAATGGAAATTTTATGAAAATGTATTCATTGGATTAGCAGAACGGACCAAGAATATGAAACAACCACGTTTGCAGAACTTTGATGCGATTGATATTCGTGTAAAGAAAATTGCTACTATTGATTTGTTTACTTTTTGCTAACTTTTTGGGTCGAGCAAATACATAGACCAAAATAAAACAATTTTTGTACAAAAAAATTAAAATATAAATATCATAAAATATGACAATAATTAAAATATTATCTTTTATCGTTACCTCCTTTACCCTTTTTCTTTTACTTAATTACTTGTTGTAAATACATCACTCACTACTTTTTTGTCCTCACTTATGATTTTATTGTTTAATATCTTTGTATATGAAATTAAATGGTGCTTTGAAATAATTAAAACTAGTAGCAAAGATATTAGGCGGTGGTCCGGTCCACTCCACGTAACTGGTTACAAATCAGTGAAGAAAATTGTTTTTACGTAACTGGTTACAAATCAGTTAGTTATCAAAGTGGCTGAAGGTCTATTTTTCTTAATATTTTCGACCGATTGCACTGTTATCACGAAGATAAACCACAAAAACACTGGTACACGTCATTTTTCTTTATACCTACGAGTATACTTATAATATAGATTAGCTGGAATAACATGGAAATGACGTAGAAATGAACATTCTACCGCGGTTTGTTTAATAAGGTGTCGATTTTTCGTTTATTGAAAGTGATAATTAATGATGCCGAATGAAAGATCCAACATAATCGTTTAATCGGTTCACTAAATAATTTAAAAAAATCGATCCCGGTTGCTTCAATCGATAGTCGGAGGCGGTCTAAAAGATCCAACACCAGGGTTGGCCACTAACCTCCACGAACTTACTAATGAATACATTTGACATTTCTGTTTCACTTTGCAGTCAGATCAGTTTGAGTGGAGGATGCAAAATGAAAAAAGGAAATGAACGAAAAATGAACCGTCTGCTTCCACCTTTATTTTGAATTCGTAGGTAGGTAGTGTAACGCCAGACGTATTGTACACATGAGTAATCTGAATACACGCTTACAAAAATAATCGAAAATTCAGACATAATCTATACTTATCTAAACTAATATTATAAAAAGGTGAAATTTGTAAATTTGTTTGTTCAAAAATATTCGAAAATTCGCCGTTATCCACGTTAATCACCCGAGCTCGATCACCCAGGTGATTGTATGGGCCGATTATGTCTATTCGGTAGGTTAGGGTTATTATTTTTTTTACTAGATAAAAGTCAGGTGTAAAGCATAGTCTTTTAAGTCACAGAACTAAAATGTCTAACTAATTATGTCTTCTGTGCTCCTGGGGGATCTCAGAAGACATAAACAATCACCTGGGTGATCGAGCTCAGGTGATTAACGTGGATAACGTGGAAAATTCAGACATAATCTATACTTATCTAAACTAATATTATAAAAAGGTGAAATTTGTAAATTTGTTTGTTTGTATGTTCGAGCTTCGGAGGGCACGTTAAATGCAGTCCCGATTGTATCAATCGTCAGACCATGTCGGAGGCCTTTAGGCGGTCTAAACACTCGGACACCAGGGTTAACCACTAACCTACACGAACTAACTAACTGTATGTTCGAGCTTATATCGGAATTAGCCACATTCAACGGAAAGGTTATAGGCTACTTTTCATCCCGAAATTCCCACGGGAACGGGCACAACGCGATTAAACCGCGGGGAACCAATACTGGTGTCTGAAGATTTGCTTTTTTTGTTTGTTTGAACGTGCTAATTTCAGAAGCTTTAAACTCTATTTGAATCTTTATTTTTGTAATGGATAGCCATTCAACAGGAATACGAGTATTATAATGCTAAATACTTTTTCATGGTACTTCTTCATCATAGTTAAGTACAACTTTTTACAGACTTCAAATGAAATGCATGGAGGAGCCCCCGTGCACACACTCGGGTCTCGGCTGACAAATCCCTGAACCACGATGTCAACACCAATAATGATCTCAGAGTGCCTGCTGTGCACTAGGAGTCGTATCGATCAATTACAATTCGACCAAATCCTATCGCAACTCTGTAATTCTTAACGCTGTGACATTTTGTACGTTCAGAATAAAAAATATATAAATACAAAATTATCACAAAATAGATAGATAGAGATAGATGGTAGATATCACAAAATATAACATTCATTAACAATTATTTTATTTAAACTAGTCGTATAATTATATTATTGTTTAATATCTTTGTATATAAAATTAAATGGTCCTTTGAAATAATTCACAGTAGTAACGAAGACATTAGGCGGTGGTCCGGTCCACTCCACGTGGAATTTCTCGAATATTCTCGCTATTAAAGTCTCAATCTGCAGCTCTGCTATACGCCGGCCTGTGAAATACAAAACCTCTCACTATATCACTATGGAAGGATCATACCTATTCTTCCATCATGTCAACTACAATGCCATCATCTCTTATAAATAAAACATGTTAAGTGAATTAGGCAACAGAAACCGCTCTCTCACTGATGATGCAGTAAATACAGATACAGTCAGATAAGGACAGATATATCATTCAGAAATGTTAGTAACGTTTGGCAATGTTCTTTGTACCAAATATATTACAGGTTCAAGTAACCCAGCAATCTTCCGCCGCAGTTGGAACAGTCTTCGGTCACCGCACGCCGCGTATTGTTGGCGCAAACCAGCACAATTTTGGCGAATCAACAATTAACTACATTGTTTAAAGAAGCATATGAACGTACCTATACATCCTCGAACGCCAAATCCGAATGGGTTATATGCAAATGGATGAGCATTTCTGTAGTAGAGCGGGTCTTCTTTGCCTACAATCCATCTCTCTGGTATATACTCATTGGCCCGCACAAAATTCTTCTCCATCATCGCCATTTCTTGATGAGCAAACACAACTTGAGTCTAAAACATATATAAAAAAGTTGTATTTAAAGTGATGAGCACAAAAAATGATTCAGCCAAAATATAATGGCCTATATGGTGTATGGTTCACTCGCTAATCACAGTACAGTAACTACTTCCAGCTCACTAACGATGTCAACACAATCATATATGTAGTTATTCTTCTACCGTATACGAGTATTAAACTAAGAAGGTCAAAAAATCTTTTGACAAAAATGCTAAAAAAATGCCGTATCAAGATTCGAGCAGCAAGCTACGTTTCTTACTCTCTATCTAGCAGTTTAAATAATAGTTATTAGAAAACGAAATTTATCCTTACATTTTTCGGTATGTGGTAGCCAAGAATATCGTATTCTTTTGTCGTTATCCTTGAGTTGCCCGAGACAACTGGCATCATCCTCAACGATTCCTTCACACAAGCCTTCAGATATTTTCTGTCAGAATCCGATTTCAGTTCAGCTCTGAGTTTTGTTTGTTTGTCTTGATTTGCAGCCAGCAAGTACATGGTGGGCATTACAGTGTTGGCTATCTGAAAATTGTTAAAGGAGAAGTGAACACACGTTCTTCAAATAGTTTTTGTATGAATAAAACTGGAGATGTAGGAATGTGACGTACCGTATCGACGCCCGCCAGCAGCATGTCGCACGCCATCACGTGCGCCATGTCCTCGTCCAGCTCCAACAACTTCTCCAAAATACTCTTCTCTTCATCTTCACTCTTTGGTTTACTCGCTATATTGTCGATCGCATTTTGTATGAAATATTTGCTTAAGCTTAAAAAATAACAAGTATTACGATATGAAATATTTAAGTCAAGTGTAAGTGTTATAATAAGATTTAGTTACTTTTCATGCTCCTCGAAAAGTCTCATCGCTTTTCTGTACGTTGGTGTTGAGATGTATTTCGAAATATTGGGCTTAAAATCCAACTCTTCTGATATATGAAACAGACCGTGAACACATTTTATTAATCTCTTCACTGGAGAGTCTTCCGGCTGGTCATCAGATAAGCATCCTAACCTAGATCCAAAGGCGACGACACCAACAGATTCTAGAGCCCACAAATTCATTTCATAATCGAACTTCTCCTTTATCATATTATTTTCATCTCTCAACAACTTAATTCTGTAATGTAACAAGATTTTAATAAAAATACAGTTGTTAAAAAATCTTATTTTTTGTTGACACCATGTGATTTGACCCACCATTTGATAACCAATACAAAAATAATAACGTTCACTACTTTTTGAAGTCAGTTAAAAAGAGAACATTCCTGAGGAAAATACCATTTATTTAAAGGAAGTGATACTCTTTAGTTTATAGTGAACTAGCTGTTCCACGCTGGGGTTCCATCTGCGATCCCATTGATGGCACAATTTCGTAGATCGCGATTTTTCCCAAATTTAGTGAGATTGCGCCTAAACATTTTGGTGGGCAGAAAATAAAAACCTCTTTATAGTTATGTAAGCGTTACTGGTTAATCATGTGCTATCTTTTCTTTCCTAAGAGTGATAGTAAAACAATATGTGCTATTTCGGTTTCCAGGAATGTCCTGACTGATTTTAATTTCTTAGATTCATTTAGCAAATATTCAAAGTGGTCACGCTCATACCTGTCTATCATTTCCAAAGCCACTTGATCAAGTGCTGTATTGTAGAGTCGGATTGTCTTTGGCTGCATCATTACCGGACTCACGGTTGATCTGAACTCCTTCCATGGCTTACCTTGACTAGGAAATCATTAGCATTATATAAACATCGGCAGATTTTGTTATTTCTTAGTTATTTTAGTATTGATTGACTCACTTTGTTATCAAACCTATCACATCATCTGGTGTTCTTTTTGCTTTGACATGTCGCCGGTAATAGTCTAAAGTGTTAAAGCCAGATCGGCGTGGTAAAGTATTTTCTTCTCGTAATATCTGAAATTTTATTTTAAAACCGAATTGAATAAAATTAATAATTATTTGTAAAATCGCCAGCCAGGTGAGTGTAATGCAAGAGGATCCCCTGTAGCCTCTCAAAATTCTCTTGAAATTATCAGAAGCGACTAACCCTCACCTTGCCCCTCTAGGCTTCAGGTTGTCGGTGCCCTTGTCTTTGGTTTATACTGGATGGTGTCAATTGTACGACTTCAGACGTTTTTACCTGCGCCGAAGGCTCCGGGTCAAATATAAATATAATTGGATTCATTCCCAGCATCGCATCAAGCCGCACTATCGGTCCATACGTGTTGTAAAGCTTTGAAGTCATCTGTCTTCCATTTAAATTAGCTAATGAACCTAAAACAAAAACAAAACAACAATTCTTTAAAGATATATTAATATTTTTGCAAAATCAACCTGTTTTTTAACGATTGAAACGTAAATACTTCAAAGTTGTTTAGTCACTATAAAAACTGATCTGTCATTGAACATAATGTACGAGTATACCTACATATAATTTATCTAATGATGTATTTGGCATGTCTGGGCGTTAGTCTGGGGTTAGCGTTAATTTTATATAACTCTATTTAGCTCTATTTTATATATTTGTATAACTCTATTTAGCCCTTTCCTATTCCATCATTTGTTGCAGTCCCTGTGGTTTCACCATTTATTAGTATCTTTTTAATAGCAACCCTCTAAAACCCGAAATCTTTGGGGAAAACATTAATGAACAAATTCCCTCTAACCTATTCTCAAGTTTTTTCAAAACTAAAGGAAATAGGGATTAATTTTTAGTACTACTGATTTATTATATGATTGCGAATGACTATATTTTACCTCCAGGTAGCATGTGATGGGTCGGTCCAAGGAAAGGCAGTGAGCTGGGTCCCGGGATCTCCTTCCAAGATTTAATAGCAACATTTTTCACCGCTTCACTAGCCACTGCTACAGTTCTATGAAAGAAAATCAAGATGAAATTAAGGTGCTCGTTTAGATTGAGCTAGTTGGCGAGTTAAATAGAACACGGGAGAGCGAAGCACTAACTGCGTAATATCTCTCGCTCGCGTTTAATTGGATTCGCTTGCTTAATCCTGTTCTATTGAAATCGCTGGCTCGCTCGATCTAAACAATGACGCCCATTGTTTATGGAGAGTTAAAACAACACCGTTCAATCGCCAACGTCAAATGAACACTCACCTAAAAATATATTTATTCGCAGCAAACAAACTGCGAGGAACACGCAACGATGTTCTTGTATACATTTTCGAACAACACTGAGAAATTGTCATATAAACACTACACTTATTGTTTATTGTATTATCATATAATCAATACAGATAATTCCTTCATAAGCACTTTCGAAAACAATGCTATCTCGATAAATTCAAGCGATTACACTTTTATCACATACAAATATAGAACCGGTATGCTGTAGAGTTTGGTTCAATCTAACACGTATGGAACGAATTCAACCTTGAGGATACATTGGAGTTCGTAGTTAGGTGTATTGAAGGTCAGGTGTGCCACAGAGATTAGAATAAAAAATATTTGTGCACGTGTTTTGTGAAAATTATTTAAATCGCGTTTAAACTACTCAAAACCATTAATTGACAAGACACAAAAGGAAAAACTAATGGCAATAGCACATGTATTTAAAAACATTTGCAGCACGTATCTCTATTATTTGAGCTATCACGCATTAGTGAAACAATAGATAAAAACATCCTGTAGGTATCTCCGATGAGTTATACCACTTTTAATAAATATTTTGTTACTTCAACAATAGAAATTATTTCTCAGACGATGTCGCATCACAGTCACGCTGATTATACCTCAGATCTCCAGCCCTTTAAAGGTAATTTGTTTAATAACAAAAACATAAAGAAATGATATTCCTTTAAATAATGTGTGAGTCTATACGGTGCCGTAGGTACAGCTAGGTATATCATTATATCAACGCGCACAAATAATTTGTTACAAACCAACTAGTTTACAGTATTTATTTACAAATAATTTTATTTATTACTACATAATGTATACAAAGTATACATACACAAGTGTTACACATACACATACCAGTTGATTCCACTTCCATCCGATAAACGGTCCAAAAAACAAAGGCTGTATCGAGAGAAAAGCAAACAGATTGGTAATAACAGTAAAAGCCTGGCGCAGGGCCCTTCGTCACGCGTTTGGGTTAACTTTCAATAATCGTAATGGAGCCTCCCAGGGGATACCCTCCATCAGATTTCCAGTGACCTCACCACAATGTCAACGCTTATATCGATGTGCGTACTAGAACTTACTCTTTGGAACGGATAAAAGATACTATGGGCGAAGCTGATATCGAAATGAACCAATTTTTAGACAACTGTTTTGATGAATGTGTCCTGTGCCCTGTGGCATTCCACAGTCATTGATCTCATTGATCAATTCCTTATTAGATGGAATATCGCGAACCATACTTAGCTTAAGTGTAAAAAAGTAAGTCGAATTAAAAAACTCATATATAAAGTAGGTTACTGTATAAACCTCGTCCAAAATATCAAGGTGAAGTAATCAGTATTGAACCCAAACCAAATCCTCGGAGAGCACATTTTAATTAAGTTTCCCCGTTTTGTTTTGTGAGTAGGCTGAGCAACAGCGTTTCCCAACTGAAACTAGACCACCGGAATCAAATCTTCCTTTCCAATGCTCTTCGTAGATTGCGAAGTATGCGGACTTTCCAACGTAAATAAATGAACAATTAACATTAAAATTAGGCTTAATTAATGCAATCCCTTACAACATTGACATCATAACAGAAGACTTAGAAAAACATTTGAAACACGAATGTTTTCAGAAAAGAAATCTGACATTTGAGTGAAATGTTTTTTAGAAGAATTAAAATTAATCGTGTCCATTTATTATTTGCACGTAATTTTGCTCGATACATTACGTTTTTGTCTGTTAATCCACTTATATTTTAATACATTAGTAAGTTATTAGAATTCTCTTTTACGTCCGTACTCAGATACTTTAAAAGCTTCCTCAGTAGATATTTTGATATGTAATGTATAAAAATTATGTAAATTAGTTAAGTATTGAATTAATAGATGTCTCTGAGTGTGGCAGTGAATGTTTGTTAAGGCATATTTTCAATAAGGAAAGCGAAAAGCAAATGTAGACAACACAACAACACATAACATCAGACTAAAAGCCGTTATGATAACGATAACATAATATTACCTACAATTTTCTACACAAAGAAAATCACATTGCCTGATAAAAGAAACAGAGGAGCTAAGTAATTACATCATCATGAATGGATTCGTAATTATATTTTCTATCTACCGTTAATTAAGTAGTCTTCGCAACATGCGAAGGTGTAATTAGTTAATTATCTGATCGAATCTGAAAGCAATGCATTTGTTTCTGGGTTGTGAAGGCTCGAATTATTCGATTAATGATGAATTAATGTGAATGGAGATAGGTAAGTTGGTATTCTATACAAATATATAATAGAACAGAAACACTGAGGCTCATTGTACCAGGTTTATAATGATGTTCTCTAGTACACGCTTATCAAACTCAAACTCAAATATTTAGATTTGGCCCCAAAGAGGCTCTTAAACGCATCACTCATACATAGAACATCGGCAGTGAAAAATGGACAAGATACTCTACCTACAAGATACTCTACTTTCTCTTTTATTTTAACCTTTAATCAAGACCCAACAATGAAACTCTTGATGGAGTGTCAGCGTATTTCATTGGCATCGCTCAGCCCCTTCTTGGATGGGTGGCCGATATTGGCATTTCTATCTGAGCGCTAACAGCCTCCGTGGTCTAGTGGTTTGAGCGCTCGGCTCACGATCCGGAGGTTCCGGGTTCGATTCCCGGTGGGGATATCTCACAAAAATCACTTTGAGAGACTGTCCTCAGTTTGGTTAGGGCATTGCAGGCTGAATCACCTGATTGCCCGAAAAGTAAGATGATTCCGTGCTTCGGAGGGCACGTTAAGCCGTCGGTCCCGGTTACTTTCTACGGATAGTAGTCGTTACATAAGCCATGTCAGAGGCCTTTGGCGGCTCAATAACTCTGACACCAGGATTGGTCAGGTTGACTATCCACTCGATAAGAAGAAGATCTGAGCGCTTCGAGGGCACGTTAAATTGTCGGTACCAGTTGTTTCAATTGTTAGACCATTTCAGAGGCCTTTAGGCGATCTTAAAACTTAAAACTCGAACACCAGTGGTAGCCACTAACCTACACAAACTTACTTAGGTACTTTTATCGTTGCATTTAGGCAGCTTATAAGCCAGGGTAAAAGTGTGTAGCATGTCTGAGTTTATATAAGGTATCTTCAATACGAAAGGTACTTCCACGACCTAGCTAACTGCGTGGAATGAAGTAGGTATATGATAGGCACGCACGAGGTACGATACGAAATACCAAAACATCAAAGTAACCGATTCATAAACGGATCACGTAAAAGAATTTGAATGTTAGGAATACGTAATTTCCAAAAAAAATGTTTGTCTATAAAGGATAATCTAATACTAAACAATTGGGAAACATCTATCCTTTTTTGAAAATCGTTAAACACGTTCCCTCTTCATTAGAGTTGTCATTCTTTGGGAAATTCCTCGACAAATGAAGATGGATGGACTGGAGCAAAAACTCCTTTGTTAGTTTACTTTTTCTTATCTTCACTTACCTAATTATCGTATTAGGTGGAACAGCTGATGTATTTGAATTTTACTTGCTAGGAAAGAGCAGTAACATTTTATGAGGCCTATTAATAGAACTTCATTTTAACTAGATTGGAATACTAGGATAGTCTTAGTTTAGTGCAGTACAGAGGAGTATTCAGTATGCCAAAGCTTCACTCTGTATAAAAAATAGGTGTAGTAATAAAATAAGTTATAGTATAAATTTCAATAGTAGACTCCACTTCGGGCAACAAAACTGTATGGCTCCGGGCTTTCCCCTTTTTACCTTCAACATAAAATAAATATACTCCAAACTCCAAGGCTGGCCATAAATTCGAACTTACTTATCATTAAAATCGAAAACGTTTGGAGCTATGTTTATTTATATTTCTAACTAGCTGTGCCCGAGATTCCGTTCAGATGGACTGCAGAATTTTCAATTTAATAAGGACGGAAGGATCACTAACTATATTTATACAAATACTCTTGAGAAACTTTTTTATTTCTAATTCTTCCAGTATATACAAGAAAGCATGTTCTAAAAAGTAACATCTCACGCAGTTTCAAAAAAGTTTGAAGTTCTTATGGACATCTGAAGCTGGAATTAAAAAAAGTAATCCCCATACTTGTAGATTGTGATACAATGTACTGGATCGAGGGCTTCGGCCGTTTTCGAAACCGTAGGTTCGAAACCAGTAGTGAAAACGGAATTATTTTTCTTTTTTGGAAACCAGGTTTCCAATCAAGAATAATAATTCTGTTTTCACTACTGGTTTCCAATACAGAATGTTTAGTCTTCTTTTGAAACTCATTGACAAATTTTAATTTTCATCGTTAACTCAGCCCACGGCCCAGTTTACTCCCACCTGTTCTGTTGAGTAGTTCTGTTGACAGAACTACTGGGACTTTTTTTACCATTAGTTTTGTTCCTGTTTCCTGTTCTGTTGAACAATTTTCTTACTATTCGGTAGGTTAGGGTTATTTTTTTTTTTTACTAGAGACAAAAATACTGGGATATTTTCTAGTAAAAAAAAAAATAACCCTAACCTACCGAATAGTAAGACACGAGTTGACCAATGAATCGTTATAATGCATATCTGTTATATCCATGACTGAGTTTCAAAAGAAGACTGTACATTCTGTATTGGAAACCAATTTAGAAAACAGAATTATTATTCTTGATTGGAAACCTGGTTTCCAATCAAGAATAATAATTCTGTTTTCACTACTGGTTTCGAACCTACGGTTTCGAAAACGGCCGAAGCCGGATCGAGCTGTGCTCACTGTGATAGTTTGAAGATAATAGTTTAGAGTTCAACAATACTCCCGCAGTCGTGAGGAGTGGGCAAAGTGCCAGCACTGACGATTAAATTAATGATTTTGATACTTGTGTGTTTTGTTTTCTGGTAGTATTAACAAAATTTAGAGTCTGTGCTGTCTGGGAAGTAGCATGAACCTTATTCTTCAAGTTTATACTTCGTGGGCATTATTAAGAAACATATACGTGTTTACATACGTGTGTACAAAGAACATTTTAGCTATCAAATGGTTTGTCACTCTCTGACATACACAATTTTCCGAAGAGCAAAAGAGACAAAACATAGCGTAACAGTAGTTTAGTTACACCGCGTTTGTTAATGCCCGTGAGTTTTCGTAGTTATTACTTTTGTCCAATGCGACGTAGTTTTCTATTGAATACTTTTTGAAATTAAATACAAAAATGGTGCAAAATAGTTACTATCTATTCAACAAATATCTTTATACAAATAGGTTTAATGCGTAACATCATACAGATTTCTTCTTAAATTTCTTCTTCCAGTCAATGTCGCCGTCCCAGATGTCGATGTAGAAAGCAACGCTCCCCAACCAATATTACCCTCACTTATCTACATCTATGATGAACCTCAACTATCCCTCGGTAATAATCTAATGTTAACTCCGTTTTTGGACCTAAGGATCAAGTCTGCACACAGCTGAGGCTCGACGTCTGAAGAGAACAGCTCAAACCGCCTCAGTATCTCAGAGATAGTCACTTTCATTTCCATCATGGCGAACTTTTGACCTGGAACCAAAATATCAATTAGTCTCCTTATCTCCTCCTCCGTCTGTCCAGCTTTACCCACGTGGAAAAAATGTAATATCTAGTTGAGTGTACCTAGATTCAAAGTAATACCTATGTGAGTTATTCCAGACTACAATGAGTCTCTTTGCCAAATATTATAATCCGTTCAGTGCCTTTTGAGTCAAAGACAAACAAACCATTCATCCATTAGGGAATCTGCAATCTACATAATTATACTCGTATCTGCGGACCGTAAACGTAAACTAAAATTCCAAACAGTACTTTCTACATTCATGAAAAAATATATATAAAAATTCTGTAGTTGTATGAGTTCTTGTATTTTTGGAATCCAAAATTTATATTCTGTCGCGAATATAATAAATCTAGTTAATTGAAAATAATTCAACCTAGATCATACGAAATCTCTACTTTCATCTACGAAACTAAGTTTATTCATAAAGAAAGTAAACAATCGCATTACAATGTTTTCACAAATCATCTGTTTAAAAACAGTATTTACGTACTTGACGTTGCAGCATTCAATTTCCCAACAGGTCTTTTTTCCCTTTTATATTTCCAAGAAAGGCCCTAATCCACCATGGACGTTCTGTCCGACATGATTAATGACATCCACCGCCGACCCCCGGGAATGCCCCATGGGTTCCTTTATGGTTGCCAACATTTTTTATTAACCGAAGTTCAAATGAAGGAAAATTCAGCAGGTGCTTTATTATAGCTTAACTTAACCTTGTGATTTCTTTTCTTGTTAGTTTTATATGTGTTTTATGACAGTTGGTAACTCGTTTAGAGGTTAATTGAGTAACGAAACCGTCACGTATCAGTTATACTTAAGAAGTTTTCCTACCACTCAACTGTACCTACACTACTTTCTCTTTAATTTATGGCATAATGAAAATTAGTCAAAAGTATTTTTCTTATAAAATCTATCTAAATATAAATAATCTATCTAAACTTTTCAGTCTCTGTGAAAGGAGGATTTTGGACTAGAACTGTATAGACATCAATCAAAGATCTTGTACACTTTTTGTCTAACGACCGCCTCTGAGCCATACTTGTAATTGTACTATACATATTTGACTCGTGTGTTTTTGTCTTTTCGATAGGTACGGTTAGCAAATGAGTAAACGGAAACTTACCTTCCATGCCGTCGCTACTTAAATTTTGACGCGAACCAAGATATGTTTTTAATGTGTCTGTATGGTAAAAGGGGTTTGGGAGATAAATCGACTGTATCAAATCTACACATAGGCATCACCTTACCTATACAATTCCTAGGGCCAGCGCTGAACACTAGGTAACTGAAGGGATTCTTCGCCTCGGTAGTCTCAAACCGCTCCGGTCTGAACTCCAATGGATCTTTATACACGTCAGGATGTCTTTGCATCTGGAATATGTTCAGGGTAACAGAAGTTCCTTGTGCTATTTTTAGTTCTCCTACCACTGTAAAAAGAGAACAAATTAAAGAATGATATATGTGATATATGTGATTAGTTGTTCCGTGGGGTGGCTCCACTCGCAATCCAACGGATAGAGCTAGTGCCAAAAAATTATAGATCGTGCAATGTACCCCAATGTAATTCCATCCTCTTTATAAAAATAGTATGGATTGGATATGTTACTTTGGGATATGTAATCGACGAATGTGGAATGTAAAAAGATAAGATTTAAGCCTTTTAAATCTCATGTACTATAACGTTATACAGTATGTACTATAGAAGATGCACACCATTATTGGCTGCGAATGTATAATACATACATTGTATAACATTATAGTGGAAAATAGACCCGATGTCGAAGGATGTTAAATATATTGCTCGATACTCACTGCTATCTTTTATCATCATTCGTTCAATTATGGGCACGGAAGGATACAATCTCAGAGACTCTTTGATCACTAGATCCAAGTATTTCATTTGATGTAGCTCACTGAAAAAGAAGCTTTTGTGTGTACTTACATACCTATTGTACAAGAATAATGTCCGTACTCAGAGACACCAAATGCTTCCTTAGTAGTCCTCGATTTAATGAACGTCTCTGAGTGCGGCAGTAATAATAAAATGTCATTGCCAAAAATAGAGAAACACGAAGAAAAAATACAATACCCATGTCCGTTACACATTAACAATGCAAAAACAATAAAAATCAATTCAAAGAATATAGAACAAACGATCGCCATTTTGTTTTTCAAAATGGCGTTGCATATTTAATCCTCCATGCATCGTTAAAAGGGACTTAACAGAGACAGTCAGAGTAACTTTCACAATTATAATATACAAGCGGGGTTAAGCGTTTTATCCTGCGTTTAATTAAACCCTTCCCGCGGTAATTTTGGAACAAGTAGTCTAAGGACGAATTAAAATATGAAAAGTACTTAGGTACATCTTCATAAAAAGTTTAATGGTATAGCCACGTGACTAAGAGACTAATGATAGTAACTAGCAGCGACTCACGGTTTTACCCCAATTTTTCCCGTTCCCGTGGGAATTTTGGGATAAAAATAGCCTTGCCGTTGAATGTGACTATTCATTACAAAAATAATTATTCAAATCGGATCGGTAGTTTCTGAGATTAACGCGTTCAAACAAATAAAAATAAATCATACTCTTCAGCTTTATTATAGCACTAGCAGCGCCCCGCGGTTTTAACCGCGTTGTACCCGTTCCCGTGGGAATTTTTATACATATAAACCTTCCTCTTGAATCACTCTACCTATTACAAAAAACCGCATCAAAATCCGTTGCGTAATTTTAAAGATTTAAGCATACAGACAAACAGACAAACAAACAGACAAAAATAGCGACTTTGTTTTATACTATGTAGTGATACTCGAAGATTAGTAGGTTACATAATATAGAGTATTATATACTACGAGTACAGCGTTCTTACTTGTAAGTAACATCCCTTTCCAAATCATCGCCGAATATTCCCTTTTGTTCCTCAAATAACTTCCGCTGAACGTCCGGGTACTTCGATATACAGAACAGACTATAAGTGATCCCGGAAGTTGTTGTGTCGTGACCCTAAAATGGAACCAAGTTATTTCGTAAGCCTCTTATAAGTAACCATCCTTGAGTTTTGTAAAATGACAATGTTTAGAGAAACCATTTTCCAGAAAAGTGCCACCAAAATGGTTCTATAACATTTTCTTGTTTTGTAAAGTTAATTGACCATTTTAATTGGGGTATCTATTCTATAAACTCCCTTTTGCAGTTTTATTCAAAATTCTTGAAAGTCCTCTTTATTAGATTACTTAGACTATAAGGCACTGTCCAACCCATACACTAACATAATTTCAAAAATATAAGTTGTTAAGCTGTGATTTCCTAAATCATTATTATTATGTGAATGTGTGTGTTTCTGTATGTGTGTGTTTGTGTTTGTATGTGTGTACTTTACAAAATGTCTGAGATTGATTTAGTATATCACAAGCACTGAGCTATAGACACTTATGTATGTTTATCTATGAGAGGGATACTCCGTGGGGTATCCTAAAGAGCGTTATTTATTGGCCAGTAAGTAAGGGGTCGTGTTGATTCAACCGTTATAGATTGCTTGTAAAATATTAGTTGTAATCTAGTCTTAGCTGTTACGGTATTTTAACCTAACTTCGGTATTAATTTATAATTTCAATCATGGTTTTGTATCAGAATATCTACTTAGCAGAATTCTTGCATATTCCCTTTCTATATTTTGTGGTACAACAGATGCTTACGTCACAAGGTGCCAAGAAACCGAAATATTCTTTTTTCGGAATATTTAAGAAACTAAGTTTGAAGCTAAATACTTATAGTTGAAATTTGATTGATGATGAAAGCAACTGAATGTTTTTTCTTAACAAAATACCTCAAACATGAACGTATCCACTTCTTCTCTGATGCATTCCTCGTCAATCTTCTTTCCATCCACCTCGGCAAGCAGTAACAAATCCAGGAAAGCGTGCTTATTCTTTATTCCTGTATTCAATAGAAGTTTAATCTATATTTGTATGTATGTATGTAATACATTTTCATTACATATATAATATTACAGTACATTACAGCCTAATTTAATTTACTTTTAACTTGGTATGCAAAAGCTGCGGTGCTTCAGAGGCTAAAAGGCTACACAGTTGAGTTGCTGGGTCAGATCACACCGACGATATAATAGCTTTATAATACCATTCATTACACGGGTTTGCTAGCGGACTGACTCTCTCAGATAACGCATGAGTTAGATCGGCCAAGGGCAAAGCTGCAGAATAACTGAGACTCTCCTGCACTATACCAACCTAGCACCAAAAGTAAACGAAATCCGACGAAAATGCAGACTGTTTGCTAGCCTGTCTATTTAATGAATGGTCTTCTTCTTCATCGAGTGGATGGTCACCCTGACCAATCCTGGTGTCAGAGTTATTTAACCGCCAAAGGCCTCTGACATGGCTCATGTCACGACTACTATCCGTAGAAAGTAACCGGGACCGACGGCTTAACGTGCCCTTCAAGTTCAAAGCACGGAATCATCTTACTTTTCGGGCAATCAGTTGATTCAGCCTACAATGCCCTAACCAAACTGAGGACATTCTCACAAAGAGATTTTTGTGAGATATTGTCCCCACCGGGAATCGAACCCGGAACCTCCGGATCGTGAGCCGGGTGCTCAAGACCACAAGAAACCACAAGACCACGGAGGCTGATAAATGAATGGTGACAAAGAAGGTTACTTCATTATTTATTCGACCTTCAATCAAAAACTTACCAATATCGCTAGAACCTTTCAATGTAGTAATATTCGACATGGTCAAGTCTCTTCGACGCGCTTCAATGACGTCATTCGTTTGTGACTGCAGGAATTCGATGGCTTTGTCGTGTTTCTTCTTCAAAGGAAGCAGATTGAAGATAGCGTCACAACCGATGATAGGGATTTGCATCCTCAACGAGATTATACTGGATAACCTGGAAATATATGGCTTTTACAGTTTGTAATTGGTCATAACACCGATACGTAATCACTAATTCCATAGTCTGATGTTTTCTGCCAGCAGACTATCTGTTTTACTCATAGCAATCAATGGCCATTACCATCATTAAAGTAGTACGTAAGTTAGTTCGAGCAGGCTAGTGGCCAACCCTGGAGTCGGAGACCGCCTCCGACATGTTCTAACGATTGCAACAATCGGGACTGACAATTGTTTGACCAAAGCACGGTAGCGCTCCGATTAAAATGCTTCTATCGGCGACCTATCCAGGTAGAGGCCAAGCTGCACATTGCTTAACTATTGCAATGAGCTAACGTCGCCACGTTGCCACGAGCGCTACATTAATGCATTATTCATTAGGATGTCAGCTTTATCCTTGTACCACAAAATATATGTTTCTTGTTTGCAAATGTGCTATGACATTACTAAATAGATACGTAGATATACGGAGATATGTAAGTACGTAGATACCTTCATACATTATACCTAAGAATTATAGACAGCCAGACCACAACCCATCTATCGCTGGTCTCGCAACCACTAACTACATATTATGTTCATTAATTATACGTGTACATAAATGTATTGTTGACTCGAATGTGTAATCGAACCTGCAATCCCTGACACAGTAAGCATTCTCACAAATAATCAGGTTTGTCAATAAAAAAGTAGATGGAGGAGGACTGTTAATCTTGTATAAATGCATTAATATTTTATACAATTGTGAAAAAATCTTATAACCTTGTATCTATGCATATAATACAGCTATAATCTCAAGAAGTACCAATCCAATTCAAGGACAGTTAAAAGCTATTTCTTATTCTAAAATTTCTACGTTGTATACGAGTATACAACACGGGTGAAACCGCGGAGCGAGACTAATATACAATACATTTCAGCAAAAATATTTCTAAATAGTAGGTAGCAAACATGGCTCGGGTTTGAGATCACCAACCCGCATTTGGCAAGCGTGGTGATTATGTCTAATCCTCCTCGCTCTACTAATAGATATCTTCAGTAAGATGAAATGCCTTTGCCCATCAGTGGGACATTACAGGTGAAGTAAAGTATTAGCTTTACTTTACTAGGTAATAAATACATTTCTGTAACTTCATGATCCAAAATCCTTCATCCATAACAGTGATTCACTTACATCTCAATAGACTTTACGTATTGCGACTCGCTGTCTTGCTGCGCGTTGACCGACACACCCATTATAGCTTCTGCAAACGACATTCACGTTGAAAGGTCAGAGTCAACCACTTTGAAAATAAAATAAATTCATATAGAAGCAGTGATATAGCAACACGTCAACGGTTCTATCATTATATATACTTGTCGGCACAGTTCGTTAGTATCAAGACAAAAATGTTTAGGGTAAACGAAAAAGTCTGTTAGACATCTTGGACCTTCATAAACGCTTATCAACAGCATTTTAGCTGTCAAATGGTTTGTCCCTTTCTGACCTTCGCATATTTTAGAAAGAGAAAAAGAGAAAACACCAGTGTTTTAGTTAAATATCGTTCATGAAAAGGCGGCTAGTCTCTAGTAACTAGAAATCGCGTTTTCCAAATGGAACAAAATATTGCTTTGCTTGATGTGAAACTTGAGCGTTTAAAGTAGTCGAACCTTAATTAAATACTTGTGGGTATACCTGTAACATTATCCAGAGCAGCCATCGCAATGATAGGGAACAAATTGAAGCTCCCGCCATCGGCTAATTTCTGCAGCTTCTCTGTAAGAATCTTTCCGTTCTTATTGAAAACTGGCAAAAAGTTTTGTAATATATTGAAGTGGAACGCTGGAGTTAGGAACTTTCGATGCAGCTTCCATTTGTGACCTTAAATAACGAAATAGACGGTTGATTAAAAATAATAAAAAAGGTTGTTTTTTAAGTGATCCTTTTGCTGTACAGAACTCTGAAAATGCTATTGGTTTTTTTCCACGCAGACGAAGTTGCAGGCAAAAGCTAGTCTATTTTTACTAATATAATTGTCATAGTCGAGAGGTAAACAAACTAAAGTTTTTTTAACAACTAAGGTAATTTAAGGTAATTAATTATCGTTATAAATATATGTGCATAGCAAAGGATAAGGTGCTAAAGGTAAAGGCTCATTCAATTACGGCTCCAAAGTAAAATTGAGTATATTACAAAAAGGTTTATTTTCCAACTCACCTGATGCGGTCAAGAGGCCTTCTCCTAACCAGGGCTTTAATAACTCGTAGGACCTTCCTTTGGAGATGAAGTCAATACTCGACACGATTGGCTGGAAACCACGTGAAGAAAATATTCAATAACAATGGCGGAGTCGAGACATTTAGGGGCTTTAGGGACTTGTAATGCGTTTTCATTGAAACGGAGCTGTGCGGACCTCAATTAATCAAACACAATGCGTTACGAAGAGATTTTGAAATCCCAATGCGCTGCGACTGGTGAGCAGAGACCCACACCACTCCACTCCACTTCGATGGACACGTAGCCAGCGCTAGCCATAAGTTTGTGAAGATGAATTGAAGGCATATTTAGTATATTTAGTATTTAGTACTCTATTCAATGGATCTGGACTAAAGTTAGTTAGGAAGAAGAATAGACTTTTATTCTCAAAATGTACAACGGGTACACGACGCTGCTAGTGAAGTTAAATAGTCTATTATTCCGAACTCAGAAATGTCAAATGATTCATAAAAATCGCCAATAATTGTTGTTGTAAATTAATATCATTATATTGTCCTACAAATATTATAAATGCACAAGTTTGTGAGGATTTATGTTTGCATGATTTATGTTTATTGCTGTAAAACTACTGAGCGGATTTGGATAGAAACTTAACAGTTATATAGGGTATATAACAGAATAACACATGGCATAGATTTTATTCCGAAATTCCTACGGGAACGGGCACAACGCGGGTAAAACCGCGGGACGCTGCTAGTATGTTAATATGAATAGTGTTTGACAGTTATCTCTTCCTAAAGGCAAGACAAGTTAGATACAATCGGCAATTATTACTATAATTATCAACACTACACTGTAATTTTTAGGGTTCCGTAGCCAAATGGCAAAAACGGAACCCTTATAGATTCGTCATGTCTGTCTGTCCGTCTGTCCGTATGTCACAGCCTTTTTTCTCCGAAACTATAAGAGCTATGTTGTTGAAACTTAGTGTGTAGATGTATTCTGTGAACCGCATTAATATTTTCACACTAAAATAGAAAAAAAATAAAATTTTAGGGGGGTCTCCCATACATAGAAATGAAAAAAAAATTTTTTTTTTTCATCAAACCCATACGTGTGGGGTATCTATGGATAGGTCTTCAAAAATGGTATTGAGGTTTCTAATATCATTTTTTTCTAAACTGAATAGTTTGCGCGAGAGACTCTTCCAAAGTGGTAAAATGTGTGTCCCCCCCCCTGTAACTTCTAAAATAAGAGAATGATAAAACTAAAAAAAATATATGATGTACATGTCGGAGCGTGGCATCAGTGGCGCCACACCAGATAGCGGATTATAACGTCACTACATTATTTTTAGTCTGTAGAAGTTTAAGAGTAGTTTGTAAATTCAGTTGACTGATGGAATCGGTAGTGTTGTTATTCCGTGACGTGAGTTCTACCTTCGTGGTGTAGTCTGTGGTATGAAAATAGACTATGTTAAGTCTGTGGTGTTACGCACTATGACAGATGACAGATGACAGTTGTTCGATAGAGGGATGTGAGTTGGTTTGGTAGTCTGTGGCAGTGAGTGAGTGGGGGAGTCGATGATAAGTAAAGAGGGCGTACATTAGCCTGGTCGGGACATTAGACGTGAGGGGACGAATGGAGATGGTTGGATGGCGATTATATTGGAACGTAGATTGGAGGAAGGATGGGTTGACGACATCACGATCGTATTGCGAATCGAGTATAGGATTAGGAAAAGATTCTATGGCGTGGACAGGACGACTATGGGGTGTAGGGAGGTCGTTTAGGTTCCATCAATTAATTGAATCTAGACGTATCCTAACTGTAATGTGTAATCCATGATGATCGTGTGTAAAATACAAACAATGTCATTGTAACGAAGTCCTGTGAGTTATTATTTCAAGATCAAGACCTAAGAATCCTAAGATATCTGATGTGACATTTCCCCGACATCAGAAGTGGATAAATATCGCTGTTCAGCCGACATCAGAAGTGGGATCAAGATCGCTATTGCCCACCGAGCGTTCAGCAGAGAATGATCAAGATCGCTATTGCCCACCGTGCATCTAGCAGAGAATGATCAAGATCGCTATGGCCCACTGTGCTGAATATCATATCGCCATGGATTGTGTTCAAGATCAACCACGGAGCTAGGCTTATGATAAGATGAAAGAATATTGAGAGCTGCAAGCTGAGCTCGTTAGTGCATGTTATCGACGACGACGGCGACGACGACGGTGACAACGACGACGAGGAGATTGCACTGACCTGTACTATAGTGCGAGATTGAAATTCATGTACCTTCCCCTGGATTATGAAGCTCGTAGTATTCGGAGATATGGCTGAATCATCATTCCGCCAAAAGCGCTACTGTCATCCGCCAAAAGCGCTACTGTCATGCGCTTTACGTAATGTTTATTTTGCAATTGGTTATAAAACTTGGAATGTTCTGTGAGTATAGTTAGTTAGTTTTCTACTCTATTGTGGAGTTAAGAAGGTAATTATGAGCTTCCGAAAGAGTCAAGTGTAATCTTGTACGTAATGTGATATGTTCTAATATGTTTTCTTATTTTCATGTTGGTTCAATGCTGGTAATTATTGTGAGCATTGATAAACCTCGTCCAGGGAAGAACGTGGTTCTCTTCTCAATCCTGTTACCTGAGGAATATGAGGGATTGCGGTATTCCGAATTATTCAAGAATCTATCACGACAAATTCACATTGGATGTTAAATTGGTGATGTATTGCGGTAATGATTGGTTTGTTGGGAAATATCCGGTGAGCTATTTTGTGATATTTGAGTCAGTTAACATTGAGAGTTTTGTAGTGAATCTTAGTACCACTTGATAAAATAGAAAGATTATTGAAAGTATTTTGGATGTTTATCCCGTTGTAAAATATGAGAGTATGAGTAAGGGTTTCTATGTGACTATGTGACTTATTGAGTTCAATGTTCGAACTCGGCGATGTTCGTGGTCTGGATTGACCGTACTGTGGAGTGGTCTGCTGAGACCGTGTGTTGTTGAGCAATGTGATTGCTCGTCGGCTGGTTGCCGTGACTAGACGTGACTAGACAAGCTTACTGTTACTTGCTCATGGCTCATATTGTAATGTGCATTTGAGATTAATAGTCTATTGAAGTTAAAGTTGAAAATGACGTGGTACCTAGTATTCATGTGTTACATAGCATTGATGATTCCCGATAGATAATAATTGTAATTAATTTTTGATTGAAATCAAGAATTTAAGAAAGAACAAGCTTCTTAATAGTCAGGTTGACCGAGCGAGTGCAAATTACTGTGGCCGCGAGGTTTAGAGGAAAACGAGTACACAATCTAATGTCATTGACTGGTATAGGAAAATGCCTGAAGGGCAAGTACCCATTGTTAGTGATTCTGAGCCTTGTGAGAATGAACTGTAGTCACTTTTGACTGTGTGGTAACTAGTTGTGCGTGTCCTCTTGAGTCTGGGTGGTCACGGGGATGATCACGGGTGGTCACTGGGATGACCACAGGAGCGGCTGATCACAGGGATGATCAGGGCTAGGCGTGATCACTGGGATGATCACGGGAGTGGCTGATCACAGGGATGATCAGGGCTATGGGTGATCACTGGGATGATCACCGGAGTGACTGATCACAGGGATGATCAGGGCTATGGGTGATCACTGGGATGATCACGGGAGTGACTGATCACAGGGATGATCAGGGTCATGGGTGATCACTGGGATGATCACGGCCAGTCACAGGGATGACTGCGTATTAGGGCTACGGGGATAGCCGGACAATAGAGACACACACACTTGACTTTTACTTTGATTTGAGATTAATTTAATTTTAATGGGTATTTGCGCCTGACGATGTTCTAGTTCTAATGTTTAGATAAGCAATGTGATTAGGAATATTGAGATAGTTAAATTTGTTCATTGGAAAAGAATAATAGTTTGAGCTTTACTAAGTCTTTCGTTGAAGTAGTTAATTAGGTCAGGAGTGACCGAACGATGGTGATCGGTACACGTTGAAAGCTTTGAACTCTAAACGTACTTACAAGTATGCACACGATAGATTACGAAAGATGCCAGTAAGTCATGTACCAGTCGAAGTTGATGTTAATAGTGATCCTGATGAGGATAAGTAAACTTGTTTTGGTGGAAACCCGAGTAAGGACTCTATCGGCCGTATTGTGTTGGACCGTACCAGAGGTTGTCGTGTAGCCGTAGCTCAGTATAAATCGGTGTCTACATTGTAGTCCGTGAGTACGCGGTAGCAGGCAACTCTGGCGGAGGTCGGGTTCTGGAGGAACCATAGAGTCCAGGAGTAGACTCAGGAGAGAGCAATTGCGATTGCTGGTCGGCTGGAGAGCCGTGGCGATAGAGGGGCTTACTAGAGTGAAGTTTCGATTTGGGTGGTTAATTAAATTGTGTTAATTTGTTGTTACAAGCGATAGTGGTACATGGCTCTGGTTGATATTGATCGTGTTAGGAAGATGCCTGTGGGGCAGGTAACAGCTGACTCAGACGAAGGTGGAGACAGTGAGGTTGATTAAGTTGTTGATTGTTACTGGTTTTATGTCGGTGGGTCAGTCTGAGACCGCACCAGAGTGCCGTAGCTGTAGCCCGTTAGAAATCGGCGTCTACTACTTGTAGTAGTCCGTGGGTAGGCAGTAGGCGGTAGCTCTGGGTAGTGTGGTCGGGTCTTGCCTGGTAGCGAAGACCGTAGAGTCATGGGACGACTCGGCATTCCGAAATGGAAGTGCATAAAGGGCAAATGCGTTTGCTAAATCTTGTGTTGTGACCACGAATAAAGCTCAGTAGTAAATCAATTGTGTTTAAATTGTTGGTTGTGTGTGAATAATGAACCAGAGTCTGTCACTGTTACTGGCCCCAGGGTTTTGGTAGATGAAACGTTATCATAATTTACTTTGTGATTTCTTACGCTATCTGATCATATTATTAATCTGAATTTGAGTTGTTAGTAATCATAGTTAGTAATTTGAAAGAAAAACTATACAGTTACGAAGTTTCTTTATTTGAGCTGTTTGTAGAAATATGATTGGTCAGAAGTGGCCGAGGCGAACAAATACTCTCGTTGGTTATTTTTGTGCAGGTTAGCCAACACACGAGGACGTGTGCTAGCAGGATGGCCGTGTCGGAGCGTGGCATCAGTGGCGCCACACCAGATAGCGGATTATAACGTCACTACATTATTTTTAGTCTGTAGAAGTTTAAGAGTAGTTTGTAAATTCAGTTGACTGATGGAATCGGTAGTGTTGTTATTCCGTGACGTGAGTTCTACCTTCGTGGTGTAGTCTGTGGTATGAAAATAGACTATGTTAAGTCTGTGGTGTTACGCACTATGACAGATGACAGATGACAGTTGTTCGATAGAGGGATGTGAGTTGGTTTGGTAGTCTGTGGCAGTGAGTGAGTGGGGGAGTCGATGATAAGTAAAGAGGGCGTACATTAGCCTGGTCGGGACATTAGACGTGAGGGGACGAATGGAGATGGTTGGATGGCGATTATATTGGAACGTAGATTGGAGGAAGGATGGGTTGACGACATCACGATCGTATTGCGAATCGAGTATAGGATTAGGAAAAGATTCTATGGCGTGGACAGGACGACTATGGGGTGTAGGGAGGTCGTTTAGGTTCCATCAATTAATTGAATCTAGACGTATCCTAACTGTAATGTGTAATCCATGATGATCGTGTGTAAAATACAAACAATGTCATTGTAACGAAGTCCTGTGAGTTATTATTTCAAGATCAAGACCTAAGAATCCTAAGATATCTGATGTGACATTTCCCCGACATCAGAAGTGGATAAATATCGCTGTTCAGCCGACATACATAACAATGTAATCTAACACCGAAAATTGGTTTGAACGAGGTCTAGTTAGTAGTTTTTTTTTACGACATAAATCGTAAACAACTTCTTTATTATGTTACTCGCTGCTACGGAACCCTTCATGGGCGAGTCCGACTCGCACTTGGCCGCTTTTTGTTACTGTTCATGGGCACGCCATGATGTCACAATACATATATGGAATGTCGGTATAATCTGTTGTAAGGTGAACGTGTGAACGTGCTAGTGTTGTTTAATCGAGCTATAAGTAGGTGCATGAAAGGTCAATAAACGATACGACACTGGCGATTAGAATAGATATGTAATGTTTTGAAATCCACGAACATAATCAGTTAACGCATTTGTTATTCATTATAGGTTAAACGCTTATTATAATTATTATAATTATATCAACACTTTAGCTACTTATTATAATTATATCAACACTTTAGCTACCAAATGGTTTGTCCCTTTCCGACATATGCTATTTGCCAAAGAGCGAAAGAGACAAAACACTGTTTAAGTTAAATTTCGTTTATGAATAAGGCGGTTATTAGCTAGGTTAACTTGTTGCTAATTTGGTTACTTGTCACACGATTTTATAGAGTGTTCAATGTAAAATAAAGTACATTTTATGTTAATTTTAGGATTTGGTTTGTTGATACAAGTGGGTTCGTAATTAGGCGGTGTAGTCAAGCAATATTTGAGTAGGTAGGTAACTCAAAAATGGTGGGTTCATTTTAACAAAACATCGATTGTGAAATCTCCTTTATTCGTTAATGCGGTTGATGTCAATAAGTACCTACTTTATATAAATTAACACTGTGGTCAAAAACTATGGTTTGGTTGGTGGTTTTAACTCAATTCCTACGGGATAGTAACATACGAGTAATCTTGGCCTGACTACGGGATAGCTAGGAATTATTATAAAATGTCAACAAGGATGGTTTGATACCAAAAGTAATAGGGATTGTTGGTGCTTTTAAGTCAATTTCCACGGGATAGTCCAATTATAAACATAATCTTGGCATAGGATTTATAGCAGGTATTTCTTAAGTGAAGAACCTAGGTATTTTGACTTCATTATACATGTACTTGAGACCTACCTCTATATACTTGGGGTGACTGAGTACAACGAATGGCGATGACAGAAAGTGCACCAGAAAAGCATCGCCGTATTGTTGCGACAGTTTCTTTAGCAAGTTTAGGAACTCTGAAAAAAAGATGTAGTACCTGTAGTAATGATATAATATACAATAGTATAATTATAACTAAGCAATTTCGATTAGGTTAGTGAGCCAACGCCTCGGTGGTCTAGTGGTATGTGCGCTCGCCTGCCAAGACTGAGGTCCCGGGTTCAATTCCCGGGTCGAGCGAAAACATGTTTCCTACTTTTCAAACATGGCTCGAGTTTGAGATCACCAACCCGCATTTGGCAAGCGTGGTGATTATGCCTAATCCTCCTCACTGTACTGATAACTTCAGTGAGATGAGAGGCCTTTGCCCAGCAGTGGGACATTACAGGCTATTATTTTTTTTTTTTTTTTAGTGAGCCAATGCAGGTGACGGAATTTTTAGACCGCTTAAAGGCCTCCGACTTGGTCTATCAATTGAAACAACCGGGACCGACAATTCTACGTACAATTTTGTAAGTCCTTAAGCGAGTAGTTTAAGTAGTCGATCAATAAGTAATGATTTATAAATGACCTACAGTTTGGTATCAAATACTTATCAAATCAATTTTGTTTAACACATCATAGGTTCCAAGTTAAGGAAATAAACTTAATAAACAAGAATTTAAATACTAAATACCTATCATCGAACGGTTAAGAAAGGTTAAAAAGAACAATACACAAACATTACATAGGTAGGAATTAGGATACCTGCGTCTTAGTGATGTAGTGGTATGTGCACTGGCCTGCCAAGACTGAGGTCCAAGGTTCACTATTTTTTTTAATAGATAGCCATATTCAACAGGATGGTTATAGGCTACTTTACATCCCCAACTTCCGACGGGAACGGGCACTAGTACAATTAATAAACATACCTGAACAATAACCTACTAGTAAATACTATTATCAAAATGAATATTAAAACACTGAACCAACCTGTAGATTCCACAATAAATTTTAGGCCATCTCCCACAATGGGTAAAGGTATTGGTCCATTCACATTCGACTTGGCTTTGCTTTTCATAAGTTGAATCCAGGAAAATATCAATAAAAGCAACACTAGAATTGTAAATATTAATAAAAACATTTTTTCACTCAATATTATTTTTTTATCCAAGTATGTTCTTTTACTTTTTGTGTATTTTTTTGACTGTGTTCTTTATATATATTTTTTAGATCAAATATTGTTTTAAATATTTTTTTAGCTCACAGACGGCAATGTTGTCGACACGAAGGTTGTCGACAATCAAGTGTATACTGACATTTGTGAGTAATACTACCCAATCAAACGAACCACAAAAAACTGTGAATTCAATTAAATATTACTTATTATTTGAATACCAGTTAATCAAGATTCCAATCACGTTTTAAAACGTTAACTTTTATTTTTGTATGTTATTAATTTATTACTTTTTAATTTCACGTGATTATTTAACGTAGGTATCACGTTTCTTAGCACCAAATTTGTTTATCTGCAGTAGGCTATCTTTAGTACCTAATTATGTCTAATCTTCTTCAGTCCTTACTGTACTGCTATTTATAGTATTTTTGATAAGCCCGATGACACAGTGGCAGTGAGAGCGCTTACTGTGTCGGGGGTTGCGGGTTCGATTCCCGCCCTGAGTCAACAATATGTAGACGATGAAGATACGATATGAAGACGTAGTTGTTGGCGACGACGTCTGGGTGTCAATTATATATTCTTACTAGCTGCGCCCCGCGGTTTCACCCGCGTTGTACCCGTTCCTGCGGGAATTTCGGGATGAAAAATAGACGTTGGCCGATTCTCAGACCTACTCAATATGCTCACAAAATTTCATGAGAATCGGTCGAGCCGTTTCGGAGGAGTACGCGAACGAACACTGTGACACGAGAATTTTATATATAAGATAATGTATTTGTGTATGTATATGTAGTAGTATCAGTTAGTTAGATTCCATATTACAAGCTTAGAGCTTAGTTTTGGTCTAAGCTAAACTGTGAGTGAATTTGTCCGGTATATTTATTTATTTAGTAGAAGCCTATGTCCTGTAGTGGATATTACAGGCTAAAATTACTACTGTATAATGATTGGGGCATTTTTAATTTGCTGCTACCTTTTTATTTCTTGTATAATTTATTAATTATAATGTAAATGGAAAAGGCATTAATATAACTACATAAAGTATATTTCTTTATATCTTATCTCAAATGTAAACACTCGGTACATTATCATTCGAAAACATCACATCATTCCGACGAATTATAAGGCGCGTCGCTAACAGAACAAGAGTCGAGGCGGCGGCGGGGCGCGGACGCGGCGCGCGCCCGCGCCTCGACGCTTGGTCGCCCGTCCGCCATTTTGTTTCTATCAGAGGAGCGTTCACACCGACTCGCACTCGCCCGGTTTTTTATGAAATTTGGTATTTCGATAGTATACTCTCTCATAACTTGGTAAATAAGTACTTACCATAAGTAGGTAGATTTTATCCGAGTAGGTACTACGCGAGCGAAGCCGTGAACAGAAGATAAAAAGTAGTTAATTATAACTTTTAATGGTAGGTAATCTTAATTGGATATAATTGCAATTCGCGTGTCCATCTAAACGCACAGCCGCTTTTTGTATAAGCGCAAGCACGTCTTCATCTTTCGAAGACGACATGTTGAATACATTCAAACGAGGCATAAACGCCGCTGCCTCGACGCTTCGAAATTCGCCGCTTCGCCCGCGCCGCGCCGCCGCCCCGCCGCCGCGGCGCCGCCTCGACTTTGCTGTTAGCGACCTGCCTAATAGTCTGTAACACACACTACAATACTGCATTGCACTGTTACAATGTCGGAACAAGCACCACGTTTATACAAATTCTACTAGTAGTAGTAGCAGTAGTTACAGTAGTAATATTAGCCTGTACTGTCCCACCCACCGCTGGGCAAAGGCTTCTGATCTCACTAAAGATATCAGTACAGTGAGGAGAATGAGGCATAATCACCACGCTTGCCAAATGCGGGTTGGTGATCTCAAAATCGAGCCATGTTTGAAAAGTAGGAAATATGTTCTAAATAAGAAATAATTTTACTAAATTAGATCTACTGGCAACATAATTATCTCACAGTGCTAGATTGTAAATGGTTAAATAACTATCTAATTAGAACATTAGCTAGTCGAGTAAACCAGACATATTTAAGTACCTAGGTATACTTACTTACTTAGGTAGAAACCTAAATGAAAACTAGCTTTCAGCCAAATCCATCTCGAAATGATATCAATAACAATAAAATTTAAGTAAAATAGTCGTCTTTAGTGCAAATTAATCTTTTAATTGTGTAGTTAAGAAGGAATCCGACCCACTTTTATAGTTATTTCTGTACGTT
The DNA here is from genome assembly GCA_963082685.1 of Cyclophora albipunctata. Lineage (NCBI taxonomy): Eukaryota > Metazoa > Arthropoda > Insecta > Lepidoptera > Geometridae > Cyclophora > Cyclophora albipunctata. The sequence goes on along the minus strand of OY720114.1, from coordinate 10,730,552 downwards.
TTCAAGTAACCGCCGAGGCCCAGTAGACCAGGGTCGATAATATTTGAAACAAAAATAAATTACAGTAGGATGAAACCCATTGGAAAAGGAGGGAAATATGATCAAAATGAAAGGAAAAATAAATTACAGACGATCCGAGTTCGGGAAGTGGGAGGGGGTGAGTTTTTAAGGGTAAAAATGGTTTATCTTGATTTCCGGCAAAACTACAAGTCCTATAGAAAAAAGTTAAATGGCAAAGTTGTAGGTAATAAAAAGATCTACAACTTTTGCATATGTAATTTTTTCACATAACCTCAAAATTTAGGTGAAAAATTCAAAAAACCAAGTTTTTGGTTTTTTACTTATATCTTTTTCAAAATTATTTTTTTTTCTACGAAATTTGGTGAAAACTTACCTTATTATGTCCCAAATACACTGTAATTTATTTGATTAAAAATATTCATTTTTTCGCCTTATTTTAACTAAATATCAAAAAAGCACCCTAATTTTCAATTGAAAATTCTGACGTCAAAATATCAGCTTTTTTCAAAAAGTTGGTATGTTTTCTGTTCCTTGAAATCTTTACTTTCCGATGATGAAAAAATATATATATGTTACTATAGTAAATCTTCTCAGAAAATGCAAAAAACTCGAATACGATTATTTTATTAAAAAGTTGATTTATTTAATTCTAATTACATTTATGTCATAGAAAATCTCATTACATGTAAATATAAATGTAAATCGTACTATTAAATGTAGATATAGTCCAGTCTCTATAGTAAGTTCACCTCGGAATTCGAGATACCCAGCTGTAAGTCTGTAAATACTTGCATATTGACACCCTAAAAGTTGTATCATAACCTACACAATATGCTAGGGTGTACGCAACTACTAAATTTCAAGGTCAAAGGTCACAAAAATCGGTTTATGCTTTTTTGTAAATATCTCAACGGTTCACCGTATGAAAAAAAAATTTGAACAAAATTTGTAAAGAATTTTGTATTCTATAATATTGACAATAAATACAAATAGCAAAAAACCCATAGGAAATGAGATATTTACAAAAAAGCGCAAACCGATTTTTGTGACATTTGACCTTGAAATTTAATCGTTGCGTACACCCTACCATATTATGTAGGTTATGATACAACTTTTAGGGTGTCAATATACAAGTATTTACAGACTTACAGCTGGGTATCTCGAATTCCGAGGTGAATTTACTATAATGACTGGACTATATCTACATTTAATAGTACGATTTACATTTATGTTTATATGTAATGAGATTTTCTATGACGTAAATGTAATTAGCATTATATAAATCAACTTTTTAATAAAATAATCGTATTCGAGTTTTTTGCATTTTCTGAGAAGATTTACTACAGTAACATGTACATATTTTTTCATCATCGGAAAGTAAAGATTTCAAGGAACAGAAAACATACCAACTTTTTGAAAAAAGCTGATATTTTGACGTCAAAATTTTCAATTGAAAATTAGGGTGCTTTTTTGATATTTAGTTAAAATAAGGCGAAAAAATAAATATTTTTAATCAAATAAATTACAGTGTATTTGGGACATAATAAGGTAAGTTTTCACCAAATTTCGTAGAAAAAAAAAAATTTTGAAAAAGATATAAGTAAAAAACCAAAAACTTGGTTTTTTGAATTTTTCACCTAAATTTTGAGGTTATGTGAAAAAATTACATATGCAAAAGTTGTAGATCTTTTTATTACCTACAACTTTGCCATTTAACTTTTTTCTATAGGACTTGTAGTTTTGCCGGAAATCAAGATAAACCAGTTTTTACCCTTAAAAACTCACCCCCTCCCACTTCCCGAACTCGGATCGTCTGTAATTTATTTTTCCTTTCATTTTGATCATATTTCCCTCCTTTTCCAATGGGTTTCATCCTACTGTAATTTATTTTCATTTTTTACCATTTTTAAAGGCTTCGGCCCTGGTCTACAGCTATTTGGAGCCGTTTAAGTGAATCCCATGCTGTGTCACCATCTCAATAAAGATGCCAATATATATGCGTTTAAGTGCCGAACGTTAAGTTTAACGGCGCACTCTTATACTAAACAGACATTGTTTTGTGGTAACAGTAACGGCTCTTTCAATTTAAGCAGTTTTAACCGTCGTATGTTTTGTCTAAAATCAAAAGAAAATCGGTACGCGTGAACGTCTAAAAAGTTACGTTTCTAAACGATCTCCGCAGCATTACAACATATAATATGTAACAGGATGATTAGAAAAGTTTAAATTGAAAGCGCCCTTTGCAAAAATAAACGCGATTATGTACTTAATACCTAATTCACCTGTTTACTTAGGTTCCTGTAGGATTAATGGATGAAGCTCTTAGCAACATTAAATATAAATAGGTACCTTTAAATGTCTAATCTTTTGGATGTTTATTTCTTGAGGTACTAGATACTTAAGAAGATAGATACTTTATTTATCTTTAGTAAATAACGCAGTACGTGAACACATCTAACAAGTACTCCCAAATGATAACCTTACCAAAACCGTATTACTGTCACCGGAAAATTTTAAACGCCGTTAGTTTCCAATCTAACTCGCGACATTGAAACTGTCGACAGATTGTGAACTGTACCAACTTTTTGTCCATAGAAAATCCGTTAAATTGTGAACGAACGCAAAGGTTTCACCGTATTATTATCTACCCAAGAATTTCAACTGTCAAAAAATTGTTTATGTAATACGCGTCAAAATCAGTGCAGTAGTAGGTATTTGAGTTTATCGCGAAAAAACAGACAGACAGACGCGGCTGAGGACTTAGTTTTATAACATGTACTGATATGTGGTGATATATAAAGCAGTGAAACAAAGCCTTAATGGTAATTGTGCATTTATTTACGTTGGATAGTCCGCATTTATACTTCGCAATCTACGAAGAGCATTGGAGAGGAAGATGTAATTCCGGTGGTCTAGTTTCCCCACTGCGCTGTTGCTCTGCCTACTCACAAAACAAAACGGGGAAACTTAATTAAAATGCGCTCCTCTCAGAGGAATTGGTGCGGGTTCGATACTGATGGATTCACCTTGAATTCTAACCTACTTTAAATATGAGTTTTTTAATTCGACTTCCCATAATAACAAATAGATTTGATCAATGAGATCAATGTCTGTGCCCTGTGGCATTCCAGGGATAAAATAATCCTTCTCAGATTGTCAGTGTGTTGTCAGTGTCAGTGTCAGTGCTTCGGAGGGCACGTTAAGCCGTCGGTCTTGGTTACTTTCAACGGATAGTAGTCGTTACATGAGCCACGTCAGAGACCTTTGGCGGCTCAATAACTCTGACACCAGGATTAGTCAATTAGTCAGGTTGACCATCCACTCGATGACGAAGATCGAGAAATGAAATTATCTAAAGACTGATTTTATCATGACAATGATAATCATTAGAATCACTGCGATTCCATTCCATAAAGTAATGTATAAGCCTGGTGTTCGGTGTTCCAATCGTTGACAAAGGCCTCGACTCTTAAAAAATTAGAATCACCAGCCAAGCTTGCTTACTGCGAGTTGGTGGTCTCAAACCTAAGTTATGGTTTAAAGTAAATTGGAAACTTGCTTTGCTTAACCGGAAATTAAAACCACCGCCTCGATCTTGCCAGGCGACTTCGCCAACAGTCTCTAAAGAGAAGTATAATTGTCTGCCTGTAATGTCCCACTACTGAGTATAGGCCTCTTCACTACAAAGTATAAAACAAAGTCGTTTTCCGCTGTCTGTCTGTCCCTATGTATGCTTAGATCTTTAAAACTGCGCAACGGATTTTGATGCGGTTTTTTAAAGTAGATAGAGTCATTCAGGGGGTAGGTTTTGGAACGAAGTTCCTTATGACGCGTTGCGAAAGGGGGCTAGACGGAAAAAATTAAGACGAAAAGTTGTAACGACATTTTTTGCGTTAGAGAGAGAAAGACAGAGAAACATGCGCGCGCTCTCTCTCTCTCTCTCTCTTATAGAAAGCAAGCAAGATATTTTCGTTTCATCTTTCTATTTCTAACTTCATTCCATCCGGGTGTCCCTTGATACCTCTCAAGTTTTTTTATGTATATAAATTCCCGAAATTCCAACGGGAACGGGCACTATGCGAGTAACACCGCACCATATAATGCAACAACTACGTGTATTGTATACAGGATATAACAAGTTAAAATGAACTTATTATATCAATTAGTGGAGACCGAACGATGTCACCTCTGTTAATGAAGTAGATACATAATTTGAAACCATCGGCGCCAGCTCTAATTGGATAACCTATCCGCTGGCGACCGTCCAGCGCTGAACGATTTCCGATATCATCATTTATCTTAATATTGTCCGTTAATTATAATATGCAATTATACATAGATGTGTTGCGAAGTATCTCTTAATTCTTTTATAATTAATCTCAATTTAGCTTGTTGACTTGATTTTTTACTTATTTGAAGGTCTTTATGCATTTCAAAACTCTTTCAGTATAAGATGGCCACATTGTAAGTTAATTTTTATAATAATTCCCACAGGAGCAGTTAAACCTGCGGGGCGCCACTAGTGAAGCAGACATATTGTTCGTGATTTTTAAAGTGAAATGATCATTCTCCTTTTACTTAAATTGTGGAATAAATCTAAATTATCTCCATTTAATTTAATTACTCGACTCGCTTGTGTGTCTAGGTAGCCCCTTCTTAAGTGAAGGGGATGAATTCAAAGCTCGTAAATTACCATTTAAGCTGAGAGAATCCAAGATGTTTTAAATTCGAGACAAAGGGAAATTGGGTGCGTCCTTTGTTTATGGTGGAGCGTTACCTGTTTCTGGTAAATTTATTGCTATTAATAAATGTTAACAAAAAACATTAATGTTTTTCAGTCTAGTATTTCAAGAAAGGAATCGTTCCTACAGACTCATATCAACAGAGCTTACATCCCATGATATTACATAGCATAACTCTTTGAAAATGTCTTGTGGTTTTTGATGGTGGTATTATGAGAACCATTCAATTCAAACTGGTTTTTATGGTAACTTGCCACCTTTTTTTATGTCGGTGCAATGGAAATATTCCGTAAGCTAAAACTAGAACTAAAATAAAAATATTAATTTTCATAAACATTGGGGATATGGGACAAGTTATAAAAACACAAAATAAATGAAAATGTAAAATAATATGGCTAAGTATATTGAGAGTGTAGTAACAGTTTACTTTATATTTTATCCCACAATTTTCTTTCATGTTTTCTCCTAGAACCTGTGCATTTTCCTCGATAAAACTGTCACCGGTTATAAACTACCTTCTTGCAATAAATCACGCGGATCCATCGTTTCAGAGAAAAGAAAGTAAACGCATATCCTACTAATATTATATTGATGCGAAAGTTTGTGAGGATGGATGTATGTATGTATGTTATATGTACCTAACCTATGTACTCTTTCACGAAAAACTACTGGACGGATTTAGATGAATCTTTACAGGAATATAGGTCATACAACAGAATAACACACGGGATGCATTTTATCCTAAAATTCCCGCGGGAACGGGTACAAGGCGGGTAACACCGCGGGCGTGGTTATTATACAGTAAATGGCGGTAGTTTTTTTCTTGACCTCTGGAAGGAGATAGTCTGCTAGTTTATCTCCTTCTAGAACGAAAATATTAAAGTACCAACTACATAAAGCAATAATTAGTTGATACACTTAACCTATAACTATAACTATATTTCGATAACTGTATAATGATGATCATAGGAGATTGGAGGCTCTGGACTTTCTTTTTAATTTCAATGTCGAGTTTCCCTCGTCTTGCAATTTGAGGAAAATATATTGACAATTGAAGTTTGGAACTATCTCAGGAAATCATCATGGAGTAACCCTCTTGAAAGGCTTGGTCCACTACGCCTATACATTGTAAGTACTTACCTACATTCTAAGAAAAAAAACATAATAATATGCATGAAAACGAAACAAAAATGACATAAATAAAGGTACATTCAGAAAATATGATTCAGGTACAATTTATTCCACATTTCCTTACGTAAGCATTCGACATCAGTAGAGAATGTAATCTATTTGCGCGATTCAATTCATGAACGTGATTTTATTGAGGGCGGTGTTGCACTCACAAACGTAGAACATAAATAACATTGTTATACATAGAAACCATTCTATCGTGATGTACAGTCACGTGCAATGAAATGTATACACGGGCAGATTTTCAAATAAATGTCCACTCTAAACATTTCAAAAACATATAGCCACTTAACAATTCATACTATATACCCACCCGAGTTTCTCACAGTAATGTATATACTTTAGAAACTGTAGCAGTTTTCACTATTTTGACAAATGGGTACTAATTTCAATAACATGTACACAATGTAATTTTCCATTTGATGTAAACATTCATTTTTGCCTTATTTAAAAATTAAAGAACCTCTTTGGGGCAACAACTGAAAAAAATATATGACTGACTTTGATAGTTTAGATTTTTTTGTTATTTTTATTATGAAGGACAGAATGAGTAATAACCATAGAGATATAGAGAGATGCCAACCTATGCGCTGAGCATGAAACCTAGTGTCCCCATTAGACATTTACACACACAAAGTAATCAAAATAAAAACAATACCAATACTTCGCGTTGAGTGTGTGTCACGCACACATACATTTTTTGTGAAATAATATCGTTTACCTACATATTTATTATTGTGGATACATATTTCTGCATGTGATCGTGTATACAAATATCTGAAAACAACCTGTGTACATATTTTTGATAAACTCGGGTGGGTATATAGTATGAATTGTTAAGTGGCTATATGTTTCTGAAATTTTCAGAGTGGACATTTATTTGAAAATCTGCCCGTGTATACATTTCATTGCACGTGACTGTACCCTAAACGTATTTCCATTATTTCGTAATATACTCAAAGCAGAACCGTTCCAAAGTATTCCCCTCTGGGGTCCTTTGGGAAACATAATCAAGTTTATTTAATGTAAACGCAGTCAACTATGTTTTGGAAACCTTTCTGGTATGTACAATGAAATCTTCACTAGAAACTACATATTGTTATAGAATTATTGATTCTTATCTAAAGTAACATAACATGAACATAGAATTTTACTATTAATTGAAACGTACGTTAATGACATTATTATTTATTTGAACGGGAACTTACGTACGCGGAGGTTACTGTTGAGTTGTCCCTCAACACGTTTCGGTCACGTACGGTGACCTTCATCAGGAGGTGGGTGAAGCGCTCGCGGCAGCGTCTCTCCCCGCACTGATGATGATCCCCGCATGATGAACATAGAAATAAAATTAAGAATGCTTGTGCAATACGCACTTAGGGTGAGTTTTCAGTGAAAGTCAGCGCAGAGAGGTGCGGAGCCCGATCACCCAATCACAACACAAAGATTGTCAAACACGCATTGACATTGTCAAAATCTTTTTTTAACGCATTTTGATTGGATATTTGAGCTCCGTACAGCTCCGCTCCGCTTCAATGGACGCACCCTTAGGTTTTTCATTTATTTATAACAATCAACATGTCATAAGGCACTTCACTACATAGTATAAAATAAAGTCGTCTCTGTTTTGTGTCTGTTTGTCTGTATGCTTAAATCTTTAAAATTACGCAACGGATTTTGATGCGGTTTTTTGTAATAGGTAGAGTCATTCAAGAGGAAGGTTTTTATGTAAAAAAAATACCGAAATTCCCACGGGAACGGGCACAACGCGGGTAAAACCGCGGGGCGCTGTTAGTTTATTTATAACAATCAACATGTCATAAGGCACTTATTAAAATAAGCAACAATCTTCATCGAGTGGATGCTCAATCTGACCAATCCTGGTGTCAGAGTTATTGAGCCGCCAAAGGCCTCTGACATGGCTCTTGTAACGACTACTATCCGTAGAAAGTACCTAACATTAAACATTTCTTATCATTTTATTTTCCTTTCATTATAATGAAACGGTAATTGTTTTCAATAATATAGGTATAATAATAAAAACGCCTTTATTTATTTTAAATGTTGATAATAGTCACGAATTACGTATATAAAATTAATGTGACAACGTGATAAGTATTTTATTTGATTAAGTTTATGTCGAACAAAGTTCCTCTGTCCAATTATTTTTTATTTTGATACTTCGGTAATTTTGAAATGGTGCGGTCGCATGACCTGGTTCATTACTCTTTGGCACACCTTCGGCGGCGGTCCGTTCCATTCTATGTGGAAGTTCCCAACGAACCTCCTTAAGAACGTCTCCATTTCCATTTCAGCAATACGACGCCCTGAAAAATACGAAATACAGTTGTAGCTTCAGTTTTTTTCAACAAATTCCTTTCATCTATCTAACTAGACTTTAGCATACGAAGTACTTTAGTCTGCAAAAGACAACAACACAACCAATCTTAGGAGGTTGCTGTCTTGTGTGTTGTATACAAAATCATCTGTTCTTGCGAGTTTCATTTTGTGACTATGTCGATAGCAGGTGCATTGAGTAAAGCCTCATTAGTCAATGCATTGACTAAAGTCTCATTATTCCATTGTGATGTTACCATCGCCGCATCATTGCCATAATCATAGTACTAATGATCAATGTTCTTTTTTTAAAAAAAAATCTAATCACCCACTCTGACAAAACGCTGTAGCAGCCAAGAAATTAAGAAAAGTAAATACTTCGCTCTTCCGAGGTGACAGCCACAGATCAGATCTTATTAAGACGTGGAAGTAGTCATGAACGATGAAGATTACAGTAAATGTTTTCTCAAAATCTTACCAATGCAACTTCGAACACCGTAACCAAAATTGCTATTGATTAATGGATGAACGTTTCCGTAATAAAGTGGGTCTGACTTGTCTGCGAGCCACCGCTCCGGGATGAACTCCAGGGGCCTCGGGAAACGTTTGAGCATCTCGGGGTACAGTTGGAATACGACTAACATCTGTCGAAATAAACCAAGATACTTAATCAGTTTCTTTAAATAATGTTGCATCTTGGACACAGCGTTTATTAAATTGAACACTTTTCATGGCTCCTTGCTTAATACATTTTAATACTTACACCAAAAAAAAAAACAAAATCAATAGCTTAAAATTCGATTGCAGCAAAATTGATAAATTAGGCTTTCATTTTCATAGGGTTTTCATTTAAGAGCACCTATAAAAAAAATTGTTTGATATAAGATAATCGACTCACATTACGTGGGATTTTGTAACCATGTAAATTGTATTCATTTTGTGTTTTCCTGATATTTCCTGAAGCAGCCGGCAATATCCTCATGCTCTCCTTGATGCAAGCTCTCAGATAAGTCCTATTGTCCATATCTACTTTTAGTTCTTCTCTGAGTTTGTTTTGGACTCCTACGTTGGTGCTCAGTAAGTACAGGGCGCCGAGTAACGAGTGAGATACCTATGTAATAAAGATTTACAAGAGATTTGAGTACTTACATAAGTATACAAGGTGGCTTAGGAAACATGTCACCAATTTTTAGCGTCTCTTCTTCGATCGTATATCCCCCGCGCCTGATCCGTACGGATCAGTGGTATAACAGCCCGCCCGCGATCGAGCATTACTTGTTTTGTATATTTCTCATCATATAAATACAAAAAAGTTAGAAATAGATTATTTTTCACATTTTACCAGGTTCGATTATCGGGAGTAGCAAGCCTATTTTCAAATATTCATAAATGCAGTTTTTATAAAAATCGATGACATGGTTCTTAAGAAGAGATCTTCGTATCTCTTGTTGGTTATTTCTTTGTCCTAAATATGGAAACAAAGCGTTGAGATAAAAAAAACATAGGCTTGTTCAAGCCGCAAGGCAAACCATCGAACAAGAACAAAACAGAACAGGACAGTCCACACATGGACTAGGCTTTATATGTTACCGTGTCGATACCGGCAGCTAGCGAGTCAGCCGCCATGATGTAGGCAATGTCTTTATCTGTCTTCATCAATTTTTCCAAAATAGACATTTCTGATTCGAGTTTTTCGGTACCCAAAGTTCCTGCGCGACTTTTGTCAATAAAATATTTTGCTAATCTGAAAAATAAAGAGATCGAGATGAAGCGTAGGCAGACTAATAAATTACCAAATACTTTTTAAACAGTTTACACGTAGCTTCATCTATAATAGGCCTTATAGTTTGTACATAAAGATATTGGACTAATTTTGCAAAGTGGGGAAAACTAAACTCACAGTCCGGTGGTTTAATATTAATCTTTTATGAGATTTACATACTTTTCTTGCTCTTCATAAACTTGCATTGCTCTTAAATACGCAGGTGTAGGTATATATTTCCAGAGACTTGGTTCGAAATCTAATTCCCGTCCAGAATCTAGAGCTCGAGCGTTAACTTTTACCATTCGTTTCCCCGGAGAGTCTTCAGGCAAGTTAGGGGCTAGACACCCAATACGGCCTCCAAGGGCTACCACGCCGATAGCTTCTAAGGCCCATAAATTAATCTCAGTCAAAAAGTCGTTTTTAATCTTGTTTTCGTCGTGTCTTATGGATCTAATTCTGAAAATGGAAAGAAGCAATTAGAGTCATTTACATCCTTATAATAAAACTATCCTCGGTAAAGTTAGGCTTCATTATTAATCAGAAAATGCTGATGTGTTAGTATCAAAGGTACCAATCACATTGCATGTACCCATCTCAAGATAAATAGTGATGATGTTATCAAAATTAGCAAAGGAACGTTGCATAATATAGTTGCTAGACAGTCTGAAGTTGCTATTGTTGCAAAGTATAATCCACGATTCTTCAAAAATAAACATGAACCCTTTTTAATATTTAAACCAAAAAAAAAATATTTTTCCGAAATCCAAAAACGTAAATCTCTTTTTAACATAACCATACCTTTCCATAGAGTCGACAGTTATTTCATCAACAGCCTTAGAATATAACTTTATTACTTTTGATTGCATCATTATTGGATTAACAATAGTACGTTGTTCTCTCCACGAATGGCCACCACTTGAAATAAAAATTTAATGATAAATTATTTTCAACCAAATTTTAAAAGCCAAAAAGGGAGGTTCTATTCTTTTCGAATTAAGAAGACCGCCTAAAGGCCTCCGACATGGTCTGACGATTGCAACAACCGGGACCGACTGCTTAACGTGCCCTCTGACGCACTGTAACGCCCGGATAGAAATACCACTATCGGCCACCCATCCAAGTAAGGGTCGAGCTGCACGTTGCTTAACAATCGCAATAATTGAATGTTGTCCACTAACCTACTCGAACTTCCTTTACTTTGTATCGTGTGTTTACTTACTCTACCAATAATCCAGCATATTTTTTCTTCTTAACGACCTCTTTATAGTATTGAGCACTCATAATGGTCGGACGATATGGCATCTTTTCTTCTCCTCTCAGAACCTGCCATTATAATATAGACTCTTCAAAATATAATAATTATTAATATACCTAAATAAACATATTCCCTATTAAGATCCGTCACGGCTTACCGTTTAAACCTTCCCTGCAATACGACAAACATTTCAATATTTGTATTCTGTGTGAAGGTGTAGTATATACCTATATATAGAAAATTAACTTACTTCCATAGAGCTTTCAGGATCATAAAGAATAATAAGTGTGCCCATGGCACCCATACTATCTAATCGAACTATCGGACCATATTTATCGCCAAGCCTCTGTATGATATCGATTCTCTCTACATTATAAAAAGAACCTGCAAGTCAGATTTAAAAAGTAAGAGTTCGACTTTAGTCAAAAAACTTTTTACTTTAGACTGACTGGTTTAAAGCGAATAGTACTGTCTTTTGTCTGCATAAGAGCAGTTGTCAGTAAAATAGTCTGTTACGTCTTGACTCTTGTCTCTTGCATCATATGTTTTCACACACAAGAAGACTGTCTAACCACCGCGCACCGTGAGTTATAGTACTCAGGCTTTAAAACAAAAGCAAGCCGAATAAAGTTTAGTATCAGCGAAGACAAGATCGTTACACCAACTAATTCCCCTGAATTAAATTGACAAAAGTTTAGAAGAAGTTAATTTGTTGACAGTACAAAAATACTTTTTTCATGACATGTCTAGTGGCATTTCTATTTGAGCGTTACCATGCTTCGAAGGGCACGTTAAGCAGTCGGTCCCTGTTGTTTCACGTTAGACCATGTCGGAGGCCTTTAGGCGGTCTAAAACTCCGACACCAGGGTTGACCACTGACCTACTCGAAATGAAAGAATGAATCAATGAAGTGGCCCTGGTATTAGAGTGTTTAGACCACCTAAGGGCCTCCGCCATTGTCTGATGATTGCAACAACTGGGACCGACAAGTTAACGTGTCCTTCGAAAAGCATAATATGCAAGACTCAAAGGTATAATTGAATATGAAAAAACGCTGTTTCTTTTTCTAGGCTTTCGTGGTTCAATCAGATCATACCTCCTGGCAAAAAGTGGTGAATAGGCCCCAGCAGCGGCAGGGAACTTGGACCAGGTATTTCTCTCCATGATTTCAGAGCTACTTCTTCATTGGCAACTGCGTTACTTATTACTGTTGATGTGCTAATTCGTAGATGACAATTAGATTAAGTAACAGCGTAGTAGAACAATTTTGGGGGTTATAACTCTTTTTTGTTATTAGATCAAACTATAAGTAAGATTAATATGTACCTGTCACGGCGAGCTGCAGTGCAAAGGTCTCTTTTTTATTAAATTTATTTACCAAGATAGATAATAGATGATTAATTGATACTGACAAAAATCCAGGTATAAATACTTAGGATGTTTTTTACAATACTGTTAGGTACTCACCGAAACAGTTGATTGTTAAAGTAAAGGGTCTTTTTTAAGAGAGGACCTAAAACCGATCGATTCATTTTGATCGCTACTCTAAACTGAAAACAAATGAAAATGAAAGTATTTCCGTTATAATTTAACACGATGATAAAAGTCAACTAAAAATGAAAGATAATTATTGTAGTGTGAACCCATTAATGTATGTCAATGAGGTATTTTTTCTTTATATCGCTAATAGGTCGGGCTACGTTCCGCGAGTGGCAGAAAGCATGTCCGTGTCTTCCTTCGCTCGTCACGTGCTCTAAAGCCGCATACAGAAGGAAAGCAGGTTCCCATCGTCGAACTGTTCCTAAGGCTTCGTTCAAGGAACAAGGAATGAAAGCAAAACACTTTCACGAACGCTCTAATAAATATCCATATGTTTAATTGTATTAAACCCGCATTAAGCAAGCGTGGTTATTATGCCTAATCCTCCTGTACTGATATCTTCAGTGAGATGAGAGGCATTTGCCCAGCAGCGGGACATTACAGACTAATATGTATACTTTAATTTTATGCATCGCGCAACAGACCGCAACTTTCTGCACAAAGTCTAAGGAACCGGTTAGGACTTGCTGTATGCTTGGTTTCTTTCTGTACACGGCTTTAGTACATGACAGCGATAAAACGTGATAAATTAACACGAATAGTGACGTGTGACGTTACCCTTATGATAAGGGAAAAATCATTTTGTTTTGTAGTAACGTAAGGCAATTATTATATTATAATCCTATTTGAGATTCTTAAAACATGCATACATGTAGCGTAGCGTACCGCATGGCGGGGCTATGCATTACTAGACGCATGCATAAAATCGATGTCTCAAATAGAGACATGTGCGATGAAACTAGAAATGCAAACTATGTAGCAGTCTCGAGTCGGACATCCTCGACTTGAGGCAAACAGCCTATAATAGGTAATAAGTTCAAAATATACTGTTGCATAGCCTGAATGAAGTATGCATACATTCTTCAATCTATTCATCATACATATGTAATTGTTTATTTTACATATCAGTAACCATTCAACGTCTCATATAGCAACTTAAATAGGTATGTATATTAATAATTATGAAGACTCATCCACCACTACTGAATAATGCTTTAATCCGTATGTAACAGTGGAACATGAAAATGAGCGCCGACTAATAACTCCATAAGCTCGTCGCCAGGCGTCTGCCAAAGCGAGTGGAATGGATGCATTTAGAGCCGTGCACTGCGTCCCTCTGTGCGCCGCGCCGCTAATTAGTCGAGTTTATGAGCCGCTTGAGCTTACATCAGGCGCGGCTGAACGTGTTACGGGCGCGTGAGTACCTACTGACAGATTTCAGTTGTTACAGATATTCTGTTTTGTGGTTTTGTCTGACACGAAATAGAGTAAGTGCATCGCTCTTCCGTGGTTATGACACTATTTTGTAGTTATACTATGAATGGTTGATAATTAGATGGAACATTATAAGGTTTATAAGTACTTACGAATAACGAATTTACCTATTACCTAAAAAACGTTTATGAAATCGACATTTAATTATTTGCCATAATCTTTCATACATTGTCAAAAGCACTCCTTAAATCTCGTTGATTAAACTAAACGTAGTTGAATACGGGCGTTAGACTTCAGGACTAAACTATTTGAACTGCCTTAGGTACTTTTACATAGGCTGCGTACAAACAACATGTAGCCAGCGCTGGTTTCCCAAAGCTTGTTGGAAAAAGTCAGTGCTAGTAACTAACGTAACTACTTAATAAATATGTACTAACTTTAGTACATACAACTCAATGTAACTTACTAACGTAACGTAATATACTCGTATACTAACGTTAGTACATATAACTCAATGGTGCTCGTAACCGGCGCGGGCTGCCGGGTACCGAGTTTGTTTACAATGGCCAAACCAGTTGGTAATTAAACGTTTTAAACGTACTAATACTTAGTTTATATCTACCTACCTAATTTATTTTTAGTTACCTCTTGCTACTTGTAAATTGTAACGCTAAGTCGAAGTAGCTACTTCGAACACATAACTGTTAGCTTAGCTCACATTTATTTTGTACCTAGGTACCCAGTATTTGGTTAAATCGCACCTACATTCTAGTTTTTACTTGGTTCGGTAAATTTCAATTACGTTCTTGTCGTACTAACTTTACTTAGGTACCTTATGTGACATCAAATTGTGATATCCATCTACCAAGCATTACACAAACGATTTATTGTGTCTTGTGACGTTATTTACCATGCCAAAGTAGAGATATTCCCCCGAGAATATAAAACGTGCATTCCACTTTATTAAACCGTAAACTTATACCAGCTCCTCTAAATTAAACTGGGTGTCAAGATCCCTAGAGGTATTATGTTACCCCTAGTTTTCAACGTACGTGACTATAGGTGGCAACATAATGAAGATAAACCCGCAAAGTTTAATTTATTCCAACAAAGATCACGTTTAAGGCATCCACCACCGGCACAATGATGAGATAAATTCCCAGTCGGTGTGACGAAGGCCGTAAAGGAAAATTACTTCGCAGGTTATAAGCACTTCATTAAAGGTGCGGTTGACAGTCGTGCGTTTACATAATGATACAAGTTCTCATATATTTTGTTAGGTAGCGTTGCGTATATTTTAATGCCTAACCCTTACCGCATCTAACCCTCAGTAACCCTTTCAAATACCCAAACCAACCTACCTACTGAAACTGTTACTCTCCCTACCTACATACCTATACTTAGGTACTCACACCAAGTTAATTTGATGTTCTTTCGTATAAAGCCGTAATGTCGCAATGCTGGGCAAAGGCCACTCGTCTCATCGAAGATATCAGTACAGTCATGAGGATTAGGCGTAATCACCATGCTTGCCTAATGAGGGCTGGTAGGTAAACTCAAATCCGAGGCATGTTTGAAGGAGCAGGAAAGCAGGAAACATGTTTCGCTCGACCTAAGAATTGCACCCATGACTTCAGTCTTGGCAGGTGGGTGCAATTACAACTAGACCACCGAGGCGCTCATATAACTTTCAAATATTGGTTAGTAAATAGTAACCTCATTCATTGCAGTCATCTAATGATTTAGCTATATTTAATATTTTATAAATAAAATAGAGTTTTAAGGCTGTATCTGACTTATTCCAGACTTTTCAAAATATACAGTTTATCTTTAATTTTAAATCAATCAACTTAACCTTTATACTTATTTAAATACATTATTAACAAGACAAAATCACACACAGTTAACAGGGTGTTTCGTTTCTGATTTAGCCCTAAAAGATTTGTAACCAGACATTCATTTCAAAATAGTGTGTTAACGTCGAAACTCGATATTGTCAGTGTCACTGTCTTTCAAATTACAAATGTCATGTCATGTTAGGACCATGTGAATTTGACAAACAAAAACAATAAATAAATGTAGAGGCCAGCCAACAAAGTTCAACAAACTAAAAATTTTGCAAAGTTAAAATTTAATTGAAGATCTGCTGTGTAAAAATTCAATCATTGTTTGATTTGGTTAAGTTTGGTTTAATTATTTATAATTTTAATAAAATTAAGCTAAATAATTTTGGTGAAAGTGTACTAATCAAGTAATTCAAACAGATTTAAATACCAAAACCCAACTCTCGTGTCTTTAAATAAAATTGCCTGTAACAACTTTTTATTTTTGTTTCCAACCTTCCATCTGAATTGCACAAAAATGATGATCAATGAGGTAAATTAATGTGCTTTTCTGTACTTTTATATTGAATATTTAATAATGATGTCATCCAATGTTCAAGAAACTCTAACCTATAAAAAGTTTATATTTATTTACAGCTTCCAGGAGATGAAGATTCAGGAGTAACCTGCCGAACATACGTTTTCCTTAATGAAAGTCACACATTGGGCAATGCCCTGAAATGTATAATAAGCCGATAGTAAGTCTTATCTTCTTTAACTGTGATTTGCTTTCTATTGGAATCAATCAATGTAAACTGATAATAATAAACTTCTTTCTAAATGGACAGAACCATTCATCATGAGATCATTTCAAAATTTTAATTTATTTTCTTTAATTTCCAGTGAGGATGTAGACTTCTGTGGATACACAGTTCCTCACCCTGCAGAGTCTAAACTGCATTTCCGAATACAAACAAATGAAACTCCAGCATTAGAAATATTGAAGAGAGGTCTGAAGGACTTGGAGAAAGTGTGCGACCACACCATGAACTTATTTGAAAGTGAAGTCAAAACATTTACTACCTAGTTGATATAACTGGTTTTATTTTTGTAAATATTTCAATAAATTGTTGTAATAACATATTACTCCCATCTTTTTGTTTCCATACCTCTCTATTGTCAATAGTTTAGGAGGACGCATCTTTGGGTAAGTACCTTCTATTGGCACCCATATTGTTGCATGTTTTGGTTTGTATCAGTCAGGCCTTTACACAAAGGTAGAGAACCTTATAGGTATCTACGGTGCAAATGAGTTAGGTACATCAACTTACTACTACCCACTCTCGAAGATCAAATCTAATATCGGAACTACACTTTACTGTAAGTAAGGGCATGAAAGTATATTATCAAGGTATCTTAAATTATTTTGGCCACTTTCGAAATCAGTTCTCTTTGGTGTGCGTTATCCTTCAGGCCCAATATAACCTAACCTTATTCTACCTACTGAATCATACTGTGCAACATTGTATGTATAATAATCCAAAGAGTGGCCACACTTCAATAACCCTAGTTTTAAACATTAATTACAAGAAAACAACAAAATTAAATCATAAGTTTTATTTCAATTTCCATCATGTCTAAGCTTAGACAGCTTTGAATTCAGAGTATGGGGACTTGGTCAGTGGGATGTCCCTCCACAAGTCAGGTGTCAGGTAGGCGTAGGTCTTGGCAATTGCAGCATAAGTGGCCTTAGCAAAGTTGCCAAGAGTGCCAGTGGATCCACGGGCCGAAGTGTAGCAGTCCTGGACACCAGCCATCTGAAGCAGCTTCTTGGGCACAGGGGCCGACACAATACCGGTACCACGAGGAGCAGGGATCAGCCTCACAGTAACCGAACCACACTTTCCGGTGACCTGAAAGATGAAAAATAAACTTTGGTTTTTATCCTTATAATAACAAAATGTACAAATGTTTGTAGTTATAAATAATCAGACGTTCGAAAACTTCACAGGATAAACCTCAAGTGGATACCACGAATGAAAAAATATCAGTTTCATCATTGAGTAGAAAATCTTAATATATCTGAACATAAATTATGTGTCATAATTACCTTGCAAGGTACAGTGTGGGGCTTTCCGATCTTGTTACCCCAGTAACCTCTGCGGACAGGCAGGACCGACAGCTTGGCCAGGATGATAGCACCACGGATAGCGGTGGCTACTTCCTTGCTGCACTTGACACCAAGACCAATGTGTCCATTGTTGTCACCAATGGCAACAAAGGCCTTGAAGCGGGTACGCTGACCGGCACGGGTCTGCTTCTGTACGGGCATGATCTTCAAGACTTCATCGGTGAGGGACGGGCCCAGGAAGAAATCGATGATCTCGAACTCTTTGATGGGCAGAGAGAACAAGTAGATGCTTTCGAGTTTGTCGATCTTTCCTTCACGGACAAGGCGACCCAGCTTGGTGACCGGCACCCATTCCTTCTGATCTTCCTTGCCGCGACCGCGACCACGGCCGCGTCCGCGACCGCGTCCACGTGGGCCACCACGGCCTCTATCGCCACCGCGGGAACCAAAGCCGCCGCGGAAACCGCCACGTCCACCGGCAGGAGCAGCGTCCGCCATTCTACAAATAGGACAACATCTATAATGACAATTCCTATACTACATCTTGAGGATGTTGATTTGTGAGAATCAGACGCTAAAAGGCCATCACTGTGCGAGCACTATGGTAGATACCGCGAATGAAGTGGTTATTATTTCTCATCATAAAATCTCCACGTGTTCATGGGGCATTAGTAAGGTTGGACAAAATACAAAACTAGTTTATTTACAAAATTAATAAATAGGATCTAAGTGAATGTAAGGCATAAACAACTTGTATAATAAAGAAATCTTTACTTGTATTCAATTATAAAATTACAGCAAAACTTACGTTGAACAGTGAGCGCAGTAAGACAGTCAAACACAAAATGGCCGAATCGAAATCTATTTCATCGCCGAAGTTGGCTTTGGTTAGCCAACCGGAAACGAGAAACAAACAAAACAGCGTTCCACAGATATTGACCAAATCATAATGTTTGGCATAAGAGCGAGACAGCTACATTTAAAATATGTCAAGATAAAAAGAATTACAAAGTGACTTTCCATGAAATAGGGATGTGCTAATCTCGTAACGTTAACTATCAATCAATCAAACCTTGGTTTTCATGAAGGTTTTCATTGTTTGATCACTTCCGTTTGGTCGAAGCCATGAAGGCAAGATGAAGGCTAACTAGTCACGGAGGTGAAATTTGTTTGTTTAATTACCTAGGTATGTACTTAAAAAAAAAAAAAAAAAAAAAGTAATTTAATTTCATTCAGAATTTAATTTTTGGGTACATATGTATTTTTTAGTAACATAATAACATTATTAAGGCATTCACGAACTTGGAGTAGCTAACTGAAGCTTTTTGCTTTATAGATTACAGGATAAAATATTAACATTTATTTCTTGCTACAGCATTCCGCAGACTTCTTCGTTTAGTTCGCGCCTTCGCAGTGTAGGTACTATGATTGGGATTTAAAGTAGAACAACACATACAACTATACCACCGAGGCACAGTATAACCAAGTAACTATTAAGTAATCTGTGGTATAACTATCATACAGTAATTCAACTCGGCTGTGACCTTGAGTTAGATACCTACAGCCGCGCGGTAGGTAAACATGCGCTAAGGCTGCCACCCGCCAGCATTTTAATTATATTTGCCTACTTTGTGTTTCCATTTAGTTTTGTGACTGTAATTTTTTTTTATGTAAAGAATTAAAATACTTAAAATTGAATAGGAAGTTTCAATAAAAATGTGTGATGATTTGTGAATGGTAAATTTAATTTTAAAAAACATGTTTAGAATTGAATAACAATGTTCTAAATTTCCGACCGAAAAATTTTTTCGACAGATACGTACGAAACGCTTGATTTTTCAATTTTAAGGTATAAAAAATCCGCATTCTAATATAAAGCTTCACTAAAAATTGTTTTGGGAAACATGGACAATGTGTTAATAACAAATTCATACAACCAAAAACAAAAATCAACACACCGCCCGTAAGTCACTGCGGCACAGTCGTGACTGCCTGAGTGCCTGCGTACCAGGAGTGTACCACGGTCGAAGCGCGTAGGTATA
This sequence comes from Cyclophora albipunctata, assembly GCA_963082685.1. Taxonomy (NCBI): domain Eukaryota; kingdom Metazoa; phylum Arthropoda; class Insecta; order Lepidoptera; family Geometridae; genus Cyclophora; species Cyclophora albipunctata. The sequence continues at coordinate 10,710,431 of OY720114.1, read as the reverse complement.
ACTTGCGTTTCGGCCGTTTATTTGGAGTTAAAATACTGGATGTATACTGTGACCGAGGCGCTCATATAAAGTTTATCTTAAATGTTAAATCAATCAACTTAACCTCAAGGCGACGACAATAATGCTAAAGAATATTTGAATTTTATTTATGTTGATTCAGGCAGGGGTAAAACGACTGAGCGCTGCTGCACTAAGTATATGGTTTATTTTAATAATAAAAACAAGTTACAGTACAAACAATCTAAAGTTAATTATTTTACTATAAATACCTCTTTATGTTATTAAAATTGGACAGTACATTTCGGAGTTATGATGATAAATATACAAAATAATAATGCTCGATCGCGGGCGGGTTGTTACACCTACTGTATCACATGGGTAGGGAGGATATACGAGCGATATCACTACATAGTATAAAATAAAGTCGTCTCTTTTTCGTGTCTGTCACACTGTTTGTCTGTCTGTATGCTTAAATCTTTAAAATTACGCAACGGATTTTGATGCGGTTTTTTGTAATAGGTAGAGTGATTCAAGAGGAAGGTTTTTATGTAAAAAAATTCCCGAAATTCCCACGGGAACGGGCACAACGCGGGTAAAATAGGATATATTCGCGAGAAGACACGCGATGTCTTATCCCGAATTCCCCACATTGAATCTTGAATAACCGAAGCAAAGGCGAAAACGAGGGATAATATAATTCCGATCTACTTTTCAAGAACAGCCAACACTTTCAACTTCAAAAGTCTTTTTGCTTATATCTTGGACCACGAAGGGAAACGTTGTAATGCCGTGACACGCAGCCCCGTATTGTCCATCTTTGGTTAATGCTATAACGGCGCCCATGAAGGTAGGATAATGAGCAGCGATTCTGTCTATAGCCGTCCTCGCAGCAACGTTCGGAGAAACACCTCGGCGCATTTCTTCAACTGCAAGGAAACTGGAGGAAAGCTTTTATATACTAGTGCATGAGTCTAAAAATGCAGATAGATATTTAGTATTCTAGAAGATATACATTTTATACATAACATTAGGAAACTTGCAGGAAAGAAGCCTTAATATAAGCAAATCTTTAACTCTATATTTAAGAATATAATAATACAAAAGTTAAGGACCCCATTGCTGACCGAAATCTAGTTTCTTTTACCAAAATTTTAATTCTTATCAAAATTTGAACATTTATTAGCTTCATTTCTTAGTTTATTTATGTCAGATTTACCTTGGTAAGAACCTGAGCATGAGATCGCCGTCGCCGGTCGCCGCCGCGCCCCCCACAGCATTGTCGGCGTACGCCCCAGCACCGGGTATGGGAGAGTCACCGATTCTTCTACAAACAGATATAATAGAAAGATATTAAAATTTTATGTGCCTTAATAAATATTATTATGTACCTATAATTGATGATAAGAGTTTCTAGGAGGGGCTTTTGCTATTCCATAATCAATCCATCCTATTGAATCATACTGTTCAAAATCCGTTCGGTAGTTTTTGAATTAAGCGCGAACAGACAGACGCGACGCGGCAAGAAATTTGTTATAAACTTTATAAAAATAAAACTAGTGGGTTGAGCCACCGTATTTGATAAATAAAATAGTCTTAAATAGAAGTTCAGCATCAAATCTATCCAAATCTGTCTCTCTTCCTGGCCATGTGTCTCACATGATGGTCAGGTTAGCAAGGAATGTTTAATCTACCTAAATAGCTAGGTATTCTATTATATTAACTATTCATAACTACAATTATTATAGGTAGATCAAATGCTGGAAGAAAACGTTACCCTGGTATTTTAAACTTGGCTCCATTAGTAGATGTACCAGCGGCTACATCACCATGGTTATCAATAGCGAGCATGCCAATTGTGTCATGGTTGTAGCGATCCACTTGAGCTCTAGAATTATCTACTTGTAGGCTTTGTTTGAGTGTCTTGTACGGGCCACAGTGCTTTGATGGATCAGGCCTGACATTCTGTGATATGATAAGAGATAACATTTGTAGTATTGTTTTATTTTTACATCTATATTATATAAACTAGCTGCGCCCCGCGGTTTTACTAGCGTTGTACTCGTTCCCGCGGGAATTTCGGGTTGAAATAGATGTTGTCCGATTCTCAGACCTACTCGATATGCACACAAAATTTCATGAGAATCGGTCGAGCCGTTTCAGAGGAGTTCAACCACGCACCCCGTGACACGAGAATTTTATATATTAGACTAGCAGCGCCCCACGGTTTTACCCGCGTTGTGCCCGTTCCCGTGGGAATTTCGGGAATTTTTTTACATAAAAACCTTCCTCTTGAATCACTCTACCTATTACAAAAAACCGCATCAAAATCCGTTGCGTAATTTTAAAGATTTAAGCATACAGACAGACAAACAGACGACAAACAGACGCGACTTTATTTTATACTATGTAGTTTTAGATAGAAGAAGAAAGTCGTGTTAGTTGCACTATTTATAACTCGAGAACGGCTGAACCGATTTGGCTGAAAATTGGTGGGGAGGTAGCTTAGAACCAGGAGACGGATATAGGATACTATTTATCCCGTATTTCCTCGGGAACGGGTGCGCTGTGGGTGAAACCGCGGGGCACAGCTAGTATGCAATGAAAATAGGATGTTTTTATTATGTTGATTTATATCAATTGTTATGTATTTAAATCGGACATTTAGATCTGGTCTTTTAAACCATTTATTTCCACAATTTACAAACAAAGGACGCAATAATTTATGATGCAGACGAGCAGACAGCAGAGTGTACATATGTATAATTACTAATTAGTATTATTTATTAATAGATAAATACAAGTGTTTATCTATCCTTTTAAATATTAACTAAGAAATATGAAACCTTTTACAAATTATTCTGAAATCTATACTAATCTATACTAATATTATAAAGCTGAAGAGTTTGTTTTGTTTGTTTGTTTGTTTGTTTGTTTGTTTGTTTGTTTGTTTAAACGCGCTAATCTCAGAAACTACTGAACCGATTTGAATAATTCTTTCACTGTTAGATAGTCTATTTATCGAGGAAGGCTATAGGCTACATTTTATCCCGAAATTCCCACGGGAACGGGCACAACGCGGGTAAAACCGCGGGGCGCTGCTAGTGCTTAAATATTGAGAGCATTATTTATAAAAGTTTATTAACAGCATTTTAGTTATGAAATGGTCTGTCCCTTTCCAATATACACTATTTTCCAATGAGTAAAAAAGACAAAACTCTTTATAACAGTGATTTATATAAAGAATGTTTAGGAACAAAATTATTTTTACCATCCAAAAGTTAGGTTGGCAGCTGTCTTCATACATCCATTTCTTCCATAACTGTTTAGACTCGCTGGTTGTAAGTGACTCTTGCATGAAGCCCATTTCTTCGGCAAATTGTGTGGCTAATTCACCAACTAGAAATGAATGTTTAGTGTGCTCTAAGACATGCCGAGCTACAGAAATGGCATTCTTAACTCTTCTGAGAGCCCCGACAGCTCCCACATTCATTGTTTTCCTGAAAAGATGAATTATTTTGTTTTGGTAACTATAATAAAACAAGGTATTGAAAAGTTTGTTACGTATTTACACAGTTATTTTGAATATTGAAAAGACAGCATTAGTACCAATGAATAAATGTTGTTTTTCATACAAGTTACTACAATTAGGGAACAAAACTATAAAATACTACTCTGCGGTTTTCCCCGCGTTGTACCCATTCCCGTGGGAATTTCAGGATGAAAAGTAGCCTATAACTTTCCCGTTGAATGTGGCTATCCAATTATTCAAATCGGACTGATAATTCCTGAGATTACCTCGAACATACAAACACACAAACTTACAAATTTTACCTCTTTGAAATATTAGTGTAGATTCATATTATAAATATGTTGTCTAAGGCACTAGTTTTTTCACTGCCAAAATGCCTGCAACCCTTCCTATGCTTTGTGGTAAGAGAGTCTTTTCTTCAGGGGTTAGAGTGATCCGCCACCAACTGCATCTCGCCCAGCAGTACTTATGTGTTCAATAATGTAGATTTTTTCAATTCCTTACCCATCCATAATAAGAGCATCCAAAGTAGTCTCCCCATCTTCGTCAGGGCTCCCTCCGTAGCCGACTGTGCCATCACATTGCTGTTCCTCGCAGACAGCAGCTCCCTGCTCGATGGCATCTAATGCTGTACCACTCTTCTGTAGAACTTCCCACGCTGAACATGATAAATACAAAAAATTACTGACTGCTGATTTTAGGAGAATATATGAACGGCAAAGGGTGTGCAGCGAAAGGGCGATTTGGTCTTGATAATACACTATTTGTAGATTATTAATTACCAACTACATGTATCTGAAAATATTCTGAAATGTAAACAAAGGAGGAGGGCCGGTCACGAATATGTAAAAATATTTTTTCCGGTTCCTGTTTTACCTTTAACCGTAGCATTTGAAAACTGCCACGTTGTGACTACAATAGGTGTGTTCTTGGTTTCACTAATTGAAAGAATACAACCAATTATAAGTAAAGAAATAATTTGCAACATTTTTTAAAGTTCCCACTTACTAAACAGACTGAATTTTTTATGATTATAAAAGTTTTAAGTTAAACACAACTTACACAACACAACAAACAAATCAGCTGACCTGACAGCTAAGAAATGACGTTGAAGTTTGATTGTCTGTCGTAACCAAGGTCGTAACAAACGATTGACGTTACTAATTAGTGATGTACTTTTTTCTCGACTCGAAACAAACAGTCTCAAGCAAAACAATTGGGATCGAATGAGTTCGTTCGTGACTGTCTGTGGTGGTCTGCGTTATTGTGTGCGTCATGCACACAGATCCAGTAACCACCATAGACCAGACCACAGGTAACCACGCCACAATGTATGTAACAGTGTAACTCATCACGTGTCAGTGTCACCGGTCACGTAACTTTTGTTTTGTGTATTCAAATATCAATGTCAAAAAAAAACAATAAATCCTTGCAGAAAAATACGGCGGCTTCGAATTACCAATTATTTAATTAATTTTATATCTTTCTTTCAGTATATAATTTCTCTTCTAAGAAAATCGAAGGAAATGGATAAAGACATGTCTGACTTTTACAGAGCATTACCAAAAATAGTGAGTCAAGCCTGTTGTCTATCATTAAATTACATATATTTTAACATTTATAGGTCTTTAAGATGGTTTTTAATTTAAAGGAATTACACGCACATCTGAATGGTTCTCTTAGCCGCGCTACCATGTTGGATTTACAAAGATATCACGCTGATAAAGGTGTAGCGGATGACACTAATGTGTTCTTTGACGAATTTCAAATTGGCGCGGGAGATTTCAGAAACCTCAATGAGTTAGTACCTACCCTCCTAACACACATAACGCAGCTCTTGATTAATATCTATTCTTTGATATACTTGGAAAGTCTAGGAAGTCTTCAAAATATTAAGCCCTAGCACCCTTAGCTTCTATTCTATCTTCCTTGTAGCCCATAGGAATTTTTGAGAGAAAAATTAATTTATGTATTCTATCTATCTGTGTGCCAATGTTTATCCATATAGCTTCAGTAGTTTTTCCATGAAAGAGTGATGAAACTCGTCCATCCATCTTTAAAAACAGTTGTATTATTGTATGGGATAACCATATTTTGTTTCAGTTGCTTCCAAGTTTTCAATATAGCTCACAACCTGACTAGCAGACCAGAAATGTTGGCATTGGCAACAAAACTGACACTACAAGAATTCCAGAATGATGGGTGTGTTTACATAGAACTGCGGAGCACTCCTAGGGATACTGCACACATGACTAAAAAGGAGTACATTGACACTCTTGTTACAACCATGAAGTAAGAATAACCACATTCCAATACTTGCTACTTACTAAATTATTAATGGTCATGTGTAAATGGTGCTGAGGCAACATTTGAATAAATAAATTAAACAAATGTTAGAGTATTGTTAAGCAGATCACAAACTTTTTCCCAGCTGTGGGACTGAGTTGGTAAATATGTGAAATATTTTGTTGTATCGAAAATAATTTAGTTTTAACTTAAATCTCTCAGTTAAATACAGCCTCTGTTGGTCTTCAAGGTTTAACTTATTTTATTTATATATAATCAATCGCATGAAATTGTTAAAACTGGATTTTAAGTGTGCTAAGTAGAATACTGGATATTATTATTTTATTTTCAATATTTCCAGAATAGTATCTACCTGTCAATCAATGATATCAAAATTGATAATATCGGTGAATAGAACATCACCGCTAAAGGACTGTGAGGAGATTATTCATTTAGCTATTGAAAACTTTAACACTCATCCTGACATTGTGGTAGGGGTGGAACTGAGCGGCAACCCTATGATAGGAAACTTTGAAAGTCTAAAACCATTGTTTAATGATGCCAGAGCTGCTGGTTTGAAGGTAAAAGCTGTATAAAAACTGAAAAGTCTTTCCTAAGTATTAGTAAAACTTTTAGAGTAGGATTTTAGGTTGATTTGAATATTTTCATTTAAAAATACATTTAACTCTATATAGTATTAGTCTCATACTAAATATATTATTAACTTTGATAGGTAATTGTTTGTGTATTTCTTGTCACCTCACTACCATACTCAGCAATAAGTTAATGATGGCTATACATAATAATATTCAGTTATTGTATTATTCAGTTGCTCTTACTCAGTCGCGGATATTAGAAGCTAAGGTGAAAAGAGGGTAGGGGGGCCTTTCCCTGCACTGGGAAATTCAGGCTGACAAATAATAACCCCTAGCATTATCAGATATTTATCTTAAACCTTTTCAAAAAAAGGAACTGCTTCTTTTTTCCTAGGTGACACTACACTGTGGCGAAGTGTCCAACCCTGAAGAAGTTATGGAAATGATAAGATTTAAACCAGACAGAATTGGGCATGGAATCTGCATACATCCAAACTATGGTGGCACTGAGGAAACATGGAAAATGCTTTGTGATACTAAGATACCTGTTGGTATGTTTGACATTCCTGCTGATTCTACATAGAAATTGTCCTTGAATGTATAACATTTATCATGAAATAACTAAAAAATATTAAGAAAAATGTTTAAAAGTGCCATCTATACTGTAATAGTTATTATAGTTTGGTACTGTTTTGATATTTATACTGAATGAGGGTTTTGCCTTGCAGTAGGATGTATCCTAAAACATTTTTCTCTTTGAATTTCAGAGGTCTGTTTGACCAGCAATGTTAATACAAAGTCTACTACAGATTATGATTCCCACCACTTCAAGGAATTGTATGAGGCGCAAATTCCTGTTATTCTATGTGTAAGTAAAAACATATTCTGAAAGCTTGTGTTCTGTTTGATCATTGTGTTTTAATAACTGTTATTTTTGCGTTCTAGACTGATGATAAAGGAGTATTTTCCACATCGTTATCACAAGAATATAGATTATGTGCTGAAACATTCAATCTGAGTAAGGAAGGCTTAACGGAAATAGCCAAAACGGCATGTCAATATGTATTTGATAAGAGCCAAGTAGAGCTTTTGAACACCAAATATAATAAGTTCATTGCTGAATATTTCCCTGAAAAGTAGGGATGTTTGTTGTTATAAATTATCTTCTCAATAAATTGTTTTATTTTGATTATACTGAAGTTTTTTTATACTGCCTACTGCCTACCGAAGTAAGACTGTTGAGGAAGTAAGAAGTATTGAGCACAGAATGAGGTTGTCACACAAAGAAGGTGATAAAAAATTATAGTTTAAAAAAACTAAAAAAACACGCTTTTATTGCAAATTGAACTAAAAACTAGAAAATAATTTTTCTCCTCAAATCAAAATTATAATATAAAATTTAAGTTGTAACACAATGATTTAATTCAGAGTAAAAAGCGTGGGGTGCATTTTAATGTAGTTCATAACTCATGATGATTGTAATATTTAAAAATATTAAGCACCCCACGCTTTTTTACTCTGAATTAAATCATTGTGTTACAACTTAAATTTTATTATAATTTTGATTTGAGGAGAAAAATTATTTTCTAGTTTTTAGTTCAATTTGCAATAAAAGCGTGTTTTTTTAAACTATAATTTTATTTTTTATTTTTTAGTAAGCATAACATTATATGCAACTTTTCATCCCGTAATTCCCACGGGAACGGGCCCATCACGGGAAAACCACGGGACGCTGTTAGTGTCTAGTACCATTTAGTAAAATAAAACAGAACTCCCGTTCCGTCCCACAGCGAGCGCCCGTTGATGTCTTTTATATGAAGTAATATTTTTTTAGTAAATCTGGCAAATCCATTAAGGATAACGGGAAACTGTTATTAAATTATTGCATTGTCATCGGTCCTTGATACATATGCAAAGTTTCAAATTAATCAGACTTCTGGAAGTTGGTGAAAATGATGTTCAAAGATTTCATTACATACGTACATACATACATACATACATACAAAAAAATAATAATAATAAATAAATAATAAAAAAAAAAGCGTGTTAAAAAGTATACCAACCAAAGAGGATAGTTATTTGACAGTTTTGAAATTTCAAATCAACTTTGTGTCAATGTCACTTCGTTTTTTTGACATAACCTCAAAAAATTATTCGTTCCGTACTCCGGATGTTTGTTAGAAATTAATAATTCATAAATAAAATACTTTGTATTTCATCCGCTACATAACAAATTAACAAAATGAGTGATTTGTCAGATTTGTCTACACCAAAAATGGGTGATTCTGAAATACAAGATTTTCTTATGGCTGAAAAGCAAAAGGCTCAGTTTCATGCACAGGTACGTAACTTTAGGCTTAGAGGATATCATTATTACTTCAGAACCATTTTATCAACTTTAATAATTATTACCTTCATTTTGTATCGTTAGTGATTGTATTAATTCCTTCATTACTTATTGCATTCAACTTGCATCATTCGGCATCACTAAACTTAAAGCTAACAAAGAAAAAATTTCTAGATCCATGAATTTAACGATTTCTGCTGGGAGAAGTGCGTCGACAAACCCGGAGCCAAGCTCGACTCAAGAACAGAAACATGCATTTCAAATTGCGTTGAACGTTTCATTGATGTCTCCCTTCTTATAACAAACAGATTTGCTCAAATGCTGGAAAAAGGAGGTGGCATGCATTGATGCAGACATTTATTTTTAACTTAGTTCTATATTGTTATGTGATGTGAAGTAGATATTCAGTTTAAGATTCTGAAAATTAAATAAAGCTCCTGTTGTTCCATTTTTTTTGTTGTTTAATTGTCATGTATCTTTTTATGTGCAATGTTGCTTTTCTGCCAGATTTCTGGTATAAAAATCATGATGTATTCAGTAGTAGCACGGTAATAGTATTCAAACAGTATTCCAACTCCACCCAAACACATGAAAGCACGCTTTTTGGACGCCCCATTCGAGATGCAAATTTTCAATTAGTAATTGTGATTATTATCATATCTCAAATATAGTTAAATCTACTAATGAAATGACACATCTAGCATTTTTATTCTACATTTCCTATTTCATTCACCATGAATTTTATTGAATTAAAAAATCTATTATGTAAAACACTAGAAAAAAAGTCAAGTATGGCGCATCTGTAAGTATCTAACTCAAGGACAGGTCCTAGTTACAATACTGTTCTATTACTGTGCTATTAGTGCCGTAGCAGTAGGGAAATAAAAATTTAGTCTTTTTTTATTTCTTTTTTCTTATAAAACTTTATTTTAAAAGAATTAAGCAGATCAGTTCTGGACAATACAAGTCTTAATTTAACATAATAGATTTGAAAAGAAAAATTAATCTAGTTTTTAGTATGTAAAAACTTGAAGAAATACATTAATCACATAAATATTTCAATCAATATGAAACCATTATAAAATATTGTTACCTAAGCATATTATCAAATTAGTCAGTTCAAAAGATATATAAGACAACAATTTTATCTACCAACTCGTCCAAGTTTTGTATCTGTCCTAGGATCTGCCGTCACAGTTTGTACAGCTACAAGTGATTCATTTATCTTTGTTTGTAAATCTCTTAGGTCATGTATAAATAGCAACTTAAGGACATCAGATGGTTGGTGTATGATGCCAATGTCCGTTGATGCTGGTTCAGGATGGGGAGCTGTTTGAATTATCTTAGCCAGGGCTTCTAATCTGACTTTGGGGTCTTGATGAGGTCCAACACCAGCTAGAGTACAAACTCTATCAACGCCTTGCTTGAACTCTTCACTTAAAACTGAAATATATATAATACAAAAGTTATGGAGCAAACTTACCAATTAAAGGTAAATGTTGTGTATCACTACATAGTATAAAACAAAGTCGCTTTCCCTTTGTATGTTTAGTGCTTTAGAACTACGCAACTGATTTTGATGCGTTTTTTTAATAGATAGAGTGATTCAAGAGGAAGGTTTATATGTATAAAAATTCCCCAAATTACCACAGGAACGGGAGCAATGCAGGTAACACTGAGGGGTGCGGCTAGTTATAGTATAATAATCAATATTTATCTTGTGTAGGTAAGCTAGGATAATGAATAAAACAAATCTGCTATTCAAGAGAGGGAATCTAACCTACCTATCAAGCATTACTGACTCAATTGATCCTCTGCCATACATTTTATTCCAAGTGAAAACAAGTACTTACAATCAAGATTATCCAGTGGATTTGATGATACTACATTCGGGGTGGCCTGTTTAGGTTGCTCCAGCTTTATGTTTTTGTACTTTTCAACTGAAATATTAGCAATTTTATATTAGAAACAGTGAATCTAGTGAATCCCTTATATTATTATGTTAGGGTTGAATATTTTGTTGAATTTACCATTGTCTGCATACTCTAATCTTACTGCATAGGACAGCAGCCAGTTAAGTTGTTCGTTCGGAGTCAAACCAGCGGCAGGGCTCACCAAATCTCTCTGGTAAGTATCATACGCATCCTTCCAACCATCGCTATCAATTTCTCGTAAACCAGCCCTTTCTTCTATCTTGTAGTGCCTTATTTTCTGGTCTTCTAACCACAACACTACACTTCTGTATTCTTTCTCATCTAAAAACAAGTAAAATATGGTATTAGTTTCGAAAATATTCATATAAAAATCTTGTCGGCGTCAATTTCAACTCTTTCTTACCTTCACAATTAAAACTTTCCGGATTCGGATGACCTAACGATTGTAATTTTAATTTAAAAACGGTACTCATTTCGTTTGAGAATTAAATTAATTAATTAATTAAAATAAATATTTCAATTTCTAACCTATCTTCGGAAAAGAAAGAATATGTATGAATGAATAATTCAATCAATTTATTCAATTTTAGGGATGCCTGTTGTTGCCTATCAGACCCGGGTGTCGGATGCACGTCGGATGGCGATGGATGAATGATGGAATTGCCCGAATCGAATACTTGTCTGACACGATTACGATACTATCGATATATTGGACTTCCGAGATTACAGATTTGTACCCATTGACGATATTAAAAACAGACGAATTTATTACAGTTACGATTTAGGAATACGATACGATTTATTACTTACACTATTGCGAGCATCCCTAATCCCTATATTCTTTTCTTTTCATTCCTTATCGATTTTAGTGCACTTTCAATCTTGTTTTTGCCTCTGCTACTGTCAATGTCTACAACGTCAAATTTTCAATTTTGTTCTGGCTCCACTACACTATCGTCAAATACAGGCGAATACTGATACTGATGTTCACGATAGTGTGGAGGGCGTATCGTGTCTATTCGTCTGTGTTCGTCACTTTGTTTGCTGCCCTTACCCGTCGGTTGTCGGTTTTTCGGGCACGCATCAAAGGGATTCGCGCGAATGTTCGTGTCCTCACTTCACTTTCGCCGGTCGCTCATTCACCGGAGGACAGCAAGCAAGCCGCACGCATGTCGTGGCGCCTTAATTGTTTTTAGTATAATTAAAAAATAAACAAGTAAAATAACTTTAACACAACTATTCAGAATAAAAGTCAGCTATATATATGAAACATATTAAAATTTGATTTAAAGACACTCTTCTTAAGATTACGAGAATTTATGAATTAAAAGTTCTTCTTTTATTTAATAGTAAGTTTGACCTGTTGTTACATTAGGTACTTAATTTGTATAATGTATAGGTACCTATTTAATTATGTTCATTTTATTATATTTATTTATCTATATACGAAACACCAACAGCATACATACTAAAGTTTGACCATAACACTATTTTAATTTTATCATAAACTAGCAGCGCCCCACGGTTTTACCCGCATTGTGCCCGTTCCCGTGGGAATTCCGGGAATTGTTTTACATAAAAACCTTCCTCTTGAATCACTCTACCTATTACAAATAAACCGCATCAAAATCCGTTGCGTAATTTTAAAGATTTAAGCATACAGACAAACAGACAAACAGAAGACAAACGGCCGCGACTTTGTTTTATACTATGTAGTGATACTGGTACATTGTAACATTTAAAATATGTATTACAATAAATCTCCAATAACATCATCATATTCATTCGTTATGAATGGATGCCGCTCGGTTAATGATCGTAGGCGATAGTGTGGATGCTTGCACGCACCGTAAAAGTGGCGAATACAGACGAATACGCATGTCGCGAATATAGGCCATAGTGTAGTGAAGCCAATCTTGATAATACTGACGTCAAACAAACGTGACGGCCACAGGCCACAGAGGTTGTGTCAGTTGTGTGCTTTAGTTCTTAGTCTGTGGTTGTGTGTGACAGAGGTGACGTAAGTGACGTTGTTGACGCGGACGTACCTACGTACGTGATAAGCGACCAAGAAATTAATTTTGACCAGCTGATTTGATTTCTGATAAATTAAAACTATAACTTCTGTACTGTAATAAAAATATTTACCATTATTTTAAAATAAATACCTTTCCGGCCTGCACTAAATGATTAAGTACTGAATCAGATTTAAAATATTATACTTCGGTATTTGTTGGTGTTAAATAATATGTAGGTATGAAATGAAACGAAAATAATAACCTACAGGGAATGTAATAATGCAATATTCTCAGGAAATGCATAATAGAAAAATAAAATAAAAATAAACTTGCGTAGTAAAATTTTACAACCTGTTTTGTTAAATTAAATTGGCCTTCGAAGTCGATTGATAAAAATACATTTCTAAGCTGAAAGAGTTCTGAATCACCAGATTTTGAATATAATTAAGTACTTTGTTAGTTAGTTTGGGAGTGTCTTTCGAAGTGGCAAATCGTTATGGCGTGGGTTAAAGATAATTGTGTCTCATTTTTTCAATTATTATGTATAAAAGTTGTGAAGACAGGCCGAGTGCCCCAACATGTTGCCTTTATAATGGATGGAAACCGGAGGTTTGCTAAGAAGAATAATGTTAAAACACAAGAGGGACACCACAAAGGATTTGATAAGCTTTCGGAGACATTAAAGGTTGTTATTTGTTGATGTTTATTATTGTAAGTTATTTAAAGTTTACTTAACTATATATTTGCAAAAAACTTAGTAAATTACATATTGAATTGGAAGAACTGTTGAATTAGAAGAACCAGTAAAAACAATCTTATAGAATATAAAAAAAAAATATTAAGCCTGTAATACGTACAAAAATACATAATTGTTATAAAATTGCTAAGACAGTAAGTCCTAACATCTTTAAAAGTATAAATTATTCTTATTTTAATAATGAACTGCACCTTATGAACCACAATATATTGTTTATATTTCCCAGTGGTGTCTAGATCTTGGCATACCAGAGGTAACTGTCTATGCATTCAGTATTGAGAACTTTAAAAGAAGCAAGGAGGAGGTGGATGGCTTGATGGACTTGGCCAGAGATAAGTTTCAAGGACTTCTGAAAGAATTGTAAGTTTTAATTAAACTAATTATGATTTAAATATCTCATTTCATAAATAATCTTTTGGACCTTATTCTAAACGCTTATTAGTAGCATTTTAGCTATGAAATAGTTTGTCCCTTTTCGACATACACTATTTTACAAAGAGCAAAAGAGACAAAACACTCTTTAACAGTGATTCAGTTAAAAAGCGTTTAATGAATAAGGCAGTCAATGTACATCACTACATAGTATAAAATAAAGTCGTCTCTTTTTCGTGTCTGTCACACTGTTTGTCTGTCTGTATGCTTAAATCTTTAAAATTACGCAACGGATTTTGATGCGGTTTTTTGTAATAGGTAGAGTGATTCAAGAGGAAGATTTTTATGTAAAAAAATTCCCGAAATTCCCACGGAATCGGGCACAACGCGGGTAAAACCGCGGGGCGCTGCTAGTCTATATATATAAAAGAAAGTCGTGTTAGTTACACTATATACCTATAACTCGAGAACGGCTGAACCGATCTGGTTGAAAACTGGTGGGGAGGTAGTTTAGAACCAGGAGACGGATATAGGATACTATTTATCCCGTATTTCCTACGGGAACGGGTGCGCTGTGGGTAAAACCGCGGGGCACAGCTAGTGTAATATAAAGAGGTACTCAAATCGAAGTTAATTAATTTTTTACATTTTTGACACCTTATTGTCATAATTATTATTAACCCATATCGAATTTAGGGCTGTTAATTTGACTGTTTGTATTCAAGCACTAATCATTTCATTTTCCTAGTACTAATGTATCAATACTAATAATATACCTACAGAGGTAAAGTTTCAACTTTGTAAGGGCTAATTTCAGAAACTACCCATCCTATTTTATAATTCTTTTTGTTATAGCCACATTCGACGGGAAGATTAAAGGCTATTTTTCATCCCGAAATTCCCACGGGAACGGGCACAACGCGGGTAGGACCGCGGGGCGCTGCTAGTTCTTTGTAATTGAATCAATATCTTTCTGATGTGATAAGTGTGGCACCACATTGTTCCCATTCCCATGGGAATTTTGTCATCAAAATAGTCTATAAACTTCCTTTTCAATGTGTCTATTATATACACAAATTGGGTACTTACTAAATAACGATTTTTACAAAGAGTTTGTAGACTTCAGACTACATTGTACAATATTTATGACAGATCCATTGATGAAGTTTTGACTCCAGCCAAATCACCAGGGAAAAAAACAAATGATTTGTGAGTGGACAGTCTGATAGTATAGCCCAAATGGGCTGCCACACATCGCTGCCAGCTGTACATGAACATATTTTTTAGTATACTTTGTCAGATTTTTTTTAGTCCTACCTGGTATACATTTTGAGGTCATTATGTTGAGTTGTTGATGTAGATTTAATGACTAAATTGGTGTTAAATAATTTGTAGTTTAGATATAAATAATGAATGGAAAAGCTTCTGGACCTAAATTCAATATTTATTCCTGTAGGGATCAAATAAATGAGTGGGGTATCAGAGTGCATGTCGCGGGGAGACTGTCACTTCTCCCTGATGATTTGAGGAAGTTGGTTTCCCGCGCAATGTTGGCCACCAGACATAACGACAAGTTGCGACTTAACTTTGCGTTTGCTTATACTGGTGAGTCTTACTACCTAATAATAAAAACGTTCCTAATTAAAATGAGTTTTTAGTAAGCTTTGTTTGATTCACAATTTTGGACAAAACTATTAAAAGCTTGCAATAATTTTTAACTCTTTAGCGAGAAACTAAATAAGGCGAAATGGATGCCAACAAGGATATCAACACTAGATATCTAATAAAAAACATACAGTCGCATTGAGAACCTCCGTTGGTGTTTTAAATCGGTTAATTATACATAATTAATGAGGGTTTTCACGAAAATCACACTATTGACAAATTTCAAGACCTCACGTCTCAGTGCTGCCGCCTAGTAGGTGACATTTCAGAAAACCCTCATTGTACATAATGACAAATTCCCAGGTCGTGACGAGATAAGCCGAGCGGCATCCTACCTTGTAGACGCAGTGAACAACAACGAGATTGTATCGGATGATATTGACGAGTCTCTATTGACTAGGACCTTGGACCTGAGCGCAGCGGAACTTCTTATACGGACCTCCGGGGAAGTCAGGCTTTCGGACTTCATGCTGTGGCAGGTGATTAATTAATAATTATGCACCTTTGTGATGTAAACTTTTTGACGAAGACATATTTATCACTTGCTTAGCTTAAAACGTAGATAAAACTATTAAAAGTGAACTTAAATCTATATGTATGAAAGTCGTGTTAGTTACATTTATAATTCGAGGACGGCTGAACCGATTTCAGTGATTTGTGTGGTGTGGTGGCATAAAATATCAGCTCATAGTTTTATGTGCAATCCTATTGATTAAGATTTTTCCGTTTCTCCGCTCCGCAGCCTCGCTCAGCTTCAATGGACAGGCGTCCTCATACTATACTTTATATTCTTTCCAGGTATCGAACACGGTGTTATACTTCACAGACGTGCTATGGCCAGAGTTTTCAATATGGAACTTATTATCAGCAGTAATACACTTTCAAAAGTACGCGCCATATCCCAAAGAACTAGAGCCGTTAAGTGATCACAAGACAAAGTTCTTGGAGAAGTTAGAAGATCAAAGATGGAAGGATTTGGAAAGGTTTGGCCAAGTGCAGGGGGTGGCTTAGTTAGCTACCTATTTGGGAATTTCGGGATAAATGTAACATAATTATGACTGTCTTCCATTCCTTGGTAAAAATGTAGCCTATGTCGGTCACACGTTCCAGTGGGAATTTCTGGATAAAAAGTAGCCTAATTGTATGCCCAAAGTCCAATGTGTGTCTATGGCAAAATACATCAAAATCGGTTCAGTGGTTTAGACGTGAAAGTATTTAAAACTTAGTTTCGAAAAGAGAATTATCTAAACATAGTGGGCTTCGATCAACAATACACAACTAGATGTCGGGTCGGCGCAAAAAATACGTCTCTGTGAATAAGGCCCCATTTGAAAAGTGAGCTCTTATTTTATTCATAAGATTTGCTACTTTATTGCTAGGTGTCATGGTTGTAATTAGGTTGAGCTTCGAACTGTTTTAAAACTTTTGTTTCAGTTCGGTAGTAAACAAAATAAGCTGTCACACGTCATTCACGCGGACAGTATTTAGCTTTGATATTGTACGTGACCCGATATCTAGTTGTGTATTGTTGATCGAAGATAGGGGGTGATACGAGCGTGGATCGGTAGGGTTTAGACTTGCGCCAAAGACAATATTGAATAAGAAGACAACAAATGTCTTTTGAGAAGACAAACGAAGATATAACCTTTCTCTTGGCGTGCGTCTTAAGGTGCGTACAGACTATGTAACATATTATATAACTTGTGTTTTATAACACGTCCACATTATGTAACCTTGTTATTCGACATTGCAACATAAAACAATACTGTACACATTAATGCAATATAACAATGTTATATAACCATTGTCGTTTGTCGTTCTTCAGTGCTATCTATAATGTCGACAAGAGAGAGTTGTACATATCAATAACATATTGTTATAACATGTTTTATAACATTCAGTGTCCACATTATCTGAAACATGTTATATAGCAATGTTGTATAACATGTTATGTTATATAGTCTGTACGCACCTTTAGCCCCATAGTGCATAGGACGCTTCGATTAGCGATGTATTGTATTAGTACTGTACTGTGGGTGAACTATTTCTGTTAGTCTCAGGACTGTCAGGGCACAAAACCAATCTCCTATTCTACGAATAGGTCATGTATGTCTAAATATGTATGTGTATGATTGATTAAATAATAAAATAAACTCTGTGACGTAATCTTACTTTATATTAATTTATTATCAGAATATTTATGTTACGTTAATCTATAAATATAAAAATCAATGCCACTTTTCGTTGTAATTTTAGGGCGTAGCTAGTTAGTTATAATTAAAACATAATATTTTAATATACTTATTGCGTAAGATAACTCTTAGTTTCATTGGCCCTAATAGTCTAGTTGTTAAGGTACACTTTCCTTTAAATAAGTTCGGGTAGGTTAGTGACAAACCCTGGTTTCCAACGACTGAAACAACCGGTACCGACAATTTAACGTGCTCTCCGAAGTACGGTAGCGCTCAGATAGAAAGGCCACTATCGGGTACCCATCCAAGTAGGGGTCGAGCTGCACGTTGCTTAACATCGCTTAGTCAAACTACGCCACGAGCGCTACTTTCCTTTAATGGTGTATTTGGAGTATATTTTGGTGGGGTCATAGGGCTCCCACCTTGACGCAGGGAATATGTGCTTGTTTCTCTCGTACCAGGATCTGAAAAGTGTACGAAAACCAACACTAATATTATTTATGCCTATAACTATTGTTTTATAAATCATATGATTATTATTATAGTGATTCTCCTTAGAGTCACGGGACAAGCCCGGTGTTTTTGTACATAGGAGGTCGGCGCCTGCCATTACGAGTGGTATACAAGTTATCGGCGGGCAAGGGGGTTACATCGGCGTAGGCGACTCGGGGGTGTAGAGGTGTGCTGTGCGAGAAAACACCGCGACGGCTTTCCGGCGAGGGAAAAAACTCTATTACACATTGGAATGTAATTCCATTGCTATATTATTGGTATATTACATAAATAATTAAATAAAAATTATTTCTAGTTACCTTAAAAGTACTTTCCCCGCGTGTGAGTCTTGTTTCTCTTGAGAGGCGTCGTTGACAATCCTGACGTCATCAGTGGCATCAAATTGGAATAGCGGCCCGCTTTTGCCTCTAGCCTGAAAGTTATATTAATAAAAGTACTACTGCTCGGATTTTTACGCGGTTTCCACAAATCGATGGAATGATTCTTCCGGAAGGTTTATATTTATGTATAAAAATTCCCGAAATTCCCACGGGAACGGGCACAACGCGGGTAAAACCGCGGGGTGCTGCTAGTTAAAAAAAATAGTAACTTAACTATGTACTTACTTTGGTAACAATGAAGTCGTAGAATGTGTAGTGATGGGGTAGTATGAGATCTTCTTTGACATACATCAGCTGATCTGCAGTGACAGTTTTCAATTCACTAAAATCAGTCCTCAGGGTATCCAGGCACCTCTGCAGGAACTGATAGATGGAGTTACCTGGAATTGGACACATTATAGTTTATTTATCGGTTAAGGTTACTTTACACTGAAAGATTATTTATAAATCACTGTTCTTTCGGATTATAAACCATATTTTTGCAGTGGGAAATCTGACTATGCATAGTCTTGTTTTATAAACATGGTTAAATTACAAACAACTTTGGACTTCTTTTATACCTTGTAAAGTAAATGTACAGAGTAAGTAAGGTAAAGAAGAAGAATGATGGAATAAATAAAAAAATCACCCAGCAATCAAATACCTTTCTTCAAAATAACATTCCTCCGATGACCAGAGCCGTCCCAGTAGCTGAAGGTCACCGTAATGGGCTCATCCTTCAGGCTGGCCTGAGTCATCACCCACTCGAGACGGAGTTCCTCTCTAAGCTTGAGGTCCGCTTCCTCTCTTTCTCTATCCGGTAAGAATGAAGTGTCCACATCTGGGTTCTTTCTAATTTTCTTCAGGATCTGTGACAATTAGATTCAATGCATCAGAGAACTTCAAATAAGGCAAGGTGAAATAGTCACATTCAACATGAAGGTTTTAGAGTCCCATACTTATCATGGGAACAGGCACAACCCAGGTAAAACCGCAGGGTGCTGCTAGTATATAAAATGTAACTAACAGTAAAAGTTTTATCCTGTTTGCTAAAAAATATAGTGACCACATGAAGTATATTTTAAAAGTAGGTGAATGAAGGAAGATAAGTGCTTCCTTTATTTATAATCGCCACCCTGAGC
Source organism: Cyclophora albipunctata (assembly GCA_963082685.1). NCBI lineage: Eukaryota > Metazoa > Arthropoda > Insecta > Lepidoptera > Geometridae > Cyclophora > Cyclophora albipunctata. The sequence continues at coordinate 10,690,721 of OY720114.1, read as the reverse complement.
TGGGCTATGCATGATTTAATATCTACCAATAGTGTCAAACTAATTATAGTAAAGTAGATACCCTAATTTGGGCAAAAAAGGCTGCAACATATTTAAGAAGTTTGAGTGTGCAAAAATACAGCATGAACTTAGGAACGATAAAAATTAAAAATGTTAGCCTCTTTACCGGTTCCTCTTTCTCCCTCCAGTTCTTCTCTGGTTGCTCCTCCCCTGAGCCGTCATCCTCATCTTCTTCATCTTCATCAACAGCAAATGATAAAGCCTGGATCTGGAAATAAAAGTCAATACTAAAACTTAACACAATTTCTATTAAGATTGGTCAATTGAGCTGATATCTTCTGTGAGATGTGAGGCCTTTACCCAGTAATGGCATTGCAGGCTAACCTAACCTATCCGCTGAACTCCGATTAGCCATAGTAGAAATGCACCCTATACTATCCGCTGAACTCCGATTACCCATAGTAGAAATGCACCCTATACTTTACTAAGAAATAATTTGAAATATGTATAGTAATAAACTGGTAGCATGCTGGATTATAGGAGTAACATTCATACTTTAGTCAGAAAGACAGTTGTTACATATGTAAAAAATACCTCAAATTCGATCAGAATAAGACTTCACATAAAATTTGCCATAGTTACCTGCCGTTTCTGTTTGTTCTTCTGGGCCTGTTTAGCCTCTATCTCTTTCTGTCTTTCCTTTTCCTTTTCAGCTTTCTTCTGAGCTAGTTTCTTTTCTCTTTCTCGCACTATATGTTCCTGTTTAGCTTTCATCTCATCTAAGGTCACTAGACCAATTGTGGAGCTTTTAAGTTGCTGTTCGACGGCATCGTAGTGAGTTGCAAACTTGTTCTCTATGTTCTCTATCTTAAGATCTTCCTCTATTTTCTTCCTACGTAGCTCATTTTCTTGCTGAGCTTTCTCTCGTTTCTTCATCAGGTGCATGGCTCTTCCAGCCTCCGATGCAGCACCCTTGTAGTGAGCCATGGTTGTATTTGTTTTAAATGTACTGATAAACTCACTTTCTTAAATCGTTAGAATTAAAATGAAATTGATTGATTTTGCGACGAGAATAAAATTGTTTTATTTAGTTATTTCGCTCTACAAATCTACAAATAATCAACAAACACAAATCCACACCAATCGATCGTTGATCGTTTCAATGATTTGACAGTTTGACAGTGAGTTATGTTTATAAAATGACAGGACAGATGCAAAATTATCACCACAGACCATTTATCACGTTGACAACTGCTGAAGTTGATAGTCAGTCAGATAGATATTATTAAAAATACCTGTAATAACAATGTTCGGATATCTTTTGGATATGGTTTGAATATAATTCTGGAGTCTGGAAACTGATATGAAATAATAAATAATAACCAATTCAATTCAGGTTTTGTATAAATAATAGCCATATTGACTCGATATGAAGAAGAATAAAGTTGATAAAGTTCTTGGTACAACAATTAAAATAATTTTAAAATTAATGTAAATGTCATTGTCACTGCTAGCTGATTTTATACCCAATTGTCAAAGTCAAATCAGAAAGTAAACAAAACAAAATCCTCCCTATTTTGAAAAAATGTTTTAAAAAACCCCAAAAATGACTGAAACTAAGAGTTATAAATGTGTGAATTGCGGTGAACCTGCTGCTGCACTTTACAAAACATACGGACCTAATGTTTTGAAGCTTACTAAATGTGTAAGTGATGTTTTAATTTCCATTGTTATTGTAACTTAACTCTGCGATAATCTTGTTACTTTTGTATTTTCAGGAGAAATGTAAAGATATTGTAGACAAATACATAGAATATGATCCTGTTATAGTTATTATAGATTTGGTGCTGATGTCTAAAGAAGCACAGAGGCATATTCTTTACAATACAGACTTTAAGGTACCCGCTTCAAGTTTCATTATTCTTGTTACTCATAATGAGAAAAACTAAATACAGTATTTATATGTTTTCAGTCATACTGGAAGCTATTAATAATACTGATGATGCTAGAAACCTATGGAGTGTGGCGGAGTGACAGTTTGTTTAACATCGGGGTAAACATTATGTGCAATTTTCACAATAGCACTCCAATAAATAATACCTATTTGTAAGTATTTACACCTCAGTGGTCCCGGATCCAATTCCCAGCCAAGTGAAAACCTGATTCCTTTTTATCAGACATCAGAGGCCTTTGTCCAGCTGTGGGAAATTACAGGCTAATATTTTTTGCTACTAAAATCTTCCCTGTACTTCTTGAGTGAAAGACATGGTACCTATAATAATGCAGTCTTATATGATCAAAATAATTAACTTGAAATTTTTCAAGTCTATTTATGCCAAGTTAATTATTTTCCATACATTTCAGAAATATTTCCTTAAATATACCAGTGCCAGATTCTTGGGCGAACACTTGTGATGCGTGGGCTCAGGATCAAAAGGCAGATGAAAGTGATCTTTTCATTTGGGAGAAAGAGTTTTATATCAAGTTTATCTCTATATTTGCTGGTAAATATCTTCAAAACTAGTGTTTAGACAATGATTTTAAAATAATTAAGCTTCGGTTAGTACATATTGATGGATGTATTATTTTCTTTGACACCTACATTATACTTACCCTATTTGAATTTGGTGAGTGTCACATAACTGTAAATTACATTTTTTACAGGAATAGCAGCTTTTGTGATAACACTATACAGCTTGATGAAAGTAATGCAACCTCTTTACAAACAAGAAGGTAATATTTGAAACAAATGAAAAAAGAGCTTGGTTTAAACACCTAAATCCTTTTTTGAGCATAACCTTTCTTCTTTTGTTTTAGTTACAACTCTGCAACTGCTCAAAGCATTTTCTCTAGCAAATGTTAGCATTTTATTGACACTACCTATGCTAGTTTGGGGTACAGACAGTTCCCTTGAAACCAGAACAATACATTATTTATTAGTTTTCCTGTATAGTTTTGTTGTTTTCCTCAGTGTGTTTACCGGTAAGTTTGCACCTGTACTATGTATTCCATTATCAATTACTCATATTTGAAGTAAACTTGAGTTTGTCTTGCTTTCATGAGAGAAACACAAAGAAAGGGCAAAAGCTAAAAAAAGCAAGTTTTCAAACAAAAAGTCTGTTTATTTTATACTGACTGATGATAACATTTACTTGTTTCTTCTTATCTTATATATAAAATTCTCGTGTCACAGTGTTCGTTCGCGTACTCCTCCGAAACGGCTCGACCGATTCTCATGAAATTTTGTGAGCATATTGAGTAGGTCTGAGAATCGGCCAACGTCTATTTTTCATCCCGAAATTCCCGCGGGAACGGGTACAACGCGGGTGAAACCGCGGGGCGCAGCTAGTTAGTATATAAATATGATTATGTAAAGTTTTTAAGCTATTGCATAGCTTCTATCGCGGGCCTTGAGCGCGGGGACCGAATCCAAAAATTCCGTAACGAAAAAACCTCACGCTCCCCACTCCGACGGGCATGGAGGTGTGGCTTGAAGGCCGTGCATCGTCTAACGTCGTTTCAGTTCGGCAGTCTTCGACACGGCGTTGTGTGCGATTGTGCGTTGGGGTCGAGAGAGAGAGATGAGACGGGGGGTGAGAGAGGGGGGTGAGAGAGAGGGGTGAGAGAGACGGGTGAGAGAGAGGGGTGGGAGAGAGGGGTGAGAGAGAGGGGTGAGAGAGAGGGGTGTGAGAGAGAGGGGTGAGAGAGGTGTGAGAGAGAGGGGTGAGAGGGGGGTGAGAGAGGAGAGAGAGAGAGATGAGACGGGGGTGAGAGAGAGGGTGAGAGAGAGGGGTGAGAGAGATGGGTGAGAGAGAGAGGAGGCGGGAGGGGTGAGAGAGAGAGGAGGCGGGAGGGGTGAGAGAGAAGAGGCGGGAGCGGTGAGAGAGAGAGGAGGCGGGAGGGGTGAACCCACAATAAGCAATACTGCATGAATAAAATAATTAAAAAAAAAATATATTTAAAATTGCATAAGTTGATACAAAATGCTATGCAATAGCTTCACCGCGGCAGTCCCCGAGTGCCACACGTCTTTTTTATTTGTTATTTTCTTTGTTTCAGTATCATATGAGTGTCCTATGGTCATAACAATAATAGTATTAGTCTTCAGCAATATAATGAAATATGCAACTAGTTTCCAAATGATATCTTACATGAAGACTTATGTTACGTAAATAAAAGACGAAAATAATTATCACAGAGTATTTACTTTTAAAATAGAGTTTATATCTGTTCATTTACATTACATTGATACAATTTTATTTATCTAAACATTTATTGGAATAAAGCGAGTCTGCAATAGTAAATCCATAAATTGATTTATCAAAAGTTGATTTTTTATCGCATTTTTCAATAATTTTTATTTTCTTGATTGTTCAACTAGTATGGATCAACTGTTGATGACTCAAATGATGAATATCAACCATAGATTAATGTCACCATCACCTAAAAAAACATTTAAAGAAACTCTTTGATACCTGCAAAAAAAATTAATATATAAAATAAAACATAACAAAATATAAATCACATGCTTATAATAAGAGATTGTAATACAAAGCTAAATAATGGAAACCTATACCAACATTACTGTATCATCATGGATATAACCCCTATTATTTCAATCTATACTAATATTATAAAGCTGAAGAGTTTGTTTTGTTTGTTTGTTTAAACGCGCTAATCTCAGAAACTACTGAACCGATTTGAATAATTCTTTGACTGTTAGATAGTCTATTTATCGAGGAAGGCTATAGGCTACATTTTATCCCGAAATTCCAACGGGAACGGGCACAACGCGGGTAAAACCGCGGGGCGCTGTTAGTACAATTATAATTCTTGACTTCAATTTCATTCAAAATTATTTTGGAATGAAAGCTATTATTTCCCTTAATATTCAGTAATTTTGGTATAAAAAAGAAACTTGATTAGAGTAAATACTAACATTGTCATGCCATATCCGAGTATGATATTTTATGGTACATTAAACACAGAAAAATGACAAGATCTATGTTTGAAAAAATGAATCCTAGCAAGATGAATCATAAGAGATTATTTTAAAAGCATTACAACTTGAATAAAAAAACTTGAGAGGTGTCAAGGGACACCCGGATGGAACGAAGTTTATTTATTATCAACAAAAATAATCGTCGCGACACCACACTGTTCAATGCGAAATAGAAAGACGAAACGAAAATATCTAGCTTGCTTTCTATAAGAGAGAGAGAGAGAGAGAGAGACAGACAGAGAAACATGCGCGCCGGGCCGCGCATGTTTCTCTGTCTGTCTCTCTCTGGCGTGCGCAAGTTTCTCTGTCTGTCCCTCTCTGGCCTAAAAAATGTCGTTACCATTTTTTCCGTCTAGCCCCCTTTCGCAACGCGCGATAAGGAACTTCGTTCCAAAAAGAAATTACATTATTGGTGTGTGTGATTGGAGAAACCCTCCAAGATTAAGGGTGGATTGCACATTTTTTTTTAAATCCATTTAGTCCTTAAATATGTTTAAGAAACAAAAGCTATTCACTCAAAATTGTATTTTACCTTCTTGAAAAAAGAACACAATTTAAAACGAACGTCATTTGTTTTTTAAACATATTTAAGTGCTAAATAGCTTTTGTGCAATCCACCCTAAATCCAGACTTATGGGTTCAAGTTTGGGAGAACTAAATTTACTTTGGTGAGTACTTTGTTACAAAACCAGTTGAACACATACATAAAAATGTCTGGACCATTGTATGTTTGTGCATTTTCGACAAATCAAAGAAAAAATACAAGACAAACCACTCAGTCTTTGGTATTAATTTGAGCAAATGAAATCGAAGTATGTTTTGCTCTAATAAACAACTAACTTATCACATGAAGCTTAGAATTAAGAAAAGAAGACGCTAATAATACCAAATATACAAAGTAAACAATAAATAAGAACTTTAATCTTAGTAGTTTATGTGCGATACAAACTTACATGTATTTTTATTTGTTACAAAGTTATACAGTTGAGTATACACTGTCAAATATTTGGTCTGAAGCCAAGAGTTGTGACACAGTGTAATCAACCATAAGGAATGAAGAGTTTCTACTACAAAAGAGACCCTGCAGTTTGGTCAACTTTGGACTATGTTTGCAACTCTCCTTGTAGCTTGGTTTACTGATCTAAGGACTGAGTGGAGGATCGTCATTACCAATCATGACATCTTCGTACATAACATCATTGTTTCGTCTCATATTGATTTTCTGACAAACTATATCAACAACATTATACTTTTTTATAACTAGGACAAGACCGGCGATAACTAAGACTAAAGTGAAGACTGCGACGATGGCTGCAGTGACGCTGTGGCTGGAGGGGTCGAAGGGCGTCGGGGCTTCGCACTCGTCTCCGACGACAACCAACCCATTGGCACAGCTGCACTGGTGCGTCGTCACATTACATATTTGATCACTAGGGCAATCGCCTAGAATCGACCCGCTGCAGGACCGGATGTGGTCTGTTAAAAGAACAAACTACAACAACAACGTCCTGAGCAAATTGATTCAATTAAATAATTGTTGTCTACTTACCACTTTGTGCGCCATGTAAGAAATTCAACGCTAGTGTCAACAGAATATCGGTAAATTTTATAGCCATGTCGTTTATTTTTAATCACCTTCACAATTACATTACAGTTTAGTTGAGAATTGAAGTAGTTTTTCTCTAAAATATAAAATAAGCTAGCCGAAACACTTCTTTGAGCGCACACATTAGCAAGTCAAGTAGCAAAACAATATTGAATTTGTCAAGTCAGAACTGTCAAAATTGTTATGACGTGCCTTGCCAGGCTGTCACTGTCAGTTTTATGAAACAAAAAGCGTTTCGTTTTTGCTGTCTGAAGATAATGGATTAAATTTTTAGATTAAAACTAGCTGCGCCCCGCGGTTTCACCCGCGTTGTACCCGTTCCCGCGGGAATTTCGGGATGAAAAATAGATGTTGTCCGATTCTCAGACCTACCCGATATGTACACAAAATTTCATGAGAATCGGTCGAGCCGTTTCAGAGGAGTTCAACCACGGTACCCGTTCCCGCGGGAATTTCGGGATAAAAAATAGTTTTTTTTTTTTTAAACTTACACGATTTGAACACATAGTTTAAACGTACTCACACGGGTTTTTTCGCGTTAGAAAGTTAATAAAGCAAGTAATAACTTACTTTTTATTTCCCGACGTTTCGAGGGGATTGCACCTCTCGTGGTCGCGGGTGAACTAACACGAAGTTAGAGTACGTTTAAACTATGTGAAAAATAGATGTTGGCCGATTCTCATAGATACCGGATAAGCACAAAAAATTTCATCAAAATCGGTCAAGCCGTTTCGGAGGAGTATGGCAACGAAAACTGTGACACGAGAATTTTATATATTAGATTAAAATATATTTATAGCTATTTGCATTTTTTTAACTTAGACTTACCAACTTAGTAATTATATTCCTCTCCGCTTCCATAGGTATATTTTTCGGGCAAAATATAATCTTGTGGGTTGTGGCCGTAAGCTTCGGAACCTCCATTGCCATCACTTGCTCCCACTCTGTAAAATAAAATTGGGGTTTACATGGGGTTTAGCATTTTGTATGTAATATTTTAAGTAGATTTATTTTATTATCTTATGATCCTTACTTCAGTTCCTCATGATGCTTTTCCTTTTTCTCTTCTTTGGCTGGTTTACTGGGATATTCTTCGATGTCTTCAGACTCGGGGTCTCTGTATTGTTCACTTTCGGCTGAAAAACAAATGGTTATTATTATTCTCGTACTATTTAAGACATACTTATATATTATACACAGCTCATGTTTAAAGTAGGTAGAGTCCTTAGGTAGGCACCTACTTTACGAATATTTCTTAATTATCTATGAAACTTGAATCAACATTCATAAGTTATATGTAAGGCAGATACTTAATTAAAATAGTGAAGATTTAGATTTCCTGTTAATTTAGTAGGTACTACAACAAATGAAAAAACTTATGTACCTATTACGAGCTGATTACAAGACATTATTACATTATTAACAACCTGACCAATCCTGGTGTCAGACACCAGGATTGGTCAGGTTGACCATCCACTCGATGAAGAAGAAGAAGACAGAATAGTACTTATTTATCACCTTTTCTCTCGTGATTATGGCTATAAGCCCCGTCATTGCCTCCGTCATCGTGACCGAATGAATCTTGCTTTTCAAATTCGTAGTTGTCACCGGCCTTCTTGTGGTACGAATCGAAATGCTGGTATCCTTTCTTCCCACCTCCCCCCTTCTTGCGAGAGTAACCTATTTCGCCGTCACCTTCATTCTCATAGGACTTGTGATAGTTTTCAGGCTGAAACGTGAAAATGTTTATTTGTAAAAAGGAGGCAGCTAGTATTGCTTAGTGGCCAGTGGCCTAGTGGGCCAAACTACTTATAGCGAAGTTTTTAGATTGACTTTAGTATTTCGATCGAAATGGTCTAAGACCTGAAACAATCGAGACCTAAATCAAATAGAATAGCGAAAAAGTAAACTTACATAGATAATGGAGGTTTCCAAAGAGTTAAAGAACTTTTAACAACATCCATTATTTTAAATTGAAACTACGTTTACGAATACGCTTCGCTTTTATCATGTATTATTATTTATCTACAGTCTAGGAACTTACCGAAAATGGAAGGTACCTAAACGACACAAAAATCGGGTCGAAGCTCTTAAATGTTTGCCTCTTTATCTACCCAAGTGCATAAAAACCCTATGTATCCAAGTAGGAATTTCCTCTTACCGCTGCAGCCCTCGTCTCTCTAATGTAGGATCCAACGGAGACTGTGTCATCAGCTACCTCCAAGTCTTCCAGGGTCAGAGCTGGTAGACCCACAGCAAGCTGCACCACCGCCAAAGTAAAACACAACTTCAGGAACATTTCGAAAATCTAGAAAAAATATAATCCATTTTTTCTAAATCCCTTTAGAGGTAAAATCCTTTTTTGGTTAAGGGATTGGATTTTGGCTACATAAAACAAATCAAGCTATCCAACAAAAAACTAAATGGGTACTAAACTAAACTTCAGTTCAGATATATTTGCAACTAAGCTGTTACACAAAGATAAATCCATCTGTTTCGTGTATAAAAAAGAAGCAAATTGTTTACCTCACGGAGCGTTAAAATCAGCAGTCACCACTCGGCCAAATATCGTACACTGTGTCCAACACAAATCTTTTATTTTATATAACTCGATATTGCGCTCAGTTTACCGAAGTAGGTACATTTCGAAACAATCGTTTTGACCCTACTACTTATTGGTAAAATAATTTCCTAATATTAAACAGAATTCATTCTTATTCCAATCTCCCTTGCTTAGTCTTGTAGATTTATCCATAACCATTCATTTTATCATACTTAAATAATTATAGGTAAATACCGAATGTTTAGATACTAAAAAATATATTAAATAGCCGCTAATAGGTTCTTTCTTTAACCTTCGATTTAGGTAAGTAACGATTTTGAAATGATTACCAGTAAATTAACTTTTATTGAAGCAATCGGGTGTTACCGTCGACCTCCGGTGAAATCAATATACCATGAAATGAACTGCACTTGAGTGAATTACTTTGAATCATTCTTTGTTTATAAATATTTTGTTGGTTAACGGAACGTGAGAGAAACTTTTTGTAAACCCTAGTTCCTATTAATAGAGTCACTGAACTTCTTTTAACATAAACTAAGTAAGCCTTATGGTTGCAAATGTGTACCGAATGTAGGATTGCAAAGTTTTACTGTACGAGTGTTATGTAGATGTGAAAGAAAAACCTTGAATAACGTTTGTGATGATAATTGTATTTTAACTGTGACTATGCCACCACATGATTAATTGATTTCATCTTTGTTTGAATGTTGTTTCATTGGTTTAAACTTGCTTTTTGGTCAACACTTGTGGTTTTAATTTAGTATCAGCTGTAAAAACGGCAATGAAGCCTTTATTGTTGTCCTTATTTTTATGTAGTTCTCTTATTTCATCTGTACTTTTGGTGCTCGTTTCTTGTTCCTTCAACATTTTACTGTCAGGTAAAATGTCGTACGTATCTTGCCATTCTTTTTTTAGATGTATTTCTTCTAATATTTGTGCCCTGTAAGACGTTATAAGTAAACTTTTGTCAAGTACAGTATTGTCAAATACGCTTTGATTAGGAGTCTAGACTAGAACAAACATTTTTCTATATTGTAAAAGGGAGGATATCCTAAGTAAGCTTTAGTGAGTTTCAAGTATATATGAAAACAAAGTCTACTTTGAATTGCAAGTTTTGAATAACTACGAGGCAGGCTCTCGATGTCAACAACAGAAATTGGAATTAAAGGAAATATTCTCACATTTTTCGGGATGTGACATCAAATCGTATTAACTTGAATCCAACTTCCTTTCCTCGATTTATTGCATTATTAGCGAGTTTCTTAACGATTTCAGATTTTACCTCTTCTCCTGGTATGATCATCATAATCTACGGCACAAAAAATTAAATTAATTTGTTTTCCAGAAAATTAAAGAAATTTGGAGGTACAAGTTGCAACAAAGATTTTAACATCAACAAAAAGTTAATTCTTCACAGACCAGGAATACATAAGTAAGTACTTATTCCTGTTCTTGTAGCCCTCAAATACTGAAACTACTCAAAGTAATTTGTACTTACTTTAATACATTTTTAACTACTGATTGACAAAGCTGTATGGATTGAGGGTGGCTTGAGTAACGTTTTTTGTATTTGACATAAGCTTATCAAAGGTCTATTATTATACCAGTGGGACACCCGTAAAACTTCCCGCTTATAATACTTTTTAATTTTCTGTACATCCCCGGCTGGGGCTCTTCATTTGAGACCATTACCTTTTTTTAAGTGCAGCTATCGTCCCATAATCACTGGAAAAAAATCGGCATACACTACCATTGCTAGTGTTATTAACCCACTTGCCTGTAGTATAGAATGCACTTTGTACTTGTCATGCAGAGAAGGTGCCCTCAAGCAGTGTGCTTGGAACTGCATCATCCTCTTGGCCTTGAGGCATCGCATGCATCGCGACCACTTGTCTATCATACAGGCGTCCCAGGGGCAAACGGCTGTGCCCAGCGCTACCCCGCGTATTTGAGTCCAACCTCGACGGATTTCTTGTTGTTCAGCCAGCATTGAGTGTCCTGCACAACGCATACTTTTATTCCGATTGGTTAAACATAAAATGTATTGTCCACTAGCAACAGAAGGTAGGGTAGGCCCAATTAAAATTAAATAGCTAGTCCCGCTACGGCATGAAGATTGAGGAGTACCTACATAAGTTTCGAAGGAGTTCAATGTTCAATGTACTATCAGGACTTGGAAGTCCAAAAACACAGGCAAAAAAACCATCATCAGACCTGACCTTAGTTACTCTGCAACATCTGTGACTCACCTTGCGCTAATGCTCTGGATAGGTAATCGCAAAGTATCAAGTTCGGCGTCGTCGGGTTCCCGTCGAGACAGGGCCATGTCAGCCGAGCGTGTTCGCGGACGAACCGCAGCACTCGCGGGACGTCGGACGGGCGAGCTCGGCGCACACGCATGCGGCTCTCATCTTCGGGGCCCTGGACATTATCATTCACATGCTTTCACTGAGTAATTTTTCTCTGCTAATGTTCTTCCGAATGGATGGCACATTCAAATAGCCTCTTTGAGGCCAAAACAGAATAATATTATTTGACTTTGACTTTATATTAATAAAATTAATATATTATAAAAATGATAATTGAAATGGTCATTCAGCTTATGGCCTTCGTGCAAAAAGATTTCTTTTGTTTTCGACCAAACAACTTTTGCCCATTAGTATTTTTGTACACAGTTTCACGTCGCTTTACCGTCACACCGAGAACCCTCCAGACACAGTTTGTGTGCACGTACAGGCTAAATCAGCCGCATGACTGCTGTGCTGGGATAATGTTATAGTGCTGGTTTTCAGTTCCTGCCGACATTAACAAGTAGGCAACATACAGAACAACTGCCAAAAAATTTAAATATGATTAACCTCCACATGGCTGCTGTGCGGCGACAATTTCGTAGTGTGTGATTTTAGTTGGTCCTGAGATTCACAAATTGACAAATATTACACCAGCCAAAAACTATTAGTACAATTAAACCAACCGTGTCTTGTTTGGAGCCCGCCTTTACTTTCGTAGTGTCTGCATAAGTCCTGTAGTTACAGTTGGAGATGCACCTAAACGTGGAATGTTTTCGAAAGGCTGGGCAAGAAGGGCAAAGTGAAACAACCCTTAAAAGTTTTGAAAAGTTGAACATAATGGGCAGCCGAAGATGAATTAGGATGTGCTTGAATTAAACTTTTATTTTCGACGACTGTACATGATTTTTTTGATGAAAATGAGTATGAAATGAGTTGAGATTAATTTAATTTATATTTTGTGTGTTTGCAGTCTTGTGGTGGCATAATGAAGATAATGACAAATTGACAACATTGCGTTATGACGTGACATTTTCTTTTTTAGTAGGTATTGACAAAGGTTTAGATTGAAAGAAGGTATATTTATGTTTTCACTGATCAAGTGGTTTTTCCGTTTTGTTAACCTTATGGTTTTTCTTCTATGGGTTTTCTTCTCATTACATCATTCTTACTTTCATTCATTTAGCAAAATTCAATGTCAAAATTCTTATTTATTATTATTTTAAACTAATTAAGAAAATACTTTTAGGCCTTTTAATTTATGTTCAAATATGTATAAAAAGACGTAAATTGTCGGTATGAATTTATTAAAAACTGTAAAGTTTGGCGCCAGGTGTTTGGCATCGCCGTCAATTCTTCCTTCCGTCTATCCCTCCTCCTTCAAATTCCTTCAACCCTCGAGACAGTGGTATTTTCGGCATGTGAGCAATTTTAGAGAACCCTCACCATGCTATCATATGGAACATCCGGACAAAAAACCTGTTAGTTAACTCATACTTTGGATACTGTTATTGCATTCTTATTGAAACTCTTGGCTATTGAGTATTGAGTAGTATTTTTATTAAGTACATGTAGTTTAAATTTTATCTAGATGAATGGTTTTGTTGGCTTTTTGACTCCGTTATTATAACAGACAGAGAGAGAGAGAGAGAGAGAGAGAGAGAGAAAGAGAAAGAGAGAAAGACCTCATATCTACTCAAGTTTTAAATTACTATTCCAATTAAGTAATTACCTAGTTGTTTCACTACCTATATTTATTACTAGCCATACCCGTTTTTTATCCCCGTTCTGCCCGTTCTCGTGAGAATTTCAGGATTCAAACTCTTTTCGGATCGGTAATTCCTCTAGTTCCTAAATCAAACTCTTCAGTTTTACTATATAGATGTTATCAGCAAGCGACAGGGTGTGTGAAACCTTACTGACCGTTTTACTTAATTCTGTCCTTCCTTTTTTGAAACCAGTGTTTCGACATAAGAAACATCACGATTGAGCGAGGCTCGAAGGTTCACTCGAAGATATTGAGGTCGTTCCTCTACACCCAGTACTGGCCGAGGGAACCTACTGTCTGCGGCCTTTGGATGGGTCTAGACTCCCCTTACCTGGCGATTCTCTCAGATAAATATTCTCAGACAGGTCAGTGAAATAAATTAAAGAATTCTCAGTTAAACTTTACAAATATGGTAGTAGTGCAAAAGAGCCTCTTTGAGGTCATTTAATAAAAATATTTGAGTTTGAGTTTAATATAGACAATAAACCAATACCATTTATTTCAAGCTCATTTCATTGTATTTTACTTAAAGCACGACACGTTATAAGAATGAAAACGGGAGTTTATCAACGGATTAATAATCCTTAGTTTAGATATCGTTAATATACATATATTTAGGTACAAGTTTCATTTAAGGTGCTTTTCATTGTAAAGTTTGCAATGCGCTCCTGACATTGTTGTTGGGTTTCGACTTAAAACCGTACAGTACATAAGTTTCCACTGAATGCTTTAGTAATTCTCTCATCACTGTACCGATATTTATTTCTATCTAAGCTAAAAGGCCTTTGCTCCGCAGAGGCACAGACACTTATTTTGCTTATAAACAGGCGACAGATTTTTGGCTTTCGAACGCCAGCACAGAACCAATGAGAAGAACCTGGTGGGAGTGCTAGTAGCCAATTCGGTGTTGCCATGGATGATCGATGAGCTGGAGGAGTGGGGTCACAACACGTGCTGCAAGCCTGACAAGTACCGGATGTACTTCCACGCGCATTGCCTCAGAGACCCGCAACTGTTTAAAAAATATAAAACTGGGGCTATTTATTGTGTGAGTGCATACGTTTACTATTAGCTTTTTGCATGACCTTGAAGTAAGGAGCTTGGCTCTTACTGGTTACTTAGCTTAAATGAACCTTACTTACATTTTGGATTTAAAATGAAAGCCAAGTGTATCCGAACGCGTAGTTTTAATTCAAAGTTAGGCTCTTGTTAAATCCTTCCATATTTTCTTATCATCCGCCATCGTATTTATTCGTCATACGACGCGACATTTTCTCTCTTTTAATTGGCTTATATGATCGAGGGCTATAACTTTTTATGTTACAATATAATTTTTCGCAATTTTTGCCTTCGAGTCGCATTTTCACTTAGTGTTATAATCAAAATTCGAATAAAAAAATGATTGCTCGAATGCTCGCCCAGAACTGTACGTACAGAACACTCTGTGTGTAGTTTTAATATCTAAATACACGTCTTTAAACCGATTAGAGGTTGATTCGTTTTCATCCTCCCACCTTACGAAATACAAGATCCAACAGGTCATGCATCATAGTTGCAGAGACTCTATCGTACCAGAGGATACTTATAAATCATATGACAAAGTTCTTTAAGAAGTTATTTACAAAAACTGCCGTATATTAGGTGGATGTCCTAGGTACCAGTGCCGAGGTGACCGGGCAGGGTGTAGCGACCCAACTTCTGAGGACCTGCCTGGACCATGCTTATGATATCAGACATCCTCTGGTCCAAGTTAATGCATACAGCAAATACGCGTAAGTACTTAGTAGCTTATGCTCATTTTTACTATTAAAACACACAACTAATTAGCTTCGTTATATTGGTACAGATAGAAGCTTCTTTTATTCAGGGTTCTGTCAAATCAGAGGAAGAGTGACCTTTATAACTTGACTAGCTAGTGTCCAGCTAAACTAAGATCAAAGCTTAAAAATTGTTTCACTAAAACGGAGTTCTGTTGATCGTGGTTCGAGATAGAAACGGTGAGATTGGACCTTAGTTTTCTCAGATGTATATTTTCTTCAACAGTTGGAAAGTATGTGAGCGTTGCGGTATGAAACACGAATGGTCTATGAAGTATAGTGACTACGTCGACGACGCCGGACTGAGGGTGTTCTACCCGAGACCCCCTCATCACGTTGTCCACGTCTACACCAAAAGAAACGACCCCACGAAAGGAGGAACAATGCCTTGCAAGGAACCGTTCTAATACCATTAACCAGTGACCATTATAATGAATAGTAATATAATTATTATATTCTATAACTATCATGGACTAATTCTTATATGTATGTCTAATATAATTTGATGTGTACTTGAAGAATGAAATGAAGGTTGTATAGTACATATGCATGCGTTTTTATAGTAGCGGAGTGGAGTAGTAAAGTAGACCAATCACACCACCAAGATTACAATTATCATACTCCGCATTGAAATTGTCAAAATTTCTTCGTAATGCGGTCAATTAAGCTCGATATTGCTCCACACCGCTTATATGAAAACACACATTAAGACTAGGTTCTTAATTTTAAAAAGAAACTCTAAAAATTGTAATATTTTTTAATAATTCATAAAAAATGATACTGTACATCTCACAAATTCTGCTAAATAAATAAAGTAACAAACTACTTGAGTAGCATTTTCTTGCAAGCTATAGAAGCTATAGGCGAAAGAAACATTTAAAAATAACATTATTTGTACAATAATACTGATATTATCTTAAACAAAATGCAATAACATATTCTACCTTATTATGTATATAGCGAAAGTAGGAAAGCGAATCATATTTCATCCATATCTGTAGGTTTATATACATATTGTCTGGATTCGGAAAGTTTTGAAAAAGTGTTGTAACATTTGATTGGCTTAAGCTATTCTATTACATTTTGCTTATTTCAAACAAATGTGAAAATAATGAAAAAAAATTATCGACTTTGTTCAACTTTATGTCTTAAAAAGTTATCTTATTCCAAAGTGCAAATTATTAAAAGGTGCATTGTGTACAACTATGCCCCCTTCGATGTTGGAGGCGGGTATTTAAATATAAGTAATGTACAGCTACACTAAACATACCACAAAATCTACAACACAGTAATACTCACAATGGCATAACATTCGATACTACAAAGGGCAAGTAAATAATTTAATTGATGATAAAACAGGTCTGAAACTGTATAGGTGGATCAGATAACATGTTCCTGACTAATTTTATGTCCGAGCATAGTTAGTTGGTATTTTATGCCCAGCACCTATAACATTGTTTTAGAAGTCTCTACACTATTCAAAGAAGTTAAGAAGAGAAGCAATGAATGAATATTGAAGAATGAACAAACTTATTTCATTTAAACAATATATTTTATTAACTAAAGCAGTCGTATGCAGTAAATTCGCCTTATTTCAACCGCCTTATTTCATTCAATTTGAAAGTATTGCATTATTATATAAAGTTTTTTGAGGCTAAGCATATTTGTTTGTGGATCGACCCTCTCCCATACCCTCTTCAACAAATAGTGTAAAGTCTAACGAGGCCTATAAGCTAAGGAGTTTATAAGGCCGTCAATGGACAAGGTTCAGGAAGGACTAGTTCTTCTTGGCGTATCCCCAGTGGGAGCCTCCCTCCTTGCCTCCCTTCTTGCCGTGTTCGGAATGGTGCTGATGGTGCTCCTCGTGCCCTTCCTTGCCTTTGTGACCCTTGTGGTCGGCGTCCACGTGTCCTTTGTTGCTGTTGAAAAAATAAAAGATATTAGTTTTGTTTCAAATGAGAGTTGTTGCAATATCAATCGCCATCGCTTTTACGAAGAGAATATCAATTTGAATCCCAATTTCAGTAATTCTTGTCAGCTCTAATGAACTACAATAGAGTTAAATGTATTCACAGTGAACAAGAACATCCTACCAGATAACACCTTTATTTGTAAGCCTAATTTGGTAAGTCTTGGCACGTCAGTAGAACATTAAATGTCTATAATTCCATTTAAAATGTATCTTAGTGTAAAAAAGATATAATATTTTCAAGGTATACAACATAATTTTTTAGGTTCTTCAAATTAAGCGTTTTCAGATGTCCTGCTACGTGCGTCTTGTTGAAAAACAAAAGATCATCGTGCGCGCGAACGACTGCGCACTACTGCGGTGCGTAGCTGGACGTCTATAAACAAGCTTTAAACGCTAAACTGAAAAAGGCCTTAATATTCGAGTTCCTCTTTTTAATGAGTAACTCAAGCACGTCACGAGGCCACGTCAATACTTTAAGTAAATCATTAATTCCAAAAGTTTCAATCACAAAGTTATTCTTAAACGGAGGATATCCTAAAAGTTTAAATGGCGAAGTGAGTGCTATACTGATTTATCCAAAAAGTTTCAAACACCAGGTGATATTTAAGCGTTTTTATTCATTTAATCCTACCTGTATCCCTTCTTCCCTCGTTCCACGAAGTCATGACCAGCGTTCACGTGGTGCGCCTTCTTCTTTCCGCTCTCGTCGCTGGCGTGTTTAGCGTTGAACTTGCCGTAGCGATGGTGCTCGCCGCTCTTGTGGTAGTCATCATAAAACTTATGTTCTTTGTGGAACTCGTCCTTATGGTATTTGTTGTGGTAGCCTAGAGATTATAGAGGAGGTACTGAATATACTGACATGAATTAGGTAGGTATGCAGTTAGTTTATGTAATTGCACAAAAGTATTTTGAATTGTATAGCGATATTAACACTTAAATTGTCATTGTTGGGTAATTTTGAATAATTTAATACAAAAGTGACAAATAAATATTCCAACAAAAAATCCTATCAAACTTTTCCATACTAGATACTACTATTTTTCTATAGTACTAGATAGTATACCACTAGAGAAAAAGAAAGAAACTAGACCTACATAAATGCTTATTGGTGCTACCTATACTTTGGTTACACATACGCGTCTGTATTCCTCCTTGCTTAATTAATTCTGTCTCTAGTAATTTTGAGGAAATAGTCTTTTTTAAACTTACACTATTTGAACACACAGTAAACGTATTCACACGGGTTTTTTCGCGTTAGAAAGTTAATAAAGCAAATAATAACTTACTTTTTATTTCCCGACGTTTCGAGGAGATTGAACCTCTAATGGTCGCGGGTGAACTCTTCACCCGCTTTTACTTCATAAGTTAGGTATTACTTGCTTTATTAACTTTCTACCGCGAAAAAACCCGTGTCAGTACGTTTACTATAACTTTGAGAAAAGTACCCGAACTCAATATTGGTATGAAAACCATTAAATCAAACCAATCTCCCTTGCCTCGATTTGCAAACAAAACATTCACTCCATTATAATAACAATGTAACTGGACCGACATTCACAAAGGAAGGTACTGTTAACTAATCTAATCAGCAACGGTGAGTATTGAAATCAAGAAATTATTGATGGTATTGTGGTTAAAATGAAAACACAAATCACTTTTACGTAATACCACTTTCTCCAAACAATTGGCTGTAATAAGATTGGTAACACTTAGATAGAATTGTAGTAGAATCAATGTAACCACGTACCTAGGTATCAAATGCTTTGACTGAAATGATAACATTTGTATATTTTAATCGAAAGTATGTTAGTGATTTTAAATACTTAAAAAAAGTTAAGTAAAGTAAATTCCCACTGCTGGGCAAAGGCCTCTCGTCTCACCGAAAAAAATAGTACAATGAAGAGTAGTACCAAATAATTAATTGAAGTATGTATTTCCGAACTGTGCTTTGATTTACAAACGATCTTAGATCGTTTTATAAAGGGTTCATTCTCAGAAAAAAATGATTTCACTCGATTTATTTTGAATGTTTCGATCAGAATACTTTAACTAATTAATATTAAACACCGTTACAGTACAATACACTTCGTTTTTAAAGATTTGATATGGATACTTAGTAATGGAGAAAATATTATACACTTAATTGAAGTGGTGAATATATGTAGTCCAAAAACTTAGTTACAGATTGGTTCCGTTTTTAATCGGCTTTAAAAAGGCGGTAGTTCTCAAGAACTGGTTTGTGTCGGTTTTCGTTTTAAAAAGTCTTTATTAAATTGTAGACCATATGCCATAGAGGCAATTAAAACATACCTTTAGTCTTATGCCCCTTCTTATGTCCCTTCTTCTCGTCGAAGTGCGCCCCTCTGTGTCCATGGGCCTGCTCCTCGTGCCCTCCTTTATGTCCCGCCTCGTCGTGGTGCTTCTTCTTCAACCCATCGGCTTCAGCGTACTCCTTCTTGTGGTGTTCATCGATCTTGTGCCCTTTGTTGCCGTGATTAAGGTGGTGGTCGTGGTGGAAACCTTTGCTGTTCTGGAAGGAAGTGGTTGGGAAGTGATGAGGTGGAGTTGTAGTGGTTAATTTGTGTTAAGATATGTGGATTTATATATTATTAGTAGCGTAAGCCGATTTTCCAGTCCCAGTGTTGGAAGAAGTTCGTTTTTGTTCGCAGAAGACCGCTAGTAGATCATTAATGATCAATGTAAAGTAGAAAAGCATACTGACATGTACTACAAGGTAAAAATGGTAATTATTTTAGTTCTTTGGTATTTTATTAAATAATAGCAGCACCCCGCAGTTTTACTCGCGTTGAGCCCACTCCCGTGAGAATTTCAGGGATTTTTATACATACCTTCCTCTTGAATCACTCTATCTATTTTAAAAAACTTAGTCAAAATCTGTTGCGCAGTTTTAAAGATCCAAGCATACATAGGAACAGACAGACAGACAGCGGAAAGCGACTTTGTTTTATACTATGTAGTGATGAAATTCTAGATGGCATGATTATAGATGTTAAGGAAGTTTGAATATAAAATGAAGTGTGCACATCAATTTCATGGACCAATTGGATCATTGTAAAATGGGTTTGGTAATTTACTGATTTCATAAACATTTGTATCTAACAATTAGGTTATTTTGAAAACACAAAACATTTTAGACTGTTGTTAGGGTCAATGAGCTTGCGTCAAACACAAGTTAAAATGAAAATGCATTGAAATATATAAATAGGTGAAACTGTGAAAGTAAAAGAATGACGACAATCAAATAAGCACACTCGGATAATGAGGTATGTAGGTGCTTGTCATGTCAATGTCACCTATAAAGGTAGGTACTAATTGTTGGTATATTTAAATATTTACCTACCTTATTTTTATCTGAAGTTATCAGTCTACGGTGTACCAAGAACTTGAATACAGCTGGATAAGGAATCACAACAAATAAAGGACGCTTAGGGCCGGCGCCCACTGCCGGCACGGCACGGTGAGTCATGGCAAAGGATTTTAATACTAATTAAGTTATTTTGAATCTTATTTCAATGAGTTTAGAAATTATGTTACTTTATTTTGATACCACGATGCCGTGACGTGCCGCAGGATGCTGCGGCATGATGCGACACGCCACAGGATGCAACGGCATGACGTGTCATGCTGTTTCATTCCACGGGATGCCCCGGCGCGCCATTGCATCCCGCGAGACGTATGGGTCACTTTGGGGTCGAGGAATTATGATTGCTAGCTAGTTGAAATAAGGTTGAAACTTATGCAGCATTTCGGTGAATACGCGCGGAGCAAAACTGATGGATGCCAGAGTGGCTGGGCTTTCAGCAGGATGCCACGGCATGCCACGGAACGCCGCGGGATGCCGCAGCACGCCGCGGGATGCCACTACACAACCTGCCGTGCCATGCTGTGCCACGCCGTCAGTGAGCGCCGGCCCTTACGTTTACATAAAAACATCTAACTAACTATTGATTGATTTCCATCGATTAGAAACAACCAGAAAGAAAGTTACGTAAATAGTTACAAATCTGAAAACTATTCTATAACAATATGATTAGTTACTATGCAAAAACTATAGATAAGTAGTTTCGTTGTGGTTCATTTATTATTGAATTATCTTGTTATGTGTATGAATGCTTATTGAGTATACATGTTTGACATGGTATTTAATAATAACTATGTCCACTTTATAAGCAATTGAATATAATTAATTACAATATTTGCTTTAGGAAAAATAAAAATGATTTCCAGATTTTAGGTTAAACTTATCTAAATAAATTACTCAAATAAGGTAACCGTAAAAAGGGTTTTTAGAATATCGTGGTACTCAATGAAGCTTTAAAGTTTTTTACACCTTACCTTGCCACCCTGTTGGGCAAAATGCTTCGCCAGATTCCCTTGGCCTCCACCTTGGGCATGAGCATGGACCACCTTTTTATGATGATGTTGATGCCCAGCGGCCGCGGGCGCCTGGTCTCCGTCCAGCTCCTTCACTGAGGATAACGGCACAGAAGCGATAGGCAATGGAAGTTCCGAGGGTTGGGAAGCCACGGGAACAAACACAGGGATGGGGACGTCAGACTGATGGAACTGAGCCGGCCCCTGAGAGGTTAGCTGAGACACAAACGGAGATGGCTGGTTAGGCGCGACCACATTCACAGGACTCACTTCAGGGTTCAGATACCGAGCGGCTTTAGGAGATCCCGGCGCCACGTATATACTGTGGTAGTGATTAGCACTTGCAGCCAACATCTCTTCGTATGGCGGTGAAGATGGGTCCACATTCTCGTCGGTGAACTCGTGCACTTCGTACTGGTGGACCTGTCTGGGAACCCTGACGTAGCTGTCCGACCGGCGGACTCGTCTCGGCTCCTCGCAACATCTCTTCACTCGCACGTGTTCTTCGAAAGGGTCTTCGTTTATTTCTCGTTTAGTTCGGTAGGTAGGCTCCTCATCGTCATAGTAGGGCTCCTCAACGTCTTCCTCTTCGACCCACGGCTCCTCGGAGAGTTCAGCGACCGTGACGCCTAGCAGCAACAACCAGACCACAACCGACCGCATCGCGACAACTGCGGGACTCGCCTTTTTTGTTTTATACTTAAACCTTTCACCGAAGGATGTGTTGCTAAATGCTGCGGCGTTGCGATGCCTTCTCCTGCGGCGCGATATCTGTTTTATACGAAGCTGCAGATAAACGTGTTTGTTTAGGGACGGGCGCGCGGCGGCGGGCTCCCGAGATACTGAGCTCGCTGAGCCTAGAAAGCGTTGTAAACCACCTGCTGTAAATCGGTGATTATCTTCGCGATTCAGCTTACAGTGAAAACGGCCGTGAATATCGACTTTTACTAATTGACGCCGGCCGTGGTGATGACTTGCGTAATAGCTGGACTCTGATGACGCAAACACAAATATTTGAACTTTAACACCAGATTTCCAGAGGTACCCTCTTTGTGATTTTTTGTGGATAATTTTACTGTGCTGTAGGTGTCTTTGTTGCCAGGTTAAAGAATAGATCCGGCACTCGATGTAATTGTATAAATTAGTTCATTCGTATTCAGTCAGTATTAGTAAAATTTGTCATGAAGAAGATTTGTTAAACATTTTTACGTACAAAGTTTGGTTGAATTTCGTCCCGTAGAATCGTGAGCGCTAAGATATTACGAATTTACTTAACCCTTGTTATTTCAAATATTGTTATTTCAAGCCACCTATTGAGACTGCCTAGGTCTAGTTTCCTTGACCAATATTTGGATGGTGCAAGTAGTTTTTGTGTTCAATTGATTGAATGTCGCACTCATAAACTGCTGTTCTGTCTACCAGCGTACCTATTCTGTAATGTTGTACTTGTAATTCTTATCGAAAGCTGTTTTTCCAAATATCTAAAATACCTTGTCACCTAACACTTTGAACTGTGGTCTTACTTAAAAAGTATGTAGATAAATATAAGTAAAAATTGAAACCGTCTCATAATTATATAACCGACTATTTATCTCGGCTTTAGTACCTTCAAAGAACTCTTCAATTGAACTGTTAGTATAATAAGTAAGTACCGACATCTTGATACCTAAGTACATAGTTGATTATTGCCTGTAAATGTCAACGTGTTTACGTTACTAAATATCTACGTAATTCGATTTGTTTAAACACTTTGATTAACAGTATATTTGTACACGATGTTATGAAACTTAAACTGAAATAACAATTATGCTCAAAGAATAGTAACATCAGAATAAGCGCCGGTCACGCACGATCGCCTCCGAAATAATCTATTGAATCAAGAATGAATGCATCAACAGATGTCGATCATTGCGTGTATTACATTGTATTGACAAATAGTTTACCTAATATTAAGTCATGGAAACAATCATTGGGTTGATCAATTCATATTTTGTTAGCCATTGAATTCAGGTTATGATAACAATTCTATGGATTTAGAAAAGAAAAGGTATTGTGTTGGCTGTTGACACTATTTTACACGATTTTTATAAACGAGATTAGTTAAAGAAGTATGAGCCCTTCATCTCACTAAAGATATCAACACGGTGAAGAGAATTGGGCGTATAGATAATTGTATCATATGCTTTTTCGAATCAATTAAAAATGAGCATTCTAATCTATCTATATATCAACCGTGATTCGTTAGTCTTATAGTCCAGCACTGATTTAGTTGATTCTGGTTTTAAAATGTTTGTCGTAATCCAGGGAAGGTTTAAACGGAAAGCAGAGACGGAATAAATGCGATGGAAACAGCAGGGCACAGCTAGTTTCAAATAAAATTAATCTCTGTGAATGATATGAATCTATGGTATGGCCAACTCGTAAAATTAGAGTGCACCGATTTTGATGGGCGGGTACGTAATTTTGTTTTTATTTCGATTTACTAGCAGCGCTCCCGGTTTTGCCCGCGTTGTGCCCGTTCCCGTGGGCATTACGGAAATATTTATACAAATAAACCTTTCTCTTGAATCTCTCTATCTATTAAAAAAACGTCAAAATCCGAGCAGTAGTATTTGAGTTTATCATGAACAGAAAGACAGACAGACGCGGCCGGGGACTTTGTTTTATAATATGTAGTGATTTGATTGAACAGACGTCTGACCACGCTCACTGTGGTTGAGGTGAGTAAACCCTGACACCTTTAGACGTGTCTAACTAAAATATAATAAAAAACTGAATTGAAATAATTCCAATAAGTTTCGAAATGTTAAAATGACATACAGAAAGGTTAAATATAGAAATCAACGAAAAGAATAGGTACAGTAAGCAAATATTAATCTACTTAATATAATAAGTTTTTTATGAGAGGGAGTAACTTAAATAATTTAAGAATGACAATGGAAGTAGCAGTAGTATTGTGCTAAGCTTGCTTAGTACAATTAATTTTATTCTTCGACTAGCTGTACCCCGTGACTTCGTTCACGTGGACAGCAGCAAACAGCTATTTGACAATGTCGGAGGAAAGAGGAGATACATTCCTAATGTCAACAGTTTTCATTAGTTATGTCGCACCAGAACGGAAGCTAACTACATAATAGAAAACGGTCGTCATCGCTTAAATCATCAGCACTACCAGTACCAACTTCAGGTAGATATGAGGTCTTACTCCGGCGGTGGGACACTACAGGTCAATACTCTTTTAAACCCTGTCTCATCCTATAAATACCTAATACTGTCCAAATAAGTCGTGTAAAAAGTCGTTTCATGGATACCGTTCATGAAACACCATAAGAAATAGCAATAAAACAAAGACACCTCTTGCATAGCGGTCATTAGAATTCAATTTTAAATTGATTACCGCCGTGACGTGTTACGAAGTATTCGATTAACGACAAACCTTGTTTTTAATTGATGTTTTGAAATAGAATTTTAATACGATATAACAATAAGTTAATATTGAATAAACCTTAGCTATGTTTTGGAGCATAAATAAATAAACATACCCGGGCAAATTCACTCACGGTTAATTAGACCCAAACTAAGCTCTAAGCTTGTAATATGGAATCGTAACTAAATGATAGTACTACATATATATACACAAATACTTTAGAATATATAATTGACACCCAGACGTCGTTGCCGATAAATATGTCTTCACCTTCACATATTTTTGACACAGTAAGCGCTCTCACCGTCACTGTGCCAACGGGCTTGTCAAGTTTCTAGCTTTGTTTATTTGTTTGTAAGGGCGAATCTCCGAAACTTGTAATCCAATTTTAGTAATTCTTTTTGAAATGGATAACCACATTCAACGGTAAGGTTACAGGAAATTTTTATCCCGAAAATCCCACGGGAAGGGACACAACGCGGGTAAAACCGCAGGGTGCAGCTAGTACTTATATAAATATGGTGTAGAGATTGATGTTTGTTTTGTTTGTTCCATCCGATTAGGGTTAGAAACGGGGTTACTTACGTAATTAATCATGATATATGACAAAACTAGCTGCGCCCCGCGGTTTTACCCGCGTTGTGCCTCTTCCCGTGGCAATTTAGGAACCGCTCGACCGATTTTGTGCAAACTTCACATAAACTATCTACTAAATAGTCCGAAAAAAGCCTAAACATTTGGTTTGGATAGGTAAGCCCCTTTATAAAATTACAACGAAAAGTGACATTAATTTGTATATATAGAGATGAAACGAGAAACAAAAGTAAACGAAGTTGTAAATCTAAATAATAAACGAGATTAGAATTCAATGAGTTTATTATCACTGTGTAAACAAACCCGTACGTCTAAAGCAAAACGTGCATTAACATTTATTTACAAAATGTTTTACAAACGTATTGGACACATTTAAGGATCCATTGCCCTCTAACAGAAACAATAACCTTATCAATTTAGTTTAGAATCCTCATGTATCTCAATACGTTTCGAATGTCCGAATGTACGTAAATGATAATTTACATGAAACCTTATTTAGTATTATCTATATGTACAGTTTTAAACTAAATTGTTTTATTGTAAGAAACAACCATTTTTCTATCTACATTATAATGAGTAATGTTTTCTAATTATATTTCCCAATATTTAAAACGCCAAGATTATAGAAAGATGCGTTTGTGAAGGGTGCGTTTTCATTGAAAACTTTAAGGGTCAACACTGCGTTAATCGTGCGCACGCGGCGGGCGCAAGCGACTGGCGCACGCGCCGGTTCACTTTTGTATGAAACCGCATGCGACGGGCGCACGCGACGGTTCACTTTTGTATGACACCACACGCGGCGGGCACACGCGGTGTGCGGACGCCGCGGGTGCCCGCGACGGTTCTCTTTTGTATGGAACCGCGGCGTGCGCACGCTTTAACGCAGTGTCGGCCCTAACGGAAGATTTTCATTCGACCGATCAAAACGCATAACGAAAATATTATAATGCAAATTTCAATGCCTTGTTTGAAATTTAAATGCATTGTGATTGATCGATTGAGTTCCGCACAACTCCGCTACGCTTCACTGAAAATGCACCCTATATCCAACGGCTGAACGGAAATAAAACGTACTCGTTTGTAACCTTTTGGCACATAGGGTCTGATAGGTACGTTTTACCTGAAATTCTTATTGGATTAACCGTGCTGCCATCTACACACGATCTGGGTTTGATCCCGATGATCCGAAGCCATCGTACCGATCACGTGACCTATTGTTACATGACATTAGGCTCATATTTATACCATCGATACGGGATCGTGTGTTACTTCACAAGATAAAGTACGCAGTAAGTACTCCACTCTTCCGTGAGTTAGTTAGTTTTAAATGTCAGTTAGAATACCGAGGGCGGATTGTACAAGAACTCATATATCGTTTTACCTAAATATGTTTAGAAACAAAAGTTCTTTGAAAATTGTACTTTATTTTGCAGCCAATGGAGTGCTGTTCAATATACACGTCATGTGGTTTTTCAACTTATTAAGGTTGAATATATTTAGAGTTCTTGTGCAACCCGCCTTTAATCTGATTAAGATTGCATTAAACTCGATCGTGTGGTGTTAGATGGTAACCTAACAGTGTCATCGACGGTAAAATCGCAAACGTCGCGTTGGTAGATAGGTTGGTTGATAGGAGTGAAAACCATTACACATTTTTCTTTTCTTTATATGGCACAGGAAGATAACTATATTCTTAACAAGATCCAGAACATATTAATATTACTTAACATATTCTTCACATAAAAACGTTTTTTTCTAAATTAAATACTTAATAACATAATACATCACATATATTTGCTGAGCAATAATGACAATTTACAAAACATCAGTATTATTCAATGTTAACCCTACGTACAAATATTCATTTGTGTTCCACTTAATAAACCCAGACATAATAAAAACTCAAGACGGAGTCTCTCAAGAGTCCAGTGAAGTATGCATCATTACCGTTTTCACTATGCATTAAAGTTAAGGTGTACTTTGATAGTAAATGTGTGCGTGAGACCGTGTATGGACACTGCGCATCAGTGCATTGGTTACAACATGGTGATATTTTTAATCCTCCACTTTATTGGATGGATTGTTCGCAGAGCTCGATCTCAACTTTTTATTTGGTCTGAGTTAAGTTCACTCTAGAATGATATAGACATTTATCTCTACTTAATAAGTCTTTAACAAATGGTCGGAAACAAAAGGAGTGAATGTTTCTGGTTCTTTAATCTTTTTCTTTTTATGAAGTGGACAACTCTTTTGTTTGTGGCCCGTTTCTGACTTATTATGCGTGTGTTTCAACTGTGCGGCTATTGATACGCTTTTCTTAACTTGGTTGATTTTTTGGCAATTATTTTGGTCTGATAATGACTTTTTATCACTGTGCACTGACTCTAATGTTCTAGTATTTTGTTTGATTTGTTTTTGTTTTAATTTGTTGATGTATGTTGTCGTGGTCACTTCTAGATGGCTGTGGTGTAGACAGGTTGACGTCATCTGGAAAGGAAAATATGAGACAAATGAATAAGTTAACAACCCGTAACATCCCATTCTTCGGGGCCATATAGATGTAAGGGTAAAAGGGAAGATGGAGGCCTATATCCAGCAAAGGACATCCATCAAATGATGCTAAAGAAGAAGTTAGAAAAGTCTTATAAATAAAGGTCATAGTACGAAATTCTAACTACTCCGCGACAGTAATTTAATTGCAAAAACTGTTGGTGTAATTCACCTTGTGATGATCTCTAGGCCGTGCGTAGAGCGCTGCTTTCTCCGCGAGTTCCGAGTGGAGTCGCCACGCGCGCGTCGCCAGCACGCGGCGACGCGCCGGCTGGGCCCCTTCGCGGACTGCGTGCCATCTGCCATTAAAAATAATGATGAATGAAGAATGAGAATAATAAGAATTATGTCATAGTGTGTTTGGTGGTCCTTCTGGAGAGTATACAGAGTTGGAATCTCCCTGGGGTGTCCACTATGAGGCCAACGGGTTTTCACTTAAACTTAAAGAAAATATCGGAATATATCAAAAGAGTTAGTGCTTCTTCCATTACCTGGTCAATATCTGCAATATCCTCGCTTGATGACCAGAGGACCTTAGCATTAAACACGCGGAGCGAACTGCTGCCAGCGCTCCTCTCGAACTGCCACTGGTGGATACGTGTATTGCTTTCTTATAATATTCTAGGGCTAGGGGGAATAGACCTGAAATAAAGTATTACTTAGTTCAGAATAAACTTAAGGCCAGTCAATGAAAATTAACATTAGTGGCTAACCTTGGTATCAATCTTTCAAGACGTCCTAAAGGCAAGACATAATTTAACGAAACAACCAGGACCGACAATTTAACGTGCCTTCTATAGACCGGTAGTGTTCCAATAAAAGTGCCCCTATAAATCCGTTCATGTGTCCTAGCTGCTAATAGCTTAACAATAGTGATAAGTAAGCTAGCGCTAACACACTGTACTATTAAATTAATAAACACTGTACTGGACTATTAAATTAAGGACATTTTTTGACACAAGGCAGGGCATTTTGTTTATTTGAGATAGCTAAAACACATTAAAAGGCCAAACTGGTCTTCTCGTTACCTCGATCCCTCATCCAGTTTCCATACAGCACGAAATGGTCAGAGTTCTCCGGCTCCAACTCTAATAGCTTGTTCAGGATCCATCGCTTGTCGTCATCAGGTTTGAGCAGCATCAGTTCTAGGTACGCGTGGACGAAACGAGGTTCCAACGAAATGCAGCGCTTTAGCATCTTTAAGGCTTCAGGGATACGGTTCTTTTTCCTGAAAATTATTTTGAATATGGTGTTAATTTTGGTGTAGTTTTTATTAAATAATATTTTCATAATTTTGCTTAAGTTGTGCTGTAGTTTCGTGGTCCTTTCTGTAGCACAAAAGGTGTTCTATATTATTATGGTAACATCGTAGAACATATTATAATTATTGGAAATCTTAGAGACTCTCTAAGCGTGGTGGTTACGCCTAATCCTCCTCACTGTACTGATATCTTCAGTTAGATGACAGGCCTTTGCCATTTCAGGTTAATACTTTTTACTTTTTATTAGAGACCCTTACTAAGCTGATAACTTCAGTGAGATGAGCGGTTTGTGGCTTTTGGCCAAGTAGTGGGCCATTACAGGCTTTTTAGTGAGAATAAACAAAAAATCACACATAAGTGAATTTACTCTATAAATTGTAATCAAAATTACATAGTACATTTTTGGGGATACCTACAGATATTTCCATAAATTAATATATTATCTTATCTTTTAAGTCTAGTTTGGTCAATCACCTTTGTCATTGGAAGACTTTGCATAAGCAAATATTTAATATGAGGAGATATGGCACAAAATAATAGCATCAGTGTAACATTGTATAAAGTAAATATTTGATAAATGATCACAACATGCAGGTTGAGGTAGGTTTTATCTTAAGAATATGAATAAATAAGATAGTAATTTATTGCGTCAATTCAGAACTGAATGAGTGTGGGTACTTTCTTTTAAGTTTCTGTACAAAGGAAAGGTCAGTAATAGTCCTCTGAGGAGTTCTCAAGAATAAGACAACAGCCATTGATAACAAAAAAATAAACAGTGATCAATGGTCTGAGTGTTGCATAACGTTAACTATGCTACTCCACCACAGCTACTATGTCGTGGAAGCGATTGGTGTATAGACATTACCAATTGACAGGAGTGAGCGAATAATTTGACAAATGTGTGATGCTATTGAAATCAAGGATTGAAGCTCAATTTAAACAAAAGTCGTAAAACAAACTACTCGTATTTACCTGTACAGTTTCGCTAGATTATAATGAGCATTGACATGATCCTTGTTGTACTTTAGAGCTTGCAGGAAATGGTGTTCAGCTCGACCGGACGCCATCACCAATGTGCCGAGATTGTTGTGGGCACTCGCGTAGCTTGGCCAGAGACTGGAATTATTAGTAAACATTTCAGGTTCTTAGTTCCCAACATAATATATTATTTATCACTACATAGTATAAGTAGTAGGGCTGTCTGTAGGCTACTACTGGGGTCCATAGGTGGCGGATAATGGATAGGCGGTGAGATATCATCGCTCGCTGCTTCGGCAGTCCCCGACCAAACAGCACCAGCTGTTATGAGCTCAAAGACCGAGGTCGAGGTCATAACAGAACAATCGGCATCAGTGCAGGATGTCGATTTATGGGCGGCGGCGGATGAGTACCTCACGTACCAACGGCGGCGCCCACCGGTCTAGTTAGATGACTACTGCGCACCCACCAACTCGCAACGGACAAGCACGGTGGGTTACCTGTCCAAACCCCAACCCAAACCTTTCACATGACAAGCACAACAACGAACAAGCCTCAAGTCCCCGGCGATGCCAATGGAGGCTTGACCGATGACAGTAGGGATGGTCTTCTTGGCGTCACGAGGCTAGATAATCTCCGGGTGGCGGCTTCTCACTGTCAAACGACCCCTGCTACACGTATTAAGGACTCCGATAAACTCAACGTTTATACTTACAACGTAAGAACACTTAGGACTGAAGAAAAACTTGTAGAATTAGAGAACGCACTAACAGGCATGAAGTGGGATATATTAGGGTTAACAGAAGTTAGAAGAAATGGAGAAGATATTATAGAAAGGGACAATAACATATTTTACTATTCAGGAGAGGGAAGCCAATATGGTGTAGGATTCCTTGTTGCTAAAAAATGGAAAAATAATATAAAAGAGTTCATATCATATTCTAGCAGAGTTGCATTACTTAAGTTCCGTGTAACAGAGAAGAAAGTTCTTACTATAATTCAAGTCCTTGCCCCAACGTCTTCACACCCAGATGAAGAGATCGAAGACTTTTATACTCTCCTTAATAAAGCGTGCGACGAACACAGAGGTACTTGGAACCTTATTGTAGGTGATTTCAATGCAAAAGTAGGTACAAGAGAAGATTCAGATAACTGCAAAATAATGGGGCCACATGGAATAGGAATAAGAAATAGACAAGGTTCACGATTACTTAACTTTGCATTTGGTCAAAATCTTCAAATCAGTAACAGTTTCTTTTATAAAAAACCCCATCGTCGTTGGACTTGGTATTCGCCAGATGGTAGAACCAAAAATGAGATTGACTATTGTCTTTCCTCAAATCCCAATATCATTAATAATGTAGAAACAGTTCCTAACATCAGATTTGTATCTGATCACAGACCACTTAGAATAAAAGTAAAACTCGACCTAAAAATACAACGACATACTATGATTAAACGCAGTATTAAAAGAATGGATAAAGCGACCCTAATGGCACATCATGACATTTACACTATAGAATTAAAAAATAGTTTTAGTATCCTCACTACTGCAGAGTCTCGAGATGTAGACTGCCAATACAACAACATCAAAACTTGTATTCAAGAAGCTAGCCGGAAAATTAAATCTACTAAAGCTAAAAAGAAGAAGATAAGCATAAACTCCATGAAACTAATTGAGGAAAGACAAAATTTAACCATTCACACTAAAGAACATACAGCCAAAGACAGACTTGTAAAACGCAGCATTCGAAAAGATCTAAGGGACAACAACAACAGAATCATTCAGTCAACTCTCGAAAACTCCCTGTCACTAAAGAAAGCTAAAGAAGGTATGGGTAGAGGACGGCCGTCCATTTTTTGCCTGAAAGACAACGCAGGAGAAAAACAAGGCGATAGGGACAAAATAATACAAATATGCACAAACTTCTATAAACAACTCTACTCAGATGACACCTCCTCTCCACAACTACCCCTCGAGTACTCATGTTCAGAACACATAGCCCCGATAACCGGATCGGAGGTACACCGGGCTTTAAGCAGCATGAAGTACAACAGAACACCCGGCGAGGACGGAATTTCTACCGAGTCCCTTAGATTAGGCGAACCGATCCTATTACCGCATATCACAAATCTTTTCAACGATATTCTAACGACAGGCCAACTCCCAAAAGAATTTTGCCACTCCAATATTGTTCTCCTTCACAAGAAAGGAGACAAATCAGACCTAGGAAACTACAGACCTATAAGCCTCATCTCACACCTCTACAAAGCCTTTATCAAAGTCATAGAAAACAGAATATCTGCGATACTTGACGCACATCAACCGCCTGAACAGGCGGGATTCCGCCGCGGCCTCTCCACCACCGACCACCTTCAAACAATAAACCAAACATTCGAAAAACACATAGAGTTCAACCTTCCGCTATACGTAGCATTCATAGATTTCACCAAGGCATTTGACAGTTTAGCACACCACTCAATATTCGAAGCCCTAAAACAACAAGGAGTAGACGATACATACATCCAACTTCTTAAAATTATTTATATAAAAAGCACAGCATCAATTAAATTAAATGTTACCGGTCCATCCTTCTTCATTAGAAAAGGGGTAAAGCAGGGCGACCCCCTATCTCCGAAACTTTTTACCGCTACTCTCGAGGAGATCTTCAAAAAACTAATACCAAGATGGGTGAATATGGGCATTGTCGTGGGCGGGAGAAGATTAACTAATCTTCGTTTCGCCGACGACATTGTCCTGTTCGCATCTTCCGCCGCCGAATTACGCACAATGCTAGAAGATCTATGCAAGGCCAGTTGCGAGGTCGGACTTCGCATGAACATGACAAAGACCAAGCTGATGACCAACGTCGTCGAGCACAAGATCTGCGTTGAGGATGTGGAGATTGCATATGTTCAGGAATACCCATACTTAGGTCAAACCATCTCCTTTCAGGCAAGACAAGATAAAGAAGTGGCAAAACGCACCGAAAATGCCTGGAGGAGTTTTTGGTCAATGAAAGACCTAATGAAGGGAAATCTTCCAATTTGTCTAAAAAGAAAACTCCTGGACATGTGCATTCTCCCCGTCCTCACATACGGCGCGCAGACTTGGTCTTTGACGGTTGAACAGAGGTCCACGCTCGCGGTCTGTCAACGGGCTATGGAGCGCAGCATACTAGGTGTGAAACTCATGGATCGCATCCGTAACACTGAACTGCGCTCCCAGACCAAAATTATGGATGTTACTCGGAAGGCGGCCAGTTTAAAATGGGACTGGGCGGGACATGTCAGCCGCATGCCAGAAATTTTTTGGGCGAAATCCGCCACCTTTTGGACTCCAAGCACAAAAAGACCCCTCGGAAGACCCCGCAAACGTTGGAGGGACGAACTAGACCAACACAATAATAACTGGCCCACAATAGCTCAGGATAAAGATCAGTGGAAGGAGGGTAGGGAGGCCTTTGCCCTGCAGTGGGACATTTATGGCTAATTAATAAATAAATAAATAAAACATAGTATAAAATAAAGTCGTCTCTTTTTCGTGTCTGTCACACTGTTTGTCTGTCTGTATGCTTAAATCTTTAAAATTACGCAACGGATTTTGATGCGGTTTTTTGTAATAGGTAGAGTGATTCAAGAGGAAGGTTTTTATGTAAAAATATTCCCGAAATTCCTACGGGAACGGGCACAACGCGGGTAAAACCGTGGGGCGCTGCTAGTGTAAGTATAAAGTAATTTCGAGTAGGTCAGTGGCAACCCTGGTTTCGGAGTTTCTAGAGCGCCTTCACATGGTGTGACGATTGGAACAACCGGGACCGACAATTTTACGTTTCCTCCGAAGCACAGTAGTGCCAGAAGAAATGCCACTATCGGCCACCCATCTAAGTAGGGGCGAGCTGCACTTTGCTCAACAATCGCAATAACCATACATCGCTTAGTCAAACTACGCCACTAGCGTTACAAAATGTAAATTATGTGCAATAATGTGGGACCTTATGTAACCCAATTCAGTACAGTGGGACTGGCTGGACTGAAGATAAGTGATTCAAAATGACATGAAATTCAAAAGCGTGCCCTTACACCAAAGCTGTTACGTAAGTTTTCGTGTCCACCAATCTAATGTTCCATGGCAATGGGGTTATCCCCCGATGACGAAAAGGCTCTGATGGAAAGCCACCCTTAAACGTCTAGAAATACCTAAGAAGCATATGGCTTCTTAGTACTTACTTCAAAGCCTCTTTGTAATGATGTATCGCACTTTCTTGCTGGTCAATATCTTTCAGAAAATTTGCAAAATTGTAATGGAGTTTGGCATTGTGTGGTAGCACTGAGAGGTCCGCTCTGTGAAATAAACAAATATATTAAGGCAACAATAAAGCTGGCGATACGACTGGCTCTTTATTCCTCGCGTGGATGTGGCGATGCACTGAAGTGTGGTATTCAAACTCATTATACTAACTAACACATTTTTAAACACACTTGTGGTTACAATACAATGAAAAATAAGTAGGAGAACACCACTTTAAAGTTTTCATATGCTGTAGATTGTTCCAGTACTTTATAGTATTGTTATGTTTTCTATTGGCAGATTTGTTTCTCTTACCTTAGTAATGTTTCTCTCGTCCTCCAATCTCTGTTCCTCAGATGAGTCCTGGCCGCTCCCGCCGCCACCAGCACGGCGACTCCAAGTAATGACAGCCTTCTGAGATGAGGGCCTTGTCTCCATAGGAGTTGGATGCCGTACACCGTGAGCAGAACTGATCCGACGCTGGAAAAAATAAGTCACTTCTTATTATCTGGTAGAAAGATTGTGTCATTTATTTTTAAAGACTGGAACTTATTAAATATCAAAGTTCGACGTTGTTCCAGTAGGTTTCATAGTGTCACATTGATATTGATTGGAATTTTGAAATCAGCAAAAAAACATAAGGTTTTAAATAAAATTTTGTGCCACTCAAACAATGATAACTTTACTGAGTACTTAATAATTTGGGACTGACCTTGGAATATAGAGGACTCTCTCAGCCACCACAAATCCCACGGTGACGAGCATGTTGGAAGCCGGCAGGTAGGGGATCACAAGTAATAGGAGACCGACCACTACTGGCGTGTGTTTTTGAAGCTGGAAACAGAAACAAGGAGTTTCAAATGACAAAATAAATCTAAGACGTATAGTTGTGTGTAATATGTATATATATTGTAGGTACTAGATGTAAGGCTAGCAATTACCTCTCATCTAATGCTAACTAATGCAAGTAATTTAGAAATCTGTTGGATAGTTTGGATTATGGAGATTATGTGAAGTGTCTCTTAAACCCAATAAAGTATGTAGTGTATTTTTTACTTTGCTGAATGCAAACCTCCATATCCATCCAGCATCTATAGCAGAGCAGCAGCAGCGCGCCGGCGGCGGCGCAGGTGAGCAGGTTGCGCGGGTCCCAGGTGGAGGCCACCAGCGGCACGGAGCCCATCTGCCAGTCGTGGCTCAGCGAGCCGGGGCACACCGCCAGCCACCAGTTGAACGCCGCTAGGTAGCAGAACGTCATCAGTCTGTAATACATAAGAGTGATGTTAAGCTGCTTGAAGACGTAAGTTTTTGAATCAAGTAGTGCCTTAGCCAATCCAGAATAGTCTAACACACTTCTAACAAAAAAATACAACTGCATACACACCGTTGTTAGACCCAAACGAAACACTAAGCTTATTTTACTGATTAACACTATAGGTCAAGGTTTTATTCACAGGTAAAAAGTGAAGAAAGCACTTACAAAATAATAGGGTACTTCAGGATCAAAGAGAGAACACACTGGCTTAATCGGTACAACAATCCAGTTAAAGTTGTCAAATACCTGACTGCAAAAGAAGGATGGAAAGCCGGCGGGTTGTCTTGAGGAGAGAACGCAGGCAGAGACCCTTGGAGCAGCGCCAGCCGGACTCCGACCAGGATAACAAGAGCTGCCAGAGCTCTGAACACTCTCCCGTATAGCGTGTCATATTTCCATCGCCATTTCACTGCTGATGAGGATCTGAAATTTGTAATAGGTGAAAAGGATAAGAATTATCATTCAAAAATAAAGGCAAGTAAAATAGTTGAAAAGACTCTTAGTGACTGGCAATAACAGTACAATGAATAGAGGCCTGCCTAGACCGCCTGAGGTGGAGCTGAGAAGTTCTGTTCAATGAACCCTTGAGTTCAATTAATTACTATGCTAGTCGCTAGTTCATGTACGTATTTGAACATAAGCGTTAAGTCAACAGCCTCCGTGGTCTTGTGGTTTGAGCACTCGGCTCACGATCCGGAGGTTCTGGGTTCGATTCCCGGTGGGGACAATATCTCACAAAAATCTCTTTGTGAGACTTTCTTCAGTTTGGTTAGGGCATTGCAGGCTGAATCACCTGATTACCCGAAAAGTAAGATGATTCCGTGCTTCGGAGGGCACGTTAAGCCGTCGGTCCCGGTTACTCTCTACGGATAGTAGTCGTTACATGAGCCATGTCAGAGGCCTTTGGCGGCTCTATAACTCTGACACCAGGATTGGTCAGGTTGACCAGCCACTCAATAAAGAAGATTCGTAAGACGACATTTAATTGGTCTCCATATTCTTGGCATTACTCTACCTTTTCCTTTATGTATTCTTTTGCTATGAGTAGGTTACTCAAATCTGACCTGGCAATAGGAATCCAAGACCTGTACAGGTCGAAGATGATGTTGAAGAGAAGCGCGGTGAGACCAGTCTCTTTAGCCAGCATGCTCAATGCAGCCATCATCACACTTGACCATACTCGATGACGACTTGATGACCTGAAACGATGAAGGCACCTTTTTGGATGGTTGTTTTTAATTTTTTTAGTAAGTACTTTGTCGCATTAAACAATTTTGAAATTGTCATTAATATGTTAGTCGTTAAGTACCATAGGAAATTTAATATGACTAGGTTCTACGGAGTTCTTCTAGGGCTGACTGTACTAATGTATCGAATTAACCAAATTGTCTAGGTTTAGTTCAGTCTTCTCCACAATATTCAGGCTCTCACAATAGAATTTTTATCAAAAGGGATGGCTGAGTTAAGTTCAGTTAAGTTTTAACAGAACCAAACCACGCCTTACCCAGGGTTACATGATTTAATACAATCAAGATATATTTCCGAAGTTAATGCAGTATTAAATTGTATCCTAACTACTTTAAATAAATCTATTTCTCAATTTCGTTTCATTACAGGAACGAAACTCAATTTGCAAATATTCGAGTCGTTGATTAACCATCTGTTTCGAATACATTGACGAGTGAGTTGGGAGCGTTCGTTAGACAGGGGTCCCGGGCCGATCAATGTATACATTCATTAGGTAGGGCCAATTAATTACATAAAACTCTGTATCATATATGTTGTATTTGTAAATGAACTGTGTCGGAGGCCTTTTCGGTTTAAAAACTCCGACCCAGGTTTGATCTACTCGAACGTACGTACTTAAGTACCGTCAAGCTCTAGCAACATGTCTAAGGATAATGGGCAAATATGTATGGAGCATGGGCCCTCCTCTATATGAATGACACATACTCGTACATCAACATGGTCTTTCATTTGATGTATGTGTTATTCTTATTAGAAGTTTTTTTGCATACATCAATTATTAGAAATCGCATTTGTGGCTGTGGCATACCGACGGACACACATGGCGAATCTTATAAGGTTCCGTTTTTATCATTCAGCTAAGGAACATAAAAACTGGAAAATGTATTCACAAAATTACGAAATTCAAGAATCTTCGTATTTGTATAGGTTAGATATTTTTTTTCTAAAACCTTCATAGAATATTAAATAAGTAACTTAAAAAATAAGGACGGACAGCACAGTCTGCTCAAATATTGAGTCAAGCTGAAGAAAGCTCCGACGACCTATATAATAATAAAATTTACTTAAGTCTTCACTTTAGTTCCTCCGAAAGCCTAAACAGTCCTCCCTAGCTGTCCAAACAATTTGCAACAATCAGCATTAATCCAAATCTTGAAGGTTATTTCAGAAGTTATTCCTTGAAAGTGTAAAGGGAATACTAAAGAGGTGTAATTTGGATGTGCGACATTAGGTACGTTTATGCGAGTATTATACTCCTTAAGACTAAGTACTTACTTAAAAGTACTTAGTCTTAATTTTGGTTCGAGCCTAGCTTAGAATTCTGCTTTTGGGTTTTAAAATGAGATGCCATTTTGGAGAGACATCGATATGGCAATCAATAAAGCGATATCAATGATCAATATGGCGGTATAGTAAAACCTAATTGCCATAATTGTTTTCGGCATACTTTGCAGAAATACCGCCTTATTCACGCCCTTAACTAAAACACAAGTGTTTTTTCTCTATTGCTCTTGGGGAAATAGCGTTCGTCGGAAAGAGACAAACCATTTGATAACTAACGTGCTGTTAATAAGCGTTTATGAATAAAGCCCTTAATCTTTAACTATAACTATATATACCTTAACGCCTCTGTGGTCTAGTGGTATGTGCACTCGCCTGCCAAGACTGAGGTCCCGGGTTCAATTCCCAGGTCGAGCGAAAACATGTTTCCTACTTTTCAAACATGGCTCGGGTTTGAGATCACCAACCCGCATTAGGCAAGCGTGGTGATTACGCCTGAAACCTCCTCACTGTACTGATATCTTCAGTGAGACGACAGGCCTTTGCCCAACAGTGGGACATTACAGGCTAATACTTTTTTTACTTTTATATATGTTTTACTTTTATATAGTTAGGTTAGGTATTACCTATACCTTATCCTAACCGATTTCGGTCACAGCGACTGAGATCTCTGTTAAATTATGGACTCGATGTGATGTCATGCGTCCTCATGTCATGACTGATGTTACCAATTTTATTTTAACTCGTAAAAAAAACTTGAATACAAAAAACGTTATCGTCCCCGCTGTTTTGTCCCAAAACTTAGTACAATTTGCAGAACTAAGAACAACTATTAAAGACGGACTATTCAAAAGACCAGTTGTCCAGCTGACGGATCTTATTATAATTTTGTTGACATGTCATCTTGAAGTTACATAAAGTGATTTTGTTTTAAAGTTTTTGATTAATAATATGAGTTTGGTAAACTTTGTGGAAATTCTGATTAGTAACAGATTTTTTTGAACGAAAGAAAAATGAAATGAAAAATCCTGTAGCAAATGCTCTCAGTGTTTCGATAGTGCGGTCCTCTTAATATCCTAAAATAAATATAAGTATTTTTCTTACCCATGATAAAGAAGAACGGAAGAGAGGAAGAAGACGCAAGCTAACACGTCAGCACGACCGACGACTCCCGACACCTGCAACGAATAAAACACAAATCATTCATTCACTCATTTCAAATAGGTCAGTGACAGACACTGGTGTCAGAATTTTTAGACTGCATTAGCGCCTCCGACATGGTCTAACAAGTGGAACAACCGAGACCGATTACTAAGCGTATCCTCACGGCAGCGCACACATAGGAATGGCCACTATGAGCCATCAGTCCGAGTTGTGGCAGAGCTGCACGCTGCTTAACATTCACGATTAGTTAACGGCGCTCAGTCAAACTATGCCATTAGCGTTATAATATACAGATAAATAAATATAAAAGTGATATAAGTAGTATAAGCCAGTAATATCCCAATGCAGAGTAAAGGTCACACATCTCGCTGATGATATCCAAATAGTGAGGAGGATTAGGCGTAATCGCCACGCTAAATAAAAAAGTAAAACATTGGTTCCGTAGTCGAAGACCAGCGATGTCACAGAGATAATAAGGGTCAACACTGCGTTAAGCGTGCGCCAGCCGCGTGCACCCGTTCACTTTTGTATGACACCGCACGCGACGGTTCACTTTTGTATGGAACCGTGGCGTGGACATGCTTAACGCAGTGTCGGCCCTAATACACCGGCACGTTAGTTAGACTTATAGCACCCCTATTTTGGTTAATATCCAGGGTTGGCCAATTTTGTTTCACTTCATCTTGCTTCACTAAGCACGTTAAATTGTCCGTCCCGGTATTTGTAATTGCTATAACATGTAAAGGTATTTAAATAGTCTTAAAACTGTGACACTAGTTTTGGTCAAACACCGTAGTTTGTGCTTCTTCTTCTTCTTCATCGAGTGGATGGTCAACCTGACCAATCCTGGTGTCAGAGTTATTGAGCCGCCAAAGGCCTCTGACATGGCTCATGTAACGCCTAATATCCGTAGAAAGTAACCGGGACCGACGGCTTATAAACGTGCCCTCCGGAGCACGGAATCGTCTTACTTTTCGGGCAATCAGGTGATTCAGCCTGCAATGCCCTAACCAAACTGAGGACAGTCTCACAAAGAGATTTTTGTGTTGTATGGCAAGGCTGTTTGTGCTAGGAATTAAGAACAAACAACGCCGTATCTGTACTAATATTATAAAACTGCAGAGTTTGTTTGTTTGTTTGAACGCGCTAATCTCAGAAACTACCAATCGGATTCGAATAATTCTTTTTGTAATGAATAGACACATTCAGCGGGAAGGTTATAGACTTTTCATTGCGAAATTCCCACAGGAACGGGCACAACGCGAGTAAAACCGCGGGGCGCTGCTAGTCTATTATAATAGAATACTTTAGAGGCCGACGCCTGAACCGGTGAATGTAACCAACGTTGTCCGTCGCAATTAAAATAAACTGATAGCACTTAAACAAAATCCATCAAAGCCTGAAAACCTTGAAAGTTTGCAATAACTACAGTTTCAGTAAAAACGAGGGTCTAAGGGACCAACTCCACTGATATAAATTGCATCGCACAACTTTTCAAATTAAAACCTCGACCGAGACAACTCTTGCAATCAGGGCTAATAGGAAAAGTTGTAAGAATATTGCCTTCCAATACCGAGCCGATAGAATGTTACTACTTGTATTTGTCTTCTAAGTGATTTGTGGAACTTTGTTATTTAATTACTATTCAAATTAGATTTGGAATTCGATCGATCACTGCGCGACTGCTATTGGCGGCGACGGCTGAGAAGTGAGTTTGACTTTTTATTTATTTGTACCTTGTACCGCTATTTTCGTATTCAACACTCACTTCAACTCTATAGAATACCTTACGAAGTAACGGCTGACGTAAGTCCTAAAATTGTATTACCAAGCACGATTCGCCAAGTGTCAATCAAATTTACATGAGTGTCAAGAAGTGTAGAGTCTAAGAGTCTTTCAATGTTCCCCTTCATTCTTTCGATCTTCTAGCACATTATTAAATTAAAATACATTGATGCATAAAAGTCCTTTAGAAAAGACATATATGTTTCATTCAGGCCTATACGCCTCTCCACTATAATTTGGTACATGTCTGGCTGTTAACCAGATACTTACATTAACAATGATTAATTCGGTACAATTGTTAAGCTTAATTAAGTACCCGGTAAAGCCGAGTTTAGGTCGTATTTTAGGTCTGTTTTACAAGACCTATGCCTTGCGTATAATTAAATAATTACTGTGAGTAATTCAATTGAGTAAAAGCCAAAATTATATTCGTTCAATATTTCTTTTATAAATATAAAAACGAGCTTAATTTAAGGCAAAATTAAGCTAATTAAGCTTAAAGCTTTTGCTTTAAAACATAGAGATTTGAATCAATTATGATGAATACGTAAAAGAAGATAAAACCTTTGAGATGAATATAGGCAACATTTATCCAAAAATAATCCAATAAAGAGGGTTGGATTGCCAGAAATAAAGTAGTACCCAGTTATTTATAACCGAACACATTATTAACTAAACAGACATCCCTAACATCCTACACAACTTCAACTTTACCATAATCACAGTAACTTTCACCAGTTATCTATATGATTACGGAAAACATAACACAATTGTAAGCACAACCATTTCAACGATAATCCCTAAGCTGAACTAATCTCTGAAACCACTACATGTCTTGAAACTCGTAACGTAGGGATCTTTAGCCAACCCATGGGCTTAGAGCAATTAAAATGTTCAGACAGAGCACTGTTAATAGGTTTTGTAAACATGTGTGTTTGACTGCGCGTCATTGACTCGTTTAGTCAAACTCACCAATGGACACCATAGAATCCAGGAGACTTTCGAACAAATTGACGCGCTGACATGTCATCGTAATGTTGTAAACACTGTTAGTTTACAATACGAATTGTAAGATTACACATATATGACAGATAGTGAACTGTACAATACCATTTACAATTACATAACGCATAATGTATGTATCTTATGTTAATCCAACTACTCAGATTATAAACCAATGGCGTTTGCAATTTTCCGGTGATATACACATACTTGCTCAGGACACAGGAAGTAATATGTATGCTTTGCTGTATTCTTGGCAGAGCTCCGTCTGGACTTTTCTTTTGTTCTAAACTCATAGGCCCGTCTTTTAAGATTAAATTAAACGTCATAGTTTAATGTTACAATTTGTCATCGGCCGACAATGCCGGGTCGTGACAGTTTAGTGTTTCCTTTGGATTTACCAAAGTTTCAGTTTAGCTGGTATTACTTTAACTGGATGAAGCTAAGTAACACATATGACATAACACACACAAGTGACATCAGTATTTTTAAGTATGTTCTACACTATTTTAATATGAGATGTTATTGTGTATTTGATATGCATGTGTGCGTAAAACATAAACAAATAGTAGAAATCTATGTAGAATTTAAAACAGTACAAATAAAGCAACAAATAAGTAGGTGTGAGATAGGGTTTTTATACTACCAAAGAGATTCTGAAGGAATATGAAGCTGGCCAGATTACTACTATAGTTTAAAACCTATTTTTTTCAAACCTCAATAGATATGATCGATTGGAGTTTATAAAGAAAAAAAAAAATATGAATCCTTTTAAGGATCTTAATATAATAAGACGTTACGATAAATAAAATTTAGAGATAGTAGCTTTAGAGATTCATTCAGTTTTATCAAAGAGTTTTATTTATTTACTAACGACCCGCCCTCGCTTCGCTTTCGAAATTCGGGGTAAAATATCGCGTATCTTTCCGCGAATATATACATACATCGCTCGTATAACAACCCGTCTGCGATCGAGCATTACTTTCATTTCATAGATGAATGTAAATGAATTGCATTGAAAAAAAATTGGAAAATGACCAGGTAAAGTATGTAGTCATTATGTAGTGTTCTAGATCAAATATAAAGGTAAATTAATAAAGGCCTAATAAAAATGTATGGTAGAAAATATGACGACATTGGTAAAACTTATTTTTTCAAGTAATTTCCTAGCTAAAGTTGAATTGTATGATAAAACTGTCACATTTTTTTCCAATTCCATATTTCTCATAGTAATAGCTACTTATTCTGTAGTTATTTTAGATAAAACCAGTAAACAAAATTAGAGTACATCTACCGAACCGAGCATTAAAAATATTAAACAACTGAGATACCACTCAGTTTTTCACTCAGTTGTCTAGTTCGAGTACCAAGTGGGTCGGATTATCCGAGGAGGCTTTGAAACTACTTAGGATTAGCGTGGGGTTCTTTAAAATATCTACTTACTTTTAGTTATTAAGTAGTTTAAAGAACTTTTGTATAATAATGAAAAGCGAACCTCATCTGTGTAGTAAAATAACTATGAAACTTTTAATTGGACTTTGAATAAATCAATGAATTATACATATTATAATGAAGTAATATATATTAATATTTTTTAATAATAATTATATCAAAATTATAATTCTTAGAAAACTGTTT
Organism: Cyclophora albipunctata; assembly: GCA_963082685.1. Taxonomy (NCBI): domain Eukaryota; kingdom Metazoa; phylum Arthropoda; class Insecta; order Lepidoptera; family Geometridae; genus Cyclophora; species Cyclophora albipunctata. Next base: position 10,646,775 of record OY720114.1, on the reverse strand, counting down.
TTCACTTTATAGCAAGCTGATTTTTTGGTAAATTTCACGATAATTTAATTGGAACGAACGGATCTTTTTCATAGTACTCGTATGTTTGTGATTCAATATAAATAATTTAGCTGATGTTTTCTCTTTTAAAAGCTAAAATATAAATAACATGGTATTTTTAAAGAAAAACACGTGATCAATTTATTGAAATGAAAATATGGCGTAATGCAATATCTCAATTTTTTGAGATGGAGCGGAAATTATTTGAGTACTAACTTTATATCTCATATTGGTAGATAGATAATCTGTCCTAAACATCCAAGGAATATATACATAAATTAATTCACCCGGACAAATTCACATACGGTTCATTAAACCCAAATAAGTTCTAATCTTGTATAGTATCAGTTAGTCAAATTCCATATTGACTAACTGATACTGCTACATATATGTACATACACAAATACTTTATATAAATTTATTATTGACACCCAGATGTCGTCGGCAACAACTATGCCTGCACATATTGCTCCGGGCGGGTTTCGAACCCGCAACCCCGATTCGACGTGCCAAAGGGCTTGTCAAACATAATTTGATCTGCAAGTACCTATCTATATGTTATTTGTTAGTGACCGTGGTCACAGTAGGTACCCAACATATATGATATGTCAGAAATCTTAATATTTATGAACTTTGATTCGATGATTATCAAATCGACCAAGTCCATTCGACCATTCTTCATATAGTATGAGTACATATCCTCACTGCCTTGCCTACAACCCATAAAAGTATGTACGTTATAGAATAATAAAACGGCACATTTTAAATAACCTTCCAAAAGATTCAAGGGGCGTTGATTTTATCGGTTTCATGAACTATACAGAGGCTTGTTCGCGCTTGTCATAAAAATTTGATGGCGGGATGAAACGGGCCCATCTCCCACTTCTTATTATTCCACGGGGTTTCCCGGAGGTATCGATCAGGATTTATCACCTTCTACTGTGAAGGTAAGAGCAAAGCTGTGTCGCTACGCCTACCAAATTGTTTGGTTTGAAACAGTAGTTTGAATTATGGGCTCTGAAGCCCGGCACCCGCTTTGTACCCTTACCTGTAGGCATTATATTATAAAGTTTCAGTATTAAATTGAAGCACTCATATTGAAAGGTGTATCAAAATCCGTGGAGTGGGTAATAGGAGTTAGCGAATATACAGGAAACCGCAGCAAGCGATTTTACAAGTGTTTTAAGGGAACAAACTCAATCTTTAAATACAAACTGTTTGCACTTCCCTAACAAACGAAAAATAAGAAAATTCTAAATTCGAATCCAGTCCAACAAATATTTGCAATACAAATTATAAAACATCAACTCGTCCAATTAGCGTTTGCTACACAATACGGCTTTTGACAGTTAATTTCAAATTCAATCAAGTCTCTGAAACGGCTGAACAATAAACGATGGGCTTTTGTTAATTATAACAGAGCGCCGCCGAGTTCGCGCCAACAATGAAGTCACTAATCCTGTTTACTACAATTCTGCTGGCACCAAACTTCGCTCGATGCAAATCTATAAATGTGGCGCAAGTCACAAGAGGGTAATCAAGAAAATGCTGTAAGTTCAAGTAGTTTAGTGGTCAACCCTGTTGTCAGGGGCCTGAAACCGCATAAAGACCCTGAGATGGTCTAACGATGAAAACAAGCTGGACCAAAAAGGTGCGCTTCGAAATGGTGTATAAATGAAGATAATATTTTATAACGAGTAGGTAAATGTATGTGTAAGTTTGTTGCTATACTATGTTACAACGCAATGATTTTCAAAGTATGTCACTAAAATTTTATGATAAAATAACCATTTATATTGAAATATAAATGACAGCCTCCGTTGTCTAGTGGTTTGAGCGCTCGGCTCACGATCCGGAGGTTCCGGGTTCGATTCCCGGTGGGGACAAAAATAACTTTGTGAGACCGTCCTCAGTTTGGTTAGGGCATTGCAGGCTGAATCACCTGATTGCCCGAAAAGTAAGATGATTCCGTGCTTCGGAGGGCACGTTAAGCCGTCGGTCCCGGTTGCTTTCTACGGACAGTAGTCGTTACATGAGCCATGTCAGAGGCCTTTGGCGGCTCAATAACTCTGACACCAGAATTGTTCAGGTTGACCATCCACTCGATAAGAAGTATATTTAAATTTCATATTATTTGTTTTGTCCGAAACAGTGTGGGTAATCTGAATCAAATAAATACATAATCTTAATGCTTTTCCGTGCCTAGTGACGTCTTCTGACCGTCACATTTCTCTTGTATCTTGGACCACACTGAGTACAAGTTGGCCCGTACGGTGTCAATACAATTTTGCCAAACTCTGTAACTATTTTATGCACTGTTGCACAGCGGAGATAAAATCTGCACAAAGCTGAAACTGGAAGAACTTTTTGTTGAAATTAGAAGTTGTTACAGTGAGGAACCTTCACGGTTTCGATTTAGGGACTTTCACGATCTAATTGTTTGAGATAAAACGGCAAATGGCGCTTTTGGACTCATCCATCAGATGCGGAGAACTGTGAACGAAATAACTCAGGTAGAATACTTGTAGCAATAACGCCGCAATATCTGTGTATGGATGTTAACTAAATCCCTGGCACATAAACCAAAACGCGCGTCGGCTGGTTGTTGATTCATGAAACCATGTCACGGATTTATTTACGAGTGCGCAGCTATTCTATCGAAAAACCTAAATGATTTACTTGTAATTTTGTGTATTCCATTTATTTACTTTATTGATAGTAAAGTTTGTCTTTATCGCAGCCACATCGCATGTTGCGTTTTAATGTAATTAAGCCCAAGAAAACATTTTTATGGATGTCCGGCCCATAACTAAGTAATATCGAAATTTCCCTAAAAGCCCATATTTTTCCAATCTCAATTCAATAAAAAATCCTATCATCATTATTTGCAGTAAAACTAGCGAACCCAACAAAGCCGAAGCAATATCTCCTAAATATAAAGTAAGCAGTAAAACATTTACGATTTGTATCGGGAGACCATCGCGGCCTTCATAAAGTTTTGATGGCACATTATGATATATAAGTAATCATTGAAATATATCACTTAACGAGTGTTTCAGACTAACATCTGTAATGTTGTTTTCTTTTTATGTTTATTTGAAGATATTTCATATTACTCTTACATATAAGAACGCGCATTTAAAGACATAGGACATTCATATTAACAAAGTAAGTGGCAGAAAAATAAACTAACGGGAACCAAACAAAGAGACAGAAAAGTAATCAAGTAAATGAAGCTAAACGATGTGATCAACAGAAAATATCTTCAACATACTAAAATAATAAGAGGTGTAATAAATATCGCTGTGCATAGATTCAATATATCACGGAATCAAATTATTTCATTATGAGAACTTCCGCCGGAGTGGACCAGCCAACCAATCAGCGCAAAGTGAGAACAATAACATCATCGGAGTAGTAATTCATAAAGATATTGCCTTTTAAGCATCGAGAGAGTAATTTGACTAAAAGCATCGATGTACTTTACTGTTTTCGTTCCAACGTTAATGCTTTAAAACGATCCAGGGTCTTACCATCACCTCATTATAAAAGTATTTAGCACTCATCCAAGTAATTTCAAAGTTAAGCTGAATTAAGTATTTGTTAAAGTCTGGAAGTATAAATGTGATTTTGAAGTAATTTCGCCTGAAAGATATGGCAGTAACTCTGCAGTTGTTAAACTACAGCTCAGTGTATTCAAGTGAAAGAAACATTACGTATAAAACATGTCAACAATATAACGTTACTTCTTCTTCTTCATCGAGAGGATGGTCAACCTGACCAATCTTGGTGTCGTAGTTATTGAGCCGCCAAAGGCCTCTGACATGGCTCATGTAACGACTAACGTTACTGTGCTTAGTTTGGGCAAGCAAAGAGTGTTTAATACATTCTTTATTAACTACCACTTCAGTCAACCATTTACGTTACATTTAAGTCACACAATCTGTTCTACTGTACTAATTGAATTTCGGCAGGTCTTACTTAATGAAATGATTTCGTAAATTTTAACGAAATAGAATATTAAATTACGTCGCTACGTTTCAGTGGAGATTCAGGGCCTCTTCAGTTTGCAGCTCGCTATAATGAACAAAACTGGAAAAACACTGCAAGTTTCAACAAGTGCTATTGTGATGTTATTGTAGAGCTATTTTAAAGCTATTGTATTTTATTTTAGCTGGACGTGCTGAGAGCTTTGTATCGGAACTCTCATAGTAAGAGTGAACTTGCTATATAGTACTTTTATGTTACTAATTCCTGGAAGTTCACATCATAGTTGGTTAATATACTTGTATGTATTTATATAATAATTATATAATAGGTTTTGAAATGTACGGAACCTTTAGATATAAGAGGCAATATAAATATATTGCCTCTTTCCCGATATATCTAAAGGTATTATTTAATAAGCTTAGTTAACCTCCTCACTGTACTGATATCTTCAGTGAGACGAGAGGCCTTTGCCCAACAGTGGGACATTACAGGCTATTACTCATTTACTCATAGCAGATCCTCCTAAGCTTTCATTGAATCCTACTAATATTATAAATGCGAAGGTTTGTGAGGATGTATGTATGTATGTTTGTTACTCTTTCACGCAAAAACTACTGGACGGATTTGAATGAGTAATACATCAGAATAACACATTGGATACATTTTATCTCGAAATTCCCGCGGGAACAGGTACAATGCAGGTGTTAAACCGTGAGGCACGGCTGTCTAAAATATATACATATATCATCAATATTATCAATGACTTCCATAGTGGAATTATACAACGCGTAATTCCCCTATGATACCTTCATTACTGGAAGCGGTACAAAGGCTTGCCGTTACTATCAAATAATAAAAGTTATAGTAAAATAATTCGCAATAAATATGTAGAGTCTGACTGAATGATCGGAACCAACGGTTCTCATTACACGGTTGATATTCTCTTTTATTCAATGGTCTGTGAGCTTTGAATTTTCTCTACAATATTCGGTTTAAAATTTAATTGGGCCATAAATTACGCCGGGAACAATAAATTAATTTCCCGGAGTTTTGTTTTAAAATAAGTACAATATGAACAGTTTAAAGGTAAAACCGTATCCATTAGTAATATTATGGATTTTAATTTTCCTTTGTTTTGTTGATTTTCAGTTCGAGAATGGAGAATGAAATTACCGTGTGAATGTAGTTTGTCGAGATAATGAAGTTATCATTTAAATGATGTTCCAACTCCACATAATGTTATAGTAGATTTATTATTAATTTCATGGATTGGACTCTATTAGAGAAGATTTTCTTGCAAATCTAAAGGGTCTAGGATACGATTCTTATAAGTGATCTTCTTATAAAAGTAAGTTAAGGTATCACCACATAGTATGAAACAAAGTCACTTTCCGCTGTCTGTCTGTCTGTCTGCCTGTCCGTATGTATGCTTAGATCTTAAAAACTACGCAACGGATTTTAATGCGGTTTTTTTAATAGATAGAGTGATTCAAGAGAAAGTTTTATATGTATAAAAAATCCGGAAATTTCTACGGGAACAGGCACAACGCGGGCAAAACCGCTGCTAGTATTAAATAAATAAAAGTGTATCACAGCAATATTTTAATGTATAATGTTTATAAGCTCTTTAAATGAAAGTAATTAGGTCTCTGTGCCAATTGAAATAAACAAACTCGAGCGCGAGTAAACTAAATCGACCAAACGGAAAAGCTCCAAGCAATCATTTTTCAAAGCATTCCAAATTCAAAGCTACTTACCTAAATAAACGTTTATTCGTCCTTTTTTGAATACCACAAACGAGTGCTAATGTTGTCATTGGAATCACTTCACATCAACCTTTATATTAGGGGTTGTAAAAGAGCAATTCACCCCTTATACAGTTGTGTTGAACCATGAAACCCGGGGTCATCGCGTCCTCCGGCGAGGGGTAATTACCTCTTAATTACATCTATCACGGTTAGAATACGGCCCCGTATACAGAATAGGACATTTAATTACGATCTAATTGTGAAACTCGTTTTGTTAATGTTATTTTATTCTCTGCATTGTGTGTTTTTGCTAAGGTGTTTTGGAATGGTGTCCTATTTTGGTTATAAGAAGACTGTAGTTAATATCACATTACTGAATAGTAGGTATGGGATAAACTCAGTTATTATGAGAAGCTTTGACGGACTATTTATAAAATGGGTTCAATTATAAAATGTTTTCAAAGGATTCCACTTCTAATTTTTAAACGTTCCAATACAAATGTAACATAATAGCAGCGCCTCACGGTTTTACCCGCGTTGTGACCGTTGCCGTGGGACTTCAATCAATTTATCTATTTAAAAAACCGCGTCAAAATCCGTGCAGTAGTATTTGAGTTAAATGCAAACAGACAGACAATTGTAGCGGATTGTCCAACCATAAGTTGAACCTATGTCATATCTGTGTAGGTGATCTATCGCGGCCTCTGTTCAACTATTGCGCAGATCCAATGGGAAGATTCAATTTTGTATCCTAGTTTAACTCAATTGAATTTTTGTAAAGTTTCAGCAAGATGCTGCTGAAGCTTTCAGTTGGGAAAGCTCTCATACGAAGCTCTTAATCAGATTCTCGGAAGAGAGAAAAGGGAGAGAACTGCTGATTTTCTAATGCCGACTTAAATCTCATTTGGCTTTGGTAACTTTTATCAGGTTTCAACCTGTTCTTTCGCCGGAGGTTTGTTTGTGGTTTTGTACAAGATGTTTTGTTACTAGTTTTAGTTACATCTTGTAACGACATAAGGTAAAAGTTTTACGTAGGAAAAGTAGGACAGTAGTTATCTATATATATAAAAATCAATCGTGCTTCGTTAGTCTCGCTAAAACTCGAGAACGGCTGGACAGATAAAGTTGATTCTGGTTTTGAAATGTTAGTCCTAATCCAGGGAAGGTTTAAACTGTAAGCAGTGACGGTATAATGCGGATGAAACCGCAGAGCACAGCTAGTATATAATAGTATCTCAAAATAATTTGAGCCAGCACATATATAGCGGGTGCGGGTCGTGTGACGACGATGTGACTCTTTGTATGTGTATGAAAGGTGTCACCCAGCCGTAATATGTGTGTCTTGTGCTTTAGTCTTTGCCCTTATCAACTTAGTTAATTTTGAGACAATCTTCTGGTCAAAAAGCCCATGACGACACACATTAGATAACAGACTTTATTGTCATTACACTAAATAATTAAATTAATTAGTCAGATTAAAGAAAAAGTGTCTGTCATGTCTTATAGAGATGTGAAAGAACTTGCACTGAATAGGAATAGATGGAGAAGTCTGCATCGGACTCACCGACAAGAGCCTTGCTCTTAAATGTATGATGATGACTAAATAATTGTATTAATATTTACATTTGGCCTCAGGCAGATTTGATTGCGTCACACAATAAACAGATAGACTGCAATGGTCTTGCAAAAATAAGCACACCAACATCGAAAACCTTTATAGCTTTTATAATCGATTAAAAGCAGTTTTGTTCGTCAATTAAAATGGCAATTGCACCAGTGGTTTCGTGATGCAGTTCCAATTTCCAAAAATACATTGAGCACTGAATTTTTCAATCAATTCGGTTTCCGGGAGAGTTTTGTCACCGCCGACGATTTTTGATTTCTAACAAAAGTCACGGATAGCATCACGAACGATTGTTCTAAACGACATACTCGTAGTTGCTTTATCTATTTTTGTTTCATAACTAACAAACGTCGAAAAGGTTATGAAATAACGTTCATTTTGACGGGATCAAATTGCTTCTGTGTTATACGAAGAATTTATAGGATTGTGTGGTGATAAACGCATTCTTAAGCTTTATTATTACATATAGTCCGAAGAGACTTTTCTCGAATTAGCTAAAACGTACCTCCATCTTTACTGCAGAGCTATCTTACGCTACTTAGCTTAGCAATATTAGAAAAGTATATGTATATCAATAGTTTGGTATCAAGTTTTCTATGTATTAATTTTCGCATTGAAGATTTTTGCACTTACGTACCAGTAAATTCCGAAACGGACGGATGTGTGCTATGGATGCCAGCAATGGATGCGCTACGACATATCCCTGCGGTCGAGCTACGAGCTTCGCATCTTCTTCGTAGCACAAATACGAAGCTAGGCATCAGTGGAAATGGTTGTAGTTTGATGATACGTCTTTGTGTACACGAAGCGGCATTTCACGTGATTCATATAGATTAAAGTTCCTAATTATCCTTAAATTCCTAGAAAAACGGGATCAAGTATCAACACAGCTGAAATCACGGAACCTCTAGTGCCATCATACATGTACATATTTATGTATATAATTTAGGCCGACTTGTTCATTAAACGTACTCGCACGAACGACTGTTATGTATTCTACATTATTGATTTCGATAAGGGTTGACGTTAATTATTCACCCAGCTCTCTGATATTTGCCTGATAAAACAACATTAACAACTTGTAAAGAACACGTTAATAATTAAGTAACTTCAGTTATTTAATTATTTTCCGAATCCATATGTCCTATCCTACAAATATTATAAATGCGAAAGTTTGTGAGGATGGATGTACGGATGAATATTACTCTTTAACGCAAAAACTACTGTACGGATTTGGATGAAACTTTACAGTAATATAGGTTATACATCAGAATAATACATGGGATACATTTTATCCAAAAATTACCGTGGGAACGGTTAAAACGCGGGTAACATTGCGGGGCGTGGCTAGTTTTTAATATTCGTATTTATGCGATGCCGAGGTCGACCGTCGGTCGTCGAGGCGTTGGCGGACTACCTCGTCGCCTTTTAGCCTTCTCGAGTGACTGGTGAGCTCCCTAAAGACAGGGTAGCAATATTTAGGGGAGACCTATGCCCAGTAGTGGGACAATATAAAGTAAAGTAAAGTATTCGCCTGTTATGTCTGTCCAAAAGCCTCTCAGGCCTCTCATCCGAAGATATCAGTACAGGGAAGAGTGCGGACAAAATAGGTTAAAAAATAGTATGAATATTTCCATCTGTTATCTTGCTCAATGTCGATGTTAAAGGGTCTTTTTATAAAGTGGTCACTTGAAAAGCAAAATGTAGAATCTCTTTCACAAACTTATTCATTGAATAAAGCCTTATCAATTAAAGTAAATAAAGCACCATTCTAAAATAACATTGAACCATTCAAACAGGTATTCAGAAAACAATTAAATTGAAACCTTTTCAATTTCAGACAGAGAGTGGTTTCGAAAACAAATATCTAATAACGATTCTTTAAATAAAACAATGTGGTTCAATACATAAGTTTTATTAATTAATTTGTTCTTTCAAATATATAAACTAAAATAATATACCAAAAAACAATATCAACGTTTCTATTGACTCGGACTACCTACGCTTACATTGAACTGAACATACTGCTGAATATCCCAAACGCAGGAGATCTTGATAGTAATAGAGGAAAAAACCATATTGCATTGAAATACTCGTTATATCTGCGAGGCAAGTCTCTTTACAACGCCTTATGATCGGTCAATTGATCTCCAACTCGCTCAGTTCCTCAGTGTAAACGCACCCTTACGGCTCGAGCTCGGCCGAAGGGCAACATCGAATTAATTAGTACACTCTCATTCAAAACAAATGAAATCCAAATACAATAAACTGAAATGTTCAACTCTCCTTACAATAACAATTGGTTTGTTCGTTTTAATAATATAAGATTTTATTTGTACATGGGTCGGTGCAGATTGTTTACTTAGGGTATCTTTATTTGCATTCTTTTGTTATTTGATTATTAAATGAGACCCCGACTTTACCCGCGTAGCGTAAGTATTTGATGGGACCGTTGCGTTACGACAAAGGGCACATGTTTTAATTTGCATAATAACTATCTTAGAGCTTAATTTCATATCAATTCGATAAACGGTTTTAGTGTGAATCCTAGTTTTAGGTATAAAAGGTATACCTACAATTGTTTTGCATAGTAAAACGTTTCTACTCGTAATGCTTCTCCGAAATGGTAAATGGCGCACGTCAACGATTCAAATGAATTGATTGATGTCTATTTTAGAACATTGTTATAACCTGCATGTTTCATACATGGACATCATAATTATAAAGTACCCGAATACATTATAATGCATCTTCAATACGTCTAAAAATTCGACAACATGGTTGGCCATTCAGGTAATCGAACTTACTTCCATACTTACTTAATACGTTAACAGACATAACTTGTTGGAACCGTCATTCACAAAACTATTAGCAATTAAAACACGTCATTAACATATTACCACGGGTTTTATCGCAGCAAAGAACTCATTGATTAAGGTTGATTAAGGTAATAAAATCACTCATATTGATTTCCCGTAGTTAATATGTTAATAATTTGTACAAATCGCGAAAGTTTGAAAAAGATAATAGAAACACGATCAATTAGTAACGAAGTAACGTCATGTAACGAAATATGTTCATTATCGATAATTTCAGAAGCAAAACCTATATAAAATTAGATTTAGGTTACTATCGAAACATCATTAACAGAAACCGAAGTCGTTAAGCAATATCAGTTTGACGTTTCCTAATTAGTGTTGTGCCGATACGGGTCGTTAACGCGGCGTATCGAAGTATCGATATGTGTCACTAGGGTTGTCAGATGAGAGCGCTAAAAATCTACTAAATTGTAAAAGTCTGGACTTAGTTCGTAGTCATGATCAAAATATTTACAAAATAAAAAAATACTAACTGGTTTATGAGATCAGATAAAAATGTAAAATTAAAGCTAAGTGTGTGTTTCACGCATTGCAAAAATCCACTTTTTATTACACAAAAATTCAATTTGGATTTATCCAAAATCTGCCGGAATTTATACATTAAAATTGATTGCATCGGTTCTGTTAAGTTATTTTGATTGCATTTTTTGTTAAATTATTTTAAATTTTCATCAATGTATTACCTACTACTGGATTTTATTTGCGGCCCAAGAGGTTTTTATTGTACAAGGCCCCGTCGCGTGGGTGCGGGGTGCGTCTCCCCGTGACAGACGCCCACGCGGTTCCCCGCGACGTAGCACTTTTGTATGAAACCGCGCGGGTGCCCACTTAACGCAATTTCAGCCTTTATACATACTTTTTGGGGATTCGTATGAAATGTTGGGACAATCCCGAATTCCAAGCCTCAGGCAGGCAGCCCTATGTGCCACAGAGACGTACCGCGGTGCGTATCGTCGTTCGACATCGATAGCATCGCCTGTCGTCATGTTATCGTGTTAATCGAAATTATGTGATTTTGATGATTGATAAAGAGGATTGGAGTGGTTTACGGTAGTTGTTAAACTTAAGTTGATTGCTTATTTGAATTAGTTTAATAAGTATATGCCATTAAATATATTAATTTGTTATCTTTTACCTCATGTCATATTGTTGTACATATCTATCTAAATTAATATAATAAAACTGAACATTATTTTTAGTTTGTTTAACCCCGCTAATCTCAGAAACTAATAACCATACTCAACGGGAAGGTTGTTTGTTTTTATTTCTACTGTAACGGGCACGACGTGAGTAAAACCGCGGGGCGCTGCTAGTGTTTATATTTAGTGAGATTTGGAGATAAGTGTTTAAAGAGTACACTTTCGTATAATTTATTTATAGTCATAGTAATAGCATAAATATTAAAGCACCCACCATTACAAGTAATTGTAAGTACAATTAGTTCGTACTTATAATACGTAGTTAATAAAAGTTTTCGCTAAGCATAAAACGTTCCTTATACAAGTACAATAAACAAAGAACATCTGAATTCCTCCACATAATCGACATTACAATATACGTCTAAAAATCAAGTGGGTAGGTATCGAAATGGCGTTCGGCGGAGCAGACAATTAGCGGGCCCGCACGCGCGCGCGGCGCGGCGGCGTCCCGCCTCGACATGAAAGGAAACCATTAAATGGCTGAAACCGACTCATTGTTTAACGCCTAGTTTGGAGTTTCAGCTTTATACTCCCACCCCATTGTGTAGCACACCCAAACCGTTCCTAATTTCGTATAAATCAAAATTAAACCACCAACTTTTGCAGTCCACCCAAATTAGTGAACTGAGTGTTGCGATATTAGATATTTTCATTGTTGTTTAACGTAAATCATTTTGATTTAATGCGTGAAATATCTCGTTTTGTTAATTTTGCGATTAAATCTAATTATAGATGGTTTACTGTGGTCGAGTTACGTAAACGCTAATTTTCTGTTAATGTTAAATGGTATTGAGGTTAGGTTCATTAATTTTGCAATTACCTATCTAATCTGTAGTAATAAAGGCAGTAATTATAAATTCTAGAAGCTTTCGAAATGAGGACTTAAATTAATAATGCTTTACTGAAAAGCAACTCTGAGCTAAGAGTTATTTAATAAAACAATTTGGACGGCTAATTGAACTTTCTTAAATAAGGATTCCATTTTCAAACCGAGGGAAGAGTTCAAATATTCAAATGAAACTAAAAAACAAATAGCAGCAGAATAAAATACATTTATTAAACGTTCCTTTTATGAAATACGTAGAATACTTGAAAAGCGGTGAAGGTATGCCACTAGGTTCTCCAAGCCTTTATGACACCTCTTTGCGTCACGGAAGCTGGAACGGCCGCGGAATCTAGTTCAATTTGACAATATTTATTCGAACGCCGCGCCAGTCCCCAGTGTGCGTGACACATCGATAAACAGTGATGGGACACGCCGATATCGACACTATGACATTTGTTGTTGAACGTCTAAACGATAACCCGGAGATAGTGCTTTCGGGTAGAACGTTGGATAAATGTTACGTTTTAGGAAAGTTTTTGTTGGAGAATTTATATTTTTGTAACTGGAACAGTTTGTTAGGTTTTTTATGGCGGCTGTTAGATATTACATGTGTGTGTGTGTGTTATGAAATCTGCGGCAAAGTTTTATACTTAAGCTTACGTAAATTGTATATTTATTACATATCTGTTAAAGACAAAGAAATACAAACATAACAAGTAAAAGATGACTGCAGTAAATAACTTAATTTAACAGACACGGTAAACTAAAACAAACTGATTAGTAACAACAACTTAACCTATTACAAGTTTCATGAACTATGAAACGTAATTCCACTTTGTGCCAACTTTGAGCACAAAGATTGTTCACAAAAACTTTAAAAAATAAATATTCGAGCCAAGTTTCAAAGTTTTCCTTTGCAAGCACTTTTGAAAGTCCGTGTGTTTAAATTCAACACGTGCTTGAGCGCTATTTTTATCAGATTTTGAGTGAAACTTTCTAACTTTACACACTCCGTGTGATGATGTAACCGAGCCCGGCTCAGCGGACTTGCCTGTGACGTAATATTTTAATCCAATTTGTGATGTCCGCGTCGTTTTATAACTTACTACTTTAAAAACATTACGGCGAATATTTTTCTTTACTCCAATTCTGACGAAACTCAATTTTTATCTAGAATCTAGACTAAAAGGATATAATAAAAATATGACACTAACAAATTATTTCTTGTTCGACTCCAGTAAACTTAGCATTTATTATTATTTATAAGGATTATTTACGTTCATTGAGGAATCATATAGATTAAAAACAGCGTCACATCTATAATTTATAAAGCTGAAGAGTTCGATGAATTTATTATTTACTTAGTTGTCCGATATCTTATCACTATTGACATGTTTAGTGAGATGAAAGGCCTTTGCCCAACAGTGGTACATACTATATTTTTGTTTGAACGCGCAAATTTTTGAACGAACGTGGAACTACCAGTCCCTTTCGGATACCTCTTTTGTTTATGGATAGCCACATTTAAGAAGAAAGTTATTTGCTATTTTTTATCTGTCAAATTACTCACTCGTTAGTCCGCCTAAAATTAAACGTACTCAATCGAAAAGATGCCAGTACTACTAGCATGATGCATGGTCTTGCATTTTATTATTAGCAAGGTAATATTGCATTACCGTGTAATTATAGTAAGGTGCATTATAGTAAGGTGCGCCATAGAGTTTATGAACAACCAATCACGTTGCCGTGTGATTGTCACGTGACAAAAAATATCGATAATGTCCCATCACTAAATAAAAGTTCCGACTAGAGAACAAGTATTGTGGGTACACAAATTGCGTCGAACAATGCGCCCGCATCTCACATCTCTAAACCGAGTTCCGTCGATCGTAAGAGTAAACTCAAACTTATTGTTTGTTCCATAATTTGTTTATGAAAATTGTACGTGAATGTTTTATTTGCGTTTACTGAAATATTGTTTGAAACTTTGTGTTATGCAAATAGTACAAATGTGTAGTACTAAAATTGTTATTAACTTGTGTGCGGGTGTTGTGTGCGGAGTGTTGTTTCATAGAGACGATTATTAATTACTATCTTGAGTTTGTAGTTTGTTCAATATGAATACAATATTTTTACTTCATAATAAACGTGAATATCTATACTAATCTATACTAATATTATAAAGCTGAAGAGTTTGTTTTGTTTGTTTGTTTGTTTGTTTGTTTAAACGCGCTAATCTCAGAAACTACAGAACCGATTTGAATAATTCTTTCACTGTTAGATAGTCTATTTATCGAGGAAGACTATAGGCTACATTTTATCCCGAAATTCCCACGGGAACGGGCACAACGCGGGTAATAACTATATATAACACTTTCGCGCCTCAACCTCTGAACTGATTTTAATAAAATGTATAGATATACCTTGAGAAAGGATAAAGGTATCTTTCATCCCGAAATTCACACAGTACACAGTATTTGAAAAACTGTAATGTAGAACTACCACATCCATTGATATTTTATTAATTATTAATGCATTTGTGTTATAAGTAAGTAAGTTTGTGTAGGTTAGTGGCCGCCCTGATGTTGAAGGTTTTAGACCGCCTAAAGACCTCCAATTTGGTCAATCGTTTGAAACAAGCGGGAAATCGAACGTCCGAAGCGCGGTAGCGCTCACATAGAAATGTCACTAACGGCCGCCGATCCCAGTAGAGGCCGAACTGCACGTTGCTTAACTATCGCAATGAGCTAACATCACTTAGTCAAACTATGCCAAAGCGTTAAAAACAAGTGACGATACAAAGCTTAGGAAGTTAAACAATTTTTCGAAACCATTAAAAGCTCTAAAGCCCATCCCATTCGCCCAATATCTCAAAACAGAACATAATATCGTCTCACCCTGTATATTATTTCCTTGGCACATTAGAATGTGTACACTCTGGCATATTAGTGTTTACCTGTCAACGAGCTGTCATCGTAAACGCCGTGAATTAAACTCCACACAACACTACACATTACTGCGGAAGCGTTACGACTTCGCTTATATTAGTTCGGTGTCACTCAGGCATTCCCGTTAACATTATAACGCAATAAATGTACCTTTGAGAATGTTAACAGATAGGGTGAAGACGGGTCCTGCTTGTTTTGATGGACTTTAATAATATAGTCATTGGGTTCGATTTGGGTTGAATTAGCTAAGAAATAGTAGTCAACTTAGAGATGAGAAAATTTAACATGATCTCAGAAACATATTTATAATACCATAGGCAAGGTATACAAACTGTTAGTTTCAAGTTAGGTTTTAACATAAAAACTTCTTAAATCTATTTCGTTCCTAAATATGTTTAAAAAACAAAAGCTGTTCGTTTTTTTTTTAACACTTTGGATAGTAAGAAGAATTTAACAACAGGTTTGGAACAGGGTTATTATAATAATATAGGAGTTGAGTGCTACGGTGCAGGCAAGTTGACGACTAGGTATTCTTGAAAATAAAATATATGTAGTACCAAAATAAACCTTTTACTAGTTATGAGGGATAGAAACGCACTCACATACTCGTACATACATTCAGGTCAAATACTCTCAAACCAAACTCAAATACCCTCCTTTTGGGCTTTGCCGCAGTCCGGTAAATAGAAAGTGTAGGTAGAGTACAAAAATTCGAAGTTATTTTTTTCAAAAAATCACTTTTCTTCGTTGTTGCACCGTGACACAGCCAAAGTATTTCTATTCTAACCTGATTTTTCAATAATCCCTGTTCATCTCACGATGCTCGCCTGATACCAGATTACCAACTTATCCCACTCCGCTCACAATGCACACAGGTACCAACTTTTCCATATAGAGTTAGCGGAGTGTACACGTAACAGAGAACTAGCTCTTTAAGCGAGGGTTAAAGTTTTAAGTGTAACCAGGTTGAAAACCCGCAAATCTTGCAGTTTCCACACGTATGGAGGAACGCTCCGGTTTCTGCCGTGTTTCGGAGCCTGGCACTCTTCGCCGCTCAACTTTGACGTGTGGAGATAACATCTCACTTTGATGGATATAAATCCTTTGGTAAGCACCAGTTCTAAAGAGTTGTGTTCAAGTTAAAATCTCATATGACGGCGGTGTGTAAATATCATACAAGTAGTTTCATTATTTTAATTATTGCAAGGTATCTTTCTACTTTACTTTTAATTGCAATGGTCGAGTAAATTTACTTAAAGCTCTAACATATCGGATGTTTACGTTATAAGATAGATAGTAATCATTTATCTTTATTAAAATGGTGAATTATGAAGATGTAGGTTTGAAAACGTTGTACCTATCTAAAGATATGTCGGACGTCTTTTAGATAAAGGCACCAACGCGGCGGCAGGCGGCTTGTTTGGTGCTTAGAGCCGTAGACTCCAAGCCACTAGCTTGGCCACTAGCTTGGAGTCTACGTAACGTAGGCGCCGAACTCGCAATGCGGCCGGGCGCGAACATTAGCTAACATTTGTTTTACCTAGATGACCTAGGCTGAGTTCTCGAAGTGCCAAGTGCCTTTCCTGTGCGTTCGTAGCCCTAGAACGCAACTATAGAGTTCACCGCACATATTATAAACTTGATCAATTTAAACGAATGAAAATGTAATAGTTTAAGTAATGATTATGTCATTATAAACTAATGATAGGTTAAGTTAATTTACATAAAGGACGAACATTTATTATAGGAAATAATAATGGTTACTCGTACAATGCTTCGAACATACTCGAACTATACTTATTACTAGCAGCGCCCCGCGGTTTTACCCGCGTTGTGCCTGTTCCCGTGGGAATTTCGGGATGAAATATAACTTATAACCTTCCCGTTGAATGTGGCTATCTATTACAAAAAGAATTATTCAAATCGGACTGATAATTCCTGAGATTACCTCGAACATACAAACAAACTTACAAATTTTACCTTTTTATATTATTAGTAATATAGAAGTATAGATAAGTAGAGTAATCGAAGTTACGAGAGCACATTTTCGAATATAATATCTTACTAGCAGCGTCCGCAGTTTTACCCGCGTTGTACCCGTTCCCGTGGGAATTTCGGGATTTTTTATACATATAAACCTTCCTCTTAAATCACTTTATCTATTTAAAGAAACCGCGTTAAAATCCGTTGCGTAGTTTTAAATAGCATACATAGGGACACACAGACAGCGGAAAGTGACTTTGTTTTATACTATGTAGTGATTTATTACGTCAACTATTTCTAAACACGAATGTCCCAAGTTCGAGAACTAAAGTATATAATCAAAATTTGCTATTAGATGGTTGATTGTTATAACTGAACAAAGTTACGTTCTAAAAACTTTATTTCAATGTTTGTGAAGTTTTCAGACGAATTTAATTGCTTAGAGAAGTTGTGTAAGAAGTTTTGTTTCATTAGGATGATTCGAAATTGTGGACTGAAACATTGAATTATATTTACAAGAAAAAATAAATTTATAAATAAAAAATATTTTATGTTTATTTCTTTTCCATCTGTAGGTACGGTCAGCCAAATATGTGGTCTACCACCCTACGGTTGAGATTCATTTGAACGTCATGAAACAACAAGGTCAATTATAAACGTCATAACATAATTGTGCATAGAAAAGTCAACCTTAGCGATCGTTACATCTCGCAGAAACTTTTGTCAAAAGTGGTAGACCACTTTCTTGGCCGACCGTACCTAATTTGTTTTCATATAACTAACCTAAACATAGGTTCACTGAGACATGTCATATTAACAATTGAAAGGGGAGTTAAAAACCAAATCAAACAGATTTTCCAGGCACTGACACAGCCAACGTTAAGGAACTTCGTCTGTTTAGAATCTATTCTATTATATTAAAGCTGAGATTGTTTTTTGTTTGTTTGAGTACACTAATCTCAGAAACTCTCAATTTAGGAGAGCTTATATATAAGCTTTTTTTCCATCGGGAACGGCACGAAGCGAGTAAAACCGCGGGGCGGGACTAGTTAATAGATATAGACATTGTGACTTCGAGAAGATTAGTGCCTAACTCTAGTGTGGACTTTTTAGACATCCTAAAACCTCCAACATGGTCTGGTCATGGTCGTTGAAACGAGCGATAGTTTTATTTGCCTCTCCGGAATAAAAAGTCTAGTTTTAATGTACGCAGCTAGTTTAATTATTTCAAAATATACTCGTATCTGTACTTTACTCTTTGTGTGTCAGCTTAAAATGTGACAGCTTAAGGCTCACAAACTTGTTGGCTAACTGACTCCGAGATCTGCCAACACTAATGGCAAGTAACAAACTACTGGAGTTAATATCAACAAAGTGAATTAAATAGATAATATCAACGGGAACTAAGATTTATTGTCTCTGTCGAGAACTGGAGGTAGGAATCTAAGACTGTATTGTGTAGGGTATATCAATATTTATTGTTATTATGTTTTGCCTGGTGTCCCAGAGCCTCTCTGCCTAAGGCCTCTCTGCTTTCTTTCCACACTCCTCGATTTAATACTAGATAGGACCAGTCCTTCTGGGAGGAGGAATAATAAAATATTTCATTATATTTGACTAGCCGTGCCTCACGGTGTTACCCGCGTTGTACCCGTTCCCGCAAGAATTTCGAGATAAAATGTATTCCATGTGTTATTGTAATGTATAACCTATATTACTGTATAGTTTCATCCAGATCCGTTTAGTAGTTTTTGCGTGAAAGAGTAACAAACATACATCCATGCATCCTCACAAACTTTGGCATTTATAATAACCGGTGTGAAGTTAGCAGCCAAAGTTAGCAGCCAATGATAACCCGACCAAATTGAGATGTAATGCAAATTTTCAACAATAAATTGACCGGAAACTTATTTAAATTTACTCCACTAAGGTCAAAAATGTTAAAATTAATAAAATTAACTTGATAAAGCCGTTAAAATAATAAAAAAAGGTTATATTAATTTTGGCTGCTAACTTTAATATATGAGCAGCCACGCGATCATAGGAACAAAAGACGCTAAAAAAGAACCGTAGCATATTGAGGGTATAAAAATTGACCATAGCCATCAGAAAACCCCAACCCCCTTGGATAAAAACTTATTGTTGAACAACCTGGGGTTGCGAACTGCAGGAAGTGTATGAAATCATTTGTTTTTTGCCGGAATCCTAGTTTTTTGTAATTTCAACTATGACGGACGGCTTGCAAGAGACTTTAAGCGTATTCAACGTGTAGATAGTGAACAAGGCTTTCAGATAAACCCACTCCTAGATTGATACTCAAATTTTTGTAGAACAAACTAGGGCTGCAAACTGCAGGAAGTGTACAAATTCGTAGAATTTTTGACGAAATCCTAGTTTTTTGTAATTTCAACTATGATGGACGGCATGCAAGAGACTTTCAGTGTATTCAGCGTGTAGATAGTGAACAAGGCTTTCAGATAAACCCACTCCTAGATTGATACTCGATTTTTTGTAGAACAAACTAGGGCTGCAAACTGCAGGAAATATACAAAATCATTGATTTTTTGACAAAGTTCTAGTTTTTTGTAATTTCAACTATGATGTACGGCTAGCAAGAGACTTTCAGCATATTCAGCGTGTAGATAGTGAACAAGGCTTTCAGATAACCAACTCCTAGATTGATACTCGATTTTTTGTAGAACAAACTAGGGCTGCGAACTGCAGGAAGTATACAAATTCGTAGAATTTTTGACGAAATCCTAGTTTTATGTAATTTCAACTATGATGGACGGCTCGCAAGAGACTTTCAGCGTATTCAGCCTGTAGATAGTGAAGAAGGCTTTCAGGTAAACAACTCCTAGATTGATACTCGATTTTTTGTAGAACAAACTAGGGCTGCAAACTGCAGGAAATATACAAAATCATTGATTTTTTGACAAAGTCCTAGTTTTTTGTAATTTCGACTATGATGGACGGCTAGCAAGAGACTTTCAGCGTATTCAGCGTGTAGATAGTGAACAAGCCTTTCAGATAACCAACTCCTAGATTGATACTCGATTTTTTGTAGAACAAACTAGGGCTGCAAACTGCAGGAAGTATACAAATTCGTAGAATTTTTGACGAAATCCTAGTTTTATGTAATTTCAATTATGATGGACGGCTCGCAAGAGACTTTCAGCGTATTCAGCCTGTAGATAGTGAACAAGGCTTTCAGGTAAACAACTCCTAGATTGATACTCGATTTTTTGTAGAACAAACTAGGGCTGCAAACTGCAGGAAATATACAAAATCATTGATTTTTTGACAAAGTCCTAGTTTTTTGTAATTTCGACTATGATGGACGGCTAGCAAGAGACTTTCAGCGTATTCAGCGTGTAGATAGTGAAAAAGGCTTTCAGATAAACAACTCCTAGGTTGATACTCGATTTTTTGTAGAACAAACTAGGGCTGCAAACTGCAAGAAGTATACAAATTCGTAGAATTTTGGGTGAAATCCAAGTTTTTTAAATTTTGAACTATGATGGACGGCTTGCAAGAGACTTTCAGCGTATTCAGCTTGTAGATAGTAAACAAGGCTTTCAGGTAACCAACTCCTAGATTGATACTCGATTTTTTGTAGAACAAACTAGGGCTGCAAACTGCAGGAAATATACAAAATCATTGATTTTTTGACAAAGTCCTAGTTTTTTGTAATTTCGACTATGATGGACGGCTAGCAAGAGACTTTCAGCGTATTCAGCGTGTAGATAGTGAAAAAGGCTTTCAGATTAACAACTCCTAGATTGATACTCGATTTTTTGTAGAACAAACTAGGGCTGCAAACTGCAAGAAGTATACAAATTCGTAGAATTTTTGACGAAATCCTAGTTTTTTGAATTCTGAACTATGATGGACGGCTTCCAAGAGACTTTCAGCGTATTCAGCTTGTAGATAGTAAACAAGGCTTTCAGGTAACCAACTCCTAGATTGATACTCGATTTTTTGTAGAACAAACTAGGGCTGCAAACTGCAGGAAATATACGAAATCATTGATTTTTTGACAAAGTCCTAGTTTTTTGTAATTTCAACTATGATGGACGGCTTGCAAGAGACTTTCAGCATATTCAGCGTGTAGATAGTGAACAAGGCTTTCAGGTAAACAACTCCTAGATTGATACTCGATTTTTTGTATAACAAACTATGGCTGCAAACTGCAGGACATATACAAAATCATTGATTTTTTGACAAAGTCCTAGTTTTATGTAATTTCAACTATGATGGACGGCTCGCAAGAGACTTTCAGCGTATTCAGCGTGTAGATAATGAATAAGGCTTTCAGGTTAACAACTCCTAGATTGATACTCGATTTTTTGTAGAACAAACTAGGGCTGCAAACTGCAAGAAGTATACAAATTCGTAGAATTTTGGATGAAATCCTAGTTTTTTGAATTTTCAACTATGATGGACGGCTTGCAAGAGACTTTCAGCGTATTCAGCGTGTAGATAGTGAACAAGGCTTTAAGGTAACCAACTCCTAGATTGATACTCGATTTTTTGTCGAACAAACTAGGGCTGCAAACTGCAGGAAGTATACAAATTCGTAGAATTTTTGACGAAATCCTAGTTTTATGTAATTTCAATTATGATGGACGGCTCGCAAGAGACTTTCAGCGTATTCAGCCTGTAGATAGTGAACAAGGCTTTCAGGTAAACAACTCCTAGATTGATACTCGATTTTTTGTAGAACAAACTAGGGCTGCAAACTGCAGGAAATATACAAAATCATTGATTTTTTGACAAAG
The DNA here is from genome assembly GCA_963082685.1 of Cyclophora albipunctata. NCBI lineage: Eukaryota > Metazoa > Arthropoda > Insecta > Lepidoptera > Geometridae > Cyclophora > Cyclophora albipunctata. The sequence goes on along the minus strand of OY720114.1, from coordinate 10,624,758 downwards.
TCCTAGTTTTTTGTAATTTCGACTATGATGGACGGCTAGCAAGAGACTTTCAGCGTATTCAGCGTGTAGATAGTAAAAAAGGCTTTCAGATAAACAACTCCTAGGTTGATACTCGATTTTTTGTATAACAAACTAGGGCTGCAAACTGCAAGAAGTATACAAATTCGTAGAATTTTGGGTGAAATCCAAGTTTTTTAAATTTTGAACTATGATGGACGGCTTGCAAGAGACTTTCAGCGTATTCAGCTTGTAGATAGTAAACAAGGCTTTCAGGTAACCAACTCCTAGATTGATACTCGATTTTTTGTAGAACAAACTAGGGCTGCAAACTGCAGGAAATATACAAAATCATTGATTTTTTGACAAAGTCCTAGTTTTTTGTAATTTCGACTATGATGGACGGCTAGCAAGAGACTTTCAGCGTATTCAGCGTGTAGATAGTAAAAAAGGCTTTCAGATAAACAACTCCTAGGTTGATACTCGATTTTTTGTAGAACAAACTAGGGCTGCAAACTGCAAGAAGTATACAAATTCGTAGAATTTTTGACGAAATCCTAGTTTTTTGAATTTTGAACTATGATGGACGGCTTGCAAGAGACTTTCAGCGTATTCAGCTTGTAGATAGTAAACAAGGCTTTCAGGTAACCAACTCCTAGATTGATTCTCGATTTTTTGTAGAACAAACTAGGGCTGCAAACTGCAGGAAATATACGAAATCATTGATTTTTTGACAAAGTCCTAGTTTTTTGTAATTTCAACTATGATGGACGGCTTGCAAGAGACTTTCAGCATATTCAGAGTGTAGATAGTGAACAAGGCTTTCAGGTAAACAACTCCTAGATTGATACTCGATTTTTTGTATAACAAACTATGGCTGCAAACTGCAGGACATATACAAAATCATTGTTTTTTTGACAAAGTCCTAGTTTTATGTTATTTCAACTATGATGGACGGCTCGCAAGAGACTTTCAGCGTATTCAGCGTGTAGATAGTGAACAAGGCTTTCAGGTAACCAACTCCTAGATTGATACTCGATTTTTTGTAGAACAAACTAGGGCTGCAAACTGCAGGAAATATACGAAATCATTGATTTTTTGACAAAGTCCTAGTTTTTTGTAATTTCAACTATGATGGACGGCTTGCAAGAGACTTTCAGCATATTCAGAGTGTAGATAGTGAACAAGGCTTTCAGGTAAACAACTCCTAGATTGATACTCGATTTTTTGTATAACAAACTATGGCTGCAAACTGCAGGACATATACAAAATCATTGTTTTTTTGACAAAGTCCTAGTTTTATGTTATTTCAACTATGATGGACGGCTCGCAAGAGACTTTCAGCGTATTCAGCGTGTAGATAGTGAACAAGGCTTTCAGGTAACCAACTCCTAGATTGATACTCGATTTTTTGTAGAACAAACTAGGGCTGCAAACTGCAGGAAATATACGAAATCATTGATTTTTTGACAAAGTCCTAGTTTTTTGTAATTTCAACTATGATGGACAGCTCGCAAGAGACTTTCAGCGTATTCAGCGTGTAGATAGTGAACAAGGCTTTCAGATAAACCCACTCCTAGATTGATACTCGATTTTTTGTAGAACAAACTATGGCTGCAAACTTCAGGACATATACAAAATCATTGATTTTTTGACAAAGTCCTAGTTTTATGTAATTTCAACTATGATGGACGGCTCGCAAGAGACTTTCAGCGTATTCAGCGTGTAGATAGTGAACAAGGCTTTTAGGTTAACAACTCCTAGATTGATACTCGATTTTTTGTAGAACAAACTAGGGCTGCAAACTGCAGGAAATATACAAAATCATTGATTTTTTGACAAAGTCCTAGTTTTTTGTAATTTCAACTATGATGGACGGCTCGCAAGAGACTTTCAGCGTATTCAGCGTGTAGATAGTGAACAAGGCTTTCAGGTAAACAACACCTAGATTGATACTCGATTTTTTGTAGAACAAACTATGGCTGCAAACTGCAGGACATATACAAAATCATTGATTTTTTGACAAAGTCCTAGTTTTATGTAATTTCAACTATGATGGACGGCTTGCAAGAGACTTTCAGCGTATTCAGCGTGTAGATAGTGAACAAGGCTTTCAGATAAACCCACTCCTAGATTGATACTCGATTTTTTGTAGAACAAACTAGGGCTGCAAACTGCAGGAAATATACAAAATCATTGATTTTTTGACAAAGTCCTAGTTTTTTGTAATTTCAACTATGATGGACGGCAAGCAAGAGACTTTCAGCGTATTTAGCGTATAGATAGTGAACAAGGCTTTCAGATAAACCCACTCATAGATTGATACTCGATTTTTTGTAGAACAAACTAGGGCTGCAAACTGCAGGAAATATACAAAATCATTGATTTTTTCACAAAGTCCTAGTTTTTGGAATTTCAACTATGATGGACGGCTCGCAAGAGACTTTCAGCGTATACAGCGTGTAGATAGTGAACAAGGCTTTCAGGTTAACAACTCCTAGATTGATACTCGATTTTTTGTAGAACAAACTATGGCTGCAAACAGCAGGACATATACAAAATCATTGATTTTTTGACAAAGTCCTAGTTTTATGTAATTTCAACTATGATGGACGGCTTGCAAGAGACTTTCAGCGTATTCAGCGTGTAGATAGTGAACAAGGCTTTCAGATAAACCCACTCCTAGATTGATACTCGATTTTTTGTAGAACAAACTAGGGCTGCATACTGCAGGAAATATACAAAATCATTGATTTTTTGACAAAGTCCTAGTTTTTTGTAATTTCAACTATGATGGACGGCTTGCAAGAGACTTTCAGCGTATTCAGCGTGTAGATAGTGAACAAAGCTTTCAGGTAAACAACTCCTAGATTGACACTCGATTTTTTGTAGAACAAAGTAGGGCTGCAAACTGCAAAAAAAACTTTCTGCAGTTTGCAGCCCTAGTTTGTTCTACAAAAAATCGAGTATCAATCTAGGAGTGGGTTATCTGAAAGTCTTGTTCACTATCTACACGCTGAATACGCTGAAAGTCTCTTGCTAGCCGTCCATCATAGTTGAAATTACAAAAAACTAGGACTTTGTCAAAAAATCAATGATTTTGTATACTTCTTGCAGTTTGCAGCCCTAGTTTGTTCTTCAAAAAATCGAGTATCAATCTAGGAGTGGGTTTATCTGAAAGCCTTTTTCACTATCTACACGCTGAATACGCTGAAAGTCTCTTGCTAGCCGTCCATCATAGTTGAAATTACAAAAAACTAGGACTTTGTCAAAAAATCAATAATTTTGTATATTTCCTGCAGTTTGCAGCCCTAGTATGTTCTACAAAAAATCGAGTATCAATCTAGGAGTTGGTTACCTGAAAGCTTTGTTCACTATCTACACGCTGAATACGCTGAAAGTCTCTTGCAAGCCGTCCATCATAGTTGAAAATTCAAAAAACTAGGACTTTGTCAAAAATCAATGATTTTGTATATTTCCTGCAGTTTGCAGCCCTAGTTTGTTCTACAAAAAATCGATGATCAATCTAGGAGTGGGTTTATCTGAAAGCCTTGTTCACTATCTACACGCTGAATACGCTGAAAGTCTCTTGCAAGCCGTCCATCATAGTTGAAATTACATAAAACTAGGACTTTGTCAAAAAATCAATGATTTTGTATATGTCCTGCTGTTTGCAGCCATAGTTTGTTCTACAAAAAATCGAGTATCAATCTAGGAGTTGTTTACCTGAAAGCCTTGTTCACTATCTACACGCTGAATACGCTGAAAGTCTCTTGCTTGCCGTCCATCATAGTTGAAATTACAAAAAACTAGGACTTTGTCAAAAAATCAATGATTTTGTATATTTCCTGCAGTTTGCAGCCCTAGTTTGTTCTACAAAAAATCGAGTATCAATCTAGGAGTGGGTTTATCTGAAAGCCTTGTTCACTATCTACACGCTGAATACGCTGAAAGTCTCTTGCAAGCCGTCCATCATAGTTGAAATTACATAAAACTAGGACTTTGTCAAAAAATCAATGATTTTGTATATGTCCTGCTGTTTGCAGCCATAGTTTGTTCTACAAAAAATCGAGTATCAATCTAGGAGTTGTTTACCTGAAAGCCTTGTTCACTATCTACACGCTGAATACGCTGAAAGTCTCTTGCGAGCCGTCCACAATAGTTGAAATTACAAAAAACTAGTTTGTTCTACAAAAAATCGAGTATCAATCTAGGAGTGGGTTTATCTGAAAGCCTTGTTCACTATCTACACGCTGAATACGCTGAAAGTCTCTTGCGAGCCGTCCATCATAGTTGAAATTACAAAAACTAGGACTTTGTGAAAAAATCAATGATTTTGTATATTTCCTGCAGTTTGCAGCCCTAGTTTGTTCTACAAAAAATCGAGTATCAATCTATGAGTGGGTTTATCTGAAAGCCTTGTTCACTATCTATACGCTAAATACGCTGAAAGTCTCTTGCTTGCCGTCCATCATAGTTGAAATTACAAAAAACTAGGACTTTGTCAAAAAATCAATGATTTTGTATATTTCCTGCAGTTTGCAGCCCTAGTTTTTTCTACAAAAAATCGAGTATCAATCTAGGAGTGGGTTTATCTGAAAGCCTTGTTCACTATCTACACGCTGAATACGCTGAAAGTCTCTTGCAGGCCGTCCATCATAGTTGAAATTACATAAAACTAGGACTTTGTCAAAAAATCAATGATTTTGTATATGTCCTGCAGTTTGCAGCCATAGTTTGTTCTACAAAAAATCGAGTATCAATCTAGGAGTTGTTAACCTGAAAGCCTTGTTCACTATCTACACGCTGAATACGCTGAAAGTCTCTTGCGAGCCGTCCATCATAGTTGAAATTACAAAAAACTAGGACTTTGTCAAAAAATCAATGATTTTGTATATTTCCTGCAGTTTGCAGCCCTAGTTTGTTCTACAAAAAATCGAGTATCAATCTAGGAGTTGGTTATCTGAAAGCCTTGTTCACTATCTACATGCTGAATATGCTGAAAGTCTCTTGCAAGCCGTCCATCATAGTTGAAAATTCAAAAAACTAGGATTTCATCCAAAATTCTACGAATTTGTATACTTCCTGCAGTTTGCAGCCCTAGTTTGTTCTACAAAAAATCGAGTATCAATCTAGGAGTTGTTTACCTGAAAGCCTTCTTCACTATCTACACGCTGAATACGCTGAAAGTCTCTTGCTAGCCGTCCATCATAGTTGAAATTACAAAAAACTAGGACTTTGTCAAAAAATCAATGATTTTGTATATTTCCTGCAGTTTGCAGCCCTAGTTTGTTCTACAAAAAATCGAGTATCAATCTAGGAGTTCGTTATCTGAAAGCCTTGTTCACTATCTACACGCTGAATATGCTGAAAGTCTCTTGCAAGCCGTCCATCATAGTTGAAAATTAAAAAAACTAGGATTTCATCCAAAATTCTACGAATTTGTATACTTCCTGCAGTTTGCAGCCCTAGTTTGTTCTACAAAAAATCGAGTATCAATCTAGGAGTTGTTTACCTGAAAGCCTTGTTCACTATCTACACGCTGAATACGCTGAAAGTCTCTTGCTAGCCGTCCATCATAGTTGAAATTACAAAAAACTAGGACTTTGTCAAAAAATCAATGATTTTGTATATTTCCTGCAGTTTGCAGCCCTAGTATGTTCGACAAAAAATCGATTATCAATCTAGGAGTTGGTTACCTGAAAGCCTTGTTCACTATCTACACGCTGAATACGCTGAAAGTCTCTTGCTAGCCGTCCATCATAGTTGAAATTACAAAAAACTAGGACTTTGTCAAAAAATCAATGATTTTGTATATTTCCTGCAGTTTGCAGCCCTAGTATGTTCGACAAAAAATCGATTATCAATCTAGGAGTTGGTTACCTGAAAGCCTTGTTCACTATCTACACGCTGAATTCGCTGAAAGTCTCTTGCGAGCCGTCCATCATAGTTGAAATTACAAAAACTAGGACTTTGTCAAAAATTCAATGATTTTGTATATTTCCTGCAGTTTGCAGCCCTAGTTTGTTCTACAAAAAATCGAGTATCAATCTAGGAGTGGGTTTATCTGAAAGCCTTGTTCACTATCTACACGCTGAATACGCTGAAAGTCTCTTGCAAGCCGTCCATCATAGTTGAAAATTAAAAAAACTAGGATTTCATCCAAAATTCTACGAATTTGTATACTTCCTGCAGTTTGCAGCCCTAGTTTGTTCTACAAAAAATCGAGTATCAATCTAGGAGTTGTTTACCTGAAAGCCTTGTTCACTATCTACACGCTGAATACGCTGAAAGTCTCTTGCTAGCCGTCCATCATAGTTGAAATTACAAAAAACTAGGACTTTGTCAAAAAATCAATGATTTTGTATATTTCCTGCAGTTTGCAGCCCTAGTTTGTTCTACAAAAAATCGAGTATCAATCTAGGAGTGGGTTTATCTGAAAGCCTTGTTCACTATCTACACGCTGAATACGCTGAAAGTCTCTTGCAAGCCGTCCATCATAGTTGAAATTACATAAAACTAGGACTTTGTCAAAAAATCAATGATTTTGTATATGTCCTGCTGTTTGCAGCCATAGTTTGTTCTACAAAAAATCGAGTATCAATCTAGGAGTGGGTTTATCTGAAAGCCTTGTTCACTATCTACACGCTGAATACACTGAAAGTCTCTTGCATGCCGTCCATCATAGTTGAAATTACAAAAAACTAGGATTTCGTCAAAAATTCTACGAATTTGTACACTTCCTGCAGTTTGCAGCCCTAGTTTGTTCTACAAAAAATCGAGTATCAATCTAGGAGTTGGTTATCTGTAAGCCTTGTTCACTATCTACACGTTGAATACGCTGAAAGTCTCTTGCTAGCCGTCCATCATAGTTGAAATTACAAAAAACTAGGACTTTGTCAAAAAATCAATGATTTTGTATATTTCCTGCAGTTTGCAGCCCTAGTTTGTTCTACAAAAAATCGAGTATCAATCTAGGAGTTGGTTATCTGAAAGCCTTGTTCACTATCTACACGCTGAATATGCTGAAAGTCTCTTGCAAGCCGTCCATCATAGTTGAAAATTCAAAAAACTAGGATTTCATCCAAAATTCTACGAATTTGTATACTTCCTGCAGTTTGCAGCCCTAGTTTGTTCTACAAAAAATCGAGTATCAATCTAGGAGTTGTTTACCTGAAAGCCTTGTTCACTATCTACACGCTGAATACGCTGAAAGTCTCTTGCGAGCCGTCCATCATAGTTGAAATTACAAAAAACTAGGACTTTGTCAAAAAATCAATGATTTCGTATATTTCCTGCAGTTTGCAGCCCTAGTTTGTTCTACAAAAAATCGAGTATCAATCTAGGAGTTGGTTATCTGTAAGCCTTGTTCAATATCTACACGTTGAATACGCTGAAAGTCTCTTGCTAGCCGTCCATCATAGTTGAAATTACAAAAAACTAGGACTTTGTCAAAAAATCAATGATTTTGTATATTTCCTGCAGTTTGCAGCCCTAGTTTGTTCTACAAAAAATCGAGTATCAATCTAGGAGTTGGTTATCTGAAAGCCTTGTTCACTATCTACACGCTGAATATGCTGAAAGTCTCTTGCAAGCCGTCCATCATAGTTGAAAATTCAAAAAACTAGGATTTCATCCAAAATTCTACGAATTTGTATACTTCCTGCAGTTTGCAGCCCTAGTTTGTTCTACAAAAAATCGAGTATCAATCTAGGAGTTGTTAACCTGAAAGCCTTGTTCACTATCTACACGCTGAATACGCTGAAAGTCTCTTGCTAGCCGTCCATCATAGTTGAAATTACAAAAAACTAGGACTTTGTCAAAAAATCAATGATTTTGTATATTTCCTGCAGTTTGCAGCCCTAGTTTGTTCTACAAAAAATCGAGTATCAATCTAGGAGTTGGTTATCTGAAAGCCTTGTTCACTATCTACACGCTGAATATGCTGAAAGTCTCTTGCAAGCCGTCCATCATAGTTGAAAATTAAAAAAACTAGGATTTCATCCAAAATTCTACGAATTTGTATACTTCCTGCAGTTTGCAGCCCTAGTTTGTTCTACAAAAAATCGAGTATCAATCTAGGAGTTGTTAACCTGAAAGCCTTGTTCACTATCTACACGCTGAATACGCTGAAAGTCTCTTGCTAGCCGTCCATCATAGTTGAAATTACAAAAAACTAGGACTTTGTCAAAAAATCAATGATTTTGTATATTTCCTGCAGTTTGCAGCCCTAGTATGTTCGACAAAAAATCGAGTATCAATCTAGGAGTTGGTTACCTGAAAGCCTTGTTCACTATCTACACGCTGAATTCGCTGAAAGTCTCTTGCGAGCCGTCCATCATAGTTGAAATTACAAAAACTAGGACTTTGTCAAAAATTCAATGATTTTGTATATTTCCTGCAGTTTGCAGCCCTAGTTTGTTCTACAAAAAATCGAGTATCAATCTAGGAGTGGGTTTATCTGAAAGCCTTGTTCACTATCTACACGCTGAATACGCTGAAAGTCTCTTGCTTGCCGTCCATCATAGTTGAAATTACAAAAAACTAGGACTTTGTCAAAAAATCAATGATTTTGTATATTTCCTGCAGTTTGCAGCCCTAGTTTGTTCTACAAAAAATCGAGTATCAATCTAGGAGTTGTTTACCTGAAAGCCTTGTTCACTATCTACACGCTGAATACGCTGAAAGTCTCTTGCTTGCCGTCCATCATAGTTGAAATTACAAAAAACTAGGACTTTGTCAAAAAATCAATGATTTTGTATATTTCCTGCAGTTTGCAGCCCTAGTTTGTTCTACAAAAAATCGAGTATCAATCTAGGAGTGGGTTTATCTGAAAGCCTTGTTCACTATCTACACGCTGAATACGCTGAAAGTCTCTTGCAAGCCGTCCATCATAGTTGAAATTACAAAAAACTAGGACTTTGTCAAAAAATCAATGATTTTGTATATTTCCTGCAGTTTGCAGCCCTAGTTTGTTCTACAAAAAATCGAGTATCAATCTAGGAGTGGGTTTATCTGAAAGCCTTGTTCACTATCTACACGCTGAATACGCTGAAAGTCTCTTGCAAGCCGTCCATCATAGTTGAAATTACATAAAACTAGGACTTTGTCAAAAAATCAATGATTTTGTATATGTCCTGCAGTTTGCAGCCATAGTTTGTTCTACAAAAAATCGAGTATCAATCTAGGTGTTGTTTACCTGAAAGCCTTGTTCACTATCTACACGCTGAATACGCTGAAAGTCTCTTGCGAGCCGTCCATCATAGTTGAAATTACAAAAAACTAGGACTTTGTCAAAAAATCAATGATTTTGTATATTTCCTGCAGTTTGCAGCCCTAGTTTGTTCTACAAAAAATCGAGTATCAATCTAGGAGTTGTTAACCTAAAAGCCTTGTTCACTATCTACACGCTGAATACGCTGAAAGTCTCTTGCGAGCCGTCCATCATAGTTGAAATTACATAAAACTAGGACTTTGTCAAAAAATCAATGATTTTGTATATGTCCTGAAGTTTGCAGCCATAGTTTGTTCTACAAAAAATCGAGTATCAATCTAGGAGTGGGTTTATCTGAAAGCCTTGTTCACTATCTACACGCTGAATACGCTGAAAGTCTCTTGCGAGCTGTCCATCATAGTTGAAATTACAAAAAACTAGGACTTTGTCAAAAAATCAATGATTTCGTATATTTCCTGCAGTTTGCAGCCCTAGTTTGTTCTACAAAAAATCGAGTATCAATCTAGGAGTTGGTTACCTGAAAGCCTTGTTCACTATCTACACGCTGAATACGCTGAAAGTCTCTTGCGAGCCGTCCATCATAGTTGAAATAACATAAAACTAGGACTTTGTCAAAAAAACAATGATTTTGTATATGTCCTGCAGTTTGCAGCCATAGTTTGTTATACAAAAAATCGAGTATCAATCTAGGAGTTGTTTACCTGAAAGCCTTGTTCACTATCTACACTCTGAATATGCTGAAAGTCTCTTGCAAGCCGTCCATCATAGTTGAAATTACAAAAAACTAGGACTTTGTCAAAAAATCAATGATTTCGTATATTTCCTGCAGTTTGCAGCCCTAGTTTGTTCTACAAAAAATCGAGTATCAATCTAGGAGTTGGTTACCTGAAAGCCTTGTTCACTATCTACACGCTGAATACGCTGAAAGTCTCTTGCGAGCCGTCCATCATAGTTGAAATAACATAAAACTAGGACTTTGTCAAAAAAACAATGATTTTGTATATGTCCTGCAGTTTGCAGCCATAGTTTGTTATACAAAAATCGAGTATCAATCTAGGAGTTGTTTACCTGAAAGCCTTGTTCACTATCTACACTCTGAATATGCTGAAAGTCTCTTGCAAGCCGTCCATCATAGTTGAAATTACAAAAAACTAGGACTTTGTCAAAAAATCAATGATTTCGTATATTTCCTGCAGTTTGCAGCCCTAGTTTGTTCTACAAAAAATCGAGAATCAATCTAGGAGTTGGTTACCTGAAAGCCTTGTTTACTATCTACAAGCTGAATACGCTGAAAGTCTCTTGCAAGCCGTCCATCATAGTTCAAAATTCAAAAAACTAGGATTTCGTCAAAAATTCTACGAATTTGTATACTTCTTGCAGTTTGCAGCCCTAGTTTGTTCTACAAAAAATCGAGTATCAACCTAGGAGTTGTTTATCTGAAAGCCTTTTTTACTATCTACACGCTGAATACGCTGAAAGTCTCTTGCTAGCCGTCCATCATAGTCGAAATTACAAAAAACTAGGACTTTGTCAAAAAATCAATGATTTTGTATATTTCCTGCAGTTTGCAGCCCTAGTTTGTTCTACAAAAAATCGAGTATCAATCTAGGAGTTGGTTACCTGAAAGCCTTGTTTACTATCTACAAGCTGAATACGCTGAAAGTCTCTTGCAAGCCGTCCATCATAGTTCAAAATTTAAAAAACTTGGATTTCACCCAAAATTCTACGAATTTGTATACTTCTTGCAGTTTGCAGCCCTAGTTTGTTCTACAAAAAATCGAGTATCAACCTAGGAGTTGTTTATCTGAAAGCCTTTTTCACTATCTACACGCTGAATACGCTGAAAGTCTCTTGCTAGCCGTCCATCATAGTCGAAATTACAAAAAACTAGGACTTTGTCAAAAAATCAATGATTTTGTATATTTCCTGCAGTTTGCAGCCCTAGTTTGTTCTACAAAAAATCGAGTATCAATCTAGGAGTTGTTTACCTGAAAGCCTTGTTCACTATCTACAGGCTGAATACGCTGAAAGTCTCTTGCGAGCCGTCCATCATAATTGAAATTACATAAAACTAGGATTTCGTCAAAAATTCTACGAATTTGTATACTTCCTGCAGTTTGCAGCCCTAGTTTGTTCTACAAAAAATCGAGTATCAATCTAGGAGTTGGTTATCTGAAAGGCTTGTTCACTATCTACACGCTGAATACGCTGAAAGTCTCTTGCTAGCCGTCCATCATAGTCGAAATTACAAAAAACTAGGACTTTGTCAAAAAATCAATGATTTTGTATATTTCCTGCAGTTTGCAGCCCTAGTTTGTTCTACAAAAAATCGAGTATCAATCTAGGAGTTGTTTACCTGAAAGCCTTCTTCACTATCTACAGGCTGAATACGCTGAAAGTCTCTTGCGAGCCGTCCATCATAGTTGAAATTACATAAAACTAGGATTTCGTCAAAAATTCTACGAATTTGTATACTTCCTGCAGTTCGCAGCCCTAGTTTGTTCTACAAAAAATCGAGTATCAATCTAGGAGTTGGTTATCTGAAAGCCTTGTTCACTATCTACACGCTGAATATGCTGAAAGTCTCTTGCTAGCCGTACATCATAGTTGAAATTACAAAAAACTAGAACTTTGTCAAAAAATCAATGATTTTGTATATTTCCTGCAGTTTGCAGCCCTAGTTTGTTCTACAAAAAATCGAGTATCAATCTAGGAGTGGGTTTATCTGAAAGCCTTGTTCACTATCTACACGCTGAATACACTGAAAGTCTCTTGCATGCCGTCCATCATAGTTGAAATTACAAAAAACTAGGATTTCGTCAAAAATTCTACGAATTTGTACACTTCCTGCAGTTTGCAGCCCTAGTTTGTTCTACAAAAATTTGAGTATCAATCTAGGAGTGGGTTTATCTGAAAGCCTTGTTCACTATCTACACGTTGAATACGCTTAAAGTCTCTTGCAAGCCGTCCGTCATAGTTGAAATTACAAAAAACTAGGATTCCGGCAAAAAACAAATGATTTCATACACTTCCTGCAGTTCGCAACCCCAGGTTGTTCAACAATAAGTTTTTATCCAAGGGGGTTGGGGTTTTCTGATGGCTATGGTCAATTTTTATACCCTCAATATGCTACGGTTCTTTTTTAGCGTCTTTTGTTCCTATGATCGCGTGGCTGCTCATATATTAAAGTTAGCAGCCAAAATTAATATAACCTTTTTTTATTATTTTAACGGCTTTATCAAGTTAATTTTATTAATTTTAACATTTTTGACCTTAGTGGAGTAAATTTAAATAAGTTTCCGGTCAATTTATTGTTGAAAATTTGCATTACATCTCAATTTGGTCGGGTTATCATTGGCTGCTAACTTTTGGCTGCTAACTTCACACCGGTTTTATAATATACTAGCAGCGCCCCGCGGTTTTACCCGCGTTGTGCCCGTTCCCGTGGGAATTTCGGGATTTTTTTTACATAAAACCTTTCTCTTGAATCACTCTACCTATTACAAAAAACCGCATCAAAATCCGTTGCGTAATTTTAAAGATTTAAGCATACAGACAGACAAACAGTGTGACAGACACGAAAAAGAGACGACTTTATTTTATACTATGTAGTGAAGTAGGATTACGCCTAATCCTCCTCACTGTAATGATATCTTCGGTGAGATGAGAGGCCTTTGCCCAGCAGTGGGACATTGCAGGCTAATACTTTCTTTACTTTATTGTCCTTTACTTGAATAATAATCTAAACAGATTAAGTTACAATTACTTTCGCCCCAATCCACATATTCATAGAGACATGTGTGTGTATTTACGTGTCTATTATAGAATAACTCCGCTACGCATAAATTACACAAAAACGTCATTAAAAATATCACCGCGTAGAAAAACCTCCACTATACATACACATACAACCAGTACTAAGGTAGACATTTATATAAATACACATACTTTACCTACTTCCGCCTTTCGCCGACACTTCCGGCACAAAGTGCTCGCTAAAAGCAAACTACAAATAAATATTTCAACACAAACCACTTAAGGATTTGTCCATCTAGCCAAGTGTAAACCAATTTTATAAATAGAATGTTTTTCTCTAATGTCCTCAATCCTTCCCCTTTGATTGGTTCGTACATTTTTTATAAGGAAAACACTCGGTGACTTATTTTGCAATTGTCAGTTGACACTTTGTTAAAGTATTGTATCTTCCCACATATAGGACGGATTGCTTCAGTTTACGTTTACGCACTAGTAAACGTTAACATAAAATGTCAGTCTCAACTGACGTAAGAAAATGAAACGTATCGATTAAGTTGTGAATTAACGTACGTAATAATGTTATGATAATCGCGGTTAGTTTCGCTATGCTCAATTCCCGCTATGCACTGATCATAAAATACCTACCAAAAAGTGCCGCTTTGCTCTGAATTTCTCAGTGCTACCTTAAACAATGGAAGGTACAATTCGATAGAAAAGTGTTTCTAAAGTATACTCTTAAAGCTAGCCTGGGACTGCATAGTTTGAGGAAAATTGTTTTAGTAAATAAAAATCTAATTTAAATTTAAGAATTGCGTATATTTCGATTAAAAATATAAAAACACTATGAAACATAAATCAACTCAAAAACTAGCCAAGAAAATATATATTTTCAGATTCCAAAGTTACACTTCCACTGCATTTAAGATCACTTCTTTTATTTACACATTGCCAGAAAACAGTTCTTTTATTTTGTCTTATAAAATGGTAATTGTGTCCGGTATATAACAGGGTATTTCCACCACGTCTACTATCAATTATTGTATAATTTTTAACCGGACCACGGGAAGAACTTGCGTCCGACATGATTGCAGACGTACTAACGAACTAACCTAATTACGCTTATCGGTAAAATAAAGATGCACCAAAACCGCAATCCTACTGTCTCTTTCTATTCAAGGACAAAAGTTAACACAAAAGTCAAGTTTGGTGTTGACGGTTTAAGCTATGAGTTGATTAACACAAATACTGATTATTAATTATAGTTAGTGAAACTAGTAAGAGAGTATTTATTTAAATTTTTATTTATTTAAACATAAGCATTTTCCTTTCGACAGTCCAAAAATCTGATTCCGTGCATAGCGGCACTTTTTGGTAGGTATTTTATGATCAGTGCATAGCGGGAATCGAGCATAGCGAAACTAACCGGATAATCGATCGTTTGAAACAGCCCACTCACAGTAAGTATAAATCAATTCCGGTACATTTAACAGTATATATAATTCAACTAGCAGTGCCCCGCGGTTTTACCCATGTTGTGCCCGTTCCCGTGGGAATTTCGGGATTTTTTATACCTATAAAACTTTCTCTTGAATCACTATCTATTAAAAATAACTGCATCAAAATCCGTTGCGACATTTTAAAGATCTAAGCATACATAGGGACAGACAGACAGCGGAAAGCCATTTTGTTTTATACTATGATGATAGTCAGACGCATTCGGCGGTTGACGGCAGTCACCACCAATTAAGTGCCTGCAATCGGATAGTCCAGTTGAAAACGAAGTCCTTTGATCGAAGAAGAATTGATCGAATATTATTTCGTCGAGCGCATTAGGCAAACATCCTATAAGATTGCACCATTCTATATCTTGTAAAAGTAAAACCTAGTTTGTTCAATATTTTAACCTATAGGTGTAAAGACCTCGCGTTGAAGAGTCCACTGAAATCTCGAATAATTGTTTTTCCTAACCAAACAGATACGAAGAAGATCGAATAGATAAGAAGCGGGTAAAACTGCGCGGCACTGCTAGTTAAATTAATAAAGCCATTCTATAACTAAGTTCAGATCCAACCAACAACATCACAAATTATAACATTTAAGCCTTACCCATAAAATAGCGGTCTTATCCATTAACCCTCCATAACTATCCCCTTTAATCTAAGTTCCATTCAAGTGAAAAGGTATTAACCCGTTAAACCTAGATTAGTTAAAGGAACGGTTTATCTTCATACTTCAACTGTTTGATGTGGCCTACAAGTTCACAAATCATGGCTCCGTATGAACCTTAACCTGAGGAATCTTGTTAACTAATTGTTGATTATAGCTGACTAGCTGTATCCCGTGGGTTTCCTCGCGGCATAAGCGTGGACTTGTTTAAAACAGTGAGCTTCTTCTGCCACCAATGGAAGTGTTTATCCATGCTTATGTCAATAGAAATAAAAATTAAACATCAAAATATTTGTACGCGCATAACTTCCAAAAGAATGCACCAAACTGGATAAATCTCTCTTTTATGCGTTCGGTATTGTTTCTTAGAAGATTTGTATGAAACATATTTTTAAAATATAACAAATATTAAAAAATATGTCGGTTCAAAGTATGCCGGGTCACCTAGTCCTACTAATATTATAAATGCGAAAGTTTGTGAGGATGCATAATATGTATGTATCTATGATTGTTTGTTACTCTTACACGAAAAAAATACTGAATGGAATACACAGGGGATATATTTTATCCCGGAATTACCGCCGGAACAGGTACAACGCGTGTAGCACTGCGGGGCGCGGCTAGTTATAAAAATAAAACGTCTAAGAGTATAAATTTATACAAACACCCTGTTTTACCGAAGTACGTTAGACTGAAGTTCACTTTACCGATCAATATTCACCGAAGTACCATATTACCGATGCCTTGATTCGCCGATGTCAAATGTTATATCAAATGAAATGTGTTACCAAGAGGAAAACTAGTTTAAATTTTATACCATAATTCCCACAGGAACGGGTATTTGGAAAAAACAGTAGAGTGATGGTAGTAAACAAATATTTAAAAAGAAAACCAAAAGGTAAAGGTAAAACTTTAAAAAAGGCAAAGATATTTTTCTTTAATGTCGATGTTATCTATGTAAACCGGTTCACCTATTTACCTTACCGCAGTTGTTCTTATCATAATGCAGAAATCTTCTTCAGCTGCAAAAAGATAAGTAAATGAAAGGACTTGCAAAGATATCTACGTATTTTGTGTTTTAGGTATAGTTATCTTTTGTTGGTCATATTTCAATCTTGAAATAAAGGTTGGAAAGCTTTTTTAAGTTGCGAGCAGCAGAGTTCAATCTGTGGCTCTTGAAAAAATTACCAACAGTCTTCCAACTCGTGACATAGCTGATTATGTGATTATGAGCTGAGCAGAATTATAGACGCAACTAGCATTGCCCCGTTGCTTTACCCGCGTTGTACTTGTTTCTGTGGGATACACAAACCTTCCTCTTGAATCATGGAATGAATTGAATGAATTAATGTTGGAGAAAACCGAATGAAATCAATTCACCAGTTTTTGAGAAAATCAATTACATAATAATGTAAGATTTTAACGTAATCTATAGTAATCTAAGTATAAAAGTAAACTAAGTATAAATGTAACTACAATATATCAAAGTAAAAAAAATTACCCTTAACGAAACAAGATCGAAAACTCTATCTGAATTATCAAAGTAATTTCGAATGTACGAGTACGTCAGAAATCTGGTACATGCCATTGAAATGTGAACCGTAACGTCAGTCAAGTAAACCACATAAAGTGAAAATCTTGTAAGACAGTTTACGGTTATAAACGTATTATCCTTGAAACCTACAAAGGTCTATTATTATACTAAACAATGAGTGAGGAACGGAGGCGAGTTTCTTTCAACTCGGGACTCTAATTGCTGGCTTCTTTGTACAAGTAATGTAATTTAAGGATATTTCTCTTGGATGAAAGGTAGATGTTATCAATGGGGAATGGGAGACGCAAACAGATTAGCGTAGCGACCCTTTGAGGTGAGCCGGCTTGTTTGTGGGAATGTATGAAAGTGTAGTCGTGTTATGAATAATGAGTTGACAGATTTACTTGGTGATATATCATGTGCAAGGTTCTTAGGGCCATTAACCGCAATTACACCTTTGGGCCGGTTCGCTGTGGGATTCTTCAGCTGTTCATATTGGCTTCGTTTACCGTCGGATTTATTTATATTTTTATTTGATCTGGCTCGCTTGATATCTACCTTATATTTTGCTTTATTCAAACAACTAGCAGCGCCCCGCGGTTTTACCCGCGTTGTGCCCGTTCCCGTGGGAATTTCGGGATTTTTTTTACATAAAAACCTTCCTCTTGAATCACTCTACCTATTACAAAAAACCGCATCAAAATCCGTTGCGTAATTTTAAAGATTTAAGCATACAGACAAACAGACAAACAGACACGAAACAGAGACGGCTTTATTTTATACTATGTAGTGAAGTGAAGCCTTCAAACTTGAAAAGCTAAGTTAACACCAACCAACAACCAGCTAACAAAGTCAAGTGTTCGTTTAAAAAGTAATTAATTCTAAACACACTCAAATTGTTCAAAATATTGTGTTTTGTGTATCACACAACGTAGAACGAATAACACAGAAAACTGTTACAAACGGTATGTTAAAACGTTTTGGAGTTAACAAAATATTTATGTTTATTTGTGCTGCGGCGCTTTTCGGCGTGTTTGTGATATAGAATGGTGGCGGAAAGATCTACGTTTGCCCGAATTTTTGCTTCGAGTGGTGCTGAGTACTCGTGTTAAGTGCTGTTACGTAAGAATCATGTTTAGATGTGATCGATTATAGGAATACCTACAGCCATAGTAAAGTTAAGTGAAGTAGTAGTCTGTAATGCCCAGTGCTAGGCAAAAGTCTCTCATCTCACCAAACATATCAGTACAGTGAGGAGGATAATAAATCTATACTAATATTATAAAGCTGAAGAGTTTGTTTTGTTTGTTTGTTTGTTTGTTTGTTTAAACGCGCTAATCTCAGAAACTACTGAACCGATTTGAATAATTCTTTCACTGTTAGATAGTCTATTTATCGAGGAAGGCTATAGGCTACATTTTATCCCGAAATTCCCACGGGAACGGGCACAACGCGGGTAAAACCGCGGGGCGCTGCTAGTAATAATATAAAAATAAAAAAAAATATTTATTGGAACAAAAACAAAATGGGATACAAAAAGCAATAAAGTAACGATGATATCCGCAGTAGTAATAACTAATAATACATAATAATACCCATAATCTACATTTATACTTCTCTATGTGCAAACTAAATCAGTTATTGTTTCTTTTAGAACCGTAATTCAGTCAGTATAAGAGTTTCAGATACCACAGAGATGAAGACAATATAAATTTATATTACTACAGAAATGTTTATGTATTGTGTTTCAAAGATATTTTTATTATACCTGGCCCCGTTATATTAAACTTCAGGCCACGCTTGACTACATATTTATTACACTCACTCATTTAAGTCATTGCAAAGCTAACAGGCTGTAAATCATTCGATAGCGTGTATGACTGATGTCCCAATTCTCAGAATATCCAAAACTCAGCGGTGTCGTTCAAAACTAATTTCAAAAGACCCACAAAATCCAATCTATCTATGATTCCGATAAAACTGGATTTGGAAACATTATTTTCAAAATCCAGTTTTATCGGAATCATATTCAAAACCAAAAGTGTAAAAAAAACCTAAACAAACAAAACACGCCGTTAATTCCCTATTGAATAAAGCTTCAATTTTCCAGCGATTTATTCGCGAACAAAGCAGGACAGCCGCTGGCGTAAAACGTTATCAACGGTTATTTATCGGGTATAAAGTACACATAGCACCGGTTATAAAGTACCTATAGCATAAATAGTCCGGGCATAAAGTAGCCGGATGTATTGTGTACGTACCCGCCGCGTCCCCGCCGCGTACCCGTGGGTACACAGGCCGGGTAACTCGTTAACGCGATTTACCTGTCCCCTAATAATTCAAACGTTTTTACTTAACGACCGTTTTGTTAGTCCCAGATAAATGTTACAGAATTTGCGGTTCTCAAAGTTTTGTTTGCCTTCACGTTTTATTGGTGCTTGCGCCACCAAATTATGTTTGAATATTGAAGCACGTAGGGTAACAGGCGTTTAAATGAGCGTCTATAGAATTGGTGTACCTGCGTTATACAGCGGGTCGCGTGGAGTCGAGAGGAAATGTATATTACATACTCGTAGGTACATTTGAATAGAATGGAAGTTTCCTTCTAAATTAACGTGTCTTACGATAGTAACAATATCCTTACAGTCCCAGGAAAAACACGTTGATAACATGTACACTTCTTAATTAGGTATCTATCATAACATAACAGTCGTTTCAAATTGTCTTTTGTTTTTCCGAATAAAAGATAACAAATTATGAAGAGTTTTACCCACACATTTGTACCTAGGAAGTCAAAACATTTATGATTAAATCTGAAGAAAGATTGTAATGATAAATTAATCATAGCTGAGATTATGAAATAAAATTAATACTTATTGAAGAGAAATATTTTTTCCTGCTTATTAAAATGTATGGGTTCGACTTTACTGTACAGTATCAGCTGAGACGGCTCCTATAGCCGCTATATTTTAGTTTTAATTTTGTAAATGACTATTTTATTTATTTATTTACTAAATCTGGGAAGTAAACTCAGCGCGATCTGCAAAATATTCACACTACTGTCATCTATTAGAATGCGGGTGGAGCCATGACCTTGCGGTGAAGCTAATGCTTTCTTATACCTTGGATAGTCTTAAAGCGTCTAATTATTAATTGAGTTAACACAGAAGCGATGACAGCTACATCTACATGCAACAAACA
The DNA here is from genome assembly GCA_963082685.1 of Cyclophora albipunctata. Taxonomy (NCBI): domain Eukaryota; kingdom Metazoa; phylum Arthropoda; class Insecta; order Lepidoptera; family Geometridae; genus Cyclophora; species Cyclophora albipunctata. The sequence goes on along the minus strand of OY720114.1, from coordinate 10,604,869 downwards.
ACCACTACCCGCCACACTAGGAAGACGTGTTGACAGCAAAATATTACCACAGAAATAAATTGCCCATACCAACTACACAATTAATCACGGTAATTAATAATTCGCAAACAATTTCCATTAACCGCTGACTACAAATATGTGCAACATGCATTATTAATGATTCGCCAAAGTACTAATTTACTGACAAACAGCGACCTTGATTAAACCGACCAAATATAATTAAAATACCTTTAAATTCACGGAACCCATTGGTTGGAGCGGTCGGCACTCAAACCGCGTGCAACCAATCATAGCTCGGTAAATATAACCGTCTTTATTGAGATGTAATAATTAAACTATTCAATAGTTCAGAAGCTTCGGTACTCGGGGCGTTACAAGAGAGTTGATGTTAAGAAAATATAACTAGATGAAACTCAAAATAAATGAATATTCACTTGAGCAGTAACATTAAGTTAATCAAACAGACATACTTACATCGGAAGAATAATTCACGTCGTTACAAATTATAATATATAATGGGAAAGAACAACTTGAGTAATGTTATTTTGTACAAAATGCACAGTTCAGTGACACTCGAAGAAGGAATTTGAACCGTGTATGTGTGAGAATAAGTTTTAAATTTCCATTGAATTGTCACATGTAATAAGCTACTGGGTGGCACGATATGCGTCTTATTTCCAACGTAACGTCTTTTATCTCTATTTATATGGTCTCGTACGTTTCCTGGATCGTTTATCGTCGTTTTACTTACAGTATCTTTGTCAAATAGAAAATAGGATTTTAAAATGAATAATGGATACTTTCAGGAATATTTTACAAGGTATTTTGTCTTGTGGATTTTTATTTCGTATTTATGAATATTATGGTTCTAACTCATTCTCTTCAGAGGGAGATATTTAACTTTGTCATATTTAAGTTTATAAAATATGAGGATTTGGTTCTTCATATATCAGATTACCTATGTGTTACCCGCCTTGTGCCCGTTCCCGCGGGAATTTCGGGATAAAAAGTATCCTATGTCCTTTCTTTTGTCTAGATTATCGTTAGCCTGTACCAACAGTTTAAATCGAGTTTGTTGTTTAGATGTGACTGTGTAACACACAGCCAGAGTTGCTTTCGCATATTATAATATTAGTAAGGAAGTTAGGATTATCAAAGATTTTGTCTGACATGTTCATATTAATTTAATCCGTTTCGCATAAATGTCGTTATAGATAAAGTGTTTAAAACCATAATTATCGATCGCAAATGAATTACCTCATTCCAACTAATTGACCTTATTAACGTCGTCTAAACATTAAGTACATTTAAAATTCGTCCAAAAGGTTTCTAAATAAAATTTAAATATTGAAAATAGCTTCATAATTTCCTTCTTCAATAACATTACAAATTCTCTGTATCTGTTAAAGTTGCGCTCCTTTGGCATAAATTATTTATCAAATTAAAAACATCTCAGGTTTATTCTAAGTTAAAAAATTGCTTCTGTAAAATATTCCATTTGAAGGTGACCTATCAGAAACCGAAGATCAAAGGAATCCACAAAAGGGAGAAAAATAACGAGATTGACATAATCAGATTGCTTAAACTCAAGGAGCTGATTGTACTTTAAATATTTAAAATTTTCGCAGCGGAAAGTTTCTTGGCACTCCTGAATTATTCAGGAATGAAGCGTTGGTGGAACTCGCGCATATGTGCCGGCAATTATTTGTGGAAGCGACTACTGAAGACTATTTATTCAGCGATCCGAGCATTGACTACGCCGACTGTTGACGATTTTTATTTAACATAAAATTAAAATGCGATTTCAAGAATTTTTATAGTGAACAGTTACATAAAAGTTATTAAACGAATGAAACGAAAGGTCTCGTAAGTACTTCGCTTTGAAAGCTTAATAATCATTTTTTACTCCTTCAATGCTTTGACACTAGGTATAAGTAGAATAGTAGTGATAAAAAAAGATTCCGACGAATGAGAACCTCCTCCTTTTTTGAAGTCGGTTAAAAAGGCAGATGGGCAGGGTTTCCGACTGAACAATGTATTTTATTACTTGACTATTATTTTGCTCGTGGTTGGGCTACTCGACAGTTCGCGTAAGATAGTCGTCAACCCTGGTGTCGGAATTATTTAGACCGCCTAAAGGCCTCGGTCATGGTCTAACGATTGCAACTATCGGGACCGACAATTTTGGTTTGTAGATAGTATTACTTTAGAAGTTATCCCCGATTTACCACAGGAACAAATACAATGCAGGTGTAACGATACGAAGTATCTTGTTATATATTCATCAGACATCAACTCTTTGTATGTTTTAGAATTCATATATAATGTTAGCTGGTTTATGAAATAATTTTGTTCCTTTCAAGATTTATTTAAATATGTATCGGTAAAATAAAATTCAATCTTGAATTACCAAAGTATTTTTATTTTATTTATTTATCGGTAATTTTATTCAAGTACAAATAAAATTGTAAAGCGTGTTCTACAACCGAACACAAAGGACTATTCACACGAGACGTGAAAATTGTTCGAAAACCCAAATCGAATTAGGGTGAAATCTTGGAAGACGAAACTAAGAGTTTTAAAATAAAACTTGGTCTGATTCTGTTTCATGTAGTAAAAAAGCTTTTGCAATAAAATAACTTTGTCTAATCTTTAAGTTTCAATGAGATTAGGTTGTTTTGTAAAATGAAAAAATGAAAAATGTATTTAAATAACTTCTATTTCGTATCCTACAAATTTTATTAAAGATACACCTTTGAACTTACAACTAAACGTAACTACAACTATGAAGTAAGTCGCTGCAACCCGAAGTTTCCAAGAAAACGTTAGTCGCAACATCTCAGTCCCAAAAGTCTGGAAACTAATTGAAATCCGTCGGTCAAGCCACTCAATACTTAAGTTAAAGATATTAAAACACAAAGCTTTAGTGGCGCAGATGTTGGCAGCTGCAATATCCATCCTTGGGGTACTGGGAGGCTATAAATCTCGGGATGTAATCTAGACCAATCGCAGCCATCCGCGCCGCTGCTTCCGAATCACTACCAGCTGTCTTCGGGCGAGTACAATCTGTACGTGCCATATTTGGCTTACTTAGTAATCATACGTTTATTGGAAATTCAAAATATTGAATTGTTTTTACGTGTGTAGTTATATGTATTACTAATTTCTAGTTGCTTGAACGCTTGCTGATATCTTTAAAAGTTTGGTAAATGTAAATATAATATTACGATGTTCAAGTTTTGAATGTTTAATCGTACTTTGTCGTAAAAATACGATTAGATATCTGAATACAATAAATACTTAAGAACCTGCATTATTCACTTAGATGAAGTCAGTACTCGTTTGCTTGTGTATTAAATGTTAAAACTAAAAAAGTAATATAAAAAACTTACAGTATCCATGCGATTCTTTACAAACGGCAAACAAGCGTATTAAAGTGAATGAAAGGTACGCTATTTACATTTCAATTAGACCGACTTTAGATACGAGAGAGCCCGCATTCAGATTTTACAGTCATTCCTTTAGTTAGTATTAGAGTAACGTTCAAATGCTTAGCATTAAATGAAAAAGTAATTCACCAGTTAGTTTGTGGTGCACTCGCTACGTTAATGTTATTCCAACTTAAAGATCTGAATACAGAATATTACAAAACATTTACTACGCTCATAGGAGAAACTTGCTTTTAGGTATTAGTGTAATTAAGTGTGTTTGAACTGGTTATGTAGGGAAACGGTGTTTAACATGTTCAACTTTATGTGCAAAGTACTTGGTTTGAATTTCTAGTGTGTTGTAACAGGATTATTTTTAGATAGGTCCCTAATATTATTTTGCTTTCTAATTTTGTTGGTGTTTGCTTTAGTGTAAGGTTCGAAGTAAATATATTTTATATCTTTATTCAACGCACCCAGAGGCGTAGATACGAAGAAATGTTTGCTACTGAATTCTGGATTCTAGTTATAGAATTGACAGTCGCAAATGGTTTAACAGACAGATGGTTTGCTCTTTATTCGTTTATTTGTGATTTATTTAAACATTTCTTTTAGTAGAAAGTTTCAAAGTAATATTTATATTTTCATACCAACGCTATTATCGTACGCCCATTACGCTCTATAATATGTTATACCTACTCTACAAGAGCGAAGTACCTACTTCTGTGTTGCGGCTCTACATAAGCATCGTTTCCTTAAAGTGAGTATATTACAATTATGCTTTCAATTGAACTCGCTGCCTCGAAGGTGTATGCTCACCGAATGTCATCAACATATTAAAGCGCCAGAGTATATAGTGCAGCTACGGGCCGGGTACGCGTGACATCTTTTATTTAAATACAAGGTATACAGAAAAACCTAAATTAATCTTATATATAAAATTCTCGTGTCACAGTGTTCGTTCGCGTACTCCTCCGAAACGGCTCGACCGATTCTCATGAAATTTTGTGAGCATATTGAGTAGGTCTGAGAATCAGCCAACGTCTATTTTTCATCCCGAAATTCCCGCGGGAACGGGTACAACGCGGGTGAAACCGCGGGGCGCAGCTAGTTAAATAATATAATTATACTTTTGTCAGTACCTACCGATTATTGATGTTTTTAATTGTTAAATCGATTATTATAATATACTAAGTATAAAATAATGTAATCTTAATTAATGTTTTCTTAAATAATATGCTTGTATTGCTAATATATAAATTAGTGATGACTAAATTTAAATTTTGCAATAAATATCAAATAGTTTACAATATATTATCTAATAATGTAAAACTTGTATGGAAGAGCGGGGTTTTTCTGGCACAGGCTAACGCCTAAAAGGGGGACCCCAGCAACTAGATTTAAGATATCAATGTATACTTTTATGAATAAAAAAAATTATTTATTATATTTATTATTATTTACCTATAACGTCACTCGACTCGCATCCGGCCCGCACCCGCAATATGTGTGTCTTGCGCTTGAGTGTTATATTTATAAGTGCGAGTTTATTCGTGTCAAATTATGTACCCATTATTTATTAAGATAGTAGTGTATAGAACAAAGCAGACTCAAAACCCAGCACATATCAATCTCAATACGAGTATCTACCGGACAAATTCACACACGGTTAATTAAACCCAAAGTAAGCTTGTAACATGGAATCTTACACACACACAAATACTTTATGCATAAAGAACGCAGACAAGTGGCCATTTTAAAAATTAGATTAAATAAATATAAACAAGTGACGGCGCGGCGTTTCTCTCGGTAACGCAGTGCGGTCTGGCGGTGACATTTGGACAGACGTCTCCTGAATATACATAATACTAAATATATATACTCGCTTATCCCTTGAATATTCAACTTCTTTGTTTATAGTTTCGAATGTATGTATTTAGAGTGTAAGAGACTTCAGGTACCCTGTTTTCTAGTACAACAGATTTTGGTTAGCAGGTATATTATCTTTTAGGAATGAAGACAATGATTTGTGTCTGATAATGGCATTTCTCTGAGCGCTGCCGTGCTTTTGAGTGCATGTAGAGCAGTAAGTCTCGGTTGTTTCAATAGTTAGACCATATCAGAGGTCTTTAGGTGATCTAAAATCTCCGACTCCAGGGTTGGCCACTAACCTATACGAAATGAATGGTTAATAGAGACGTTTATGTCTAACTTAAGATGACAGTTTATAATATAAAGTTTAAATTACCTTAGGCACAAACAAATTAATTACGCCGCATGCAACATGCGCTGACCGCAACAGTGTAAAGAATACGGTAGTCAGCCGCATTCGGTGACCGATAGCAGCAGACATTTTACAACTTATCTCTACCAGCAAAAATCACTCTTCAGTCAAGATAAACACTATTCAATAAACGCGATAAACGCTACTCAATTCATCTACCCAAAAGGAATATCCGCCATATTTTAAAAATAAACATGAACAAGGCCGCCGGTACACTTCCGCAGTGTCAGTTACAATGTCAGCTTGCCGGTCAATAAAACACGTTTATAGATTCCCCCATCGATGTCGCTGCCGGCGAAGAGCATAAAAATGGTAATATCGCCCCAAACTGAACTACACAGAACTTGTTAACTTTGGAGTTCAACTTATTACTAATTTGCGTTTTTAGTACGAATTCTTATTAGGATCTGTATTTGGACGTGAATTGGTTGTTAAATTGCGATGAATTGTGAAAAATGCCTAAAGTAGAAAGTGCATACTAAAATAAGCTTAAAGCTGAGTTTGGGTCAAACTAACCGTGTTTTAATTAGTCTTGTACATATTAACCTAAAACCCTTTAACCTAAAGTAACTCTATCTGTCTTTCTTTTTTTCTACGCTATAGCAAAGTTGGCGGTTAACCACAAAATACTACATATATATAGCCACTCGTCGCGTAATAGTGTATACAAGTTCGTTCCTCGTAACCGCTTTTCAATTATCAATAGATGGTCGAGCGCTGATGTTACCAACAGTACAATACACCATTGGCCCAAAAATATATGTTGAAATATGCTGTCACGTTTACGTTGAACGTGCAGTAAACTACGCAGACTACGCACGTAGATAACTAATACTTATACTTACATAAAATATATGGGTGTGTGCGTATTGTAATGTAGTTATTTCACAATAACTACAGGAATCACTTTGTAGAAAATATTGCATTTATTATAAGCATTCGTATAATATTTGTTCTTCAACTACTAAAATGTAGAGAGTTTGTTTGAACGCGCTCATCTCTGGAACTACTGGTCTGATTTGAAAAAATATTTTTGTAATGGATAGCCACATTCAACGGGAAGGTTATAGGCTACTTTTCATCGTGAAATTCCCACGGGAACGGGTACAACGCGGGTAAAACCGCGGGGCGCTGCTAGTATCCCATAAAAGTCACTAAATGAACACATGCCTATACATTTTACATTAGACAACAAAATTATACAGCGAAGCGATTACCACTAGAGGCTGTTGTACATACAATCATATAGGTGCCTCATCAATCATATTTAATGGAGGAGTCCACAACAGAACGCCACACAAATCCTCGTCCACTCCACTAAGTGCTTCAAATCTGTTAAAACCTGTCAGTATTTTTATATTATGACAATGCTTAGTCTCCAGAGTCCAACATGAATAATTCAAAACATTCCGTTTATGTTCGCAACTGCAGTCTTAACTTGATAATTTATAGTGAAACTACTTTGAAACAACGTATTACTGTTATAATTTAGTGAGATTTGAACAACAGTTTTTGTAAGTTTTGGCCGTGACTTCGCTTTGTAGCTTATGTTTGTATTTTATTCCCATAGCAATGAGCATCTTTCAGCCGATTAACTGCCGCACTTAGAATCGTGCATTAAACATGTCAAACTTAACATGTCAACTTTATTATCTTCGATCAACAATACACAACTAGATATCGGGTCACGTACAATATCAAAGCTAAATACTGTCCGGGTGGATGACGTGTGTCAGCTTATTTTGTTTACTACCGAACTGAAACAAAATTTTTAAAACAGTTCGAAGCTCAACCTAATTACAACCATGACACCCAGCAATGAAGTAGCAAATCTTATGAATAAAATAAGAGCTCACTTTTCAAATGAGGCCTTATTCACCGAGACGTATTTTTTGCGCCGACCCGACATCTAGTTGTGTATTGTTGATCGAAGTTTATTATTAACATGTCAAAATCACTCATTAAACTTCTACTAAGGAAGCATTTGAAGTCTCAGTACGGTCGTAAGATTCAGTAATTTGCTATTTTTTAAACAAGGAAAATAATACTGGTTTCTTAAGTTTAAGCGATCACTTCTCATTTTGAATTGAAACTACGTTTACACTTCGCTTTTATTTTAAAAAAATATCTCACGCTTCGGCCTCTTTACAGGAACCGAGGTCACAGAAGACACATAAAAGCGAAGTGTATCCGTAAATTTAGTTTCAATTCAAAAGGAAGATAATATCAATTACTCGATATTTTCGACACTGCTTCTGTCCAATGCATACCATATAAAAAAGCCATTCTAAATCTAAATGACAGTGGATTTAAAGTTGAATATATGTATACGTAACATACTTTATGTAGCAAATTCACTCGATGAAGAAGAAGACGTGGATTTAAAGTAGAATATATAAGTAACATTCTCTATGTATCCAAGGATCGAAACTACAAACGAATCGGTTCCCAAACTGCAATTCCTGCATCCATAACTACACCTATAGCAATTCCAATTTCCAAATAAGACGTCCACCGTTCAATTTTTAATCTCACTCACATTTACCTGTCATGACATTTTCAACCTTAATACTAGGTAAGAAGGTTTGGAATAGGATGGGGGTTGTAGTAGGATCGAGCAGGTAATGTGTCACGAGTGAAATTACACGTCTAGTGTGGAATGTGTTGAATTGTTCTGTGGTATCGACGCTGCCGTCGGGGGACAGAGGTCGGGAGATCACCATGGCGTTGAGTTACTACGTATGTATGTGTATACGAGTATGTACATACATACGAAGAGCAACAAGGCGCGATAATAATTTAATCAGACATATTTGCTCATGCGTGTTATTCGTAGTCCGTTGGCAAAACTAAAATATTTTTGCAGCATAACTTATTGTAGAATTTTCAGTCACACATTTATACTTAACCGAATACCTAATCTTATTGACTCAGAGAAGTCCATTAAATCGACACTTAACTAATTCACGATTTTTTTTCATAAAATGTCAAAATAATTAAATCTCTACAACGGAAGCATTTGATGTTTCTGAGTACGGGCGTAAGTTTCTGTGATTCCTGTAAGATACCTATGTCTTCTTCTTCATCGAGTGGATGGCCAACCTGACCAATCCTGGTGTCAGAGTTATTGAGCCGCCAAAGGCCCCTGACATGGCTCAAGTAACGACTACTATCCGTAGAAAGTAACCGGGACCGACGGCTTAACGTGCCCTCCGAAGCACGGAATCATTTTACTTTTCGAGCAATCAGGTGATTCAGCCTGCAATGCCCTAACCAAACTGAGAAAAGTCTCACAAAGAGATATTTGTGAACTATCCCCCACCGGGAATCGAACCCGGAACCTCCGGGTCGTGAGAGGGGCGCTCAAACCACAAGACCACGGAGGCGGTAGATACCTATGTATGCATGTGTAATAGAGTAGGTAATTGAATCCAACACCTAGGTATTCTATCGTGTACAGATTACAGATAGAGCTTAATTGTTTCATCTCTAAAGCGTGTTGCTTCTGTGGTTGTTGTGAAGATGGGAGATATCTCCCTGGAATTAATTCCTCTTATAGGTGGAATATAGATTTGTAGTTGACATCTGTAACTCGTTTGAGATGGTATGTTTTATTATATTCCAGTTGAGAGCTTTGTTACTTTTTTAGAATCAATAATGTATAATCAAATCAAATTATCAATGTTTAAATACTAACTCTTGAACCTTGAAGCTCTTGAACTAAAATGTTATAATGTGGTTTCTCTTTTTTGCTCTACGATAAAAAGCGTATATCGGAAAGGGCTGAAGGGTTGTTAATAAGCGTAAATGAATAAGACCCTATGACCAGAACCAGATTGTAAGAGTAGAGTTATGATTTTTACATTTTTCATTTGTTTCTTCTATCCTACCAATCTTCATGGTCTAGAGTCTAGACCATGTCGGAGGCCTTTGGGCGGTCTAAAAACTCCAACACCAGAGTTGGCCACTGACCTACTCGAACTTACTTACTTACCAATCTTCATATCGTAGTACAGTCAGAATTGTTGCTAATAATCGATATTCGGTTTTGTTTATTACCATTGAAAGTATGTATTGCGTGACTCGCTGACAGACAAGAAGCTTCAATATCAATTGAACTATCAAGTTAGTCACGTCTTTAACTGTCAATGAGGTGAATTAGGCGTAGTACTCCAGTCATTATAGTAAGTTCACTTCGGAATTCGAGATACCCAGCTGTAAGTCTGTAAATACTTGTATATTGACACCCTAAAAGTTGTCTCAAAACCTACCGATGGTAGGGTGTACGCAACTATTAAATTTCAAGGTCAAATGTCAAAAAAAAGTGTTTTTCGCGAATATCTGAAAAACGGTGCAATGTAGCAAAAAAAAGTGTATGATGAATGAAAGCTTATAAAATTCTCTATAACTTTAATTCTGTCCACTTTTTCCATATTCCAAACCGTTATTGATCTACACGCTCCAGAAATGTAAAAATTAAGGACCTCGGGCAGGTAACTATGGAGCCTGCCCCAATGCTCAACAGTGACATGACTCATGTCATTTGAAAGGTCTTGAAGAGTTGTACAAGATACTCCAAGACAGTTATATCGAATTCGATGGCCAACTCGGTGTTTTCGACCACCGAAGAATTACCACTGGAGGTGCTGTGGAGCCTGGACGGAATGCTCAACAGTGACATGACTTACGCATTTGAAAGCTCTTACAAGTCACTTTTTGATAGTTATGTCGAAATCGACGCCAAACTCGGTGTTTTCGACCACCGAAGAAAAAACACTAGGTGTATGTGCACTAATGTGCAGTTGACCCTGATCGTATTGCTCAACAGTGACATGACTAATGTCATTTGAAAGCTCTTACAAGTCACTCCTTGACAGTTATATCGAAATCGACGGCCAACTCGGTGTTTTCGACCACCGAAGTATCGATACTGATCGTATTGCTCAACAGTGACATGACACATATCATTTAAAAGCTCATAAAGAGTTTTATAAGTCACTCTTTGATAGTTATATCGAAATCGCCGTCCAACTTAGTGTTTTCGACCACGGAAGAATGGAGTTGGGCTATGCTATACCGAAGTATCGACCCTGATCCTAATGCTCAACAGTGACATGACCTATGTCATTTGAAAGCTCTTGAAGAGTTGTACGAGTCACTCTTTGACAGTTATATCGAAATCGACCGCCAATGCGGTGTTTTCGACCACCGAAGAATCGACACTGGGTGTATGTGCAGTTGACCCTGATGGTATTGCTCAACAGTGACATAACTTATGTCATTTGAAAGCCCTTGAAGAGTTGTCCAAGTCACTCCTTGATAATCCGGTCAATTTAGACCAAAAAATGAGAGTGAAGTTACATATATTTTTTTTGTCAAATTGAAAACACCGAGTTAACCGTCGAATTCGATATAAATGTCAAGGATTGACTTGGACAAATCTTCAAGGGCTTTCAAATGACATAAGTTATGTCACTGTTGAGCAATACCATCAGGGTCAACTGCACATACACCCAGTGTCGATTCTTCGGTGGTCGAAAACACCGCGTTGGCGGTCGATTTCGATATAACTGTCACAGAGTGACTCGTACAACTCTTCAAGAGCTTTCAAATGACATAGGTCATGTCACTGTTGAGCATTAGGATCAGGGTCGATACTTCTGTATAGCATAGCCCAACTCCATTCTTCCGTGGTCGAAAACACTAAGTTGGACGGCGATTTCGATATAATTATCAAAGAATGACTTATAAAACTCTTTATGAGCTTTCAAATGATATGTGTCATGTCACTGTCGAGCAATACGATCAGTGTCGATACTTCGGTGGTCGAAAACACCGAGTTGGCCGTCGATTTCGATATAACTGTCAAGGAGTGACTTGTAAGAGCTTTCAAATGACATTAGTCATGTCACTGTTGAGCAATACGATCAGGGTCAACTGCACATTAGTGCACATACACCTAGTGTTTTTCCTTCGGTGGTCGAAAACACCGAGTTTGGCGTCGATTTCGACATAACCATCAAAAAGTGACTTGTAAGAGCTTTCAAATGCGTAAGTCATGTCACTGTTGAGCATTCCGTCCAGGCTCCACAGCACCTCCAGTGGTAATTCTTCGGTGGTCGAAAACACCGAGTTGGCCATCGAATTCGATATAACTGTCTTGGAGTAACTTGTACAACTCTTCAAGACCTTTCAAATGACATGAGTCATGTCACTGTTGAGCATTGGGGCAGGCTCCATAGTTACCTGCCCGAGGTCCTTAATTTTTACATTTCTGGAGCGTGTAGATCAATAACGGTTTGGAATATGGAAAAAGTGGATAGAATTAAAGTTATAGAGAATTTTATAAGCTTTCATTTCATCATACACTTTTTTTTGCTACATTGCACCGTTTTTCAGATATTCGCGAAAAACACTTTTTTTTGACATTTGACCTTGAAATTTAATAGTTGCGTACACCCTACCATCGGTAGGTTTTGAGACAACTTTTAGGGTGTCAATATACAAGTATTTACAGACTTACAGCTGGGTATCTCGAATTCCGTAATTCTTACCTAATTTAAGCTTAAATGACTGCACTATAGGTACATTACGTACAACACGCGTCTTAATTCATTAATTAAGACGCGTGTTGTTTGACTTTCACGGCATTTTATACGTAAACGAAGTTCTTATTAAGTCTATTTCACACACTCGAATAAACCGGTTATTTCAATCTCATTATTCCACGATCTAATTCAAATCAACTTTCAAGATAAAACAGTATCTATCTATCTTAACTTCTAAAACAAAAGCAGAACTAATCACTTACCGCTTCAGTGTGTACAGGGTGTACTGCGAACAACAAGGCCGCTAGTGCTGCAAACGGCCGCTGCAGCCGCGCGACTGCAGCGCCAGTGCGGGCGACCAGCGCGCAGCATGCCGCATGCAGCAAGACGTTGCATACGTGCCACCACCAGGGGGACAGGCCGCAGAGACGATAGTTTAATCTAGAAGAAAAAAAAAGGAATGGAATATACCAGGGTTACAGCAAAAAAGTTTTTATATGGTGTTTTTTTTACATAGGTATGCACCAAAGGTATTTATGCCAATTAAACTGTCAATTTGTTATAATAATCAATTTATAGATTCATTCATTCATTTCGAATGACTTAATGAATCTATGAATCGGCCAACACTGATGTCGGAGTTTTTAGAAAACTAGCCGTTGTTTAGATGCGGTGACCTAACGGGTTCATAACGGTTTCAGCTCGCGAGCGTTGCACATTATGTCAAATTGCTTTTTCTTTTGCCTGGCTAGTACAATGAACGTTACAGAAGGAGACAAGCCAAATCCTGTCATTTGATTGGTGGAATATTTAACGTGTCACCAAACACACAATATTTATCATTTCATTGCCTTGTATAACTGACTAAAGTCGCTAACTAGTCGCTTGCCAAATCGCTCAACCTAAACAACGCCTAATGTACGCCTAATTCACCTTATTGACAGTTATAGACGTGACTAACTTGATAGTTCAATTGGTATTGAAGCTTCTTGTCTGTCAGCGAGTCACGCAATCCCGTTTTATTACTTCATCGCCAATTGTAATAATGACATAGAATGGTTATGATGTCTAAACTTGGCTGTTATACATTAGTAATACTATCGACACAAATCGATTACCCATTGCAGATTCGATCTATTTAATATCAAGACAACGACTTTATGATCTTGCACAATATAATAAACTAGATGTTTCATAAGACAAAACCACATACATATTACATAGTGGAGGTGTTATAGTGTTGACAGTAGGTGTAAAGTAAGAAACGATCTAAGAACGACATAATCTGAATATTTTATACAGTTTTATACGACAACTCTATTGTAAATGTCTCTTACTACTATGTAATTGCAATTATGTATATACTGTATTGTTTTTTATTGTCACAAAATGTGGACGAATGTCGTCAATTTTCCAGCCGAAGACGATTGCACCCGAAGATAAAAAGGTATAGTGATTTTATTTCAGTCTTACCCTATCTCTAAACCTTTTTTCTCTTCAGGAGTAGTCGTTTTCGGCTGGAAAATTTACGACACTGATCCACATTTTGGCACAAGTAAGAAAAAATAGAGCGCCTAGTACACAACCAAATTCAATGCCAAATTCAACCAAATTATCTGGCAAACCTAAATTAACTTTAATTTAAACAAAACGCAGGATACACTCAACAATGAACCCTTCAACACAACAATTTCGAAATCACTCCCTCTTCCATCATTGTCAAATACAAGCACTAAGTAAATTGATTAAACGCTTTGTTTTGTTTATTATTATTCAAATGATAAGATGTCTAGACGTCTCTTTATACGAAATATTAAACAAACATTGGGAAGGCAATATCTTGCGAAGATATTCGAATAATGTTTCAATATATTTTATAAAAGACTTTTCAAAGGGTTCAAACAATAACAATTAACTTAAGATGAGAAAGTTGATCAAACTCTTAGAATTTTAATTTTCTCTTGAAAATTTAATCAATTATTAACAGCTAAGCTAACAGCGAGATATGTGTCCAAAATCGAACTTCAGTAATTTGTAGTAAACCTCTTGTCTAATTTATTTTAAACTATTAAAATACATACCCTACATTTCGAGTGGATTACACGACTCGTTTACGGTAATAATTATTATTACCTATGTATAGTACAGTAAGTGTGTGTGAGTGAGTACAACAAATGAGTACTCGAAACTTCCTATATCTCTAACCATCAAGTACGTCCACACTTAACAAACAAATAAAACTGATGTTTCGACGCTACAACAGATGAGAAGTGATTATAAACACGGCGCAGAAAGTCGTTATAATTGTACAATTTACGTAAGTGAACTCAGTCCCTCGCGACTACAATACATAGGGACTTTGACAGTGACATAATTATTATTGTCTAAAGTTAAATTGCTTGTTTTGTTCCAAATAATAGATACACCCTGTATGTTACATTTGAGCTGACTTTAGGAATGAGATTTATATTTGTTTATTTTGGCTGTGAGTTTACTAGTGAAAGTGTAGCTTTATTTGATGCTACGGTACAAAAACTATAAGCATATGTGAATTGTCATAAAGGCCTATTGCAGACTTTAGTCACAACGATCAAGCCTGAAGATGTGTTTTCAGTAGCCTATCGCAGCCGCAGGCAGCAACTGCCGACCACAAGCAGCATTTTCGCCGCACTCGAATCAAAGAAATCAGTGTGCAGTGTAATGATACTGCGGTCGCTTCCGAATACATACCTTAATTTAGTATTACAACATTTTTATGGAAGAGCGATGTCACCTGTTACAGGCATATTTTGCTTAATAGGTGACTTCGATCACTGTTCATTGAATTATGTATGACTAGCCGCGCCCCGCGGAGTTACTGCGTTGTATCGGTTACCGCGGGAATTTTGGGATAAAGTGTATCCCATGTATTATTCTGATGTATAACCTATATTACTGTAAAGTTTCATCCAAATCCGAGCTGTAGTTTTTACGTGAAAGAGCAACAAACATACATCCATCCTCACAAACTTTCGCATTTATAATATTAGTAGGATATTTAACGAAATAAATTATTTATTATTATTATAGCTTTAGTCTGATAGGTTTTCTTAGAACTGAGACGGTTTCAAGACATTCTGGACATTCCGGCTCAAAAGTATCTACTAATCATCTAACGTGTGAAAACGTCTAGAATATTCTCCATTGCCAGTGTTTCTTCTACAACCCTTGATCTTAGTGAAACTATTCCGCTAGACATCCTAGTTCTTTCAGAAATCCCAACAATTGTCTAACGTCCTCATAAACAAATCCGGGACAGAGTTACGGTTGCATATGCTCGGGTATTCGGGCGATTTAAATACCGCCCGGTAGCGTCGGCAGAAACATTTCAATACATAATAATATCAAGAGCGATTTAACCAATTTCACTGTTTATCACTCTAATAGGTAAATTTATGAATTCCGATGTGAATTTTTGGACTATCCGCAGGCCTTCAATATTTTGGATACTGGAAAATAAGAGCTTTTTTATCGCAATTAAGGTATTATAAACATAACTTCCGATCCACTTCCGGTTTTCAGCGTTCAAGTATGTATTATTATTCCTCAAGTTTTAGTTCATTTTGTTGGTTACGTTCATAATTATACTATACCTAACCCATAATGGTGCTTTTTTCAAAGGTAGAAAGAGCTGGACTCTTTTAATAATGATTGAAAGGAGTTGGCCCTAGTAAGAGAGACATAGGCAGAATTGGAGGAGACTTATCCAGCAGAGGGACAGCTAAGTTACCTAAAAATCAGTCTGTATCTTCGTTTTATCTGCTGTCGGTACCCAGCTCAGTAAGCGGTATTGTCATCCGTACCTCAATCGTCTTCCGCTATGTGGAACTTGAAACGTTAAGAATATTGTGTTACTTTGATCTCGGTTCAACATTAAAACGGTTTTACTGGGGAATCAGAATGCAGCGTCTACATACTCGGATAGCAACGCTCGAGATACGTCGAAGATACATGGTATTGAACACATGATAGCTTTAATTGTATTTGTGTTTTTATTTATTACATAATAGATGTCTATGGATTTGGATTTGTAATTCTCTATTGTCTTTGGATGGCAATTCAGCTGTAAACCGTATACATAGAGAGTACAAACAATATCTCATAATCACGTCCATAATAAGATCACTATTCCCATGAAGTTTTCAAAAGCGAGTAATGTTACATTGGATATTTATTAGGGCACTTACACACTTGGCGTGCGACCGGCCGTATATCAGCGCGGTCGATCGCTCTTGGCACGCGGCGGGAGTTCGTCGGCTGCCAACCGACCGCGGAACTTATCTCTCTTATTATTGCGAGGATTTGTTCCGAAACATCGTGACTGTTGCTGCAATGCGCTTCAAGGGTACCGCTAATTGTGAATGTCAAGTTATTGTGAAGTCCTCTTTATACAGCCGCTCGCTGTTTTGCTTTACTCTTTTTTATTTCACCGCAGTCGGGGATTTTACTTTCGGAAAGTAATGATTTATGTTGCGCAATGAAACTAATGGGTATGAAACTAATGACATGTTATGCTACTAGATATTAGTAGGTATTAGGGCTCCCACACAAAACTGCGATGCGATGCGAATTCGCATCGCAGGAACTTGCGATGCGAATTTCTGCGATACGATTTAGTGCGGCAAACCGTTTGGTAGGGCGACCATTCCTTCAAGTGTAGTCAGCCGTACTGGACCATTGAGATAATATGTACTACGTACTAGAGAAGTCACTTCAAACAAACTTCGTGAGAGATTCGCACCGGAGCGGTGTCCACCGTTCACTTAGTCGATGGCCAGCTCTGGCCAGAACTACATGTGTTACAGCTATTGTTTTTTATAAATAAAATATGCCTTCATGTGTATTGCGTTATTGCAAAAACAATCCAAGAAATACAAATAGAAGTAAAGGAGTGACCATTCACTCGTAAGTATAATTTTCTACTCCGATAACAATTTTTATACATCAACAAACGGTCATATTACAAAGAGTATATGAGATATGAGATACAGAGTGGACACTATCGACGAGCATTGATAAAGCATTGAAGTTTATATATATTTATGTTAAATTTAAATGTATGACCGTTATGTGAATTCAAATGTGTGTTTAAATATATGATTTAAAAGTATACGGTGGTTTTATATATTCAATTACCCATGGAAGAGAATGGAAGTAGCCTCATTCGGTTACACAAAGAAGGCGGCGCAGGCGCCGCGCGTCTTTCTCTAAAGCTGTCCCAGAGCGGACTAAAATGGTGTCACCAAGGATGACGTAATAGGTATGGCAGGAATGTGCGATGCGCAGCAGATCGGAAATTCTTACGGTGCGTTCGTGCGAATTCGCAGATATTTGCGATGCGATGCGAATTCGCAGTTTTGTGTGGGAGCCCTTATTGGAAGGTTGAAAAAGAATGAGCGTAGACAAACATAATCATTACTTACAAAGTTAGCAGTAAAATAATGTAAAATCTTCAATATAGTTAAATGTTATTTGGAAAATGGAACAACATAAATTCAAGGCTTTAAAAATGCGAACCAAGACAAAATAGAAAAGGACAGGATTTAGACATAAAAATATACAAGGATTTATATAAATAAAAATATCAAAATTTGCCGTTTTGTTCCTTTTGTGGAGTGTCTTACAAAGATACACAGCTGTCTTCCGGTTGGATATGGCTGGTGGGGCGGGCGGGACATGCGAGACGTCATGTTACACTCTGCTTTGTTTTATCTCGCGCCCGCGGCAGGCTTCTGCTCTAGTCAAATGGAACGAAAATTCAACGTCTTCACTAGAACTCTACTTAAAATTTGTTTGGTCTTTCCGAAATGTTATTTTTTTATTCAATATCTTTGTTCTTGATTTTCATGTTCTCTTTGTTCTCTCTGAACACAACATCTAAGTTTACGGCAAAGGCCTATCAATTTTATCAAAAGATACAGTGAAGGGAATAGTATCGTTTATAAAAATATCAAAGAATAAGTAAAATTATAGAATCGAAAGAAAATTCGTGCACTATTGAGCAAAGATCTGCCACAAGTATGTTACTTTGATAATTTGAAAGTATTGATAACCAGCGTAGTGTCCATTCCCGTAGGAATTTCGGGATAAAAAATAGCATATAATCTACTCGTTGAATATTACTATACATTGCAAAAATAATTATTTAAATCACAGTGGTAGTTTCTGAGATAAGCGGATTTAAACCAACATGAAAACAAACTCTTCAGTTTCATTATATTACTCATATATGTGCAGACACAGTTGTTGGCGACGACGCGCGACGTCTGGGTGTCAATTATATATTCTTATAAAGTATTTGTGTATGTATATGTAGTAGTACCAGTTAATTAGATTCCATAGCACAAGCTTAGAGCTTACTTTGGGTCTAATTAACCGTGTGTGAATTTGTCCAGGTATATTTATTTATTTATTTATTTATTTATAGATATTAGATGAATTCCTAAACAATAGTTTCACGAACACTTCTCAAAGTCGAAACCTTTCAAGTTCTCCCCAATACATTATACCTGAATCGGGTCTAACAAATGTATTTTCGTTAGTATTCTGTATCTCACCTAATAGAATTCGTTAGCAGTACCCAGACATTTTTCTTCATAAAATAGAGCTTTAGTAACCTAACTCTATTGTAATAAATCTTGTAAGAAGATACGCGCAATATGGCTAGACATATTCATGTCTCCTGCACTATAACTGGATAGTAAATGATGTATAGTGTACCTTATGAGTCTGGAGGTGAAAGAATTTAATAAGTGTTCTCATACATACATTATGTTCACTCAGATATTTATACATATTGACAAGTATACGAGTATGAACACTTTGAATACAATCATGGGTCTTTGAATGAATAATATAATAGAGTTCTTTGAAATAAATTGTATGTAATGATAGCTTTTACGTCGAAATCAAGTGTCCACTGCTGCTTAGAAATAGAATTTGTACCTAGATTTTTTTTACTAGCAACACCCACGTTGTTCCCGTTCCCATGTGAATTTAGAAATAAAAAATATAATCTTCCCCTTGATTGTGGCTATCTTGAAATTAGCGCTTTAAAGTCAACAAAAAAAAGAGTTTTATAACGAAAAACACTTCATAAGTATTTCGTAACCTCACCCGAGTATGCGATGACTAGCAGTTAGTAAATACTCTCAATCTCGACGAACGCTGACGTCGTGAATATCATCCCCATTTTGATAGAAACAACGTCAAAACGCCATCAATTTCAAGATTAAACCTCAAAGCTAAATCCTTGTCTTCTCATAAAACTACAGCATCCATCTTCTCCGCTAACAAGAAAACATCATTTTTCAAGCGCCATAATTAATGTTCCACTATCCCATTCCTTTCTGTAATTAAAGCATGCAATTTTAGACCTTGCGTCCATTAATTTTCTAATTTTCTAAGAACATTTTCCCTTGCGAGAGTGTTCTAACTTCACATTATGGAGGAATTTATCCACTAGAGGCAGACACCGTTAGTTCCTATTACCCAGAATGTGGTCAGAAACTTACTTCGGCTATTCGCTTTTAGCATCGACTTCACTTACAGTTTTTGGACAAATTAGGTTGCTTTGTTTTCATAACTCATAACCGTACTCTTTAACTCTATATGAATTTACCCAGATGAAAATGAGTAATATTAATGTGTCTAAATATTATCATTGTACCTATAAGTCCGTGAATTTGTCCGGGTAATATATTATTACATATTATGATATTGTTCGTTCTATGTATTAAATACTATCAAAGTCCAAAAAAATGCTGAAAAAAAAAATGGAGCATACAAAATTACGTCACATGCCTTAGGGCTAAAACTGCGTTAAGCGGGCGCACGCGCGGGCTCCGGCACGAGCGGGCTCCCGCGCGGTTACATACAAAAGTGCTACGTTGCGGGGACGCGCGGGCGTCCATCCGCGTGCCCGCGCCCGCGCGTTTCACTTTTGTATGGAACCGCGCGGCCTTATAAAACCTCATTTAGCTTAAATTTGGTTAGATTGACATAACAACGCACTTACAAATGGTGGACACCATATACACGAAATAGGGTTCTCTATAGACTTTTTTTTCGCCTTAATTACTATGTTTAACGTCTCTATCGATATTCACTGTAATACGAGTAACGTTAGCATACAACTATAATTATTTATCTTCTTAATCGTAACTCAATGTTGAATATGAGTCCCGTACCATACGTCAAATTCAACCTTAACCTTAAAAACTATGAGGTTGGCATAAAAACAATTGAACATGTACAGTCAACCACAAAAGGTACTCGCGGGTATATCGACCATAACTCACTGCAAGCTGCCATAACGAATTCATGCGAAAGGGAATATCAGGGTGAAAAGTTCTTTACAACAACGCTAACACAAATTCAACCAATAAAATTTTATTTGTTAGCTCTACGGGGCTGTATTTCGGCATCGTCCGTTATTTCGCCCTCTTTTGTTAGCTTACAAACGTGTTAAGTGACAATTTGTGGTGAGAATTGGACGGAAAACGAGAGATTTTGTGATTTGTGCAAAAAAATTACTAAGTTACTGTATATTGCTTAGGTTGCTTAACGAATGCGAAAACAACTGCTAAAGTAACGGATTTATAACGAGTCGTATAAAAAGTAGATTTACTCTACGGGAAAAATAAGCTCAATTTATTGCATATTTGCACAATTTAGTTAACCGTTCGAGTTTAAACCAGCTTTCATAAATACATATTTTCATAAATAATACAACGCTATCAAACTTATCTCATTAAACATCAAAGCTTACACGTTTATCTGCAGTGTATTACGAGCTTAGCAACAAAATAGGCGAAAATATTCTGTTCGAAATGCGAATTCAACCTGCACCGAATACAAATTATAATGAAATACCGCTGTCTGCGAATGTACTATAAATTACGAATATATTCGTATACCTACTAACAGTTTCATAAGGGTTTAGCTTTTGGGATATTACTAGTTTATGGTTATTAGGTGCGATTATTTAACAGTGTTAATTAGGTTACAGCCGCACTGCGAAATCTCGCCACGCGATTTTGTTCTCGTGGTTTGCAGACTTTTAATTACGTTCGAATTTTAAATGGCTGGTAAACAAACCACGAATTATTATAATTGAAAGTGCGATATCAACATTGCGTGATTAATTTATTGTGTACATTAAGCTTGTATTGTTTTACACAAAACAATCAAGCTGGCTTCTATTCCGTCTTAATTACACGATAGAAACTGATTTGCTTATAGATGTTTTATTTTTTTACAAAGGTTGCGGCTTCCTTCATAATATTTAGTAATAGGTAACACTTACTGCCGCACTCCATTAAAACGACACTTAACTAACTGACGCAATTTTTCATACATTACATGTGAAAACCACTAATGATATTTCTACTACGGAAGCATTTGACTTCTTTGAGTACGGGCGGTAGGTAAGGTATAATAACAGTGGTGTGCGACATATGTGTGCGTAGTTCAGCAGGCCATTACCCGGAAAAGTTTACCTTCACTAAAACTGCACTTAAAACTACCAGCAACGTTCGACCACCACATCTTGACACCGAAACTATTTCGACGATAAATCCAGCACTCCATTCCAAAGACAATTCAAATGGGACAATAGAACTATACCGAGTAGAATGGGGAAAGATTCCTTAAATCCGTAATGGTCTAATGGGCCATCAAGGGACCATTAACACGTCCTCTGCATAGAACGAAGTTAACACAAGACCAACTTCGTAGGTCACTGACCTTGGGCCGCCGCTCCTTTAGTAGCTGTAAAGGATTACATTAAGCCACTGATTTGTTGATGTTTATGATTACGGTAGGGGAAATTGTTTTAATAAGGAAATTACGCCGGTCAAGGTTATTCTGACGTTAGAAACACCCACCCATTATAAAGTGATTTTCTCAAACAAGCTTTATAATTAGCCTTAAAGCACAATAAGAGTCACTTTTCTGCAATGTCCTCTCATCTCAAAGAAGGTAACTATCATTGTGTGAGTACGGAAGGAGGACAATAATAAAAACCACCTTTTTTAAGGTCGATGACATTGTTACACAATATTTGCTGTCATATCAACTTAAACCGAAAACTCCTTACGTAAAAATATGACTTCATCAGTCTTTTCAAAAGCACATCGAACTCTCGTAGGTACCAGTTGAAACGCGAGGCGAATCCAATAACTCACGTGAAGCGAAAACCTGGAAGTAACCAATCACATCTCGAGTACGATGTTCATTACGCCGCATTAAAATGGCTTCTATCAAATCCTTTAAAGATGAATTAAAGTTCTATTTCAAAAAGAATTTCATAGTACCGCCTGAATGGTCTGACCTGGTTACAATATTTATTCATTCCAATCAATACTTTGGCTATTAATGTTAACAATTACTCAATAATAGTGCTTCGGATTGGATAAAAATATGAGTAGGTATTATGTGGCTGTGAATAAACTGTAGAAAAAAATCAATTGAGCAAAATTATGATTTAAAAATTACTCATCTAGCCAAGAAGTAATTATGTAAATTTTAGACTTACATGTAACTTCTTGGTATTCTGACTTTAAGACTAATGATTTTCGATCAGTTGGCATTTCATTTGGCGAAGGTAATTCTCTGTATACAGACTCAAGAATTTATTTATTTATTTAGAATATACATACGTCTGAACGAATTTAATACTCGTACATACCTTTGGACCACTGAGGCGTTTATTTAACGACGGATTAGGCGAATATTTTACTAGAAAATATTTTACATAAATGAAAGAGTATTACTATTTATTTTAGAGACATGATATTAAATCCGAAAGTACGAAGAAGTTCACGTGGATTATGAATTGGAAGTTTAATTAGTTAGCGCGAGTACCTGTAGTTAGAACTCGGCTCCAATATCAGAAAGTGTTGAGCGCGTCTTATCAAACATTACGAACTTAGTAGCTCGAGCGACACATAAAAGTTATCTGGATGGTTTAATTACAATTTTAAGTATTTTGAGATTGTTTTAGCAGGATGCAATGGATCTTTGATACAGATGATGAAGATATCAGTAGAGGCTGTTTTTCTTAACCCTTATTTTTCACAAGCTGACTTTGAGTAGTTTTGATTTTTCTCGATCCTACTTTCATCAATAAAGGCTCCTACACACAGTGCCGGCGGCAGGGCCGCCGGGTAAGCCGCCGGCAAAGCCGCCATGCACCCGGTGGCATACAAAGCCGCCGGCTTTGCCGCACAAAGGAGCCGCCGGCATGGCCACCGGGGTGTGCTGGCGGGTTACGCGGCTAAAAAAAATTTCACTTCACTAGCGTTCTATGTGACTGTCACAACCGGAATGATGCTTAACGGCTTTGTGCGGCTTGTGCCGGCGGCTCGTATTGCCGGCGGCATAGCCGCTCGGCATGAATCCGGCGGCATTGCCGCCGGCATGTGTGTAGTAGTCATAAGATCTAAAGCTGTCTACACACCAAAGCCGCCGGCCCGGCGGCACGAACCCGGCGGCTCGTTCAAAATCAGGCGGCGGCCTTGCCCGCCGGGTTCGTGCCGCCGGGCCGGCGGCTTTGGTGTGTAGACAGCTTAACATGAGAAAAGTACAGAATTGAATTCTAAGATTCAATCATTTCGAGCAGGTTAGTGGCCAGCACTGGTGTCGAAGTTTTTGACCGTTTAAAGGCCTTCGACAAGGTCTAACGATCGGAACAACCGGGACCAACTGCTTAACGTGCTTCGGAAGCACGATGTACTCAGATAGAAATGTTACTATCGGCCACCTATCCAAGTAGGAACCGCTGTACGTTGCTAGTAATCGCAATCAACTCCGTCGCTTAGTGAAACTACGCCACGAGCGCTAGCTAAATATTAAGATTAGATGATTGTGAACAAAAGATCTCTTACCTACGGACGATATCAATACAATGACAAAGAAAATGGAAAATAACAGATTTATTTAAGTTTATACTTTAAATACATACGAGTAGCTTGTCAATACAAGCTATAGTCTCTCGTATAAGATTTTGTAGGTAAGGTGTGACTTTTCCAGCCGTATTATAATACGCTGTAAGTAGTCGTCTGAAGGGCCTTTACTGTAGCTCTCTACCCTTCTATTATGCGACGACCCCATGGGGAAAGTACTTCACAGCACCTCCCGTTAGTTTGTTGGTAAAAAATATACATATATGATATAGTAGCTTACATCTGAAGTATGGCTTTTCAATTTATAAAAAGTAATAGTAATGTCTTCTGCTGAGCAAATGCCTCTTATCTCACCGAAGATATCATGGTACAGTGCAGTGAGGAGGATAAGGCATAATCACCATGCGTGCCCACTGCGGGTTGGTGATCTCAAACCCAACCCATGTTTTAAAAGTAGGAAAACGTATTTTCGCTCGACCCGGGAATGAACTATAAAAAATATAGTGTAGATATTTTGATAAAATTGTTTGAAATAAAAATTGGTTCCCCATAAAATGGAGGAGTAAATCGAATTATTACTCGAAGTATTTTCTATGAAAGCTAGTGTCAAATTCACACATTCGAACATAGACTATGTTAGTACTTGCTGCGTTATTTCTGGTGAAAACCAGTGAAATGACAACCAAACAAACTAGGACACTTTATAATATCAAGTGTTACAGCCGTAAAATACTTGTTCAAAAAATTTACAAGTGGCAATAGGGCTTACATATTTACATAGTAATCATTATTACATAGTAAATGCTTCGGTTTTCTATAGGTTCACTCATTAGAGAGATACTATGCCGCGGGCATACAAAATACACACGTGAAGCTTATATACCTCATTTGTGTCGAGGGTTAATTAATATTAAAATGGTTATGAAAGCTCGTCTCATTAGACTTCATTTCCACAACACAAGAATATATTCTTGCATATTTTAAAATATGCTCACTACTCCATGTACCACACAAAGTTATTTAGTAACACTATTTATTCCCAACTTAAAATCTGCTATACAATTTTGAGTTCTATTCTGAACTACGAGCATACTATATTCCCTTCCCCTGGCAGGAATTTAGTTCACAAATGTCCCAAAACTGACGTAACCAAAGCAATATAACATTTCCTTCCGTAAGGTTGCAAGCGGTACTTTCGTATGAGCCGTCTAATTTAATCAACACGGACATCTTGTATGTATTACTTGGCGGTGTGTGTAAAGGCGATAGCATACGGGGAAACTTTGTTATGTTTTTACAGGTACGTGACGCATTCACACATGTACCTTCTTGTAAGAAGTACAAGAAAATAGTTCTAGTGTAAGCCTGGAATGTCTCACTGCTACGCAAAGGCAAAACAAAATAAAAAAAGATTGAAAGTTTGATTACTTAATACAATAAAATCTTCGACTTAATACAATTAGCAATTACGAATAATAGAACTGTACATCTCATAGCACGCCTAATGTCTCAGTAAGTTGGTTTACGTAACTTGCCGACATGTTATACATTATTTATAAAGCGGTAGGTATGCGCACATACTCGCAGGTAGAGGTGCGACTCATGTGAATTAATGCGGGCCTAGTACAAACAGTCGTTTTGGCCTTATTGGGCCCCGAGAATGATTATTTTCTCAGCAATTAGTTAGAAGGGTTAACACAGAGTAAATGTAAACATGTTAATTTATTAATTTGTTGATGGTTATGTTTTTGTAGTCTGTGTTGTTGTGACCTTACTTACTTTTCTAGTATGATACTAGAATATTCTTTAATTTCCTCCAAGTAAGTTTGAGAGTTATTGGTCAACCGTGTTGTCGCAGGTTAACCGCTTAACTGGCGACATGATCTGACGATTGTAAATAGCGGGACCGACAATTTAACGTGCCCTCTGAAGCATGGTAGCGCTCAGGTAGAAATGCCGCTATCGGCCACCCATCTAAGTACCCCTACCGAGATGCTTGTTGCTTAACAATCGTGATGAGTAAGCGATGTTACGCTTAGTCAAGCATCGCCGCGAGCGCTACGGTATTGGTAAAACTGTCACTTGTTAATAAGGACTATAATAGTAAAAGTAAACAGCTATTTCACGTGAGTTATATACCTAGCAGTTCTAAAAAAAAATATATGTTTTTTTTTTATTTTTATTTACCAATTACTTACGGAATAAATAACCAATATATTTATTTTACTACCTCACTGTACTGATATCTTCAGTGAGATGGGAGGCCTTTGCCCAGCTGTGGGACATTACAGGCTAAGGGCCATATTCATAAACACTTATTAATAGCATTTTATAGCCATCAAATTTTCCTAAGAGCAAACGAGACAAGATACTTTTAAACAGTGTTTTAGTTACAGAGTGTTAATGAATAACGCGATAATACTTTACTTTTAATTAATATACATTCATCGATTATTTAAAAACCTTTTGAAAAGTAATATTCCCTATCCTTTACAAACTAAACATAAAACTATTATTTCATTCACAAATAGTAATTGGATTGAAGTGAATTCAAATGTTGTATCCAACTAATACAAACAAAGCTAAATAATAAATTGTTTGTGTTATTTCAAAACGTTGGGTTTTAAAAACATTGTGCTAAGTGGAGCGGTTGATTCGAGCTCCAACAATATTGTGATAAAAATATTTTCATTTTACATTATTTTGACGTATTGACGTAATAAACGAGTAAAGCTTTATTCGTCGTTAGCTGCAGTGTGGTAGCGAAACTGTGGTTGCTGCACCAAGCCTCTGATTGGCTGCCACCTGACAGCAGCACGCGACATATATGTAGCTCTAATTGGCTGCAGCCTGACAGAAACACAACACACAATAAAACACATAGTTTTGATTGCTGCAGTTTGACAGTATAGGGTGCCACTTTCCCTTTGATAAGCGGAAACTTCCTCACTCCTTTACGCGTTTAGTGCAGTCATGAAATAAAACGCTTTAAAATAAAAAATTGTTTAGATATTTTTCATAAAGGATTTACCAAAAAATATCTACACTCACTTGTAAGTATTATATCCGATAGATACAAAATATTCAATCAGAATACAAATAAAGTTTGGAATGACAGCATTGACCCACAGCCTTACCTAAACTGATATTCACAGACCGAATATAAAAGCTTTTACAGAAAAATAAATCACGTATTTTAAATAGAGAATGTCAAACTTGTATAATAGGATTTCCTTTGACAGAACCCTACAGAGTCTGCAAATGGATCATATTCATAATGCGAATCGAGAGGGTCGCTAAAACGAAAGTTATTCTCAACTTTCCACAACTTCTCCTTAATTGAGAGTAGGTGCTCTACGAATCCGAAAATACAATTTAAAACTTTAATACCTCGCAATAAAGACGTCTTGGATAAAGGTGATGGTTTTACCAAAAAACCCCTTGAACTTTTCGAGAACTTTCATAAAATATCCGTTGAAATTAATTTTACAGGTTTGAATTAGTAAAATGGAAGAATGCCGGTTACAAATCAAACTGTTGATTGAAAAGTTGTTTAATCAATTTTATGATATTGGCTTCTAAATATTGTTTGCTGTATTAGAAACAACGTACGAACTATCGGGTTGGTTTCAGTATATCTTTATAGCTACACTAGCAGCGCCCCGCGGTTTTACCCGCGTTGTGCCCGTTCCCGTAGGAAATCCGGGATAAAATGTAGCCTATAGCCTTCCTCGATAAATAGACTATCTAACAGTGAAAGAATTATTCAAATCGGTTCAGTAGTTTCTGAGATTAGCGCGTTTAAACAAACAAACAAACAAACAAAACAAACTCTTCAGCTTTATAATATTAGTATAGATAATATAGGCAAGTAATTAATTCTGAAACTTGTACCATCCAATGATCTTCAGTTGTTATTTTAGCAGTTGAACTATTTTGTAGGGTGGCTTTAAATCGGTCAGTATAGGCAAGTCTGCAACTATTGATATGGAGACATTCTCTAAGAAACCACGATTATAAAGAGAACTGCATTTTTTTTTATAAATTCAAATACATGTATGGGCTAAAAATAAATCTAGAATTTTGAGCACATTATAATAACACTATTTTTGTAATCTTTCATTTAATAACTTTCTTCTTTACAAAATTCGATGTTCATGTTTAAATGTTCATGTTGTGCACGCTACTTAACAATTATTGCAATGAACTAACATCGCTTAGTCAAACTATGAAATTGATTACAGAGTTCAATATATAGCCAACTGACTTTTTATTTAGCCCACCTCTAGTTTAGTTTTAAATAATCTTTTTACTTGAAACCGCATTATTATTATTTGGTTAGGGCATTGCAGGCTGAATCACCTGATTGCCTGAAAAGTAAGATGATTCCGTGCTTCGGAGGGCACGTTAAGCCGTCGGTCCCGGTTACTTTTTACGGATAGTAGTCGTTACATGAGCCAAGTCAGAAGCCTTAGGCGGCTCAATAACTCTGACACCAGGATTGGTCAGGTTGACCATCCACTTGATAAGAAGAAGACTTGAAACCACTACGCCGGTTTCGCGTCTACTTTGACATACTGTTTAGTTTTTAACTTGCGTTAGAAGCTTTTACCACTTTTGTGAAGAAGTTGAAAGCTCTTTCAGTAAAGCTTAAAAAATGTATACTTAATGTATACCTATTTAGGGCATGTTTATGAATGAGTTACGAGATACGAAATGAACAATGCTTTATTGCTGTATTATTAGTAGGTACTTGTGTAGTTGAAAACTGAAAAAATGAGGAAGTTTTATATAAAGAAATAGATTTATTAATTTAACAGATTAATTATTTTCTTAATTTTAAGGTTATTTATTAGCAAAATCATTCAAGCTGTATTGTGCTATTTAACGTAAAATAACCTTTGATTTTTAAAATCTAATTACATAAGAATTCACATTCACGATCAAATCTGTAAATAACATCAATTCTCTTATTAAATTACCTGAAACAACGCGCGGATCGCTACATAAACAAGCGTTGAGGTCATCAAACAGTGAGAACACCTAAATCCATTAGAACATTCCTTCGTATAGCCCAGTTCGTGTTTTGGATGTCTCAGTTTACGCCTGTCCCGGCCGCGTCCGAGATGCTTCCCTCCGTTACTTCGAAGCCATTTTGACATTCCACATTCCAACAATATCCATCTGTCTTTTACCTACTTGAAACGTTTCAACTGAACCATGTGGTCTTTGAAATTACATGACCCTTACCTACTAAACTATATTGTGTACTAGCAGCGCCCCGCGGTTTTACCCGCGTTGTGCCCGTTCCCGTGGGAATTTCGGGATTTTTTTTACATAAAAACCTTCCTCTTGAATCACTCTACCTATTACAAAAAACCGCATCAAAATCCGTTGCGTAATTTTAAACATTTAAGCATACAGACAGACAAACAGTGTGACAGACACGAAAAAGAGACGACTTTATTTTATACTATGTAGTGATTGGAAACTTTTTCTATACTAATATTATAAAGAGGTAAAGTTTCTAACTTTTGAATTAATACTTTTGTAATGGATAGCCACATTCAACTGGAAGGTTATAAAGACTTTGTTTCATCCCGAAATTCCCACGGGAACGGAAACCGCGGGGCGTTGCTAGTTGTTTATACAATTAAATTAGTTTTTTGTGTTTTACAAAGCATTAGCACAACTATATCAATGTACAAGGAATGCCTAGAGAGCGAGCATATAAATAAAGGAAAAGCTTATGTATTATGTCAGAAGATACGTATTCAATATAAAGGAAACTCACATATTATATTTCGGCACAGAGCAACAAAGCTTCTACTCCAATTCGGTTACCAACAAGTGTAATTAATAAAATTTGCGATACGAAGAGAAAAACGCACCGTCATGTGATTGACGTAGCCCTTATAGACAGGGTGGCTTGGGGGTTTGATTAATTCGTTTAATTAAGGGAGGGAGGCAGCACCGTATTTAGAATAAAAATAATTTCTCACAATTTTCCGCATCGTTCTACAGGACTCATTAATCAGTGCGGTGTTATGTTGATTCCGTTCATTTGTCATTACATCTTTTATACGCCGTCTGTTTGTTACATTTTTCGGGTAAAATATGTAGAAAATTTACAGCTTGTTATCGTTGAAGGAGATCTATCAATCCGTGAAGTTAACGAATTATTAGGAGCGACATTAAAAGTGTTTAGGGTGTGAAACAGTTAACCATTTTTACCCGCGTTGTGCTCGCTCCGTGGGAATTTCGGGAATTTTTATACATATAAACCTTCCTCTTGAATCACTTTATCTATTTAAAAAATCGCGTTAAAATCCGTTGCGTAATTTTAAAGTTTTAAGCATACTCGTACATAGGGACAGACAGACAGCGGAAAGCGACTTTGTTTTAGACTATGTAGTGATCTAAATAATGGAAGGTAAATAAGTGGTTTGTTCTGTTTTTGGGTTTAAGTGAGTTCTACACATTTGAATTGAAACTGCTTCCTCTCTTTCAATACTCTTCTATTCTGCTTAATAGCTTAATATGTCCCCTTCGTTTCGTTTAAAATCTAGTTTCGTTTTAGTTCCTAGTAGATACGAGTTAACTCGACGACTATTAAAATCTACGAGACTTTGAAGTAATTATTCATTACCCATGCATACCTTTATACCTTGAAAACTATTGTGACTGATGCCCATTTAATAGAAACATCAATCCTTACATTAATAACTATCGGCTCATAAATGATTATTCGCCATTCCAATGTTTTCATAAATACGCCCGCATCCTTGGTCAGACATGTTGTATTCATATTTAATGTAATGCATCGGTTCTGCTGCCGCCAACACAAACTATAATTAATTAATTAACTTTCACTTTTGTATGAAAACTTTTGTTGTGAATTACAGAACAGATTTGCAAATTGATATGGTTTCATTGTTTTACTAAAATAATATGAAATTAAATGTTTTAGAATATTTAGTTGAGTTATTATAAATTAAGAGCGACTTGATTATTAAACGTTTTATTTCCGATGACCGTTTCAGGATAAAAAAATACTCTGAAATATTTTTTGAAAAAAAACTAGCTGTGCATCAAAATTCCTTTTATTTATTCCTTGTACAAGAGTGTAATTTGACTTACCACAAAAACAAATAGAAAACGATAAACAAATTGCTCTTTTAATAGGCAAGTCTTCTATTTCAAATACATTTCGCTCAATATTTTGTTTCACGTAAAACTGTAGTACTGTCGTCGCGAGTTTAAAGTGTAACTACATTTAAAATGCTTTCACGTAAGTACGCTCGAACGTAGAAGCATGTCGCTTGTAAAATGTGTAAATGTATTTTTCTAGACTCAAAAATACTTGTGACTTTATAATTCCTGCTCTCATATATTATTTATTTAGTTGTAAATGTTAAGAGCTTAGTTTGTGTTATTTTACATTGACTTTTATTTTTCTGTTCGAAGACTCTTTTTTACGACTAAAATTAATATTATCCCTTTTTTGTATAATATACTCTATCTTGGTAAAAATAAGTATCTTTTTAACTGAATACCTGTAGCGAGTGCTTGATACTATACTATTGAAAATATCAAGTGAATTCAGTTCTGCTAGCCTTGACATCACAATGATATACGAGTATGTTGTAGTTTATATGAAATATCTTATAGTTTATTCCTTTTAGATATTAAACATATGTACACATAATAGGTCTGCAAATACATGTTCGGTTTTCTTCACTAAAGTCTAAATTGAATATAACTTTCCTTCCGTGCTATACTTCTAACAAGTTAGGGCCAAAACTTGCTAACCAAAGAAAACTTCACCGTCTTTGTACAACGAAGTTTATTTATTTTCCTCCCAATTGACCTGTGAGATTTGTTAGGCTGCAAGGAAAACAAGCTTAGTTTGCTTATACAATACCGCTGTACTATAAATATTTGTATTCACTCCTTAACTTAAGTCACTACGAGTATCATGGCGTAGTTTTACTAAGTGATGATAGTTCATTGCGATTGTTAAGCAACGTGCAGCTCGGCGTCTACTTGGATGGGTGGCCGATAGTGGCATTTCTATCTGAGCGCTACCGTGCTTCGGAGAGTACGTTAATTTGTCGGTCCCGGTTGTTTCTATCGTTAGACCATGTCGGAGGCCTTTAGGCGGTCTAAAAACTCCGACACCAGGGTTGATCACTGACCTACTGGATCATACTTACTACGAGTATTATAAGTAACTAGTTCGAGGAGGTCAGTGACCGACCCTGGTGTCAGGGTTTTAAAACTCTACTAAACATGTAATCACATCACTGTTTTACTTAATGCCTAGTTTACACGGGCTTCGTAGCTAAGCGCTTAGTACTTGTCACGAATACTAAGTCCTCATGTGTAAACACGCTGATTAGTGCTTAGTATTAGTATTTGTGAATAGTACAAGTGAATAGAAAACGATCCTATTTACTAAGCGACAAGTCGATACCCCCACCACGATTTACTAAGCACTTGTCGCTTGCTGACCGTGTGTAAACAGCTCGACAAGTTAGTGACAAGTTGTACCGGGAAGTGAAAACACGTGTTTACTTACGTATTTTATTGTGATCATGGCTGCGGAAAGGTGGAATGTCTGGTCACTAATAACTTTTACTGGCTCCAACGTGTAAACGGTTACTTTTCACTTGTCATATTGAGGCTTAGTATAGTGACAAGTACTAAGCACTTAGCTACGAAGCCCGTGTAAACTAGGCATAAGGCTGGTTTACACTTTGATTAGTGTGAGTGCAGGTGATTAGTGCGAGTGTAGGTGTGTAGTGCGAGTAGTGTCCAATTCACTGCCAGTGCAAGTGATTAGTGCGGCTTTACAGTTGTAAAGGCATTCATGTTTTTTATACTCCTGCACAAATTTATAAGTTGTGTCTTCGGTCCACTTTACCATTTTGTACAACAACAAGCGTCCAGACGTGTTTAGTGGCAGGCACGCTGCGAGTGAGGGGGAAGGGAGGGCGCGCGGGACGTGGCTACTCGCAGTCCACTCGCAAAAAATAGAACACGCTTCTATTCACTTTACTACACAGCCAACTAATCACTTGCACTTATCAGTCGCTGTCCACACCTAGTCACTAAGCACCTGCACTAATCACCTGCACTCGCACTAATCAAAGTGTAAACCAGCCTTAAGTTAGTGTTAGTGGCCAACCTTAGTGTCAGGGTTTTTGAAATCTACTAAATGTATCTGTAATATCAGGCCAATGTGAAATCTCGCGGAGCAGGCCATCCTTGAAAGAGAAGTCGCAGAACGGGCTAGGGAGACAAATCCTCTTGCTCTCCCGCTCCGCCAAGCACGAAGAAGGCACCGGGGTCGCCTCTAGACCCCGATGTATTCACCGCCAGGGCCTCGGGGGTAAGATGTGGGAAGTCTGACTCCTTCCTCGCAGTAAGAGATGGATGTCACTTACTGTGAGCGAGGCCCTACGAAGGTAGGCGGCGTGCTAAGTGTTCCAAGCACGCCGCCTGAGAGAGATGGGGGTAGGTGCTGTTGCACTCCCTTTCCTCCGAGGCGTGCTCGTCAACGCGAGCTGTCGGCGCGACTGGAGAAGCGGAGGAATGCCGCAAGGTAGCCCCGCGACTCTTGTCAGTGAGCCGCTGACGATGGAACACAGTAGGAGTTTTAGTGGGTATTTCCCGGCCCGTTTATCGCGTCGGGACGAGTCCCACATACCCCGGTCGTTTCCCCGAACTGCCGGGGATGCATAAACGCATTTCTCCTACTAAAAAAAAAAAAAGGCCAATGTGAAATCTCCGATAAGTAAATTAGTTCATGAAGTTTAGTGGTCAACCCTGGTGTCGCAGTTCTAAGACCACTTAAAGGCTACCGACATGGTCAGTCACTATAACATGTGTAATATTTGTATCTCCTTTAGTTTTTAATTTAATTTTAATTCAATAGTGTTAATTGATTTATATAATGACAACTTGAACTTTTTTGTGTACCTAATCGTACAAGACAGTTGCACGCCACAGTGGTGGTAGAATGTATGGAACTAATATTATAACTGTAAGACCTAATGTAACTACATTCAAGCAATAATAAACATTTCATTTCAACGTATCCTGTCCCATTTCTATGCAAGGATCTCCCTCAACACCATCAACGCGTCTCTGTTCTGCTCCTTTCATTTTGGTGAATTTAATAACTGATTTAATAATTTGACCTATTTGGTCCGAATTATGCTAAAGAATTCTATAGTTTATCTGATTTATTATGATAATTTTCTTTTAAATACATTGAAGTAGTATTCATGTATTTCAATAGAATAAGACTTTTATTTTACAGAATCATTATGTACTAGTGGGTTGCTTCGCTTCGGGTGAAAGAGGTCGCCCTTTCACACTGTTTAGGTAATTTCGCAAAATTTCTTCTTATCGAGTAGCTGCACCCTAAAAGGATTCCCCATTCAAAGCTTGAGGCTCCTAGTACTTAGAGTTTCTGAGATTTCCTGATGAGTCAGTGACCTTTCGTTTTATATAAATATACACTTAGGGTGGTTTTTTTTTATATTGGTCTGAAAGAGCAAGTCTGAAACTTCAAGAAATACGATTTCTTCTCCTAGGAATCATGTCACCCATTTAGTATTTAGTAATAGTAAAAACTGCATACATACTTTTTTGAAAATATTCTTACTTCGCCTGGACATTGAACCGGGTAAAATGTGAAAAAATCGCTCTGTATTGTTATTGTGACAAAAAATAAGGTCAATCTTATATATAAAATTCTCGTGTCACAGTGTTCGTTCGCGTACTCCTCCGAAACGGCTCGACCGATTCTCATGAAATTTTGTGAGCATATTGAGTAGGTCTGAGAATCGGCCAACGTCTATTTTTCATCCCGAAATTCCCGCGGGAACGGGTACAAAGCGGGTGAGACCGCGGGGCGCAGCTAGTCTTATATATAAAATTCTCGTGTCACAGTGTTCGTTCGCGTACTCCTCCGAAACGGCTCGACCGATTCTCATGAAATTTTGTGAGCATATTGAGTAGGTCTGAGAATCGGCCAACGTCTATTTTTCATCCCGAAATTCCCACGGGAACGGGTACAACGCGGGTGAAACCGCGGGGCGCAGCTAGTTATAACATAAAATTAAAGAAATATCGTTATAATTTTGTTCTGGTTCTAGGATTTTTTATTTCATACATGTTTTTTTACTTAAGGGGCCATATTAATAAATACGTATTTAGAACAGTTTAGCTATCAAGTGGTTTGTCACTTTCTGACATACGCAATTTTCCGAAGAGCAAAAGAGACAAAACACTGTCAGTGTTTTAGTTACACCGTGTTTATTAATAAGGGCCACGTTGTATTATAAAAGAAGGTTAAATAACCGCGAAGGAACCGATCCTAGAATTTACGTTTCCCTGCCGATAAATAAACCATTTCCTTAAGTAATATTTCGTTTTTAACGATGATTTGAAGTAAAGATAAGCTAATGGATATGTTTTATTTATGTATTTCATACTGACATTATGACCTCATTTCGTTACTAATAAACTTTAAATGTCTATTTTCTGTCCTTTCATTTTAATACAAACAGCCATTAACATCTTTTATGAACATTTTCAACTGTAACGTACTTAATTACATAAATGTCAACATTATTACGTCACTTTATGTGACGTCATTTTGAATTATCTTTCTTAATCACCTCGTATATACACGTAAAGTTGTTTCAATGGACATTTGGCAGAAAGCAGCGTCTTTTAACGATTACTCGGGTTTCTAAGGTTGTCATTGTATAGGAGAGAAATACGTTTGTCGCGTGATATAGCGGTGTTACATAGGCGGTATACATACATATATCATTTTGGTACGACGTAATTACATTAAATGAATGTCTTTATCTCATGAGTCGCACGCCCTATACTAGCGCCTTTTGTCGTACGTGGAATGTAGGTGTACCATTACTACGTGCTACGATGAGCTACGAACGTCTACGAATATGCTACGGTGTCTACGAATATGCTACGGCGTAGGTATGAAATGCGGTTCTATGAGAGCTTAGCTTCGTTTCTTCCTCGGAGTATTTTGCATTTATTACTTTACATTTTGCATAATTTTAATAAATATCTATATTTACAGATTAGCTGTCGTGGAAATATTGCATGTTTAGACAGTTTTTAAGTAAAGTGCTTATTAACGGCTAAATCGTTAACGTGACTACCACACATATTTTTTACAAATATTTAGGAGATTGTAGGAGGTGACGATGCTTAGGGGAGACCTTTGCCCAGCAGTGGGACAATATAAGTTAATTTTTGAATAATAAAATATATATAACTTTTTGAATAATCTAGTACAGAATCCTCCACAATTAATATGTACTCCATAATTACTCGTAACAAACATATTTGTACAAAGACATATTAGACGTAATGAACTAAACACATTAACATTTATAATAGGACACCGTAATATACAAACATTGTTCATTCCATAATGTTGGTCCCTGGATATGGTGACGTGTCATTGTGACGTCATAGCGTGTCATTTGTCACGCGTTCGAGTGTGACACGCCGCGGCGTGACACTGTGGATGGAACACGTTGTCGCTTGTTACTCTCCGCAAAGATTGATATTTGATTTAAGTAAATTACGTCAGGAATTCCTCTCTCTATTAGAGGGTGTTTAAGAAACGTACTTATCCCTGTTTGTATTATAAAGATTTATAGTTAATAATTGAATGATTTAGGTATAGTTTCGTTAGAAAGATTTATAGTTTTAGATATTTTTTAATGAATGTAAATAGAAAAAGTACTTAGTTAATTTGTGTGTGGTTTTTAAATGTTTAAGTTGAAATGTAATTTAATCATACACTTAAATTTTAAGAAATAGTTTGATTAGACAACAATATTTTAGTTTTGTCAACTTTCTGTGAGAAAATAGGTTACTCATTTATGAAAATGTGTTAATTTTTAATTATTTAGCTTGGTACGTCACTAAAAGTCACTAAAATGTGCATATTACGTAATTATGGCATGAAGTTAGTTTTGCCGCGGTATTTGATATGACCGAATAGAATTGAATCTAATTAAAATCTTACTATTAATTAAAACGTACGTAAATGTCATTATTATTTGTTTAAACGGGAACTTAGGAGTGCGAGGAGAGACGCTGTTGCGAGCGCTTCACCCACCTCCTGATGAAGGTCACCGTACGTGACCGAAACGTGTTGAGGAACTTATTAAAATCGTTCGTCAGTGGCAGTTTTATACATCACTACATAGTATAAAATAAAGTCGTCTCTTTTTCGTGTCTGTCACACTGTTTGTCTGTCTGTATGCTTAAATCTTTAAAATTACGCAACGGATTTTGATGCGGTTTTTTGTAATAGGTAGAGTGATTCAAGAGGAAGGTTTTTATGTAAAAAAATTCCCGAAATTCCCACGGGAACGGGCACAACGCGGGTAAAACCGCGGGGCGCTGCTAGTTATCAATATAACCAATAAACATTAAATAACGAAGTCTCCTTGAAGTGCCCTCAGTCTATTTGTTAAACAATAAAATGTCTCCAAAACAAATAAAAGCACAAACCGCCCGTTATACAAGTTGGTACACAAAAAACATTTCAAATTGAATTGAGTCAATTAAATAATTAACAAAAACGGAATACATTAAATGGGACCACAAAGTATTTTTTTCTGTTCGTCATTTGAACCGTAAATTCGGAGCATCTCGCAGTGACGCGCTGTTTATAAACAAAAGAAATGAGAAAGGGGAGAAGTGAAAAATTATTCCGCAGGACGCCTCAGATCATATTTTACGCGAAATAATTGCAGGAAAAACACAAGCAACATTTTATTTGCACTTAGATGTGTTTTTTGTGTGTGCCTGTTCGTAAAGCGGAATTAATGCGGCAAATGTATTTTTTAGTACGCTACCGAAGTAATTTGTAAGTAATTTTTGTTTAATTTATTTTATGGTCGACGTTGCGTAGTTAGGACCAACAACATTTGCGTTAATGTCAGATGCTAGACATATTTTTGAAACGTGTATTTGGCAAACTCCTTTGTTGTTGTACATCTCTGTTATTGGAAGTTTTATACGTTATAAAATGGGATGGCGATCAATTTGGATAGAAAAATGTATATGTTACTTTCTTAACGACATTTTTGGATACCTTGTCGCGCAAATCATTGACAACGGACGATGATGCAGATAAATTGGATACAGAGAATATTTCAAATGGTATTACCATCAAACCCGGACTGTTCATTCAAATCTTCTTATCGAGTAGATGGTCAACCTGACCAATCCTGGTGTCAGAGTTATTGAGCCGCCAAAGGCCTCTGACATGGCTCATGTAACGACTACTATCCGTAGAAAGTAACCGGGACCGACGGCTTAACGTGCCCTCCGAAGCACGGAATCATCTTACTTTTCGGGCAATCAGGTGATGCAGCCTGCAATGCCCTAACCAAACTGAGGACAGTCTCACAAAGTGATTTTTGTGAGATATCCCCACCGGGAATCGAACCCGGAACCTCCGGATCGTGAGCCGAGCGCTCAAACCACTAGACCACGGAGGCTGTTAAAATCAAAAGCTGATATTGGTCGGTGTAATGACGCCTTCCCGACTTTGCCACGCGTTTCCGCTAACGCCTCGATTGAGTTTGTCTTTGGTACATTTTCCTCAAGGTCGTTATTTGCCCACTCTCTCGGACGCCTTAAATGAAACTTATTAATAAAGTTTAAGTCACTTCGGGACATTATATTATTTGAGTTTGGTGTTTTTGTTACGCTTGGACAAAGGTGGATCCAAATTCTGTTGAGACGAAGATGTATTTTGAAAATGAATCGCTTGTATTCATTTGTTTAGAATTATTTTAGGAAATGTTGGCAAATTGTGTCGAAACACTCTTTGTGACAAATTGAATACCATACACTGGGGAATCGCTAATGAAGTACACACAAATGGAAGCGCTGATGAAGGTTACGTCACACAAAAATGTAAATTCGTTACCGAACAAAATCCTCTGTCAATAATTTCGTTTCCTCAAAACCAGTTACATTAAGAACTCGCAACAAAGACTTTCAACATCAAATTATAGGCATCACATTATTTATTCTGACGTGCCCAAAGGAACCGCCATTACCGCAGGAAAGCCAAACCTCGGTTCATTCAATTTCAAAAATTATATTTTTCCGTAACAAATCCGACGTCATCCATCATTCCTTTTAATTCACCGGGAGATTTTTCAGACAACTCATTCGGTTGTCGTTTATCACATCTTGTGATGTAAGCCTATTGTCTTGAGGGCTGACCTACATCCGCCGACTCGCCCCGCGCGGCGCCCGACGCGCCCGACACGCCGTATGGGACGTCTTTTATTCGTATGACACTCTTTGCGGGTAAATTAGGAAAGTGGATTAAAGGTTAAAAGAAAGAGACGAGCGCGATAAGGTTAATCTATCTCTTAGCTTGAAATTTACATTTAAATATTTAGGAGAAAGTTTGTTTACATCTCAGGCTTGATTACTTGTTTTTAAAATGTTCTGTCTGTTATTTAAGCTTTAAATTATACGCAACCTTTTTTATTTCAGGCAAAATTTGGTTCAAGAAATTTTTGGGTTTATTTTTGTTACTGAGCCCTTTTATACGATATTTTTTATCCATCATTGGGTTTAGAAAGGACTATAAAAGGGATTCGTGACTTAGATATAAATATGAGCCCAAGGCCTTCCCTGGAACACCTTTCTATCTCTAACAGGTGTATCCGCATTCAAAGCGCCGACTCAGTAAAATCACACGTTTATCGATCTACCAACATTTTAACACCATTTTTCGATTACATACCGAACACTGTGTTATTACGTTCACGTAACGCATATAACTTTGATTGTTAAAACTTATAGAACAGATTAAATTGCTTTCGAACATAAACGGAATCTTGGATCTAACCCGCCCCTATCATTACCGTTGAAGACAGCAAATCGATTCGACTCCATTAAACCACAATACGGCACCCGTACAATAATAACTGTAATCCAACAAATCTACATATCACTCGTTTCATTTCACCCCTTTTCATCCACACGAGAACTTGTGCAAATGGAACAAGACGCCCGTCTGTTGCGGGCCCACTCTTATTGTGGTGATACAAAAGACCAATTTCGAATGTCAAAAAGTTTTGTGATTCTTAAACTAAAATAGCAAATATATATGCTTTCACTAGATAGAAGACATGACAGTAAAAAAGGGACAAGATCGTGACAGTAAAATGGAAATATAAAAAAAATCTTTTGCTTGTAATATTTGTTATGTGGTATAAATGGAGGAGTAATTCATATATTTCATTCATAACGAAAACTATCACAAGTATCAGTAATAAAAGTATGTATGAAAAGTGGTAGTTTATGCGTCAGGTAAATAAAGTTACTGATACAAATAAATGAGTAAAGCTGGTTTACTGCAGTTCACCTGCAGTAGAGTACACCATATTCGAGCTAGCAGACTATGGATACTTTGACCGCTAACTTTAGGTTATCAAAGTAAGGCGTTAGCCACATTTAGACATAATATATTCGCACTTGTACACATTATGTATTTTTATATATAGGGAAAATAGGTAAAAATGTATGAAATTTTTGTTGCCGATTCAGTATTCGAGGGATCACTTTACGTAAGAAATTGTTATAAATTGTATTTGCACTCTGATATGCCGATTATTGTGTAAATGATTGGTGTTTACTAGGTAGCTTTTTGAATGTGTCAACTTGACAAACACGTGTTTCTATATTTAAATTTTTTTTTTATTTTCATTAGAACGTCATGTGTGAAAAAAGTCTTTTCAAAAGTTAAAATATTCATATAACGAAGTCAAAAGATGCACTAAGTTATCTCCATTACATTACCATAAATTGACAGCGGCGCGACCCCAAATATGCATAACAGCTTTTTAAGAAGGTAATATTCACAAAAAATATTCATAAAACGCTACAAGTGTCATATATCTTGAATAATATACATTATATAGTTTAGATACTTACCTATTATAATGTCAATACACATTTATCTAGGGGTCCGAGATTGTGCTATGATTTACTGGGGTCATTTACCTTTGAGGACCCAGCCCTTTATGTAAATAAGGAGCTCGTCGGTCCTGAATAAAAATACTGATAAACTCGGCTCGCTGATTGAGTTTTTCATCTGTGTTTTACTAAAGAGAAAGTTTTTCAAGTTCTTTTCTTTTAGTGAAAAATCTACCTTGTTTGAAACAAGGTTACGTTGTTTTAATTTGTTGGACTTACATTAAGAAAGTTTCAAAAGGTATTTGTTCGTTTGTTGAGCTTTTTAAGAGGTTTTTTATGTTTATTTAATTTGTTTTTAAACATTAAAATCGTAATGGCGATCAGTTTTACGAAACTAAATAAAATTGTCATAGATACTTCTACTTACGAGCGCGTTTTAATAAACAAAATGACGTTCGTTTGAAACAGTGTTCTCTTTCGTGCAATGCAAAATAATGAACGAACATTTTTTTGCTTCTTAAACATATTTAGGTTCTATATAAATGTAAGAGTTCTTGCGCCAGCCACCCTGAAAGTTTCACATTACCCGTGAAGACTTAGAGTATTAGTCCGACTGAATAAACTTTTCAATAGAACAGAAAGTCACTTGCTAAATAAAACTACTTTCATAAAAACATTCATTATAAATATGTTCATAAACACGAGAAAACTAAATCTCTAATACCTGAATACTAATTACGAACAAAGACGTTCCTCAAGTGTTTGTAAGTTGTACAAAAACGTAACGTCTGAAGCAAACGGTACATTGATGGATGTGGAACATTGTGCAGAGAACGCGCGCCTCTTTTGTTGAAATTGATTAATGTTGTGCAAATAATGAATCTTAAAAGACCACTGAATATTTCCATATTGAACTAGCAAGTCTTTCATACTAATGTGATCGAGTATCGTATCGGGTTGAACATGACACTTATGAGCTAAAGTATCAATGTAAGTTGACTTGAAAGATAATGTTTATATTATATCTCATATTGTCCAGTACTTCAACAAAATTGCTAGTCGTTTAGGATTGTTATTGTTGTGTGTTGTAAAGTGACTGGCATTAAGTTTTGGAATTACTGAAATGGTCGGAAAGATAATGTATACGCAAATATCCTTCAAAATATATGAAATACGGTCCAGTATCCTGAATATCTGTTTTGGAGGGTTAC
This sequence comes from Cyclophora albipunctata, assembly GCA_963082685.1. Taxonomy (NCBI): domain Eukaryota; kingdom Metazoa; phylum Arthropoda; class Insecta; order Lepidoptera; family Geometridae; genus Cyclophora; species Cyclophora albipunctata. Next base: position 10,562,437 of record OY720114.1, on the reverse strand, counting down.
TAAAATACTAATAAATGTTCAACTAACCTGAAAGACAACGTAGTCAACGGCCGATAAGATTTATGGCTGCCCGCGTCCGACATAGGCGTGCCCCAGAAGTCGTTCCCGAACACTTGGTACAGACTGTTCCTCCCATTCACATCACTGTTAGTCACTATCGCCGGGATGTCGTCATGCACGAACTCGCCATTCAAACTATTCGCATAGGTCAGCGCGCCCACCGACGCGACAAGGGCGTACACCGCCCAATCGGTGTTGCATAACACAATCCACGGCTTACGATTCACTTCCTCTTTCACCGGCGGGAGCGTGCGGCGTCGCATTGTTTTATTTATTCTATTCACTTTTCAAACGAGTTCCATTTATAAAATAGTAAGCACTAATTCACAGCGATATCGCTCACTGAATTCACTAAATTGTTTAACTATTTAAAAGGTATTGTCTGATTCTAAGAACTGAAAATGGAAAAAACAATATGAATACTTTGCACCTAAACCTGCCTACGTTATCATTCAGTTCCAAACAATCTTTCATAGAAAAACGTTTATGTATTCATAGGCTAAAATACACAGGGCACGCGAACAAAGCAATCTTCATGGAAGGCACACAGAATACCTCATCGATTTGATATATCGCCACTCTAAGCTTCATGCATACGCAATTGGCAAACAACTACGTATGGTTGTTTCCAGTTGGTTATACGGAGCGGAGGGCCTTGTCTTCTTGAACTGGTTACTCGGTTTGATGGATGGGCGCGGAATAAACCGCATGTGAGGCGGTCAGCGGAGCGCCTCTGTCATATTCATGAGGGCCTCTGCCCCACGGCCGCCCAACGACACAACAAAACTTCTATTTCATCCCGACCCTTTCGGATTTCAGAGTTCTTTATTCAGGGACCATAAACGAATCTTTGTTCTAAGATGGTTCTCAGGTAAAATGAATTTATATAATTCTATTGCTCTCCTAGGATTGTGGACTGATATTCTTGTTAGTATAACTTGAATGAGTTGAACCGTTTATCACTGACTGCTGTCAGATAACACAAAGAAATATGGATTAAATTAGATATGTCCTAAGTTATTGCTATTTTATTCACTTATCATCAACTGGCTGTGCCCTGCGGTTTCACCCGCATTTTTTGCCTCACTGCTTACTGTTTAAACCTTCCCTGGATTACGACAAACATTTCAAAACCAAAATCACTTAAATCGGTCCAGTCACTCTCGAGTTTTAGCGAGACAAACGAACCACGATTGATTTTTATATATATAGATTATTAAACGAATGTATCATGTAGTATGTCTTCAAACATTTAATTATGTATACAATCACTTAAATCTACAACAACATTTATTAAGCGTCGTAGCTTACACAACACTAATTATAACACAGCATACTTCGTTAGTACTGGAAATAACTTCAGAATAGCAATTCTACAAAGCCTAACTTGATTTACATGCAAATATTATGAATAGGTAAGTACTGCTCCAGGGTATTTGTACCCTATCGTGGTAATTTCAAAATAATACTTAGTAAGCTTCGGGAACCCTTTACAAAAAGAGGTCTTTACTTGGAAGGTCCTTTTTTCATTTAATTCGAGGGTCGTGGGCGCGACGCTTTTTTTAAACGTTTGATTTATGTTCCTCCTGAATATAACCTGAAACAAAGACAGAAATGATTTATAAACATTGTATTGTCGTTTTCTTATTACCCTAGGGTTTTGTAAGGCCCACCGCTGTGACACAAAAGATTTTTTAAATATATCATTACATTAATGTGTTTTATGTCTTAGGGGTTGAAAAGTGGTGAAAAGGTGGCTTTTTCTTAAATTAATATAACATTATAAATTGTAATGTAAACGTTTTATAGCTGGGAGAGTGATGAAGATGGTTTCTGTTGAGGACAATGGGGTGTTCCTTTCAAAGTTATCAGACAAAGTCACCAACGGGATGCTAGTATAAATACGTAAGTTATTTCAAAGATCTTTTGACGCAAATTGAGTTGTACGTCTTCCGTACCCGTGATGCTAATGCGACGTGCCCTACACTCTCCAAAATTAAAATGTCGATGGCTTAATACCATTATCCTACTCCTATTTGGAGGCGCCTGAGAAATCCGCTGACATTTCATTCCCTATTTGAGCAATTTATCTCAGTCTTTGCGTGGGAGTTCTTATTTTGTTCGGGACCTAGCGTCGTATTAATTATAGATTTATATACGGAAAAATATTTGAATTAAGGTTTTTATCATCTATGAAGAACGTTTAGGATGAGTTGCTATGTAAGTTTATATACAAACCAAATGGAAGAACTAGGGGTAACCTTATTTCCTTTAATTTAATTAAGAATTCAAATAAAGAATATACATTTAAATAACAAAAACAATTAAAAAACTTTGTCATTTAAACAAGAGCTCTATTCGAGGTTCCAAACGAACCGTCCACATGTAAACAAACATAGTAGCAAAAGCTAGTAAAGTAATAAACTGTAACGTTATGTTTTCCAGATGAAATGAGACCACTTGAGGACATAAAGTAGTCGTAAAGAACGGTTCATCACCACCAAGTGACTATATGATAATGCCGATATACGAGTACTGTGAGTGAAATTATTATTACATCACTTGATATTTAATTTACGTATTATTAGCTCTAAAGTTGAATGTGTCAACTTTTCGTGAGCAAGTTTTCTTTTGCCTAGAGAACCCTGTTGTCTTGATAGAGTATATCGATTTTAAGTAAGTATCTATACCACATCATGTCGAAGGCTTTTAGGAGGTTTCAGGGCCAACACTGCGTTACGCGTGCGCCTGCCGCAGGCGCACACGGCGGTTCACTTTTGTACGAAACCGCACGCGACGGGTGCACGCGACGGTTCACTTTTGTATGAAGCCACACGCCGCGGGCGCCTGCGACGGTTCACTTTTGTACGAAACCGCACGCGACGGGCGCACGCGACGTTTCACTTTTGTATGAAGCCACACGCCGCGGGCGCCCGCGACGGTTCACTTTTGTACGAAACCGCACGCGACGGGCGCACGCGACGTTTCACTTTTGTATGAAGCCACACGCCGCGGGCGCCCGCGACGGTTCACTTTTGTACGAAACCGCACGCGACGGGCGCACGCGACGTTTCACTTTTGTATGAAGCCACACGCCGCGGGCGCCCGCGACGGTTCACTTTTGTATGAAACCGCGGCGTGCGCACGCTTAACGCAGTGTCGGCCCTCAAAACTCCGACATAAAACGATTTTAAGTAGGTATATAAGTATTTATACCATAACATGTCGAAGGCTTTTAGGAGGTTTCAAAACTCCGTCACCTAGGTTGACCACTAACCTTCTTACTTAGTATCCATATATAGGTAAGTGGCCAAATTGACCCCGCTTTTTGACCTCCGACGAAAAAAAGTTCTACAAAAATATAGTATTTTTCAAAGAACTTGAAAATATTGGGTTCCAATTCATACGTCACCTTAAATTATTATTAGTTGTTTACCACAGACTCGTTGAACCCACGGAACGTTACACTTCTCTATTCCGTGGTTGAACCTACCAATATTTGCCCAATTTAGATAGTTGATGCGTAAAGTTGCTGTCGCGTTAACATATGTTCTGAACAAACAGAAACTACCGTTAACATAATGTTTTTAATTAAACTTGTCGATTGTTTTAGCAAGTAATTAATAGTTGTACAAGTTGCTCGCAAAGTATGGCTCGACTGTGAAGTACATTAATCAAACTATCGGTTGAATATTTGCAATATCGTAACCGCAAACAATTGATCGGAAACATTTGCCAATATTTGTACAAACCAATGACAAGCATGAAACCGTGTCATTAATAACTCCCGGTTACCTCCCCCCGTACATTGGACAAATATTGGATTATCTATGATTGATGGTCCAAGTTCGCAGGACTAATAGCCGGCCACTATCTAGATATCGGTCGCCCTTCAACTAACTTTCTATTGGAAATGTTTGAAAGCATTTTTGTTCGCAATTAAGGTGTGTATACGGTATACCGTAAATCGTTCACTAATTGCGTGTAGTGTTTTAATATACGAGTATTTAATTGGTATAATAACATTAATCAACTTTCATCGATTCCAGCTGGCTTTCTAGAAAATAGAAAAGTAATAAACGAAAACATATTTTCTTCAATCTGACTGAACTAGAACACTGCGACATGGCACCGCGAGAACCTAATCACCTCAATCTGCCAATTCACGATAAAATCATTATCAAGTCTTCCAAATTCAAACGTGGAAAAGATGCCTGAATAACGCAAATCACATTAGAAATTACTTAATTATCGTCACGATTAATGCTGATGTATCGAATGCCGCGTATAATAGATCACGTATATAATGTATTTAATATCGGGCAGGCCGTCAATGTGATTACGGATGGCTGAGGATAAAGGACAGGACTGTAAGCCTCGCTGCGACGCGGATTAGAAGCGCTCGCACTCACTAACACTGAAATGCGGACTGACAGCTAACAATTAGGTACCTTTCAGTACCTACAGTTGATTACGATTTGACACGAAAACATGATTACTATAACGATAGCAATTTGATATTTTCTACTGAGGTAAGTGTACATTTGTAAAATATGCTCTTTATGAAACTCAAGCACTAAATTCAGTTGTTCCTTGTTTCGAAGTAATTCTCTTTATCAAAGTCATGATTCAAAAATCACTGAAAATGTAACGAACTTATCGTACTATTGGTATTTTGAAAAATCCTTCTTGAAACTTCGAAAATGTCCCATCTTGCTAAAATAGTTGAATACCTCGAAAGCTTAAAATAAAGTCGTATTATTTAGTATCTGATCTGGAGCCACTAGTCCGGATAGTCCATTCGACCGCACTCCGCTAACTTGTCCGATTTATTACACCTCCGGGTGGGCCTGTGTTTCCCTTACACACCGCAAATTGTTTTTAAAATATCGCTTATCAAGATAAGGTCGGAGTTTCCCAGTTTCCGCGGCCGATGGAAAAAGTTTCCCCCGTTCCTCTCGACGGCCGCCACGCTTGTCTTTGTAATGCCTTTATAAACGCCCACTTCAGAGATACTGTAAAAAATGATGTAGTTAATTCCAAACCAGATTCTGCCAGCTTTGAATTACGTATCTTTTGAAAGTTTCCTTTTGAAAGTTTGGTTTTTGGGCTAAGAATCGAATCTTTTTGTTACAATTTTGTAGAAAACAAGGTTTTTGTTAACGTTTTTACAAGAGATAGTGTAGTAATATCTCTTTGTGATTTATTTAAGGGCGTTTGGTGAATAATGAAGGTGTAAGATCGTTCGTTGAGTGGTTTTTAAGTTTCTTTGGAATAGCGTAAAGAAAAATGGGTTTCACTTTTTTATAGTGACCGCAGCACGTGTATAATTCCGCCTGGATGTGAGGTCACGCCGCCTTAAATCTCATTTAAACATAATCCACGAGCCAGCAGTGGAGCACCTTAATTTATTATTATGCGCGTATTCCAGGACTTGAGCGAACCTTTCCGCTATTTAATGTTATAAAAGTCGCGATAAATTCCAACAAGTTTATAGCTCATAGTGAGCCGAAGTCTAACAAAACCGCACGAAGTTAATCTTCCGGCGCTTGTTCGTAATTCGATTAAACTTGCCAACTCTTGCTAGACTCTTAATTACGTTTTTGGCGGTACGTCCCGCGCCCGCGGTTTTGCGCGTCACGCGATTCTATTGGTAAATATCGATTAACTGCAACATTTTATTAATACAGCCATTAATTACGCGAAAATATAAATACTGAAAATGATTTTGCGCCATTGACTCGAAAGAAGAAGAAGAAGAATTACGCGAACTTTAAAATGGCTTTGTAATGCGTTGTTGGGGTGCGGTTGAAGGGGAAGTTGATGACGTGATTTAATGTTAATTAAATATTAACTTTTATATTGTTTTTTTGACAAATATTGTTCTTATATCAAACATCTTTGATATAAGAAGAGAGTTTTTGTTTGTGTTATATTTCAAAATACCTATCCAGCGATAAAAAAGAAAAAAGTATAAGTTAAGTCCCACTGCTGGGCAAATGCCTCTTATCTCACTAAAGATATCAGTACAGTGACGTTTATTAGACGTTACCGCCTTAGCTATGCTTGAATAACCCAACTAAAATTACACACTGTTGTTACATTTCAATCGATACCTATCGTGTCTCAAAATAATTTACAAGATAGGCCGTAGTAACATGCAAACTCGTGCAGAAACCAAACGTGAAATATTTGATATTCGAACGAAATACAAGGTAATATTTGGAACATGAATAGTTGAACAAAACACCAGACTTCCGAGAGCTCTTGTTTTATGGAAATCAGCATGTCGACGATATTCAAATCTAATCTCCAGAACAACGAGTGAACGCACTGGAATTTGTCTGTTATACGCGACAAATTTAGTGTTGAAGGAACTACATAAAGCGATCTTTATTCTGTTTTCCTTCGCTACAGCCGACATTTTCCCCTGAATATTCTCTACCTGTAAATTACCAACAATTCTTTATTCTATCCGTGTAGCAACTGACTCATTTTCCATATTTATTTTTATTACATTACCAAGAATATGCTGCATTAAACAAGCTACAATAACGTGTAGCTAATTCATGATCTAAGCTGGTAGCCAAGCAGGTAGCTTGGAAACAAGATACGCCGTGATTACCGTAAAGTACAAACTAGGTTTAATAGAATTTTTTATAGAATTTACTTCATATCGTGTTATAATTTTGTACCGCAACTTGAGCTCTGTCTTTTAAAGCACTAGGTTGATTTAATGCAAGCTAATTAATATAAAGTGGGCACGTTTAATATCTAAACTGGAATAAACCCGAACATAAATCTCTACGTTTGAATTATTTCTGCGACAATCATTGTCCTGAACCGGCTTATCTAAATGATTTGTAAATTAAGTACTCATTAAACTTTCAACGTAATGGTTTTAAAACCGAATTACAAAACAAATGAAGAGCGTCTAAGTGTTGCGTGTCAGATTTATATTTTCCATTGTATTGTGGAGGCGAGTTTATCTCTTTATCCGGCGGAGTCCATTGTCGCGAGAGTGGGTAATGGCAACATTACTATTAACTGAAAGGGAGTAATCTCTATGGAATTCGTGAGGCAGAATTAGCATTTCAAATCAAGCGGCGTGCTTGAATCTGTGACCTTGGCAGTTGAGCTCCGGTTACGCGGATAACGCGAGTTGTACGCGCTTTACATTCTTACTTTGTACTTTTATAAATAGAAGTTTGGAATGGCTTCCTGTTGTAATTTAAGTGGATATTAACGTGAGTTATCGTGGAACTTAACGAGGATTTTTCTGGGTTCTACCTAGATATAAGTTAGCATCCATTTGTCAGATACACTTGCGTTATGTTCCTGGCTTGATAGATGTGTGATATTGCTCTTAACTATAAGTATCTTGAGCTAAACAAGTAACGACTTTAACATAAATAGGTATCGCGACAAAATGTAAATATTCCAAAGTTAAAAGCATGTAGAATATTGAATTAGAGTAACATGAAGTAGATCCGTCATGTTTCGAGTTGATACGGGAAGTAATCCTAAATGGACCGAGGTGTAAGTAAATGAGTTCGGTGCTTCTCGCGAACTCGTATTAACTTTCTTATGATTCTTGGGAATTTCTCAAATTATTTTCTTTTCACAACTTCAGTTGAGGCATTCCATCAAATGATTCCACCTAAGCTGTCTCCGACTTTGCTTTTTTACAAAGATATATTTATTTTCCATTTCTTCCGTCTTATAATATTATTTTAATATTGTTGTAATATACTTTACGTTTAAATTGAATGATGAAAATCCCTATTTGAAGATGCAACCTGCCTTTGATGTTTTGGCGCGGAAAACATAAAACATAAACTGGTAATTTTGTTCAGTTTATGGAGCCGTAAAATTATTACATATTTAAGCAGTGTTAAAGATGGAGATCGCCTGTCGGGTACATTACTATTCATTTGCATTAACGCCTTTTATTATCTACTCTAAATTCATATTTCGTTGTCATCAACATCGCTCAATTCTTATCTGAGAAGTTATTCGTTGGGCTCTTTGAACCGGTGGCAGTAACTCTGCATAAATAATTTGGAACAAAGCTGCGTCACAGATCGTTGTTTATGGGATGATTTCAATCTAGACGCCGACGAGGATGAATAATGCGGACATTCATTCCGGTGCAGATCAATCAAACGTACTTTCGCGACTAAACTTCTTTTAATCTCCAAAGTATTTTATTACGACTGATTTTCGGATTTAAGGCTTTCAACGCCTTTGTAGGCGTTGAAATTTCCCATAAAGTCGTATTCTCGATGCCTTGAGTATTTCGGCTTTTGTTGGTTATTCAATCGCTTTAGGTAGTCAAAAAACTCTGCTATCAGGGTTGGCTACTAGCATAGTCGAACTTACTTATGCGTACTAAGAGGCAAAGGTTTTATAGACACGATACTAAGTTGTGTGTGCCACCGTTACTGCTAAACCTACTTTCCCGTGAATCTAATCGCATTGCAAAGAATAAACACCCTGTATCAACATTGTCCAACACTTACAAAGCGTCAATAAAATGTTCACACCTTATCCGGACGATGAATAGAAATATATTTATAAGTTCCGTGTGAACTATACGTTTTAGATTCCTCTGAGAATAACAATTTTGTGAATTGTTGTTGACTCTATTCCTATTAGTTTTGGGTTGTTTTTCCGGGGGCAGTCCTGAGGGAGCCCGCCGCGGTGATCGATTGCCAGAAAAGTCCGTTCGACACTTGTAATTTCCGAAGTGTGGCCATACAGTTATGTATTTGTTTTATTTTGTTTGAGTTCCTGCTAATGGTCGGCTTCGTTTCGTTTGTTTCTAGTTTATTTTTAGTTTGCAACGTGTATTATTGGAAATGTGTCACGGTTTAGGGAATGTATCATTATAATTGACGGGTTCTGTAGCTGAGCGAAGGAGATGTGACGCGGAAGTTACTCATAATTGAGGAGTCTAACACGACGGCTGAAATTGATCTCTGGCCGCCGGCAACCGCTTTATATTGAGTTATCCAAGTACATTTTGAAAGTATTTACGTTGTATTGTTTGTTTTAACCCAAAATGTAAGTCATGTAGGTATAACACCTTGACGATAGCATTTGTAGATAGTATTCTTTTATCATGAACATGTTTCTTACAAAAATATTTTTCTGTGTCGATGAATTCAGACCTATTCAATTTAGGGCAATAATTCCCCTGAAACCGCTTCATGTATTTTCATTTTAAACAAGCACAACACTATCGGAAACTTTGCAGTCCATTGCTTTCATAAGAATACCTCAGATTCAAAAGACTTGTTGGAATATAAACTGTATTTCTGTAGGAATACGAGGATCGGAGTAGTTCATATAAAATGTTTGAGTATGAGGTGTTGTTTTGCAATTCAAGTTGGCTGATATCGGTTTACGGATGGGTGACCTGACAGGGGCGTGGGACAAGTGATAACGTGGCTAGTAGAGCAAGCATTATCGAGTCTCTTTATATAAGTTTAACACATCCAAATAGAATCTAACGTGGGTGGCATAATATTTTTTAGCATATATTTTTAAAATAAAAATATGAAGTGGTTTTCTAGTGAATATTTACTAAGAGATAAGTGGTCTTGACAGAATAGGTTGTAACTTCGCATTATAAAGTTGTTTTACAGTATTCTCAAATCTACAAATATTCTCCCAAACTTATATAGAAGAAGGTGAACTAATTAGGTACTAATTACTAAGAAATAATCACTGCACCTTCTTCTATATAAGCTGCACTAGAGAGCAAAGATATAGCACTTGGATGGGTGACCGTCATCAGGAATATTATTGGAGCGCTACCGTGCTTCGGAGGGGCCCGAAGTTAAACTGTCGGACTGGTTATTTCAATCGTCAGATCATGTCGTAGGCCTTGAGGCAGTCTAAAACTCACCTATAGTTTAAAAAACACCGGGGTTGGCCACTAAGTTACACTACCTTACATACCATTACCAACAAAGCAGCCATATGAATATAGAACTTAAGTTAATCAATAGCTTTGTTTCCTCTGCAATGCCTTTTGCATTACGTCTTCGGGTCAGAGTAGTGAAAACATATTGGGCTTAATTAATAAACGCGTATTAAGAACATTTTAGTTATCAAATGGTTTATCACTTTCTGGCATACGCAATTTTACGAAGAGCTAAAGAGACAAAACACAGTGTTTTAGTTACACCGCGTTTATTAATAAGGGCTATTATGTCTAATAATTTTCACCATACGTTCTTCTTAATACTCGTATACCATTTCTATATCCAACAAAACATTGCAAATATTAAACCACAATACACTGCAACTTTTGTACCAAACCACATCGTATAACTTTCTGATACAATGGACAGAATCGTGAATATTTTGTGTTCCGTTGTAAAACAGCGGCTGCGGTCACCAAGGCCGCTCACAATTCACAGCAACGATTCAAACGAACCGCACGAATGCAGCACTGCAGCGCTTTCTTTGCTTTTCACAACAAAAGTTGAGCTATTGGTTATTCTAGTTCATGTTGCGTTGGATTTATTGCAGTTCTCCCGTTTGTTACAATGGGTTTTAGATACAGTTGTGTTGTAGTGTTTAATCGGTGCGGTTTCAATGCTGTGTGGGTATGATACAGGATATTTTGTTATATCAGTTTTGAGGTCGACAATTTTGTATTAGAGAATTTTCTTCTTCTAATTGAGTCGATGAAAAAGGTGACGATAAGGTTTTACTAGAAAAACGGAGTTTTTAGACCGCCGAAAGGCCTCCGACAATTGCTTATATATAATGAACTAGCAGCGCCCCGCGGTTTTACCCGCGTTGTGCCCGTTCCCGTGGGAATTTCGGGATTTTTTTACATAAAAACCTTCCTCTTGAATCACTCTACCTATTACAAAAAACCGCATCAAAATCCGTTGCGTAATTTTAAAGATTTAAGCATACAGACAGACAAACAGACGACAAACAGACACGTCTTTATTTTATACTATGTAGTGATACAGCTAAAACCAACAAATAAAATAAGATTGCGTATTAAAATATATCAAAGACCTATTCAATTTTTTTTTTTTTAATATATCCCTTTACCAAAGTACTTTTGAACTTGTTATAGCACCCTGCTGTACAATCTCGTAGAAGCTTTTAGTAAAGTGAGCACTTGGATATACAAATACTGAATTTTAAAATATTATGCCAAGAGTAACGCATACATGTAATACATCTCAGTCAGGAACACCTCCGACGGTGCTTTATTTGAATAAGTAGATTGAATGAGTGCTTCTCGGGCGAGCTGTGTGGTCATTTGTTGAGCACACTTCCACACATTTCCAGGGTAACAAAACGGTACTGGTACACTGCATCCGAAACTGAGAAAAGTGGTTTGAGTTTGGTGAAATCACTATTCATTACTTACAGCTCAAACAAATGGCTTGAAAGAAAATCAAATTACTATTCATTAGTTAAACAAACGTTTTATAGATAAGATAAGTCTAGTAAATGTGTGTTTTGTAGCTTTTTATTAAACTAAGTAGCAGGCGAATTAAAATTTATTTTAAACATAAACTATGAAATACGTAGAGTACGTACAGTCAATTACAAAAGTTGATGAACACTTACTCTATTAGAAAACACTTCAACAATACTCGTATAATGTTATATGAATACATGTGCTGAAGTGTTTTGTAATATTTAATATGTTTATCAACTTTTGTTGTTGACTGTGCGTACTCGTACAAAAGGAAATTTCATAGTTACAACCTAACATTGAAATAACGGTGAGTGACCTTTTCAATCCACTAAACTCTTCAAATAGACTACAATGAAATAAATTTAGTTTAATTTGATAGGACTTCTAATTTTAATTAAGCAACAGAATCAATACGTCCTTTACAAAAACATTTACCCAGTGACAAATAATTGAGAATTGATTGTTAATTCTGGGGGATGATACCGCAATTTCCAGGATTTTTATTTATCTCGCACGGGTGGTTGGTCTGCGGCGAGGGGTTGGAAAGCACCCTAATTCAATACGTGACTAAGCCGGCGTGACACGTGACTTTAGTCGCTCTCGGCTTGTATTAACACTAGGTCCCAGTTGTCTGAGCACCGGGAATGTATCTACGACCAAAATAAAGTATGTTGTGTGTTTAAGTTTGTATTAAGTATTAGCTGTGCTCTGCGGTTTCATCCACATTTATTCCGTCACTGGTTACCGTTTAGACCTTCCCTGGATTACTACAAACATTTCAAAACCAGAATCAACTAAATCGGTCCAGCCGTTCTCGACTTTTAGCGAGACTAACGAACCACGATTGATTTTTATATATATACTAGCAGCGCCCCGCGGTTTTACCCGCGTTGTGCCCGTTCCCGTGGGAATTTCGGGATAAAATGTAGCCTATAGCCTTCCTCGATAAATAGACTATCTAACAGTGAAAGAATTATTCAAATCGGTTCAGTAGTTTCTGAGATTAGCGCGTTTAAACAAACAAACAAACAAACAAACAAACAAACAAACAAACAAAACAAACTCTTCAGCTTTATAATATTAGTATAGATACACGTTAAGTATGTAGCCAATTCATCCTTACTTTTGCTTTGCTTACTATATAAGAAAAATAAACAACCAACAAACGATCAATCAAGTCTATCTCTTATATCCTTAGTCTTAGGGATTAAACTCGAGCACATAAGTGCAGGACGTTCAATCAATTAGGTTGCCAATTGCATTATGTGTGCTCATTGTCGGTACGTGTCTCGAGAGGGTTGTGTTGTCTCTAAGAACTAATTAACAGAGCTCAGTGTTGATACAAGTGTCTCAGGAATCTATCTGCGTACGGTTTACTTAGTTCGCTTGTTCACGTCGCTTGTGGGATGAGGATTTGTGCAGTGTTGTGATGGATGTTCTGTCTTGCGTCTACGGTTTTGGGGGTGGGATATAAGCACGGAATAGAGAGAACAGTAAGTGCTTAGGGCTTCCGTAGATATCAGCAAATTATAATCGACTACAACTTCTAGAGTCTGGACTATAGAGGTCAAGTTATAAAATCAAGTAAGCTAGTGTAGGTTAGTGGACGACTGGTTATGTTTTTTGACTAAAGGCCTCTGACATGATTGATCGATTTAATTAAACAGGATCGACCATTTTACGGACCCTCCTAGGCACAGTAGCGCTTAGATAGAAATGGCACTTTCGGCAACCCATCTAAGTAGAGGCCTAGCTGTGCGTTGTTTAACAATCTTGACCTAACTCCGCTTCAGTTAATTTACGCCACGACTTTAAGTGTAACTTATTCCAGCAATGCCTTTTAATCAGTTATGCTATGTTTGACATTATTGCAGGATACGACTATCGCTATGTACCCTTAAACATTATTTCTGCAAAGTATAAAACAACTATGACTACTTATTATTTGTTAACAGATACAGAATTGATTGACAAACAAAGTATACCCATTGCCATTTGCGCAGGCAAAATGATTCGATTCTTTAACTTGATCCGGGTCAATGCAGATAACAAACTCAGAAAGCTATGAAACTACCTAATAGGTATTGAGAATACTTATTGAGTATATTTGCCATAAAAGTAGACGCAACTATTGTGTTCAGTTCTGTAGCTACATGCTAATAGCTAACCATCTAATCAATTTGTCTAAAACTTTTGCTAAATCTGAAAACAAACGGACATCCCTCCCGTTTCAGTTTATGAATATTTCAATAGAGTAGCTTCGTAACTTGGACAGTGAAATCCTTTATTTACGGTAGATGGCGTTATATCGTTTAATAAATAATAACTGAGTCTTTTGTATAACCAACACAACTTTTTCACTACCGCTCTACTATAAAATATTCGCTTTTCATTGGACTATTTGTTCAGCAATTCTAACAGTAAATTATGATTATTTTTGTTGGCTTGGTTAATGAGTCTTTAGTGAAACAATGTTGGATTCGAATCGCAGAACAATTCCAGTTTTATATATCTTAAATAAAAGTCTACATAAATTTGCCAATATAATTACTATTAGTATTAAACTTTTACGTTTAACTGTCGACACCGGTTTTTGTAAATGTTAAACCCCGTCGAATGGTTTTTAAAAACCGACACTAGCTGCCACTCAGAGACGAGCATTAAATCAACAATTAACACTTTGGCGGTATAACGTTACATGTCAAAATAGCTCATTAAACATCTATTAAGAAAGCATTTTACTTCTGTAAGCGAGTGTAAAGTTCGCCACTTGCTTAAAATAAGACTGCAAACCAAACAAAATTCTATTAAAACTCAAATATTGTTAAACAAAGAGAATATAAAAGCTATCCGAGCCGACATGAACGCGAAACCTTCAATATCTCCCGACCAATCACCCGCCCGGCCAACATTTGGTTGGCATTTGACAAATTGATTCACCAATGTTCCGTCTTGTACAATTACAAAGCGATCACCCGATAACTCGTCCGCATATCGACCCTACACCCGTTTTTATTACTGCCACAATTGTTTTGTGATACCTGCCTCCTCGGGTTTGGTTATCAGATCAGGAAAGAGAATCATTTTATTTGTTTTTTATTGTACTAGAAATAAAGTGTGGATTGTGTTAAGGAGATTGGATGAGTTAGCAATTGATGTTATTTGTTTGAAACTAATCTTGGCAGGCTTTATTTTTGATTGTACGTTAAGAGTGTTTCTTGTAGTCACCTACTTACAAATATGTGTGAACGTATTAATGTATGATCGCGGAATAGGACTTTAAAAAGAATGGATATTATGAAGTTCGTCTGACCAAAAGCCAAACCAATGACCAAACTCATATCAATACCGCAAAATAAACGTGACAAAATGAAAAAACTATTCTAGTTTCTGGTTAAAACTGAAACCGCAATAGGTTTGCGGTGAGGGTGTGCCAATAAAGGAGCAATATCTCGGCGAAACGGGGAGGATACGGGGATTTTCAAGCACACACGAGTTCAGGTATTTTTAATATGTACCGTGTCAGACCTCAGTATAGTACCGCTATACCGGTGCTTAACCTTTTGTCATAAAAAGGTATTTTGTTGCTGGTTCGGAACAAATATGTTTTGTTTCTACGATACCCTTTTATTTTACGCATTTTTTTGTTTAAATTCTCATTGTTTTCACCTTTTTTCAGTGCAATGACTACCACAGATATTATTTAGTTCGTGTTATTGCGTTATAGCTATGTGAAATCTTCACTGGTACAATAAAAAGTTATATAACTGATTATTGATCCTCTATCCATCGTATGATATATAACTATTACAAAGCTTTAGAAAAAGTTCCTGTAATAGTGCCAATCTGGTAAGACCTCCATACTTGACGTTCATAACTTCGCTTCCTGAAAATTCTAATGATGCAGTGGCAATTTACGCACCACTCCATTCAATACTTTGTAGATGAAGCTCGCTGAAATACTGTCACATTTACCGCTAAATTCTGGCCACCCCGCTCCTAACATACCGCGTCCAGGGTTGTCAAAGTTTATAACTATTTGAAGAATTTTTCCAACTACCCAACAGGGTCTGTTAACAAAGTTTAATTTTCAACGGACATTCCATGCATATATCAAAAGTTTTGGGTCTTGTCCTAACATTAATCCGGAACCTGTGTTCGAGCAGGTAAACTGTCAAGTTATGGATTCAATTATGCGTGGATAATTGTTAGAATTACGTTGGTACGATTCATTGTTATAGAAAAAAAGTTAATTGTATAAGTAAGTTTGTCCTGTTAGTTTGCACTCGCAGTTACACAATTGCTTTACAGACGGTGTTAGCTAATCAATGTCTCAAGTATAATTTTATATTTTAAGTGCAGTACTTAGTACAGCACAACAATTCATTCATTTCGGCCAGCCCTAAAAGGCTTCTGTCATGGTCTAACGATTGAAGCAACCAGGATCCACTACTTGAAGCAATGCAGTGGGAAAATACAGCGTACACATAAACAGAGTGAATAGTTGAAAAAAAAAACATTTATTTCAGATGTCAAAGATCCATATTAAAAAAATAATTTTAATCAAATTAATCGCGCACCATAAAATTCAACCTTAAAATATAGTAAAATTAAATAAAATTTATATAAAAACGTTTATTAAATAAAATAGCTGACATAACGCATTTGGACTTCACTTTGATTTACATCTTAACATCCGAATGAACAACCACAAATCTACTCTTTCTGCTAACCCTAGTAATTTACGTGACACAAGTGACTGCGCCGCTGACGTCAGAGTGCACCACAAAATCAGTCGTTAATGAAAGTTACCTGTGTTATGATTCAGTATTCAGCGCTGCCCGTTACCCACTCAGCGGGTGTACGATAATATGCATGCTTTACTGACTCATGCTGACGTTACGGTGTTTATCTACTGCGGTAGTGTTGATTGTTAGCAGATCAACTCATGATTGGAAAGGGGGATGGTTTTTGTACCACGTAACTTGGGTACGTGGTTACTTCGAGATACGACCAATGAAGTTATACAGCTATTTGAATTTGTTTATTTTGCATAAGAGTATGAGCCCATTTGCGCAATAAATTGCAATCAAAATATTTGAATTTATTTTGTTTTATATAATTTTATTAAATTATGTTATTAAATTAATTACATTATATCACAGCTAACTGATAGAACATTATATCTATACCTACATTTATTAAAAAAGTAGTAAAACAAAAGTATCCAACTTAATTTCACAGGTAAAGTTGAACAAAAAATGAAGTGAAAAGTTACCATCGTTAGAGCTGATTCGAAAACTTTCCTCTCGGCTTTATGATCAATAATTAACGAAACACAAACATTTTGTTTCAACATAATTAATGGCAGCAATTAATTAAGTTCAAATAATTTTACAATGTGACACAGACGGTTAAATAATAGCTCTGTGAGAGGAAATGCGTATAAATTGGTTGACGAGAATTAATTTAGGTGTAGGCACCGCTGTATTTGTATATTTTGTGTACAAACAAAGGTAGGAGTAGGTTCGCTCCTCAAGACGTAACATGCGCTTACTATATGTCGGCTACACACAAGCAATAAACTTGTTTGTTTGTGTTCATTTTATGAGAACCTGGTTTCACTTGTATGTAGATTATTCCGTCGATTTAACGGAATCTAAACGGGTAAGAAATAAATAAGTTTATAATATAGTTTATGACAAGCCCGTTGGCACAGTGGCAGTGAGAGCGCTTACTGTGTCGGGGGTTGCGGGTTCGATTCCCGCCCGGAGTCAACAATATGTGCAGACATAGTTGTTGGCGACGATGTCTGGGTGTCAATTATATATTCTTATAAAGTATTTGTGTATGTATAAGTAATAGTATCAGTGAATTAGATTCCATAACACAAGCTTAGAGCTTACTTTGGGTCTAATTAACCGTGTGTGAATTTGTCCGGGTATTTATTTATTTAATATTTTAAAATTCTTTTTTTGCTTTTGCTTTTACGCGATACGTCAAATGCTTCCTGGTCCTCCTTAGAGATTTAAGTCCTTATTCATAACCGCTTACTAGCAGCATTTTAGCTAGCAAATGGTTTGTCCCTTTCTGACATACGCTATTTTCCAAAGAGCAAAAGAGACAAAACACTCACTAACAGTGTTTTAGGTAGAGCGTTTATGAATAAGGTAGTTAATGAGTAATTTTGACACGTAATCAATAAAAATATACTTGAATGTGTTAAGAATTGATTTAATGGATGTCTCCGAGTACGGCAGTAACTTAATTCAGTATTATGTAGTGCTTAGACAGCCAGCCCATCGACGCTGTCCGATGTTGGGCATCAAATTATTTATTTATTAAGCTATTGCATAGCTTCTATCGCGGGCCTTGAGCGCGGGGACCGAATCCAGAAATTCCGTAATGAAAAAACCTCACGTGAAAAAACCTCACGCTCCCCACTAACGCCATCTAGTGATACAAAAAATAACTATGCAATAGCTTTACCGCGGCAGTCCCCGAGTGCCACGCGTCTTTTTTATTTTAGGAGAACCAACAGCTATAACATAATATACATACAGAATAGACATAACATATTATACATACAGAATAAAAACAGTCAGCTAATTACAGATTCCCACGAATAGATACAGAAATTAAACAATATACATTAGAACGAAATTTACAAAAATAAAGAAAAACCATTAGATGTAATACAATGCACATTTTAAAGAACTATGTGAACGAACGCTCCAATATAAGTATAATCAAATTAAAATCAATGGAAAAACTCTCAAAACTCAAATGACAACTTTATAAGTTGCGTTAAATTTATTATTATATGCAAATGCTAAGTCTGAATAAACAAACAAAATATGATCACCAATGACGTCTATGGGATTTATTCATAAACGCTTACTAGCAGCATTTTAGTTATCAAATAGTTGCTCCCTGTCTCACATACGCTATTTTCCAAAGAGCAAAAGAGACAAAACACTCACTAACAGTGTTTTAGTTAGAGAGCGGTTATGAATAAGGTAGTATGGAATATGCAGTGTGAAAGAATGAGTTAGAACTAGTATATATACAGGGTGATTACGGGGTCGTGGAGCAAGAAAGAAGCATTTAACTTACTTTCTCCTAAGCATCACGATAGGTTAGGACTAACAGTACACCAGCGACTTATTTGAGTGAGCAAAAAAAACTGCGATAATTCGAGATCATGGTCACCCTACTATTTCCCAAGAAAACTTATGTCAAGTAATATTAAAAGTAGGGTGACCACGCATTTTGAGTCAATAATAATTTTTAAATAAAAATACGTAAATAACGAATCATCTTTGTTTAAATTAAAATAAATACAGGTAGCATCGCAATCATTTATTTACTGAGTCAGAAAAAAATGGTTGGGATCGCGACCCCGAAATCACCCTGTATTTACATGTTTAAGAAATATAACAAAACCGGTTAAAATATCTTTACAATCGTATTTTTTCATTCATTTCAACGAGAACATGTGACGTCATCAAAATTCACAAACTTGGTCCTACAATTTAAAATCAAGCTCTTCGAATAGCATCAATATTGATCATCTCTTATGTAATTACGTAATAGCTGTCTATGTCGCAGTATTACTCACAGATGACCCACATACGGAGACAAAGCATACGGTCTGATGTCCGAGAGAACCTTCCATATCTAATTACGAGCTCCACATCACAAGACACAGTATATACTTCATTAATCATATCTACTATCGATTAATACTGAGTGTTCGGATTTTAAAATTTGAGTATAAAGACTCGTTGGCATTGAGTAGTGTATACTATACGCTGTTAATGAGCAAATTCTAAAGATGTTTAAAGAAATGTATCACGCTTGCTTTTTATTGAACTCGAATGGTAAACTTGTTCAGAGTCATAGAAAGCTTGATAGGAAGTTTCATGCCAATATTGCCTTACCATATACACCTACTTGATTTGAAAATATACGAAAAAAGTAACTATCTTCCTATCATTTGTAGCGCTCGTGTCGTAGTTTGACTAAGCGGTGTTAGCTCATTGCAATTGTTAAGCAACGTGCAGCTCGGCCACTACTTGGATGGGTGGACGATAGTGGCATTTCTATCTGAGCGCTACCGTGCTTCGGAGGGGACGTTAAGCAGTCGGTCCCGGTTGTCCCAATCGTTAGACCATGTCGGAGGCCTTTGGGCGGTCTAAAAACTCCGGCACCAGGGTTGGCCACTGACCACTAACCTACCCGAACTTACTTTATTTGAAACAAGTATAATGATGGTTTCTGATCCGTTTCTATTAAAATAATACAGTTTTAAAGGTACCGTTATACGAGTAGGTATACTGTGCAATGATTTTTCTATAAAGGTTTATTATTAAAAATGTCTACTCACTGTTTTATAGCACTAATGTTTATTTTATTTCCCGGACGCAGCTGACTAAACCTCATATTGATGGGCCCCACTAATAGAGTTTGCGATCCCTGTAATTTAGCAAATACAATAAATTTCGATGGACTAGATGTGGTCAATTATCCCGATAGCGACGGATCTCGTACAATTTATTGGATAAAATGTCCAGGAGAATAAAGAAGGATTTCTCTACTTTTTTCATATGTAACGTTATTAGATAAAGTTTTCGGTTTTAGATAGAGTAGAGGACGTCAGGCGAAGCTCAAACGAAGAGGTCACATTTATTTTCTACGTTCAGTAATAGGTTTAATTCAGTACCTATACATGTTGAATTGAAACTACACGTTTACGGATACACTTCGCTCTTATTTAACATTTTTGTCTGACGTTCCGATACATTTCAATTCAATTTCGATATTTATTGGTTACCTTAGAAATTCAAAGCTAAATAGGCTTCTCAAGTCGTACCGTAAAATTGATTTAAACGGCCGCGCTGCCTAACTTTAATGGAAAGATTCGGCGGGTACAGTTTAGTGAATTTAGTTAATCCCTGAGTCAGCGGACACCGCCGCCCTCCCATGTAGTAAACAATAAGACGTACTGGCCGTAAATTATTATAACACTTTCCTGAACAATAACAAGATTTTAGGGAAGCATAATAAATCCGACGCTTACCGTTGCACAAAGGCACTGGACTCGCTTAATTTCTAAGCCGTATTTATGTTAGACCCTTCGAGTCCTTGGGCTTAATAACTCCTCCCTGGGGACGCCAGGATGACTGATGTTCTATCCTGGGTTAGAATCTTTGCTAAAAGCTTTGCGAATTAAATCGTTACGTAAAATGAGGGATTAATATTTTGCCTCGCTCGATGTGGCAATGAACCTTCGGCTTCTGAATTTATTTTCAAAAATAATGTATTTTACACGTTTTTTTACGTAGCTCTTAGCCTTATTAATATACAGATTGTTTTACCTTTAAATAACGAATAACATAAAATAACGTCCAGAAAAACTTCAGACGAAAAACAGTCTTTCAATAAAATAATTAACATTATTAAAATTTAATATTGTTCAACAGAATATCATTTTGAATATTTTCATTATTTAAAAGAAATTCATAACGGCTATTCGAACGATATTTTTATTAAATAATCGTTTGTCTCTTTTCCGGCAGTATTTGGTCTACATGTTATTAATAAATACGAAGAATGTAAGTCGATGAGGGTAGCAATTAATTTTTGCCGGGTTTAGGATAATAGGTTGAAAGAAGTCGGAAGGGTCATAACATCTGTGGGATCAATGTGAAGCAACCGGGTAATGAGAGGGCGCGCGAGTTACAGAATATTGCCGTTAATAAAAATATTAATAACGTTTAATATTACCCTTACGTTTTTTATATAACATAGGAAGAAATCTGAATGTGAAGTATAGAAAAAGGAATACGGAAATATTTTACTAAGGACTTGTCCTCGCACAGTATGTACTTGTGCTTTAATTTTGTAAAAAACATCACCTATTGTTCATGTTTACTGTGAGAATAAGATACTTAACAAAAGCACTTGCTAGGACTTTTGTCCGATAAAAATGTATAAGAAAAACTTTAATAGTAAACAACCAGAAAACCTCAAGGAAAATCTAGTTACGAGTACTACTTAAGACACTGGTTTTCAAAGAAAATCACCATTTCAGTGTAAAACTCCACAGCACGTGACTGCACTTTAAATGAGGACAGTGGGAACAAAAGTCATAATGGACGTTTATACTAAAACTAATTAGCGATAGACTTTACAACTTTACAGCCCAACTGTACTTAGGGTGGTTTCAGACTGGAGCTTTATTCTTCTTCGTCGAGTGGATGGTCAAACTGACCAATCCTGGTGTAAGAGTTATTGAGCCGCCAAAGGCCTCTGACATGGCTCATGTAACGACTACTATCCGAGAAAGTAACCGGGAGCGACGGCTTAACGTGCCTTCCGAAGCACGGAATCATCTTACTTTTCGGGCAATCAGGTGATTCAGCCTGCAATGCCCTAACGAAACTAAGGACAGTCTCACAAAGAGATTTTTGTGAAACATTATCCACATCGGGAATCGAACCCGCAACCTCCGGATCGTGAGCCGAGCGCTCAAACCACAAGACCACGGAGGCTGTTAGGAGCTTTATTCTAACTTGGTTACGGTAGTTACGCTTACACACGCCCTTAAAACACCGGACACGTGAATATGGACTTGTTCGGACGTATTCGTTCTTACGTTACGGTTATTTGTAGTCTATCGATGGCCAAGGTCACGGTATCGCGGAGCTTATAAGCATATTAAGTACTTAATGCTGGTATGTTTCGCGCGTATGGCTAAAAAACTACACCTATGCCGGCTGTTAGGCGCGGCAATGCCCTTAAAAATGGTGCGTGTGGCAAACGTATTTAAGCGCCTACACGCACTTGTAAAAACAAGCTTAGGTACCTAACGTATAAAACGCCTGGTCTGTAACTTCCCTTAACGGCTCCTGTACAAAATAAGAATGATTGTACACAAACCGCCATCACTTACAATGTAAGGCAGACAACACAACCGGGTAACCGGGCATAATGTCCGACCGGCTCGGATTCGCCGGCTGATAAAGAAAACCTATTGAAAAGGTCGCAGGTACGCACTTAATGGCCCTACGGCTACAAAATGCGCGATTATTCACTCCAATTAAATTACTACGCCTCTTTCAGATAACAATAAGAATAGATTCTTTGAAAACGTCAAAAGGAATCTCCGATGGACGTTACAGCTATTTGGATTTGTTCTTGGGGTAATATATTTTTGATTGGATCGCATTGTGAGTGGATGTAAGATTCATTTGGAAGGACGTATATTTTGATGATTGGATTGGTTGCTTTTTTTGGGTGGACAATAAGTTTGTGATTTCGTTTTCTCTGTTTTATTGTTGACAATACAACCTTAACTTTTAATGAAAACTTTTAGAGATAGAGCAAAATAGGACAATAACGTTTTTTTACAAGACATTTCTCGTCAAATAACTAAATGCTTGCTTTTAATTTCCGAAAGTAATAATGAAACAATATAAAATTAAATCATAGATTTAAAATTAGAAATAATTGAGTCCGTCGTTATTAACCTTTGTAACAGGTTATTTTAATGAAATCCCGTCCGCCTCCTCTGATTGTAATAAAGCTTTGATATCTGAGTCAATAAGGAGAAACCTCAGACCAAAGCAAAAATCAATACCGAGAGCTGCAAAGGATATAGTGAGGTATTTAAAATTACACCGCGCGCTCTGTCCACAATTACACCATCATTGAAATCATTTCATCAGTGAAATATCACTTTTTTTTAAGTTCGGTTTTAGATCAATAGCTAATATTATAAAGCAAAGTACTTAGACTATGCCGGAGCTATATATAGGCGGTTTAAAAACTCGAATTTACTTTACCGTCTTTTCTTTTATGGGTGGCCGAAAGGGGCATTTCCATTTGAGCACTGCCGTACTTCGAAAGGCACGTTAAGCGGTTGGTCCTGGTTGTTTCAATCATTAGACCATTTTAGAGGCCTTTAGGCGGTCTAAAAACTCCGAAACCAGGGTTGCCACTAATTTACACGAAATTAATGAATTAAATAATTAATCTTTTACTCCACTGCTAACAGTGCTCTGTCTGAAGGTGTTATTAAGTCCGAGGAAGTCATGGTATTAGGTCGGTGTTTGCTGTGTTATTATATTCGGGAACGTCTTCCGGGACACAGAACAAATAATGATTAGTTATAATAAACAGAGGAAGTATATACTAATAGCTAGGTACGACGGATAATAATAGGTGGGTACCTATTATAGAACGATAATGTTCACAACATTACACCACGTACGGGGAAATAATTACCGGCATTGACTTTTGTCTACAATTTGTAGTAGAGTATTCATTACAATTTTTATTAGGTCATTTGGTTGTTTACTTATATCAAAGCAGTGCCCCGCGGTTTTACCCGTTCTGTGCCCGTTCCCGTAGGAATTTCGGGATTTTTTATACATATAAACCTTTTTCTTGTCTATTTAAAAAATCCGTCAAAATCCGTGAAGTAGAATTTGGGTTTATCGCGAACAGACATACGCGGCCGGGGGCTTTGTTTTATAATATGTAGTGATTACTAGCATAAATATTAAGGTTTTTATTAGTTTTCTCATTTTACCTGTTTGGGAAAAATATGTACAATATTATTACCATAATTCTGATGTTCACAGAAAGGAGTCATTACAGATTATTCGCTCCTTTGGTGAATAAACTTGATGTAACAATCTTCTTTTCCGCGAAAAATTCGTATATTATACGTTAACAGAATGTGTTCCAATCGCAAAATTTGACGGAATACTAACTTATATCTACCTGATATTATAATAAAGTAAACTTTGATTTGAATTTTTGATTTAACTTCACATATTTTAAAGAGAAATTCCAAGAAAACGACATCAATATAAAATACGTTTAATCAGTCCACTTAGAAAGAAACTACTTTTCCATTTACGTAAAATTGTTAACCTCAAACATAGTTCACTCGGCTATTATATTTCTTACAAAAATATTTTTGAAAGGCCGGAAAGTCAATTCGAATTTTCCTCATAAGAAAGTCGACCGAAAAACTAGCGGTGGAGGGTTGGGAGTCATCTCGTGGAATAGTTTGAGGGTGAAATACTTGATACGTCATCGTTTAGTGAACTATCGGGGTGAATTCACGCGTCATTTGGTACAGTTATCGGCCGTAGGGTTGGTCTACAAAACTGGGCATTCATTGGAGGTTTCGCGTTGAGCACAGTGCTGGGTGAACACTTTGATTAAAAGACCTATTAGCTTAAGCCCCAGTTCGATTATTCTGTAGCTCTAGTACGATTGGAATCTAGTTCGTGTATTGGAGACAATTTTGTAATTACGAACCAAGTTTTAATCAAGTCTCTTATATGGGTCAGAATGTGTGTTATTAATGATTATAATGTAACACTATATAAGATAAGAAAGATTTTTAGAGTGAATTTACTCTATAAAAGAATAATAAAGATTGAGGTACTTTAAAATTGAGTTTTTTATTTTTTTACTTTTTAAAGGGAACTTAAACTTAGATTTTTGTGTCGGGTTTATTTAAATTATTATTTTTATATTTTTTACCTTTTATAGGTATGTATGTACATACTTATTATAAACGAAGCTAAGAGCACTCCCAATTAGTCATCAATATTCTTTCAGTAAGCTTTCATTTGAGACCCCTGTTGCCCCATTTGCCCATTTTCACCCCCATAACTTTTAAACGGCTCAACCGATTTTCATCAAACTTGTCTAAGAACACTCGTACATAAGTTACCTTTAATACAAAAATACTAAATTGAAATCGCTTCATCTGTTCGGGAGCTGCGATGCCACAGACAGACAGACACCTGAAACTTATTACACGTTTTTTTTGTGTTGGGGGTTAAAAAGAATAAAGGCAAAAAAAAAATAAGCACTGTACGAGCTTGTGTTCTCCTTTTCTCTTGTGATAATAAACAAAAGTATAACTAATAGTAGTCATTACTCGATGCAGGTAATACATGGTAATGTTGTTTGAGTAACGTCTCGTAAGGTTTGCTACCAGCAAAAACAGACAACAAATTGATACAAACAGACAACAAGAATAACAGTATATTGAATAAACATTAAGTGTATTTGGTTTGTGTTTGAACTGGGTAAAATAATATATTTGTATAGTTTCTGTTAATAATTAAGCTTGTTATGAATATGATAATTGTAATTAATAATTTATTATTGTTAATTAACTTGAAACCCGTGGATGTTTTGTATGTAATAAATTAAGTGTCAAATATGTTATTCAAATATAGGAAGGTATGAGAGGCTTTTGCCGAACAGTGGGACATTACAAGCTTTTACTTTTTTTAACTAGTACATTGTATATCTTTGCTTTATATATTTTTTGTTACTAATTTGTTAAAAAAATATTAAAATATACTTTCCTTCAAAACTGCGTGCAAACTAAATATATAAACCCATAGAAAATTACGCAACTCAGTGGTCCAGAGAAAGACAATAAACCAAGATCACAGCTCATTGAAGACTCAAACCATTTGGAAGGCTTCCTCAAACTGAGAGATTGAAGATTGAACAAGTAACTTCCCGCCGTGGAACCGTACTCGTGAAGCCTTCTTGACGAACAACAAAATTATATTGATTGGAAAATACGTGCTGGTGTTATGTTAGCACCTGTTTCGCTCGTACTCAGAGAAGTCAAAAACTTCGTTTGTAGAGATTGGATGAGTGATTTTGACATGTAATGAATGAAAAATTATGTCAATTAGTTAAGTATCAATTTCATGGACGTCTCTGAGCGTGGCAGTAAGAAAAACAAGCTTGTTTGGTATTTTTAAGGGATTTTTGAGGAGTTATGTCCCCGTACAAGGTATATGAAGATATACTCAAAACTGTGCGAATGTACGAATCTTTTTAAAAGTTATTATAACCTATTCAGTGTCAATCTCGGTTGATACTGTGATACACTATATAAAAGCATAGTAAACACTCACACTTGTTTTTTCGCGGTAGAAAGTTTATAAAGCATATAAACTACTTTTTTAAATTTTATAACTAGTAAAACTTTTCTTTCAAAATCACGTATCATTTCATCAATTCACAGCTAAACAATCACTCAATCTTATCGACAATTTAAGACAAATAACCAGACTTTCCCAAAATTATAACAAAACGAAACAAAATCCTTTATCACTTATCCTTTTCAAAGAAGTTGATCCGAAAATGGCGCATCTGTTCGCCAATGTAATAAGTCGGAAATATTTTGCTTTGAGTACCTATAGTTTGAAGAGCTTTTCTGTCAGAAGAGGTGCTTTGAGAATCGATCCTCGCCGATATTAGTTTCTCATTGGCACGTCACTGAGTGGCGTGGATATTGCCAGCCCAATAACTGGGCTTCACATCAATGGATAAGTGGCCACTGACTGTATCTTACATTCTGTATATGCCAATGTGTTTGTATGACTTAAATACAGAGTCAGTTTCCAATTATCCATTGATGAACTATGTCTATTGATATGCAGCTAAACACATATTTATTCATCTGATTGTGTTGCAAAGTTTAAATATAGAAACAAGCGTCGAAATCAACACGTCACTAAACTAAGTTGTTATATGATAACGATAATTTGTCAATCGATTGGTAACAACGGTAAATATAGAAAATAAAAACAGTGCTTATACCGAAAGCGCGGTGACCGAGTGGCGCATTACGCATATCGCAACGACCGCCGAGATCCCAAAGGAAAATTATAACATTGTCACAGTCCAGGCCATTCCGCTATCTCCATATAGAATCAAATTTAAAAATTCAACACAACGCGCACGCGTCCCCAAACATCGACTCGTACGTTGAATAATAACGCACACTTCAAAGACTTAAAGGGTCCAACAAGCAAACCTTTTAATATTACAGCGTAAACAAGATTCAGCTTTTGAAGGAAAATGAAAAAATGATAAAAATTGTATGAATATGAAAGATGGCCTTGACTGGGCCGGATCGCTCCCGAGCCAACCCAACCCAATTTACAGACAAAGTATGTGGGACTCAGACAGACATTCGCTGCTACCTATTATTTATTCACGTTATTGTGTGGAAGGATAAATCTCACGGTTACTTGCTCTCACTTCTTTGAATGTTAAAATATTTCATTACTTGTTAAATGTTTCAGCGTTTTCGTATTTACCCTATTTGAGAAAGTAATTAGACTTTGTAACTTCTGGAGTGGGAAAAGTTATTTTATATTGACTTGAAAATAAATAAATGATACGACATTTATTTATTTAAGAAAAAATAGAACATGAGGTTTATTTAAAAACATTTCTAACTCCAAAGCCTAACACAATTGTATTCAAAAAAAACCCACATTAAATAAAATATGTATATTGAAAGCTCTTCAACGCCAGAAACTGCCTTGTTGAACTAGGAATGAGCTTCAAATCTGTAAGTCGGTAGTTTAAATTGAAACTGTACCGTAAGTGGCTCTATAACACTATCGTTAGCCACATAACCGTAGTGTTCGAATAAGGTTAGGTTGTATACTGCGATACGAGACCCGCCAAAATGGCGAATAAAGAATGAATAAAATTCTACGACAAGTCGTTAGAGAAGACATTTAAAAACCAGTAAAGAAACTTGAACAGAATATTGACGACACTTTCAGTATCATTAATGTGTGTAGATACAAAAAATATATTTTTGGGCGGATTGCACAAGCATTCTTAATTACTTTAGCGCCTAAATATGTTTAATACAAATGACGATCGTTTTAAATTGTGTTCTATTACGTGCAATATAAAATACAATTGAGTACTATCAGCTTTTGTTTCTCAAACATATTAAGGTACTAAATGTATATAAGAATGCTTGCAACGGTCATAAATCTTTTTCTTAAGATTTTTTCAGACTTTAAGTAGGTACAATAAATCGGTGTTTTTCACTACCGTCGATAAGTGTAGTATTCGCCATGATACATTTTATTTTCCAACTACATATTAGTAGAATATAAAATATTACTGAATGAAGATATACATTAAGAGTGTCGCGAATAGCACCCGGAGTCCCAAATAACGGTATAAATTTTATGTAACTCTCTGTGAACTCAAGACAAGTGACAATCGTTTGTTTACCGTAAATTATAGGAAGGTGCCATGTCAAGCCGAGTGATTATCACTTGTCTACATTTTATCAACCTTTCTATGAGCAGGTGCATAATTATGGATGTAAGTTTTGTTATTGTTAATACTTTAACCATGAATCCACTACTAGTAGGTTAAATACTGCACCAAACACAATC
The DNA here is from genome assembly GCA_963082685.1 of Cyclophora albipunctata. Lineage (NCBI taxonomy): Eukaryota > Metazoa > Arthropoda > Insecta > Lepidoptera > Geometridae > Cyclophora > Cyclophora albipunctata. The sequence goes on along the minus strand of OY720114.1, from coordinate 10,533,643 downwards.
CGATCAAAAATACTACATTATATTTTACTAGCCATACCCTATGGTGCTACCCGCGTTGTACCCGTACCCGCGGGAATTTCGGGATAAAATGTATCCCATGTGCTATTCTGATGTATAACCTATATTACTGTAAAGTTTCATCCAAATTCGTCCAGTAGTTTTTTCGTGGAAGAATGACAAATATACACACATCTATCCTCACAAACTTTCGCATTTATAATATTAGTAGGATTATCTAGATTCTAGGTTAACAAAAAACATCGAATTTACGTTGTAAGCAAACATCTTATACAAAGAGTCACGTAACACATTGTTTTATATTCTCAGCAGTACAACTATGCAGTTATCTGATAAACCTTTGTCTTGTTCAATTAGTAATGCAAAATGGCAGTTCTTTGAGCTGCAATCAATTTAAATCTCTTTAAGAAACAGAAGCAGGCTATGGAGCAAGATATCTTTTAGTGCTTCGATCAACTTACCATTTTTAAACGACTTAAAAAAAATTGCCAATTCGACTATATGTTTTTTTTTATTCCGGAATTTCTTTCGGTATATGAAAGGTAATTTTTAGTTATTGGTCCCATTTTTAGATGATTTAAAAAGAAGGCAGTCTTTTTTAAACACGACAAAGTTTACTTATAAATATAACATGTAATATGTTTTTCATCACAAAAAGTGATTGGTTATGAAATAGAATATTCAAAGACGCGCTTTGGAGGACACGTAAAATTGTCGGCGTCGGTTTTTTCATTTAATACCATATCGGAGACCTTTAGGCAGTCTAAAAATCCAACACCAAGGTTTAAATAACTTACTTTCATCAAAGGATGAGGGAATTAAGTGAACCTTGGTATGGAAATTTTTATAAATATTATTTATTTAAGCCCCAAAGAAACCAGTTCAACATCATTGTAAATGTGTTTCTAGCCCATTCTTCTCTGCTGATGTTCTTCCGAATGGGTGGTACGTTCAAAAGAGCCTCTATGGGGCCAAAACTGTATAAACATATTTTGACTTTGACTTATTCGACTTTGACTTTGTGTATTTAAGTCAACATGTCCCAACGTCCGCCACTGATGGCCGTTGGGACAAAAAGTAATGCACTGTTCTAACGGCCACCATTGGTGGCCGTTTTAGTGGTGGCCGTTGGGAGTAAACCATTCAAACTACCAAAAATCGGGCGTTTTTAAAACATATTTTACAACAATTTAAATTCCATTCCAATAGTCTTATTGATACATGACGTATGTTTCTTAGCCGATATAAAATACATTTTAACATCTAAAATCTTGTTAGAAATTCTGAGTATTCGATTTAAGCCGAGAAAAGTACTGGCGATCGTGAAATATATTTTATTCACGACTGTACTCCTACCGACCAATACCTACAGTAAAAGGATTAAATAAACCAAGTCTAAGATTAAGTCCGTGTTTTATTATTTTGAAGTGAGAAAAGCTAGTCTGTTTGTAGCTCTTTTCTCTGTCTGTAGTTTATTTCTAGAAAATCCATCCAATCCAATCTAATCCAACTAGTTAAGGTGTAAGCGAACAAAAGAGCTTTTAAATTCATCTACACTTTTGAAAAGAAGTATCTTATATAATATGTTTTATTATACCCGGGCATATTCATACACACGGTTAATTAGACCCAAAGTAAGCTCTTAGCTTGAGTAGAATCTAACTAACTGATACTACTACTATATACACAAATACTTTATAAGAATATTTATTTGACACCCAGACGTCGTCGCCAACAACTATGTCTTCACATATTGTTGACTTCGGGCGGGAATCGAATCCGCAACCCCCGATATATGTAGTAACCGCTCTCATTTCTACTGTGCGAACGGGCTTTTAAGTTGTTTTCTATTTTGTTATGCGATTCTGATGGATACTCCGTGGAAAATTAGAAAAATAGAAGTTGATTTTTTGCATGTTTATATTTAATTCGAAGCTTAACACTTTGAAAGTGCACTTGTAAAGGGTAAACTACATTTATGCCAAGATTCATGTAACGATACACGCGAGGTTGCACTCGAGCTAATGTGCTCTAAAGTCTGAACTAAAGTACTCCAGCCACAGACTCTAACTCAAGCCTGACTTACAATTTGTACGTAATGTATATCTTGGTTTGTTGTATGGTTTACCTTTAAACTACATTGTTGGATAGACGGCTATACATTGCCTAGAGAATAATTTAGGCTAATTGTTTTAAACCATGAGATAAGAACATAACTTTTGTGTTTTGACTCAAAACATTTGAGGTTTAAAAAAAGAAATTCGATTAGATAATTTGCCTTCGACATGGTCAAATTAACTCGTCTAAATATGTCTAAAAATCCCGTTGTATAAACTTTAATCTATACTAATATAATATTATAAAGCTGAAGAGTTTGTTTTGTTTGTTTGTTTGTTTGTTTGTTTGTTTGTTTGTTTAAACGCGCTAATCTCAGAAACTACTGAACCGATTTGAATAATTCTTTCACTGTTAGATAGTCTATTTATCGAGGAAGGCTATAGGCTACATTTTATCCCGGATTTCCTACGGGAACGGGCACAACGCGGGTAAAACCGCGGGGCGCTGCTAGTATATCCATATAAAGTAATCAAAGTACTCTCATTAAAAATAAGTGTAATCTCCGAATATCACTAGTAGCGCATGGCGTAGTTTAATTCATTACTAATGTAAAGCAACCCTTCCCTATGAGTACTTGGACGGGTGGCCGATAGTAGTATTATCTATCTGAGCGCTACCGCGGAGGACACGTTAAACTGTCGGCCCCGGTTGTGTTAATCGTTCTTAAAACCTCCGACACCAACGTTGGCCACCTACACGAACATACTTACTTAATAACAACCTTTTATATAACACGTTGAATAGAAAAAACATATTTCTCGATTAGGTGTTTAATCCCATTTCTGTATTTTCCCGGTGCGCCCTTATTGACCGGGAGCGACCGGGAACAAAGGTCAACGCAACAATGGGCTTTTGTCGTTGACATTTGGATAAATACGGAAAAATATTGATTGACAGCTCTTGTATTTATTGGCATTAAAAATGGCGTGTCCCGGTGGGAATTCTGTGCCATTACACGAATGGAACATAAAGGAAATTGAAGAACTTGGAGTTTATCTTCATTTAATGGATGGAAAGTGAATCAATAGCGCATTTAGGATGCGTTTCCATAGAGTGGAGCGGAGATGAGCAGAGCTCAATTGATCAATCACATCAGCTCAATCACATATAAAAAAAAACAATACGTTGTTTGTCAATTATAATTCGTAGATAATGGTCGATTGAGATCCGCTCCACGCTACGCTCTGCCACACTCCACAGCTACGCTCTGCTTCAATGGAAACGCTACCGCAAGTAGTTCACTCTAGCAGGGCTAAGCCACAGGATGCTTATCATGACAAAGGTTTTATCTTCATTTTTCTCTTCTTTTAAGGATAAGAATAAAATAAAGTTATTGCCATAAAGAAAAATACAGGGCACTTGACAAAAGGCTGCAATTCAGCTGTTGCTGTACGGAACGGAGCCCACACGGCGCTGGTTTTATATCTCATATATATATTTCTGTATAACTAATAGAGAAAATATAGAAGAAGCATTATCTTTGTCGTGTTTACCCTACACTATCTACAGGTGGCAATTAAATATTCCAAGTTTTTTTAAAACTTATATTGTCCCACTGCTGGGCAAATGTCTCCCCCAAGCATCGCCTACCCTCCCTGTCATTTGCGAGCACCCACCAATCGATGTTAAAGGTGACGAGATAAAAGTACGAGTATGCAAATTTTTTTTAAACATTGTTTTATGTTTATTTTAAACATGTTGGAATTAATTACATCGCTTGTTTAGTTTTATGCCCAGTTTTATTGTTTGACTACTACATAGTATACTACATAGTATTTTGTTTGAGTATTAGAGGTTAATAGTAAGATTTTTACTTAAAATTTTGTGATTTTAGATTATAATAGTTCAATCAAAACATGATACGGCAGCAAATAATACGTTTGTTGACTTCAATCGGCGAACAACCTATTTAGATACTTCTTCTTCTTCATCGAGTGGATGGTCCTGGTGTCAGAGTTATTGAGCCGCCAAAGGTACTAACTTACAGCCATAATTATGTTTACTTCTTTTATGCCCTCATTTTATTTTTTCAGCCCAGTTTTTACAAATCGTTACTTTACTCTGTACCTTACTATTTTACAAATAAATATGCACAGTGTGGATGAAATCGAAGGGCAGTGCAGTCCTTCCAATAATTATATTGTCAACAGGATTTTATGTAAAGCATTAAAACTCGTAGACATTGTCCGAAACTTTGTGACCTAAATATTCCCATCTGCTGAGAAATTGTTTCGGCAAAATACCTAACAAGAATCTGCTACGAGTATATCATTCCTAAGTTTCTGACGATCAAATTCTCAGCTGCCCCAAGCAAGGTATTTAGTGCTAATGGAGAAGGCAAACATTTTTTACTTTACACACCAAATAAATCTATACAAAATTACAAGAAAAACTGTGTTTTTACTTTTTCCATATCTCAATAAATGGCTAAGATATTAACGATCAAAGTGCGTATTTTCGGCCGTGGGATTTTAAAAACGCGGGCGGGCGCTCACTGGTCGATGACGTCACAAGACTACAGTCGCGCTCTCGTACGCACGCCGCTGCGTATTAAAAATCAAAATTTAACTGTTTTCTGCGGAAAAATGAGTGAAAAAATAGTGAGTAAATACTGTATTGTGCCTGAGTGCTTCAATTCGACAGTTAAAACACCAGATAAACTCTTTTTTAATGTGCCTGGGGACCCAAAAATGTCGAAGAAGTGGATGACTGCAGTAAAAAGGTTGGATTCAATAAGCCCTACATACGTGTTCCTCTCTTTTTAACTGTATATACCCTATGGCATCATCTCCGTAGCTCTCTCTTCCTGACCTAGAACCATAAAACACTACGAATTTAAAAAAAAACCTTCAAAACGTACGTTTTTAATGTTAAGTACATTAAAAACGTACTATTAGAACGGTTTAACCGATTTTGACAAAACATGTCTACGAACCTCTGTTTAAAAACAACATTGAAATAAAATAAAAACGCATCGAAATCGGTTCACCCGCTTAAAAATATGCTACGTTACTACAGACAAACATACAGACACGCAGACAGACATAGGTAGACAGACACCTTCTAACTTGCAACACCCCTTTAAAAAGGAAAAATTTGCGGCCCGCAAGTTGATCACCACTGATTTCTTAACTAAGTATTATTTATTTTATTAAAAAAAAACAACTGTGAATGAAAAACCTAAAGCGTACATTGGATAAAATTAAAAAAATATCTGGTTTATTATAAAACTATATTAATAGGCAGGTAGGTACTTACCTACTTACCTATTTGTCTACTCAGAAAAGTAATAACTACGTAAATACCTACTTACTAGAACTTACCTACATCTGTATATGGGTAAATAGTGACATTTTCTTATGTAAGTACTAATAAAACATAGAGGTAAAAATAATCATCGAAAACCTCGAGATATAGATTGGGAGTAGGTATCTGGTAGAATTTTTTATCGCCGTCCATAATAGGTAGGTACCTACTAAATTAAATAGTAGGAAATGCTTACTCAGAACGTAAATAGGTACCTTTTCATCTATCAAACTATCCACTCTTGGCAGATTGTCCGACTGACCTTTTAAAAAACCTTCTTCCATTCTACAGACTTCACGTTTCACTCGATTTAATGGGATATAAAGGATAATTTACTTTATATCTTTAAAATATAAGCACACTAGGTATTATGAATACGAAGACAATCAAAACAATATGAAACGAGACGCCAAAACCACAGTATTACTGTGCCAAAACGCACCAAAGTTTACTGGAGTTCACCGGACCGACCGACCGCCGCGCCTTGTGTCGTCTCGTGACGTCATAGCGTAAGCGCGCCTAATCTCGGAAATTCAAAAAAGGGCTTGAACTTCTCGTCGTTATAACTTCGGAAATACTGCATGGATTGAAGTGAAATAAAAACTAGTGTAATATATATGACCTAAGCTCAGATTGTAGGTGCATTTGATAGTAATATTTTGACCCATTTGCCTTCTCCATTCTTTGAATTCCTCTTGAGACAAAACATCTGACAGTTCTAAGAAATTCTGTTTTGGGTTAAAAATTATTGGGTTCACCCAGTATTGTTGGTATTTTTTTTTATTTGTAAAAATCGATTCGACAAGCACTAACAAATAGGATGTAGAGAAATATTTTCACAATGAACTGATTATCGATATACCTGAAAATAAAGATGAACACTATTTTGAATTCCGAAATTCTCCAAGGAATCTTGTTTGACCAAATTAAAGCAAATACTCGCTAGTATGTGGAATTTAAATAAACAAACAGCTTATGTAAATAGCACAGCTCATGTTCGGGTTTAAACTAAATATAATTTGTAATATCAAAGCGTTGGGCCTACGGGCGAGTAACTATTGAGGCTTCCAAATTAACTTGATAAGCAAACTGACGGGAAACGAACCTGTTACAACAGCGAGCGTCATTACCAACACACATTCGAGCGTAAATCCTTTGCTAAGTAAATATCATGTGGAGTATATACATATGTAGGTTGGTTTTGAACAGAACTAATTACTGTATTTCAAGTACCTTTGTGATAATATGTTTGATGTACAGTCCGTACATCTTTCTGATACTACTTGTTTTGTTAACGTCTTGGCGTGATATTAAAACTGGATGTTACAAAACATCTGCAATGCCTTACAGATAACATACTGCAACCGTTAAAATAACATACATCTCAGTAAGTATGAAAATACTGTTGATATTCGTGAATTTAAGTTTAATTATAGCTTCCAATTGTTGGTATATATATTCCCTGAATTTCATCATATTTTTTCTACTAATTGTCTCAGCTTAATTCTTGTAAAACAATTATAAAAAGATACTGTTTAAAAAGAAGAAACATTCAAAGTAAATGAAAGATAAAGTCTTACTATACAGTCAATCATAATTACGTACAATTCTCCCTTATTACAAAATAAACGTAATCACCAAAGAGGGAAAAGAGCAAAATTCCGCTTTTAAAAATATGAGAAAAATCGGGCAAAACAATCCGTCCTTCAAAATAAAGAATGGGAGAGAAGGAAAAGATCACAAATTACAATGATTCCGAGTCCATTAAATTCCTTGAGCTCATTTCTTGTATTGTTATAAGTAATTAATATAAATTGAGTCTATTTGTTGTTTTTTTTTGTGAATATAATTTACAAACTCAAGCTTTTTTTGTTGAATTCATTTGAAATAGATAGCTTTGCTATAAACCGACTGAGCCAGCAAAAGATAGTTTAATTTTTGCAATTAGATGATTTAAGGTAAAGTCACCTAATTCCGTGGTATTTTCAACATAACAAGGAAAGACATAATATATGAAGTATTGACTGTAACTTAACAGTGCTTTATCTGGTGTCATTAAAAACGGTATTCTTTTGACTACCAAACTAAATTAAAGTTAAATCTATTTTAAATTGATTTATAGTTTAAAAAAAAAAATAATGAAGTAAGTCCGAAGCACCTAATTCCGCGTTAAAAATCTTAATTCCGCGGCATGTGGTTCCTAAATCCGAGTATAAAAAATGTAAAGGGAATATTTTAGTATCACATAATTTAGTAATTCGATACACAGACAAAAAGTGTTTTTAGCTATTGTTTATCTGAACAAATTGTTAAACATAAAAAAGAACACCCTGTGATTTTCTTATATTATACCGCGGAATTAGGTGCTCATACAACCCAATCCCGTTGCAGTCAGTTACATAGTGCAACGGAATTGGATTTCAAACTTTGAAAACACTATTCCTATTTCCGAGTGTTAAATAAATATATTTTTTTAAATATGTTTCATACAGATAAATTTTTATTTATAATATATTTTTAATCATCTACAAAATTGCATTCATTTACACAGGCAATTTGTAATTAAATTAATATTACCTGCATCAGTTCTCCATACAACAAATTAACAAAACTCGTAAAAAGAATTACGATTTAACATTTTTTATTGTTCAAATTAAACTAAAAGTATGCCACGGAATTAGTTTCAAGTACCAACTGACTTTTTTGCTTTAAGTACTTAATAAAGTAAAAACTACTCTTTTATAACCAACACAAAAAAACAAGAAACAAAACCAAGCTTATGAGTTTGCTATTCCGTGGTAATACAACGGAATTGGGAACCGACTAAAAATTTTGGAACCTAATGCCACGTTATTTTAAAATCAAATTTTAAGCTTAATTTATTAAGAAAATAATAGAAAAGGTTAGTACTTACCCATAAAAAATAAAGTCTCGAGCAAGTGGACCACAAATAACTAGTCACCACATAGAAAAACAGTATTAAAAACACTATTTAAAAAACCTAAACATTTACTTGCAAAGGGTCACTATTGTATGAAGCGTGCGCTTCGACCACCCGTTGACGCAATACTGACCTTTTATTGTGTCTTTTTAATACATTTGTGTTATTTTTCTATATTTTTAATACGTAAAAATATACACTGGATTCAATAAAAATATTTGCATTAAGATACAACACAGACATAATTAGGAAATTGGGATTTTCTAAATACCGCGGAATTAAGTGCCAATTTTAGAACCCCACGGAATTGGGTGACTTTACCTTAAGTTGAATCTTTTTATTCAGTTTGTGCTCCTTGAAATACGCACCTAAATACCCGCACAAAAGCCATTCCTAGATATAATTAGAAGATACTAAAAATGGTTAATAATACGCAAAAACAAACAACATTAAACCATATCTCCAACATTACATCTAAAACGAAATTACCAAAACCGCATCCCAGTCTTAATAATAATAGACACAATTTTCGTAACGCCACTTAAAAGCTACAAAATGCCTAAAAATTTGAATTTCAAATAAGAATTTTCTGTAACCAAAGTAGATTTTGATCCTAAATTAACAGGATATTAAGCCGTGCCTTGTCCAAACTGCCTATTTCTCCTCCCGTAGGCTTTAAAAGGACAAGTCACTTAATTTCTCAAACCGCGGCTATGGGGACCTTGGGTCGACTTGGGTCAGGTGGACCATGAAACCGGCAGGTAAAATATATTATTTATGACATGAACATACGGGGAGGTTACCTTTTAATTCAGTTTAAAAACGTTAAACATTATCGGCAAATTGTTATACAAGGGATTATCGGCTTTTAATAATTAATTGTCATTCAGTAATGCGTTACTTAATTTGATGGGGATGTTCATATTAACATTAATTATAATATTTAAGTGTTACATTTCATGTTAAAATATTCTAACAACTTTATAATTTTAACATAATTGTTTTTGTCATAAATATAAAATAATAAAGTAAAGGTTAAAATTAAGATCAAGGGCGTTACCCTAATTCCAAGAATAATAATTACGCAAATACCTCTTAATAAAAATTGATTGATCGAACAAAAACATAATCATTTAGATACCCGGAAAATTATACACACCAATAAAACCCTTCAAACCTTAAATGTTCATAAGAAAACTTTAAAAAGAACTTACCTTATAATTACTAAACTATGGTAAACTTATGTCCACTTTTCACTGAGCACGATTTATTCATGGCACGTACGATTGCGAGGAGAGGTCACGAGTCGAGACGTGCGCTCCCGTTGACAGCCGGGTCCGTACTGCAGAACTGGTAGGATCAGGGAACCGCGATTACATCCCGCATCTGTTGGGTAGGGGTGCGCATGTCCGTGACTAAACACCCAAATGAGATCTACCTAGTCAGCTGATGGGCGGCGACTAAGGTCACTATGTCACTAACACTTTTTGCATCCGAATTCTTATAAAAATTAGATAAGTGACTAGCGTTAGTGCCGATGTATGACCGCTTGGAATCTTCAAATATGTTCCTTAAACTAATATCAACTTATTATAAACTGACATATTTTTTACCAATAACTGTGAATGTTGGAATCGATTAATTAATTGTCCCTTGACGCCAAAGCCTTTGAATGTCAGTAAAACCAATGAAGTCGTAGTATTGGATTTGAATGAAAATTTTCCAATGCTTAGATAATAATCTGAATAAACAATTGTTTTCTGTAAAATTCACTCAGAAATGAGTCCGATGCGGAGTAACCGCTAGGGAATGCAGGTTCTATTGATAGTAGTATTAAAGTGTTTGTGATCGATATCAGAAAATAAATGTTATTTCGTTCTGTTCAATAGAGCGCTTACAATTCTAAGAAAACGTTTCAAACACTCAAGTAACACCAATGTACGTAATTTCCTGAGGGATTCCATTTCTGTCATTTTAATGTTTTACTCAATATTTTAGCAGACATTACAAGTGGTAGTAAAACGGGTTATTTTCCATATTTGGTACTTCTCTCAAGTTCTATATTCGATGATAAATTCCTCGGCTGGCGTGAGTAACGGCTTGGAGCGCGCATTTGAATTCGCATCCGAGCATTACAAATTCAAACCACAAATATCATTGAGCCTGGGTGTTGGTTGGTTTGCACCGTCAGATAGTAATAAAACACGCGAGATCCATGCTTTTGATTGGGAAGGCCTCAGACTATTATTTTGTCCGAAACAAATTTAGGTATGTAACGGATATATGAAGGTGGCTTCTCACTACGCGTGCTACTACGCGTCGCGCCGCTCCACGCGCAAGAACACGCCACGCGACACGCCGCGCCACCCGTTTGTGCGGCGCGTCGCGGCGCGTGCCTTCTGGCTTTACACCTCAGTTTGATTCAGTCTGTTTAGCGCAGCGCACTATGTCTTGTGAGTCGAATTGCCACCTCCAGCCATGGAGCAATGCCACTGAAGAAGAAGGCATGGCTGTTGCATCAGCCGTTTTTGTCTTATTTTGTGGATATCGTTTACTTAATAAAATTAACAAAAAGAAGAAGAGGAGACGCTGGTGGATGTCAACGTTCAATAAGAGCCGGTCAAGGTAATCATTGTTTGTATTTTAAGATAATTACATAGGTACGTAATTTTTAAGAATCCTATCAATATATTTGATGGTATCTATTGGTAAGTTTGGCGCGTTTTAAAATGAAACTTTGCTGCCGGAAAATTTAGTAAAAATTATTGTATTTTTGTTTCAGATACAATGGATAAGATATGCTATCGGATTTTGTTAAAGAACCGAGCAGAAAATTTGAGAACTTCTGTAGAATGTCACCAGAAGATTACGAATATCTAATGAATAAAATAGGCCCTATAATTGCAAAACAAGATACCCATATGAGAAAATGTATTCCAGTACAAGAACGGTTTGCAATTGCTCTCAGATTTTTAGCAACCGGAGATAGTTACACAAGCCTTTCATATCTTTTCAAAGTATCTATCCAAACAGTTTCAAGTTGTGTCACGGACGTTTGTAAAGCATTGATAAAAGAACTATCACAAGAAATAAAAGTAAGTAGTAGAATTAAGCATTTATTTTTTTAAATCGTAAACAAATAGAAATTGACATCATCCATTTAAACTAAATTACTACCCTCCTCTTCATAGAATTCTTTTAATAGACTTTGCGAAGCTGATGTTTCGACTTGCGACAGCTGTGGAGATGGATAGTTTGGGGATGGCTGTGGTGAAGATAATGAATGATAGGTTGGGGATGGCTGTGGAGAAGATAATGAATGATAGGTTGGGGATGGCTGTGGAGAAGGCGTTGGATGATAGTTTGGGGATGGCTGTGAAGAAGGCGATGGATGATAGGTTGGGGATGGCTGTGGAGAAGGCGATGGATGATAGGTTGGGGATGGCTGTGGAGAAGGCGATGGATGATAGTTTGGGGATGGCTGTGAAGAAGGCGATGGATGATAGTTTGGGGATGGCTGTGAAGAAGGCGATGGATGATAGGTTGGGGATGGCTGTGGAGAAGGCGATGGATGATAGGTTGGGGATGGCTGTGAAGAAGGCGATGGACGAAAATTTGGGGATTGCTGTGGAGAAGGATATGGATGGTAGGATGTGGATGGCTGATAGTAGAGATTGCCGGAATGTCCAAAATTCGTGGGCTGTGGTGGGTTGATTAGTATTTGTGCATGTGGGTTTGACGATAGTTCTTTTTGCTTCAGATTGAAAATCAATCTATCAATTTCCAACATCGCTATTTCACGTGTATTTTCTTGTAAGCCTCTCAATTTTTTGCACAATAATTGTGTGTATAATGAACATTCATCTTGCGGGATTTGGGGTTTTTGAGTCATTTGTTTTAAATAGTCGTATGCTTCGTTCATTTTATTTTCTATATCAATATTTTTAGCACGTTTTTTAGGAAGAGGTTTTGGTCTTTTAAATTGAACTGATTCTTCATCATCCTGTTTACTATCTTCAGAGGCATCTAAATCACGGTTATCTTCTATTTCTTCTATGTCGTCAGTGACCTAAAAATAAGAAATATTCATGATAATTTACAATATTTTTATTTGTTTTAGCTGCCACGGACATCATCTGACTGGTTAAGGATAGAGAAAGGATTCCGCAGAATTTGGAATTTTCCTCACTGCTTAGGAGCTATCGACGGAAAACATGTGCTAATACAAAGTCCTATTCATAGTGGATCTGAGTTTATCAACTATCACAAAACATTCAGTGTTGTATTAATGGCTTTAGTCGACGCGGATTACAATTTTATTTTTGTGGATTGTGGGTGCCAGGGCCGAATAAGCGATGGTGGTGTATACAGAAACACCAACTTATATAAACAAATCTGTAGAAAGGAATTGGGTTTTCCACCGCCAGACTGCTTACCGCTGAAAGTAACACCTCTACCTTACGTATTTGTTGCAGACAGTGCATTTGCTCTAACGGAAAATATGATGAAACCATACGCAGGAACTCATAATAAGGGATCTAAAGAACGCGTGTTTAATTACCGCCTTTCACGAGCTCGAAGGATTGTTGAAAATGTCTTTGGCATTATGTCTGCGGTGTTTAGAGTACTAAGAAAACCCATGCTTTTACAACCAGATATTGTAACTGATATTGTGATGACATGTGCATTGTTACACAATTTTTTGAGACGGTCTAAAAGGTCTAGACTTATATATACCCCTCCTGGATCCTTTGATACCGAAAATGATGATGGCGAGATTCAGCCCGGTTCTTGGCGTGATGACCAAAATGGAGTTGCTTCCCTACTACCACTCCAAAATCGGCCAAGAAGAGCACCTCTTTCCGCCAAGAATATAAGAGACCAGTTTGCAGAATATTTTATAACAAACGGTGCGGTTGCCTGGCAAAATAATTATTAATTTTTTAAGTAAATAAAGTACTTACCTCAGAATCCTTCGTTTTCTTTGGATTATACACATCATTCAAAAATTGGGCCATCACATTATAAAATGGCCAGTCAGGCTTATAGATTTCATCAGCACCGCTGCCAGACTTTATTGATTGGCAAACTTTACTTCTTAATTTTCTATAGGTTCCCATTAAAGAATCCCTTTTCTTTTTAATTTCTTGTAACGGTATGGTACCACCTTTTAAATTCTGTTTAATTCGCAGCCAGGCATCATGCTGGTCGTTTTTGTTTTTATGCTCCGCATTTTTCGAATTCCACAGAGAGGGTTCGCCTTCATACAAAGTTAAAAATTCGGCGATCGTTTCATTCGGCCACTCCATATTCACCACAGTACCTCAACGTAGGACGAGTCAAAATGAAATGAACGAGTTCAATCGTGTTCGTCTGTCTGGGTAGGTACACGCCGCGCCGCGCCGCGCGCGCCCGCGCCGACACGCGCGAGCCCGCGCCGCGCCTTTGAAGTTACCGACTTTTAGCGGATAGGTCGCGCCACGCCGCGCCTGCCCGCGCCAAGCTCTTCACACTGCGCGAGGCGCGTGCCGGCGCGGCGTGGCGCGGGTCAACACGCGCAGTGAGAAGCCGGCTTGAGATAGTGCTCGCAGAAATTTTACAGTCCGTTTATACTTAGTTGAAACGTAAAAGTAAATATACCTGGTAAGGATTTTTTCGTTCTGCTTCAGTTATTCGCAAAGCTAATAGTCCAATTGAAAGCTGAATCCTGTATCTTTGCGCTTTTTAATATTTTTCGTGTTCCATCGTAAATCTGAAAGGCACCGTACAGTACGTTGGCTCGAAGGCCGTCGATAAAACCGTGAGGTAAACACGATCGCGCCGCACATGCCTCTAATTATTGCTCAGAACGGTCCACTCGTAAAACGAACAAGTTTACAGCGCCGTTGAGATTTTCCCCTTTTAGTGCACAAATACCAACATGTCTCAATACTGTTGGAATTAACAGTACACTGCCAAGTGTTCCGGCTGCGTAACGCTTCTTGAAGTTTATGTTTTAGTAATACCTAGGACTCGAACTTACTTTTAGTGCTGACCTCTGTCTCTGTTAACTATCTACTATACTGACCATCTTCATTCAAATGTGCTTTGGCAAACAAGATCATGAGAATTTCAGATTCATATTATAGATATTCGATGTGGTGTAAGTATTTGCACGGGATGTGTCGATTTAGTTTCTTTGCTGCATTAGCACGGTGTAAACTGCACACGTGTAAAACTGTGAAATGTTTTTAGCAATATCAAACGGCATTCGTCCGCGCAAAAGCAACGACTTGAAAAATAATAACTATAAACAGCGGCTCTGCTATCACTGTAGGTGGCACTAAAAGCGAACGGTGTGCTAATGAAAACTCTCTAACGATATTAAAGGCGGGGGCACATTAAAGTCGACGATGGCCGCCAGTTGACACTGGGCTTAATGAAAAATTTCATAACGGCCAGCGTGTGGACGCGGCACAGAGCGGGACCGCCGCGTAACGTGGAACGCACCCTCTCAAATATTCACACAGATTAAAAATTCTCATACTGTTAGCCTTCTGTTAGCCTGATTTTGTTTACATTCAACCCGGGTCTATAGAGTTACCAGCTTCTATTGATCTTCGTATTTTTTGTTATAATGATATTAGAAATACGTAATTTTGGTTTGTCTTTCATAGAGTCTACATATATGTACATTTGCCTTTGTAGTTTATGTATACTGTCTAGTTGATACCTCTTTTTGATGTATGAACGTTAATTCTGCTGATTGATCCGTTGAAATCAGTTCGTTACAAAGTTGGTGACGTACCACGTTGGTGAGCTCAAAGCAATCATAAAGATTAATATGAAACCAGCGCTCGAAGCCAACTCGTAGCTTTGTACAGAGATTTGAAACGTCACCTTTACAATAAAGCGAAGCTCACACTACAAGTTTCAACCGACCGCCGAACAAATTACACGAATTGAAAAAAGCAAAACACGAAACTGGACAAAGGCGGCACTCCGGACCTAATGGAACACGAATGGAATGGAAAATTTTTGCATCGACCTCCTTTGTTGTTCTTGTCTTCCGATTGTAATTCGTTTATTCGTTTTCTTTCAGCTATTCGCTAGATTGGCCTGTCTATGTTTCGATATCGGTCGAAACTGCAGCCAAATTCGTTGGGATTGCATTGAATTCTGGCTGGATATCTTTAAACTATGCGCTGGAGGATTAATAGGGCTTACCTGTGCTGTTTGAATGCGGGCTTATCTTTTATTATTGGGGTGTTTATTGTAATGACTCTGTTTTGAAATGCTTGTATTGCACGATAAGAATTATATATTTTAGTTATTGAAGTTTCGAAAGATAAAATCATGTAGGTAGACGAGGAGAAAACAAGTGTTGCTACTAGATACACATAAGCGCATAATGTCTATAGTAATAATTAAGTGCTCGGGTGTCCACTTGGGGCGAGAAAGCTGTAATTACAACTGTAAAAACAGCTGTAAAAAAACTACACCTACAACTACGCCTTCGATATAAATCTTACCATCAGTATTTTGAATAAAAAATATTTTTTTACTTATAACATTACAGAGGATATAACTTTTCAGTCTTACCAAAACAAAGTTATTCAAATCAAATAGTGTCTTTGGTACGATATAATTCACACTTCGCTAAGAAACAATATACTAACCAAGTGTGACGGTGTTATTCATAAGATGGTTAGTGTTTTCAATACAGTTCGCCAAAAGTCGTTGTCGCTATTGTAATGTGACATCCATTTTAAACAAGCCTAGCGTCTGACTAAAATATAATAAATAAAAAATGCATTTGTCGCTATCGAATCTTATTCGAATTTCAAAGTCTCTTCAAATAACATCGTGCAGTATTTCCGAGGCGCGTGTAGTCAACTAGCTAACAAGGCGTGCTTGAGGGAAGTGTGCGCACGCCCTTACAGCTTGCAGTGTGAAGTGGTGCTTATGTGCGGAATCGCCACCTTACCGCGACTTGTATGGAAATAATGAGCCATGAGCGCTTTACGAGCTGACTCATTAGCAGAAACGTAGGGATTTATCACTGATTGAGGTTCCGAAGCGGTAAATAAGTATTGAGTGGTAAAGTGTTCGTGTTTTATCAATAGAATAATAGATAGCTAGCCTTGTTAATGTATATTGTATCGTTGTATAGTAATTTGGGGATACGTATTAATTTAAGATACTAATGATTGGGCTAAAATGTTTTGTAGGATTTTTGTTATCATCATTACGTGTAGATGAATAGCCAATGATGAGTATTTCTGTAATTAAATTAGTATTAGCGTTCGCTGTTGGACAAATGAAGATTCACTGAATAACAGTTCAGTGAGAGGATTAGGCGTAATCAACATCTTTTAGTTGAAAGAAATATTACTAGAAGCCTGGAATAAATATCTATGGCGTAGCTAATATATTGAACAAAAAAACATCTAATACAAGCTTTTTATTATAATTTTTACCAAACTTCCCCTCAAAAAGTGTAAAAATAATTCACCCCAGGTTCAATACTACAAGTAATCGAACTGAAAAGACAATCTAAGTCGAAACAAGTGTAAGTAAAGTAACAATAGATACAGCATGTGCTTCCAAATTGGAAATTACAAGCTCGGATTGTTCCCAAGAGTCGAAATGAAGCTGTAAATTGTAGAAATATTGCTGGAATCGATACCAAATACCGGCCATCGGGTATCTAGTGGGGCCCTAGTCGTAAGTTATAGCTTAGAACTTAAGTATCGGTGTGCACTAGCATCTAGGAACGGTTTTAGTTCGTTTTTATTTGATCGTTATTTGTTTTTTTTAAGCTGATTTAGGGAATATGAAACTGCCGTAATCTGATACATAAAATAATGCCTTTGAAGATCTTAATGAGTGAAATAAAAATGACGTTCTGAGTTAACTATTGTTAATTAACGTTTTTGGGTTAGGAGTTTGATATTTAATTGTATTATTTTAGAGATATTTTAAACGGCTCGAATTTGAAATCACTAACCCGATATCTTCGGTGAGAAGGTGAAGGTCTCACTGCTGGGTTTGCCCAGCAGTGAGACATTAAAGGTATTATGGGCCATATTAATAAACGCGTATTAAGAACAGTTTAGCTATCAAGTGGTTTGACACTTTCTGACATACGCAATTTTCCGAAGAGCAAAAGAGACGAAACACAGTGTTACAGTGTTTTAGTTACACCACGTTTATTAATAAGGCCCTATGACTTAGGTTCACTTACTAGTACATTATTATATGTACTAGTACATTATTATATGAACTAGTTATATGTACTAGTACATTTAACTCAATGCTTACTACCCACATGTTACTATACGTTACGTTACGATACAATGAGCCTATAGTTTGTACCATAAGCCTATGGTTTGTATGATAACCTAACTGCTCTGTGTGTGAATATAATATTCATACAAAGTAAATATGTATGTATGTGTATTAGTATCGGTGGGTTAGATTACATATCAGCTTAGAGCTTAGTTTAGGTCCAACAAACCGTGTGTGAATTAACGATGTATATACTTATTAACCGTGTTTTCATTTTGTATTCGTTACTGTTAGGGTTGAAACTGCGTTAAGCGGGTGCCCGCGCGGTTTCAAAAGTAAACCGCCGCGTGTGCTCGTCGCGTGCGCCCGTCGCGTGCGCTCGTCGCGTCCGCCCGCTTACGCAGTTTCGGCCCTGATACACATAAATCTTTCCTGGACTTATATTTAGAGATTAAAGTTAGCGAAATCGAGTGCTAGATTTTTAAGCTCGCTTAACAATAGAGCAACATATACAAACGTAGTGATTACGTTTATAATTCCTACTATACTGATATCTTCAATGAACATAGAGTTTAAGATGGGGCATAACCGGCTTGTACACGCAGCGCTATGTGTGTATACGTTTGTAATTATGCCCACACAGGCTAAAAAGAAACGTATAATCTTTCTGTTGAAGTGGCTATCTAATACAAAAATAATTAATTATTCGAATTGGACTGGTATTTCCTGAGATTAGCCTGATCAAATTAAAAATCTATCTTTAAATTTAAATAATTTATTTCCACGTCAAAAATATACAATTTATAAAATAAAACAATGAATAAAACTCAGTGTCCGCTGAATCGCTGGTGCGACACAGCTCTTATATATCGATACACTTTATTATATAAGTTTAGATTCAGCCTACAGTTCGCGCAAAGGCTATAGTTTATACCTAACACTAGGTGCATGCATGTAATGTAGGCTAGCCGGATAACAGAGGGCTCTCGAACCGCCCGCGTCCATTCGATGACCCTCAGCCTCGCTTTGTCCCCACACTAGAGGCACAGCCTTTGTTTGTCGTTTCTCTATTTATACGAGCCTTCTGCTGACCATGCATTATTCTCCAAATACTGCATTATATTAGGTACTAGCAGCGCCCCGCGGCTTTGCCCGCGTTGAGCCCGTTCCTGTAGGAATTTTCGAAAATCCTTTCTTAGTGTGTAATCCTCACTTACGTCACTTGAAGAACTTTCCTGCCAAATTTCATGTTTCTAGGTGTAGCGGTTGAGGCTGTGCCTTGATTATCAGCCAGTCAGTCAGGACTTTGAATTATATATATAGAAAGATAGATTATGGCGGATACCACTGTACAGCTAAGTACAGCTACGTTAAGACAACTACTAGCTACTAGTGACTTGCCATTTGTTGCACAAAATTGTTGTAAATGACCAAATAATTCGCTTGTTACCGACTGTTAACTGTAAAGTTGAACCTGGTTTAATATTCGGTACTAAATAAAGTTTGTCCTTATCTTGGATTTTTCCGGACGTGGATCAAAGATTTGGTTGGGGGGTTGATACTAGTTGAGTAGAGTTGAGTAGCTTTTATTCATATTGTTTACACGGCTCAATAACTCTGACACCAGGATTGGTCAGGTTGACCATCCACTCGATGAAGAAGAAGAAAACACACTGTAAGACAAAGAGCTCATGATATATCATTTAATAATTTTTAAACAGAAATGCTTAGGTACTGGAAACATTTACAAAATGTAAAGTAATATAAATTGAAAGTTCTATAAATGTTCTTAAATCTTAAATACAGTTTCCACGCTTTACAGTTATGAAAACACGGAGCAATATTCCCGCACCTATAACTTATTGCATAAATAATGAACGTACCACAAAATATTTTAAAACACAAACTCATGCAAGCAAGTAAAGTAGGCGGCAAGCCGAACCACGAACTTATGCCGCGTCCAAACTAACCCAGTACAGTAAAACTAAGATTGCGAACGAAACTTACTTTATTAAACATGCTTCGGTTTTTTCAATTTTATTTTATTGTTTGTTGCTAACAAAGCGTGGATCTACTGGCAACTTTAATATTATGAACGCTGCGGTAAATGAGGCTCGAACTTTGTTAAAATTATTGCTATAAATATTGTTGAAAACAAAAGTTATGCTCATACATATAGTTTTATAGCTTTAACATCCTTCAGGCAACTTTTAGTATCTTTCGTATTTTTTACATGTTTTTAAATTAGGAGAGGTAATACTTGCCATAATATGGCAATTAAAAGATTAATGACTCGTTTCACACTCCTATTAACCTAACAATGAGTGCAGGTACAACTGTATGAGACCGCACGACACGACACGATATGACATCCTGCACGCAGCCGTAAAATATTCGTATAAAAGTAAAGCATTAGCCTGTAATGGCTTACTTCTAGGCAAAGGTATGTCATCGCACCGAAGACATCAGTACAGGGATGAGGATAAGGCGTAATCATCACTCTTGCCAAATACGGGTTGGTGATCTCAAACCCGAGCCATGTTCGAAAAGAAACATGTTGCAACGTGTGCACATGCCTCTAGACCACCGAGGCGTTATTGCATTCGTAGTTACAGTGCCACCAACTTAACTGTTCAGGTGGGCAAAATGGGAACTACAGCCGCGTCATATTGAATCTCTCTCTTAGTTAGGCTTTATAAATTGATATTGTAGTTTCTTAAATTTTAATGATATCTATAGACTGACTTGCAAGACATGTTTTAATTACCTTTGTTTCTTGGTGAATTTCTTATATTATGGCAAAACCAAATTCTCCACTAGCGACGCTGTCAACTGAACAGATAAGATGGTCGGACTGTATATTATATTAGGTAGAGGTAAAAACGCAAGCATGTACTAAATCTTATATTTTATATGTGTAAAGTTAATTTTTTAACAACACAACATAAATTGTTTAAGACTGTCGGACGAGGGTATCTCCAGGGGATGTGACCTGGATAATGAAACTAATATTTTATTCTAGACTTAAGCTAAAACCTAAACAAATTTTAATTATAAAGTTAGTGTAACAATTTATAATCATGTATGAACAATGAAAAATATACCTATACGTAATACCTGCCTCCTATTTTTTTGATCGGTGAGATATTAGAATATACTCAATAAAACTATAGGTATTGATATGTAAAAATAATATACATTGTATTTGTATATATATTTCAGTACTCAAATACTGCACTTTGATATTGTAATGGTAATATATATATTTTTATTTTGATAGAACTGTATAAAAAACCAATAACAGAAAATCGAGTTACATTCTATCGGCAATATTTGTTACCTCCCTAAACTAAATCTGCATCAGTATCGATTCCGGCTTTTTGTTCAATGTTATACTCGTAATATGACAAGCCCGTTGGCATAGTGGCAGTGAGAGCGCTTACTGTGTCGGGGGTTGCGGGTTCGATTCCCGCCCGGAGTCAACAATATGTGCAGACATAGTTGTTGGCGACGACGTCTGGGTGTCAATTATATATTCTTATAAAATATTTGTGTATGTATATGTAGTAGTACCAGTTAATTAGATTCCATAACACAAGCTTAGAGCTTACTTTGGGTCTGATTAACCGTGTGTGAATTTGTCCAGGTATTTTTTTAATAACTATCTGTCACACTCAGAAACGTCCATTTAATCGACACTTAACTAATTGATGTAATTTTTCATACGTTACATGTCAAAATTTCTCATTAAATATTTACTTAGGGAGTATTTGACGTCTCTGAGTACAGATACTCTTCTTTACAGGACATGACAGGAGTACAGGATACCCTTCTTTACAGGACGGGACAGGACAGGAGTACAGGATACCCTTCTTTACAGGACGGGACAGGACAGGAGATACCCTTCTTTACAGGACGGGACAGGACAGGAGTACAGGATACCCTTCTTTACAGGACGGGACAGGACAGGAGTACAGGATACCCTTCTTTACAGGACGGGACAGGACAGGAGTACAGGATACCCTTCTTTACAGGACGGGACAGGACAGGAGTACAGGATACCCTTCTTTTTGGTCAAGGGATTGAAATCAGGTTTCAAACTACTTTGAAAGTACAAAGAAGATTAAAATATGTTGGATGGTAAACACTACTCATTTTGAATTCTGACTGTCAGTCTTCTGTGATCACGGTTCCTGTAAAGGGGCCGAAACTTCAGTTAAAAATGTAAAATAAAAGCGAAGTGTATCCGTATACATAGTTTCAATTTAATAATATGTTATTAGAGACTTTTTTCAGCTAAATATGTTCCAAACCACACCGTAGAATCTATTAACCATAACCATCTTTGACAATCAAGTTGCTACTATATTTCCATGTGAATATCCATTGGAGTATTCCCAATTACGGACAATGCCGAGGGCACGGCTGAATACGCGAAGCAAGTGGGTCAAGACGACATTGTGCCGAGCTACTGGCGCCGTGTGGACACTCCAGATATGCATTTATTAGCCTTAAGACGCTGGCGACAAAAACTTTTAGCTAATTAGGCTGGTTCGTTCTTAGGGTTGAAAGATGAATAGAGATTCGCTCAATGTCATTAAAACCCTTATGTAAATGATAACCTATAGGTGATTTCAAAAGCCCAAAAGAGGAATAAAATCTTACAGGTGTGTTTGTACTCGTATAAGATACAGACCATCATAACTCAAAAACCGTTCCTAAATAAACACACTGTTTACTCCTGAAACCTATTTCAACACACTACATTAAAACTCCCTAACCCTTCACCACTCCCATTTTTAACCCTAAACTCGTATAGTATGTAAAAACGCCTTACCTCACTTGGTTGTGGGCCTAACGGTCCCGACTCGGGAGATAAATCCTGCCAGCTGATTACCTACACATACATTACGTCGGCACCGCGCTACGTAGGTTCGACTTGATACCCATTTCTATGTAAATTCCACTCATTTATTCATGTGTGCTATTTGTTTATGTACCCGACGGTATGCGGTGTTTGTGTGCGGAAAAATAGTGGAGCTTGATGAATTATGGAATTGAATTTTTGTGGTTGATTGCATTTGAATAAGGCACTTGATGGTATCACTTTGTATTAGGTTTTGTATTAAACTGAGACGGCTCGGTGTAGTGGCATGAGCGCCTGCCAAGACCCGAAGTGTGTTTGTAATTTACTTTTCAAACAGGGCTCAAGTTTGAGATTAGCAGCTTGCTAATAGGCAAGCCTGGTGATTACGCCTTATCCACTGCATTCATATAACCTGCGCTTCTCATTCTCTACACTTTAGGTATGTGACTAAGTTACTTGGCATTACTTATTAAAGTTATAAGATTACTATCAACTTAATTGCATTGAAGAAACAGTTCCTATACGGGATCAATTTATTCCATTTGCCACTCAGCAAAGCCGTCCTCATCAGTAATAAGTAACTTTTGGATTGGTTTTAAACTCAAACAAGCCCTTTGTGTAGTTCCTCTTACATTTAAGGAATCAATTGAGCATGAAATTAAAACTATGTTACAAAAAAAGTCAATTTACAAGGTACATTCACGAACACAAAGGTAGCGTCGCCATATCAGCCTCGAAAACACTATAAAATGCGTTTATATCATGCCCTGGGCACGATCCTTTCAAATTGGCCACATTAATAACAGGGGTCAAAGGAGGCTTTTCATTTAAAAAAACAGGTTGGGCCGTGTTTACCAACATTTGAGGGTTAAGGGCCGGCAGGTGCCGCGGAAGGAACAATTATTTTTACACATTAATGTTAGAAGAACCAACAGTAAGGGTTACATCGGTCGTTGCAGCCTCATTCGGGCCATTATGCTAAGCCCGTATTAATACTCGCTTCATAATGTGTATGAATATTGTCCATTACTTTCTTAGCAAATTGTTGTTAGCATATTTTAATAAGCATTCCAAATGTTTCCCGGTGATATTGTTATAACAACCAACCATTTCTTATTTATAAGCTTTATTTATTAATTAAAACATGTTGATGGACGAAAGTTCTCGCTGTGAGTTTAAAAATATTAAATTCTGTAATTATGATGGAAAGTCGTCGTTTGTTTTTATAAGAAAAAAAAATACAAGTGTTTTACTTCATTCTGTTAAGTTAAGGTTGAAAAAATTTTGATTAATTCACGCATTTTACTGCGGGCTCTTTCGTCGTCACTTTTTGCGTGACACGTAAGAATTTACGACCACATGTGTCCGCAACAACGATATGGGGACACTTACCTAAAAGTATGCGAGTTTACCCAAAGTTACCTTTTACCCTGAGTCAGTGCATTTCGGCTTATTAGAACGTTTTAGCTTACCTTTTAAATGACTGGCCACGCTCCTGTTTTAATACCTTTTACCCTTTCTGAAATGGCGACAAAATAACGGCTCCACTCAACATTTAGACGTGCTTCAAAATCATGATATTTTTATTAACAGCATTTGGAGTATTCTTTTGAAAATTAAAAACACCAGGATTTTTTACTGTATTTGGTCAACACGTTTAAGTGTGTTACGGGGTTTTATACACTGAAACTCAAAACCAGGTAATTAACTCTTATTAAAGCAGTTCTTTTAACCCTTTTTTACTAAATATTTGTTTTGCGTCATGATTCGTTGACAAGTTTAATCCCTAAAACCTCGGAAACTGTAATAAAAATATGCAAATGGTTTGAACCCCTTTCAGGTCCGAGGAGCGTGAGGAACAAACAGACTGAAGTCCCGGATATAATGAGGTTTTGATTAATTAAGGTGGATATCGGCCTCGCCAGATTAAATAAACGAGCCGCTTAGGTACAAAGGTGGTTAAGTGGTCGGAAATTATTAGAATGAAGGTTCAGTGTTATTTAATAATGTTATCAGAGGTAATATGTTCGGATTAATTGATGTTTTGTCGAGGTATTTTACGAGATTGTTTTTCTAAGTAAAGTATTAGCCTGTAATGTCCCACTGCTGGGCTAAGGCTTTTTATCTCACTGATGTAATCGGTACACTGAGGAGGATTAAGCGTAATGACCACGCTAAATTAATAATTAAATTCCTATCTTTAATCTACCTTTATTACGAAGATTTTCTAAATCAATTTAAATATTTTATTTAGGTTAATTACCTTGTTAAACTGTCCATAAACGAACGCTAGATAATGTTTTAACATCACTCCAATATAAATAATGTATGTGTTTTAAACTAGTTGGAAAGGTTCCTTTTACATACATTCAACTGAAACGGATTTCTAATTCTGTTTACGAGTTGCCAACTCAACTTTTTCTATCAAAAGTTTAGCGCCCGGACCGTTATAAAAGTATTTAATTTCCAACCAAAAGTGACATCGCACCCAATTTGAAATTCACTTTAATTTTTGTTACGGCCAATGTGACGCGGAAATTTTTCGGTTTCCAAAAGTTTATAATATGATCGTGATTACATTAAAACTGATTTCGTTCACCTTTTACTGGATTAGCTTTTGAAGTGTTTACTTTTATTTAAATTTTAAGCACGTATTTTATTAGTAGATACTTTTTTTCTTGGTGTTAGGAGCTTAGGTAAATAGGAGCTTTATTCTATTTGAGTTAGAGTATTCGTATAGCAATAAACAATCTTTTGGTCTTCAAAGTTTTATTGGACCGACTAGTACTGTGGCAAGTTTATTGAATAGGCGTTAAAGTCAAAGACTTAATTAACTATTACGTGACGGTCTAAAAAATAATTCACGTATGAATTACCTACGTATAAACAATATTATAAAGTCCATACAAGTTCATAAAACATGATTAATAAATATGTTTTACTTAAAAAACGTCTCATTAGCTTTATTCACATTTAAACAAAAACAGTAAATAAATATTATCATAACCCGTTTCGCTGCCAGCACTTATTTCATCACAGTTATTCGTCGACGATGAATGTTAACTGAAATTCATGAAATTTCATACACGATGTGTGTTGATGGTTAATTTCTGCAATGAGGTTTATTTGTCTGTCATTCGGACTCCATAATTGACCGCAGTACATGGTGATTCAGTTTAATTTCTAACGAGCTGAAAATATAATTTTCATTTCTGTTGAAATCATTGTTGTTGCTTGGTTAAATAGTGTCAACTCATATTAAATATTTGACTTTTTGTGTCATGAGTGAAATATTACGTTAATTTACGTATCTTTAGATTTATATGCAGGTAATACTTATTTTAATAAGTAAGGTCTCGTTCCCACTTGTCGTGTATAGGATATGGATTTTAATCGGGACTCCGGGTCTTTCTTTTCTTGTCCGCACTGACACAATATATCATAGGCCGTTAAGTGTGTATGGGCTGTAAGGGCAGAAACTGCGTTAAGCGTGCAGTTTCGCAAGCGCACGCGACGGTTCACTTTTGTATGAAACTGCGACGGGTGCACGCTTAACGCAGTTTCGGCCCTAAAGGTATGTACGTATATGCCAATATCAATATGTAACACGAACATTCTATTGCAATCAAGGCTTCCTCAACTTTGTAGTTGTTTGTAGAGATTTCAGTGTATTGAGATGACTATATTACTCCTCAACTGAACTGAAAACATACGGTAGTTATCTACAAGACATTACCTTTACATTCGAATGCCTTCATAAAAACGCCATACGACTTCCAAACATTTTACGTGAACATACCATTCTTATCTCAACATACCTGTTATCATCTTTACAACATGCTGTAGAAGGAGGAGGGGTGGGTGCATAATTAGGAAAACAGCCCTTAAACCCCGAATCACTTCCCCACTAAATTTCCTCGTTTATTTTTTACTACTCGCCATAATTTCGGCAGTTCAAAGTGATGTTGTAAATCAGACATCAAAACATGAGTCTTGTTGAGACGTGACTAATTACGACAGTCATTTGTTTAACTTCGACCTCGCTGTAATTACATCAAGTTAGGCTCAGCTTTGACAAAACTCAGTCAGTTTCTTAAACAATTATTGTTGTATGAGTTCTGTTATAACCCACGCCTTAATTAGACATTGTGTTCTAAACAAGTATTACTGAAAGGATGTTATTTTGAAAGTCTTCTTCACATAGTATTACTTCACAGTAAGTATAATGTTTTTGTTAAAACCAAAACTCCATCAATAAGCCTCGGAACTAAGAAAAGGTTGGCAAACAATTTATTACTTATTCATAACACCTCTTCTATCCATATATTATGGCCAAAGTGTAGATAGAGGGCCGGCGGATGCCGCGTCACTACAGACAGCCAGATAAACGATCCGACCTAATTTATACGGGTTCCTAGTTACGGGCCTCTAATAAAAAAGCCGACTAGAGGCCTTAAAGTGGAATCAAACGGTTCATTTTTCGTTAGTTTTCTTTATTTCATTCAAATTCGTGTCTAACAGTCGTAACAATTTTAAACCAGATGAATTCATTAGTGTAGGGCCACATCTGCGGAACGTACGGCGCCGAACCTTCCGCTCTATGACACATCAGTCGAAATTACGCCGCGTACTGATGTGTCATAGATAACTTGAAATACACTACGAGCGTATTTAGCGGAAGGTTCGGCGCCGTACGTTCCGCAGATGTGGCCCTACACTTAGAGAACCGGTCAAACGATGTTGATTCTCTTCATTTAGCATCGATCATTTCTAGTACGAATGAGTGAAAATACGACGTCATATTGAAATATACTGTCAATGAATGTTAATTTCTACGTTATTGCAGCTCGTGGGAAAAATGAAGCATTTTCTTAAGTGAACATTCACTCGAGTGAACCGTCTGTTTCCACCTTTACTGGCCCCCATCCGTCTAACGGATCACAGCATACTATGTAGGGCAGATAAGGGCAAAATTAAAAATTCCTCAATCTGCTATCTTCTGTCTTTTGTTATCGAATGGGTCAGTCAGATAAGGAAAATTGTGTGTGTACCGTTATTTACTGCTTTATTCCAAAATAATGAGTTTAATAAAATCGTATAGGCCGGATAAGATAAGATAGCACATTAGTCTTTCCTGCATCACTCACAATGTCGAAATCGTGTCGCAGCGGATAAAATTCCATAATTTTAAAACCAGCTTTGTTTAATCGATTCATACCAAGTAAATATTGTTGTATGTATACTATGAGTGGCAAGTAACCGAAATCCAACATTATAATCCCTTCGAATTTTTACGCACACTCCAAAGTCTTAGTGGACTTAGTGGAGTATTCCAGCTTTATTGACAGGATACAGCGAAATACTCGAAATGTAACGTTTTAATAGCCACTCCACCGGGCTTAGGAGTGCTAAAAATTCACAGATTAAAATATTTCGTGATCCCGAGCGCGCTACACATTTTTTGTTTAGCTTCCATTAGGAAATATGATATTTATTAGTTTATAGATAATTAATTTTTGAAATGAGTTCCATAACACTTAGTTATTTTGTTGTAAAAGAAATGTGATTTTTGCACGGTTTAAGGAATATTAGTTGTGTACGTGTTATATCTCTGATCTCTTGTAAAATGTTCTGAAACACTTTTGTTTGAACCTGCGGTGTTGGCTCAACTACTAATTAATATTTTGTTATAAACTTAGCTTGAGATATACTAATTGGTTTCAAGCTGAAATCAAAATCCTTTTGCAAGCTTCAGCTGAATATTCTATCTATAAAAAATGATCGAATATGTTACACAACATAGTTTTATGTGAGGATAATACCCGTACTAGCTTTCGATAATTTAAAAAAAATTAGAAAAATCTGTGTCAGAATTAACTCATGCCGAATCCAAACTGAGGGCTCTCTCAAATTAGGCGTTTGTAGTCGTCTTGTTGCAGTGCTGCAGGCGGTGTGGTAAGGACGTAGCTGATTTAAGCCGACCGACCTCGTCCCGCCGCAACATGAGACCCCAAATGCCTCAATTGAAAGAGGCTTAAAGTTGGTAAAGCTAACTATAAGTAACATGTAGGTACTTACGAGTATAACTATCATAATGAAACTGTACAAATATATTCTTAAACTTAACTTCTACGGAAAAAATATTACTACGTAGTATAAGACAAAGTCGCTTTCCGCTGTCGGTCCCTATGTATGCTTAAACCTTTAAAACTACGCAACGGATTTTTTTTGATAGAGTGATTCAAGAGGAAGGTTTATATGTATGAAAATTCTCGAAATTTCCACAGAAACGGGCACAATGCGGGTAAAACCGGGGCGCTGCTAGTTCAAAATAAAACAATAAATATAAATAATATTCAGTATACTAGTAACCTATTCACATATATATTTATACATAATCATCCATCCCCACATAGACCTATATCTTGTACAAAAAAACTCTTTACAACAAAGATAGAGACATAATAAAGTGCGGTATAAAATTCAGATATACATTACATAATGTAAAACGAGACGTGTGAACAATTAATTCCTGGTATAATCCCGTGTAATTGCGGCTTAGTCGTGACACTGCGAGCGGATTACGACACAACTGTTACCTCCATGCCGTCATATAGTCAGCCTGCGAATATGCAGCCACTCACACAAAGTGATTAAACACATGTTTGCTTACGTCATAATCTGGGACATATATACCGTGCATGTGTATAATATTGGGGACTTTGAAGCGTGTAGCACATTACAAAGATTTCGAACAATATTTGATATATATTTTACTAGCCGCGCCCGCAGTGTTACCCGCGTTGTACCCGTTCCCGCGGGAAAATGCTTATTAAACAATCTATATGTATATACTTTTCCTTTTAATAAAAAAAATTAAAACATTAGTTATAGTGTACAAAAACAAACAGTTTTATTTATAATACTTTTGTGAGAGGAAATCACATCAGAAAATAATAAAAATATTTAAAGCATATGTTATCAGTTAAAATTAACAATATAGTTTCACAGTGAAACAATAACTGGTTAAAATCGTTTAGACGTATCGAATTCACAGAGGCACGGAAGCGATCGCAAAACGATTTATGCCACAACCAATAAGCCGGGAAGCATCGCCTGAATAATCCAAATGAGAATCCAATCAAAACTGAACGTTTGTTATAATTACACAGCGAAACCCGACGCTTGCACAGAGAAGCAGTAAACACTGATTTGTAAAACCAATATCTTTTGTTATAAGTGACTTCACCCGGTACGGATTTGTTTACAAACTTTGCTTGTACTACGATCCTCTGTCTTATTATACTTAGAGCAATAGAAATGAATTTCTTGATAAAAAAATAAGTTAAAAGAAAAGAAAATAGCGAACAATAAATTTATTTACGTTGACTTATACTCTAGACTAGATGTATCATATCAACGTGGATTCATAATAGTAGTTTATGCAACTGTCATATAAGGAAGGGTATTAAAACACGAGTGTGAGTTTATGAAACGAGCGCAGCGAGTTTCATAATAGTAACGAGTGTTTTAATACCCGTGTTATATGCAGTTGCATACACTACTTTATCTTCACTAATGCAATTAATCAAACAACAAGAGTAAAAGCTGACAATAGTTTTTCACGCGTACGTGTATTGTCACAGTGAACTTGCCGCCATTAAAATCTAACCAATGAGAGCGCAGCTGCGCGTAGGGCCAATCAGGAGCGAGCGAGATCTTACCAAAGAGTTTTGTGTATGTAGTTTCGACGAAGATTTCACGTATAACCCGACTGTTTTCAAAAGCCAGCCTTATATCAAAATTCTATACAACTAGTATGAGGATTTTGACATAAGGCTCGCCAGGTTAATTGGTCGCGTTATAATGATGTTATAATGAGATTTTACGATATCGATGTGGATATTATAACATCATGTGCAATTGCTTAAATTGAGTGTTTTAGTTGCCTGCGCTATAACAGTAGTAATTATAAGTCAAGTATTGGAAACATAAGTAGAATGTTACAACATTAGTGTAGATAAAATAATTTATTAAACTACTACGGCGTAGTCGTCTACGAAATCTGCTACAACTTCGTAGCACTTTGGCTACGACATTTGCTACGGAAATCTTTTGACTACACTACACTTATTTTGGATTCATTTAGGGCTCCCACACAAAACTGCGATGCGATGCGATGCGAACTGAAATAGTTATATCTATCGCCATTACTACGGTACAAAGAAAAGAGATGAATATATTAAATGGAATTCGCATCGCATCGCATCGCAGTTTTGTGTGGGAGCCCTTAATAATCTTTATGAATTACTTATTAAAGGTTAAGTTATTAACTTCATACATTATGATTACCATTACGGGTCAAATTGTATTGAATAAACAAAAACTATTAGTACGAAGCCCTAAAGCGGATCGGTTAATAAAAGCTCTTATTTCCTCATAAGGTTCAACGTCCGTGAATCTGCCAAGAAATGAATATCCAATAATGCTAAGAGAGGATAAGTTTAGAAAATAGATTCTGGTAACTTTGGAAATATACCTTCCTTCTACCAAACGGTGTTTTAATGATAGGATACCTACATTACGAGTATGTATTATATTTCAACTTTCGTGCAGATGTGCGTAATTAAGCGGATGAACGCTTAAATATGATGATGATGAAGTCCTGTTATCCCTCATCAGGGACATAGGGCTCGCAGAAGAGATCTCCACTGCTTCCGATTTTGTGCGGCAACTTCCAGGTAATTCCAGCCGAGTCCAGTCGATGCAGCCTCTTTATCAACTGAGCGCCGCCAGGTTGTGCGGGGGCGGCCAGGCCTTCTTTTTCCTTGCGCTTGCCACGATAACCCTTGCTTGGACAGATGATTGTCTGGTCTCCGCAATACATGTCCAATCCAGCGCCATTTTCTTTTTAGGATCTCCTTGTCGATGGGTTCTTGGTCAGTCATCTCCCACAGCCTTGTATTGGAGATAGTTTGTGGCCAGTGGATTCCCAGTATGCGTCGTAAGCATTTATTTACAAAGACTTGCAGTTTACTGGTTATGTCTTTTTTAACTAACCACGTCTCGCATCCGTACAGGAGGACTGACTTGACATTGGAGTTGAATACTCTGATCTTTGTACGCCGAGTGATTATGGAAGATGTCCAGACAGGTTTCAGTTGCGCATATGTGGCTCTGGCTTTATTTATGCGCGCCTCTACATCCGCTTCTGCTCCTCCTTGTGGGTCCACAACGCTACCTAGGTATATAAAACGCTGTACCTGCTCGACAACCTCGCCGTTAATGTATATGGGCGCTGTATCATTGGTATTTAGGCGCATGTCTTTGGTCTTGCTACAGTTGATGCGCAGGCCTTCTTTAGCAGCTTCGTTTGCGAGGTCGTTAGTCTTGGACTGAAGGAGGTCACGGGATGTGGAGAGTAGACAGAGATCGTCCGCGAAGTCTATATCTTCGAGGGTATTGCCATGTAGCCAAGGAAATCCTCTCTCTTCTTTATTGGTTACTCTGCGCATCACGTCATCCAAGACTATCAGGAAAAGCAGCGGTGACAACAAGCAGCCCTGTTTCACTCCGGCAGTGACCGTTATTGGATCAGTTAGCGTGCCTTTGTGCATTACTCTGCAAAAGGAACCCTCGTAAAGGCATTTGATAATTTCTATGATCTTGACTGGTATACCTCTTCGCTTGAGAATTCTCCATATACTAGACCATTTCACTCGGTCAAACGCCTTCTCGAAGTCTACAAACAGGGTATAGAGCTCATTTCGCATTTCATTGCACTGTTCCAGTATCATACGTAGTACATTGATTTGGTCGGCGCAGGATCTCCCCGCTCTGAATCCACTCTGTTCGTCTCTCAGCGTGCAGTCAACCGCGCTTGTCTATACAGCTTAAATATACAGGATAAAAGAGTTAAAGGTCATAACATACTACTTACATATAAAGTTTTGTTATCACAAAACGTGATAAGCGTTATTTAATCTTCACGAATGGCCAAGGAATAGGATTATAGGAAAATAAAACGATACTGTTAGTGTTTATCGCCATTGCCGAATATCTCTCTAGAATCCGTTACAACGGTAATTTCCTAGTGACATTGTCGTTGAGTAATCTCTTGTCGAACTAAACTATCCGTAAACTGAATTAGATAAACATCTGTCGCTGGACCGCGACCGCGGCGACACTGCCAAATCGTCTGGTAATGAATAAAGTTAATGATCAGATAGAGGCCGCAAATGAACAGCCCTCATTTAATTAAAATAGTATCGGTAAAGTTTCGCGTCGAACTTACCAACGCCGACCGATGGTTAGATAACTGGGATTAGCTTCGATTAATTGTTTAAAGGGATCGATAAGGCTTTTAACGTATAGGATGGAGCCAACTTTATGGCTGCTCTGTTAGCTGGTACGTTGCGCATCAGCGAAAATACTTCATGCAATTATTATGATAGTGCTAAGTTTTTGAGGATGTAATGTTTGATGTACTGTTTTATTACGAGCGTCATTATGATTGAGCGAGTTGACTATTGCCAAATTACTGGCTCAATCGCCTTCTTTTGTAGACGCTCGCAAACTTAGTTGAAGCATTTTGTTTTTTGGATCCCATTTTTTTTACTGAATTGATAAAACCGCACCATACATCATTCGTTACCCCAGTACAATACTACCGCCTACCGCGGGTATTCTTCATCACCAATAACTAGTACAAAGAACGTTGAGTCAGCAACTTCTTGCTCACGTACAAATCAAATTATATTTTAGCCTAATCACGTAGAGGCAATTACAGTACTGTATAGATGCATTTAGCCCCGAGCGTGCTTGTGGTATGATTCAACTATAGCATCAAATTCAAACTGTGCATGACTATAGCTTCTCTGTAGAAGTTGAGCAAAAATTTCAGCGCGTTTATGTGTGTAAACAGTCATGACATGAACCTAAAATAACAAACATAGCAAAATAGTACGAAGGCTAACAAAATATAGATTTTTGGATGAGTAGACGTAATAATAGGCCTTTTCCCAACATTCGGATGATACATACAACAAAAGTAACAACAACAACAGTAAACGTAAAAGTGTACAATTAATAACTATTTACAATAACCTCACTATTAAATAAATATACGAAAAATCCTTGCAAATAGAATTCAGTTTAACCACTGACTACTTTTAAAAAC
Source organism: Cyclophora albipunctata (assembly GCA_963082685.1). NCBI lineage: Eukaryota > Metazoa > Arthropoda > Insecta > Lepidoptera > Geometridae > Cyclophora > Cyclophora albipunctata. Next base: position 10,499,944 of record OY720114.1, on the reverse strand, counting down.
AAAAGACACAAATTGTGTAGTTAGTGATATATTTGATGACAAGTTATTATTACAATTGTTTTTTAAATTTCTTTGTTATCAAATAGTAATTAAACTACGTCAATAAGGTTTCTTTTGTAGTTAGATTTTTCTTTATTCTTCTTATTATTTCCCTTTCTTGTTTTCTTCTTTTGTCTGACCTGTCGAGATTTCTTCTTGTATTTACTCCTATTGGTTCCATCATGTTTGCCTTTTTCGTTCAGTAAAGAAATTCGCATATCCAGCGACTTCTTAAATTTCCTTGCGTAGTGAACGATAAAATACTTTAATACGAATCCGACTTCCAGAAATGTTAAAAAACTAAACCCGAAGAACAAGTTTAATGAGCCGCCGATTTGAGCTGAAACAAATATTGGGTTTGAAAATCGAATAGAAAGTTGTTTTACAAGAACTGTGTACGCAACACCACGCTTGAAGTATTTATTTGGCGAATAATAATCCTTTTCAAGGAACCACGGCAAAGTGAAATACGAGTATATAGATTGAAATAACTCCAATAAAACTGAGTATAAAATAAATGTCATTTCTATGCTTTCCCAACTGACTCGTTCAACTCGTACAGCCAGCTCACTCGCTACAGAGTCATTAAGAGCCCGTGCACACTGTAGTTGAGACTAAAGACAGACAGTCTGTTGGACTATGAAAAAATATGAAGGAGTGCCAAATGAATTGAAGTGACAACTGTTTTAGGCTGATTAAAAACAGATTTGTTAACGTCGAACAAGTCAGTCTTAAGACTTTTGTGACTATACTAGACTAAGGGCGGATGGCACAGGAACTCCCTTGCAATAACCCTAAATATATAGTAGTCGAACACATTCGGAGAGCGATTACCTAATTATGTTATCTAATAAAAAAATTGCAATTCGCCAATAGTTAAGGAATAAGACCTACATTGACCATCGTATATAGAAGTTCGACCACCATAGACAAGAGACCTGTCAACGTATACTTACCAACATAGTCAAACAACGTAAAATACCGCGCGCGTCTATTTTTAATAATTCCTGCGCGTTCCGGGAACACTCTTATGACACTAATATTGTCCAGGGTGAAGCCTTTACTGTGGAAATAAAAATAAATCATGATATCGAAACATTTACTTTACTGGGGAAATGAAAGAAAATCGAAACATTTAAACTCGGAAACTTTAAAAGTCGGGAAGTAATAACATTTAAGTGTCAGGTAGTAAAGCAAATTAACCATTGTTTTTAGTATCTTGTACTTACTAGAACGGGTCCAAAGGAAACGATCCCTGATCCAACTTGAACTTATAGCTTGAATGAATTCCTTGGACTAAATCACAAGTCCGAGGGCAGTCACAATGAAAATTACCAAAGAGCCCTGAAAATAAAACAAGATGTTGCATCCAAAAATATTATGAGTCAATATTAAATATATATTATTATATATTTACGTATATTAAGTCGGTGATCTAAGGGCCGAATCTGCGTTAAGAGTGCGCCCGTCGCGTGCGCCCGCCGCGTGCGGTTACATACAAAAGTAAACCGTCGCGTCCGGCTTCATACAAAAGTAAACCGCCGCGTGCGGCTTCATACAAAAGTAAACCGTCGCGTGCGGCTTTATACAAAAGTAAACCGTCGCGTGCGCCCGCCGCGTGCGGTTACATACAAAAGTAAACCGTGGCGTGCGCCCGCCGCGTGCGGTTACATACAAAAGTAAACCGTCGCGTGCGGCTTCATACAAAAGTAAACCGTCGCGTGCGCCTGCCGCGTGCGGTTACATACAAAAGTAAACCGTCGCGTCCGGCTTCATACAAAAGTAAACCGTCGCGTGCGCCCGCGACGACGGTTTAATGCGCGTTAAATTTAAACGCTTAACGCTGTTTCGGCCCTAATTCTCTCTATTCCAAAGTTAGTCCAATTTACTACAATACTAATCCTTCTTAGGACCTGGACCTTTTGACGCCTCGTAACATTATGTTGCTTTTTTATTATGTGATCTGCCCTTTTTCACTTAGCAGTTTTATTAGTTTTAATGTCGTATTAAATAATATTAATTGTAGCATATATAATATTAACTGATTTCATAAGTGCAATCTACTCATTTTGAATTGAAACTTCGTTTACGAATACACTTCACTTTAATTTACATTTTTATCTGGCGTTTCGGCTCCTTTACAGGAACCGTGGTCACAGAAGACTGTATTAGAAAGAAAGAAAGTATTAACCGGTAATGTCCCATTGCAGGCCAAAGGCCTCTCATCTCACAGAAGGTATCAGTACAGTGAGGAGGATTATTCGATAGCATTAATTGTTGTTTAGTCCGGTAATACACATGTACCTGCAGTAAACCTCAGGCATTTCAATTGTTCGGCTCGACAATACGGCGCATTCGGCATGGGGTGGATGAAGGGGATGCAACCACACAAGTTCAAAGTGCGATCTAAATAACATTCCTTCAAACAATAACTTCTGAAAATGAAATGTATGAAATAGTAAGTAAGCTAATAACGGCTTGTTCAAATAAATACCTTAGTTAATCTTGCAACCGCTTCACTAGGCGTATATTAAGCCATCAGTCCGACTTTTTAAACAAATAAGTATGTGTGTATTCTCTATTTCAAATCAGTCAATAAATTTGTGGGGTAGGTTCAACATTGAGCACATTCGGTACTATAAAGACGAAGTATTTTTTTATTGTAGGTGTGAAAATAGTAGTTTATGCAACTGTCATATAATGAAGGGTATTAAAACACGAGTGTGAGTTTATGAAACGAGCGCAGGGAGTTTCATAATAGTAACGAGTGTTTTAATACCCGTGTTATATGCAGTTGCATACATTACTTTATCTTCACTAATGCAATTTATCAAACAAAATTTTAAAAACAAAACACATTGCGAAACATTAAATTCACGCGTACGTGTATTGTCACAGTGAACTTGCTGCTATTAAAATCTAACCAATGAGAGCGCACCTGCGCGCGCAGGGCCGCAGGGCGCGCGCCGCGCAGGGCTCGATGTTATAATGAGATTTTACGATATCGATGTGGATATTATAACATCATGTGCAATTGCTTAAATTGAGTGTTTTAGTTGCCTGCGCTATAACAGTAGTAATTATAAGTCAAGTATTGGAAACATAAGTAGAATGTTACAACATTAGTGTAGATAAATAAATAAACACCATCACCTGCGATAAACTTTAAAATACTTCAAAGGATACGACGACATTCGGCACATTTTATCTTTATCATTCATATTGACTGCATCCTCATCGATTTCCAACATAGTGGCTCGCATTGAGACATGTTGCTCGTAGCCAGGTAGAAGTGGAGTCACATTAGCGGCGCTTTCAACGTACTGCTGCATGAACACTCCGAACTGAAATATATCAGTGTTCTATTGGTCGGCATTCCATTATCAATCGCGCGGTGCTCGTGGCGTATTTCAACTGAGACGTAATGCAGCATGAATGTTTAAACAATCTGTTTAAACGTACGTTAATAGACGCTGTAAGCTTATGCATTCTGTAAGGGTCAACACTGCGTTAAGCGTGCGCACTGGTCGGTTCACTTTTGTAAGAAACCGCACGCGACGGGCGCCCGCGACGGTTCACTTTTGTATGGAACCGCACGCGACGGGCGCCCGCGACGGTTCACTTTTGTATGGAACCGCACGCGACGGGCGCCCGCGACGGTTCACTTTTGTATGGAACCGCACGCGACGGGCGCCCGCGACGGTTCACTTTTGTATGGAACCGCACGCGACGGGCGCCCGCGACGGTTCACTTTTGTATGGAACCGCACGCGACGGGCGCCCGCGACGGTTCACTTTTGTATGGAACCGCACGCGACGGGCGCCCGCGACGGTTCACTTTTGTATGGAACCGGCGTGGACACGCTTAACGCAGTGTCGGCCCTTAGTGTTCTAGACCGAGAAAAAGTCTCCGGCATCATGCCATATTACAAAAGGTATCTTGTACATAACCTCTATTGGCCACTCATCAATAAGATTTCAAACAGAACATTACTTAACTACCACGATCTTCTTCTTCATCGAGTGGATGGCCAACCTGACCAATCCTGGTGTCAGAGTTATTGAGCCGCCAAAGGCCTCTGACATGGCTCAAGTAAAGACTACTTTCCGTAGAAAGTAACCGGGACCGACGGCTTAACGTGCCCTCCGAAGCACGGAATCATCTTACTTTTCGAGCAATCAGGTGATTCAGCCTGCAATGCCCTAACCAAACTGAGGAAAGTCTCACAAAGAGATTTTTGTGAGATATCCCCACCGGGAATCGAACCTGGAACCTCCGGGTCGTGGGGTCGTGAGCCGGCGCTCAAACCACAAGACCACGGAGGCTGTTATACCACGATAACCACGATATATACGCTCGAGAGCTAGAAAATAATTTGTTACCCGTTTACAGTTGAACTCCGCCTTTTTAAATGAAGGCACATTAGTCACAGCTACAGATAAGCTGTTTAAGTATCCAAATTTCCTAGGAATTGTAGGTGACCTCCACTTAAACATACATTATAATTATATTTTATTTACACACAATAATATATTAAAAACCACTTACATACATCACACATTCATATCCCAGTAACATAACATTCATAACACAAATAAATAATTTCTAACCAAATGTAAACAAACAATAATTCGGCAAGCAAACCCGCGCGATATGCGTTGTTCCGAATTTGTGCAAATCTTGCATTTAAGTTAATTGTGGAATGTGAAGCCACGCGGAGGCGCATCGCATCGCGCGCGCGCAGTCGATCACAGCGTATGCTACGAGAGACACATACAACTCGTTCTCACGCGCACTCGCGTTTTGCCCACGCGTGAACTGTTCACTTACTACTTTGATTATTTACATGATATGTATTATGTGCTACATTGATCCTGTCTTGCTATCCTTCTAAAAACTAAAATAGTGTGTGTTGTGTGTGGCTAATAAACTTTGGCAATTCATCTTTGTGGTTTAATTCAACCAATATTACCACGCACACCCCCTAAAACTGGTGACCCCGTAACAAACTGAGGAACACGGAAGACAAGGAGCATTTCGCAGCCTGGATGTCGGCGTCGAGTGGTTCAGATACCACCGGTAACGTGGACACGCGTCCACGACGCCACTCCAAAATCAAGATGGCGTCTCCCGTCGTGCCCGCTTTAACAGTTGCAAGTAATCCAGTGAGCATAAGAATACCACCTTTTTGGCCTGAAAAACCAGCAATTTGGTTCGCACAAGTAGAAGGACAGTTTGCAATCATGCGCGTGACAGACGAAGCAGCCAAATTCTACCACATTTTGGTTTCGCTCGACCGTCAGTATGCTGCTGAAATAGAGGACATCCTCACTGGTCCTCCCAATTACCAACGCCTCAAAGAGGAGTTAATCAAAAGGTTGTCTGCGTCGAGAGAAAATAAAGTCAAACAACTTTTGACCTACGAGCAGCTAGGTGATCGCAAGCCGTCACAATTCCTTCGGCATCTTCAACATCTCGCCGGTCCAGATATCCCTCAAGAATTTCTCCAAACAATCTGGACGAGCCGACTACCCGTTTCACTTCAGCCTATCGTTGCGTCACAGCCTACCCTGGGTCTTGACGCACTCGCTGAACTCGCTGACCGCGTCCATGACATCGCAGTGCCATCTCATCAAGTTGCTGCAACCTCAACGGTACCGTCATCATCAATAGCTGTTGAGGAGCTCACACGCCAGGTAGCTCAGCTGACGCGCCAGGTGAGCGCTTTAACTATCCAATCGCGACATCGACCTCGACCCACCGAGCGCCGCAGAGATGCGCAACGCAGCCGATCGACGTCACGACGTTCAGCGTCGAACTACCGCAAGTACCCAGTTTGTTGGTACCACTCACGGCATGGTTCCAAAGCTCGTCGGTGTATCCAGCCGTGCGACTACAACCAGGGAAACGAGAGAGGCAGTCAGTGATGGCGACTGATGATTGCCACAACCCCAGCTCAGGTCGCCTCTTCATCACGGATCGTGGTTCACAGATACAGTTTCTAATAGACACTGGAAGTGACATTTGTGTGTACCCGGTTTCAGCCCTTAAAAGGCAACTTTGTAAATCAACATATCAGCTCAGTGCTGCCAATGGTTCGACTATCGACACTTACGGCTACATGCAATTAAATTTGAATTTGGGTCTGCGGCGTGATTTTCCGTGGCGTTTTGTTGTTGCTGACGTCACAAAAGCAATCATAGGCGTAGATTTCCTTTCTCACTATCGTTTGGTTGTTGATGTTGGCCAACAGAAGCTTATCGATAGTCTAACCAATGTTAGCACTGTAGCTTGTTTAGATTTAAGCGACAATGCTGTTTTAAGTGTTAAGGTAGCTAGTTTTAATGGTGATACTGTGTATCATAAAATTTTGTCTAATTTCCCGGAAATTACACGTCCTTTTGGAACTCCTCAAATCGCAAAACACAATACACAACACCACATTCGCACCACACCAGGTCCACCTGTATCATGTTCTCCTCGCCGTCTCGCGCCTGATAAATTGAAGGTAGCTCGTCAAGAATTTGACGCTATGATTGCTAGCGGTATCGCACGTCCTTCTGACAGCCCTTGGGCATCACCTCTTCATCTCGTGACTAAAAAAGATAATGGGTGGCGTCCATGCGGCGATTACCGCCAATTAAACGCTCGTACTATACCAGATCAGTATCCGATTCGTCATATACAGGATTTTTCGCAAAACCTGTCGGGTTGTACTGTATACTCGAGTATCGATTTAGTGAAAGCATATAATCAGATTAGTGTTAATAGGGCAGATATTCCGAAAACTGCAATAACAACACCCTTCGGATTGTTTGAATTTTTAGTCATGACATTTGGACTTCGTAACGCAAGTAAAACCTTTCAGAGATTTGTTGATGAGCTTACTCGTGGCTTAGACTTTTGCTGGCCTTACCAGGACGATTTTCTTGTGTTCAGCCGCACGCCACGTGAGCACGAAGAACACTTGCGTCAACTTTTTACGCGAATGAGAGAATTCGGTATATTAATCAATCCGGCCAAGTGTGTCTTCGGTGTGTCTAATATTCAATTTCTCGGCTACGAAATCTCTGAAAGCGGCACCAAACCTCTGGACTGCAAGGTAAAGGCAATGTCTGATTTCCCTCTACCAAAAACCGTCCGAGAACTCAGACGATTTTTGGGCATGGTAAATTTTTACAGGCGATTTTTACCCAACGCCGCTCAGATTCAAGCACCCCTGAATGCCTTACTGTCCGGATCGGTTAAGGCATCCGATCCGATTGTTATGACTAAAGAATCATCGCAAGCGTTCGAAAACTGCAAGAAGAGTCTGTGCAATGCAGCACTTTTAGCTCATCCTGATTCGCAAGCTAAATTAGGATTGGCCACTGACGCCTCAGACACGGCGATAGGTGGTGTCCTGCAACAGCTCAAGGATGGAGACTGGCAGCCATTAGCATTTTTCTCTCGCAAGTTAAGCCCGTCACAAACGAAATACTCTCCGTATGACCGTGAGCTCCTTGCCATTTACGAGAGTATAAAATACTTCCGCCATATGCTGGAAGCTACTCACTTCACTATCTATACTGACCACAAACCTCTTTGTTACGCATTCAGTGAACGTAAAAGTAACTGCTCACCACGTCAGTATAGACACCTTAATTTCATCTCGCAGTTCACCACCGATATCGTTTTTATTGCTGGTAAGGACAACGTGGTTGCCGACACACTATCACGCGTCGATGAACTGCAGGTACCAGTTGACCTTGAAGTGATGGCTGAGCTCCAAGGTTCAGATCCAGACCTTGCGGAACACCTCAAAGGTGACACTTCACTTCGCCTTACACAGACGAATATACCTGGGAGTCGTACCGTTCTGTACTGCGACGTCAGTACACCGACACCCAGACCTTTCGTCCCTAAACAACTTCGAATGCAAGTTTACAACAGTCTCCACTCCCTCAGCCACCCCGGTGCAAATGCTACCGCCAAACTCGTTGCACAACGTTTTGTTTGGCCACTGATGCGAAGGGACTGCCGAGAATGGGCTAAGTCATGTTTGGCATGCCAGCGCTCGAAGGTAACGAGACACGTTGCCTCACCTTTAGGTACGCACGATTTACCTTCAGCACGGTTCAAACATGTACATCTAGACCTAATCGGCCCACTACCATCATCCAATAATTATCGGTACTGCCTCACAGCCGTCGATCGCTTTACGCGATGGCCGGAAGCTGTGCCTATTACCGATATTTCCGCGGAAACAGTGGCCAAAACGTTTATTTCCTGTTGGGTGGCACGATATGGTTGTCCTACCGAGATCGTAACCGATCGAGGCGGACAATTCCAATCGGCACTGTTTCAACAGCTTTCTCAGTCCATCGGTTACGATCACCGTAGGACAACGAGTTATCATCCGCAATGCAACGGATTGGTGGAGCGTTTTCACAGGCAACTAAAAGCTGCAATTACCTGTCATGCAGACACCAAGTGGACCGAATCACTTCCACTTGTGTTGCTAGGCATTAGGAGTGCCTTTAAGGAAGACCTCCAGACTTCATCAGCTGAGTTGGTGTACGGTGAACCACTTCGTCTCCCTGGCGAATTCTTCGGTCACGATATTGCGTACTACACCACCGACATCACCGATTTCGCGGCTCGGTTGAAGTCCTTTGCGGAAAATATTCGTCCGGTTCCCTCCCAACACCACTCAAATCGCAGAGCTTTCGTATTCCAAGATCTAGCTACATGCAGTCACGTATTCCTTAGGGAAGAAGTGATGCGTGGCTCATTCCAGCCTGCTTACACTGGTCCATACGAAGTGCTCAAAAGAAGGAGTAAAACATTTATTATTCGCGTTAGGAACAAAGATCTCACAGTAACTATAGACCGCCTTAAGCCAGCCTATATACTAGACGTTCGTGTACCCGTTCCTCGATCCTACACTGCAACTCCAGAACGTGTCCCTGTTCATCCACCGCAGGAAAAGACCGCGCTAACAACTACGCGTTCAGGTCGTACAGTACGGTTCCCTGACTTTTATCGCCCTTAGTCGGTCTCTGGAGGGGGATGATGTAGGTGACCTCCACTTAAACATACATTATAATTATATTTTATTTACACACAATAATATATTAAAAACCACTTACATACATCACACATTCATATCCCAGTAACATAACATTCATAACACAAATAAATAATTTCTAACCAAATGTAAACAAACAATAATTCGGCAAGCAAACCCGCGCGATATGCGTTGTTCCGAATTTGTGCAAATCTTGCATTTAAGTTAATTGTGGAATGTGAAGCCACGCGGAGGCGCATCGCATCGCGCGCGCGCAGTCGATCACAGCGTATGCTACGAGAGACACATACAACTCGTTCTCACGCGCACTCGCGTTTTGCCCACGCGTGAACTGTTCACTTACTACTTTGATTATTTACATGATATGTATTATGTGCTACATTGATCCTGTCTTGCTATCCTTCTAAAAACTAAAATAGTGTGTGTTGTGTGTGGCTAATAAACTTTGGCAATTCATCTTTGTGGTTTAATTCAACCAATATTACCACGCACACCCCCTAAAGGAATCACGTTGAGTTTTTGACCAGTACGGCTGTTGACAATCGATAAGCGAGAATAAGAAAATATATATACTAGAGAAAATAAAATAGCTACTTTAAATTTTAAAAAAATCCTAAACTGTACTCGTTGATAAGACATAATGTAAGTTTGACTTCGTGAATGAATTCGGTTAGATCATTAATGCAGGAGTGTTATAAATGACGAGTGTCGAATGGGTGTTTGTCAGTGAAGTCTCTATTATTTTATCTATCGTTTTATTTTCATTTCTTGCACTATACCTTCTCAATTCAAAAATGCAACAGAAACCGTCGCTTGTCAATTTCATTTTGAAAAATTCTGTACACTTGACGTCATGGTTATACCAGTAGCACCTGAAATTAAACAGTTGATTTATTGAACCTTAAAAACTATCATACTTGGTGGCAGGTAACATAAAACATGAGTCCATACTCGGGTCATGTGTCATATATGATCAGTGTAAGACAAGATACAACTGACTGATTTTATTTACTGAAACTGGGTTACCGATATCAACGGCAACTTATGTCGGCAACTAAAGTACAACTAAACGTCGTTGATGGGTGGCAGACGCTGCCACGTCGATCGTCTACGGTCCTAATATTTGACGCCTACTATCGTCTGACTGTCGACTGTCGACGAATGTTGTCAACTGTGGTTGCAACTAGTCACTGTCATCACTACATAGTATAAAACAAAGTCGCTTTCCGCCGTCTGTCCCTATATATGCTTAGATCTTTAAAACTACACAACGGATTTCGATGCCGTTTTTTTAAAACGATAGAGTGATTCAAGTGTAAGCTTTATGTGTAAAATCTCGAAAAAAATCCCGAACCTCCCACGGGAACGGGTACAACGCTGGTGAAACGCGCGGCTAGTGTCATATTTTTGTGAACGTTTGTAACTCTTACCTTAGTAAAATTTCTTCACATGTAGAAGTCAGGAGTAAAGAAGTATTGTAAATGTCTTTACCGCTGAAGTTTATAACATGTTCTAAGTTTCTAAGATCATTCTCATTATAGTTAACACTCCTTGTAATGAAAGCACCGAGTTGATTGAAAACACCGAGCAAGTAGCTTCTGTTAAATTGGGGTGGAATTTTTCTGAAAATAATATGAACTATGTGTTGTCAGGATGTAGCTAATCAGAGGTTTCGTGTCGTAACCACAATTTCGCTTTCCAACAACGCACACCTTTAAGGGCCAACACTGCGTTAAGTGTGCCCCCGTCGCGTGCGCTCGCGGCGGTTCACTTTTGTATGAAACCACACGCGACGAGTGCACGCTACGGTTCACTTTTGTATGAAGTTACACGCGGCGGGCGCACGCGGCGTGCGCACGCTTAACGCAGTGTCGGCCCTGAGAACTAGAAATTAAAAATAAAATTAATTAGGAAAATTTAAGCAGGCAGGCCGTTTTTCCTACTTAGGAGCCAAGTAATATCTAAAATACTCAAAAAAATAAAGATTTTGAAGCCCCGAAAGATGACCGCAAGATTTGGGCTACCTTCATTTATTGGGTATTTGAATTAATGTACTGATTGGTCCAATGTTTTAAATAGCAAACGCCAACGTGAAAGAAGTCGTGGCGCAGTGAGTTATAAAATATATGTTACTAGCCGCGCCCCGCGGTGTTACCCGCCTTTTACCCGTTCCCGCGGGAATTTCGGGATAAAATGTATCCCATGTGTTATTCTGATGTATAACTTATATTACTGTAAAGTTGCATCCAAATCCGTTCAGTAGTTTTTTCGTGAAAGAGTAACAAACATCCATCCTCACAAACTTTCGTATTTATTATAATATTAGTAGGTACTTGTGATCTAATAAGTTGTTTACTAAACACACTTACATGTCTGCCAGAAAACCCTTAACTTTATCATCATCAAATTGTATCTCGGGGCATACATGGAGAGATGGGAATATTCCTTGATCAATTTCCTGTTCACCTCGCATCAAATATGTGGGGTTGACGTAAAACCGAACTGTTGTTTCAAATATCATAATTAGCGCTCCTTGGAACAAAACAAATAGGAGAACTCCCCAGAGCCATCTGTAAGAAACTTGCACATTGAAAAACTCTCTTTAGATACAAGTTTTAGCCCGCAGATCGCAAACTACGGTTGCGGACTGCACGCATCACTACAGTCATACATAATAATTTGTTCTACAAGTTTCTATGAATCTCTATGACATTGTGCTGCAGTCTGCGGTTTCAGCACGCCACGGACGCAAACTGCAGTGTTGTCACGCTTGAAATCAATATAGAGATCGATCGAATTAAAGAGCATAAAACTGCTGCAGTGACTAATCCTCCTCACTGTACTGATATCTTCTTATCTTATCTCTATATTCTGATTATATTTTGTACTACAGCTTCCAGTCTGAAACTCGTCCTTGACTTGCACCTTTAAACTTGAATAACATTCACTAAATAAATACATTATAAGCTCTTACCATATAATTCTGATAAAAAAAATAGTTTCCACTATGAATAATTTCGAAGGAAAACGATAACCGTTAAATAATTACCCATATTTTCTCTCAGCTACCCACTTCGCTCCATGGAGCTGCGATTCCTTTAACAATTTCCGATACATTTTGTTCTACATTCCGTTGCAGTTCCAGTAATGTTTGAACGTCACTTGTTAAATCAATGTTGGTATTGGGCCATTCGTCGGGTTCGAAGTTGTTATCTGATGTTGTTAACATCAATCATTGTGACAATTATTGTGATGGTACGGAAGATAATGCTGTACCGAACACCGTTATAAATTGTAGCTTGATTAAATCAACTGATAATAGGGTACAGGAAATTCACGCGGAAATATTCTAATAATTAAGGGATTTGTTCGAAAACAAAAGACCGGTTTATGTATTTGTAGATATTAAAGCTGTTCTGATGTTCTAAATTTAATATGATTTATTATATTATTAATATATTAATATTTATTATTAATTAATTTAATGAAGTACAAATTCTAAATTTAGTAATGTACCGCAACTTACATGAAATCATATAGAATTTCTCTAACACAATATTATTTTTACAATAATGTTAACAAAATTCGTAGACGTAGTAGAAGATTTATCAATTTTTATGTCCAACAATATTTTTATCTAGAAAAATAAACAAATAGACAGACCTAGAAAGAATATTTTTTCTTATAAAGTTTTCTTTGGTTTATTCGATTTCAAGTCTCGAGTGACAAAGCATAGCTGACAAATTGGTGACCCTCGGGAGAACCTGTTTTATTTCCATAGACTGGTAGAATACCGTGTTTATCTCGTGAAATTACTTACATCTTGTAGGTGGTTTTGTAAGTAGAGAAAAATAGGAACACAATCGAAATCTTAGCTTTGTGTTCGTGACGTGTTCAAAGCTCTCGTCGCCCATTCAGATGAATTAAATAATTATGTTTGTTCATTGACTAATTCGACCCAATTATTATATAGGCCAAACTGTAAACTACAAATAATCTGTAAGTTATTTAAACAAAATTTTAACTGAATAATGTCCAACGAGTCATCTTCAGAATAAGTCTACCGACTGGGGACAACTTCTGCCATTCGCCGAAAGCACTCCACTGCCGTATTCATTTCACTGTTGCGGTCACCGTATGTTGCATGCGGTAAATGACTTGATGTAATGCGTCATGATTGACCCAAATTACCCCTTACCCTCATTTCATAACAACTGTTCTTCAAATTCATAAAATAATTAAAGACCAAGAATGGTATTAAAGAATCAGAGAGGAAAGAGACCGTCGTTTTATTTTCATAGCATTGTTGCATTGTCGGGTTTTTATCAAGAGGAATAGCAGCCATACAGTTCGCATGGGAAATAAAATAAAGAAATACCGTCAAGCGACGATACTGGTTGTTCCATAAATATTAGATTCGATAGGACGCGCCGCCCGCCCGCGCCCCCCGCCGCCCAAGACGACTCGCCTCCGCCCAACACTTATGAAAATGTATGTCTTTATAAAGTAGACATTAAGTAATATTTGTGAGCGTAAGACCTCTTAGATAAAATAATTTCTGTTATTAATACGTCTTACTCGCGCTTTTTGGGTACGCGAGTGCTAATGTGTCTCATTTTAACTTAACAGCTTTTATTGCTTCGGTTTAGGCACAAAACATTACGTATTTTATTGAAATGTTTTACTGTTGAAACTTACGTACAACAAAAGTATTAAAATATAATGGTCGTGTACACAATCAGGAAGCAACATATCTAAGCAATATAGCCTTAAATCGGGCATTAAAAATACTTTACAGCTGCGTTAATTCTGTACAGGGTCTAAAATGTCCATTCTCTCCCATAGAAAAGGTTATCGTTTAATCTGAATTCGATTTTAGTACATCGTAAATGTTTACAGATTCAAGCGAATGTTCAGTGGCTGTATAATGCAAAATCATTGGCCATTACTTTTTAAAAAGATAATGAAAATCTGAGATTAGAGCGTTAAATTCGGAATCTTCGGCAATATACCGTTTTATGTTGTGACTAATAATACAATTTAGTCGTGAAATTCTTGATTGATTACTACGCTTCGAAGATTTTTTGTTCAGTTTATTTATGAACTTCACTAAGGTAAAGTCACCCAATTCCGTGGGGTTCTAAAATTGGCACTTAATTCCGCGGTATTTAGAAAATCCCAATTTCCTAATTATGTCTTTGTTGTATCTTAATGCAAATATTTTTATTGAATCCAGTGTATATTTTTACGTATTAAAAATATAGAAAAATAACACAAATGTATTAAAAAGACACAATAAAAGGTCAGTATTGCGTCAACGGGTGGTCGAAGCGCACGCTTCATACAATAGTGACCCTTTGCAAGTAAATGTTTAGGTTTTTTAAATAGTGCTTTTAATACTGTTTTTCTATGTGGTGACTAGTTATTTGTGGTCCACTTGCTCGAGACTTTATTTTTTATGGGTAAGTACTAACCTTTTCTATTATTTTCTTAATAAATTAAGCTTAAAATTTGATTTTAAAATAACGTGGCATTAGGTTCCAAAATTTTTTGTCGGTTCCCAATTCCGTTGTATTACCACGGAATAGCAAACTCATAAGCTTGGTTTTGTTTCTTGTTTTTTTGTGTTGGTTATAAAAGAGTAGTTTTTACTTTTATAAGTACTTAAAGCAAAAAAGTCAGTTGGTACTTGAAACTAATTCCGTGGTATACTTTTAGTTTAATTTGAACAATAAAAAATGTTAAATCGTAATTCTTTTTACGAGTTTTGTTAATTTGTTGTATGTAGAACTGATGCAGGTAATATTAATTTAATTACAAATTGCCTGTGTAAATGAATGCAATTTTGTAGATGATTAAAAATATATTATAAATAAAAATTTATCTGTATGAAACATATTTAAAAAAATATATTTATTTAACACTCGGAAATAGGAATAGTGTTTTCAAAGTTTGAAATCCAATTCCGTTGCACTATGTAACTGACTGCAACGGGATTGGGTTGTATGAGCACCTAATTCCGCGGTATAATATAAGAAAATCACAGGGTGTTCTTTTTTATGTTTAACAATTTGTTCAGATAAACAATAGCTAAAAACACTTTTTGTCTGTGTATCGAATTAGTAAATTATGTGATACTAAAATATTCCCTTTACATTTTTTATACTCGGATTTAGGAACCACATGCCGCGGAATTAAGATTTTTAACGCGGAATTAGGTGCTTCGGACTTACTTCATTATATTTTTTTTTTAAACTATAAATCAATTTAAAATAGATTTAACTTTAATTTAGTTTGGTAGTCAAAAGAATACCGTTTTTAATGACACCAGATAAAGCACTGTTAAGTTACAGTCAATACTTCATATATTATGTCTTTCCTTGTTATGTTGAAAATACCACGGAATTAGGTGACTTTACCTTACATAGTATAAAACAAAGTCGCTACTTTTGTCTGTTTGTTTGTCTGTATGCTTAAATCTTTAAAATTACGCAACGGATTTTGATGCGGTTTTTTGTAATAGGTAGAGTGATTCAAGAGGAAGGTTTATATGTATAAAAATTCCCGAAATTCCCACGGGAACGGGTACAACGCGGGGTAAATGCAGGGTAAATTTTTGAAATTTTGTGGATGGACGCATGATTGACGATTGACGATTAACGATAGACGAATGACGATTGACGATTGACCATTGACTATTGACGACTAGCACACACAGCGCTACGCACACGATTGAACTATATTTCGTTTGTTTCAGTCATCGTGTCAGGTGCCTTGACGAGGATTAGTTAACTAACTTAATAATCTTACCTCCCCCTTCGAAGTGAGGACTAACAAATGTATCAAGAAATTGACCATAAAATGGTGTTAATAAGGACATGGTAAGATTGAGATCTTATTGGTGTCGGCGCGTTCATTGTGTGCTTAAATTAATTATATCCGTGTCGATCTGTATCGCTGTTTGTTCGTCCATTAGCGGTCTAACGAGCACTTCGCGTGTAACCCTTGTCCACTTAACAAACTACATTGTAACGTGGTTACAGCAAATTAATGAATAGATTTAACACCTGTATTGACATCTTAGGAACACACTTATCGTGATTTCGTATGGACTGAAGAAGGCGGTTATTTTAATTACTGATTGTTATCTAGGTTACTAATTCAACGTAACACTTTTTTTGAAGCGATGATGATATAGAGCGCTCAATAGAAAATCGGAACCTGCGTTGTGCCCGTGGGAATTTCGGGATGAAAACTCCGCTAAATGTGGCTATCTATTACAAAACGAATTATTCAAATCGGAAGGGTAGTTTCAGAGAATGAGCAAGTTCAAACAAAGAAAAAATTAAATTCTTCTGCTTCATTATATTAGTGAAGATGATTAGCGCTCATGGCATAGTTTGACTAAGCGATGTTGGTTCATTGCGATTGTTAAGCAAAGTGCAGCTCGATCCCTACTTGGATGGGTGGCCGATAGTGGCATTTCTATCTGAGCGCTACCGTACTTCGGAGCACGTTGAATTGTCGGTCCCGGTTGTTTCAATGGTTAAACCATGTCGGAGGCCTTTGTGCTGTCTAAAAACACCAGGGTTGGCCACGAACCTACTCGACTTACTTACTTACATTTTACTCTCAGATTAAGGGCTAAACAAAGTATTTCACCGCTTTAACATTTCTATGAACACTATCTATTTAAAAAAAACACGTTAAAATCCGTTGCGTACTTTTAAAGATCTAAGCATACATAGGGACAGACAGAAAGCGGTAAGCGACTTTGTTTTATACTATGTAGTTATCGAACATTTTACACGTTTTAAAATTACCATGACTATGCTAACTACTAACTTATTCGACGATTGCCTTTAAGACAAAAATCTTTCTCTCCACACCGCTCCCCTCCGCTTCCATGAAAACGTAATAAAACAAACAACATCGTCATCTATCTCATATAATACCACAGACAAGGGTGTAGGGTGTGTGTGATATTAGATTGTAAAGGAACATGATTGCTGGCCGATGCGGGTGGATTGCCATCCACAACAATTAGTGCGCGGATCAGTTAAGATGTCAATGATTTACGGGTGTCGCGGTTGTGTGGACAAGTTACAGCGGTTGATTAAATGTAGTTTTAACCGCCAAATTAAATTATACCACAAAAAGGTTTATTTGTAATTATACTGAGTTTTATATTATATTAAACTAGCAGCGCTCCGCGGTTTCATCCACGTTGTGCCCGTTCCCGTGGGAATTTCAGGAATTCTATATGTATAAACCTTTCGCTTGAATCACTCTATCAAAAAAACCGCGTTTTTATTTTATTTTTTATTTATTTTATTGATATTCTAGAAACTCCAGTACCATTGGCAAAATCATTATTTTTATTAATTTGAGCTAAGTTCCTCATTGCGTAAAAGTTTTGAGAAGAATTTAATTTTAAAACGCAAAATAATCAATGTTAATGTACAATAATTGAAAAAATATTAGTTTTATTAGTTAAAATCACTACATAGTATAAAATAAAGTCGTCTCTTTTTCGTGTCTGTCTGTTTGTCTGTCTGTATGCTTAAATCTTTAAAATTACGCAACGGATTTTGATGCGGTTTTTTGTAATAGGTAGAGTAATTCAAGAGGAAGGTTTTTATGTAAAAAATTCCCGAAATTCCCACGGGAACGGGCACAACGCGGGTAAAACCGCGGGGCGCTGCTAGTATTATATAAATACGTCGTATACTCTTGATCTGTTGTGCTCTTAGCGTATTATAAGTGAGTATAGTAAGTCTAGGAGCAGTTCGGACTATATAACAAGGTATGTTACAAAATAGTAATTTATCTGATATCTGAATATTATAGACACTGTTGCTATTTGCTCTATAGAGTGGGGTTTTGCTTTGCATGTTACATAACTTATCACTTCATGTTATAGACGCGTTTATCAATTTATCAATTAGGAATTAATCGAGAATCGAGAAAATCGAGAATCGATAATCGAGAATCGAGAATCGAGAGAATCGAGAATCTCCGACTCGATGACGGAAAGAGCTGGACGATTTTAATAAGGATTGGAAGAAGTTGGCTATGGAAAGAGATAAATGCAAATAACTCAGGGAGACCTTTGCCCAGCAGTGGGACAGCGAGGTTACGTAAAAAAAAATAGTCAGATTTTTTACTCCGTAAACTAGCTCTATATTAGCAACAACAAGTACAACGAAAAGACAATACAATTGTTCTTAAAACCAGCCTTAACCTAAACATAAGCAAAACAGTGTTCATATAACAACCAGCAGGTTAACAGCTGCCTCCACAGTTCGCCTTCAACCATCAAATCCGTAGTGCAGAGCCACTCAACCGCAAAGGGCGCTATGACCACATACTGCATCTCAGCTCGTGTTACATCAGTTCATTCCCGTGACGGTGTGTTTCGGCGGATTACCCGGCGCTGTCCGCCGCCCGGATTGTGTGGAAGCGTGTCACAGCACAACTGACACAGAAGGATTAGCTTTGTTACTGGCTAAGTGATTGGTACCCAAAGCATGAGGGAAGCCAAGTAAAAATTACTCACAGATTGTAATTAGCCGGATCCACACCGAGCGATCCACCGCGCTCCGATCGCGCGAGGCTGGAGCGCGCTCCATAGGAGCGTTTGATATGTACTTGCCTCGCGCGATCCGAACTGCGAGGCAGGAGCGCGCGCTCCTTGCCGCGAGCGATCCGTCAGTTGTCAGTTTTTGTTACTAGCACACAGGTGCCTCAGTCTTTCGGCGGCGAGATCCGCAAGGTCCAGACGACACGATCCGTGATACATGCCTCATGCTTCCGGATCGCGGATCGCTCGGTGTGGATCCGGCTTTTGAAATATCACTGTGTGCGTTTTCATTAAGCGAAGTGGAACTCAATCGACCAATCACAATGCATTACGAGAAGATTTTGACAATGTCAATGCGTTGTTTCATGATCCGAATGCGGTGTTATTAGTGAATCGGGCTCCACACCTGTAATATGAACGCAATATGTCTAATAATCTATGTTAAAGGCCGCTGACGTACTTGAATGGTTTGACTTGAAAATTAAAAAATATATATTAGCCTCTAATGTCGCTATGCTATGCAAAGGCCTTTAATCTCACTGAATATATCAGTACAGTGAGGAGAATTAGGCATAATCACCACGCTTGCCAAATGCGGGTTGGTGATCTAAATCCCGAGCCATGTTTGAAAAGTAGGAAACATGTTTTTGCTCGACCCGGGCATTGTACCCGGGACCTCAGTCTTGGCAGGCGAGTGCACATACCACTAGACCACCGAGGCGAAAATTGAAGCTGGTGTTAAAAGTGACTTGAGTTTAACATACTTCGTTATCATACATGCAATCGGTTTTACAAATAAATAACAAACTTAGGAGATATAGGTAGTATATTAGTAATATAGCAGTTCCCGGAGTACGTAGTTCCAAACTACTAGGTAATATCATAAACTTACACAGTAAACTTAATATAGTAATGTAGCTCAATTAAGTTTCCTATAACTTCATCGTACTGTAAGCATCTCCATCCTGAATAAATGCAGTAATTTATCTATTGCAATCGTCACACTATGACCAAACAAAGTTTATATAAATTGTTTGAATATATCTGTGAATGTGTTTCTCGGGTGTCTGTTAAACACATCTGTATAGTCTGCGCCGACGTAATCCGCAGGCCGCCACCGACCACTTAATTAGGTATTCCTTCTGTCCATTCTACTCTTGAACACATTAGAAGCCTATTGATTAACCGGCCTAGTGAGGGTTCAGACTTCAAAAAGGTTAATTTATGCCTGTCCCCGTAGTATGTAGTTTTCCATTACAAAAAGAGTTATTCAAATCGGCTTTGTAATTTCTGAGATAAACACGTTCAAACAAACAAAAAAACAAACTCTTTGGTTTTATTATATTTATATAAATAGTTGGACAGGCTGGTCAAATAGGTAGACGAATTACGAGTATACGATATCTGGTTAAAAAGGTTATTTGGTGAGATTTATTACTATCTATCACTATCACTACATAGTATAAAATAAAGTCGTCTCTTTTTCGTGTCTGTCACACTGTTTGTCTGTCTGTATGCTTAAATCTTTAAAATTACGCAACGGATTTTGATGCGGTTTTTTGTAATAGGTAGAGTGATTCAAGAGGAAGGTTTTTATGTAAAAAAATCCCGAAATTCCAACGGGAACGGGCACAACGCGGGTAAAACCGCGGGGCGCTGCTAGTTTATAATTTATATATATAAATAGTTGGACTGGCTGGTCAAATAGGTAGACGAATTACGAGTATACGATATCTGGTTAAAAAGGTTATTTGGTGAGATTTATTACTATCTATCACTATATAGTATAAAACAAAGTCGCTTTCCGCTGTCTTTCCTTATGTATGCTTAGATCTTTAAAACTACGCAATGGATTTAGATGCGGTTTTTTTAGATGAATAGGTAGGATAGGAAATAGATAGGATAGTGATTCAAGAGGAAGGTTTATATGAATGCTGATTACATCTATAATTGGTGTTGCACACCGAATTTGAATACATGTTATTTACTAAATTTAATGTCATGTGTAAATGCCGCTGATGTAACAATTTAATAAATAAATAAATATTTGTATAAAAACTCCCGAAATTCCTACTAAAACGGGCACAACGCAGGTAAAACTGGAAATTACATGCATGGATGAGTGATAGTAATATTGAAAGTGATAGATTTTTTAGTAGGACAGTGATGAACCCTTTTTCAATCGCAATAGCATATTAAGTGAGTCAACTTAATATTGGTATTTTCTATCGATAAAATCACGAAATAGTAAGTGCTTCGTTATTCCGTGGAAATAAATCAATAAAATGAATAAGCCAAAACAAATTAAATTCGGTCAAGCGCGAACTGTAGCAGACGTCGCCAATCGCCGCCAATTCATTTATACATTATGCATAAAACATTACAAACGTTTGAAGCCATTACATTACAAACGTCAGAATCAAGAAATCAAAATCAGTCGTCTTTTCTTTGAAAAATGACGAGCAAAAATCTAGTTGTTAATGATAAGAATCGGAGGCACAGAGGAAACTGATAAACTCTGAGCATTGCCCGAATAGCTCTCTTTACGCTAATCTCCTTATCAAATACGGGAAAGATTTCCGGACTCTCACTAAAGTTCCCTTTTAACAACTCGACAGATAGCGGGATTGTAATGTTACGAATATATTGGACGAGTGGAGTCTCAGAGTTTATAGAAGATTTTACAAGATTTTATCATTGACTAGCCGCGCCCCATGGAGTTACCCGCGTTGTACCCGTTCCCGCGGGTTTTTTAAAAATATAAAAACCTTTTCCTGACAATAAGGAACACATAAAAAAAGAATCATCCAATTTGGTGCAGTCGTTCTGAAGTAATGCGCGCACATTTTAGATTTCGGTGATGAATGAACACAACATGCATATCTTATAATAATAATAATATTATAAACAAAAATATGAACTTTACGCGATAACCTTTAAAGAAAATTAGAATACAAAAATGACAAACAATTTAAACAGAATGAATACTTAAATTAAACAAAAATCATATAATGTTACAAAGTTCTAAAGTGCCTTAGATATTCACAATAATTTCTGTAAAACTATCGAACGAATATCATGTTAAAAAACACATTAAATCTAAAAAGTCTTAACAAAGCTAGCATCCATAATGATATAGAGCCAACAAATACAATTACGGGAGCGTACAATCTTGAAACAATCAGTATGAAATGAATTCAAAGACGCCGACAGGGGGCGCGAATACCGATCGCTCGTAAACAGCACAAATTGACACTATTACCGTAAAAAACAACGAGTGACGCGAATTAACGAATAATACCGAATAATCTGCTGTTTAACTGACTCTCTAGGGGTGTACTTGATCAGTTTGAAACGACTTAAAACTGGGAAAGGTTCTCAATTCCTGTATTTTAATACTAGTCAGCTCATACTCGTATAACAGTGGTTTATGAACTGATTTCAGAATCTCTTGGAAGATAAATTATCACATTAACTTTTGATCAATTTTAATAAGATAACTTAGGCATGCACAAACGTAATCGAAGAGCACAGAAGAAAACCCACCTTTCTTCTAAAATAATTAAGTTTTAGGACGGGTTGCTTCAGTTTATGCGTTTACGCATCAGTTATCGTTAATACAAAATGTCAGCTAACTTAATCACTTACTTAATCATATAAGTCATGACACGACGCGGTATATTTAACAGACATTAAGGCCTTTGCCACACTTGACGGATCTTCCGTCGCCGATCTTCCGCGACGGAACGACAATACATATTATTGCATATAATTTACGCTGCGACGGAACGACCGATCTTCCGCGTAGTGTGCCCGCTATTTGTCATTTATATGCAATTATAAGTATTGGCGTTCCGTCGCGGAAGATCGACGACGGAAGATCCGCCAAGTGTGGCAAAGGCCTAACAGCGTAAATAATATGAGTTTCACAAAACTATTGTATAAGTTAATTTTCATAGTTCTTTTTGCAAATCTCTATCGGTTTCATATGCACCATTGTTCCCGAACAGTAATTAAATATGGATGAAGATTTTTTCGTGTTCACACTAGAGCCATCTATTGCAGCGTAGGTGGAACCACCGCGTGGAACAGCTAGTATAAAATATTCTGTTTTATTCCTCGCAGATAGCACCCCTGAGTCGCACAGCGGTACTAAACCCAGGCTAAGTGCAAGCTAATGTCGCGAGGAAGTTATTTGATTGTAATCTTTTCAATCTCCTCGCTGGAGAGTGTTTAATGTACAGCCCAATTAGACAGAACTGCCTGAGATTGTTGGCTATTGTATTTAACTTTACGATACATTTTTAGAAGCCTATAAGACTTTATGGAAAGTAGTTCAAACCAACCAACCTCCTTAGAGCCTTTTTTATCTTCGCTTGTACTTTAAATGGATTATTTAGATAAAACTTAAACTGTACTCGCTAATACTAGGAGGTTCCAATAAGATATTTTAGGAATTAGAATAAAATATCCTTATAGTAACTAAGGCCTCGGTTGCACTAGTGCTTTTTAATGCGCGTAAAAATTGTGACATTATTTTCAACGCTTTAGAAGTTAGACCTTAGCTAGTATAGTTTTAGTATATGATAATATTTAATTAATATATTAAAATAAGAGGATTATAAACCTAGTGGGTAAAATTATTTTAATAAACACAGCCAACGTTAACTAAGACCTCACTCACTCACTCACCAGGATTGGTCAGATCGGCCATCCACTCGATGAAGAAGAAGACTCAATAGATACGTAAGTAGTCTAGCAGCTTAAAGGAAACAAAAATATCAGGGAAATCAATTGAAACATTTAATAACCCAACATGTATACCTATACATATCTTACATATTGATTAATATTAATTTCCGAGTTATACATACCTACCATACATATGTACATACCAGTAATACATACATACCAGTTTGTATCAATAATAACAGTAAGCGGCTTATATCTACACCAGAAATTGAATAGAAAATTAATCCTCTCAATATGTTAAGGGAGCTAAAGCTAAAACATATTTTAATTAGTAGGGTATCTATTACGCAATGGGATTTAGTGAAAATTCATTTATCATATACGAATTATTGTAGTGAGCAGCGCTCGCTATGAACCCTACTGTTTTATTCTAGTGTAGTCGGATTGTAATGTTTTGATACTTTTAAAATTCACACACGGTTTATTACACCCAAACTATTAAGCGGGTATTATAGAATCTAACTTAGGTACTGATACTACTACATACACGTACACAAATACTTTATATAATTGACACCCGGAATTGTCTGCACATATCGTTGACTCCGGGCGGGAATCGGGGCCACAACCTTGACACAGAAATCGCTCCCACACGAAACTGTGCCAACCGGCTTGTTTATTACGAGTAAAAGCCTAATGATACTAAAGTCATAACCACGGAAGATCTTACTCTTGTCTATTTCGTGGTCGCAACAGTCTTTACACTCATTCATTTTTATTCATAGTCTAACCGGCAAAAAATATTAATATGTCTCATCTACTTCATGTTTTCATAGATCAAAAAACTGACCAAATATAGTCTTCCAATAGTAATCTGAAGTTGTTTAATACATAATAATTGTGATAATAGTATATATTTTATTTAAGGATTTAATTGACTGAAACTTAAATTTTTTTTTAAACAAAAACTTATGGTCCTGTAAAAACAATATTACAAGTATCAAAACACGCCGTAGTCACGTACACGTATAATAATACAGTCGTATACGGTACGGTCGGTACGGTTACCGTCCGGTTTCGGTCAGGTGCATATTCATGAGATTAACCGGACCAGCGGCCGGCAAACGCATCACTCAAATAATATTGTCATTTTTGAACCTCATAAGCCAACCGGATGAGGTTTTACTAATCAATTGTGTACGCGAATGTACGCTGTATGGCTATGTTTCAACACGTGCATATTAAAGTATTTGTTGTGTTTAGTAGTGTTTTATTAGTATGTTTTACTCTATAG
The DNA here is from genome assembly GCA_963082685.1 of Cyclophora albipunctata. Taxonomy (NCBI): domain Eukaryota; kingdom Metazoa; phylum Arthropoda; class Insecta; order Lepidoptera; family Geometridae; genus Cyclophora; species Cyclophora albipunctata. The sequence continues at coordinate 10,475,266 of OY720114.1, read as the reverse complement.
TATAGTAGTAGAAGAAGAAGTATGTAGTTAGAAATAAATATTTACATGCAATTTTAGAAGGTTTTTTATTGAATTTAAGATTACATTGTGTACATGTACTTTTTAAATATATCTATATAAAACTTTATTTTTTAAATAAGTTTCTGCAAGCGTATGTACACACATAATCCAATATTAGGTAACCCGTCACCAGTTAGGCCAACTTCGCCCGAGTCCATTTTAAGAGAATACATTTATATTTAAAACGACGCCGTGCCAAAGGCTGTGAAAGAAAACATGTCTGTCGTAACTTTTGAAAGTAAACATTTTTATTAAGCCAAAGCAGAGAAGGAACTGATAAAACGTCGGCACATGGTATCTACGGGCACTTATCGCTTGTTTTGGAAAGAGTCCTGCATGTCTGAAGAAAATAAATTCACTCACAGTAGTTTCATACACGTGTGTAAGGGTGCGGTCTCACTGGCGAACTATCCGCCTAGATTAAGGTGTGTTTACACTGAAGCGGAGCGGTGCGGAGCTTACTAATTACAATCCATTTAACCTTGTCTAAATCCCTTCGCAGTGTATTATAATTGGTTAATTGCGCTCCACACTGTTCCTTTCTGCTACAAAGAAAACACAGCCTAACACACCGCTACTTCGTTTCCTAGAATATAGGTTTCCAGTATATTACATTAAAATAAAATAAAATAAAAATCGTTTATTGCTTTAAAAATAATCAAACCTACAGAATTACAATTAAAATTACAGCAAAGGTGATGGCTCAGCTCCTGCTGCCCAGGGCGAGATACCTCGGGCAGCGTTGATTTTTAGCCACAACTGTTCCCAAACCATTCGGTTATCTTTAAGGTCTGAGTACGCTAGTGTGTCCCCGCCCTAGTGACTAGATCACATGCCGTTACAACGAACAATTTTAATGAACGTGCTTCGGAAAAATTAACCCCATTTTTTAAACTCGATACTAAAGTTTGGTTTCGAAAGAAAATTTCTATTCCGTTGCCCGTGTCATATATATATGACATTTGCCATACCCTTAAATTGTCCGTGTCATATATATATGACATTCTACCTACAGAACATGGAGTCGGGGCAATCGAGAGATACTTCTGTCTCTGTTTGTCAATTTTCTGTTCGTTCTATTCTAGTATGATCTGTGTAAAATTGTCTATACAATGAATACAAAACATTACTCTGTGGCATGAGAAATTATAGAGAAATAACATGTTGAAGTTGTCAATGTCGCGAAATTTTGACTGCGTCAGTTGCGGGTGACATTGTGACTTTTCATTTCAATATTTTTAATACTGTCGGTGGTTAGATTTACGTAGTGTTTTGTTATTTGATAAGTTAAATTCAGTGACTAATACATAGAAACAAAGGTTTCACCCTGGAACACAAAATTTAGCCTTTTCTAAACCAGATACATTTTGAAGTACATGTTGGTGTTTGTTTTGCTCGGTGACTAATTTTAATCTCATTTTTTTTATATATTTTGGCTGTTTTATGATACCAAGTGCGATTAATATGTTAGATCAATCTAATCTCCAAACGGAATAGTAAAAACATGAAGCCTAACAGTGGTATTTTGTGCATCTGTGATATGTTAAAAAAGTTGAACGACGCCGACGGCCGCCATTTTTTCGCGCGCGGCGCGACTTTTGTGCCGAATTAAATAACTGTAAGTACATTATTTTGTATGGGCAGGTGTATGGTTTTATGTTTTATCCTAATCTATTTAAAATAAACATTGTAATTTAAAATAAAAAACCATATGTCATCGATTCAATTTTTGAGATATTATCGTCTAAACACAAGTGGTGCTCGAAAACGAGAGCTATATTTATGTTCAGTGACTCGTAATTCTACACCGTAGTTAACATAACATAAACAAAATACTTAAATAAACAGCTTCATTCATACTTAACATAATAAACATAACTCTTGATAGTGTTTAGTACCCACTTGAGTCACACTTAATGTTTTTGTGAAACCCGAGCCGCGCGGCGTGACGCATGACGCGATAAGAAAGTAACCGGACACCCTGGATGTGCAAAAAATGGCGGCCGGGACAACCGAGCGGATAAGATTAAAGGAATTTGTAATTTTTTGTAGAATTCATAAAAAGACATTGTAAGTACACAAATGTAGTGTTAATAAACTAAATTAAATTTTATTAAAGAGTTGTATTAAAAATTTTGCACATATATCATAATATTTCCCTTTGTAATGTTGCAATACGTTACGTAAATTACTTACATATAAGAAACATAAGTAAAACGTTATAAATAGCAACATGAATGTTGCCTTATACCTGCTATGAGGCAACATGAAATAAATAATTTTCAGGAAACTAAATAATTAAAATGACTCCCAAATTCAATTTCTATATATCATCCCTAACATAACTTCTCCAAAATAACTACTAATTATCACATCAATTATTCCCAAAGTTAGATTAGAAAATGTATATCAAATAACAGTAACATCTAGTTGGAGAGCTCTACGTGCTAATCGTGTAGTTATTCGTGGTTGAGACCTATTCGATTATTGAATGATTACATCAAAATATCAAAAAAATGCTAGTGGAGTACACTATTTCAGTAGAGGGGACGTTTATTACGCCCCTAAAAAACTCCAGTAAAAATAACTTGCGTTTCAGACTTAGTCGCGATCTTTTGAAAATGTAAAAAACAAAGGCACTTTTTCGACCCTTTGGCCTATTTCTTGTTATTAAATCCTAATTGAAATTATTGGTTTAGGAAGCTGATATTTGGTGGTATTCAATATGGTCCAAAATATCCCCTATATCTTACTATGACGCACTCGAGTAACAGCATCAAAGCACGCATCCCTCCCCTACTAATCCTAATCCACTGCTGTCATGTCCAATTTAGCAGTACATTCGACAAGTTGAAGATTAAATAATGTAAGCGTTCGTCCGCAGTTTGGAGCGGCTTAATGGAGCCGTCCATCAAACAAGTCGGATCTGGACCGCTGGTGTGACCTTACCTTTAAGGGCTGTTACACACATGCTACTTTTAACATCTGCGTTTAGCTATTTTACGACTGCATCGCGTTCTAACGACTCTCTGCGTTCGAACGCAGTATCAAAATCGCACGTTTGACGAGCTGCAACGATGGTGAATCGTGTTCTTGCGACTCTCTACTTTTTTTTGCAGTATTAGAATTGCGTGTTTTATCGACGCACGTTAAGGGAACAATGTTTGGTCGCTATATTATTAAGCTTCTAAATAACAACTAAACTACCGATTACAGATTCAAAAAGTAGCATGTCTGCTTTAGCCCTTAAGGCAAACTCTAAAATTAGGCTCTCATATATTGAGCAGAAAATAGAACCTGCCAGTCTTAACGTTAATTAGAATGAAAAATTTACATTTCAAACACAGGACTCTAAATTGAAAAGTAAATATTCGTGTATTTTTGCGACGGGTTTGATTTTATTAGCAAGTATCTATAGTACCAGTCAAAAAGAATTATCCATTAGTTTCGGAGGATCGTCGACTAGTTTTGGTTTACGTTACGTCAATAACCGATTTACCTAAGTCAAAAGTATTTCTATTCAAGTAAAACAAATAACTCTAAAGCCAATTTTATTTGTTTCAGCGATATTGTGTTTATAATTAAAGTCTGACCTACTTTAATACACAAAAATAAACTCTCTTATTTCGCCAAACTCGTTTTAAAGCAAATTCTCCGAAGCACTGCTATCCCAAATTAAATTAAAGTATTCTCAAGTAAACCAAACGAAAAAACTTAAGTATTCTGAAGGCAATTTCACCGATTCTGCTTGAAACTCTCATATTTATTTAGCGAGTAAGTAGTAGGTACATTGTGTGACTGGTTAGCGAATCAAAGCGAAGTTGTCGGTTAAATCCTCTACTTACAGTTGTTCGTAGTATTTGCGTGTATTATACATGCAGATTACTTGGGAACTTGCATACAAGTCAAAGAAAAAGTTCCCGGCACAGTCCTAAACCAATCTGAAGTTAGTCCTCAACTAATGAACAGTCCTACATCTCGTTACATTTTTACCGGTGTTCCCTTCTCGTTGGAAACTTGGTTATCTATTAAAGTTTTCTCTCTTCGTTTTCAGATTTATAATTTTATTGAATCGAATAATTGAATCGATGTTTTTCGCTAGGACAGTCCTTCTACTACGTCCTTATCTCTACAAGAATACCCTTTTGTCGAACATTTTAAATTGGTTATACTGAATGAAAGGGTCTATATCGCGTTAGAATATATTATATCGTATTTATTAACCTACGTACCCGACGTTTCGAGTTTTGAGTAACCACGAGTGGTGTTATCCGCTCGAAATATCGGGTACGTATTTTAATAAATACGTTATATATTTCAACGCTATATCGCGTAGAAACGTGAGTAAAATGAGTGTAAATCGAGTGAGTTTAAATAGTGTTTTAAATTGAAACAAAACAAATAATAAAATACATTCATTGTAATAAGACAATGGGTGAAAGCAAGTAGTAGTCGTCTAGTAAATATTCGTATTAGGGTGCGTCCACATCTGACGAATATGCCGCGAATGCGCAGGTCGCGAACCGTTTGTGAGCTGCCCGCGAGCTGCGCGCGTGCATTTTTGTTCGTGCGCCGCTCTTGCGCCGCTCGCGCGCAGTTCGCTCGCAACCTAAGCGCCGTATGCGATCAGCGCGCGGGCGGCGCGCTAGCGGCTCGCGTCTGCCTAAAGTACTGAGCCAATAAGCGCAATTGTAAGCGCGATAATTGAGCGCGCGCAGATCGCGGGCCGCGCGCGCGCTGGGCGCGCGCCTTTTACGAGCCTTGCATGAGTTGCACTAAAGAGGTGCACCAAACCATTGCCGTGACTGCACGCGCGCGGCTTGCGGGCAGCTCGCACGTGGCTGGCGAGCTGCACATTCGCGGCGCATTCGCCAGATGTGGACGCACCCTAGACTTCACTACATAGTCACTACATAGTATAAAATAAAGTCGTCTCTTTTTCGTGTCTGTCTGTTTGTATGCTTAAATCTTTAAAATTACGCAACGGATTTTGATGCGGTTTTCTGTAATAGGTAGAGTGATTCAAGAGGAAGATTTTTATGTAAAAAAATTCCCGAAATTCCCACGGGAACGGGCACAACGCGGGTAAAACCGCGGGGCGCTGCTAGTATAAAATAAAGTCGTGTCTGTTTGTCGTCTGTTTGTCTGTCTGTATGCTTAAATCTTTAAAATTACGCAACGGATTTTGATGCGGTTTTTTGTAATAGGTAGAGTGATTCAAGAGGAAGGTTTTTATGTAAAAAAATTCCCGAAATTCCCACGGGAACGGGCACAACGCGGGTAAAACCGTGGGGCGCTGCTAGTCTACTATATTGGCTTTGTGTGTTAAATAAAAATAAGTATTCAGCCATTAAGTCAGACATAAATCGAAGGTGTTCTAGAATACATTTTTAATGTAGTTGCTTTTATTTAAAAAATAAGCGCTAAACAACAAACATTAATAGCTGACAAGATAGGCAATTTGTAAAGACCCTAAAAGGTAAGCAGACAAAGGCCCAGAATCCAGTAAGTGTAAAATATTACAAAAGTTGGAATACCAACCGCGGCGGGTCCCGCTGTGAATAATAACTGGAGGAGAGGCAAATCCCCCAAATAGAGTCGGGAACAAATCCCGGACCTGCCTCACGCTGGCTCCACGACTTCCAAACAAAAATGCCATCGGTGTAGTTTCGCCATAAATAAAAGGATCTCCCGCATCCAGACTTCAAGGGAATTTATTCATAACGACTTTAAAAATCGTATCGTTTTCGGCTTACACAACTTACTTGTTATTTATGTTTCTCCTGAAGAATGTTTCTTGCCAAACTTTCGGGAACGATTTGGTACCGTATAGAGTGTATATTAGAAGGAACTGTAGCTCGAAATAGGGTAAAGTTACTCGTTGATTTATGGAATTTATAAGCGTTTAATCATTAGAACGGTGTTCGGAGTATTTTTTTCGTTTATATTTGCTTTAAGTTTGATACGAGTTTGTAGGTAAGCGTTTTTTCAAACCTTTTATGGTTATAATTAGTCACCAAAAAAGAAACCAGATGTTCATTTTTAATTCAGATTTTTTAAATATTTTTTTTATTATTTTAAAGCCTATCCCACTTAAAATAACCTCATTTAAATAAACAGTCGTAATGCTATTTGTAGCTCAAAATGCCTTTCAATTAAACCTGTAACACGCTATACTTTACCGGGTGCAGAGTGCTTCATATAACGCAGAATACCAACCGATGGCCACAAAGTAGTTAAATCAAAGGGCATAGTTCCGAAAAAAGGGCCTGTGCAGACATTAGTCCATTCAGTCTTTAAACTGTCTTCTAGTCTATGAAAACTTATGAAGGACTGCCGGCTAGAGACAAGATTAACTACGAGTATTGGGGATTTTTGAGATTATTTACGGGTTTTTGACAAGAAGAATAGAGGCAAGATGTCTATTGTACTTTTGGTCTTCACAGACTTTTTTACTGTACTAACTAAATAATTATTCCGACAACAGTCGTTAGACTAACTTAAGGCAGTCTTGGCGTCAAATAAGGCAGTGTAAGACTGCCTGGACTTTAATCTGCATTGGTCTTAAATAAGCGCAGTGAACCGCGGCGTCGGTGCATCTACTCCGGAACATGTTTGAAACTAACGTTTATTCTCAGTTCAACTGTTCCGGAGGTTTACTACAATTCCCTGTCAGTTACAGAGAGGCAGTCTTTATCTTGTATTGCGCAAAAAAGAGTCTATATTGTTAATTTAACTTGTGTTATAAGTTTGACGGAGTGTAAGTGTGTCCTTAGCCTTTTTAACGCATGTATTGTATTTTTGTAGGTGTAACATTTTAAAATATCGTAATTAATTTACGATTGTTGTCATTCTGATTTGTTCATACATTAAAATATAACAATTGTACAAGATTCACAAGCGATGTCAGTTAAATGTTAAGCAACGCGCAGCTCGCCCCCTACTTGGATGGGTGGCCGATAGTGACATTTCTATCTGAGCGCTACCGTGCTTCGGAGGGCACGTAAAGCAGGCACAGAAAACATGGCACGGGTTTGAGATCACCAACCCGCATTGGGCAAGCGTGGTGATAACGCCTAATCCTCGTCACTGTAGTGATATCTTCAGTGAGATGAGAGGCCTTTGCCCAGCAGTGGGACATTACAGGCTACTACTACTAATACTACTACTACTACTACATCTGTAAGCTACACTGCCCATACTTTTGATTTGTATTAAAGTTACTGTCTTTCAATTGAATTTAGTAATCTAATTATAACTATTAAATACGTCCACAGTCGACTACTAAATGATTGATTATTATTCATCAAAGATGTATTATGAGTTGTTAGTTTGTAGGACATTCCAACGACCTCCTTCGGGACGGGACGCTGAATAATTAAAATAGTCTATATGTAGACTCAGGCTACAATACGATGCCACCTGATTTTAAGTACAGTTTACACTAACGGGCCACATTACCGCGCGTGTGTCTCGATACGAACTATTTAAATAAAGAATATTAGGTATTCTTTGTTCTTTTGTTTTGTTCTTAAAACAATCCTTTGTTGTCTTTGGTTCGTACTATTATTACGTTGCACGTAGATTAATTGTTTCGTCACTTACTGAAACGTCACGACCACAGCATGGGGTTCAGTTACCATTTTGCGTTTCTAAAAATATCGAAATCTTTAGGAAACATAGCATGTGGTTTTTTAAGCATGTATCATTTGTTATGTTAAGAAATGGAAATAAGAGTAAGGTCGAGTAGATAAGAGGCCAACATGGTCTAACGATTGAAACAACCGGGACCGACAATTTAACGTGCCCTCCGAAGCTCGGTAGTGCTCAGAGAGTAATGCCACTATCGGCCACCCATCTAAGTAGCGACCGAGCTGCAAGTTGCTTAACAATAGCAATGAGTTGACATCGCTTAGCTAAACTACTCCACGAGCGCTACGTAATGCGTAAATGCTGTGGAAATGCATGTACGCATCCCCTGCCGTGCGGGTGGTGCCAGACGCCCGGGGTATGTGGGGCTCAACCCTGCAAGCTGTAGCACGGCATGCTGTAGCACGGCAAGCTGTAGCACGTCAAGCTGTAGCACGGCAAGCTGTAGCACGGCAAGCTGTAGCACGGCAAGCTGTACCACGGCAAGCTGTACCACGGCAAGCTGTACCACGGCAAGCTGTACCACGGCAAACTGTACCAAGGCCAACCACTTAATGTCCCTGATATTTTCAGCAAGCAGATTCATTGCAGATATTTTGTCATTTGACTTACCATCAAACTTAAGAATTCGATGCATTACTCAGTAATTAATGTCCATTTGAGATTTCCGTTAATTTCCTTCTACATTACCTTTATTTAACTGTCACTGTGGACAAAGCTTTAGTTCAGTACTGTAGTGTCCTCAATGACACCCTTTTAGAATATTCTATTGCGACAGGTGCATAAGTTCAGCTGGTATACTTACAGTATAAACATACCTACACATAGTACAGTCAGTGCCAGGACTTGATGTTCAAATTAAATCTATGCGTCAGTGTTATGGTGTTAGGGCGTATTAAGCATATGAAGTAACAATTCTTTATATCCAAAAGGTATTTGGCATTTTACAAATTTAATAAAACGAATCCGCCTCGCCAAAGTTAGGGAAGGTAATACCAAAGTGACTGACAACCTTCGCTCGTTAGTAGTCAGAGAGGCACATTAAGAAGAATATAATAGAGCTGAAGAATTTGTTTATTGACCACGCTAATCTCGGAACCTATAGACATCGAAAACCCCTCGCTTATATTCTAGTTCTATGTCAGAAACTTCTCATCGTACGAGTATTTCTACACTAATATTATAAAGAGGAAAACTTTGTTTGTTTGGTTGTAATGAATAGGCTCAAAAACTACTGGACCGTTTTTAAAAATTCTTACACCATTCGAAAGCTACATTATCCACGAGTAACATAGGCTATTTTTCATCCCGAAATTCCCACAGGAATGGACACAACGCGGGTAAAACCGCGGGGCGCTGCTAGTGATTAAATATTTTTGTATAATAGCCATATTTACTTTGATCCAACATTCCCACGGGAAAATGGTTACTGCGATACCTTTCCAATAACAAGCACGAGTATCTAACTAGCCCCAATTTCATTCTAATATGTACAAATATATCTAGAATACTTACAGGTATTGTACGAGTTACATTCACCTCAACATTAAGCTTCTTTGTATTAACGTGCCAACGTCCTGTCTTCTTAGAAACCCATAAATCACTATTTTACCACAAATGTAATATTTTATTCATACGCACCTTTTCACTGAGGAATAAATTTAATTTGATAAATGTACTTTTATATACTTAAATGGCTGTTTATATAACTAGGTTTTACTATTCGAACATCCATGAGAGGCATTGTCTTTAGTCATTAGATAATTAGATTAGTTTTAGTAGTATTTCCTTAACAATACAATTGTTTTATGTATATTAAAACTTTTTAAATAGGACGTTAGTACCAAGTCGCTCAATGTAAAGCAATGCTGTGTAGAAGATCAACAGAAATTAAATTAAAAGCGAAATGCACAAGAAATCTTAAATCTATTTAGCGCTTTTAAATATGTTTAAAAAACAAATGAGGTTCGTTTTAAATTGTGTTCTATTTGGTGGAAGGTAAAATACAATTTTAAACGAGCAGCTTTTGTTTCTTAAGCATATTTAAGGAGTTTTGGTGCAATTCACCCTAAATACAAATAAATTACATAAATCACAGGCATTCTTTCCATTCTTTTTTCCTAACCTATGCTGTCCCACTGCTGGGCAAAAGGTCCACCCCGAACATCTCCAACCTTCCCTATCTACCGGTAGCAAAGGTAAGGCATCTATTAAATTGTATTTTATTGTTTTATTTTCTCTAGAGTAACTACGCCCTTACTCAGATTCGTCAAATGCTTCCTTAGTAGAGATTTAATGACAGATTTTTACAAGAAATGTATGAAAAATTACATCAAATAAGTGTCGGTTTAATAAACGTTTTTGAGTGCGGCAATTAGTGTCATAGTTGCGATTGCACAGCAACGTGCAGCTCAACCACTACTTGGATGGGTGGCCGATAGTGGCATTTCTATCTGAGCGCTACCGTGCTTCGGAGGGCACGTTCAATTGTCGGTCCCGGTTGTTTCAATCGGTAGACCATGCTGGAGGCCTATAGGCGGTCTAAAAACTCCGACAAAAGAGGTTGGCTACTAACCTATACGATCTAAGTAACTCTAGCAAAAGATGCATTATTAGTGTTTTGTTTAACTGTTTTAATCTATATATACAAAACAAAGACGGGTTTGTTACAACACTCGAGAGTTTGTTATAACTCGAGATCGGCTGGATCAATTTTCATGGTTTTTGTTTCGTTGGATTTGTCTCCGCCCTGAATAGCAGAATACATTTTAAAAACAATGAAAACTTGGAATAAAAATCTCAAAATTCCCACGGGAACGGGGCCGCTGCGGGTGAGACCACGGGGCACAGCTAGTGATTAAACAATAAAAACACTCGTATAACTAAACATTACAGTGGAAAATCTTACAAAATATAACCTCGGAATTGTTCCAAACTCTTTTAAAGTAACCAACTTGATATGGGGTCGATAAAAAGTCCAAACTTTTCTGTTTGTACTCCTTTAAAACGATGTTACACATGGTTAACTTTTATTACCAAAGTCTTAAGATAGAAAATAAACTTTATTTCTATAGAAACTAAATTTGAATTGAAACTACTGAGTAATGTTATAAAAATAGCTAAGTGAATATTCCGTCGTTAACAAAGGCCCTGTTTTCTAACTGAAACAAATCCAACAGATTTACATAAATAATTACAACATGTTATATTGCAGAAACCTTAACTTCCTATACTACATTAGTAAACAGTGTCTGAGGTAAATATTTTATTAAAATCATAAACACATATTAATATAAATACACCTTAAATCTACTGAAACTATTTTACGGTTTATATTTTTTGACAATCAATAACCATTGCGTAATATTTGTGATAAAAATTCGCCACACAATGTAGACAGGTTCCTTGTTTATTGTATTTCACTGTATTTATTGGTTTCTCTTGTTCATTCCAGGCACGCGCGTCTATTACTGAAAGGTAGAGATTGAATAAAAATGGCGCCATGAAACATGATAAAACCGCCATGTTGGTATTTTCATAACGAGTCAAATACATTAATTATTTTTGAGTAGGTCAGTGGGCAACCCTGGTGTCGGAGTTTTTAGACCGCCTAAAGGCCGCTGACATGGTCTGACGATTGAAACAACCGGAACCGACTCCTTAACGTGCCCTCCGAAGCACGATTGCGCTCAGATAGAAATGTCACGAGTCAAATCAAACCACAATATAGAGATCAAAAATTAGGTTATCTGATGATTATTTAACCCATTAATATACTCCCTGTAAAGCCCTGTAAATATATCACAAAAACGTCGAAATGAGAGCCTCTGCCTTCACTTGAAGATTAAAAAATAAAACGTAAAATTGTTTTAACCTCAGTTACTTGTTTATTGACTGCCTAAGAATTACTTACTGACTTAGGTAGCCCTTTATCTCAATTTACTAAAAATATTGTTTCTCACCAGAAAAATAACATTAGGTCACTAAGTATTGTAAAAATGTTTAAAGAAAAAGTGAAATAATGTTATTTGATACGTTAGATTGATCAGTAATTGTTCTTTCTTCGATTGTCTAATAAAGCGTTTACTTACAATATTGAATACATGTCCTGAATAGACAAACATTGAGAGTCCACATATAAGATGGATTGTCACGGTGGAAGTATCCCACGATTGAAGCATTCGCTACCCTGTAGACGTCGAGATGAAGCTCGTGCGAGGTGTGTTAAACATTTAATTTATTGTCATTACAACTTAGAGTCATTGCCTTGATTTTCGAAATGAACTTTTTAAAAGTACGATTTTTCTTACTATTGTAGTAACTTATGAGTTAAACGAATAGGTGTATCTGTGGTAAAAGTGTTGTTGCCTTTCAGGTCTGTTCATAATGGCGCTGTTTTCGAGTCAAGCACTCTGCGAAGAAGCCACCGCTGTACGAGCCGCGACGAGTGACGTCAAAATTGTAACGTATATCGAAAACGAAATCCTATGTCCTTGCGATTTGACATATAAGCCGATTTGTGGGACGGACGGGCACACGTACTCCAACGACTGCGTGTTGAAGTGCATTCGTAAAGATAACGAGAGACGCGGTGGGGCCACCGTGGGCGTGGCGCACGACGGCCCCTGCCCGACGCCCAACTGCTACTGCTCCACCGTCTACCAACCGGTCTGCGGCTCCAACAACCAAAGCTACACCAACGAATGCTTCCTCCTTTGCGAAAACAGCTGGCGGGAAATCCACAAACTATCCTTAATCGCCATCGCATACCACGAGGCTTGCCACGTTGTCGACTGCGTCTGCCCCGACGATATCAAACCCGTCTGCGGCACCGACAGCAAGACTTACAAAAATATCTGCTACATGCACTGCTACAGCAATCAGGTGACGCACAAACAACCGATGATCAAAGTCAACTACGATGGGGAATGTAAGACTGAAAACTGCGAGTGTTCAAACATAATAGACGAAGTATGCAGCAATAATGAAAAATTATACGCGAACGAGTGCATATTCACCTGTGAAAACAGAAAACGTCACCAACTAGGTTTACCACTTTACAAAATTACCGAGAACAGTAAATGTCTGAAATGCTTATGCCCAGGAGATTACAGTCCAGTTTGTGGGAACAATGACGTGACGTACTCGAACCTCTGCCAGTTTCAATGCGAGAACGCCAAGCGGAAGCTGAGAGGCGAGAAAGTGTTGGAGATGCGTTGGAAGGGAGACTGCTCGTGCGGGTGCAGTACCGAGTGGCAGCCGGTGTGCGGTAGCGACCACCGAACCTACGTGAACCACTGCCTGCTGGGCTGCGAGAACAGGAAGGCATATCAGGACGGAATCCCCGACATCCACATATTGAGGGCGGGGGAGTGCAACCAGTGCAAGGACTGCGACTTCTGCTCCACGCGGTTGGCGCCCGTCTGCGGCAACGACCAACGCACCTACTGGAACTCCTGCTACCTCTACTGCAACAGCGACTGCCGCGTCGCGGTAGGACGCTCCCGCCTCTGGATAGAAAAGAAAGGAGAATGTTAAACTGTACGCTACCAAGCATTACATAAAAGTAAGTCAATAACAATCTGTGAACAATATAAATTAAATTTTTAATTGAAACTAAGTGTATGTAAACGTAGTTTCAATCCAAAATTTAGTGTTGTAGTAGTGTTCGCTTAAGCTTAAGAAACCAGTACCTAAATATAAATTTAATTTAAAACAGATTATTCGTTTTCATTATAGCTCGCTTTCTCTCGGCTCATCCCTAAAGCTATTGCGGGCAAATTAGTCCTATTTCCGAAATAACTCGCAGCCATTTTTTTGTGTCGGAACAAGACAAGTCCATTTCTCAGAAACCTTTAAGTATTATCGGAGGCCGGCAGTTTTTCCGTCCCTCCCCTCCCATCCGATAATCACCGGAAACCGTAATGATCACGGACATCTTCATTTTTTACGTCCATTCTCTTGGAGGAAACCGATATTCACCCTCATAAAGTACATCCGTAAACCGATACAAAAAATAACAACCGTAATAAAAGTTTTAAGGAAAAGAAAAATAAAGTAGAGCCTAACGAGTTTTGGTCAGTGAGGAAATCGCGTAATAACTTCCATGACAATTAAATTAATGTGGGATGTAGCGGATTACGAGTATCTGCTTGTATACCGGTCAGCGATAAATGTATGGAACAATTACTGAACGTTTGGATAGAAAACAAATGGGGCGAAGCTTATTAAAAACATGTTAGAACTTTACGTATATTAATCAATTAGAATATTTATCAGCTTATTTCTCTATAATTGGAGGTAAGGGTTCAAAGCGACGTCTGCCCGGGCCGCCTGGCAGGTCACTCCATTAGATACATCTTCCTAGACAGATCACGTTAACAAAGGCTCCTAATTGAGCAGACAAAATTTCATTCTCTAATTAACTTACCTACGTATTATTTGTCTTTAAATTTTACATTGGGACAGAGTTATAATTTTCCGAATTAATTGGAATTAGTTATCATAATTTTGTTTCGACTTTAAAACAATTTCGAATGTCATTGACCTTTGTTCGTCTTTGGGCGGCTCGGCTGGACGTCTGGATAGTCAATAGTATGTACCTATATGTCGTAGGATAATTTGATACTTCGAATCTTCGCGGAAATCCTAGGGGTTTTGCGAAAACGCGGATAATTAGACATAGGCAACCGGCTAAAACTAGGTGTAGCCGCACTTCGGGTATTAGCCGTATGTCATTTTAATGAAAAGAGAGAGTTTAAACATGAAAAAAAAAAATAACCCTAACCTACCGAATTACTTACTATTCGGTAGGTTAGGGTTATTTTTTTTCATGTTTAAAAGTAAGATTTGATAATTTTTCGCCTATGTCTAATTATCCGCGTTTTCGCAAAACCCCTAGGATTTTCGCGAAGATTCGAAGTATCAAATTAACCTACGACATATATACAATTATAATTTACTTGACTAAGTTTGAGGTACATATAAGACATCTAATAGTTATTATTTTATACGTTTTGATGACAAAAATACAAACACGTCCACAAAATTCTAAAAGTACCTAGTACTTACATGTTACTAACATAGCAATCATTAGGATACGTAACAATATCTTTTAGTTATTTTGATAAGTAAAAAAATCCATAAATATCCATTTTGTTAGATTACTGCATGAAACTATGCAATCTCAATATTATAAACCGCTTAGTTCCGTAGTCTGTTAGTCCTTTAAAAACCAATCTGACATAACTAAACAACAGAAAATAACAAAAGGTTTCTTCTAAATCTAGCTTAAACTCCGTTCATAACTAAGAAAAGTAAGCCTAGCAACACTTTGATAGACTTACTGCCGTAGTTGGAGACGTCATTTAAATCAACACTAACTTACCGACTTCATTTCCATATATTATTATACTAGCCGCGCCCGCGGTTTCACCCGCGTTGTACCCGTTCCCGCGGGAATTTCGGGATAAAATGTATCCCATGTGTTATTCTGATGTATAACCTATAGTACTGTAAAGTTTCATCCCAATCCGTTCAGTAGTTTTTTCGCGAAAGAGCAACAAACACACATCCATATGGATGGATGTGTGTTATGTATGGACATACATCCATCCTCACAAACTTTCGCATTTATAATATTATTAAGTAGGATATTAAGTAGAAAGTAGGATAGGATTACTCAACTCTTAAAGGATCATTGGAAACTCTGAGTGCCAGTAAGTTTTTTTGTAAGACTTGTATCTGAGAATCTCAGAATCTGAAAAAGTGTAAATTGCAATGTTATTTAAAATGTATGGCGGCGGATGGCTTCCTCCTCGGTACCTCATCTCTGGATCCGAGTGTTCCGTAGAGGCTCATCTGCATCGCGGTTACGATAAATTGTTAATTCAGCCCCTTTTAAAACATACAAACTTCTCCCCGAGTTAAACTTAGCTCCACTATACATAGGGTGACAATGAAGCAAGATTTTGTACGATTTTCTACTTTGTTTCAAAGTTTTGAAATAATATGCAAGTATCTAGAATCAACTTCTATATGAAATCTTGAGTATAAGTGAAATGTCATTGTGTTCCGTTTGTGGCACTCATTGAATCTAGCGCTACTGATGACGGCTGGCAAGTGCGCTCCGTGCGAGGTGAATATTTTGTTTTAAATGCGTCAGAGAAAATCCCACACGATGAAGGTCTATAGGAGTCAGGACAGGACTGCTGGAGGCCAATTTATGTCACCTTCTCTGAAGACTAATTTTCCTGGAAAAATCTCACAAACTCGTGGCTGGTTTACAAATTCTAGCCTCTGAATAGATCCTGAGGTTTGAATTTTATAGGGATGCAGCTTAGGTCTTTACGTAAAATGCGGTGTGGCAATGATCTATGCGACTTCAAAAACTTAAGAGGTAACAGGTCGGGTCAACACGAACAGATTGACTAATCTGTTCCACGTTTTGTTCGGTTCTCGATAACCTTGGTCGCCCAGATTTTGGTTTACCTAGAGGTCTGGCGGTCTGTTCAAATTTCTTTACTCAATTCCGAAGAAGAGGAATGTTTGCCGCAGCAATCAAGTGACGAAAACCTCGAACGTTACAAAACTTTCTTCGCACTATAGTTGCAGCATTTTTGTAAAATTCACGCACGCACAATGCGCGGTCCGATCTCGACAAACCCTCTTTGCAGTATGTTCACGTAGTAATCTTAACAAATATAAAAGAGAGACACCCCGCATTATGGTCACAATAATAATCTGGTAAAGTTTCGTGTGAAAAGTTTGGGCGGGCGGCGCGCGGGGCGGCAATGTATCTAATTACCTACAGCTAACAAACTGAATTGTTGATTTGGTTCCGCCGTGAACTGCCCGACTTTTCAACTGTGTACTGGATACCGAATACTTTACTGAATTTATTATGTAGGCTCGGAAAGAATTGCTGTTAATACAACTGGGGTTTTCGAATGAGAATAGGTGAGTAGATAGTTATTTTGTAGCGGTCTTGTACGAGTTTTTGCTCAAGGATAAGAAGAAAATTCAGAAAAAAACATAGAAGATACTAGAGTAGATTATACATTATTTTGACAAGTTATAACTGAAGATTCTATTGGCTGGCCCTCATTTTCTTTTGCATTGAGGTACGACTACGGTTAATTTTTTATATATAGATATTATTATCTGATGTTCGTGTTAATTGCGTTCTACTTCGTGCAATGTAAAATACTGTTTTGAACGAATAGATTTCAGTTTCTTAACCATATTTAGTAGTACCTTTTTTTTTTTTTTTTTTTTTAAGTGAGGAAATGCATTTGCGCATCCCCGGTGTTCGGGTAAACACCGGGGTATGTGGGGCTCGACCCGACCGCCATTCCCCCAAATAGAAGTCATCGGCGGCGGGTAATACCCACTAAAACCGTCACTGTGTTCCTGCGTCGGCGGTAAAGCAGGTGATGCCGTGGGTCCGGCTTTCGCACTCACGTACCACAGCTCACCTATGCCGCTTACTTGCTCTCGAAGGCAAGCACGTCTTCAGGGAGGGAGAGGGAAGGCGTAGCATCCCCTATCCCTCCTGAGGCGGCGCGCTCAGGAGCACGAGAGCGCGCCACCGTCACCTTTGGGGGCCTCGCTCCTAGAAGGGGAGGTCAGTGAACCTCCCCTTGTTGGAGGAAAGAATCGGATTTCCCAGTTCCGATCTACGAGGTCCTGCGGTTAGGACGGGGTGGCTCAGAATCGCCTCCGCCTTCTCCGCCGTCGCCGGAGCGGGTGTGAGAGGGGATCCATCTCTCGAGCCCGCTCTGCCTGTTCTCTTGCGAGAAGAGCGGTGTCACAAAATGCAAGCACCGCCTCCCAGGACCTCTCATCAGTGACCATCTTGGACAAGAGGGTCAGCAAGGAGAGGTCTCCTCCAACGATCGTGACAAGGTTTTGTCGCGCCTCCGTAGCCCCCGGGCACATCTCGAGCATGTGCTGCGCCGTGTCTTCGGTGCAAGCACAGTGATGGCACCGGGGTGTGGGTTCTCTCCTGGCCACTCGATGCAGGTACCTCCCGAAGCATCCGTGCCCCGAGAGGACCTGCGTGAGTCTGTAGGTAAGCGGCCCGTAATTTCGGCTGACCCATTCCCTCAAAATAGGCCATACGGCCTCCACAAATCTGTGGCGGGATCCTGTTTCGCCAGTTTCCACCGTCACTTTGAGCCGATCGCTCCAGCTAGTGAGAGCGTCTTCTCGGGCTTCGGTTCGCCAGTGTTCTATTTCCGCCGGAGCTGGGCGATTTCCGGCTGCTCTTTCTTGCGCTCTTCGCCAGTAGACCGCGGAAGATATCTGAGCCTCTAGGTCCCATGGAATGGAACCGGCGAGGATGCATGCGACCTCGTGTGAGATAGTGCGGTATCCGCGGCATACTCGCGCTGCTAGGACTCGCTGCGCTTTGCGAAGTGGGGCGAGGTGGCGGTCGGATGGCAGCCCTGACCATATAGGCGCTCCATAAAGGGCCATTGAGCGCACTACTCCGAGGTAGAGACGACGACAAGAACCATCTCCTCCCCCAATGTTCGGAAGTATTCGGCTAAGTGCCGCCGCCGTCCCTAGCAACTTTGGGGCCAATTTTTGGAAGTGTGGCCCAAATTTCCATTTGCTATCTAGGACGACCCCTAAATATTTGATGGTCCGTCCGACAGCGATGGAGGTTCCGCTGATGGTAATTTGGGCGTCCGCGGGTGGTGTTTTCCGAGGTCCGTGGAAACAGATTGCTTCTGATTTACTTAGTGCTACTTCCAGGCCCAAACGTCGGATGCGAGCCAGTACCTCCGCCACTGCAGCTGTCGCCAGGGCCGCTGCTGTCTGATAATCGCGGCCACGTGCTGTGACAAAAATGTCATCTACGTAGCCAACAATATCTACGTCTTCAAAAATTGGCTCACGAAGGACCTCGTCGATACCGATGTCCCAAAGCACGGGGCCTAAGACAGACCCTTGTGAGACTCCGCACGTCATCTGGTATCGTCCCCAACCACGACGCCCTGGATAGACTACTGTTCGGCCCTCAAAGTAGTCCGCTATCAGGTCTTTTTGATACTGGGGGACGTTGTGGAAGATTAGCCCCTCGAGGATAATGAACCAGGGCAGACTATTAAAAGCGTTTGCTATATCGATTGATACCGCTATTAACACTCCGCCACTGGCGCACACCTCCCTTGACCGTTCCCGGATGTAGGCAATGGCGTCCACTGTGGATCGACCTCTCCGAAACCCATATTGGTTGTCGGCCAAGTCTGGGCCGACGTTTTCCAGGTGGTGGATTAACCGGGCAGCGATGATTCTTTCCAGAAGCTTGCCCACGTCATCAAGGAGGACTATAGGGCGGTATCCCGATGGTTGATCCGCCGGTCGACCCTCTTTACGTATGAGAACTAGTCGTCCCTCCTTCCACCTACGCGGGAAGCGTCCATCTTTGAGGCACCGGTTGAATACTTTAAGAACACGGTGCTGTATCTGCTGTGTAGCCAGAGCCCAAATTTTTCCTGGAATTCCATCCGGGCCAGGAGCGGTATTCTTTGCCGACATTCTTTTCACAGCAGCCATTAGCTCCTCTGCTGTAATTTCGGGCGCTGATGTGTCTAAAGGTTCGGGCCTTACGGGAGCGGGAGCGTCGGGCTGGGGCCTCGAGACTCTAGGAAATAAACCCTCTAGCACATGTGTGAGCACCTCAGGTTGCATTGTAGTGGTAACAGGGGGAGCCCAAGGACGCAACTTTTGTCGGACCAGTAGGTAGGGGCGTCCCCATGGATCTCTTTGGAGTGACTCTAAGAGCTCCTTCCAAGCCGCTGATTTGGCTTCTGAGATTGCCACTCTTAGCGTTTTAACTGCTGTGCGATATGCTTCGTATAACTGGTCGCCGATTTCGGAGTCACTGCGCCGCCTTCGCCGCCAGCGTTGGTATGCGCGGCGTTTCCGTATGCTGTTCCTCCGCAGTTCAGCAATTTCTTCGGACCACCAGTATACCTGTCGGCGGGAAGGGAGGGCTCTCACTCGTGGCATGGCGGCATCACAGATCTGTGTCACTGCCTCGCACAGCTGATCCGCATCGCCGTTCACATCCTCAGACGGTGGTACCTCTGGGTTCCAGGCTAGTACCATAGCGGCTATTTCGGCCATTTCTTTATCGAGCCGTTTTAAAATCCACCTCGGTGGGTTGGTCTGTGGGCCTCGTGCATTCGAATCATGCGTCATTAGGGGCGGAGAGACGCTGAATCGTATGTAACGATGGTCGGAGAGTGTCTCCACGTTTTGAAGTACCATCCAGTCGTGCACCCGCCGCGCCAGGGTAGGTGAAGCGAAGGACACATCTACGACAGAACCCCCGTTATGTCGAACACATGTATGGACTGTTCCTCTATTCAAGATGTTAAGTCCTGTCTCCACCAACCACTCGGTAAGTACATCTCCTCTTGCATCGGTTCTGGATGAGCCCCACGCTGCAGATTTAGCGTTCAGGTCACCCAGTACAGCGATAGGCATATTGCGGTATTGTACGAGGGCTGCTTTTATCTCGTCGAGGTAAGCTTCAAATTCAGTAAGAACGCGGTTTGGAGAGAAATAAGTTCCGATAACTGCCATATCGCCCATTTTCGCGGCTACCCAACCGTGGCCTCTCTGAACATCATCAAAGGGAGGTGATTCTACGGGTGATTGTGTAGTAATAGCGACCAGCCCCTCTATATCTCCGGCCCAATCCACTCTGAGTGGAACCCTATAAGGTTCTGCTACAACTGCGATAGATATCCTCCACTCAGCCATGCTCTGAAGCAAAAGATCTTGTGCCCTGGCGCAGTGGTTGATATTTCCCTGCAGGAACCGAAGTGGGCGTCTATCCATTATCAGTTACTGCGGGAGTCGCCTTCCTCACTCGTTGACGCGTGCGTCTAGTTTTCGCACGAGCGTTCGTCGCTGCGGCACTCCTTCTTCCTCTTGTAGCCGGGGACTTGGCACAGGCCTTGCCCCCGACGAGGTGGTCCGCCACTTTGCCCGATTCTGCACAAATGTTGCAGTGGGGCTTATCGTAGCACTCCTTTATTTTGTGGCCCGGCTTGCCGCATCTGTAGCATTCAGTACTTCGGTCAACGGGCGCGTTACATTTTGCCGCTATATGTCCTGCGTTAAGGCACCGGAAGCAACGTTTCGGTCTTTGCTCGAGTACTTGGGCTTTTGCGGCAACGAGACCAATCAGGATTCGACCTTTGTCGCTTTCTACTACCTTCTTTGCCACTTGTACGGGACAACGCACAAAAGCAGTACCCATACCCAATGGGCCCCGGCGGATTGCTCCCAACTTCACTGCGTCCAGGGGACACTCTCCAATTTCCGCGATCTTTATTGCGAGCTCTTCGTTAGTGATGGAGTCATCCAGTTCACTGACTCTGATATCCGCGCACATCGCAGGTCTTCCTATTTGCACTGATTCCATATCTAATACCGCCTCACGCATCTTCTGTGCTAATAAGTCTGCATTTGCCTCCCTGTTCTCGCCAGCAAGCTCAAATATGCAGGCACCTGTAGCCGCCCTTCGAGCACGTAGGGGCGGAATTGCCAGGGCTTTGAGGTCTAGATGGCTTCGTATCTCCTTGACAACGGAAGCGTAGGAAAGACCTTTTTCTAACGCATCCGGCTTGAGGGAAACGACCACCGCTGCCGTGCGCGGCGGTCGTAGACTTTTATTGAAGTCTCCCTTTTTAATCGGTATGTGATTTTTCTGACTTTTCTTGTCATCTTTTCGAACCACCGTTTTCCAGCCTTCCTCTGAGGCAGAATTTACGGTTGGTTGCCGTCGAGGCTCCACTGCTGGGGCTGAGATGGATGATATCTGTTGGGCCGCTAATTTATTGCGTCCTTTCTTCTGTTTGCGCTTACTCTTCTTTGGTGTCTTAGCAAGGCCCTGAGATGCACCACCACTTTGCTCTCTCGTTGTGTTGCGCAAAAGCCTATCCTCCAGGGCTCGGAGTTTTGAGTGTACCAGCGTGGTTAACTCAGACATGATTTCTCGTGCAGCCGCCGGCACATCCAGCCGTACTTCGGGGTTCGAATAAATATTTTCAGCTGGTTGAGTGGGTTGACCATGTCTTACTTCTGCGCGAAGATTTGCGAGCTCCTTTCTTATCTCCATCAGTTCGTCGCGAAGGCGACTGTTCTCTGCCTTAAGCAGTCTGTTTTCCTCAGTTGAGGATTTTTGGCTAAGGTTTGACTCTTTGCCGATCGTGTCACTTCTTTGCTTTGATGGTCTGCCTCGTCCTCTCCTACGGTCCTCGCTGGGGGTCGGTGGTCGGTCTGTGTTGGAGCCACTGTCCGAACCCTCTTGACTCCTTTGCCGGTGGCGCCCTCTCCATTGGGCAGGGGCTTTTCCGGGGCTCAAAGTTACTCTGGTCTGGGCGGAATCAGACTCTGAGTTTCGCGACTCACGCCCAGCAAGCTTCACATTCGGGCACTTAGTTGAGGCGCTGGAAACGCGCGTTTGAACAGTGCGCTGCTCAGGCATGCCCATGCCGGTGCATCTGGCACTGATGCTATTGCTCCTGCTAGCATTCGATCCCGAAGTCTGAGGCGCAGGCATACAGCCTCGCCTACTTCGTGTTACCACGCCCACGCCTGAGGGTGGACCTAGCGAGCCTCTCTCCTCCTCTCTCCTTTTCTCTGTACCTCTGGACTCTATCTCTCCGTCCTTCTCGGACACTTCATCACTCCTCATCTTCTTCAACCCTTCCCCCCCACATATCAGCGTTTGTTGCCCCCCACGTATTACGACAGGGCAGCAGGCCGTCGGAACGACCTGACGGGATTCCCCACCTTGGGTGGGACCCGCCCGTGGACAATTTTCACAAGGCGCTTCCATGTTGAATTGGCTGATCCACAGCTTTGTCTGATCCACAGCTTCGTGCGTTAAGGTTCAAGTGTCACTGCGCGTGTGTGTGTGTGTGTGTGTGTGTGTGTTTTTGTGTAAAAAGTGTATGTAGTGTTTTCCCTGTCCCACCCTGTCTGATTATTGGCCGTCAACCCGCGAGTCTCCGCAAATGTGTAGAGACTCGCGGGTTCACGTTGCCCAGGACGCACCGCGAGGAGGTTATCTGACCAGCGCCCCATATTTAGTAGTACCTACCAAATCAATTTAGGAGTTCTTGTGCTAGCCATAAAAAGTAGCGATAACTTTTCACCTTCTATAAATGAACTTCACACCAACAAAATACACCTTTATATTTCACAGATAATAACTGTTCATTGGACACAACCTTGGAGGGGTAAAAGGCCATCGTCCATTGTTCCTTCCGTAAGAGTAATCCTGGATAATAAAATGGTTATTACCCGGGAAAACTGTTAACGCCTAATATTATCCACCAACAGCGGCAACTTTCAGAACGCGTATTACTTTAACAATTTTAACAGGCGTTCTCCATTAAATTATACGCATTCTATTCGATTTCATGGTGATTTGCATTCATTGGTTATCTGAATAATTGATTGTACCTTTGTAATAAATATTTAATTGCACAAGTTTATCGATGTCAACCAACCTGAAAGAGTTACTAGTGTATAGATGATTTTTACAAAATATTAAAATCAATGTGTTCAGAAGTTTTTCAATTTAATTTTATGAAATTAAGGTATAATGTCAGATGTAAGTCAGGTATTAATTTGTTTGGTTATAATGTGTAGTTTTGGTGGTGAATTGTGTGAGGAAATCGAATCGGTGATCGGTGGTGACATCGACTACACGACGATAGCGGGGGAGGCGGAGAAACACAAGAGTGACATCCTCAGCTTCCTCAACCAGAGCAACGTCATGGAGAAGTACAAATCATTGTACCAATGTTTGTTGTCAAACTTGATGAGTGAGTATAATTTTCAATCTATCATGTTATCATGTGATTAGTCCTTGTAGGTTAAGGATAAAAGACATTTATACCGCCGCTTTATAAGCCGCTTTTATTTTCTATTAAACTACCTCCATAATGTAAAGTGTCGGATCCGATGTCATTCCTACAACTCTTTGACTCCAGGGACTTCAATATGGTATATTCATTAGATAACTGGCTTATTACCGTAAAATAGTAATTAAAATGTATTCTAAAAAGACTAAATAATAATAAGAACTTTATTATTAAGTACTATACTCACTCTTTTATCGCGTAGCAGTACCTAACTTCCGTCATTCTACATCAACTTTAGAGTCTAAGTAAAGGGTTTGAGGAGGTCAAGCATAAAGCAAAACCTACATTATAAAAAAAACCTTTTTTCTTACACCTTAAACGATTGTGGAGGGGTTCATGCAGTGACCCCAACGTCAGACCTACCGCGTACAAAGTACGAAAATATTTCTGTAAGCCAGGTAAATATTTGACAAAGAAAATGTAGTACTTACCTATGTGGTTCCTGTATTATATCTTTTGTATTTTAAACATATGTATTAAGTAGCAAAAGGGTCATAGTCAGGCGGAGTAAAAAGGGACCGACATAATCGTGGTAATCACGTGCCCGCACGCCTAACATATTTAACACAGCAAAAATAATACCAGCATGAGGAGTACTTTTATTCAGGCGTTCCCAAAATACTTCCTGCTACATATTTTATGTATTTTATGACGTTTTTATAATTTAATTATATCGCTTAGTATTTTGCAAATGCGGTAGGTACTTGTTGCAAACTTCCGCTTTTGGTACAAAGAAATACTAATTTATCAATAAAATTCTAGGATGACTTCACAGAAATTAGGTTTTTGTTACCGCTTTATTATTCTTCTTCATCAAGTGGACGGTCACCCTGACCAATCCTGGTGTCAGAGTTATCGAGCCGCCAAAGGCCTCTGACATGGCTCAAGTAACGACTACTATCCGTAGAAAGTAACCGGGACCGACGGCCGCCTTATTAATAAACGCTGTGCAACTAAAACACTGTTATAATGTGTTTTGTCTCTCTTGCTCTTCGCAAAATTGCATGGGTCAGAAAGTAATAAACCATTTGATAGCTAAAATGTTCTTAGTACGGGTTTATTAATATGGCCGCTAATACTAAGTTTATCATTTTTCAGAGGACTCAAAATCGTCATCAAATAATAATCGCAGAGGTAAAATATTTTATAATTTATACTAGCTGCTCTCCGCAATTTTAATTGCATTTAATATTTAAAAAGTTTCCTAAATACATTTAATATCAATGTCTTCTTCTTCTCCTTCTTGTCGATGGCGCACAAATTAATTTTTTTTTTAATGAGACCGCTCCAGTGCTTCGCTGCCCCTATGCCCTTGTCATTGGCGCACATGAGGTCATTCAATGTGCAGCTGCCAGGGTTCGAGGGGCAGGTCAGAACGTGCTGCATGGTCTGTTCGGGCGCCCCGCAGTCGGGGATGTTTAATGTCTTTAAACATCCCCTTGCCAAATTACATCTTATTCAGTTGCTTAGCCATGAAAACGTAACAAACGAACCTCGCATACTTTCACGGATTCATTTATAAAACCAAATTATTTTTTATACTCAACACAAAACGGTAAATATGATGCCATACATTGTTTCTAATCAGCACTAGTTGCGCAAAGAAACACCTGCTCAGTGGCAGTTTTGACACAATTTTGTTAAGTATGCGTTCAATTCTATAGTGTCATTCTATATGTATAACGCCACGTAATAATCTACATCAGATACCTAGTTAAATGAGCGACCATAGCGTATATACCACGGTGCAGGGTCACTAATTTTAAAAAGAACATTGGCATCATAAATCCGAAGTTCTTTTTTTGAAAATCGTTCGTCGACATATCTGCTCCATAACTCTTCTATAATGAAGACATTTATATTAATACTAGCAGCGCCCCGCGGTTTTACCCGCGTTGTGCCCGTTCCCGTGGGAATTTCGGGATAAAATGTAGCCTATAGCCTTCCTCGATAAATAGACTATCTAACAGTGAAAGAATTATTCAAATCGGTTCAGTAGTTTCTGAGATTAGCGCGTTTAAACAAACAAACAAACAAACAAACAAACAAACAAACAAACAAAACAAACTCTTCAGCTTTATAATATTAGTATAGATTTCACATTTGTCTCCACACCAGCACCTACTTCTACCAGAAGAATAGTGGGGGGTTACAACACGTCGATAGCAGCAGTTCCCTGGCAGGTGTCCCTCAGGGAGAGGACGTACCCCATCTGTGGAGGGTCAGTGGTCACTGAGTTGTGGTGCCTCACGGCAGCGCATTGTCTTATGAGGTGGGTTGTGTACACTTTAATATCGTAGTCTCTAGGGCATTATTTCGACGAAGGTGAAGATGTTTAAGTTATACTAGCAGCGCCCCGCGGTTTTACCCGCGTTGTACCCATTCCCGTGGGAATTTCGGGATGAAAAGTAGCCTACAACCTTCCTCGATAAGTGGACTATCCAACACTGAAAGAATTTTTCAAATCGGATCAACAGTTCCTGAGGTTAGCGCGTTCAAACAAACAAACAAACTCTGCAGCTTTATAATATTAGTATAGATGAATAATTTCTCTAGTTATAAAAATATTTGAGAAAATAATAAGTTAGTTTTGATGATACTACCAAACTAATATACAAATAAAAACTCGTATTAAGTAAAATTAAAAAGATTAGATAAAATTAGGCTTCACTTGACGACCTAAGTTGAACGCTAAACTAATATTGCCTGAAAAAACAGTCCAAACAACTGAACTGAGCGACTTGATCAATGCAAGTTTTTAATCGACTTCAAAAAAGAAGAAGGTTTCTCAATTTGACCTTTGAATACCTTGACTGAATTTTTCAGGCAGCCGTTTCGACTGCACAGATTTTTCCTACAACACGTAACCTTTTTTCGCATAATAGTGAAATAGTAATTGAAGGACACAAGCCCATAGCAACAAAGTCTTGAACTAGATAACCCCGCGTCTCGCGTCGATATCTCCCGTGTTTTATCGCCCACGTGCGGTATAGCGGTATGCCGTGTTACGGACGCGTCATCAGACTGTATTTCAACAAAGCGACAAACAAAACCAGCCCTTAGTTGAGGATAAATTCTCGCCGTCCGCACGGTCTCTTTATGTGACGCCCCTAGCGGATTGCGCTCCTTTCGACAATTTCAATTTATTTCCTGTGAGAGTTTTTTACATGCAAAACCGGTATTGGTTAGATTGTTTGTGGAATGCTTGATCGGGTTACAATTAATTTTGTTTTAAACCCTGTTATCTTCACCTTTTAATCGTTTACTTAGATTTTTTCACATAGGACGTAATATAAGATTCCTATCTATGGTCTATACTATCTGATACCTACAGTTATATTAATTGAAACGAGGTATATTTTATACGGAAACTATAATGGCCATGTGCACTGAGAAACTACTTTATTTGAAGTCAGTTAAAATGCCATTCTCTAGCTCCGTTCGTCAAACGGTGCCTTTATACCAGACTATGTAACGGCTATGCCATTCATTGCTATGCTACGTTAGTATCCACCATTCCACCAATCATATCAAACATACCTTAGTAGCGTAGCACAACACTAGAGAAAGGGCAGTCCATAGATAGTAACGTAAAATACACATAAATGTAAAAAATATAGTTCTATTTTCAAAACCTTGTGTCCCCTAAAACTGGTGAAAGCAATATTTTACAACTAGTTCACCACCCGGGCGATAGTTCACTCTCAAAGAAAATAGACATATCTTCTACTTTCTAAAGGAAATATATTCATGAATTCAGGTAAATAGAAAAATCTAGATTCATATTCACGTGTAGCCGTCGAAGGAGCTTGTTGTTGGCGCGAGCACTATGTCTTCGGGGAGTTACGATTGCCCCGCGTGAATTTATCACGGACCACTTTGAAAGTAATACTCTGGATCCCGACCCTGCCTGATATTGTCTGGCGGGCGTAGTCTCGAGCCTTCCCTATGGATATATACGATGTACGGTCTATTGGCGGGCTGTCGATACGAATACAACGCGGGAACCCGTGTTTGATCAAATAAAACACGGGATTGAGAGCTTATAGAAGGTTTTATCGATAGCTTTTTGGTAGCAGCATTGTTTGCGGGATAGTCTCTTTGATACGGGAATTCGTTTCGTCAATCATATTTTGAAGGGTTGAACCGCTCATTTCTGAAGGAGCGAGATTTAAAAAATGAAGTTATGAAAATTATCATTTTTGCAACATAAAAATACCAGATGTTTTTAATTTTGTTTGTATTAGTTTTTTTCCGTTCCGGGATCGATTCCCGGTGGGGATATCTCACAAAAATCTCTTTGTGAGACTTTCCTCAGTTTCGTTAGGGCATTGCAGGCTGAATCACCTGATTGCTCGAAAAGTAAGATGATTCCGTGCTTCGGAGGGCACGTTAAGCCGTCGGTCCCGGTTACTTTCTACGGATAGTAGTCGTTACATGAGCCATGTCAGAGGCCTTTGGCGGCTCAATAACTCTGACACCAGGATTGGTCAGGTTAGCCATCCACTCGATGAAGAAGAAGATTATAGTTTTTTTGTCTACCTATTAAGAGTAGATATATTTTATCTGTTATTCCATATGTGTTAGAAAATTGATTTTTTAATTACATACCGTCTTATTACTACTTATTACTAATTTTGAAAGAGACCAAAGATACATTCATATGCCGACCATATGTATGTAGAAGTTTAGAAAACGGTCCATAAATGAAAAACCAAAAAGGTTTGGTAAAAATAAATAGAGGTTGGTTGGAAAATGCAGCTAAATAACTACGTGGTAAACAAAACAATTCAATTACTTACTTACCTACTTAGGAACTAAATTGACATTGCATTTACGATGCTTTAACGGTGTTTACGTAAGATAACATGGTTAATTGCGTTCTAATCGGCAACAGCTAGTAATTTGATTAGTTAAAGTGAACAGAAGGTCAAATTCAGTTGAAATGTTTTGTAATTTACCGATTTCAAAAAGGAAGTTTTTAGTTGACTGTTTTTTAAACCGATGTTTTTGTATGTAGTCCTTTATAATATGAGCTAAATTTTTCTTTTTCACTTTTACTTATCTGACTTCAAATAAAGTAGTTTCTCAGTGCATAGTAAAAGTCGGACGGCAGAAAGTTTTTAAAAGCAAGTAAACTAATTACTTCTTCTTCTAATTACTTTTTAATTCCCGACGTTTCGAGTGATTACGCCATACGTGGTCACGGTGGACACTTTCTCAATACTTACTTCGAAATCTTTTTTGATAATAACTCGCCCCTCAATTGGCATCAAGGCCCGGTGAATTTTGCTCTAATAGTACCGTATATCAAGCAAAAATCTTTTTAAAATGCTAGGGCCCTTTAGGGTATTATTTTAAATTAAGGTAACGTATTTCTGTTAAATTGATTATTATGATTTATTGTGGTTGAAACTAGTTCAATTCGTTTTGCAGAGCTCGTGCTAATGAGCTGAGCGTCCGCTTGGGGTCCCCGTGGAAAACGCACGGCGGAGAAATGTATGACGTGAAGGCCTGCTTCGTACACCCCCGATATACTAGCAAGACTAAGGTGAGCTACACACTGTGTGAATGGACTTTTAACAATACTGTAAATTCGCCCGCTATAGAGAATAAAGATATAAGAATAAAGTTTAAATCTGGGGAAAGGCAGTGCCAAGTTGAGCAAAAAAGCGGCATACCCGGTCTAATATTAGAATAGATGTTCCAAACCAGCCTATGCCCATGTCTCCCAGTTACTCACAAGCCCCTCAAAAGGCCGAGCTTCACCCGTAACTCTTGAAGAATCTCTATTCATTCATTCTTTTCGAGTAGGTTAGTGACCAACCCTGATGTCGGAGTTGTGAGACCACCTCAAAGCCTGCGACATTATCTTACGAGTGAAACAACCAGGACCAACTGCTTAACGTTTCCTCCGAAGCACGGCAGCGCTCAGATAGAAATACCACTATGCCACCCATCGAAATGCTGAGCCCTATCTGTATTAGACCCTTATCTGATGGTAGATAAATGACGTGGGTTTGGTCCACCTGTACACTCCTCTGCGGTTCTCGGGGCGCGTGATGCCGATCAGGATCGTGGCTCGCGGCACCCGCATCCTCGCCTACGAAGCATGCATCGTCTCTGGTTGGGGGAAACTGAAGGTAAGTAAGGTCAACCCTAGTGTAGGTGTTTTTAGACAGACTCAAAGCTCTGCGTGGTCTAACAATTGAAACAACTGAAGGTAAAACAAGTTGACAGCAATCTGGCATGAAGAGTTGAAAGGACTACAGGAGGCAGGACAGACGTAATATATTGAATAGAATATATACCTTTTTAGCAGACTTAAATAAACACTTTGGACGGATTAAAATTCGCCTCTATTTTTCGACGTAAAAGCTTCCCCTGTTAAAGTATGTCAATAGTGTAATTTTGGGTGTTTGTATTTATGTTGGTTAACTCATATAGCCACGTCGTTATAAATCTATTTAGCATGGTAGGACCATTCAAAATACTTATACCGATTACAATAAGTGTGCTTTTAATAACAATCGAGTTTAATTTGTCGATATTTCGTCAAAGAAAATGTTAAAAGCGTACCTACTGTGTGATGTGTCCTCACTTAGACAAAGTGATCTAATTGACCATAGATAATCTATTTACCATCCCCAATTTCAGGAAAACGGCCCGAGCGCGACGTACTTACAATCGTCCACCATCAAAACCATAGCCATGAAACTGTGCCGGAGATCAGGCCTGGACCGAAAGGCCATCGACCCTCCCTCCATGTTCTGCGCCGGCTCCTTCAGGCAGTCATCCCCTGACGCCTGCCAGGTTGTAACTTCAATCCTATATCTTCTTTGTGTCTTCAATCTTCTATATATTTCTTCTCTAAACCGCTCTCGATCTAATAAGGCTGATTTTTCATTTGAAAACAACTTGTTTATATTAATGGTTTTGCCTGCAGCGATTCCGCTCTTCTTCTTCTTCCGAGAATTTTGGTTTAAAAACACAGTTTCTCGTTAAAAATTGTGTAAGCGATTTGATCGTGAAAGCGTTACATACAAATGTATATTTGCGCTCATTATATTGTCTTTATAGATTTGATAACTGTTGTTAATTTTCGGTTAGAATTCAGAATTACCTAATCAAGCACTTGCCTGATTTGGTAAGAAAAACAAACGGTAATAACAATCTCAACAATTTCAACATTTATTTGTTCAACACTTCATAGAACATTCGTCTCACGCGTTATGAAATGTTGAAATGTTACAGTTATATAACATTCAATAACAAAGTTGTGTTATTTTGGAATTAACATAGTTCTCTGGTCTCATTTCAGATAAATTTCGTACAACAAATGTTTTACTACAGAATAAGCGAGAACCTAAAACAAATGTTCTACATGCTGAACTTTTTATTTAGATACGATTTTAAAATTCCAATTTAATTTAATGAGTTAGATTTAGACTTCTTACAGTTTATGCCTTCGATCGGTTATCGTAACAGATGAACGTTAATAGTTCACGATTATCTACGACTAGCAGCGCCCCGCGGTTTTACCCGCGTTGTGCCCGTTCCCGTAGGAAATCCGGGATAAAATGTAGCCTATAGCCTTCCTCGATAAATAGACTATCTAACAGTGAAAGAATTATTCAAATCGGTTCAGTAGTTTCTGAGATTAGCGCGTTTAAACAAACAAACAAACAAACAAAACAAGCTCTTCAGCTTTATAATATTAGTATAGATATTAAATATCTGTTCAATACGCTATATATCCAAAGAGCGAAAAGACATACAAGACACACAAGACTTTAAAACAGTGATTAGGTATAGAGCGTCTATGAATAAGGCAGTAACTCTATCTTACTTATTTTTCCAGGGAGACAGTGGGGGTCCAATAGTAAACGACGGGGGTCTGATCGGGGTGGTGTCGTGGGGCCTGGGGTGCGCTCGCGGGAACTTCCCCGGGGTCTACACGCGGCTGGCACACCCCGTCATCTGGGACTGGATCCACCAACACATCACGCAGAAGACCAACCAAACAGAGCCCTAGGGTTTAAGACCCTGAGCTGCGATTCACTCACATCGTAGTTACACCATTTAAAACTCATATACGGCTGGACCGATTTCCATGTTTTACATTGCATGTGGTTTGGAATACTTTTATAAGAGAAAAAGCACTGGTTAAGTACCTAATAATCGCCGCTGAAACAGTTCATCAGATAATTAACGTTTATATGAATAACCTTTTCAAGTTAAAAACTGCCCAAAATACTAAGTTGTTTTGTGAATTAACTACCACGTTAAAATTGGGGTTAAAATACCCTTTTATATACCCTCAGAATACAGAAGTACCTACAGAACCCGTGAGCGCGCCTAATACTGTAGCTACTCAAACTAGCCTTAAATAGTGTAGTTTTATGCGCAACCGATCAGTCACTTTGTGACCGTCGGAACGCGCTAACGTGTTTTACCCGTGACCAATTTCACGAAACTATGCCGTCTTGTGTCGTTCCTACCTGTAAAAATGCAGTGGGTCTGAAAAAGAAACAGGAAGGGATCACATTTCACGTGTAAGTATCGCATT
This sequence comes from Cyclophora albipunctata, assembly GCA_963082685.1. Taxonomy (NCBI): domain Eukaryota; kingdom Metazoa; phylum Arthropoda; class Insecta; order Lepidoptera; family Geometridae; genus Cyclophora; species Cyclophora albipunctata. The sequence goes on along the minus strand of OY720114.1, from coordinate 10,443,028 downwards.
TAGGTATCGTCTTATTTAAATATTTAATTATTTTCTCAGATTTCAATTGTCATATAGAGTGATGCGTCAATCTATGTTAGTGTTGCCAATATAAGAGTTTTGATTTACCCTTCTTTTTATTACCTTTTGAGGGATTTAATTCGTTGTAGAATATTAATAAGTAATATAATAAAAATTAACCAACTTGAAAAAAGAAAGTATAAAGCGTAAGTGCGGCTCGTATGTACCTAACCTAACAATCCTATTAAATAGTATGTTAGTCTATAGGTTTCTAAAAAAATTTTTGGTGTGCGTGTGAGGGAGAAGGGGAGAGGGGGAGCGGGTATAAAATTATGTTTCTATATTAGCCATCTTAAATTTTAGCTTCCCTGCTGATGAGGAAAGGAAAGCGGTGTGGACAAAAATTATACAAAGAGCACGGCTGGAACAGTTCTGGAAACCATCGAAGCGAAGCGTAGTTTGCTCGATGCATTTTGACTTAAGTAATTATTCTTTTTTTATGTAACTCTTGTACCTAGCTGTAAGTTTTCCGAATACTTTATAATAAAATAAATAAAAACATATAAAGTTTTTCCATCACCCGTTAAAAGTGTGCAAACATCCACCTTAACACCGTGTTTTATTTAATATACCTATCTATTTCTTGAGATAATCAGGTAGGTACATAGTTATATAGAAAAGGACAATTTTTATTCTATTAACATATTACCTCCAAAACTCCCAAAATTTACCCCAAAAATGGGCAAATAATGCGAGAGCTAACAACACTACGCGGGGGACTTTGTTCTGTTTTTGGACACAGCGTGTAGCTTGTAAATACATTTGAATGCTCCTTCTGGTAGGTACTTCTGTATTCTGAGTATATACCAAACTAGCAGCGCCCCACGGTTTTACCCGCGTTGTGCCCGTTCCCGTGGGAATTTTGGGAATTTTTTTACATAAAAACTTTCCTCTTGAATCACTCTACCTATTACAAAAAACCGCATCAAAATCCGTTGCGTAATTTTAAAGATTTAAGCATACAGACAAACAGACAAACAGACACGAAACAGAGACGACTTTATTTTATACTATGTAGTGAAGAACTTTCTAATACCAAGAGTAAAATGACTAGGTTACTATTGTAATTCTATTAATATTGTAAAACTAGTACAATAAAATTATACTACTATACGCATACAGTATGTAATAGGTAAGTAGGAGAATGAAAATAAATAGTTAAACTTTGATAAAAGAAATTCCTGTAAAAATATTCAGTAGGTACTTAAGTAACTCTGGTAAGCAATTAAAACAGAATAAGTTTTAAACATAATTTATAATTAATATATTACAATTATATACATATTTGATATAGGAACAATAAAAGCTACAATAATAAACAACAAATATTTTAAAATTTGATTAAATTCTTCAGAAATTTTACTAAGTTAGTACACAGGTACTTTTTATAAATTGGTGTTTGCAGAATTGTTTGGTGTAATATTTTTATGAATGGAGGGGATGGGGGGAGGTTTTTGCCCAACAGTGGGACGATACCTAACAGTAACACTATTATTATGGCATCACTAATATACCTAATTCACGGTAAAGGTTAACAATCATGCCACAAGGGTCACTTTCCACCATATCTATGCTATACTACGATGCTTTTCTTCATAGATGTGATCGGTCGCTCTTTTACATTGCTATTCTACGTTTTGATATAATAGGTGGATACCAAAAGTATAGCAACGTAGCATATCTTAGGTCTGGTGTACAACCTAATCTCTTTAATGTAAACCTACCTATTTTAACATAAGTGGTTATAAAATATTGCTAGGTGTAGGTAAAAAAATAATAAAATTAAGAATCAGGTGAGTCCTAAACATATTCAAATGATTTGAGATAAAACACAACAAAAGTTCTTAATTAATTCGGATTTTTTACAAACTTACTTTAAACTAATAAGATTATCACAAGGTTTAGGAATTATAGAACAAAATATAACATTTTGTTAATTACAAAACCCTAAACGATTCAAAGTTTTGCTAAATACATAGACAAATTAAACATGATCATGAATGACGACAATGACAAACAAAACACATATAAAATCTTTGGTATTTTCTTACATTCTATTTGGGACTAATTTTTTTCTATTTCGATTGTGCTTCGCTTAAACTTATACAATGTGCTTACAATAAAGAATAACTTCTGGATAAATACTAACATTCACAAACAAATTGAAACTATAAAATAATTTGAGTATAATTCACAACATTCACATTTGTATGTAATTCATTTACCCATGACTATTCATTCACTAAAGTAGGTACAAGTAAGGGTTATACTCGTATGTTGAGCTTGTTGACATCTGCGGGCAAGTATACAAGTAAAGACATATCACTACTCTTTCCGAAAGTTTTATGTCTCTCGTCTGTTATGATTGGCTCAGGATATTCGATGACAGTGACAAGTTTAGAACAAAGTCTAGAAAAAACACCCTGAAATAATAAATCTTCTCGCATTTAGTCTTCACTTTAAGAGTAAAAACGAGAGTGGCATGTAAATATGTATAGAGAAAATCGATTTAAAAGTAGAGATGAAACAAAGAGAAACCATTTGTCTTCACTTGTATGCTTAGGCAGCTGGTGGAAGATAAACGGCTGGTTTCGCGGTTATAACGTGGATTTACCCAATGGTTAAAGAAACAAGAGGTCTCCTAGTGAGAGCTCTAGTTGCTTCGAAAGAGGGGGTATTTTTGGTGTTGCACCAATCCCAAGAGCCTAGTAGCAACACCCTGATGATGCGGAATCCAGCCTTATAAAACTAATTGTGAGGGCATTTTTAGCTTCGAAAGAGGGGGAGTTATAGGTCTCCCACCTGATGAGTTAGAGAATCTGATGGATCGAAATTCAGGTCTAATTTGTGAGTGGTTGTTAGTGGTCAAACTTCACATAATTAGCGAGTTACGTAATGTAGAAAAAGCTCTAACGAAACAAGCTGACTATCTCCCTCCCTCGTCGAAGAGCACAAGACTCGCACTTTTGGTGTTCTAGCTGTGTCTGCATGTATTTTGGAAAGTTTATTATTTTAAGATTATGTCACAGAACTTTAATTCAAAATTCACTAAAATAATCAAAAACGGACTTTTGTCCGAGGCGGACAAATATCTAAAAGTTCCGAAGATTCGAATCCAAATTGAATTAAGTCCCTCGTATTGTACAGTAACCAAGGGTCAATTCGAAGGGCAGCGTCAAAATACCACCTGTCTGTGATCGTTGATTAAGCTAAAGCATACTCGTATTACCTTAGTTTATTCCTTAAACAAAATAACAGCTTTTTATTCGCCGTGTCCACTGCCAAGGTCAAATATTTTTAAAACAACACCTACGTAATTGTCAGGCAATTTCATTTTACTATCAACATAATCATAGGATGAAAAACGAGTTATGAAAGTAATAAAAAACATTATGAATTAATATTTTAGGAGGCATCTAATGTATTACATCAAAATTTGTTTAAAAATTTAATAAAATATTACTGGGAACAAAACAATTATCTTTTGAATTTGAAGGTGAAAAATAAACACCTTAAAAAAATTTAAAACATTTTTGCTTACAAAATAAGAATAAAATAATGCCTTTTCTGTCAAGTTGAAAACATTCTCAGGCTTCCGATGTAAAACCATTCCAGACAATAGATCCTTTTTCTAATTTGATATACACAGTGACCTTCAGATTAAAATAATTCCTAAGGATCTAAACTTTTTAAAGCTTGTGAAGAATTCAATTCGTTTAGACCAAACATTTTTATAAAAAATTTTTTTGTCCTCCTAGGTTTTGGATACTCTACTTATTTAAGTATTAAGATTAATTGTATTCAGGCGATCACGTCAAATAGGTAAGTAATCAGCACAGGTGGACCAGCAAGACACAGCTAGTCACAAAAACTAATTGTAGGTATATTGTACACTACACAACACAGACTATTCTTCGGGATATGAACGTGCTTTAAATGTTACAAAAATGTCCTTAACTAAGTGCTAACAGTCCAAAGTCACTAAATTCTCGTATTCACAATCACTAACACTGATTACAGTCTGATTGCGTTCCGTTTATCGCTAGAGGGGTGCAGTCTTGGTCAGATTACTACAGTCAAAAGAGTCATTAGAAAAAGGCCGACGAAAAATTTCAATCGGCCTTGCGAGGCCTATGTTTTCTTCTGCTGCGGCAACCTCCTCATCAAATGCAGAGGATCCTTCCTGTATCTCGCGAACAACTCTCGTTTGAACGTCTCGAAGTGTTTCCTGTTGTTCTGGTTCTGGCGCTCCCTCCAAAGAGGGCGGTTCCTCCTCGCTTGGATCCCCCAGTGGATGGTGAATATTGGAGAGAGCACCTTGAACTGGTACCCTATTAGGAACATTTCGTATACCTGCAAAACAAATGAATAGTAGACATTTAACTTCCTTAGAACATGTGATATCATAGTTGCTAAGAAATCGCACAAGTACGTGGAACAGTAGATAGATCTTAAACATTATATCTTTATATTTAGCATTGATCTCATTTTCAATTCATAAAGATAGGTTAATTATTTCTCAAAATAAATATTTTGGCTGAATTTTTAATTCCGGCGTCGTATTATATTTTGGCTCCCTCACCGTCTACAACAATCTCGAAATTATTCCCAACAATACCTACTTGCACATTCATTAAAACTCATTAGTTGAAACTAAAATAATCTCCGTTTACTAACACGTCACCAACTAACCGGACCGTGTTCCAAGAATTTGAAAAGAAAACAACTTTATTACCAATCATTTTATTTTAAAAAAACGTAACAAAAATAAACTATGTATGCCGTCGTAACTGCGTCTATATTTAGGGGAATGTGTGTGAGCTTTATGTGGTAGATGATGAGGTGGGTATTCGTTCAGACGCCCGTGTTATTTGTGATCCAGTCCCGTAGTGATGCGATGTTGGTGAAAACAGTAGGGGAGAGGGGGAGAGCACATCCTCTGGCGAACGACACTACGCCGAACGCCGTCCCTCGGAACACCGCCGGCCCTCCGGAGTCACCCTGAAACATCAAATGATATCAGGATATCGAAGGGTCATACGAAAACATGTCGCATAGCAACAATAAAGTCCCGGCAAAAACTCAATTGTCCGATAACCGCCAATTAACTCTCGGTCCAATCCTCATGTGTGATACAGCTTTCAGTTTATCTCCGTCTCTTGTATGTAAATATCTGGCATTAAATATGTGATAATAAGATTTGTATAGTAAGACGCCATTTATGAGTCAATGCTTTAAACCATGGAACAGTTTCATCTATAGAAAAACCGTCATACTTTCGCGATGTAATATTACTGATTTTGTACTGATTTTATTGAACAAAACTTACTTGACAAGAAGAAACACCTCCGATAAGGAAGTGACCCCCACAAAACATGTTGTTAGTCAAAGCATCTCCGTATGAAAGTCTGCAGAGCCAGTGCGGCACCACGGGCACTTGGGCCTCCATCATCATACGAGGGATACGACGGCCGCGGGGCTGCAATGACGTTCAAAATACAAGTTCTAAAGAAGTTCCAATAGCAAAACAAAAACCCTAGTTTTTTATAAATACCTATATTTTACCAGGAATTTTCAAAATTATCTCATTATTATCACATTGACCTTAAGTTGGGTTGGCATTATTCGAGTCTCTTTAGACCTAGTGCACTCTAATGCCTACTCAAATTTATCATTCTTGTTATTGTTTGACCATGGCAAAGCAGGCACGGATCGTGCCAATCCAGCTTAATTAAAAAAAGATCTACAAACCCATACGCTAGTTACCACCACCACATTTACTCACAGCGGTTAACCCCCAACCCGTCACAGTAAGTCGGACCAACGGAACCGGTTGACTTGGTCTGGGCAGTCTAATGGGTTGGATATTTGGTCCTAGTTGTAAGGGCTGGGCTAGTCTTATTGCTGCTATGTCGTTGTCGAACTGAGGTCGACCGTATGAGGGGTGGACGGTGATGTTGGCGACCCTGGCGATGCGGCCCCCGGAGTCGCGTCTGGTGCTTCCTACTCGGAGTCTGATGGCGTCAGGTGAAGTGCTGAAGGGTTAAATGGAAACTGGTGTGAGAGTATAGACATGTTGAGGCTTGTATATTCTCATTACATATCATAGGATTTTTACTCGTTGAAACAATTGACGATTGCAGTGAGAAGGATAAAAAATAAAATAATATAAATGGTCTGGTTGCAAGTCTACGTGTAAGTAGATTTTATTTTATTCATTTTAAGGATCGGATTTATTATAACACATCAATATCTGAACTGTTAGATAGTGTGGTCGTCTCAATCATTATTGCAAGTATCTCCACAAATCATCTTTATCTACGAACCCAAACGAGACAATACCTTCCCGTATTCCGCAACAATACATACACCGCTAAAACATTAAGAAGAAATATTTTGTTCTTTTACAGCCCCATTCCAGCATCAATTCATAACTATGATAAAATAATACGACATAATATTGAGCACGTAGTACGTCGCGAACTCCCCTCAAATATAATAACGCTGTTATGTCTCATAAAATATTCAGTAAAAGAAAAAAACATCTGTTGAAGTGGGTCACGAGCGCTTTGTTCAGATGGAACGGCTTGTATCACCTCTACCTTAGTTTTAAATGACGGTAAGTAAGTAAATGAGCAAGTAGGTACCTACGTACGTAAGTAAGTAAGTAGGTACGTCCGTAAGTAAGTAAGTAGGTACGTACGTAAGTAAGTAAGTAATTAAGTAAGCAAGCAATTAAGTGTTTTTAGCTTGTAATGTCCCACTGCTGGGCAAAAGGATCTCTCTCTCTCTCTCTCTTAAAAGATATCTAGACAGTGCTGTTGAGTTATCGTATTAGTTCCCAATCCTAGTTATATTCATCGTTACATAGTATAAATTGAAATGCTCCATTGTTTGTTTATCTGCGTTTGTTTATCTGCTATTTGTTTCCATTGAACTCGTAAAAAACTTCATGAACGGTTTTTCATGTGGTTTGCACCTATAGATAGAGCAAGAGAATGGTTTATGTCAAATTTTTATTACATCTTTGTTACGGGAATCTTACGAAATCTTGATTTAAAGATGCGAAGCGACGCCGGGTTTCTAGTAATAATTAAATGAAACAATTTGTGACGGTATAAATACCCATGTAGCATTTATGAGTATGAATGAATGTCATAATATTATAAAGAGGCAAAAATATGTTTGTTTGTATGTTCGAGCTAATCTCGGGAATTATCAGTCCGATCTGAATATTTATTTTTGTTATAGATAGCCACATTCAACAGGAAGGTTATAGGCTATTTTTCGTCCCTAAGATCCTATGGGAACGGACACAATGCGGATAAAACCGCGGGGAGCTGCTAGTAATAAACAAAGTGGGACTATAAAGCGTTTGGTCTATAACGTTTTTGCATATTTCTAGTGCAAAAATGAGTGCAAATCTGTCGTTTAATCAAGTTCAAAAAGTATATTACGTTCCATTGTCAAGATTCTCATGATAATAAGTCCAAAAGGGAGATACGGGGAGCCTAGTTTATTTTAGTGCTTGTTACGGTAATGTAGCAGTAGCCTAATAACACGTTTAGAGCCTCTCTACTTACTTAGTTAAGAGAATTCATTGCATACAATAAGTACTTACTTAACTACACAACTAGAGTCGAGTTTATGTTGAGCAGATAGTCGATACACATAAAATGGTTCAGTATTTCGAAAATAAACAAAACAGCGAATAAAGAATCAAGAATGCGTTTGATTGGCTCCTTTCCAAAGCAGTAACGAAGCTCTTTTAACCTACATTACTTTCTATTTTCTTTCTCTATACTGCTTTAATTATGAACTGGGACAGAACTTGTAAAGAAAACACAACTTCTTGTTAGTTATTTAACAGACAACGTGCACTAGTCACCATTTAAATATGTAATGACTTGGTAAGTAACGCTTTTAAAACTTTATCTAGACAAGTTTTTTCAGATGAACACCCAGGGTTTTTGAATAATGCTAGAATTTGTTTGAAAGAGAATATTATATAGAGAATAATGCTAGAATTTGTCTGATAGAGAATATTATATAGAGAATAATGCTAGAATTTGTTTGAAAGAGAATATTATATAGAGAATAATGCTAGAATTTGTCTGATAGAGAATATTATATAGAGAATAATGCTAGAATTTGTTTGATAGAGAATATTATATAGAGAGTAATGCTAGAATTTGTTTGATAGAGAATATTATATAGAGAATAATGCTAGAATTTGTTTGAAAGAGAATATTATATAGAGAATAATGCTAGAATTTGTTTGATAGAGAATATTATATAGAGAATAATGCTAGAATTTGTTTGATAGAGAATATTATATAGAGAATAATGCTAGAATTTGTCTGATAGAGAATATTATATAGAGAATAATGCTAGAATTTGTTTGATAGAGAATATTATATAGAGAATAATGCTAGAATTTGTTTGATAGAGAATATTATATAGAGAATAATGCTAGAATTTGTTTGATAGAGAATATTATATAGAGAATAATGCTAGAATTGCTTTTATTCTAATAATGTATGTTGTCTGTCGTCTGATAATGACACGTTAAATGTCGGTCCCGGTTATTTCACTAGTAAGACCATGTTGAAGGCCTTTAGGCGGTTTAACAACTCCAACACTAGGGTTGGTCACTAACCAACTAGAACTTACTTTTAAAACTATAAACACGTTATTTAATAAAGTTAAATTTGATGATACAAATTGGCAACATTATGTAAAATCGCCTCCCAGATGTTAGTAGCTCGTGTGATAGTTATTTTATGACATTTTTATGATGTAATATCATGATACATTAACGTCTCAAGGACGTAACACGGAATATTCGCGTCCGAAGTAATATACTTTGTGATCCCACTCGTGTATACGATTTGATGTGTGTTACCTTGTTTAATATCCTCGTAATAATAGACGATAGAAGCGCTCGTTGTGTAATTTCACTAAACGCGTTAACTCACTTCGATTTTTAAGCAACGTGCAGCTCGACACCTACTGGGATGGGTGGCCGATAGTGGCATTTCTATCTGAGCGCTACCGTGCTTCAGAGGGCACGTCAAATTGTCGGTCCCGGTTGTTTCAATAGTTAGACCATGTCGGAGGCCGGTTAGGTGGTTTTCAAACTCCGACACCAGGGTTGGCCACTAACCTACACGAACTTACTATAAACAGCTAGGAAAAAACTGCATACTACATTTTTTTAATATTAATTTATAGACATCATAATATAAATCAGAAATACATCATCTGTGAAAAATTCAACTGTCTAGCTAGCTATTATGGTTCATGAGATATACCCTAGTGACAGACGGTTGGGTAGCGAAGTCTTAGTAATATGGTCCCGTTTACACCCTTTGAGTATGGAACCCTAAAATTGAGACTTAATTATTGGTCTCATTTTTTGAACGGTTAACGATTAAAGCGTCGTTGATATTCAGCGATTTTATAAGCTACGAGGAGGCGACTACTGAAGACAAAGTGTAGAACACGAGTCGTGTGAAGGTCGGTCTCTATTGTACTACGGCTAAATATAGATGAAAATCGTTATTTTTGAAGAGATGCTAACCGCCTAAATGTAAAAAATAGAAACTTATTTTCTAAAAAAAAGTATGTAAGTTTAAGTTGCCAACCCTGGTGTTGGAGTTTTAAAACCGCCACAAGGATTCCGACATGATCTTACGTTGAAACAACAGATACCGACAATTTAACGTATCTATCTACAGTAGGGTCACGAAAGAAGTACTCTCCTCAATAAATGTCGTCTCAATACTTTTCTATCTCTCCACGAGGGGTTAATAAATATAGTTATGCAACATTTTTAAAAACAAATTTATATTTCCTTCAACTCGTAAATAATGCTCACTCTAAATTACAAGTAGAGGAGACATAAACATAATTTAACAATTTATTTTTGGGAGAAACACTTCAATGTCAAAAATCTTAAGTATATTATTTTAAGAATTTTTGACCACTAGCAAATATTTATCCTTTCAATTTGATTAATCAAGATTTTCCATGGGAGAGGAATAGCAGATTGTAGAGATTTCAACTACCTGCACAATCAAATCCGGTTCAGCCGTAACCATGAATACAAAACAAACAGACACATTTACAGACATACAGTCGGAGTTCCTGCAGACAGATGAATGAGAAAGGACATATGAAATATTTTACAGTGCTACGATATTCTTGGCATGGTTACAAGATATTGCTACATAAGTCAAACGCGATGATTATCCAACGTGTTTATGCGTGGATTTCAACACAAAATTGAACATATCGTATAGATTTCTATGATTCCTATAGGCCCAGATACCTTCAGTCGACCGAATAAAATGGAAGATACTCAGAACTCCGTCACATTTAAAATGTTATAATGCCTGCTTACCTATCAACAAGAAGTATCTATTGTTATAAATAACGAGTCGGTGATTGACAAAGTATGAACGTGATCAACATGTTCGCGGACTTTCCATAGAATACTATAACATGACGTCACACTAATGACATCATGTTCTACGAGCAGCGCCCCGCGGTTTTACCCGCGTTGTGCCTGAGAATTATTCATATCAAGCAAGAATGAAACTACCGGTTTGATATGAATAAAGATTAGCGTGCTTAAATAGACAAAAAAACTCTTCAGCTTTAATCTTCTTTACATATAAAAATTACGTGTCGCGTCGTTTGTCCGCGATGGACTCCTAAACTACTGAATCGATTTCAAATTTGATTTGCACACCGTGTGCAATTTGATATAATGAATTTGATGAAGGTCACCGGACGTGACCGAAACGTGTTGAGGAACTCTCAGCAGTAGCCTCCATCGTACGTAAGTTCCCGTTTAAACAAATAATAATTTGATCCAACTTGAAAGAATAGCTTACATCTCAATTTATAGTGATTAGGGTGGTCCACCCTATAATTTGTATATGGCATAACGTTTGCCGGGTCAGCTATTATTATTATAGATAACACTCGCAGCATCAACTTACTTCTGCATACAATGCGCCGCAGTCAGCACCACATCTCTACTGACGAGGAATCCTCCACAGAAGGAATTCCCATTAATGACCATGGACACCTGGTATGGATGGCGGTTCACAGAGCTGGGACGCCCTCCTATGATCTGACCGCTCAATTCTGGACAAACATCCTCCAAGATCTGGTCTTCTGTGTCGTAAAATTCTTGTGGCTCGGTTTCTTGGGGGTCTAAAAAATCCAAAGTCATTAATAGATACCATATGAGAACAAGTAAAGTATGTATGAGCCTGTAACGTTCCTTTACAAAGCAAAAACCTCTCACTGAAGATACCAGCGGGCTGGTTTTAAAAAATATCTTCTTCAAAGAGTAATTCTAAGACAAGCACCTGTATATGAATAAAGTATGTTTCTATCTATTTCATCTTTATAGTCAGAAGATAGCTACTCTATGTCCAAGCATACTTCATAACTACGTGACCCACACTATATTGTTGATGTTGACTCTACACGGGAATCAAACCCGCAACTCCCAGCACAGACAATACAGTCACTAACCACTGCACCAAAGGGCGTGCCAACTACTAACTAAACTCATATCTTCTGACATATAAAATCCTCGTGTCACTCCGAAACGGCTTGAAATTTTATATGCAAATTCAGTAGGTTTAAGAATCGGTTAACATCTATTTTTCATACTCCTAAACGTTAAGGGTGGTTCACCCCATATTTATTTTTAATAATGTCTATGACAAAACAACGTTTCCCCTTCGGTAGTGATGTCTAAATCAGTACTTACCCGCAGTAGATATCGCACACAATAGCAGTAGTATCCTCTTCCAATGCATATCCATTTCGGGCTCCAGTCGCTCCGGCAGCGGTCAACCAAATAGCTCGCAAACAGACGTCTACAAGATGTCCTAATTCCACTATTGCCTAATAACACCGAGACAATTTCACACGCCCGAATTCATGGCCACGACCTTTTATTTACCTACTTATTAATAGTTACGAACGTAGTAAATTGATTTCAAATAATTAAGAGGTTAAAGGGTTTACGTAATTGATTGTCTTTTTTGCTTCACTCTTGGTTGTCTCTACGTCAAGGGCTCTAATTATAAGGGCTTACGAGTACATTACGTTAAGGGACGTTAGTGACATCAGAGTACAAGTATTTGGATACATTATGCACTCGTGCGCTTAGTTTGAACGTAGGGATAATTTCTTCAGAAGGTTGATTGGTAAATGCTACGTCAATTCATACGTTAAATCAACGTTTAAGGACACTTTTCCCCTCCGAACCACAGAACAATGGATGAATCGTAAAATAAAGATGTTACATAGAAAATTATAATTACATCTTTAACTCCGCCAATATATAAAAATATAAAACTTGTTTTTTAAGTTTAAGCGAACGACACGATTTCAGGAACCGTGGTCACTGAAAATCACGTCTTCTGTTGGGTTGAAACGTCAGATAAAAATGTAAAATAAAAGCGAAGTGTATCCGTAAAGGTTTCAATTTAAAATATAAAACTTTGTAAAATTATGAAAAATGTTAATAATGGGTCTTAAGTGTCATAACCATAGTGCCTACTTTTTTGCCTAGCAGTAGAGTAAAAATGTATCAACCAAGTCATGACAGCCTATCGTTAGTCTAGCATCTAGAACATAAATATAACCAACGCACAATTATGTTCAGACATTTATTTGATGTCGACCGAATACTATTTATCACATTTCGTATTTTATAACGCACTAGTGAATCATTCTTGCTTCACTTGTGTTATTTTTTCATCTTGTACCGGGGTAGTCGGAATTTGAAGACCGCCCAAAGACCTTATACAACATCCCTTTAATGGAAAAAAGATTATAGATTTTACAATTCTTTAGGGTAATTAAGAAAAGGGATATAAAATACTTTTCATCACAAAATTATCACCGCGGTATTGTCTTAATAAGAGCTGAAGAGAAATCTAAGGTTATTAAATGGTTCGATTCTTTGCACAACACAAACATGAAAACAAACTTTTCCTAATTTTAGTAGATACAAATACTAATATCAGTGAAATATTTGGCGTGGATCTGTATGATATTGATATGTGCGTCTAAAATTAACCAGTGCCATACAGTAGGTACTAAATATACGTTTGAAGCCATTACGACGTGCTTTGACCTAATTCAGGCGTTTCGGATCCGAGCAAGTCTGCGGTTGTTTCTATTGATAGTAGACCAATTAATTTGACTAATGCTTCGAGAAATGGGCTCTATTACAGGAATGAGCCCTGAAATATTCATTTAGGGTTATTTGTTGAACAATTCGAAGACTGATTGGATTCGGCCAACTATCCTTTAAATCAATTTAGTTTAGAAAACTAAATCAGCTAGTACAAGATGAATGTTATGTTTGGAAATCCTAACTTCACTACATAGTATAAAATAAAGTCGCTATTTTTGTCTGTTTGTTTGTCTGTATGCTTAAATCTTTAAAATTACGCAACGGATTTTGATGCGGTTTTTTGTAATAGGTAGAGTGATTCAAGAGGAAGGTTTTTATGTAAAAAAATTCCCGAAATTCCCACGGGAACGGGCACAACGCGGGTAAACCCGCGGGGCGCTGCTAGTATATTATAAATGCGAAAGTATTGTTACTCTGTCTGTCCATCTGTCTGTCACGCTTGCAAGGCAAAACTACTGAACCGATTTGAATGAAATTTGGTACACAGTTTGTCCAGAGCTTGAGAAAAGACATAGGGTACTTTTTATCGCGAAATTCCCGCGGGAACGGGTACATCGCGGGTAAAACCTCGGCGCGCGGTTAGTAGCTCACAAATGCTTACTTTGTTATTACTTCGTATTTATTCATAACCACTATTATCCATTATTATTAAATCGTAGATATATCGATAAAAATGGTATTGAAAAACTGCCTTACCTGGTATGAAACCACGGAAGAGCGAAGCACTTACTGCGTTCTTTATTTCGTGTATGAAAGCTATCAGTTTAAATATGGACATATTTATCATAGTTATTTGTCCATTCCTCTCTGTTGATATTCTTCCGAATACAAAAGACCGAAGTAGGTATGTACTTACTTTTAAATGTAGAATGGACCTTCCAAAGAGCATCTTTGGGACCATTTTTTTTTTAGTTATAAAGAGCAATTTTCACATTTTATTTTATTTCTTTCAGGAAAGTGTTTAGTTCCTACGCAGACGGTTACCGAGACGAAAGCTAGATCTATTTAAGCAGTGTTCTTGACCTGTGTTTTTACCGTGCAGTAGGTATACCTACCTTGGCAACGATTATCCATAGTAACTATAACCTAATCTATGTCTATGACTCATCTCAAACTAGTGACCCGATACCGTCACGTATTGAGTTCAACACGACTTACTATTGTTATTATTAATGCAAATTGCTTTAAATTTCATAATTTTATGAAGGATTTTTCATATTGCTATTGAACTAGGTATTTACCACAGATGTCAGAAATACAGGAGATATGCTTTGTAAACAAATGTATTCGTGTTCAGATGTCGCCGTGTCACAGATTAATAAATAGTTACTAACGTTCACTAACACAAAAGCAAAAACTATAAGAACGGCACACGAGCTCATATTTCTCCCGCACACAAAGAAACTTACAGCAACACTAATAAACTCAGTAATAGAACACATGCATACAGGGGGCGGGGCTTCTACCTGTAGCTACAGACAATAAACACACATCGCAACTAGTGATGTGAAGAGGTAATTGATTTGAATTTGAATTTGAATTTGAATCGTAGAAAAAATAGTATCGATGAAATTCAGAGCCGACGAACTTTCTTCAATGGTTGAAAGCACTTAGGCTCAAAGTGAGACGAACATATCGTGTTATTTTTTGTGGGAAACCAGTTTGGACCTTTTCCTGTTGCATTTATCCACTTTTCTTTTATTTTTGGATCCTTCGGATAGCTAAAATATTAAAAAGGTGTGAATGATGATGATGATATCAATGATACATGTGTAAGAGTACCGCAATAAATTAAAAACCCATACTTGATTCAATAATAATAATAAGTCGAGTAATCAAGAAATAGTAATGAATTGTGTTTTCAATAATTAATTATATCATTTTTACCTCACATTAGTAAACAACAGCTATAAAGTTCCATGCAGCAAAAAAAGTCTAATTTTGTTCCCTTGTGTAATCATTCGAACTAAGTAGGATCGATATAAAATATCGACAACCTCAAAAGTGACATCACATCTCTAATTATCTACCTAACAATGGACACTGGTTCCAATTAATTAAATCAGGGACATAGAGGTAGTCTTGGGCGTTATAACATACAACAAATAATATATTTCATTATAATTTTATAGCAACAACAACCATTATTTATTTTCGACAAAGACTGTTGTAATATTTATTACGTACCTATAATATAATCGTGCGCCTCGATTCGGCAATCATCGGAGATACTCGGTAACTAGTAGAACTAGAAACTACCGGTACCGAGTATCTCCGATGATTTCCGAACGGACCGAACCGAAGCCGATGTCGACTCAAATTCAACTATTCAAGGTTCAAGGTCAAGGTTAAAAAATAATGATAGCGAACTTCACATCGTAGAGCGTTAGACGAATATGAACTTTAAATTACTAAGTACAAGAGCAAATTTTACTTTCATTAAAATACAACAGTTTATTATAATTTTGATTTTATATTCGTATGAAGATAGATTCATGTCTTCGCTGTTGCCTGTTGTTTTATTGGTGTATATTCATTCATTAGAAAGTTTGTTTTGATTGCGAAAAAACTGCTTTTTTATCACATACATTGTCCACAGTAAAATAATTCCAAACGGCGGAACTTCGAGCTCGCGACATTTTTCACAAATATGTTTTTACAATTTTATAACTTAAAAACTATTTTACACACACAATAAATTTATTATTTACAACACTTATTAACTTTTGCATCAACTTTTTCGAGTAAGAAAATTCAAACAAATACGTAAAGCCTGTAACGAGTAGGAAGGAAAGTTCGTTGAAATCAAATCAAAACCAAATTTGTTTTTCTGTAACACATTTTAAAACATGCAACACTGAAAAAATTGTACCTACTATTATAATCTTGTGCTATAACTTTATCATCGTATTTACAACCGTAAAATGTTATAATCGCAATTCAACATACAACTAATCTTACAACAGATAATAAATATTACAACAGTTTAACACAACAGTTAGAAAAATATAATTATAACGGATAATGCAATATGAAAATATAGCGATAACGCCCAAGTTTACATAGAGGTCAAAGTACGAATTTCAATCTGATTTTTTGTAATTAAGGTCTTTGAGTGATTCTAAGCCTATTTTATAGAATACGTTTTTTTGAAATACCTGCCCGTTTCCGAGAAAAAAAATGTTAAGTTTTTTTTTGTATGGAGAAAAATCGTTTTCTTTATTTATTTCATAAACGGGCAGAGACGTTAAAACCAAACCTTAAAGGGATTAAAGAACACATAATTCCTTGCATTTTGTTCGAAATCATCTACTCCATATCTCTGCCCGTTTAAAAACGGCAGGCGTTCCAAATTTTTTTTTTCTTTTGTGGTTTTTTTGGTTTAAATACGCTTGAATGAATACTTAAATAGCAATATTGTAATACTAGTACTTCATTCCATCGATACAAAATGGAATTGTAATATTAATAGCTTAAGTAATTTTATACCTACATACCTGCTATGTTACTTTTTTAGCTGGGTATTGTTTTGCGTAGAGGCTTTTGCAAGGCCGAATATGTTTTATTGTTCACGTTACCTGGATAAGATAAGAAAAGAGGGCACTTACAGGTTACAGGTAATCAGGTAACTTACCTGATTAGTTGTTTTCAAAACGGAGTCACTCGTTCCTCGGATCCTAAAGTATCAACACGTACCTACACGCTCTTTACCATTAATATGTCTCAGTTTAAATCAAATTTGGATATATA
This sequence comes from Cyclophora albipunctata, assembly GCA_963082685.1. Lineage (NCBI taxonomy): Eukaryota > Metazoa > Arthropoda > Insecta > Lepidoptera > Geometridae > Cyclophora > Cyclophora albipunctata. Next base: position 10,425,984 of record OY720114.1, on the reverse strand, counting down.
TGTGCTACTGAAATCAAGTGGAAATATCAAAAACAGTGATATATTGTGCACTACGTTTTTAAATCAAATAAACTTTGAAGTTTCTGCTGAAGATCTTATAATTCTAAAACAGTTCACAAGAACATATGTTGCAAATTTACACAAGAGATGGTTGCAAGCAAATAGATGTCAATCTAATTGTCTTTCAATCTATCTAATAATGCAGACAGTAATTCTTCTTCGGAGTGGTTTTTAAGAGATGAAAGGCACCTTCTTTTATGCTTGTTTGATAGATCCTCTGGTGGGTCTCAGATGGCTTTCTGTGGAGTATTTGTAGCAGCATCTGACTGCGGACTGGCTTCCATTGCTTGAGACATCCAAATTCTCTTTCGCAAATATTGACATCAAATATGGTGTTCTTGGTGAAAAAATTAGATTGGCATCTATTTGCTTGCAACCATCTCTTGTGTAAATTTGCAACATATGTCCTTGTGAACTGTTTTAGAATTCTAAGATCTTCAGCAGAAACTTCAACGTTTATTTGATTTAAAAACGTAGTGCACAATATATCACTGTTTTTGATATTTCCACTTGATTTCAGTAGCACATATATATATATCCAAATTTGATTTAAACTGAGACATATTAATGGTAAAGAGCGTGTAGGTACGTGTTGATACTTTAGGATCCGAGGAACGAGTGACTCCGTTTTGAAAACAACTAATCAGGTAAGTTACCTGATTACCTGTAACCTGTAAGTGCCCTCTTTTCTTATCTTATCCAGGTAACGTGAACAATAAAACATATTCGGCCTTGCAAAAGCCTCTAAGCAAAACAATACCCAGGTAAAAAAGTAACATAGCCGGTATGTAGGTATAAAATTACCTAAGCTATTAATATTACAATTACATTTTGCATCGATGGAATGAAGTACTAGTATTACAATATTGCTATTTAAGTATTCATTCAAGCGTATTTAAACCAAAAAAACCACAAAAGAAAAAAAAAATTTGGATCGCCTGCCGTTTTTAAACGGGCAGAGATATGGAGTAGATGATTTCGAACAAAATGCAAGGAATTATGTGTTCTTTAATCCCTTTAAGGTTTGGTTTTAACGTCTCTGCCCGTTTATGAAATAAATAAAGAAAACGATTTTTCTCCATACAAAAAAAAACTTAACATTTTTTTTCTCGGAAACGGGCAGGTATATCAAAAAAACGTATTCTATAAAATAGGCTTAGAATCACTCAAAGACCTTAATTACAAAAAATCAGATTGAAATTCGTACTTCGACCTCTATGTCCCTGATTTCATTAATTGGAACCAGTGTGGCAGCACCCGCTTCACGAAACTATCGTGTGAGTGAGAGTATCAGTAAAACACTTTTCCATTGCGCTATTAGACCAGGCGATTCATTGATCGATGTGTATTAAGCAAACAATGGTTTTAGTTCCTAATGAAAATAATTGCTTTTGGTACTTTATCGTGTTACTAGTATCACGAAGTAATGTTTTAATGAATTTAATAAGAAAAACAATCATATTTTTATACTTACGTGTGAAATGAGATGCCATCTTTCGTATAATTCACAATAGAGGTGTTATTTTTGCAAACAACCACTGTACAACGCGGCATTTTGTAAAAAATCACAAGCAGTGAAGACGTCGCAAGTTGGCATTCGACTAATGGCCGAAACTGGCAACAAGCCGCTTTGCGGCTAGATGCGTTCGCAAGCGCCACGCCTCCTTGCCACATCTCCTGTATTTCTGACATCTGTGGTATTTACCTACTTCGCGAAAGTTTGCAAGAATTTTATAACATACTAGCAGCGCCCCGCGGTTTTACCCGCGTTGTGTCCATTCCTGTGGGAATTTCGGGATGAAAAATAGCCTATCTTACTCGTGGATAATGTAGCTTTCGAATGGTGAAAGAATTTTTAAAAACGGTCCAGTAGTTTTTGAGCTTATTCATTACAAACAAACAAACTTTTTCTCTTTATAATATTAGTGTAGATAGGTAGTTATATCTAGTACACTAGCAGCGTCCCGCGGTATTGTCCACGATGTAATCGTTCCCGTGGGAATTTCGGGTTTAAATATACCTTATATATTAACTAGTATAAATAAATATGACTAGCCAATACGAATTATTCAAATCGGACTAGTAGTTCATGATATTAGCGCGTTCAAACTAACAAAAAATCGAACTCTTCAGCTTGTCTAGCTGTCTGGCCTGAAAATATCTGGTAACATAGTAAGAAGACCGCTGCGGCATAGCTTTCGTCATTTGATTCCTATTCCTCGTACGTAGTAGTAATAGTGACTCGGTGTATAATAAAGAATTGATCTATGTACCTACCTATCTTAGTCTTAGTTATCTTAGACGAACTTCTTAGGAAAAATCCGCAAATATCTTGTTTGTAGCAACACACATAACAAATTGAAGGCGAACATAGGACACATTCCTAAGATATCTAGTTACAAATGTACAGAAATATCCCCCGTTGTGTATTCCAAACCGACCGCTATTTATGTATTCTAACATGGTTTACTATTAAGATACCTCGCTTGTGTAAAACAACGATTTACGAACAGTAAATAAAATAACGTTTATGAGAAAAACTAGCAGCGCCCCGCGGTTTTACCCGCGTTGTGCCCGTTCCCGTAGGAAATCCGGGATAAAATGTAGCCTATAGCCTTCCTCGATAAATAGACTATCTAACAGTGAAAGAATTATTCAAATCGGTTCAGTAGTTTCTGAGATTAGCGCGTTTAAACAAACAAACAAACAAACAAACAAAACAAACTCTTCAGCTTTATAATATTAGTATAGATAAGTAATATATTTATTTTTATCACACAGGTGTCATGTATGTAGGGTGTGTGTGTTTGTGTGGCGTGTGTGTAGGGTGAACCTCCAATAAAACAATGGGATGGACTGGTCTAACCATAAATCCAATGATCAATTTTCCAACACACAACAAACTACCTATACAGCTTTATAATGTACCGACAAATTAAATGTATAAATCGCATTCAACGACCATCACGCCCAATGTAACGAGTTTTAATTAAACTAAAACCGATTACGTTTTGGCAATCTTGTTATTGGCAGTGCAATGTTTTTAAACTTTCACGAAGCTCTATTATTAGAATTGCAACTGTTCGAAATAGTTGCAGACAATTAACGGCTTGACAAGAGCGGAGTCGCGGCCAGAAGATTAAAAACAAAAACCAATCGCCGAACAATACTTTACATGTTCCCAGATTTTCAATGGAAAGCAATAAAAAGCAATCTTTCAGCGAGCCACGGCCGCGGCGCCGTACGCAATATCGATGCACTTTTTGTGCGAGGAATGTGATTGTAATAAATAATCCTGTTTTTGCCCGTATTGGACATCGGCGTAATTGCCAGAGGCGAAATTTATAGTTGCAACCGATGGTGTTATTGAAACAACGTCGGATTAATGAGTCCTATCCGAGCTCGCGCCGCGCCAAATATTCACGCAAAAGAACGAAAAAAAGCCCAAAACGTATGGCGAGATAATGGAACTGAATATGAAAAGCGGTCAACCGCTGTAAACCTCCGACAAACCGAAAAGCCGCGAGCTTTATAAAAATGACACAAATCTGTATTAAAATATTGAGAGGGGATTCTAAAGCTGTCAATTTAGAGATTAAATTTGCATTTTGCACGATTCATTAATATAATTGGTTTATTTATTGTAACGTTCGTTAAAATACAGTAATTATTTTTATCCTTATAAAATTACCTTCTTACTTAATTCGTCAACAATATCGATATACGAAAATTTAAAATAATTCCTTACAGTTTTTAATCATCAATATTCCAAGACCTTTGGCCTATGACCTCCGAAATAAACTCATATTCTTTCCTCCTTATACAATAGGCACTTGCCTACTAATCAACTATTCTAAATATAATGGAATGCAATTAGTTTTTAAATCCACCAAGCCTCTTACCATCTATATTCCAAGTCCTTCACTCTAGGACCCCCGGAATAAACCCATGACTCTTTCCCCGGTAACATCTTGTTGGGAGCCGGTCCCATATGGAGTAGTGCCAAAGCGCACAATTTGGCACCCACCGCCGCAAATCTATCACCGGAACGGTATGAGGTACAAGTGTATTGTAATATCACTATTGTCTAACTATTCGATGTTTTTGAACAATAACATTCATTTCTCGGTTGTCAATTTTAGCGCTCGTTTGTTTTAGCTTCTTCTTCATCGAGTGGATGGTCAACCTGACCAATCCTGGTGTCAGAGTTATTGAGCCGCCAATGGCCTCTGACATGGCTCATGTAACGACTACTATCCGTAGAAAGTAACCGGGACCGACGGCTTAACGTGCCCTCCGAAGCACGGAATCATCCTACTTTTCGGGCAATCAGGTGATTCAGCCTGCAATGCCCTAACCAAACTGAGGACAGTCTCACAAAGAGATTTTTGTGAGGTATCCCTACCAGGAATCGAACCCGGAACCTCCGGATCGTGAGCCGGGTGCTCAAACCACAAGACCACGGAGGCTGTTAGTTCGTTCGTTGTATTGGAAATATTAACCGCCTTATTCATAATTCATATATAGCTAAAACACTGTTATAAAGTGTTTTCTCTTTTGCTCTTTTTGAAAATAACGCATGTCGGAAAGGGACAAACCATTTGATAGCTAAAATGCTGTTTATCAACGTTTATGAATATATATATTTTAACCCTTAAATCTATATTTTTATTATGTTATAGTATTTATTATTAGGTATAGCGTTAACAGAAATGTATCGTCTGTAAAATGGGTGCCGGTTTAATCTTTGGTCTCGGAACTCTAAAGATGAACAATATTAAACAACTATGCATTAAGCTGTAGTAGTTTAGAGGGCACTCCATGTACTTACTTTGTTTCATAGAGCTTATAATAATAATCTATAACTATGAACTTACTTAATAGGTAGTTCCCAATAACTGAGTACAAAGTTTTACATTGTGTTTTACTTGGATAGCTACCTAATAGTGGCATTTCAATACGAACGTTAGCCTGTACTTACTGCGAGTACTTATAAATGACGTAATCAAGCTTTTCAATGGGAGTAAAAAGTTTGTCAGTGCCTGGTGTTTCTATCCTCAGATCTAATATAAATAGGAGGCAGAATACAAGCGAGAATGCACATGTCTGTAAAACCGAGTACTTACTTACTAACAAGTGGCTAGAATGCTATTTACGCCGCGAGTAGAAACTGAATCTAACCAACTGAACTTCTAGAGGTCGATGTGTTAGTTTATACTGTGTCCGTTCCCATGGGAATTCCGGGATGAAAAATAGCCTATAACCTTCCCGTTGAATGTGGCTATCTATTACAAAAAGAATTATTCAAATCGGACTGGTAATTACCGAGATTATCTCGAACATACAAACAAACAAACTTACAAATTTTACATCTTTATAATATTAGTATAGATGTAGCATACCTATTTACATTTTTAATAAAACGCTGCAAATTTTATGATCAGCTGGTTAACATAAACAGATGCAGTATCCTTCCGGTTGACGTAACGTATACATCGTCAGACGTCAGACTAATTCAGTACATCTGAAATATGCTAGATTCCACATCCATTACTCATCTCTTTAAGTAGCTGACCATAGATTAGATACAGGATAGTCTATGGTCAGTCAGACTCACTGCCGCACTCAAAGTGACACTTAATTTATTGACTTATATTTTCATACATTACAGGTTGAAATCACACATTAAGTACGGGCGTAAGTATGAGGTGGAGTAGTCCCGTAGGACTAAGTACTGGTACAGTCATATAGGAATAGTCGATAGACCACAATTTATCTATAGGTACATTAAACAAACAGCCTTCTAGACAAATGGCAATCGATTCGCATTTTATAAGCAAAACGCATAACAATATCAAAACGAATAACATTTTCAGATCATAACACATATTTTAATAGGTGCCTATTAATAGATTGTGACTAAGTAGATGTGATAGTGTGTATAGGATTAGTAGAGACAGGACTCATCGGTGCCATTTTGGACGCCATTTTGGACTCTATACATCAGTCCATTCGGCTGTTAGGAGTATCTAAACTATTATGGGCACTATAGCTATGTTTTAAAATGTAACTATAATGTTATCAAAAGCCTTTATTTATCTAAGAATTAAAATTTAAAAAAAGCAAGATAGTAGCAAGTTTTAAATTAGGGAAAAGGAAGACAGCAAAAACACGATTACCGACTAAGGCTTCCCTCTTCCAACAAAAATGAAATTTAGTGAAGCAATCCATAATAATTATCTGAACTTTCTCAAATTACCACAACGTAATCTTTAGAAGGTTCAAACGATTTTCTTTCACTTCATTCGATACTAATTAAAAAAGGTTTGTTTACGAAAACCTTGGAAGCACCGAGGTCGTCCAATTTGTGTAATGCGAACGAAAATAAACACTTTATTGAATACCAGATTGCTTTGGAACCGTTTGTTCTTACAACATCAATTAAAAGATATTACTTTTATCAAAGAGAATTTGAATATCGCTAGAGTGTTTTATATAAATTAAAAAGTTAATTTTGACGATCGCGTCAAATAACGAAATAATTCAATGCAGTTGTATCCGTCCTGCTATTTGCTTTTATTCATATTTCACAAGAATTGGTTCTTAATTTAATCTATTTCAATATAGGTATTTTAGCTTCGTGGGTATTACGATGGGAATAAACAATGAAGAAAGATAGACACACAGATAGCTATTGTACTCGTAGTTATATTCTACAGATTAGGTTACAGGATAGCTAATAACCTTACCTAACCTAACCTAAACCTATCATAAAAAGAAATCCTGATAAAAATAAAGCAGAAAATCCGCAAATGTTTACTAACAAAATTGTCAGTAAAGTGTAAAATGAGCCGGTTTTCATTATGTTCGTCCAGCGTGATAGTGTCGGGTGTAGTGGCAAAACGCCAGCTCCAACAGTTATCTAAACACATGAGACGGGAGACGGGCCGTGTCCGACAAACGGTGCACTTGTATCGGTCTTCCTTCAACTATTCTAGTCTGCAACCTTCAGCATCTAATTGTTTACAATCATTACGCTATTTAAATAAAAGATAGGTACATAAACCATCCCTGAATCTAACTGTGCAGACTTGAATTCTTAAGGTACCGATACAATTAGCTTTGTTTAACGTTTCCAAGCTCAATTCATAATTTGGTGCTTTCTGATTTACTCACCTTTTCCAAAATGGATTTTATTCTCACATTGTTTAATTCGTAAGTTATTCTTTAGGTTGTTGTAAATCCAAAAAAGATTTCTCGGTATAACAACAATCCCAAAAGGCGCCTTATGGGATTGTTGTCATTAATGTCATTAGGAGTATATTCAACAAGTTTACAGTCTACAAGCCGGTGAGTTTGTCAACTCCAAACTGAATTTCTAAACTTGCCAATCCAACACGACACGGCATAGCATCAGCTGATCTGCTCACCTGTGTGTTCCTAGTGAACCCGTACCCCTGGAACCGCTCGGAGTGCGGCGGCACCGTGTCAGTGGCCACGTAGAATGGCTCGTACAACAGCTCGAAGTTCGTGACGTCATGGCTGATGTGGGTTTCAGTACTCTCGTTACCACCTGTGGATTCCCACCTGAGGAAAATGAAGGAGTATATAATAGTGTACCGTTACTTACACTGACATGCCAACAGACTGTCTCCGTGGCTTCCCATCGGAGAAAAATGAGGGAGTATAAATGTACTATTCATTACATGGACAGGAGATTCCAACTGCAGGCATCTCTCGTTTGCTATTATATAGGTATGTGCTAGTGTAGGAGCATCACAGTCAGTCTGCAGACTTGCTTTATGGATTTTACTAAAGTTAAATGGAGGAGTAAGGACGAATTCTTGAAGGAGGAATTGTCTTATAAGATCCATTAAGGTGCCTGAGCTACCTCTGATGTGGTTCAACTACTCCACTACTCTACTAAAATAGTACCTATGCTTTGCTACAAAATAACTCTCATAAAAGATTATTAGATAATTTCTTTAATAATAAAGCAGAAAACGTATTTGTTACTGGATAGAACGTTTCTGGGCAATTTGATAAAAATGTTACCTTGAAAAATTAGAAGCATATTGGTTGTAGATGAACACCTTCCTATGGAAAGGTACAGCGAGTTTGTTCCTCGACAGTCGAACCAGCTCCGATTTGTTCGCTGGGAAGGTCGCCACCCGCATGTCCAGCTCGTAAGTCGGGACTACGTAGGCGCAGAGAGCACACTTTGGAGTCGTAGCTAAGAACTGAAAACAAAATAGGACGTTAAATACGGAGAAGTCGGTGTGATGAAGATGGAGAAATATTTCGAAAAAAGGAGCTTTAAATACTTAAGAAAATAAGTGGGTATATAAAAAGTCGCCAAATGCTCCATCTTTTCCAGATTTTATAAGAACATAGGTCTTTTACATTTTTATTTTTATGCTTTAGAAGCAGTTCAGCAAATAGGCCCAAAAGGTATTGAGAACCTTAGTTAGTAAAATAAATGACGTAATTCGTACCTTATCTAACGCTTCCGCCATTCCTTTCGACGGAACAATATCTACATCCACCAAAAACACAAAAGGTGTTTGACAATTCTTCCTCGCCAAGTTCCTTAAGTGGTTTTGAGGGTACGGATGTCTCGCTCGCCAAGCTACCGTTTCCGCTTTCCTCTCTCCAGGGGGTAACGGCGAACTTTCACAATTCCTAGCCCACCGAGGCATCGTCCCAAACACAGCTGGTTTCTCAGAAGGTGTAGCCACATGAATAGCTATCCTCGCATACAAATTCGGGTGACACCGAAACAACCAAGTCGTAAACGCCCTCAAAAGCCTCATCTCATCTCCAGCGACGAACACAGCTACTGACATAGGACCGGACCAATGAGATGCTATTCTAAGCAACTCATGCAGCCTTTCGATAGAGCTTTGCGTTGCAAGACAGACGCGATGCGATGACGTCATTTCTGGGAATAAATCTCCTACTGCTGCATGGTCGAACATTTTTAGTGTTCGTGTGTAATCCCATCTGCCGAGCCGAAGGTCTAGTTTGGCGATGGGATCGTCGTCTATGGCGTAGGGCACTGTGTCTATGCAAGGATCGCAGGTGATGCTGTCGGCGGGGGGCAGAGAGGGCGTGCTGGCGATGGGGCACGAAGGAGTCTGCAGCAGCCACATGTTTGCTGCAGCATTGTATATGACCAGCCCAACTGCCGTCACTGTGATCACGCTCCATTGGCACCGCCAGCTCCACTGTGGACAAGTTAAGAGGCATTTTAGCGTGTATGGAGTTAGAGGGCTGTATAACAAAATATTCCGATCAGACCAACGTGCACAGGTATATTTCGAATTAAGTAAGTAAATTCACCATTCTACGTATTTTAGTACGCCAAACGCGCATCAGTTTATAAATAATATTTAAAACATTTTTATTTAGATAAGTAAAACTGCTGATAAACATATCCAGTCTAATCGTATCCACTAGCAAATTAGCAATGATTACTCTGGAGCCAGATATTGAGTCGGGCAAAGACCTTTACCCCCACACACTCATAATATAATATTACAATACTGTTATTATAAGTTATTCAATAAACAAATAGACGTCGTCGTGTAGGCAGTTAGCGAGTTCACGAACGTAATAAACGACAGCTGTCTCAAGTTGCGTGTTCTGTTAATCTTCAGTGTTCGTTTGTCTATGTTAAAGGCACTTTGGCCTTTATTTGGATTCTGTATGATAACAAATCTGATATAAAAAATGTTTCCCACACGTTTTATGGAATAGGTAAGGGAACTGGAGACTGGAAGAGACTATCAGCGAATCGCGGTCGTACCTACTCGCGTATACGTGGTCCCCTTATTAGAGGAATTTCGGGATAAAAATCATTATGTTATTTCAAGATAGACTACGAATAAAAACTTAAATGTATATATAATTAGATCTAAGCCGTTTTAACTTTGTGCGGAGATGTTTATAGATTTAAAATTAACAGCATTTTAGGTAGGTGAATAAATGATTATCTCTTTCCGTATTCCTTATTTGCAAGGAGTAAAAGAGACAAAAAACTTTAAAACAATGTTTTAGGTTTATGAGTTATGACTATGGAGGTTAGTAGGCACCTAGTGACGTCGGTTAACTTACCCATTTATCTCTACGTAAGTTAGTCATTGATTTCTGCACAGTCCTGTAAACCATTTCTATGAAAATGTTGTCCAAATTAATCCCATCAGAGTTTCCTTAATATCTTATCAAAGGGACAGTGTTCTCATAGTTTTAAGAATATGAACGTAGCGGTGTGTTGGTATATTCTGAAAATATATAAAACCTTTTTAGATTGGGAAGTGATAGCTTCAGAAAAAAAACATGCTAAGGTAAATTAAAAAGGTTTAGCATTTCTGGATTTGTGATGAATGTTGCCACCATTTTTGGGTAATTTTGGTCGAAGTTTAAATAAATATACCTAGTTAGGTGTCTGACTGAACTAATTCAGACATCAGTTAAGTTTTTACAGAAATATTTAACATATATAAGGTATCAACACTACTTTTACCAGGGTAAGAAATAAATGATGAAACCATATAACTAATGTCTTTAGTAGATAGTGAATGACACACTTAAACTTAACAAAACTCTTATAAAAAATGTCCACGTACCCATTTAGTCAAATTTATTAATTATGTATTGCATATTGTAATAGTAACTCAGATCCATTTCGAGGTTATTTAGATAACAACAAAATTGTATGATAAAAATGTCGTCAGTAGAATTTAGTTTGAATGTAACATTTTGATTAATAAACACTGTACTACTTTAACAATAAACATCACAAAATGATTTTGTAAATAATAATAACAAAAGATAAAATGACTTGTCTTGTCTAAGCTGGGACTGTTAGCGCGCATGACTGAAATTGAGACATGCGCATTTTCAAACTGTGAAAAAAAAATTCCATAGAAATTATACTTTTCCGTTTACCAAGCACGTTGCATTCTTTTTTCAAAAGAGAGTATTATTCACGTGGCGTACTTTGACTGAGCGATCTTAGCTCATTGTATTGTTAAGCAACGTGCAGCTCCACCCCTACTTGGATGAGTGGCTGATAATGGCATTTCTGTCTGAGCGCTACCGTGCTTCGGAGGGCACGTTAAATTGTCGGTCCCGGTTGATTCAATCTTTAGACCATGTTGGAGGCCTTTAGGCGGTCTAACAACTCCGAAACCAGGGTTGAACCTACTCGAACTTACTTTTACGAAGCCAGGCACAGTGGCAGTGAGAACACATACTGTGTTGGGGGTTGCGGGTTCGATTCCCGCCCGGAGTCAACAATATGTGAAGAATGGTTGTTGGCGACGACGTCTGGGTGTCAATTATATATTCTTATAAAGTATATTTTGTGTATGTAACTATTATGTATCCTATTACTAAATCTAACGCGTCTCTAACTGTACTGGAAAACGAAGAAGCTTTAAACTGCAGATAGTATGTTCTAACACACTTCTAACCTTAGTTTACACTCAATGTTAACAAAACATTCTTTCATTTTAGTTTATATACCTAAGTGGCTACCTACCTAGTTTACAAGTTCCCTACATTGTATAAACCTATTTCAAATCTACAGTGGAAAGATAAATGGTAGGTAAGCACGTCTGGCTGAAGCAACCACTAATTAGACACCTGCTTAGGTCTTCCCTCTCTACGTTTCGTTAATTGAATAAAATATGTAATAATTTGATATCACAATTATTGTTTTTCAAATAATTGTATTTGAGGATTTATTCCATAACTAGCTATTTGTGCTACACAAGCAAACGTTTATGGGCCACTGTTTTAATATCATTCATTCTCCTGTGTTTTTTCACAAACTACAATAGGACCCAACCCGTTTTAAGAAATTGCAGGACAGTATTACAAACAGAAATGTTTTTGTTTGCAACTTGCAACTTGTATGCAAGTCACTTGCATAATGGAAACGCGGCTTTATACACTCAGTTGCTTATGCCATGGAGTTAAAATTAAAATCTTTTTAAACTTCTGCGGGCTTGAGTCTAATGTCTGTCATTGTCAGTGTCAAAACAATAAAATTCAACAAATCAAAATAAAGTGCGGCCTAGCAGTTAGCACCCACACGCGCAAAACACGATATTCTAACCTATTTAATAATTGTGAGCGTTGTAAACAAGAAATTAAACACATCGCATTATTTTATTCAAAATGTTCGAAATTCCAGAATGGGAAAACGACATTCCAAAAAGCAATTTTAATGTTACTAAAATTAAACTTCGTGTAAGTACTTACATACCAACAAATTTGGACACTTCTGCAATAAATTAGAGAAGTTGTTATTTTATTACATTTAAAAGCTCCACTCGTATCGTAAAATTATTCAATTTTATTTTATGTTTCAGTCCTCAGGCTTCCCTAAAATGAATAAAAATGGCGACACAATGGACACAAATTTCTCACCTAAAGTTGTCCAGAAAAAGGTATCAAAAGTGAATAGCATCAAGGAACCACCGCAGAAGATAGAAAATAACAAAAAAGCCAAGAAACGCAAGCATAATGCAGATAAAAATAAACTAGACATACAAAACCTAGACGCAGATAAGATTGATGAAGCTATTCTAGATGCGGGGAGAAAGAAATTCAATGAAGCCCTCGAAAGAGATGACGATGAAGATGACTTGTTCAAAGACGAAGGTTCACCAAGAAAACAAAGAAAAGTGGAACCTAAAGCAAAACCCAACACTGAAATACAACAAAGTAAAGTTTCTCCTAAGAAACAAGTGAATAAAATTGTTAAACAAGATGTCAATAAAAACTTAATTAAATCATCAAACAAAAATGTTCAAAATTCAAATGGAAATCTAATTACAAGTGACAAAGAAAATGAAACAAGTCCTATTATAAACAATCATGTTAAGAATGTAAGAACTACCATTGATAGAAAGAAAGATAAATTAAAAAAAGTGTTAGAAAGTAATAGAACTAAAATTACTGTCAATAGTAATAAATTAAGAAACAAAATGATGGAGAGACTGAAAGGTAACTTTGTTATTAATTATTTTAGTCAAAATACCAATCTGGGCCTCAATTCGTCATTGATTTTTAAACAATTTGGCAACTCAGTAGTCATGTAAAACAGGTGATATACCTTTGTATACAGGGACAGAAATTTTACAAAATAAATACTACTAAGTTTGTGATGTATGTATGTTCATTAATCTTTCAAAAAAAAATTCTTTAAAAACTACTGAAAGGTTTTGAGTGGAACTATACAATAATATAGGTTATAGATCAGAATAACACATGGGATACATTTTATCCGCAAATTCCGGCCGGAACGGGTACAACGCTGGTGAAACCATGGGGCTATAATATTATACATTTTAATGTTTTTCTAGCGGCCCAATTCAGATTTCTCAATGAAAAGCTGTACACATCTAATGATGAAGCCAAGCAGTTATTCCAGAGTGACCCAGCATCCTTCCACACTTACCACGAAGGTTATCAGCAACAGATCAAGAAGTGGCCAGTTAACCCTCTTAATGTTATTGTCAAAAGGATCAAGAATATGTGAGTGAAACTACTTCTAATATGCATTATAGTTTGTGAGGTCTGCTCTGTACTGTAAGAATATGTTCCTATGTTTCTTGATTTAAAGCACTTGATTACCATGTCGGAGGCCTTGAGGCGGTCTAAAAACTCCGAGAATTGACCACTAACCTACTCCAAATGCATGAAAGCAAATAGTTACTTATTATTAGTGAACAATATTTATCCCGAAATACAATTATAGTCAAATTTAATTTATAGAAACATGATGCTATGAAAGCAAGTTACTGCAAGCGAAGCTGCTACTTGAAGTTTTTTTAAAACAACACTATAATCATAGTTTAAATTGTTGATAGTACACCGAGTTCTGACCGACTAAGACTAAAGATTAGTCAGGAAGAAACAAATAATGTATTATAGGTACTACTTAATTAATCTAACTAATGGATGTTTCCCATTAAATAATGATTGGATCGCTGTGTAATCATTTCGAATTATTAGTTTTTGTGTAGCTTCCTGTCATATTACATTTACAAAGAACACATTGCTATTTTCCAACAGAGATATAATCTTGGCTATTGTGACAATTTTAGGAATTATGATTGTGATATTTTAATTTCAAGGGAGGGACAATGATATCCCTTCAACCAATAGAACACAGTGACGATTTATATCACTATACCTAGTAATGATGCCTTTCTACTGAAGCTATGTTGCTTTGTTTGTTGGATATGATTGTTATTTTTGGATAATAATCCTCGGTCTTTTCAGACTGTCTATATCTATACAGTGATTGTCTGCCCAATATACCCATTAATATTGGTTTGACAAACAAAAAGCATTCAACCTCACAAACATTTAAATAGTTTATCAGATAGTACTATGTATCTGAGATATTTGTAGGTAACCCAATTTTATGTGGGTAGTACAATTAAGTACCTAACTACCTAATCAAGTTTTAATGCTATACCTGTTTACCTAATTTTATAATCCATTCTAGGCCCAAAACCCACACAATAGTCGACATGGGTTGTGGTGAAGCTGCGTTATCGCGGCGTGTAAAGCAAACCGTGCGTTCTTTTGATTTGGTGGCGGCATCTGAAGCAGTGGAAGTGTGTGATATAGCCCACACTCCTCTCACGGCAGCGAGTATGGATGTAGCGGTGTACTGTTTAGCGTTGATGGGTACTGAGTTAACGCAGTACTTGGTTGAGGCTAACAGGGTGTTGAAAATGAGGTGGGTAAAGTTTGTTTGTATATGTGGGTAGTTCAATGAAAAATATAGTCACAACATTATCTTATTTATTGTTTAAAGTTTGTTCTATGAATCAATTCGGATATACATTATGTCCAAGGCGATAGTCACGAAGTGCGTGGGAGTGGCCCAGGTAGCGGCACGGGGTCTGAAATGGCCAATCGCAGTGCTTGAAATTGTTGCCCTGTGATTGGCCGCCGCTGCCTCCCCGTTGACTTCATGTATAAGACTAAATGAGAAAATTGATTTGGTTTCTAAGTTTAAAATTATTTGCATATCCTGAATCATATCAGAATTATTGGCTCTGCCCCATGCTTAGCAATTTATTTCAACACTAGCAGCGCCCCGCGGTTTTACCCGCGTTGTGCCCGTTCCCGTAGGAAATCCGGGATAAAATGTAGCCTATAGCCTTCCTCGATAAATAGACTATCTAACAGTGAAAGAATTATTCAAATCGGTTCAGTAGTTTCTGAGATTAGCGCGTTTAAACAAACAAACAAACAAAACAAACTCTTCAGCTTTATAATATTAGTATATATTTATAAAAAAATCACTATTTATTTTCAGTGGCCATCTCCTGATAGCTGAAGTGGAAAGTAGATTCGACAACGTAGACAATTTCGTGAAAGAGGTTCAGTCTTTAGGATTTAAGCTTATAAAGTTAGACAAAAGTAATAAGGTTTTCTTCTTCATGGAGTTTATTAAAGAAAGGGAACCGCCGGCGAAAAAGTCCAAGCTACCGGCAATGGCGTTAAAACCATGTTTGTATAAAAAACGGTGAAGTGATGGTGAATATTTAATTAAGATAACATTATTAAAATATTTATCGTTAAGAATTCTTTTGTTTCTCTGACCTTCGACATTTTAATGTACATATGTGTCAAAAGTTAGGTTAGATATAAAATAATAGGCATCAAAATTTTATGTATGTACCTAGTTATTCATAGGAATAACTCCAATATTCCAACTCCAAAACTTATGAAACTATAAAACGAAAACAAAGCAGTTTGAAACGCGTATTTGTCACCACGCTTTATTTATTTTATGTAAAAAAATCCGTATCGGGTAATAAAATAACTATATTTATAAAAATAATCTATAACTTTATTATCAACAAAAACAATTATTACTTCATTATTATTTCATATCACTGGTTTCAGTCTGATCAAATTATTGCATATTATATAAAATCACAACAGAATATGAGGTATAAATTAATTACTTGTATTAATTCATATTCATTTATTATTCAATTCATCCATTACATCTTCGGCTTCTGCTCTTAGGTTTTCAACTTTTTCTATAAGCATTAACTGGAAAAGAAAAACAAAAAAGGTTTGTAATTAATTTATGAATTGACACTTATTATTCAAAATCGTTGAAGAATAAAAAGCCCAATTCTAACTTCGAATCTTCAACGATATGTTCGCCTTAGCCAAGTTTAACTATTTAGCTATCTAGTTTAGTATTTTACTATAACAGATTGCACACGAATAATTAATTTTGATGAAACGCCTGAACTTGTTAAAACACAAACACTGACGTTTATTCGGTGCAAAATATGTAAAAAAAAATAACGATCATTTTTGTCTTTGTCTTTTTCTTTAATAGTCTATGTACTTACTCTAGCAGCACTAATAAGATGCCCGGCGGCTGTTCTCGACAGATGTGCTATAGACATCATCAAGCTATCATCCGATGCCTTCGCTATGTCTTCTATTCGTTTGTAACCGGCTTTCACTAGTTGGAGCGCTCGGGCCTGAAAAGAATGTTTGGAAGGCTTTAATTACTAGTTTACTCCGAATACTTTGTCCGTGAGTTCAGCTGACTAAAATAAAGAGCTGAACAATGATTTGACAGGAACTAATAATTCAGCTTAACCAGCCGAACCCGCAAAACGCGATTAAGTCCCATAAGGCGTGAAATGAAAAAGAGGTAAAATTCCAATTTCAAATATTTCACCAATGACCACATTATCAGTAATGTATATCTTCAGTGAGATGAGTTGGACAGATAAGGCTATAAGTGCTTCATTTTATGGGCTAACTAATGTCATAACAAAAAGATAACTAGAACCTAGGGTAGATCTCAGAACATGTGCCTACCTTCCCAACGTTAGGCAAGTCCATGAGCGCTTCGATGGCCGGCTCGGCGGCGGCGCGCAGGCGCGGCGCCAGCTCGGCGAGCAGCGCGGCGAACGGCCAGCGCGAGCACACGCACGAGCACACTACGCTCGCCGCGCCGCTGCTCGCGCTCGCCGCCGACACCAGCCCGTGCACCGAGCCGCGCGGCACCGAGTATCTGTACGGTGGACGAGGCGTTACTGTTACGACGGCTCGTGGCGGAGAAGCGTTTGTGACATACTATCACCATGTTTGACCAAGCGATGTGATTGACTTGCAGCTCGGCCAGTACTTGAATAAGTAGCTGATGTTGGCATTGTAATTGAGCGTTATCGTGTTTCGGAGGACAGTAATTGTCGATCCTGGTTGTTCTAATCGATAGACGATGTCAGATACATTATGACGATCTAACCTCCCGACACTAGAGTTGGGTAATACACTTTGGTTACTTACTATTTCGAGATATATAACAGATATATCTTGTAATATAAGAACTTACTTTTCTGAAACGACTGGAATTGGGACTTGCTTCCACACGTCATGTAACATCATCGCGAGGTAGAACCGGCATAATACTGTTTCAGGTACATTCTAGACATTTAATAAAGACAAGTAGTTAATAAGGATGAATTTATGAAAGTATACATGTGACTAATTGCTGATATGAATAACCAACTTATCCTTTATCTATCTAAATTCAGTATTTGTAGATCAGATTAAAGTAGATTATTAATATACTTACATATTGTAACTAGTAGCGCCCCGCGGTTTTACCCGCGTTGTACCCGTTCCCGTTGGAATTTCAGGACGAAAAGTAGCCTATAACCTTCCCGTTGAATGTGGCTAAAATCCATTACAAAATTATTTTTTCAAATCGGACCAGCAGTTCCTGATATTAGCGCGTTCAAACAAACAAACAAACTCTACAGCTAAATAATAGAATCGATATGGGGTTTAGATTTTTGGTTGAGATTGGTTACGGGACTAGCCGTAAATAAGCCAAATATGTACGTACAGTGATAGGTTTCCCCGTAATCATCCGAATAGCATTCATCTCGGTGATGCCGAGGACATTCGCCGTTTGATGGCCTTCCTCGTCCAAGTTGCAGTACTGAAATAATAGAAAAGGCGTTATAACTTCAATGAATAACAGAGTTTTTAAATGTGGCGTAAATGGAAAAAATCGAAAACCAAAAGAGAAATATATAAACTATACCAGCCCGTTTATTTCTGCTACAATCTGTTCTAAATGATTGTCTACACGTTAACAGTCAAACTACATTTAAATTAAGAGGTACCTATTTAATTTCATACATTTTTGACACCTATTAGTATTTTTTTGTACATTTGATGCCTGTTAAGGTTGAGTGGCATTTACTTTATTGTTATTCTTTTATGCGAATCGGTTCTCTTTTATCTAATAAAGATAATTTCATACGATAAATCCTACTTCCTACTAATATTATAAATGCGAAAGTTTGTGAGGATGGGATGTATGGATATATGTTTGTTACTCTTTCACGCAAAAACTACGGAACGGATCTGGATGAAACTTTAGAGAAAAATAGATTATACATCAGAATAATACATGGGATACATTTTATCCCGAAATTCCCGCGAGAACGGGTACAACGCGGGTAACACCGTGGGGCGAGGCTAGGACTACATAATCAATGAAAAATAAACCTTACCAGTGAGTAATAGTGTCTATAATCCAGTTTGATCCCGGCGCCGTCGTGAGGCGTCACTAGGTACAGCAGATGCAGGCTGCCCATGAGCACTAGCGACCGAGACGCGATCTCTAGGTCGCTTAGAAGCTGCTTAGCTGTTGACAGGTCCATGCATCCTGAGGGTTTTAAATCATAAATTCCAACTAATGAATGCCAAAGTTTATCTATGTGTTTATGAAAGTCGGAAAATAAACGGACGGACTGTCCGTTTATATATTTATCTAATATGGGTTGCCATGGGCTACAACATAGTAAATTATGACTACAGCATTACAAAAGTTCCGATTGAAATATGTGTGCCACCAGGCATCCACAGCATTCACATACAACATGCACACATTTTACAACGTCTGTGTACAAAAGAAACATAATTAGTGCAATCTTAACTATAACACAAAATAAAAAAACGTAAGAATAATAATAGATTATTTAATTATCGCATCAGCATGCATCAGGCAAGCGTGGTGATGATGATGAGTGACACCTAATCCTCCTCACTGTACTGATATCAGTTAGATGAGAGACTTTTGCCCAGCAGTAAGACAATACTTTACGTTACTTTTTATAACTTTTATTGATATGGCAACAAGTACAAACTGGTTATACCGCGTCCATTATAGAACCAACCTTTTATAGCGGCCAATCCCAGCTTGCTGACTCCAAACTCCGTATCGTCGTATATCTTGCATGGCTCCTCACTATGCCCACTTTGCCCACGCTTGGGCGCGTCTCGTCCTATTATTTCCAAAGCCTCCGTTTGTAGTAAATCTCGCAACACTTCCTCGCATATTGTCTTCATATCTTTGGTACTGGAAATAGATGTTTTGATAATAAACAAAAGAGTTAACTAGAAAATAACTATATCCTTGTATTTTATGTGTTTGCAGTGTTTCGGTTTAATCGGCATATTCCATGGTCCATGGTACAAAATACAGTTTATGTCCATCATGAAAAACCAAACTAATGTAGCCTGTTTAGATTAGTTTCTATATTATAAAAGACTAAGGTTCTAGTTCGAATCTTACAAAATACACTTCTTAAAAATATACTTCTTTGTAATAATTATCTTTTCCATGCACCGGTTCTCTACAAGTTTATCATTGAAATCTAAATAAAAATACCTGTCGTCACACTGCACACTCAACAGCGTGTTATCCATGACCGCCCTGAGGCCTGTCTTAGTGGAGGCGAGCCTTAGCGCCACCGCCGATAGTAGCAGCGGCCGAGTGGAGAGCTGGCTCGCGGCGCGCTGCAGCCCGCCCGCCAGCGTGCGCCGCACGCCCGCCCACTCGCCCGGGGGGCACACGAGTATACTTTCACCTGGGGCGGTCGGGGAGTATTAAGGTCAGAGACATAGCAATATACAGTACTTCATGTCAGAGAAAGATACCAATATACAGTACTAAATGTCAGAGAGAGAGAGAGATGTATAACACCTCAGTCTTCTGTGACCACGGTTCCTGTAAAGGGGCCGAAACGTCAGATAAAAATGTTAAATAAAAGCGAAGTGTATCCATAATAGTAGTTTATGCAACTGTCATATAATGAAGGGTATTAAAACACGAGTGTGAGTTTATGAAACGAGCGCAGCGAGTTTCATAATAGTAACGAGTGTTTTAATACCCGTGTTATATGCTAATGCAATTAATCAAACAACAAGAGTAAAAGCTGACAATAGTTTTTCACGCGTACGTGTATTGTCACAGTGAACTTACCGCCATTAAAATTTAACCAATGAGAGCGCAGCTCGCGCAGGGCCAATCAGGAGCGAGCGGGCGATGTTATATAATGAGATTTTACGATATCGATGTGGATATTATACCATCATGTGAAATTGCTTAAATTGAGTGTTTTGTTGTCTGCGCTATAACAGTAGTAATTATAAGTCAAGTATTGGAAACATAACTAGAATGTTACAACATTAGTGTAGATAAACATAGTTTCAATTCAAAAAGATAAATTACAACTACAATGTAACACTTTAAACCTTTATTCGCAAAATAAATGAATCTGAATGTACAAATTACCAGTTTCACAATGACCCGCGCGGCCCGCTCGTCCCACCATCTGGCGGTAGGCCGCTAGCGACAGCGGCTCGCGGCCCACGCGTGGGCTCCGCACCACCACTCGAGCGGCTGGTAAGTTCACGCCCGCGGCCAACGTCGATGTACAGCACAGCACTGTTAGGGTGCCGGCTCTGGGGAACATGTGGGGTGTTCAATATAAGTAGTAGGATCATGGAAACGAACCCTCATGGAACGTTAAGTGAAAGAAAGTTAGTTTACTATAAGATCAGATGTCATTTCGATCTTTGGTCATCGCAGTCACTATTTTTAAAGAGAAGCGAAATTGTATGATAAAAGATGTATGGGTGTGCGGACATCGATAATACACGCAACAGTTTATGTCATATATCTATGAAATTACGACAATGTACTTAAAGGGAGAGAGTTTATGACCAATGAATAGGTTATGGCTGTACCTGAACCCTTGCTCCAGCAAGGCGCGCTCGCCCTGCGCCAGCCCCGCGTGGTGGTACCCGACGCCCGCCAGCACGGAGCCACACAACTCCACGTTACTGCCTTCCACGCGGAGGGCACATTGGAGGGCCCGGCGCTCCGGGGAAACTGACGCAGGGGACTGTCTGTAACAGATTATATTGCATGTTAGTAGTGTCCGACCGAAATTTCGGTTTCGGTTTCGGTTTCGGCCGAGTTTCGGCCAAAAATCAAGTTTCGGCGGCAGTTTCGGTTTCGGCCCAAAATTGGCCGAAACTTTTGCCGAAACCGAAACTGATTACGGTAGTTGTCGTGCACGCTCGCCTAATTTCGTTTCTCGCGGCAACGCTCTGGCGGGCGCTGGCGGCCCTGTTCGGGAATTGTCGTGCGCCGTTCGGAAAGCTCTGTAGCAACACAACACAACTTAGTCAGTGCGTTATCGCCCGACGCAAACATTCTTTAGAGGTTATGTTTTGTTTTCTAAATGTGTGATATGATTATCTTTGTTGAGACTGGAACTAAGAGTATAATAGTAATTTTAGTAATTATTATTTTTATAAGATGTAACTACATACTTAAGAGATTGATGATTCTTCTAAATACAAACAAATAAAAACCTAAGTATTAATTAATATGATTTCAAAATAACAATACGTAGTAGTATTTAATGAAACAGTTACAAATAATTTGATTATTTATTGATAACTGATAAACATTTTTATACTAAATGAAACGGGTCTGTATCGTGTTAGAGAATTTAACGTATTCACTAAAATACGTACCCGACGTTTCGAGTGGATTACACCGCTCGTGGTCACGGGAAGACTGGCTGGAGAGGCGAATATTCACTGCACAATATTGTTTTTTCCAATTACCCGTACAAACTACCCGCACTTAATGTTTATCACCAAATTGTTAGTCATTAAGTTGGCGACACACCACGCTCACTACATCCGAATTTTCGGTCAATTTTTCGTGATGCCGACGTCCATTAATTACCGGATTCCACATGGACGAGAGCTTAAAACCACTTTCCCGGTTGAAATTCAAGTGTTTTTTGATTTCCACCGCTTCACGAACAATCCTGGAGTAGTAATGTCGTTCCGTGGAAAGGATTTTCGGCGCATGCAACTCAATCCAATGGTTTGGTCCTGATGATAATAAATGGTCGGCAATCGCGGACTTTTCGACCTGGCGGTTTTTGACCGCTGCGATATGTTCTCTGACCCTCTCCGCTATCGTGCGCTTGGTCTGTCCAATGTATGAACTACCGCAGCTACAGTCAATTTTATAGACGCCTGGAGTCTGGTAAGGGATCGTGTCCTTCGGTGACCTCACTTGCTGTGCTATTTTCGACAAAGGAGTAAATATGGTGTTTATGGAATACGATTTTAAAATTCCATGTGGAATCCGGTAATTAATGGTCGTCGGCATCACGCAAATTGACCGAAAATTCGGATGTAGTGAGCGTGGTGTGTCGCCAACTTAATGACTAACAATTTGGTGATAAACATTAAGTGCGGGTAGTTTGTGCGGGTAATTGGAAAAAACAATATTGTGCAGTGAATATTCGCCTCTCCAGCCAGTCTTCCCGTGACCACGAGCGGTGTAATCCACTCGAAACGTCGGGTACGTATTTTAGTAAATACGTTAAATTATCTAACACGATACAGACCCGTTTCATTGAGTATGATGAGTGCAAATCGTGTGAGTTTAAAAAGTTTATTGATAAACATTTTGCTATGAGAACTAATTTATTTTTCAATATAAAAATATTATTAATATATTTTTATATTATATGAAATAAATGATTGCAACAAAATTAATATACTTACTGTGTTTCTATTTAATGTCCTAATTAATGCAGAATAATGGGTAAAATACACAAAATTTCAGTATTTTACGGAATTTTATACTTGACCACGTGAGTTTCGGTTTCGGTTTCGGTTTCGGCCGAAACTGAAGCCACGGCCGAATATTCGGTTTCGGTTTCGGTTTCGGCTGGAAAACCAGTTTCGGTCGGACCTTACATGTTAGTAACGAATGAAAGGAGTAGAGTAGTATTTATGCAATGAAAGATCTTCAAAATAGGATCAAGATACATTTTTTAATACTAGAACTCTAAAATAGCAACGAATTATCCTAAAACTACCTACTTATTACCTAGAAATCTATGCGTTTGAAGATTTTTGAAGGGCAGCTAGTGTCAGGCAGACATATTGTTTTTCAAAATGGCGGAGCATAAAATCAGATAACGAGACAAACTAACAAAACAACGTCACCAGAAATCTTGAAAATCCTTTTTAATTACAAGGTCAATATATCCCATACAGTTATCACGACTCCAACTAACCTGGAGAATTTGCAGAGGAGTGTGGCGACGTTCTCGCAGTTCCTCTTAGTGGGACAGAAGACGAGACAGCTGCCCGCGCCGCCGCCCCACACTAGCCCGGCCAAGCCGTCTGGATCTAACCGACGGGCGGACTCCGAATACTTTAAGGAAAATAGTCGCAATTTTATAGTCGTTGATTAGGTATTTTGGTAAAGAACATTACTTTCATTTATAAGTCAGTTATTAAGATTCGTTCGTTCCTTAATGTTCCTAACACAGCTCGGGTTTGAAATCGCCCTCCCGCATTACACAAGCATGACGATAATGCCTACCTACTGTACGGATATCTTTAGACAGATAAGAGATGTCAAGCAGTGGGACATTACTTTTTATAGTTAATTCTAAAAAGATATGACCATAATGCATATTGAATAACTAGAGATGATAGGATTGTCCCAAAATGTAGACCAATGTCGCAAATTTTCCAGTCGAAGAGGTACTACTCCTGAAGAAGAAAGAGGTTAGAGATCAGGTAAGAATGAAATAAAATCAGTCTTTGGCTGGAAAATTGACAACATTGGTCCTCATTTTCGGACAAGTAAAAATAGAGCATAGATTGGTTGGAGATTCACAAAAAGTTAAAGACAAAAGGGGAAAAAGGTGAAGATAAAAAAGGTAAAAGTTACTCTCAACTGTCCTTAAAAGGAGCTCAATATTGGACATAAAATAATAAGAGTAAATAAGTATGTACCTTCAAATAGTTTATGGGCTAAAAATGCTACTCAACTTACATCAAACTTCACCTCCCTAGCGGGCACGACTTCCAGTTCCTCGCCCCACTTCAGTTTGTACATCATGTCTCCTATCTTCACATACTCATCCAGTTGCACCGGACGGAACTCCTTTTGGAACACATCCGCGCGCAAGAATGTTGCTATCTCGTTCAGATTGCCTATGGTTGCACTCATGCCTACTATTTGGATGGTAGCTAGACAAGAAGTTTTATTAGTTAGACATAGTGTTTGAAAACGATAATTATTATGTATTTGTTGTAATTTACTTTGTACCCAATCCTGTGGGAATTTTGAAATGAATAGTAGCCCAAACCCTAATGAATCAGTTTTTATATTGGTGAAATTCACATGCAAATCCTTTGAATAGTTTTGGAGGTTTTCGCCATAAGACAAACAGACGCGGCGAGCGACTTTGTTTTTATGGAAACAAAATCAAAACTTACGTTTAGCAAATAACACTGTGGTTAGCAACATTTCCAAGGTACCACCTCTGCCTCTCTCTCCTATCAAATGTAATTCATCTACCTGTAAAATAAAATGGAACTTCAATTCTAAATAGCCTTAAACAAATAATCTACAACATCAAAACTAGCCTAAATCCCTTCAGAGGTTGAGAAAAAAGGTTACTTGCAGCTCACTTACAGTATTTTTAAGTCAGATTTAAGTAATATTATCTTACAACAATAAGTCCAATTTCATCGAGTCTATCCAACTCGACCAAGCTCCTTACTAAGGCCAGTGCTTTCTCTATAGTAGCTATGTATATGCTGTGTTTCTTGCGTCGTTTCTTAGGCGGTAGGTGACCTTTGCCCGCCGCATACTCTTCAATTAAGAATTCGAGTTGTACTGCAAATGGTGAAAGGGCCCAGATCTGAAAGTTGATGAAAGTAGTGACTAGAAACATTTATTTACGTTCTTGAATTCGTTTAAACAGGGCTTCTAATCATGTCCAAACAAGAATATCCTCCTTATGGAAGGTATCTAGAAAGGACCACATTTAAGCTTTATAAGTTTTTTCAAACCCACAATCTTCTTTTGTATTACAAGTCAGTGTAAAAGGGAAAATAATCATATGATAAATGTAGAAGTAACTGTTACTTACTTTCTCCTGAACAACAGCTACAAATGGCAATATAAACAATGCATTATTCTTCCTCACAAGCACTTCTCGCAGCATCAGTACTTCGGCCACTAGTGTTTTGCCCCCACTCGTGGGAAGAGCATAGATCAAGTTTCTTCTTTCTTTGATAGCGGGTAGATTAAGGCATTCCTCTTGCCAGTCTGTAAATCAAAATAGTACATTTCTATTAATCTTCTTCTTCACAAGTCAATGAGTATTCATGTAATTAAAATAGTGAAATAGGTTTTTTATTACAAAAATTCAATGTAACTGAACTGTTATGTTAACTGTTCTATTATAATTGCAAAGTTTGAGCCCTGGAAGTTGTATGACTTTTCAATGTTTTACTTTGTACAAAATTCAGTACTATTATTTAATATGGGAATACCAGCTACCTTATGTTTTACTTTATAAAGTTCTTTTAAGAGAATGAGATTAATAATGATGAAATTGCAGAGGTATCTACCATTACAAAGAAAAATTGAATTGAAATTAAAAGGTACTTACCATAAAACTTTTCAATATTTCTATATGTCTTAAACAATCCTTTAGTGACCATCGGGAGGCCATAGAAACCTTCATACTGCATTTGTTTCACCACATTTTGTTTTGTTTTTTTATTTTCTTCTAATACAATACCACTTTCTCTTATATCTAGTAAAAAGGAGTCTTTAGTTTCAAATAACGAACTTTTATTGCAGATTTTTGAATTATCCACCTGACATATAGACTGATTCACTAAATCAAAACTTTCTTGAACATCTTTCAACAATTTTACCGATTTCTCTTCGTTGATAAAGTAACTTGATTGTTCTAAATTAGAATTAAACATTTCCTCTGATATTTCATCAATTTCTTCTATTCTATACATTTTTGATTCTTCTTTGGCACATAATTTGTTGATATGGTTGGTACTTACTATCAAAGACTCCCATTTCTCTGTATCTCCTATTAGGGAGCTGTGTAAAACGCCGGGTGAACAAGGAATGTCCGAAGCAGAACTTGTATTGCTATCACATAAATACTCAACTTGATTGCACGGTAAAGGCGGGGAATCACATTTTGCATAACTATTTGTCACATTTAATTGAGATTTACGGTTAATTGGACTACAGTTTAGTAATAAATCTCGTGAATTGAAACAGTTATCATTTTTCAATCGTAATATTCTTTGAGTACCGAGTCTTCTCCTTTTTGGCGTCGATGTTGTGTCGTTTTTATTTTGATTATTGATAAACATATTCGGAGTTGTTCAGTTACATTTATAATCAGTTTAAATTATTGAAAATCTTAGACATTTATTATCACAACCATACATTGCTTTTTCAAAACAAACAGAGGCGAAGGCGGCGAGTGGGACCGGGACAGGTGACAGCACAGGTGACAGACATCAGCATCACCATTGACAGTATTGACACGAAGCGACGTTGTCATTTGACATTACGTCAAGTTCGCCACAGCGTACCTACATCTCTTGAAATTTGTGTGACTTTATGATAGTTTATTCCAGACTAGCAGCGCACGCGGTTTTACCCACGTTGTGCCCGTTCTCGTAGGAATGTCGGGAATTTTATACATATAAACCTTCCTCTTGAATCACTATTCATTTGACTAGCCCGTTGGCACAGTGGCATGTGAGAGCGCTTTCTACTGTCGGAGGTTGCGGGTTCGATTCCCACCCGGAGTCAACAATATGTGCAGATAATTGTTGGCGACGACGTGTGGGTGTCAATTTTATTCCTACTAGCTGCGCCCCGCGGTTTCA
Source organism: Cyclophora albipunctata (assembly GCA_963082685.1). NCBI lineage: Eukaryota > Metazoa > Arthropoda > Insecta > Lepidoptera > Geometridae > Cyclophora > Cyclophora albipunctata. The sequence goes on along the minus strand of OY720114.1, from coordinate 10,398,780 downwards.
CCCGCGTTGTACCCGTTCCCGCGGGAATTTCGGGATGAAAAATAGATGTTGGCCGATTCTCAGACCTACTCAATATGCTCACAAAATTTCATGAGAATCGGTCGAGCCGTTTCGGAGGAGTACGCGAACGAACACTGTGACACGAGAATTTTATATATAAGATTAAGTATCTGTGTATGTATAAGCAGTAGTATCAGTTAGTTAGATTCCATAATAAAAGCCTAGAGCTTAGTTTGGGTCTAATTAACCGTGTGTGAATTTGTCCGCGTCAAAATCCGTTGCGTAGTTCTAAAGTTGCTTTGTTATTTAGGACTCCATGCGCATTGCAATGCACGCCATACCAACAGGAAGCAGATTCGACTGCAACAGCGCTCAGAGTTCTCTTAGTTTGACTGATTGCGCGCACTTGTAGTTAATTTTTTTAAGTAGGAATTTCAAAATAAATTCATTGGTGATGATGAACTTATAACTTTAAATAACTTTTTACGTTTATTAAAACGAAATAAGCAGGCGAGAGTAAAGAAATACGTATCTACCTACAGTTTGATCTGACCTTCATGCCCCTTTGGTTTACAAAAATATGAGTAGGTAACGTCCTAGAAGAGCACAAAAAATCATATTGAGGAGAGGGAACGCTCTAAAACCATAATAAAATAAATAGCTGTGGGTTCGCTCTTGTCTATAGACAGGAGCGTAAATAGTCAAGGGACATATGCCTTGACTATTTGTATATTGACCTTGGATATTCAACTATTAAAGTAAAGTAGGCAGGTACCTAATCATTTATTTGTTTCAAATAAGTAGTTATAATAGGTCATTGAGTTATATGTACTAGTACGTTAGTACATATAAGAGTTATAATATAACTCAATGCATAGGTACGTATTTATGTATATTTATATGAGTAGTAGGGACTGTAGGGATTCATTAAGTACCCACCAACAATTTTGATCTGGATTGAAACTCAACTGAGTTATGTGCATACGTGGTACATACGTGGAAACAGGTTTATATTATAATTACCTATATTTGGATATAATAAAATAACCTATAGTTACCTACCACTCTCCCCAACTACTTGACCCTTAGCGCAGCCTTAGACCACCACCATTAGCGTTGCCCCATCCTTCCTAGGCCGTCGTCAGGTTAGCCTAGGTTAGGCCTAGCTGTCGATACCCTTCATACAGACTGGAGTAAAAGATAGCCCAATTTAGATCCAACCATAATAGATATACCTATTTCATATTCTGTACTAGGCGTAAAAAAGGCAGACAGGTACGTTGTGAACTCAGGTACGCTGTTAATTCCTACTTACTTCCTCTTCCTAGTAACAACTGATATAATATCTAAATTATTGTAAATAATTAGCAGCGCCCCGCGGTTTTACCCGCGGTGTGCCCGTTCCCGTGGGAATTTAAGGATGAAAAGTAGCCTATAAACCTTCCCGTTGAATGTGGCTATCCATTACAAAAATATTTTTTCAAATCGGACCAGTAGTTCCTGATATTAGCGCGTTCAAACAAACAAACAAACTCTGCAGCTTTATAATACTAGTATAGATTACCGAACCCTTTTATAAAACCTGTTAAAATCTTTCAGACATTTGTTTATAATTTTCATAACAGATGTTTGGATATCGAGAGGTTAACTAAACGAAGTAGATAATCAGGGCATCGGCACGGGTGCACCTGCATCGTCACGGACCCTCGAAACCGGAGCTGGCCGGTGTCGGCTCAAAATTGACCGCCGCTAAATATATCGTGGGGCGGGGCGGGGTTGGGCGGGCGGCGGCCGCGCGCGCTGGCGCGCTCAGAGCCGCCTCGGTCGCCGCGGACTCCACATTCCAACGTCGCTGTGCTGCCGGTCTAGGAACCAGTGACTGAGTGACCGTCTTCAACCCGTGCGACGTAAGTGCCGTGATGTGAAGTGAACCAACCCCTCAGGTGCCAACACCGGTGTGCCGTGGACCCCCTAACTTAGTGAGAAGCGCGGTCTCACAAACGTCTATTTTTATCAGCGAGTGCCCAGCGCCATGTTTAGTGCGCCGGATTACGTTACATTCGCCCGATATCGCCATTGTATCAACGGATTGTATTTATAAGTACAACTTACACTAAACACGATTTCAGTATCTTACACTCTTTGGCTCGTAAACACACATTTTAACTAAGTGATATTTTCTAGTGACCAAAAATAGTTTGTAAGTACTAAGACTATTAAAAAACAAATACTTAGAAGTAATTTCCAACGTGAGAAAGTTGAAAACTGTAAATAATCATGTTTAATTTAAAATACTTACTTATGTCATAAAAAATAATTATGTAGAATGAAAATTTTACCAGTTACTTAAATCGCAAAATTACAAATAATCTAAAATTAATTTATTCAAATAGAATACAATTCATAGCTTGTAACAAAAGCAAATCAAACATAAAAGGTTTACAATTAATTATTATTAATAAAAATATTATGAGATGTATTAAGTAGATGTAAGTACGATAAAAAAAAAACAGAAAATTGACCGAAGTAGAGTGGATTATTAGTAGAGAATTATTGCAAAAAGTCTGATATAAGTCAATTAACCCCATAACGCCCGACTCGTCTCATAAACGTCTCATAAATAGCTTTCTTCAGAGTCTCAATTATGTCACATGCAAAAATATGCAATAGATTTCGTACGGAAGTGTTCTATAGATGTGTTGATGTGCAATAAAATAATTGATAATAGTTTTAGGAAGTAAACATGCTATTTTAGTTGTAGGTGCCTAATATTTTAGACTAGATAAGTTATAAATGACATCCGTTATTAACTTACAGTAGAACAATGAAATAGTTTAACTATCACAAAGGAACTTTCATAATACCTCAATGCGAAGTCAATTTTCTGTTTCTCTCTCACTCACTTACCAATACAGTGAAAAGTGAAAAAGTTAATATTCTATAACATGATTATAAAATGTGCAATCATGGTTTAAATTACTTATAAATCATTTTAAACATACTAAAATTCCTAAAAGAAATAAGCACTTATGTATGCGAGAATTCGTTATTAATATTAAACTGAAATAATATCTGATACTAAATAAATAAATTGACACGAATGGAAAAATCTGAAAAAATAAACACGAAACAATGTCGGCAGCGAAATTCGAATCCACCGTACAGTTGAACAAAACCAAATTTACACTTTCGTTGAATCGTTGCCAGGTCCCGGCATCCGCAAGCCCGTAGGTGTGCGCAATGGCGCGAAAGATAAAACCCGCTAAAAATAACGCGCGGCATAAACAATACACGCTTCAGCGTTACGCGGTCTACGCCCACGCGACTTTTCACCGCTTTTGGCACTCCCGCGCACCCCTACCCGCATGACGTTACACACATTGATTGATTACTGTTTTGACATCCGATCGATTTACGCCATTATATTCTTTATTTTTAAATACAGAATTATTGTGTAAACAATTCATTAAAGGAATTTAGGGTAAGATGTCAATCATAACTTTAACTATAGATAAATAGTCAACTATTTTTATGAGTCTACCTTATCAAATGGTATCATTCATAAAAAAAAAATACAACGCAATAAGAACAATTATAATTAAGTACCAATATTTGGATCTAATACAATAATTGATTATAATTTATTGTACTATTTATTTTTCAGCGTGTTTCAATCAATTACATCGATAGAATATTTTGATACAATGCCAGCTCTCGGGTTAGAATATTGACTGTAACGTGAATCTGTATTTAATTGATACAACAAATCTGATTCAAATACCAAGGTCAGACAATACTACAATAATATTTTTTTGAAACTGAAGTTTTTAAAGGCAAAGATCTTTGGGGGTCTTCTAGCGTACAAAACCGAGACTTATGCATTTAATTATTCACTTAATATTTAGCAAGAGAGAAAAGCTTCTTCACAAAACTTACGTCAGTTAAAGTAGCAGCTTCGGAACTATAAGTAGGGAATTCTGCTTGGCGTTCTTGGCAAATAAAACAAGTCACTACTGAAGTCAAATAGTAAATAAATAGTATTTTTGAAAGGATAAAATGATTAATAAAGTGTTTTTCTTTACAGATTAACAAACTTTCACCATGTCTGACGAAGAGGAATACTCGTAAGTAAAAACTCAACATGGAACAATAAACTGAAGGATACGGTATCTAAATCCCCTACGAACTGTGTCATAATACATGTACCGTAACTAATTACATTATTGTCTACAATGACTAATTACTAGAGTAGAGAAAAGTGTATCAATGTAAAGTGTATCCTCTGTCTTCCAAATATACTGATTGTATTTTCTATGTATAGATTAGACCCTATTAAATGTGTCCCCTGTTTTCCATAGTGGGTCCGAGGAGGAGGAAGTAGAAGAAGAAGTCCCAGAGACGTAAGTACTCACTACCGATGTTCTCGACGCCGTTCAGACAACTAGTTCAACTTAGAATGTTTGGTTTTGAACACTTCAGCTTTTCTGGGCGTGGTTTCTTACTTTGCCTTGGCGGATCTATCATTTTCCAATTAGACTTCTAGGCGTACAATACAGGATCATGGATGTACCTTAGTTGTGGTCGCGTAAGACAGGCATGGCTGAAGTTTGTTTGATCCCGTTCTCTGAGACCCCAGTTGTTGGGCTTTGCACTCCCTCACCAAACCCTGTTCTCTCTTTTGTTGCAGGAAGTAAGTGGCGTGCCATTTTGGTTGATCCGGCACTCACACTCGCTTCACTCGTTTAGGCTAAGTTTAGATTGCGAATCTAACTTAACGCTTCTAGCGCTTCTTATCGTCTCGTTGCTTTCAGACTCACCAAATAAAAGCCGTTCCGCTGCAAATCTGCTTTCTAACACCAATCTCTCATATAACCCCAATATCATCAAATGGTCTATTCCTGTAGAAAGACCTTTATCATTATGTGTAAGTACTTATCTTTCAAGGGACTGAAAGAGCATTCATGCGTGTCTGTAAACTCTAAGAGATTTGATACGTTCGCATTAACTTGATGTCAGCTTAATGTACCTTATTGTTGACGTTATTGTGCTCGGAATGGATCCGATCAAATCTAATCGTTATTTTTTCTTTTTTCCGCCGCTGCCGTCCTTCTACGTATCTAAATGAAGGCCCGCACCAAAACCCGAGTGAGTATACTTCATTTACGAACAGACCTGGTGAATAATGCTTCGCTTTTAGCATACATCCGATTGGTACTCTATTGGAATGATTGGCATTTAATTAACGTACACGTATTTGTACTAGCGTAATTCTTGCTTAGGCAGTACAACATATAATGTACTCAACCAAATTCTAAAACGATCAAATGGCTTATAATAAAGCAGTGTTTGTATCGAGTATGCGCGAAGTAATTCTAACAGCTTGGTTTATTTCGATCAAGTGTAGCGTGGCAAAGAGAAGTAGAGGCTGATTGATGTTTTCTGTTTCTAGGAGTAGACCATCGATCAGTGTAGCTGTGTAAGTTGCACCGCTCTCTGTGGTGTCACTAACTTTAATCCTGTCATTAACTGAACGAGGCGCGGGTGCACTGTGTCCTATTACAATGTTTCCAAATTCTGTATTTATAAACCCAGATGACCGTTCAGTGAACAAATATCCGCACATACGTCGTCTGATTCTATTTTTATCGGTTGTTAGGTGTTCTATTTTCGAATGTATATCGTGCTGCGCCCGCGCCGTTTTATATGAAACAAGATGTCGGTCAACGGGCGACCGCGCGCGCTATTTGCCGTATTCCTGGTTTTATTGCATGCCATCAATTAGCATGAATTAATATAGATGTTTAAATGTGTCTAAGTCAGTGTACCATTGTCTATGGTAATTATGTTCTGTCATTTGTGACGTGCCCACAAAAATAATATCTCATATAGTTTTTTTTTATAGATATAATAAAATATACCAAAGTTTAACGTAAATTGACAATAACTATGTGTAGCTGAAATTAATATTATTTCGATGCGATCAAATTATTTACTCTGAAAAATCGCATAACAATACAGTAATTTTAACATTTACCATGTAGATGTTCACTCAAAAGCTAAAACTTTAACATTATGTACAGTACCAACCTCGTCCCTGCCTAGACGCTGCTACAATAGAGCGTCGACGCAGAAAGTATTAAAATTCTAACGCGTTGTTTAATAAAATCCGTTCAATACTCTTTCACCGTAACATACGTTTATATGTCAAGCCGTCGACGGCGGCTCCCTAACATTAACACGCGATTACTATTCAAACAATTACTAATATGACGTTCACATTACAGGGGCGAGGGAGACCCAGAGTTTATTAAGGTAGGTTTCATAATTGACATGCCGTATCCAACACAGATCCCCATATCAAAAAAACTTTTTTGCTAATTTTTCTTTGTCTGACAGCGTCAAGACCAGAAGCGGTCTGACTTGGACGAGCAGTTGAAGGACTACATCAACGAATGGCGCAAACAGCGAGCCAAGGAGGAAGATGAGCTCAAACGCCTCAAGGAGAAGCAGGCCAAGCGCAAGGTACACACAGAATCATTGACAAAAAGCATACCATGACCATACCATTTAATATGAATGGCAGTGAGAAATACTTTTCATTGTAAAAGGCTTACTTGATAACCATTTTTTTAATAAAAACTAGGTATCTCGCGCTGAGGAAGAGAAGCGCCTCGCCCAGAAGAAGAAGGAGGAGGAAGAGAGGAGAGTGCGCGAGATTGAGGAGAAGAAACAGCGCGACATCGAGGAGAAGAGGCAGCGACTCGAGGAGGCCGAGAAGAAGCGCCAGATCATGCTCCAGGCGATGAAGGAATCCAACAAGACCGGTCCCAACTTCACTATCCAAAAGAAGAGCGACAACGTAAGTACCAAAACTATCATACAGTTATCTTCTGATTGATCATCACGACGCATTATATAAAGTTTTGGTCCCAAAAGAGTTCCCTATATAACACAGTTTTGGTAAAATTCACATTCAGATTATTAATCATAAGAAATCGCAATTGATTATAACTAAATCAGTAAATTGGATTATCACTCTTTATTGATTGTCACAGCTACATACGTAAAATTAAGAGATATAGTATTTACTATACTAATAATTTGTATCTCATCTCCAGTTCGGACTGTCGAGTGCCCAGGTTGAGCGCAACAAGACCAAGGAACAGCTCGAAGAGGAGAAGAAGATCTCCCTCTCCATCCGCATCAAGCCGTTGAGCATCGAGAACCTCTCCGTAGACAAGCTCAGAATAAAGGCCACAGAGCTCTGGGAGGCCATCATCAAACTCGAGACTGAGAAGTACGATCTTGAGGAGAGGCAAAAGAGGCAAGACTACGACGTGAGTACACTTCTTATCTACGCAAATGTTAGAAGTAATAGTGACGTAATGTAAAAAAGTAAGAGATAGAAGATTTCACTTACATATCACACATGCAAACCCTCTCGCTAACTTAAGTTATCATTACAGTGAAGACTAAATGTAATTTTATGTCCTTGTATTAAATTTGAATGTTATTTTTGACGTCATTATTGTCATCAGCGTCATTATTACCGATCATTATTATCAGGGTATCATATGACTGAGTATTGACAAATAAAGCAAAAAAAAATCTTTGTCCGCAGTTAAAAGAGCTCAAAGAAAGACAGAAGCAACAGTTGAGGCACAAGGCCCTCAAGAAGGGTCTTGACCCTGAAGCCCTCACAGGCAAGCACCCGGTAAGAATCAACCACTACTACTATACTCTAACTCGCTAGTAGTCCAACTTGCGAAACTAATTAACTTAATGTGTTTTCAGCCCAAAATCCAAGTAGCGTCCAAGTACGAAAGGCGTGTGGACACAAGGTCATACGACGACAAAAAGAAGCTGTTCGAGGGTGTAAGTATCTCAGAATTATTACAAGAGGCAAGAGGTACCTTCCGCTTAATGCGGACATTAATGATAGAAGAGTACATAATCAATGAAAGGAATTATTAATGATGTGAGAGACAAATAAGTGGTCTGTCACCGACTTATCTAAAAGTGATTATTCACTTCCGTCTTTTCAAAAACATTCTTTAATTCAAACGTAAGTCCTGAATATCCCCTTAAAGTCTAGTTTATATTGAATTTAGGGCTTCAATCTTGAAGCTAGGTCGTGCCTATGTTTACAAATAAGACCTCTTTAACTTTTACGAAAGTCCTGACTATTAAATAGGACAGTTTATACTTTAACCTGTATTAAAAGGGAACGCAGAACAGTTACTGAACTGAACATTTAAACGCAGGGTTACGATACATTTACAGCAGAGTTATTGGATAAGAATTGGAATGAGAAGATGAGCGAGTTCATGAACAGAACTAAAAGTAAGACCGTTGTCACCGTGTGATATCCCACGCATGTCATCATGGCATGACTATGTCCACACCATTCGACCTTCGGTTCGTGGTAATACGTTGCCAAATTGATTGACAGTGACCATCTAACAGAAGGGAGTTGTCTAGTGCCCTACTTATTGTCAAGTAGAGCATACTTACCTAAGTTTGAAGAAGTTACAAATGATTTTTCCATAATATGGAATTAAATTTAAAAAAATGTATATGTAAAAATCACTGACATAAATTTCAAAGATAGTATTATACATATCTTGTTACATCTTACTCATTATGTAGGTAAGTATACTCCAACCAACTGTACGAAAGCATGTCTATTGTATAGTCCAATGTCCCTGTCGTTTTCAATTTGGCAATGTGCGTCCACCTGTCCCTGATGACCCAACGATGTCCCAGTGGCGTCCCAATGTCCTTGTGATGAGTGTGGGACCATATTGACCCTGTGTTACCCATTCCTATAGGACCTAGAGAAACTGAACAAGGACTTCCTTGAGAAGGTGTGGCTCGAGAGGGCTGACCAGTTCGGAGGCAGGCAAAAGGGTACGTATTAGTCCCACTTAGACTGCAGAAACGAACGATATATTCTATGTGAACTAAAGAACTATTTAAATGAGTACATTGAACTACATTATGAGGCAACTATGTCAACATCACTTGATAAGCTTTTAGTTTTAGATTTAAATCTCAGATGTAAATTATTTCGTTTCTGCAAAGTGTCTAAATTATTTATCCTTGTACATTGTTATAAGTATTAAAATCCCTTAAATGTGTACATTGTTATATGTCAATTTTTGCATTTATCTGTCCATTTATATGTCTTTTTGAGTCTGTATAACGCCTGGTATGTAAAAGTAACTTTAATCCAACACTTAACAAATTAAACATTTATTGTAACTTTTAAAATCCTCCTCACTGTACTGATATCTTCAGTGAGATGAGAGGCCTGTGCCCAGCAGTGGGACATTACAGGCTAATACTTTTTTTAAATTATTTTTATTGAAAAAATATTTCATTCAAGACAACTTGCATTATATAAAATGTAGGAAATAAAGAACAGCACAATTACACTTGGTCCAATTTCGACCTGGCCTCTCAAACTGCAAACGCTTGTCAGGTCCAAACATATAAATGACACTCCAACACCGATATTGTACACAAAAAGCGATTCAACTTTGAACAATCTATAAGTGTAGGGCCACATCTGCGGAACGTACAGCGCCGAACCTTCCGCTAAATACGCTCGTAGTGTATTTCAAGTTATCTATGACACATCAGTACGCGGCGTAATTTCGACTGATGTGTCATAGAGCGGAAGGTTCGGCGCCGTACGTTCCGCAGATGTGTCCCTACACTTACATTAATCTATTCGGCGACTATAAATGACTATAACACCAATATTATACACAAATTGAGATTCTAAATCCACAACCAATAACCTCCATTACCCACACAGCGAGACTGCCCAAATGGTTCGGCGAGAGGCCTGGCAAGAAGAAGGGCGATCTCGAATCCCCCGAGGGTGAGGAGGACGTCAAGGCCGAACCGGAAGAGGAGGAGGAGCCGCAGTACGAGCCTGAGCCCGAGGAGGAAGAGGAGGTAGTCGAGGAGGAGGAGGAGGAGGAAGAGGAGGAAGAGGAGGAGGAAGAGGAAGAGGAGGAGGAGGAAGAAGAGGAGGAATAAGTAAGTTTCGCGCTAAGTATAATAATAATAATAGAAGTGCCCCGACATAGCGCTAATCGCGCATGTAACCGCCTTTTCTAGTAGTGCTCTAACAGGTCAGAACACTTGTTTACTCATTTACCGAATGAAAGATCGAGCAAGCAATATGTCTGAAACTATTCAAGAGTGCACAAGGAAACGCGGCTTGAGACACGCCTTGATTCAACGTGTTGCAGAATAGTGATTGTTTGGCTGGCGTAAATTTAATGGGGTGTTGTTATTTCCAGATCTAAGTACCTAAGCTACACTCGAGCAAGAATCAAGTTCGCCGACGCGGCCGGACGCACGGAGCGCATCGTTTTGTAACCAATCCATTAACTTATTACTATTATAAATTATTTTTATTATTTATACTGTTCAATCAATCGTTACGGAACATGGACATTCACTATCGCACTTACGCGCGTCGCACACACCTGACGTTGCAATAAACTAATTTAATTCATAAGGTTTATGGCTTATTTATTTTATATCCTATTCCCTATAGTTATATTAAGTTTAATATTTATAATTAGATAAAAAGTAATAATAAAACTTTTGTATATTTTTTACGCGTTTGTGGCTTTATTTGAATGTATTTGTCTGGTTTAACCTAACACAAAGATAAAACTCAAACATTAAATAGTGTCTTAATATATTGCAATAGAGTCTATTTTTATAATTCTTTACACAAACACTTTATTGACAAACCGTCACATTAAATGACATGAATATATTTTACAAAGACAGGTTAATTGCATTCCATTTATTTGAACATAGGTCGTATTATACACTTATTAAACTATTGTTATTTAAAATTCAACGTTGTAGTAAGGCAGTTATCGTTTCTATATAAGGCTGTAACTAAATACATACCAACATACATACACTATTTTTTTAAAGATAGAATGTGAACTCCTATGATCGATCTTCCAACCTAAGACTCTTCAGAAGAAATATTCTGAAGAGGAACACGAATTCATTCTATTCTCACCTCATCCCATCTCCCTTTTTCTCATTGGAAGAAGTTGGCTATGGTTGAAAAATAAGTCATAATAGTTCGAAATTTAACTGTCGTAAAAATAATAGAATATAGTTAATATAATTACGACTATTCTATTTTTTTCTATAAAACTGCTTCAACGCATGATAGAGCAATTTCTCGGTACATACGTCCACTGTCGTACAGTTGGCATATAAAAATGTTAAGCATAATAAGAACCTTGTCAATTCAAACCTCTAACATGTGAACAAGTGTATACCCATTTTACAATCTAACTATGGTCTGGTTAGATTATACTGGAGAGAAGGGTCCAGGATAAATCATACATAGAGGGATAGAGAAGAGGCCTTTGCTCAGCAGTGGGACAGTAATTGCTAATATAAAAAACAATAAATTAACAATTAGTACTAAATTGCTTAACATTTTCATTAGCTAACTGTACTATCTACCTCTAATCTAACACAATAAAAATCGTGAATTAATCAAATAAATCGAATATATTCCATAATAATATACTATCAATACATAATACAGTAAGCTAGGTATACTCAAGCGGCGGTGGGCTGCGGCGGCTGCGCGGGCGGGCTCGGCTTCTGTTGGGGCATTTTCTGCATTATATTGATCTTGTCGCCGAGACTTAACGCCATGCCCTGCAAGAAAACGTGCTTTGTTACTTACTGTTCAAACTTGGCTAAGGTTTAGCGTTTAGATTTAAATTTGGAAATGGAAACAGGCCTCTTTTTACCTTGAAATACCTACGGGTAAGGTTGCGTACGCTGCGTAAAACAGTTTCAACATAAAAACCCGAGACTTTATAAGTTTGATGTGTGAGGATTCGGGATGAACGGGACCCGATTATGATTTTGTCGTTTCAAAAATTACTGCCATCTAGAGTGTTCTTTACTTTACATAACCTATATACGTGTAATATAAAAGTTAAGAAAAAATCCCACAGAAAGTTCCAGGCATGAGAAACCGTAGGGCACGCATAGTATCACATGTAAGACTAATATTATAAAGCGGCGTTTCGCACGTAGAGAATCCCGAATATTAGAACATCGAATCACTGGCGTTGTTCCATTTCTATTTAGGTGCTCGCGGTTGGGAACTATCGAATACTTCAAATATTTATTGTGGCGTTACGTCATTAGGCATAGGTCTCGTCTCATGCACACGATGCGGTACAGTGGGCTACAAAAATAGATGAAACACGTAAAAATATTCCATGTGGAACGCGATAGTTTGAGGCTTAGTTAAACTGGTGTATTTGAAAGATTTCGTTGAGTTATTTTTGTCCTTGATGATACTAGGTGGTTTGAAATGTGTGCGTGCATGTATGTAAGCGGGATGTGGGAGTGTGTATTTGAATGATAATCTATATACATATAGGCAAGGTTTTACAGGTCACGTCTGATATATAAGAGTGATAATTCAACCGGTACTGGCAATTCGTAAGGATATCAGGTATTAATGAATTAGCGGTTCGGTCTATTTTCACTCATTAAAAACTTTTATTCAATTTACGCTATTTTTTGTCCGTTTTAGAACCCGTTGGACAATTTAAATATTCCAACAGCAGTTTTAGCAGTGGATACATACAGCGCCGCGACGCCGGCGACTACACGTGCGTCGCGCACAACCGACACGGCAGCGTCAACACCACCGTCTTCCTCGATGTCATGTGTACGTATTGGGAGACATGTTTAGTTTACTCAACGTTTTAATTAAATCCCAACCCAAAAAGAGGGATACATATTATGTTTGGTTTAAAGTGTGTGTATTTGCTCGACCGTACGTGGCATATTAGCTCGTAAGGGTGAACAAATAACAATTTAACAAAACATTTGCAATTCATTCGACGAGAGTTCGAATATATTTACATATCGGGCATACTCGCTGGGCTATAAAAATATTCTGCAACTTGCTTCAACTCTCGGAAACGTTGCAGAGATATGACCCGGATACACTAAACATATTATTACACGTATTACAACAATAAATCATATAATAACTGGAATCTTGGCGTGTATATCCGGCTGTGTCTAGCCGGTCGAATACACCGGAAGAACGTGCGATAGAATGACCGTAAAGGGGGCTATTATTAACTACTTGATAAGTTATACGGTGATGCCTACGTTTTGGCCCGCTGGCGACCATTTCATACCTAGGTTATTTTATTTGGATCCCAATCATAGCTATCTACTTGTTAGCTACACGGCGTGTTACCTGCGTCTTGGCCCTGATCCGCACGTGGCCCACGACGGGCGCCTTGCTCCGGTGCAGCGGCGTCTCGATGCTGAGGTTGGCGAGCGCGTCCTCGCCGAAGATCGACCGCGCGTACAGGTTAGCCGCCATGAACCCGCATTGACCTGACAGAGCCTGTGGGATACATAGTATTAGTCTTATAGTTTAACCTGTCTTCTGTGACCTCGGTTCCTGTAAAGGGGCCGAAGAAATACTCGTATGATTGAAGTTTCTTATTCTAGCGCTTACCTTGTCAGGCGTTAGGCATTTCATGTTCGTCGAAGCCAACAAATGGTCGAGGTATTCTCGCAGGTCGGTGATATTAGTGTTCACGGATACCTGAAAACAAACCAGACGGTAAATGTAAACGTTATGAAGCCATAATGAGTATCTACTGCCAATATAATAAAAGTATAATTGTATTTAAAACATTTCTTAGTATATTATTCGTATGTTTAGCCCCGTATGTTCAGTCAGTTACGCCCGTATGTTCAGAGTGTAGCCCCGTATGTTCAGTCAGTTACGCCCGTATGTTCAGAGTGTAGCCCCGTATGTTCAGTCAGTTACGCCCGTATGTTCAGAGTGTAGCCCCGTATGTTCAGTCAGTTACGCCCGTATGTTCAGAGTGTAGCCCAGTATGTTCAGTCAGTTACGCCCGTATGTTCAGAGTGTAGCCCAGTATGTTCAGTCAGTTACGCCCGTATGTTCAGAGTGTAGCCCCGTATGTTCAGTCAGTTACGCCCGTATGTTCAGAGTGTAGCCCAGTATGTTCAGTCAGTTACGCCCGTATGTTCAGAGTGTAGCCCCGTATGTTCAGTCAGTTACGCCCGTATGTTCAGAGTGTAGCCCCGTATGTTCAGTCAGTTACGCCCGTATGTTCAGAGTGTAGCCCCGTATGTTCAGTCAGTTACGCCCGTATGTTCAGAGTGTAGCCCCGTATGTTCAGTCAGTTACGTCCGTATGTTCAGAGTGTAGCCCCGTATGTTCAGTCAGTTACGCCCGTATGTTCAGAGTGTAGCCCCGTATGTTCAGTCAGTTACGCCCGTATGTTCAGAGTGTAGCCCCGTATGTTCAGTCAGTTACGCCCGTATGTTCAGAGTGTATCCCCGTATGTTCAGTCAGTTACGCCCGTATGTTCAGAGTGTAGCCCTGTATGTTGAGTGAGAGTGTAGCCCCGTATGTTGAGTGAGAGTGTAGCCCCGAGTCCCGCGTGTCAGTGGCACCTTGTTCTCCCACTCGAACTCAGCCCACATCTGGCGGAAGTCCGCGTCGGAGCAGTGCGCGGGCTGGATGTAGTCCACGATGTCGATGTGGATGTCGTTGAGCACCACCACGCCGCGGTCGCTGCCCGCGCCCGCCACCTGCAACGACATATTGTTATGTTAAAGCGAAAAGGGTACTAGAGACTATACGATTTCGTTCAATTTTGACCTCTAAGGATGCGGATGAAACGGAGCCGAGCTCCATTGACCAATAACCCAACCAATTGATAATTTTTACCATCTTACTAGAGAAAGTATATTTGAAATAGGTGTTTTTTGCAAAGCTTCTAATAACTGAATTTTTAAACTAGACTACAAATGTAGGGATAAAATGCACGTCAAAAACTAAATATATTCTTTCTATGCGGAAATTAAAAGAAACAAGTGTCTTTAGAAAACAAAACTTCTATTTTGTCGACATCACAGCCATATTTACATAGCACTTACCTCATAAACGACATTTCCGAAGATGATTCCATTTTCCGTGGAGTGTACTTTGACATGCGCCTTGATGGTGGCGAAGTCCCTCGGCGCGAGCACAACGCCGCCCGGCCGCTCCACCAGACGCAGCTCGCCGAGTGTTGCCAGTTCCACTGTACACGCCTGTGGGAACAACAGTTATAACTGTACAGGCGGATCCTTAAAAATGTTCAGTAACTTTACAACTGTACAGTTTGACTGATTGAAACAAAGTGATTAAAAAAATCAAAATCATGTTCTTCACAAACTAATCTGAAGTGATAACAAAGACGTAACGCCGCGGTTTTAGGGTAAAGATGATATACTTGGCCTTATTCATAAACGCTTACTAGCAGCATTTTAGCTATCAAAGGGTTTGTCCCTTTCTGACATACGCTATTTTCCAAAGAGCAAAAGAGACAAAACACTCACTATCAGTGTTATAGTTAGAGAGCGTTTATGAATAAGGCAGTAGAACTCTAAAATGTAGGGTTGGGATGGCACACATGTGAACCCTGAGAGCGTGTCGTACCTGCAGCGTGTCGTCGGTCTGGTTGACGAGCAGCACGTCGAGCACGATGTCGTACTGGTTGACGGACACGAGCGCCTCCGCGTACACGGGGTCCGAGAAGGGTGTCGTACCTGCAGCGTGTCGTCGGTCTGGTTGACGAGCAGCACGTCGAGCACGATGTCGTACTGGTTGACGGACACGAGCGCCTCCGCGTACACGGGGTCCGAGAAGGGTGTCGTACCTGCAGCGTGTCGTCGGTCTGGTTGACGAGCAGCACGTCGAGCACGATGTCGTACTGGTTGACGGACACGAGCGCCTCCGCGTACACGGGGTCCGAGAAGGGTGTCGTACCTGCAGCGTGTCGTCGGTCTGGTTGACGAGCAGCACGTCGAGCACGATGTCGTACTGGTTGACGGACACGAGCGCCTCCGCGTACACGGGGTCCGAGAAGGGTGTCGTACCTGCAGCGTGTCGTCGGTCTGGTTGACGAGCAGCACGTCGAGCACGATGTCGTACTGGTTGACGGACACGAGCGCCTCCGCGTACACGGGGTCCGAGAAGGGTGTCGTACCTGCAGCGTGTCGTCGGTCTGGTTGACGAGCAGCACGTCGAGCACGATGTCGTACTGGTTGACGGACACGAGCGCCTCCGCGTACACGGGGTCCGAGAAGGGTGTCGTACCTGCAGCGTGTCGTCGGTCTGGTTGACGAGCAGCACGTCGAGCACGATGTCGTACTGGTTGACGGACACGAGCGCCTCCGCGTACACGGGGTCCGAGAAGGGTGTCGTACCTGCAGCGTGTCGTCGGTCTGGTTGACGAGCAGCACGTCGAGCACGATGTCGTACTGGTTGACGGACACGAGCGCCTCCGCGTACACGGGGTCCGAGAAGGGTGTCGTACCTGCAGCGTGTCGTCGGTCTGGTTGACGAGCAGCACGTCGAGCACGATGTCGTACTGGTTGACGGACACGAGCGCCTCCGCGTACACGGGGTCCGAGAAGGGTGTCGTACCTGCAGCGTGTCGTCGGTCTGGTTGACGAGCAGCACGTCGAGCACGATGTCGTACTGGTTGACGGACACGAGCGCCTCCGCGTACACGGGGTCCGAGAAGGGTGTCGTACCTGCAGCGTGTCGTCGGTCTGGTTGACGAGCAGCACGTCGAGCACGATGTCGTACTGGTTGACGGACACGAGCGCCTCCGCGTACACGGGGTCCGAGAAGGGTGTCGTACCTGCAGCGTGTCGTCGGTCTGGTTGACGAGCAGCACGTCGAGCACGATGTCGTACTGGTTGACGGACACGAGCGCCTCCGCGTACACGGGGTCCGAGAAGGGTGTCGTACCTGCAGCGTGTCGTCGGTCTGGTTGACGAGCAGCACGTCGAGCACGATGTCGTACTGGTTGACGGACACGAGCGCCTCCGCGTACACGGGGTCCGAGAAGGGTGTCGTACCTGCAGCGTGTCGTCGGTCTGGTTGACGAGCAGCACGTCGAGCACGATGTCGTACTGGTTGACGGACACGAGCGCCTCCGCGTACACGGGGTCCGAGAAGGGTGTCGTACCTGCAGCGTGTCGTCGGTCTGGTTGACGAGCAGCACGTCGAGCACGATGTCGTACTGGTTGACGGACACGAGCGCCTCCGCGTACACGGGGTCCGAGAAGGGTGTCGTACCTGCAGCGTGTCGTCGGTCTGGTTGACGAGCAGCACGTCGAGCACGATGTCGTACTGGTTGACGGACACGAGCGCCTCCGCGTACACGGGGTCCGAGAAGGGTGTCGTACCTGCAGCGTGTCGTCGGTCTGGTTGACGAGCAGCACGTCGAGCACGATGTCGTACTGGTTGACGGACACGAGCGCCTCCGCGTACACGGGGTCCGAGAAGGGTGTCGTACCTGCAGCGTGTCGTCGGTCTGGTTGACGAGCAGCACGTCGAGCACGATGTCGTACTGGTTGACGGACACGAGCGCCTCCGCGTACACGGGGTCCGAGAAGGGTGTCGTACCTGCAGCGTGTCGTCGGTCTGGTTGACGAGCAGCACGTCGAGCACGATGTCGTACTGGTTGACGGACACGAGCGCCTCCGCGTACACGGGGTCCGAGAAGGGTGTCGTACCTGCAGCGTGTCGTCGGTCTGGTTGACGAGCAGCACGTCGAGCACGATGTCGTACTGGTTGACGGACACGAGCGCCTCCGCGTACACGGGGTCCGAGAAGGGTGTCGTACCTGCAGCGTGTCGTCGGTCTGGTTGACGAGCAGCACGTCGAGCACGATGTCGTACTGGTTGACGGACACGAGCGCCTCCGCGTACACGGGGTCCGAGAAGGGTGTCGTACCTGCAGCGTGTCGTCGGTCTGGTTGACGAGCAGCACGTCGAGCACGATGTCGTACTGGTTGACGGACACGAGCGCCTCCGCGTACACGGGGTCCGAGAAGGGTGTCGTACCTGCAGCGTGTCGTCGGTCTGGTTGACGAGCAGCACGTCGAGCACGATGTCGTACTGGTTGACGGACACGAGCGCCTCCGCGTACACGGGGTCCGAGAAGGGTGTCGTACCTGCAGCGTGTCGTCGGTCTGGTTGACGAGCAGCACGTCGAGCACGATGTCGTACTGGTTGACGGACACGAGCGCCTCCGCGTACACGGGGTCCGAGAAGGGTGTCGTACCTGCAGCGTGTCGTCGGTCTGGTTGACGAGCAGCACGTCGAGCACGATGTCGTACTGGTTGACGGACACGAGCGCCTCCGCGTACACGGGGTCCGAGAAGGGTGTCGTACCTGCAGCGTGTCGTCGGTCTGGTTGACGAGCAGCACGTCGAGCACGATGTCGTACTGGTTGACGGACACGAGCGCCTCCGCGTACACGGGGTCCGAGAAGGGTGTCGTACCTGCAGCGTGTCGTCGGTCTGGTTGACGAGCAGCACGTCGAGCACGATGTCGTACTGGTTGACGGACACGAGCGCCTCCGCGTACACGGGGTCCGAGAAGGGTGTCGTACCTGCAGCGTGTCGTCGGTCTGGTTGACGAGCAGCACGTCGAGCACGATGTCGTACTGGTTGACGGACACGAGCGCCTCCGCGTACACGGGGTCCGAGAAGGGTGTCGTACCTGCAGCGTGTCGTCGGTCTGGTTGACGAGCAGCACGTCGAGCACGATGTCGTACTGGTTGACGGACACGAGCGCCTCCGCGTACACGGGGTCCGAGAAGGGTGTCGTACCTGCAGCGTGTCGTCGGTCTGGTTGACGAGCAGCACGTCGAGCACGATGTCGTACTGGTTGACGGACACGAGCGCCTCCGCGTACACGGGGTCCGAGAAGGGTGTCGTACCTGCAGCGTGTCGTCGGTCTGGTTGACGAGCAGCACGTCGAGCACGATGTCGTACTGGTTGACGGACACGAGCGCCTCCGCGTACACGGGGTCCGAGAAGGGTGTCGTACCTGCAGCGTGTCGTCGGTCTGGTTGACGAGCAGCACGTCGAGCACGATGTCGTACTGGTTGACGGACACGAGCGCCTCCGCGTACACGGGGTCCGAGAAGCCCGTCAGCTGCGTCACCTTGGACTGCCGGCTCGCCGCGTGAGCGCCGCTGCGCCCTACGTTAACACACACAAAGTGTGATACCGTTAACAAACAAACACACATTTGTCGCGCAATGTTTACGCTTGAAATTGAAAAAGAAGTGGATCCCACAAAGACGTTAAAGATCACGTGAATACTAGTTTCTTTTTAAGCGAACACTACTCATTTTGAATTGAAACTATGTCACAGAAGACTTCTGTGACCACATTTTATAAAAAAGCGCGACTTTTTTTATACTATGGAGAGATAGAACACAATTTAAAACGAATTTCATTTGTTTTTTTACTATGTAGCGATAAAACACAATAAAAAATGAATGTCATTTGTTTAACATATTTAGACACTAAATAAGAGAGTGGAATCGGTTAAGGCAGTAAGTTTGTATGTAGTTTGCAGTGCCCTAACAGGGTGTGATGTATTTAGTTACATAGTGTGGAATATATAAATGATGAGTTACCCTGCAGCGCCTTGCTGAGCGCCAGCTCGAACATGTCGGAGTGCGCGGCGGCGGCGGCGCCGCTGAGCGACGAGAACGAGATGCCGCGCTCCACCGACACGCCGCGCGCCGGCGCCGCCTCCTGCACACACACACACACACACACACACACGCTGTTACACCACTTGTAGACGTCCATTTTTTTCAACAGATAACGGACCTTGTTTTTACCTATTCGCGGTAGTATTCGTTTATTAAAGGTCCGTGAAACGGACGTCTACAAGCACTCTTAAGTTAGTTATAACCTATAATGCCCCACAGCCGGGCAAAGATCTTTCGTCTCACTGAAGATAGAAGTAAAGTAGCGGATTAGGCGTAATCACCACGCAACATTAGAGTTTATATTGAAACTGACTTGTTGACTGATCACAATGCATTACGGAAAGATTTTGACAATGACAATGTGCTGTGATTGGTGAATCGGCACTGCTGCAGTGGAAACCATCCTAAAGCCTGTGTTATGTCGTCGCCACTATATCACGACTACAGCTATCTCTCACCTTCTCGTCCGCGTCGACGAGCAGCCCCGCGCGGTCGGGCAGCGCCAGCAGCGCGGCCAGCGCTTCACGAGTGTTGTCGAGCAGCGCTTTACGAGCAGTGGGCTGCCGCGCCGCAGCCGCTTGCAGCCATAAAGCGCTGTGCTCCGTGTCGTCGCACGTCAGCCCGCCCGAGCTGGACGAGTTGCCTGGGAACAACGAAATAATTACATATAGTAAATACTACTACGAACAGTGTAGTGTGTAACAAGTGTTCCTACCGTGTAGTGTGTAACAAGTGTTCCTACCGTGTAGTGTGTAACAAGTGTTCCTACCGTGTAGTGTGTAACAAGTGTTCCTACCGTGTAGTGTGTAACAAGTGTTCCTACCGTGTAGTGTGTAACAAGTGTTCCTACCGTGTAGTGTGTAACAAGTGTTCCTACCGTGTAGTGTGTAACAAGTGTTCCTACCGTGTAGTGTGTAACAAGTGTTCCTACCGTGTAGTGTGTAACAAGTGTTCCTACCGTGTAGTGTGTCACAAGTGTTCCTACCGTGTAGTGTGTAACAAGTGTTCCTACCGTGTAGTGTGTAACAAGTGTTCCTACCGTGTAGTGTGTAACAAGTGTTCCTACCGTGTAGTGTGTAACAAGCGTTCCTACCGTGTAGTGTGTAACAAGTGTTCCTACCGTGTAGTGTGTAACAAGTGGTCCTACCGTGTAGTGTGTAACAAGTGTTCCTACCGTGTAGTGTGTAACAAGTGTTCCTACCGTGTAGTGTGTAACGAGTGTTCCTACCGTGTAGTGTGTAACAAGTGGTCCTACCGTGTAGTGTGTAACAAGTGTTCCTACCGTGTAGTGTGTAACAAGTGTTCCTACCGTGTAGTGTGTAACGAGTGTTCCTACCGTGTAGTGTGTAACAAGTGGTCCTACCGTGTAGTGTGTAACAAGTGTTCCTACCGTGTAGTGTGTCACGAGTGTTCGTACCGTGTAGTGTGTCACGAGTGTTCGTACCGTGGTCCCGGGCGCGGCGGTTGGCCAGCAGCGCGGCGGCGAGGCGCAGCGCCGCGGGCGCGCGCGCGGGCGCCAGGCGCAGCGCCAGCGTGCACAGCGCCGACACGGCGCACGCGGCCGTGTAGCCTTCGCTGCACAAAGTACTGCCGCTGCCGGCCTTCTTCTCCGCCTTCTCTTGTTTACTGCGAAGATAAGAGAAAAATAATATTGATTAAGGTTTTAGCTGTTTTACTTAACATGTATGATGACTTTCTTATTGACAGGATGAACTCGACGATATTTCATGAGCTAATCTGAGATCACAATTTCAAATTGATTCACTAAAACCGAATTCAATTCTTAGTTCGAGATAGAAACGGTGAATTTGGACCTAAGTGTCTAAACTCACTATGCCGAAAATACGCGGCCGAAGTTCCGTGGCTAATTTTATGTTCCGACGCAATCGGCTGATATGACACACGATAAGAGCCGAAATTACGCGGCAGAAATTCAGTTGCGTATTTTCGGCACAGTGTGTTTACACACATAGGGAGATGCTTTTAAACTACGTTCAAAATGTCAAATCTCAGTGATCATACTGATATCTTCTGTGAGATTATAGGCCTTTGCTCAGCAGTAGGACATTACAGGGGGGCACTGCTAGTTATTAACCGACTTCAAAAACCGAAGGCGGAGGTTCTCAATTCGGCCGGTATATTTTTGGAACGAAGTTCGTTATTTAATTTTTTTTTGTTTTATGTATGTACACCGATTACTCTGAGATTTCTCATCCAATTTACATAATTCTTTTTTGTTCGATGCTGTAGACATTCCTATTGGTCCCGTTTAAAGTTTTATCCCAAAATTCGTTCGGAAACCTAACTAAAATTGAAATAATGTAACGCAGGGTATAGAAAAACACATCGGCGTGCTTCTATGGCGTGCGCTGCAAAAACTATAGATGATACATAAAAACAATGTTCTACACGTTTAAAGTACTCATTATTTTTACGTACAATGACCAAGTGGTCATTAATTACAAGTTAAGTGGACATTAATTACTACATTACTAGTTAAATTTCTTCAATTTAAAAACTACTGCAATAGTTAGCTTGTGATATTCGCGTGATGATATCAATATATATCAAAATAAATACATCTACAATCAAGTCCAGTAAAGTAACTTTCAATACCTTTTTAAATTTTTTAAATTGGACCGTGCGTCCGTTTAAAAACGACGAATTAAAAAGTACGAAATATGCAGCGGGCGGGTTAAACAAACCGCTGCACGCGCTGATCGAATCAATTGGAAATAAGTAATTCACTGTTAAAACATTACCAAGAGTTATTGAATCAAGAAGCTAATTAACTAACAAACAAAGAGAGTAGACACTAAAAAGTAAAAAATAAAATTAAAACGTTTAAAAAAACCGACTTCAAAACTAATAAGCAAAAAATAACTCTATTAATCCGGTCAAATTAAACCAAAAATTGAGAGTGAAGTTACATAAAGTCCCAACAAGCTGAAAATCAGGAAAATTGTTCAAAACATAATTATAAACAATGATTAAAAGTTCCCCATCATTCCCGTGTATGGATTTTTTTTTATTCAACGTCAAAAAAATGAGTTTTTCGCGATTTTCAGCAAAACGGTAAGTTTTATCATAAAAGTACCTGAGAAAATAAAAAAGCTTATAAAATTCTTTATAACTTTAATTCTATCCACTTTTTCCATATTCCCAACCGTTATTGAACTACACGCTCCAGATATGTAAAAATTAAGGACCTCGGGCAGATAACTATGGAGCCTGCCCCAATGCTCAACAGTGACATGACCTATGTCATTTGAAAGGTCTTGAAGAGTTGTACAAGTTACTCCTAGACAGTTATATCGAATTCGACGACAAACTCGGTGTTTTCGACCACCGAAGAATTACCACTGATGGTGCTGTGGAGTCAGGGCGGAACTCAACAGCAGGGCTCAACAGTGACATGACTGATGTCATTTGAAAGCTCTTACAAGTCACTCCTTGACAGTTATATTATAACATGTTTTAAAATGGACTAAAGCCTACCTATGTAAGGTTCAGTAGGGTAAAATAAAAAAAGGTTAATCTTGAACAATTTAATTAAAAGAGGAATTTACAGTTAAACACGTTAATAGAATTAAATAATAGAACGTTAAAAGAACTTTTAAAGAAAGAGAGAACTCAGGGTCGTGAACAAAAAGCACAGACAGTCTCCCGGAGAATGAAAAGGGGAGACTTTTTGAATAATTAGTTCTTTCTTGGCTGTCACCGACTCCAAAAATAACAATACTAGTATACATGTAATTAATAATTATTACTCCCTTAGTAGTACTCATATGATTATAGAGTTATTTTTTGCTTTTTAGTTTTGAAGTCGATTTTTTTAAACGTAGTTTTAAAAAATATATATTATTACTAATACTTACGTGGGCAAGTTGAACGCCGACTGCGTGGCGTACGTTCCGTCGCTGGTCACCAGCTGTCGCGGCGCGGACGAGTCTTGCTTATCCTTCTCCTTAGTTTCCTCCTAAAATTGTCGAAAATCGAACTTAAATAACAGTACCTTATGGTTTATTTTAATAAACTGTGAATGGCAATGTAACATGACGTTTAGATAGAACGAACATAGGGCTAGTGGAAACTGAAAGTGTGTTTTAAGTAAATATAAAGAGTGCCTACGTTAAGATATACTCCAAAGAACAACAAATAAAAATTACTTTTTCACTGTCTAAAAAAAACTTCTACAAGCCACTTTTCACTTTTAAATAATAAAATTAAACCTAACTTCACGCAGTCAAGTTCTATTACAAAAAACATATTGTTTTATCTATCTCAAAACAAATTTACAAGCCTTACCGTTTGTTCCTGATCCGTGGTAAGTTCAGCCAAGTCTTCAAGCGCGTTGCCGATAGTTTCAAGCGCTTTCTGCGCTCGTTGTTCCGTGTCAGCGAACTGAGCGATCAGCCATAATGCCGAGCGAGCGATGCGGCCCACGCGGATAGAAGATAGCGCTTCGAGGAGACGCTGAGGAAAAACACATTTTTAGGAAAAAAAACAATTCAAACAATATGTTTCTGAGAATTTTAAATTGGTTACAAAAATCGTATATCTCTCAACGAATTCAAACATTCAGCTTCTTGATAATGAATGTACGCAATTTAGCTTTTCATTCAATGTATATGTCATTCCTATTAGAGATGGACCGACTTTGTTCATTGTCCTTTATTGTATTAAGAGGGCCCTTCCCGGGCCGTCAATCTCCAACGCGAACATTATTGAAAAGCTTGTTGTTTCAACTAGCGCAATGTTAGAAAAAGAGGCACTGCGAAAAGAGTGAGCAAGTGCCTGAGCGCTCGTTTGGCATTCGATAACTTTCGTCGCTCACTCGGGGCGGCCGGCCGATGACGTTACGTACGATGCCATTCATAAGGCGACGATTACACGTAAAGTATTTACTGTGATCCGTCAATACAGTATTTATTGATGGATTTCAGTATTTACACCGGATTAATACACCGGCCTACACGTACAGTATTTATTACGTCAGTATTGTGTCCGGTCTCCTGCTGTTTACACGTCTAAAATGGCCACAGAGCTGAAAATTAAAGGTTGCGTGGCTATTATTTTAGCACTTAGTTTAAATAAAAAGGCCAAGCGAAAGCGATAGGCATAAAATTGGTTACAACAAAGGGAAAGGTACACACATTTGAATTTAATGGCAGAAATTAAATTACATGGTGAAATGGATGATTACGAGAATTATTTTCGAATGCCTGAACCCTGCTTTGAAGAACTTCTGACAATAGTAACACCTTTTTAAATCATAATCCGACGGATCATCATTACATAATCAAGAAATCTAGAAATCCATCAATAAATACTGACATCCATCAATACATTAGGTTACACGTTCAGTAAATACCACGATCACAGTAAATACATTACGTGTAATCGTCGCCTAATAATATCACAGTATCTAGATATCGTCTTGTACGCGCGCCTCGCTACTTGCTACTCGCTACACGCTACTCGCTTCAAAGTTGGTTATTGGCGTGCGCTGCTAAATCTATTGATATTATCACTACATATAGTATAAAACAAAGTCGCTATTTTTGTCTGTTTGTTTGTCTGTTTGTCTGTATGCTTAAATCTTTAAAATTACGCAACGGTTTTTGATGCGGTTTTTTGTAATAGGTAGAGTGATTCAAGAGGAAGGTTTTTATGTAAAAAAATCCCGAAATTCAGACGGGAACGGGCACAACGCAGGTAAACCCGCGGGACGCTGCTAGTGATACATAAAAACAATGTTCAACATAATCAAACTTTGATTATGTCGAACATTGCGTTGCATTGGTCATTGCTCATTATTGCGTACAAATAAGTTCGCGAGAGCATACGTGTGGGATACTATGGAAATATATAAAAATCAATGCCACTTTTCGTTGTAATTGTATAACTCAGGAACGGGCTGACCTATCCAAACTAAATATTTAGGCTTTGTTCGGACTATTTAGTAGATGGTCTATGTGAAGTTTGCACAAAATTGGTCGAGCGGTTCTTAAATTCCCCCGGGAACGGGCACAACGCGGGTAAAACCACGGGGCGCAGCTAGTAAAATATATATCGTAGGCACAATACAAAGAACGAAGAACGTTCTATACGAAGCGAGCGAACTAGCGAGCTAGCGAGCGAACTAGCGAGCTAGCGAGCGAGTGCGCCATTCATAGATAGACTCGCCCCCCGCATACCTCTTTCCGTCACTTGACAACAAACAAGGGAGACCGCGATAACGTTGAACAAAATATAGTGTGCGGAATCTTCATAAAACATGTTCCAGGATATACGTGTTTTTTAAAAAACCTTGCATGTTTGTAAAATAAATGATTGTTATTTAAAATCGCCATTATATTTACGAGGTTTCTATCATAATATTTTCTTTAATTTTACAATTTATAAGTACAATATGACCGCCCAAAGTTCAGGTAAAATTTGTGCAAAAAGCCGGTTTTCGGAGGCTTATACTGAATTTGTTTCTAAAAATTTAGATTTTCTGTTACGATAGAAACCTAGATATAGTGCATAAGATACTTATTAGCTAAAAAGTTTCAAAGAAAGATCTATAATAACGCCGTAATCACGTAACAGCGTTTGTATGAAAAGTAAGACGGGTTGGCCGCTCTTAATAATAAATATCTTCACCAAAGTTGGCGTATAAGTAATCTATTGTATGGTCTAACTACCGTACTCAGAGACATCAAACGATTTCTTACGAGAGATTTTTGACATTTTTATCTGACGTTTCGGCCCCTATACAGGAACCGTGGTCACAGAAGACTGTAAAGGGGCGAAAACGTCAGATAAAAATGTAAAATAAAAGCGAAGTGTATCCGTAAACGTAATTTCAATTCAAAATGAATAGTGTTCGCTTAAACTTAAGATACGAATATAGATTTTTGACAGTTTAGGTACTGCTAAAAATCAATACTGGTTTAAAAATTGAGTATGAAACATTATGTCTACTTGTCGATTGTATTGCCGTCTCTCTCGTGCGGCTGTTAATGTACCAGTTTACCTGGTAGATGTCGTCGGCGAGGTCGGGGTAGGCGAGCAGCGCGTGGCGCAGGAACAGCATGATGTCGTGCGCCGCCGCCTCCGCGCCGTCGCGCAGCAGCTCGATGAGCGCCGGCGCCACCACGCCCGCCACCTCGGGGAACTGACGCAATCAAACGATTTCATATACTATACTATACTATCGATATGCGTATACGGAAACCTTATTTCCTTCTCTATAATTAAAATCATACATTTTAAAAAAGTTACACCATTAATTAAAAAAACGACTTGACTGATTTTTATATTGTTTTTGGGTTCGATTTTAAGAGTCGAATAGCAAGATATCCTTTAATCTAACAGCGGGTTCTTTAATCATAACACGGGGACGATCTAGAGGACTATTATACTATGTACCAAAACAAACATCCAAAGAATCTGTACTAATATTATGAAGCTGGATGAACAGATTGAACACACTAATTCTAGAACCATAAATTGGAACTATTTCTGTATTGGACAGCAATATCCAAGAAGAAGGGTGTAGCCTATTTTTGGCTTTAAATAGAAATGCCACTATCGGCCACCTATTCAAGGAACCAAGCTGCATGTTGCCTTAAAATCGCAATGAACTGACATCGCTTAGTGAAACTACGTCCCGAGCGCTAGTCTGGTTCAAAGTGAGTCAGTAAGTGAGTGACCTGGTGCGCGGCCGTGTGCATGGCCCGCACCAGCAGCTGGCGGTAGGCGGGCGCGTCGTCGCCGCCCTGCGCGCGCAGCGCCTCCTTCCTCAGCTGCGCCACCAGCTCGTGCGCGTGCTCGTGAGCACACAGCGCCAAGGCGAGCTTCAAAGCCGCTTTCCGTACGTCTAAGTCGGAGGCACCTGGAACAGAGATAGAATGGTTTAACGCTAGTTGATTGGATTGGGATCAGAGTTACAAGTTAAATGGATAAAACTGAGTTAATAATGACAGTGATTCTACATAGACTCGGTGGTCTCACATAGAGACGGTGGTGCGACATAGTGTGACGGTAGTCTAATACAATGTGACGGTGGTCTAATACAATGTGACGGTGGTCTAATACAATGTGACGGTGGTCTAATAAACTGTGACGGTAGAGCAACGTAGTCTAACGGAGGTGCAACATTTTGACAACAAATTAACTTCATCGAAACCTTCATCAAGCAGCTTGATCATACAAAAGACTCAAATCGAGTTAATTCGAGTCAGTCTTGATGCAAAGTTATTTAATTTAATCCAATAGCCACATGACTAACCTAGAACCCTCAGCACGTCCATAGCCAGCGGCGCGAGCGCGCGTCGTCCGCTCGCCTCGCCGCCGCAGCCGGCTCGCAACGCCGACAAACGTTCCACTACTATCAACTTGACGTTATTGTCGCTTTCTTTGACGATCAACTCGATGTAGCATGACGCTGCTGCCTGTTGGGATATAAATGATATGGTATTTAATACTAGCTGCTAGCTATACGATCATATGATGAAATGACACTGCAACATGTACAAAGCGTTATGCAACTTATGAGAGCCAATGCACATTGTTCGAGTGTTCAAAGAAACGGCACGGAAGAAAATGTGAACTGGTGATTCTCACACTTTATTTTCATGGATTTCTATGATATTTTTTGTATAAAAATGGGTTGGCGACTAACCTACACAAACTTACGTTTAACACTTCTAAATCGCTAGTACCCAATAGGCCCTAAGTTATGTCTTTTATCTGTATAACTATGCTTAACCCATCTGCCGACTGTTCCCACAAAGGCGTACCTTAATAGCGGCGGGTGCCGTGGAGAGGGTGACCAAGGTGCCGGCCGCCTCGTAGCGCACGGCGGCCGACGTGGCGTTCAGCAGCCCGTACACCGTGCGGATGAAGCGGGACCGCTCCGACGGGTTGGCGTGGCACACCTAGCAACACAATTCAAGGGTTAATATGTTTCATATACTGCCCTTAATTAAATACTGGACCGGATTTTTTATAAAGACATTGCCACACGAAAGTAGAAGGGTTACTTTATTAATATTAAGGGTTAATTGCAAATAACTTTATTAATCTCCATGCAAATCAACTGCGGATGAAGCGAGACCTCTCTGACGGTTTGGCGTGGAATGCTTGGGAGGAATGAAGGGCTAACATTACTTAGTTATGTTCATTGTTACTGTAACTGTGTGGGACACCTGGGACGACATGTTAAGAGTTAAATTATTGCATATTTGTGACCCAAAAACATATTAATGGTTTAAGACAACCCAACCAATGTTAACTAAGCAAAGTTGAGTATCAAATCAACCATTATACTAAATGAAACGGGTCTGTATCGCGTTAGATAATTTCACGTATTTACTAAGTTTAGCATTAATTATAATGAGTGCAAATCGTGTGAGTTTAAAAAGTATGTTATCAAATCAACCAGTTATACATAGCGAAACAACAAAGTATAGTAAGTAAGTATTGTTCTGCAAAATAGCTCTCTCTGGTTGAAAGCCCCCTATTCCTGGTCCCAGTAAAAATAACAGTTTAAAGAGTTTATGGCAAAAATGCAGACAGACAGACGAGATTACTCACTTTGTATAATACGTTTTAATGATTTTATATATCTTTAACATATAATAGTAAATGTGCAAACCTTATAAATCAACTCCACAATAACCAGCTGCAGTATATCACCAAATCCGTGCACATTATCAAGTCTGGAAGACAGGTAAGATAGTGCCTTCTCTTGGTCCGCGTGTAGAAGCATCAGGAACGCGTTACGCTTGCAAGACATGTCCTGTTCAGTCTCCAGGAAGTTGGCCACCAGCTCCGGAGCGTCCGGGATTAAGAACTCGAAGTTACTGTAAGAAGATAGATATTTATTGAATAAAAGATACAGTTTGTGTACTAAGGTAAGTCAACAATGCCCCGATAAAATGTGTGTTGCGTAACTGTCTATTCCCTGGAATTTCGAGACGAAAGTTTCTATTACGGAAGTTAACAAATAAAATAAACTAACCACTAAAACATTTCTTTTACAAAGTTAAGTAATGTAGAGTAAACCTAGATAACTATACCCAATGCAAGGTATGCTTCTTATTGACAGAAGAGTCTTTTATTAATCCTGCATTAAATTCGGAGTAAAAAAACACTTATTTCTTTAGCAAGTTAACACATAAGATATGATTTTAATACAATACTTATCTAATATGACTGATTGACCAATCTAACCAAATTAGACTCACCGATAAATAGTAAATATGGCGAGCACAGCGTTCCTCCTCACATACGAGTGCCGGTGCTCTAAGCAGGCGCGGATGGCCGGCATCAGGGGCTCCAAGAGTTCAGGCTCCTTCAGCTTGCAGAGGAACCGCAGAGTGGAGCCGCGGATGAACTCGTTGGGGTGTTGCAGGTCCTGGGGGGTTAGTTTAGTGGTTAGATGAACGAATGGGAGTAGAATGTGTGACACAATGTAATACATAAAAAATATATGGTACACTCTATATTTCCAGTTGAAGACTTGAAAATTGACGACATTGGTCCAAATTTTGGGACAAGTAAGAAAAAATTGAGTATAGAATGCGTGGTGATACAGTGATAAAGGCCCTACTGCTGTAATGTCCCATTGCTGAGCAAAGGCCTTTCATTTCACTGAGGATATCAGGACTGTCTTAAATAAGGGTTTGATTGCAAATGAAGTACTGGTAATGTGCTCTTCTAGTATCTTGATCTAGTTCAGACATTTTGATTTATTTTCATGTAACTTAGGAGAGATTAGGTTATAATTACTACTAAATATTACTAAAAATACTACCAAAATATACATACATTTAATTTGCGAGATGCATTTATGAATGTAATTAATACTAACAAACCTAAAACATTTACAAAATCAATAGGCCACCTGGTGCCAAAGTCAGGAAAGAGCATAGATAAAAGAAATACCTTTCTATAAGCATCACAGACAAGGATCATCTCCTGCAACAGCTTGCCATCTGCAGTTGTCTTTGGGACAATCTCCCAGAAGATCAAAAGTAGTTTCTTGATGGTATGGTCTTGTAATGGCAACACAAATCTGATGATTATCATGAGAAGACCAGGAATCTTTTCACCAGAAAGGATAATACTGATCACCTTCTTGAGAGCCTCAATTTTTTTCTTGGTGTCACCTTTTTCTGTAAGAAAAGATTTTCAATGAGTTATTAAATTGACTAGAAAACAATGAAGTAGGTAATGTTGGTTGAAAACCATCATTCACCTCATGATCTAACAGCAAAGTTAATAATTTATTGTATATACAAACTTAGTCATTATGCTAGTGTTTCTCTTTAACAGTCATGGGACAGCTTGGTCTTTTTGAGAGGCCTTCAACCTTATCATAAAAATAAACCCTTTATTTAAATCAATATCATCGGTATCAGTGAAACATTTTAAGTACAACAAGCTTGAAAATAACCAAACTTTTTAGTGCATATGTCCATATAATACAAAAATGTGAAGAAGCTCAAAAATAAACACTAAATGTGGTCAGTACTTAGGCATTTTTTGTGATTATTTTTATGTCATTAACACACCAAGTATATGTGTGTTCCCATTGAAGATTTCATTAATTGACCAATCAAAATACATTGAAAGAGGCAAACAAGTAATTGAAATTGTCAATCTCTTAGTAATGCATTGTAGTTGGTCAATTGGACTCGGCAATG
Organism: Cyclophora albipunctata; assembly: GCA_963082685.1. Lineage (NCBI taxonomy): Eukaryota > Metazoa > Arthropoda > Insecta > Lepidoptera > Geometridae > Cyclophora > Cyclophora albipunctata. The sequence continues at coordinate 10,367,421 of OY720114.1, read as the reverse complement.
CTTTACTCTGCTATTAAAACTCACACATATGAGTTGTAGGGGATCAATCTTTGCTTGTAATAAGTATTTAGACAAATAGTGTGTACTTACCAAGGTCCAGCTTGAGTTGCATATCATTGTAAGGTTCTGAGTCCGTTGGAAAATTTATCAGAGTGTAGCACGGCTGCTCAACCCCTGTCATGCTGAAAGTATCATTATTGCTCTTAATCCACAACTTTGCATTGAGTGGCATTGTCTATAATGCAGTATAATTAACGTCAAAACTGATTTATTAGCAAACAGACAAAATTGACTGAGAGATCATGGAATGGAACACACAAAACCATCAGGATGCAATGTTTTGTTTTGAGAAATTGTTTTGCAATCTTTCACGTAATATTGACATATATTAACTCATCACACAAAGTCTATAGATGCTCTCGATTGTTTCCCATGTATGTTAGTAAATCTGAAACCATATTGTTTGACCAATAGAGAATTACAAACAAACATAAAATATTGAAAGAAAGGTTCCGGTGCGGCAAACCAAAGATTGCGTTACCTCATTGTAGATAAATTCTGGATTAACTTGATATACCCAATAACTAATTTCACGCCTATTAATTAATATCACGACATAAATAATCAAATGGTAGAATATTTCCAATTCTTGTGAATTGAATTTATTGGAAATGTTGGAATACGTGTCCACTGCAACAACACACACAATTTACAATTTCGTGTCTGACAGCTGACAGTGACACATGACAATTGATTTCTTTGACATGACAGAAGAATTGACGCTCAACTCATAAGCATCAATCAACGTCAAATGACCTTATGTCAATTCAATTCCATCAAGCAAACAAGTTAAGTAAGTCAAAGCAAAGCCAAAAAATATTTTCGTTTACTTGTTGTGATTGTTGATGTGCGTGTTATTTTTATTAAATTGTGTAGTTTTTATTGATTTGAGACAGCTAAAATATCGCACATTTAATCAATGAACTCCTCTCTAAATCAGTAACTCCTGGAATATTTATCAAAATGGATATTATCGTGACTCTATTTTACTGGCTATTATCTGCCTGCATCGTATATCCGCCGTCAGAGTTCGTATCGGCCGGTTTCACCATTGCTCAGATATTTGAAGGATTTTTGGGATCGGAGAATACTAATTTTATATTGTATCATATGAAGAGAACTACGCTAACAGTAATGGTTCATTCGACGTTACCGCTTGGATACGTGTTTTCGTTGTGGGGTTTTGGAGGATGGCGTTCAGAGTGGGTGCCGGCTACATTCATAGCAGCGACGCTGGTGCCTTTACTGGCCGGCTGTAACATGGTGCTGTGGTGGGAGTATGAGAAGCATGGCCATCCAGTTGTGAAAACACTCCTGCCATACGTCAGACCAGGCACTGATTGGAGGATCATAGCTGCTGAAATTAATACTGAGTTCAAAAAGTAAGTAAAGGTTAATTACCGCCATTCTCTTTCTCATAACTAGCATAATTTTACATCAAATGGGACCCTAAAGTATGGGTATTGTATGTTACCTTTTCTCTCACTGAAACAAGAATAAATGGATATTGATTAAAACTATTTATTCACAGTGTAGACAAAGTCTCCATTCCATTGACAGCCACCAGCAAGTTTGTGGCTACAGAGACGTGGCTGATCAAGGTGACACAGTACTCTATGTCTGTACTCAAACAGGGTGAATGCACACTTGTTGCCATGACTGTAAGTATCATTGTTATATTGATTAGCATATTAAATAAAAGTTAAATACTCAACTGCTGTATAAATGTTCAGAAATACTATTTTGTACCAGTATTGTAGAAAAACCATAAAAAGGTTGAAAAACTTGCAGTTATTAATGTAATGTAAGATGTCTCTGCATGTTTAAACTTGGGTAATGTAACCAGTAAGAGACTTCTGCTTGTATAATACTTTTGGTGCAGTGAAGTTATCAGGACAGTGAAGGCAAAAATATGTATTAGAATTCTAAACTTTTCTTATGCATTTATTCATTTGGAGTAATCAGTGGTGTCGGAGTTTCTTAGGCAGCCTAAAGGCCTCCGACATGGTATAATTATTGTAACAACACGGGACCCACTGCTTAACATGCCCTCCAAAGCATGGTAGCGCTCAGATAGAAATGCTACTATTGGCCACCCATTCAAGTAGGGTAATATTTTACTCTCGGTGCCTCTTTATCTATCTAACTAATTACATAAAAATCAACTTGAAATAATACCAAAAAAAATCTTGAGAGGTGTCAAGGGACACCCGGATGGAACGAAGTTTATTTATTATCAACAATCAAGGGAGAGAGAGAGAGACAGAGAGAGACAGAGAAACATGTGCACGCCAGAGAGAGACAGACAGAGAAACATGCGCGCCGTGCATGTTTGTCTGTTTGTCTCTTTCTGGCGTGAGCAAGTTTCTCTGTCTGTCTCTCTCGCGCATGTTTCTCTGTCTGTCTCTCTCTGGCGTGCGCAAGTTTCTCTGTCTGTCCCTCTCTGGCCTAAAAAATGTCGTTACCATTTTTTCCGTCTAGCCCCCTTTCGCAACGCGCGATAAGGAACTTCGTTCCAACTATTTTATTTTATTTTCAACAGACAGACATACATGATCTAACACCGACCGGTGAATTAGAAATCCAATATGTTAACATTGAAGCCATACCAACCAGAGATGATCTCAAAAAGTTTATGATCCGTGTTCCAACACAAGCATTGAGGGATTTACAACCCAGATTGGTGAATCCCGTACGAGTTCCTGACCATGTGTCATTACTGCCGACGTTGGTGGAGAAGTTTATCACTGTCTTCAAGGAACATGTCAATCAGAATCCGGTGTATACTGTTGAGGAGGTAAGGTTACAATACAATTACTATCTTTGTACAACAATGTTTGGATTACCTAAGAAGAAGTCAAGCTATTGGATCCATTTATTCAACTCTTTTGTTTTGTGTATGCTAATAAAAAAAATTTTTTCCTCTTCTCCAAAATCATCTCTCCATATTTCTATACGAAAACTATGTAAAACCTTTGCCATTCTTCAGGTTAGTCAATTGAATAAGCTACTATTGGCATGTCAAGTGTCTGTTTCCCACAAATTTAACAACTCAAGCCGCCTCACAATCCACAGGAACTAGAACAATGCATCGGCTGCATGCAAGCTACAGCTGACGTGAAAATCAACCGCCGCTGCCTCCCCCCTCCCCCGCACCTATCCGGCGGACCGGCTCCTTGCGCTACTTGCAACTGTAGGGCTCTGTGGTGTGCGGGATGCGTGGCGAGGTGGTGGGCGGCGCGCGCTGCGCCGGAGCCTCCCGAGCGCTGGCTGTCGGCGAGGTGCACTTGCCCAGTGTGCAGAGCGACGTTCTGTCTGTTGGATGTGTGTCCCGTAAGGAGGATTAACTCAGCCTAAAAATACCGTATGCATGGTCATTCCCAGAAATCAAATGGAATCGACATGATTTAACCTACATAGCTCATATAGCCAATCACTACTGTGTTCTCAGATAACAGATCAAGTTCGCCACTGTTTGTTTGTGTGTTAAATACATCTAAAATATGCATCCATTATATTCATCGCCAAAGTTTGAAGTTAATTTAAACACCATTAGTTTCTCACTCACAAGATTTCTCTGTAAAATTTGAGATAAAATAATGAATCATCAAGTTAATCTAGTCTGTGGATGCTATTAAAATATTGTGTTATTATTTATTCTATCTACATACATGTAGAGATTAACAAAACTGACATGAACTTATATGGTTTCAATTATTTTATAGAACAATTTATTTTACTGCATTTTACATATGAACTATTTAATTTTTTACTTAATCAAAATTTTGTAGAATACTAATTGGTAATAAGATGTATGTTTGTTACGTAATTAGTTATTCTATATCCCTATGCTATTTGTAGCCAAATTAGAATGTATAAGGTTATAAATAACTACATGTGTAATGCATATTTTTATAGATCCTATTTTAGAAAATGACAATATTGTGTTATTCTGTACTGTTTAGGGTTCTCATGTTTAATGTATTTCATATGCATTATACATACATATATTATTAATCATACTTGAAATGTATCATTTTAAATACCTAAATAATAAATGAATGTGATTTTATTATACTAAAGATATATTTTTATAGTGTTTTTGACATATAAAAATTAAAGGGTGGACCACCCTAATCACTAAATTTATATGTAAGCTATCCTCTGTTTCAAGTTGGATCAAAATGCACACCGTGTGCAAATCAAATTTAAAATTGGTTCAGTAGCTTAGGAGTCCATCGCGGATAAACAACGTGACACGTAATATTTATATATACAGATTTTGCGAGACTTGGAGTTATTACCAGGGAGAAGCCTTAAGAGGCTCAAATCATCTCAGGCGTCCAATAACACCATTTTTTATCCTACCTACCACAGGGTTTACATGTTACATGCACCTTTTGCCGACCGTCCTTCATAAACAATTCATGAACTATGGTTGTTTATGAGTACTATACCTACCTAAGGTCATGGCCATTGAGCTGTTAACTTTCTCTTATCATAATGGTTTTAAAGCCTGTCATGATAACCATCTTGATTGTGTACTGCAATTATCACCATCAGATAGTATCTATAACATGTCTCTTACTAATTAATATTTTAATAATTTACTAGTCTAACTATTCAGTCCATTAGGCACTCTTGCGCCTGTCATAATATTTTTTTAATGCGAGGCGATGCTGATTATTATTTTCTGGGGTCATGCAGTATAGATTTTAAAGTATTTGTGTATGTATATGCAATAGTAACAGTTAGTTAAAATTCCATTATACAAGCTTAGAGCTTAGTTTGGGCACAGGTTTGGGTCTAATTAACCGTGTGAATTTGTCCTGTAAATATTTATACCTTTTAAACGAAGCAAAAAAGTTTCTATGCCATATAATATTTTATATATTTCTATATATATAGGTAACTATAAACCTGATGTTAATCGCACCAATCATCAGATAGGCAGTTAGATTAGTAATAATGATTAATGATAGCTTTGTACAATACAGACATTAATTGAGTACTAACGACCCCGCTTTCGAAGTGTTACAAATTTATTGGCTTTATACTTTATAAGCACAGCTAGGTATCAGTAGGGCTACACATAGCGAACGAAGTATTTATTGCCGTCTCTATTTCGGCGAGGCATCAGTTCTCAGAAATATTTGAATGTTACATAATACCTAACTAGGTTCTGAAGGCAAGTTATAAGTCAATATGAATACAAACAATAAAGTAGAAACTCGTTGGATGAGTTCGGTTGTACTATTTCTGAAATCGACGACATTACACGGATTCAAATATCTGTGTTCGCAATATTACGTTGATCGGTAAGTCCAAACAACATCCTCTTGTTTCGTAGTTGGTTTAAATAGTTATTTTCGCCCTTATAATTTAGGTAACTACCTTTATTTTTTATTAAATTATTTTTATAATGCAGCTACTTATCTATAATTTCGTTCCTATTCTATTGGGCGCCAAAATTTCTCTTCTGGCATGACGTAGGTAATCGGTAGATTGAAAATATTTTGTCATCCCTTTATCATGCTTCTAGTTGTGTATTGTTGATAATTCTGTAATTTGTAAAGCCATTGAATTGAAACATTTATCTGCATAGACTTTAGTGTGATTTCATTATGTTTCCATTCAGGGTCGGATGGCTGGTCTCGTGTTTCGCCAGCACTATAAGCGCAGGTCTTTTATGCACAGTCCTTTGGGGTCGCTTCCTTGAAGTCCCAGCTTTGTTAGAGTTGTCTGGTTTTCGCCCAAATATGATTCAACATATGCCTGTGGTCGCCGTATGTCCACCGCCGGAAACTGTTACCATGATCTACTTAGATAGTTTGTGAGTGTACTTCACTATTAATACATGAAGCTGTTACTTAGTTCTTGGCTTTTGATAAACGTTTAAGCAAATGAAATGCAAATGACAGGTTGATGCTTTTTTCGCTTAGGTACCTAATTAAATATGTTGGTAACTACAACAAAATAAAATAATAAGTCTTGTAACCCAGGTCTGACGTCGATAAAAACGCAACACAACGATTGCCTGCGACTGTAGCTCGTCTGCTGTCTGGCAAAACGGCCGCTGAAGACCAAATGACTTTACTAGACCAGGTTTGGGCATTCAGTGACCCAGTGGGTTTCGATAATAACATTAATTTCTGTCATAGTTAATGTAATGCAAGTTTTATATGTTACTAATTTTGCAGCTTTTATTCGCTGGAAACATGTCTATTACGGATATGATGTTGAGATACATGCCTCCATGTGTTCAAATGATAACTAAATGTCGATGGCAGAATCTGATGGTTCCTTGTGAATATCTATTTGATATAGAAATCACTTCTTTAGGTACCTGTTGTGTTATGAGACCAGAAAAGTGAGTTATTATCTGTTTTTCCTCTGCTTTTGAGATTGTGTAAGCAAATGGATGAGTATCGAAAATTGTTTTAGAGCATATTTCAGACTGGCCAATGTTACTACGAGACCAGATACACACCTTGAATCAAAATTAAATTTAGATTTAGTATTGCAATGCTCGAACGAATCATTTTATGGATGTCAGGTAAGACACTGTCCTTATTATTAAAGAAGAGATAAATGTTCAGATTAACATAAGTAGTTAGCACCACAACAAGATTTTGAATGCATTGCTAAACTCTCCTCACTCGCCGTTTGTGTTTAATTAAAAACGTTTAAATTACAGTATTTCACAAAATATGATGGCGAAGAGACTGTAGAGTCGCTGTCAATAATGCCCGGATTCAATTACTTTGCTCAGCTGAGGTTTCAATCGATTCCTCAGAATTCAGCCGACAAGTCGTTCGTCGGATCCGATTGTATTTCAGACAAAAGTTACTCTAAACTTTTGTGTTTGGTGAGTTAATATCATGGTCAATGTCACCACTTGGAGAGTTGTACCGAAACTACTATTTTCACTTTTTGTTAACAGCATCTATAATTTGTCTAGTCGCATTAGTCACCTTCGCTGAACTTGTGGTCATGTGGTCAGTATGAAATACATATGTTTCTTTTTGTACTCAATAATTAACTTCCAGGACAAATGTGCTGAATCATCATGTGGCTGTTCTGATCCATTCCGTGAAAAGAATATCCACGAACATTATTTACCACCCTGTTCTGCTACTCAACTTACTTGCTTGAGAAGTTATGATTTTGGTAGGTACTTAGGTAGACACATCAACATTAATTTATTATTAAGTACCTACAACAAATACATCAAAAGAAAATTAATAACGCCCTTTGCTTTTCATTGAGTTTTAAAACAACTTTGAACTTGGGAATATTCCTTTCTCCGAAATAAGTAGGTACCTACCTAGTATCTTCTGACGAAGGAATAATAAATGTTAAAAACCCATTATGTTATGTACTAAGGTAAGTGTCATATAACTCAATGTAAAAACCTTTCTATAATAACCCTTTTCTAATATAATCAGTTTGCTTAGGTTTTTATTGATTTTCAATCGATAGGTTCTTAATAATCGTCAAGGAGCACAACAGAATTGGCGCCCAAATTAACGAAATCCGATTGTTGTTTCCAGAAAGTTACAATTGCAACTGCTTGCAATCTTGTCATAAAGTTATAACTTACACTACCATGGAATATAGTAATATGACGTCGATAGAGGCAACTATTGATCCACTATAGTAAGTTAGTTAGTTAATACCTAATCTTTATTTTGATTTTGAACCACTAAACCGCGACGAACGCAACGATTGGGGTCATAATAGGGCTCCGTACACAATGGGTAAAAACGGGACCTTAGTACTGAGACTTCGCTGTCCGTCTGTATCTCAAGAACGGTGATAGCTAAACAGTTGAAATTTTCACAAATGATGTATTTCTATTGCCATTAGGTAGTTATAACAACAAATAAGTAGTTAATAAGAATATATACAATAAAACAAATATTCAAAGGGGGCTCTCATACAACGAACGTTTAAATTACGAAATCATCCGTGCACGAGTCAGACTCGCACTTGGCTGGTTTTTATGTGTTACGACTAACGCATAGAGGTTCTCTCCCTGTCCTTCACGGTCTCCCACCACTCGCTGTCGAAGGAGGAGACAATGTCGTCCCTCCAGCGTTTCCTCGGCCGCCCGCGGCGCCGAAAGGGCACCCTTATATATTAAAATTTCATTTATTTTATTTTTAGTTCAGAAACAAATGCAACGACCTCCACGGTTTTATTTATCGAGGTTGATTTGAAACTTTCGAGACGATTCGCCCTCACCCCTACTGAAACTTGGCTCACATTATTATGTAAGTAGGCAATAATAGTAGTTTATGCAACTGTCATAAAAGGAAGGGTATTAAAACACGAGTGTGAGTTTATGAAACGAGCGCAGCGAGTTTCATAATAGTAACGAGTGTTTTAATACCCGTGTTATATGCAGTTGCATACACTACTTTATTTTCACTAATGCAATTAATCAAACAACAAGAGTAAAAGCTGACAATAGTTTTTCACGCGTACGTATATTGTCACAGTGAACTTGCCGCCATTAAAATCTAACCAATGAGGCAATGAGAGCGCAGCTGCGCGTAGGGCCAATCAGGAGCGAGCGAGATCTTACCAAAGAGTTTTGTGTATGTAAGTTTAGTAGTTTCGACGAAGTTTTCACGTATAACCCAACTGTTTTCAAAAGCCAGCCTAATATCAAAATTTTATACAACTAGTATGAGGATTTTGACATAAGGCTCGCCAGGTTAATTGGTCGCGTTATAATGATGTTATAATGAGATTTTACGATATCGATGTGGATATTATAACATCATGTGCAATAGAGAAGGCCAAAGGGTCAAAATATTACTATCAAATGCACCTACAATCCGAGCTTAGGTCATATATATTACACTAGTTTTTATTTCACTTCAATCCATGCAGTATTTCCGAAGTTATAACGACGAGAAGTTCAAGCCCTTTTTTGAATTTCCGAGATTAGGCGCGCTCACGCTATGACGTCACAACTCGACTCGGGCGCGGGCGGTCGGTCGGTCCGGTGAACTCCAGTAAACTTTGGTGCGTTATGGCGTCTCATTTCATATTGTTTTGATTGTCTTCGTATTCAAAATACCTATAGTTTAAAAATTAAGTAAATTATCCTGTGTTTCGAAAAATTTGTTTGAAACGTGAAGTGTGTAGAATGGAAGGAGGTTTTTAAAAGGTCAGTCGGACAATCTTCCAAGAGTGGATAGTTTGATAGATGAAAAGGTATTTACATCCTGAGTAAGCATTTCCTACTCTCGGGTAGGTATTTATTAGGAAATGTGTGTTTAATTTAGTAGGTAGAGATTGTCTAAGCTGAAATGACGCGCCCCACTACTTAATTACTTTATTTAGATGTGTGAGTGTAAATATTAATAGCGGCACTTCATCTGTGTGGGAGCGCCAATTATTGATTTCTATGTGCACATGTCGGCCGACTAGTCGGGTGATAAATCCGAAAACGCTCGCTCTATGGAGCAGCGCCGTCACTTTGTATGAAACAAGACGTCCTCTCCTCTCGCGCGTTCACGATCAACTAAACTAGTTGGACAACAAATCCGAGAATTGCACTTCTTAGCGAGTACGGCGAGTACGGCAACTGAACGACCAATTATAATTGCATGTTTATGTGTATTGCGTCCATATTTAAAATTTGCTAGTGTGCGTAAATGCGGAGGTGGGGCGTGTCATTTCAGCTTGGACAATCTCTACCTACCTATTATGGACGGCGATAAAAAATACTACCAGATACTCCCAATCTACATCTCGAGGTTTTCGATGATTATTTTACCTCTATGTTTTATTTGTACATAAGAAAATGTCACTATTTACCCATATACAGATGTAGGTAAGTTCTAGTAGGTAGGTATTTACGTAGTTATTACTTTTCTGAATAGATAAATAGGTAGGTAAGTACCTACCTGCCTATTAATATAGTTTTATAATAAATAAACCAGATTTTTTTTTAATTTTATCCAATGTCCGCTTTAGTTTGTTCATTCACAGTTGTTTTTTTTATAAAAATAAATAATACTTAGTTAAGAAATCAGTGGTGATCAAATTTTTACTTTTTTATAGGGGTGTTGCAAGTTTGAACGCTAATGTGTCTGTCTACCTATGTCTGTCTGCGTGTTTGTCTGTAGTAACGTAGCATATTTTCAAGCGCGTGAACCGATTTCGATGCGTTTTTATTTTATTTCAATATTGTTTTTTAACAGTGGTTCATAGACATGTTTTGTCAAAATCGGTTAAGCCGTTCTAATAGTAAGTACATTAAAAACGTACGTTTTGAAGGTATTTTTATTAATTCGTAGTGTTTTGTCAGGAAGAGAGAGCTACGGAGATGATGACATAGGGTATATACAGTTAAAAAGAGAGGGAGACGTATGTAGGGCTTATTGAATCCATCCTTTTTACTGCTGTCATCCACTTCTTCCTAATTTTTGGGTCCCCAGGCACATTAAAAAGAAGTTTATCTGGTGTTTTAACTGTCGAATTGAAGCACTGAGGCACAATACAGTATTTCGTCACTTTTTTTTCACTCATTTTTCCGCAGAAAACAGTTAAACTTTGATTTTTAATGCGCAGCGGCGTGCGTACGAGAGCGCGACTGCCAAATGAGTCGAGTTGTGACGTCATCGACCAGTGAGCGCCCGCCCGCGTTTTTAAAATCCCACGGTCGAAAATACGCACTTTGATCGTTAATATCTTAGCCATTTATTGAGATATGGAAAAAGTAAAAACACAGTTTTTCTTGTAATTTTGTATAGATTTATTTGGTGTGTAAAGTAAAAAATGTTGGCCTTCTCCATTGCTTAAATTGAGTGTTTTAGTTGTCTGCGCTATAACAGTAGTAATTATTATTGGAATTAATTAATAAAAGCCCCATAAGTAAGTAGAAAATGTTTATTCACTTAGATAACAGCCTATGCCTACATCCGCCATTCCAGGTTCGGGGAGAAGAGATCGGGATTCAGAGTCCCGTTGACAGCTAACTTAAAGTGTCATTTTTGACAGCTCCACAGACTAAATAATGAGTGAATGATTATTTCCAATAATTATAAGTCAAGTATTGGAAACATAAGTAGAATGTTACAACATTAGTGTAGATAAATATGTTTAAGCTTACGAAAGTACATAGGTTTTGCTCTTTGTTGATTTTATTTTTATGCTTGTTTACAGCTTCTATGGGCGGAGTGTTTAATATGTTCCTCGGTGTAGGATTGTTCAGTGCTCTGGAAATTTTGTTTTTTCTATTTTTTAAATTGCCTGCTGCTCTTCGGAGAGCTTCAGAAATAACGATAAGTAGGTAGGTATTAATAAATAACTTTCAACAAACAAATAAAATATTTAACTTAGGTACCTAGTCGTAAAAAATCGCCTTATTCTAAGTAGGTAGGTAGTTCAGTAATTTTTTTATGTTCAAATTACTAATTACTCTAACTACTCTAGGTAATATCTACAAAACTAAACTGATTTATTTTTGTTCGTTGAGTGCAATTGCACTTGCATCATCGCAGTGCACTTGCATGCGCAGTGCACATGCATCACAGACATGCATGCAGGCAGATGCACCCGCAAACCCTGCATATCTGTCTGCCTCTTATTGGCACAGCTTATTAATATTGGTGAACATTTGGTGAACAATTTCTAAATCTGACTTTTGGAATGCTGTCAATGTGAGCTGTAACTGTCAATATTTCTATTCATGATTACTTTGTCAGTCCGTCAGTGTCACTGTGTCAGTCACTGTCTGTCATCACATCAGTCATCACATTCAACAAAAACAAACCAGCGTGTGCGGTAAACTGGATGTGTGGTTAATTAATTTAATGAAATTTTATCTATTCTTTATATCTGCGAGGTTGTAAAATAGATAAAATACTAGGAACAATTGTAGAGATTTCATTAAAAAAATAAATTGAGCCATGTCTTCTTGGAAAAAAGCTTCGAAGGCTAACCAAAAAACTCACAAAGAAAGACATCAGCCGTTGGCTCGAAAACATTTGGGTCTTTTGGAAAAGAAGAAGGATTACAAGAAGAGAGCCGATGACTACCATGAGAAGGGTGAAACGCTGAAACTTTTACGTAAAAGGGCTTTGGACAAAAACCCTGATGAGTTCTACCATCACATGATCAATGCGAGGGTCAAAGAGGGGGTACGATATTTTGTATTTTACAAATAATTTATATGGTTTGTTACATTTTTCACTTCTTAAATGGTTTAATGTATTTAAAATTAAGCCTATTTCATAAAAGAAATATACTTACACTGTCTATATCAGTCATAATTCCTAAAACATCTACAAATCATTTCATTTCTTGAACAATGGTACAGTCGACTCTCGTTAATTCGAAACTTGAGGGACTCTTAAAATATTACGAATTATCGAATGTTTGAAATATCAAATGGTTCGAAATTTGTGAGAGAAAATAAATAAAACTTCGCATTACTAAGTATTGATCAATAATTATTTATTAAAACTGCTATTCTATAACAATGAAAAAAGTTAAGAGTGTACATACATACATGTACCTACATTCGTATATATACATAAACCTATTCATAATGTAAATTAATTAATGTTTCGAAAGAACTCTGTTAAACTGGTTGATACAAGTTTGAACTTGTCGCAAAATGTGCTTACATTACAATCATTCGACCTCTTTCTCTCTGCAACTTTGAATTGTCGAGTGTTGGACGCCGATGGTTCGAATTAATGCGTCGTTTTATTATATAGCAATGATTTTTTCGTTCGAATTACCAAGTGCATAAAATGTATTGATTTAGTTCGAAATATAAAGAGATTTTGTAGGGAACTCGTGATAACTTTGAATTATAGAGAGGTTCTTATTATCGCAGGTTGGAATTAACGAGTCGACTGTATCTAGATCCTTTAATAAAGCTTTATTTTCTTGTAGGAACATCATGAATTGAAGAAAGATGATGTACACTCCACTGAGCAAGTGAAACTGATGCAAACACAAGACATAAAGTATATTAACATGAAGAGGACTATTGAAAGCCGAAGCATCAATAGATTACAGGTAATTTTGTAATTCTCACTTATGATGAATATGGTTGATGAGCTGTCTTTAAAGGAACCAACATTACTATGAGTTATGGATACTACATATTATTTCTACATTACAAGACCTATGCCCAGCAGTGGGACGATGTAGGCTAAGGAAAAAAAAATTGCTTTGCTATATACAATATTTTATGTATCCACCAAATCCTACTAATATTACAAATGCGAAAGTTTATGAGGATGTATGTTTGTTATGTTTACTCGAAAACTACTGAACCGATTTGGGTGAAACTTTACAGTAATATAGGTTATACATCAGAATAACACAAAGCATTATCCCGAAATGCCCACGGGAACATACAAGTACATAATAAAAGTTGTACAATGCCTTATCATGATATTTTCTCATTACCTACAAACTTACCACAGTAAAAACTTCATATTAATATCATCCATAAATGTTACTTCCAGGGACAACTCCACATGACTGACTTAGCAGAATCAACTCGTAACACGCACACATTCTTCGTAGAAGAAGGGGAAGCAAAAGGGTTTGATCTAGCAAAGAGGTTGGATACACATCCCAAACTTATTAATAGGAAATCAAACAGGCCTAGGTTGTCAGACTTGGAGAAAATGAATGTACCCTCGCTTGATGGAAGTGTAAGTATTATTTTTACCATGTTTTTGTTATCTGTATTGGTAAGTTCTATTCCATATAAGCTTAGAGTTTAGTTCAGATCCAATGAACCGTGTGCTATGCATATATTATTTGATTTAATAACTGTATGCTTTACCTGATTATAAGAAAAGAGGGCAGAATGGATAGTGATTAGTATGGATCTTATATAAAACTAAACAAAGTTGTTTTCAGTTTGTCTTGTTCCACCTTAAATTTTTTAATGATACCCAAAAACACTCCCATTACTCTTACCTACAGTTTTCTTAATAAAAGTATAGTCTTTGACTTCATCACATTTCAGACGATAGCATCAATGAAAAAGAAAAACGAAGCTGTTTATAAGGAAATTTCAAAGAGAATAGACAGAGAGAAGGAACTCATGGTAGTTCAGCAAAAAATGGAGATGAAGCGTCATTTACAGGATCGCTCCACCAAAATACTGAAACCTAAGCGTGTCAAGGCAGGTACCGCAGTGTCTGCACCAGTATACAAGTTCCAATACATAAGAAAGAAATAGAAATAATACTAGTTAGTAATAGAAAATGTTTATTTTACATTACAATAAATATTGTCAATACACAATGTTTTTATTTAAAGGCTTTAGCGTTTGAAGTTGTTTAAAGGTTAAAACAATGGGGTATTCATTGAAACGTACGTTGATGTCATTATTATTTGTTAAAACGGGAACTTACGTACGACGGAGGTTACTGTTGAGTGTCCCTCAACACGTTTCGGTCACATTCGGTGACAGACAGTAACCTCCGTCGTACGTAAGTTCCCGTTTTAACAAAAAATAATGCTAAGGGTACCTATACACCAAGGCTATTCTATGTTGCTATGGTATGTGTGGTATAATTGGTAGAAATCACCATCACTTTGATGCAGGCATAGCTCTGGCGGAAAGGAACCCCAAATGCACAATGCTGGATAAAATATGGTAACTATAATCAAACAAAGGGGAAGACACATGCCTATGAAATAGATTAGTAACCTAATGCTAGTCGTTAACCTAATGTTAGTCGCAAATGCAAGTAAAATGTGAATTTCGTAGATACCAATTACGTTATTAACGTTATTAATTACCATACCCATTTCTGAGGCATGTGTGCCACTCCCTTAATGCATTGTTGCCAACATTTCCACACATCAAACGCATATAAAAACTTACATCATACAATTATTTTGAACTCGTATTATTATAAATTAAATTGTAAGTGGTAACTAATTTTTAGGAATTTGTTTTTAGTGATTAATGATGAAATACGATTCTTTACACAATTTATAATCAAGTTATCTCTTTTTTCATAATTATTCTTTATCTTGATATCATAGTTGCGAATTTCGCGAATAAAACATTTAATTAGAAATTAATATATTTGTTGCAAATATTCGTATGTAAAATTATCTTTTAGACACCATAAATAATTAATTGAGTTGAATTGAGCTTTTAATAAATTATTTACTTACGTTTGTTCGTTAATGATTAGGTTTCTATAAAACTAAATTATGTTTAAACGTAACCTTCATAACTAGATAACTTTAATATGAGTTATGTTATGTATGACTCTTAGCTACTTAACTGGACAGCTATCAGAATATTACCATACCTACAAACTAGACTAACTTAAAATTATGTCATGTTACATAAAAAATAATATAAAATTAAGCACACGCCTTGTTCTAAATACTAATCCCTCAGTCATTCCACAAAATCGCTAGCAATTTTTTGGACACAAGTTGCTTTTAAAACTAGTCTTTTCTGGACACTTATGTGGCTCACTTATGAATAAATCGTCCGGGAACTTTGTCTTTGGCTCGGGAACAGATCACATTATCACCACAACACACACTTATGTTTGGGGTTCATGGGTGACCCCACGGGACATTTCCACGCGTCCGCGAATTCCTGAGAGTTGCTAAGAGTGCCTATGACCCTTATTTTGTTGGGGCTGTGCACACCTTCCACCATTTTCGACTTCAGAGCGCCTATCGTTGAGTTGCCGCACCAAATCTGTGGAATTACAATGTGAATGTTAAGTAATGTTAACTTGTACTAAGTGTATTTCAAACATTGCCTCGCTTTAGCGTTGTTTATTTACTGCACGTATAAATGAATGTTCCTCCAAATTTGTTAAGAACATTAGGTGATATAACTGTTTAAGAACGAGCGATTGCTGGGTCGGAAATGTACAGAAGAACATTATAATTAGGTGAGATCGCGGTTAAAGCATTGTTTGTTTGCTCATGGCTTGCTCAGAAATGTGCTGTACAGTAAGAGAACATTTACGAACGACAAATTGCTCTCTCAGCGCTTACGTGAAAACGCAGCCTTACGTTTGCAAACCCTAAGAAGAGGTATACCAACTTACGATTGCTTTCTCAGCTTCCAAACGCTAAATGAAATCGCAGCGTTACCTGTGCAAACCCTAAGAAGAACAGCTGGTCGGGCGTGTAGTGCGGCAGCGCGGGCAGCGTGTCGCGCGCGGCGAGGCGCGCGGCGGCGCGCCGGTACGCGCTCAGCGCCGCGCGGATGCCGCCGTTGTCCGCGATGTTCTCGCCTTGCGTGTTGAACCCGTGCACCTGACAGATACAGAACTAAGCACGTCTACAGGTGGAAGAAACACGAGCCAACTATGGCTTAAAAGCGTTTGAGTATTCCACGGATTCAATATGTCATACTATGTATTACGAATTTTATTTCCCCTAATGTTTACATTGTCAACCTATTTCGAATTTTAAAATTAAATAGACGCCCATTAGCCTACATAACGGAGTGAAGTCCGTACCGTATAGTTGGGCAGCTGCGGCATGTGGTACTGGCTGTACTGGTCGATGATGCACTGCACCTTGCCGTGGTAGTGCTCCAGCGTGGCCGCCGACCACCACTGCTTCAGGTTGCCTTCCGAGTCGTAGCGGCGACCTGCGAATATAGTGCATACAAATATTGAGCTTTATTTCAAAATATGCGACGTACTCGAGTAGTAAGACTTGTAGGTGTTCTCGTGGAAATTTTAGAATGAAAAGGAACCAAAACTTTCCTCATTGTTTTTAAAATGTACCTACCTATTTAGTACAGTATTAACGCAAGCCACATTTTTACCAAATGAGAGGCAAAAACGTCACATCACTAAAGTCAGTACATTGAGGAAATTTAGTCAGTAAGGCAGACACATATCACACATATCAAATTTCATAGAGTGGAGACCAAGGATAAGTTCTATGGTGAACAAAATAACTGTTTTGAGTATTTCAATTTACCTTGATCATCGAAACCGTGAGTAACTTCATGTCCCATTATAGCACCAATGGACCCGTAGTTGATTGCTCTGAAAATTAAATAATATTTTAAGTACTGTTCGATAATCTTTGTTAATATTGAATTCTTTAATGGCACTTAAGGTTCCACAGAAGGCCAAATGCTCTTCTTTCTAATTAATAAATATATGATAGTAAATAGTAGTTTATGCAACTGTCATATAATGTTTTAATACCCGTGTTTTATGCAGTTGCATACACTACTTTATCTTCACTAATGCAATTAATCAAACAAAATTTTAAAAACAAAACACATTGCGAAACATTAAATTCACGCGTACGTGTATTGTCACAGTGAACTTGCCGCCATTAAAATCTAACCAATGAGAGCGCAGCTGCGCGTAGGGCCAAGTTTTAAGTTTTCACGTATAACCCAACTGTTTTCAAAAGCCAGCCTAATATCAAAATTTTATACAACTAGTATGAGGATTTTGACATAAGGCTCGCCAGGTTAATTGGTCGCGTTATAATGATGTTATAATGTTATATTATAATGATATTATAACATCATGTGCAATTGCTTAAATTGAGTGTTTTAGTTGTCTGTGCTATAACAGTAGTAATTATAAGTCAAGTATTGGAATCATAAGTAGAATGTTACAACATTAGTGTAGATAAAAATACTTACTCAATTCCATTTCCGTAGAATGGTGGCTGGAGAATGCCGGCAGGGAAAGCTGTAAAATAAATTAAACAACATTGTGAAAAGGTCAGGTTTAAGTCCTTTGCTTAACAGGTCTGCAATAAAGTAACAAATATTTAAACTTAAAGCATATGAATGGAATACTTACTGACAGAATTCAAAGTAGCGGAATAGAAGGCATTCACTGTGGTAGCAGTCGCCACCCATCTAACGAATAAATACAAGAAACATCTATTAATAAGCAATAAAACCGTTTTTTTTAATAATGTCTATTTCATCAGTTTACAGTCGTTAGTCCCGAACGACAAACGATGGCCCAGTTGCTGTCCTACTTTCTATGCCCTGTTAGATGCACTACATCCGACCTCAACAGGGCTACAGATGATGCAGTCACCCTGACCAAGTTCCGGGCTGGTTCAATTTAGTGTCAGTGAGTGACACGCAAAGAAGAAGTGCCTTTATTGACAATTTATTAATATGATTTTCCAAACTGACCTGTTCCTATCTGGTTTCTCTCTGAGCGACTCCAATGATTTCTTGACGGAAGCCCAAGTCAGCCTCAAGTAGGACTCGAAGAGATTGCCTTCCACCACCTCAGCCTGAATGCAATAGAATTAGAGTGAATTGAAACAATGTGAAATGAAATGAAACATTAGCCTGTACAATGAGAGTCTGAAGCCGGCCCTGTGTGGCTGAAAATGCCTGGTACAAGGTCCCTGAGAGTGCAGCCGGCCCCGTGTGGCTGGAAATGCCTGGTACAAGGTCCCTGAGAGTGCAGCCTGTACTCACGTATTCGTAGTGGCTGTCGAGCTGCGCGGCGGTGAGCAGCCAGGCGGGGAAGCCCACGAAGTTGCGGATGGCGCGCAGCTTCGACAGCGTCTTGTGGCGCGTGCTCTCGTCCATCCAGTCCAGCGTTTTGACCGCGGTGGCAAACGCCTCGCGGACGTCTTCGATCATTTCTATTGCCTGAGGGAAAGGTGAGAGGTTTAACTAGGTATATCTTAATTCCATAGTAACTACGTTAAAAGGCAATTTTTATATTCTGTGAGAGAAAAACTAAGCAAAACGTGCGTGCAAAAATGTAAAATAATATTCATTATGAAATTACGAAAAACAAACGGATATTTAAGTTTAACTTCTATTATATCTATCTAGATTAAGTCTGTCAGTTTTTAACCCCAAATTCTAGTCATTATTGACCGTGCTGCTCTAACATCATTATACGCTACGACTCCAAAAGTAGTTAGGTAAAAAAAATATGCTGTAAAATTTTTGAACATTTACCCGGACAAATTCACACGCGGTTAATTAGACCCAAAGTAAGCTCTAAGCTTGAACATTGAACGTGTTGAACGAGTAGTATGGTAAGTAGATAAAAGAAAATTCGATTGTATTAGCTTTGCTTGTAAATTTCCATTGCTGGACAAAGGGATCAGAGGAATCTCACTGTACAGTAGGAAGCATTATGTTTGATTATTTTTTTTTTACGCTTGCTCATACTGAAACGGAAAGTGCAGCAAAGAGAACCAAACTCACCCTCTGCCTAGAATCGTAATCGAAGTGCCTCCTAACATACAAGTAGCCGAGCGCCGAGCCGAAGTTCGCGTTCACGTTCGCCGCACACGACTTCCATCGCGGCGAGCGAGTGCGAACACCGAACACTGCGCGAGAGAACTCGAACCCGCGCGAGCGGAACACGGAGAGCGTCATCGGCGCGAGCGTCGAGAATGTGCTCCACCAGAGGAAACGTTCTGTAAACACATTAATGAAACCAGTTTTAGTTGAGCATTGGACTTAGGAACCTTTAGGTACCCTTACATTTCACTTGACATGTCATGTCATACCTGCAATTGGTAATTAGTGAAAAACATGACTTTGGATTGCCCAAACAACTTAAGTAGTTCCTGACTTATATTTTATTCAGTCATATTCAGTCTAGTCGCAGAAAATGTATTGAATTTACTTTTAATTATATTGAAAATAAAAAAATACTTCTCAAAGAGGAAGTGCCTTTATTGACAAGTAATCTCACCAACAATAACAGGCGGTGTCTCCGAGATCAGGACAGCCAGTTTCTGCAAGTATGGCAAGTCCATGACGATGATGCGGTCCATCTCTGTGAGCGTGACGTTCGTCTGGTTGAACACCAGCGAGATGTAGCCTTCCCAGTCGTGCTGCAACGAAGGGATATCATGAGGTGGAAGTTCTGCTTTACACGTTAGTACCTTGTATGGAGGCCGATTTGTTTAGTGTTGGCTTGTATGTACATACATAAGTAAGTTTACGTAGTTTAGTGGTTAACCCTGGTGTCGGAGTTTTAAGACCGCCTAAAGGCCTTCGACATGGTTTATCATGGTCTAGTTTAAATCACCTTCCAATATACATATACTGAAATTACAAATGTAACTATAACGTGTTAATTTTTACATTCATACATGGCGTGCAAAAACTGGCAACAGCCTCCGTGGTCTTGTGGTTTGAGCACCCGGCTCACGATCCGGAGGTTCCGGGTTCGATTCCCGGTGGGGATACCTCACAAAAAATCACTTCGTCAGACTGTCCTCAGTTTGGTTAGGGCATTGCAGGCTGAATCACTTGATTGCCCGAAAAGTAAGATGATTCCGTGCTTCGGAGGGCACGTTAAGCCGTCGGTCCTGGTTACTTTCTACGGATAGTAGTCGTTACATGAGCCACGTCAGAGGCCTTTGGCGGCTCAATAACTCTGACACCAGGATTGGTCAGGTTGACCATCCACTCGATGAAGAAGAAGATTAGAAACAAAAGCTAAGGGCGCTTTCCCAATGAAGATAAATGATAGAGATATAGACAATTTCAATGCGCTGTGATTTGTCAATCGGACTCAATACCGCTCCGTTTGGTCTTAACGAAAACCTCCATAGACATGGCAACACATCAGGACAAATGATTATGACATCAGTCAAATAACTGTAACCGTAGACCGAATGGATATCATATCGTTCCATCCAAAGTACTATTATAAATGCAAAAGTTTGTTAGGATGTATGTAAGTATGTTTGTTACTCTTTGACGAAAAAATTACAGGACGGATTTGGATGAAACTTTACAGTAATATAGGTTTTACATCAGAATAACACATGGGATACATTTTATCCCGAAATCCCTGCGGGAATAACTATTGATTGCAAAACTTGTACTGATAATGTCCTTACATCTTTCCACTGCGCCGGGCCGCCACTGGATCCCTGGTAGAACTGCTGCACGCTCACCTCGTGGAACAGATGCGTGCCGCTGCGGCGTATTTCCACCGGGGTCATGATCTGGACACATGAAGGTTATAAAGCTTCGAAGTACTTTACAGATACAAGGAATAAGGATTTAAGGTGGATAGCGTTTGGTGTGTAAGCCATTTGAGAATTTAGATTAATTGAAACGGCAAAAATAGCAATGGTTGGTAAATGTAGTTGATGTGACTATCTAAAATATGTCCGCTGTAACTCTCTCTGTGTTCTTCTATAGCACATTCTCTGTCACACGTCTGATATCCGATATATTATCAGCTATCCTTTTTTAGTAAAAAATAAATCTTAATTGGCTGATGATCCTCTTAATGTACTAAATAAAGCTATAGTTGTCTATATTGTCTGATGAAATAAAGCAAGAGCAAATATAAATGGCATAATATATTTAAAAAGAATAACTATAGAGATCAAAGTTATGAGAGGGAAGAGTCGCCATCTATCGGCGCTATACGTGAAACATTTGACGCTTGCTATATATTTAAACCTCAGAATACAGAACCTCTGTATTCTGAGATTTAAACGTAGGCGTTCTTTCTTCTCAACATTGTCTTTGCTCTCAAAGACAGTGGATCTGAAGCTCCTAAAGATAATCTCCTAATTAAAGAAAACGGCAAATCTCAATCTACCTTAGCAAGAGCTTTACTAAACTCTATGATATCATCCGCGAACTTGGTGGCGTCAGTCTGGGGGTCGGCGATGGCGATCATGTCGTGTATGTAGGTGTGGTACTGCTTCACTTCGTGGGCGAACTGCTCGGGGAGGAGGAGGTAGCGCTCGCTGAACCCGGGGGACACCTGTTCGATCTGTGGGGGATTGTGATTGGTTGAGATCGTGGTTTTGATGGTGAAGGTGGTGGGAACACAGGTGGAAGACTATTTAACTTAAGTAACCTATATAAAAAAATCTCTATATTCATTTTGAAGGTCCCGTATCATATGGATAAACGAGAATTATCAACGTTATTTCATGTTTTAATCAAGATATATAATATACCTAAGTAACTATATGATTCAAACACATGGTTCACACATGGATCAGAAATGGAACCATCCAAACTAATCTAAAGTATTCCAACAATGAAGAGGCCAAATTAATATCTTATTATAATGGTCTAAGCGGAATTCTAGGATCTTATAGGATACGGGGAAATATATCAGTTCACTTTGGTTCAGTAAGCGTGCCTACTGATGGGAGCTTACCGTAATCAGATTAAAAGAAGATAAGGTCAGACAGGTCCGAACTAAAGGGGGCCGTAGACCACTCACCATCTCTCTATTCCGGTTAGAATTCCTCAGGTCTTTTGCCACCTGCAGCTGTTCCAGCACTCGATAGGTTTCATACCGTAGTACCGTACTCTTGTTGTTTACTACTATTCTAATAGTTTATAGTAATAACTCGACTCACCACGACCCTGTTCCGGCTGGTATTCCTCACGTCCTCGGCCACCTGCACGCTGACGAGCACGTTGAGGCCCAGCAGCCTGCGGCCGCGGCCGACCGACACCTCCCACGAGAAGTTGGAGCTGGCCTCCGCGGGCGGCCGCCGGGGCAGGTTCAGCTGTTCCAGGACCTGTTCGATGGGCTGCGTGCCGTTCAATTCCAGTTTGTCTGAAAGAGGAACATGGAAGATTCTTAGGGTATAACATTTTAGGTATATTTAGGTATACATATCGTAGTATTGAGTTAAGAATACACTTGTTCCACCACCTGTCTCCATCACCACTTGTTCTCTAAGGAAATCACTACATAGTATAAAACAAAGTCGTTTTCCGCTGTCTGTCTGTCCCTATGTATGCTTAAATCTTTAAAACTGCGCAACCGATTTTGATGCAGTTTTTTTTAATGGATAGAGAATTCAAGAGGAAAGTTTATGAGTATAAAAAATACCTAAATTCCCATGGGAACGGGCACAAAGTGGGTAAAACCGCGGGGCGCTGCTAGTTTTATATAAAAGAACGTTTCCACCACCAAAGGTATGTTTAATTTCCATTCATTAGAATTTTTCTTTTCATTAGAATAGAAATTAGAACAATTAGGTACATGTTTATTCTAAAATGTATCAAACAAATGACATACCTGTACCTGACCATACCAGGTTCTCATTATCGTTGTATTGCAAATGTTTTGCGAATAAAAACAATAAACAAAGCACAAAAGCCTGACAACGCAGTTGATAACGTTTCGAGTGAGTTTCCTGGAATCGCAAGACTGATGCAGTACATACCTAACAAGTGTTCCGTAAAGATAAGTCACGTACTAATTTTACTCACAGTTATTTGAAACTAACTAAGCGTTGCCTAAGTTCAGTTTGTTAAGAGTAACTGATTTTCCTCACATCCAGACCATATAACCATTTATTCGTAGCACTTAAATAAAGGCTCCCCACGAAAACACGTAATGGATACTCTCAATTGCTTCAATCTATTGACTAGATGTCGAAGGGTTTAGGCAAAAACCGTTCATAAAACTCTTACACCAGGGTTTGCAAAAAAAACTCGATTGTACATACCTATGGGATGCGTACATGCATTTGACCTATAAAAAAGACAAAGACAAAAGAGTTTTGTCCACAAATTTACTCAACCTTTTTCGGTCACCACTTACCAACATCAACACAAGTCCTGTACAGTGCTTTGGCCTTCTTCACACTGTCCGGCAGTCTCTCCTCATCGTCTGCCTCCAACAAGTCCCTCAGGTCCGTGATCAGTTGTTCCCTGAGTTTGGACAGCTGATCCCAGGAAGTAGCCCACTCAGGCACAGGGTTCTTCTTGATCCAACCGCCGCAGGCGAACTCGTAGAAATCTTGGCATGGCTCCACGTCTTTGTTTAGAGCTGATAGGATTCTGGAGGCTGTGAAAATATACATTGTTAATGATGCTGCAGTATATAAACAGTGCAAGCACTGTTAACAAAATATGTATATATATACAGGGCGACTTCAAATTGGTAATACAAAACACTTGATTTTGGCTTCATTAATGCTAAGTATTGTAATTAATTAACTCCGATGTTAAAATTAGCTGTCTTTAATAATTGATAATTTTCTAATAAAATATTTAATTACAGTCCCGAAATGTGTTTACCCCACATTCAATACCTAACTGTCAACTGCCAGACCTGTCACTCGATGTTTTCAACGTAAGATAATAATTAATGGTAAGGTAGCCATATGAAGCCAAAGAAAATGGGATAATTTAAAATTAACAAAAAATATACTTCTGGTTATTTTAAAAGCATGAGACCTAATGGAGGTGCTTAGTGTAGGGCAAACGTGTGCAAAACTTTGATTTTGTATAATTACCAATTTGAAGTCGCCCTGTATATATATGTATATACCGGCCGAATTGAGAACCTCCGCCTTCGGTGTTTGAAGTCGGTTAATAAAATCTATATAACTTTTCATGAAAACCTCGCTTTAATCCGGGCTTTATGACAACCATCTTTTTTATATCGGTTAAAAATGCGACATACCCTTTCATGTAACGAAAGAATTTTTAAAATCAGTTCATAATCGACAGACCGACTTCATTAAGATGGTTGAAAGTTTATAAAAGTAACAGTATTTTAGTCAGTGTGTTTGAACCTTACAATAACATACATACGGTTTTACATTGCTAATAGAGTAAATTTAACTATTTCAATAACACTATTTTAGAAGTACAATAATATTTTTTTGTCTCATTCAATGTCTTTCTTATATTTTTCAATCTATACTAATATTATAAAGCTGAAGAGTTTGTTTTGTTTGTTTGTTTGTTTGTTTGTTTGTTTAAACGCGCTAATCTCAGAAACTACTGAACCGATTTGAATAATTCTTTCACTGTTAGATAGTCTATTTATCGAGGAAGGCTATAGGCTACATTTTATCCCGGATTTCCTACGGGAACGGGCACAATGCGGGTAAAACCGCGGGGCGCTGCTTGTGTTGAATAACACTTCGGCGTTGTTAATTCAGAGCAATCCATTCTTAAGTTGTTTTGAGAATTAACATACCCTAAGTAATAAAATTCAAAGTCCTATTCGCACATGAGGTAATCAAGTAGGCCACATGCTAGGACACTTATAACAAAACTATATTATCTAACCTAGATCTGTCATTGTTTATATGATCTAATGTTTTCAGTTAGGTTTACGAACGCACAGAGGTTCATTTTCAAAAATATTTTAGTTTCATTGAATCATCCAACATAACTCTTTCTCAACAAATACCAATTTATCAAAACGTTATTGTTCCTGTTCATCAAAATAACAATTTACACCATAATGTTTAAAAAATGCCTATCTTCGTCGCTTGACTCCATTATGGCACCATAATTCAAACATCATTCAAGGTATATTAGAATTTATAAGATCAAATGATCAAAGGGCTCAACACCCCCAATAATCATTATCCTTCCAAAAACGTGTTCCCCTTGAAACAATCACCGGGACCAAAAACCCTTCCCCGCCCCCACCCCCTCCCATTCAAAATCCTCGACTCCTGGTACCCCTAATTCCTGGATCCACAACTGCTGTAAATCTATTCCTAAATACAAAATAAACTAAATTCACCTGTTATATCCAACCACATTAAATTTTGAGTTCTAGCTTCAATAAACACAATAAGTTTCAATATAATAAAACATCTGAACACTATTTCCATTATGATAAAATTTCCATTCACTATCAATTTTCAACACAAAAAGACGTCTTAATTGAATCACAATTAATAATAAAATAAAAAATCTATACGTTATTAGGTATGTACCTATTTTACTTCTAAATAATAATAATAAACAGATGAACTGCTTAAAAGAGAATGTAATACTATTACATAATTGCTAATATAAAATGCCACGAGTCTTTAAGAAACAGAAAGAAAATGCGCAATTAAGAGAAGAAAACGCAGTTTACTTCACAAACAACGTAGCATAATAGACTAATTGTATTAAATTATAGAGCTGATCTAGATCATGTGTGGTCATAATGAATATTGACTAATAAATACCTTTTAATATGACGACTTAACCCCTAACCAGTACCTACAAATATACACCGTCATAATACTTAGTTATTCATATGACGCCTCAATCCTAGTAAAATACCTTTAAGTTACCTACCTAGATATCAAAACAAGTTGATTTTTGAAAAATATTCCTGGGGTATAAATAAATACTTATGTACGTTATCAGAATCGGTTCAGTGATTTACCAGTTACATGAGTTCAAAGGAATCATGTTTACTGGTTGAAAGTATGAACCCCTGGACTTAGCTTTGAAAAGCTCATACAAAAGACCCTAAGACGCAGTTTGAAAAAGCTCATATTATGCGTAAGCCCTTGACATAATTAAACTGAGCAATATAGTATTAGGTTTTACTATGCAAATGAATAAACATTAAACATTTGATAATATTTGGTGGCATTTTATTTCAGCGCCACTGTTATTTGGATTGTAGGCACTTGTCGACCCCTGTAATGTTGTTAATGTTAAAAATCTTTTAATCATGTCTAAGATGCGTTGAAACAGTTCAGTTATGATCTGAATACCTCAGAGACAAGTGACCTTAGTAAGTTTGGTATTTTTAAATAAGTGTATGTATGTACACCCTTTAATAGGTGTAGTCCGTACCTACTTACCCCTAAACAAGAGATAATACGTTTTCCTAATAATACTTAAAATTGTTTAAGTCTATTGTCAGAAGCAGAAGAATAAACCTACTAACGATGATATTATGATAGAAATTCCTCACTAGGTATTTTAAGAAATAAAGGCTCTAATAAATAAGAAGACAAACAAACAAAATACCACTGCATCGTTACATTCATGCAATTACACAATTTGCCAAGAATCCAATGCCCGCTTCAAGATGCCGGGATGCATTTAAGATGACACGTTAATTGTGCTTACATATTTAAATAGATCGATACTTTGTCATTATTTGCATATTGTTGAGAAATGACCTGTACTTATTACATGAGAATTTAATTGCGATCGTTTCTTTAATAGAGCAAGAGACACGTGTTTTGAAAAATCTCGAGTTTATTATTGTGATTGCTTCCTAGATGTTATAAATATTGATGCGTTGGAGCAAATGCGTAGGAGTCACTGCGCGTTACAGTTTGTCACTGGTTGCTACACCTCGCGAGGTATAAGCTGAGCTTTGCATTAGTGTGAGTGATCACCAAAAGTACAGGAGCGCGGCGAGACAGAATGGCGCCGCGCCTCAGGCCGGTTACCCAAAATCAGTTTAAACGGTTTTTACTGGGCGAAAATGGCGCCGCGCCTAAGGCCGGTTATCACACCTACACTATCCATGTACACTCACACAAATGCAAAGCTCAGCTTATACCTCGCGAGGTGTAACATTCTTACTACTTATATAAGTTTAACTTATGTTTCAGGTTGATACAAATGATTGGAACTTGATTATGTACTTATTAAATGATTTGAGTTATTTGATCGATGTGCCGCGCTTCAATCTCGCGAGATAGGAGTGTGTGTGTGTGTGTGTGTGTTTGTGTGTGATCCGACAAGAGCGTTTGATGTGGAACTTAAAGGCAAGGGTTGTATTAAACAAAACATGACATAACACGGTTAGTTTCGCTACGCTCGGTTCCGCTTAAAAAGTTAAAAAGTGCCGCTTTGGTCTGAATTTCTCAGTGCTACCTTTAACAATGGAAGGTACAATTCAATAGAAAAGTGTTTCTAAAGTATAGTCTTAAAGCTAGCCTGGGACTGCATAGTTACATCTGCATTTACTTACTGCATATTTGCATCGGCCAATACATATTTGTGAAATTCTTCGGGTATAATGACATCAGCCGGATTGTTGAATTGCGTTTTTGGGACTTAAGTGACTTGTTTCTATGTCTATAAAACATTGATTTTACTGATTTGTAGTCGGGTATGTTTCCTGTCAGATGAAAGCCCTTATCTTTTAAGTTTTTCATGTGTTTCTCAAAAGTTTTCTGTACCGACGTGAAATTCGTAGCTATTTCCTGTTTGCACTCGCTCATGACGAGGGACACTTCATTGTTTGAAAAACTTGGCACGCACTTATTACTGTGTTTATTTTCTTTTATAATTGTTTGATTTTCAGATTCCAAAGTGACACTTCCACTGCATTTAAGATCACTTCTTTTATTTACACATTGCCAGACAACAGTTCTTTTATTTTGTCTTACAAAATGGTAATTGTGTCCGGTATATAACAGGGTCTTTCCACCACGTCTACTATCAATTGTTGTATAATTTTTAACCGGACCACGGGAAGAACTTGCGTCCGACATGATTGCAGACGTAGGTACTAACGAACTAACCTAATTACGCTTATCAGTAAAATAAACATGCACCAAAACCGCAATCCTACTGTCTCTTTCAATTCAAGGACAAAAGTTAACACTCAGGTACAAATTCCCGGAAGAGGTAACCCAAAAAACTCGTTGTTTTAGTGTTGACGGTTTAAGCTATGTGTTGATTAACACGAAAACTGTTTACTAGTTATAGTTAGTGAAACTAGTAAGAGAGTATTTATTTACATTTTTATTATACTCGTACAATTCCATCAAGAAGCAGCAACACGATGTGTATAGTACATTTTAGATGACTGTGATATTTAAACATAAGCATTTTCCTTTCGACAGTCCAAGAATCTGATTCCGTGCATAGCGGCACTTTTTGTTAGGTATTTTATGATCATTGCATAGCGGGAATCGAGCATAGCGAAACTAACCGAGTTCGTTAGTACGTCTGCAATCATGTCGGACGCAAGTTCTTCCCGTGGTCCGGTTAAAAATTATACAATAATTGATAGTAGACGTGGTGGAAAGACCCTGTTATATACCGGACACAATTACCATTTTGTAAGACAAAATAAAAGAACTGTTGTCTGGCAATGTGTAAATAAAAGAAGTGATCTTAAATGCAGTGGAAGTGTAACTTTGGAATCTGAAAATCAAACAATTATAAAAGAAAATAAACACAGTAATAAGTGCGTGCCAAGTTTTTCAAACAATGAAGTGTCCCTCGTCATGAGCGAGTGCAAACAGGAAATAGCTACGAATTTCACGTCGGTACAGAAAACTTTTGAGAAACACATGAAAAACTTAAAAGATAAGGGCTATCATCTGACAGGAAACATACCCGACTACAAATCAGTAAAATCAATGTTTTATAGACATAGAAACAAGTCACTTAAAGTCCCAAAAACGCAATTCAACAATCCGGCTGATGTCATTATACCCGAAGAATTTCACAAATATGTATTGGGCGATGCAAATATGCAGTAAGTAAATGCAGATGTAACTATGCAGTCCCAGGCTAGCTTTAAGAGTATACTTTAGAAACACTTTTCTATCGAATTGTACCTTCCATTGTTAAAGGTAGCACTGAGAAATTCAGAGCAAAGCGGCACTTTTTGGTAGGTATTTTATGATCAGTGCATAGCGGGAATCGAGCATAGCGAAACTAACCGACGTAGCATGGATCAACATAATTGGTGCATTCTTTTAGTAGCGCATCAAGCAAACTATACTTATAACAAAAATAAAAAAAAACCTTTTAAGTATTTAGTTATTTATGGTGTCGACGAAATACACGTTTATTGTAAAATGTAAAGAAAAGAGGAAGTGTTTAGTAAAATTATAGGAATAGTAATAGGAAGGGAATTGATACGTTCGTGACTCGACGGTGACAAAACAGTGTAGTCGAGTACTCGTACCCAGTGGTTGAGGTAGGAACAATGCCACAATCACCATTCATTGCTAATTAATATTGAAAGTGAAGTAAACGCCCAGTATCTCCTAAGCATATTCACCATGGTACTTCCCAAAATTAGTAAAAAAACTATTCCAAGGACTTAACTTTGTATATTAGCTGCATTTTTCATAATAGTAGTTTATGCAACGTCATATAAAGAAGGGTATTAAAACACGAGTGTGAGTTTATGAAACGAGCGCAGCGAGTTTCATAATAGTAACGAGTGTTTTAATACCCGTGTTATATGCAGTTGCATACACTACTTTATCTTAACTATTTAATGCAATTAATCAAACAAAATTTTAAAAACAAAACACATTGCGAAACATTAAATTCACGCGTAGGTACGTGTATTGTCACAGTGAACTTGCCGCCATTAAAATCTAACCAATGAGAGCGCAGCTGCGCGTAGGGCCAATCAGGAGCGAGCGAGATGTTACCAAAGAGTTTTGTGTATGTAGTTTCGACGAAGTTTTCACGTATAACCCAACTATTTTAAAAAGCCAGCCTAATATCAAAATTTTATACAACTAGTATGAGGATTTTGACATAAGGCTCGCCAGGTTAATTGGTCGCGTTATAATGATGTTATAATGTTAAATTATAATGATATTATAACATCATGTGCAATTGCTTAAATTGAGTGTTTTAGTTGTCTGCGCTATAACAGTAGTAATTATAAGTCAAGTATTGGAAACATAAGTAGAATGTTACAACATTAGTGTAGATAAACGATATTTAACTAACAGTGTTTTAAGGAGTTTTGTCTCTTTCGCTCTTTGTCAAATAGCGTATGTCGGAAAGGGACAAACCATTTGATAGCTAACGTGTTGTTAATAAGCGTTTATGAATAAGGCCCTTAATCTATAGTCTTGATTTAGACCTTGTGTTCGTGCTAATACAGCTTAGCACTTAGGCATCTAGAAACTTTATTTGGCTCATATGCATCCAATGTCAAATATAATTCATGAAATATACCATAATTTGTCTTTAAAAAGACTATTTTATAAAATATACTTCATCCATATGGCTTCTATAGTGAAATATGGATTTTAAGCGACTTTCGCTAAGTATATGAAACCGCGCGGTGCCGAATCGACGCACTAGCTTGCATGCAGGTTCGCACGCTAGCTCAATACCTAAAAGGACTGTTCTTATGTTTTTAAAGTCTAAGGACCTTAAGTTGTTTTAGTAAGTAAACATTGTTTCGACCACCTTCTGTGCCACGAAAAACACCCGTATAATACATTCATAATGTTTAAAATCGCGAAAATTTGAAAAAGTCTAAGGGCCTTACCTGTTCCAACGCAGTCCTCCGTGACGCAGGGCCGAGGGCTCCTGTACTCCGAGAGGACCAGTACCGTGGTGTACACAGCCAGCGCTATCAGCGAGAGCCCTAGGGCTCCGATCAGGACAGACGAACATCGAACTGTGCGCTCTCTGTGAAAGAAAAGTGGATGTTATTTGGTTTCAGTAATAGGGATTTATTGCTTGAGTGCTTTTTAGAGAATTCTTTAGCGCTTTAAGCTCTAAGACCTTATGGACCTATTTGTATTACGGTTGTTTTGTTTGGATGTGAAGGTTAAGAAAGCAAGATTAGGTGGGATGGTCTATCATGGTACCATGATTTAAGACCCTTCTCGTTGCTATGCTACCCTATAAGATGGTAGTATTCTTCAATTTTCAAACTGAATATAAGTAACTAGCAGCGCCCCGCGGTTTTAGCCGCGTTGTAACGTTCCCGTGGGAATTTCGGGATGAAAAATAGCCTATAACCTTCCCGTTAAATGTGTCTATCCATTACAAAAAGAATTATTCAAATCGGACTGATAATTCCTGAGATTGCCCCAATCATACAAACAAACAAATAAACAAACTTACAATTTTTACCTCTTTATAATATTAGTATCTCCTCTTTATATAGTACTTAAAAACTTATTTTTTCCGTTTTTCTAAAAACCGTGATCACAGTGAACATCGCCGTAAAGCATTACGTATCTATTTTCGAATGATCCAATGTTATGATAGCGTAAGGTACAAGTAACACACAAATTACATAACAACATATAACCACACTTTACGGTGTTTCGGTCATACTTTCCCGCACAATTCGTGTAAAACGTGCATTTGAGCACAATCACGATACAGATTTAAGATTAATACGACCACTTTCACTAGATAACGTTACTCATTTTAATTTTATGGGATCGCGGAATGTACGAAACATGTTTAATGCTAGATTCTTGTAGGCTAGGTCAATGGCTTGTTTATCAATCTTCAGATTGCCTGAGGGTGCGTTTTCATGGAAACTGAGCAAAGTTGTGCTGGGCTCAATGGACCAAAGACGAATTACGAAAAGATTTTTACAATGTCAATGCGTTGTTTGACAATTTAATGCATTGTTATTGTTCGATTGGGCTAATTGTACAGTCACGTGCAATGAAAAAAAAAAAATGTCCACTCTAAACATTTCAAAAACATATAGCCACTTAACAATTCATACTATATACCCACCCGAGTTTCTTACAATAATGTATACACTTTAGAAACTGTAGCAGTTTTCACTGTTTTGACAAATAGGTATTAATTTCAATGACTGACTTTGATAGTTTAGATTTTTTTTTTGTTTTTATTGTGATGGACAGAATGAGTAATAACCATAGAGGTATAGAGAGATACCAACCTATGCCCTGAGCATGAAACCTAGTGTCCCCATTAGACATTTACAAAATAAAAACAATAAAAAAACAATACCAATACTTCGCGTTGAGTGCATAGATGTAGGATATACAAGATGCA
Organism: Cyclophora albipunctata; assembly: GCA_963082685.1. Taxonomy (NCBI): domain Eukaryota; kingdom Metazoa; phylum Arthropoda; class Insecta; order Lepidoptera; family Geometridae; genus Cyclophora; species Cyclophora albipunctata. Next base: position 10,334,870 of record OY720114.1, on the reverse strand, counting down.
CATAGACAGCTTGGAAGCATCACCAAAAAAAATATACACATGTGTTGGTGAATGTCTATGTGTGAGTTAAAAATAGTGTTGGCCACAATACATTTTTACATTATGGACTATTTCAGTTTCAAACTTGAAAGATTGGACTTGATATTTCATACTTGAAAACTTCAAATAAAGATGACCGCAAATGCACTGGCGGGATTGCGCCGAAAAGACTCCCAGCCACCCCCCACGCTTTAAAAAAAACGCTGGCCCTGTTTTTTTCTATTTAAATATCCCAACTTGACTAGATCCCTGGCGTACGGCGGCGGGGCAATACAACTTTCTTTTTTAAACATACTCGTTAAGGTTTAAGTTGTAGGTCTAAAACATTTATACCAAAAGTACAGGTAATTAAAACACTGAATATAATTTTGATTAATTATTTATTGCCCTCGGAATATTACAGTTTTGTTTAAGTGTGTTCGTAACGTTTCTCTATCCAATTTTAACAATTTACTCTCATGTTTTAATCGGAGATCAAAATAAGTTTCGATTATAGTTTTCATAAGCAGATATCTATGACTGTCTAAGGGATCTTGATCTAAAACATGATGTTGTAGATTATTAAACAGGGACTGTACGTTACTTATATAACTTTTAACACACATTTAGCAAAAATTAGTTCAGTCATTATTTTCTTCTTCATATAATCTCTGAAAAAACTCTCAGTCTTAGAACACAATGTAATAACGTCTTTAGATGTCATTTCCTTTGGATTAAACATTTGTTGTCAAAATGTTTGCTACAGATAGTGGAGTTAGTACTAGCATTCCAATCTGGTCTATTTACAGTCCGTAACCATTTTTCACGCACAAGGTGGAAATCTAGAACAAAATATTAGTTACGCAATTACCAAGTTTTGTATTCTTACACGTAAAAAATGAGTTCCTAATGTATATTGTAATTTTATTTCAAAATAGCTTGATTAAATAACTTTTATTGATGTCTTGACAGTCTCTAAAAAAGATCAAGTTTTTATCGATACTCGTGTCGTCATCGCTTTGTCAAGCACTAGCGTAGCGAAGCAATTTACTATTTTACATATTTTTTCCGCGAATTCTGTATTAAATCACGAAATATACTTAAATTTATCGACGGATAACAATAAACTATTGTAAACATCTTTTACTGAGCCGATTTAGAGCAGAAATTTGGCAAAATATGGTTCGAGAAATTCCAATAACAAAATCGTATTTACCTGTGAAAAGTGTATTGATTGGGATTATATCGGCTTGTAACATCACATCCAGGTACAGAACAGGTCACCATAATTGAAAATTGTAATATTCTAAAGTTTAATCGAGGGATTAGTTAAAAAATCACAAATTCCACCACAACGTGAAACGGACTCGGACGCTATGGGCTCTTACTCGCGAAAATGATGACATATCGGTACAATTTTCGCTGTCCCTTTTTCTCTCGGGCGGTTTGAACTTGATTAGGATTTCTCGCTCGCACGCTTCATGTATCTTTTAGCGTAGCGAAAAAAATTCTAAATCTATGGTTGAGTGTGTGTCACGCACACATACATTTTTTTTAAATAATATCGTTTACCTTCGTATTTATTATTGTAATTCATAGTGGATACTTATTTCTGCATGTGATCGTGTATACAAATATCTGAAAACAACCTGTGTACATATTTTTGATAAACTCGGGTGGGTATATAGTATGAATTGTTAAGTGGCTATATGTTTTTGAAATTTTCAGAGTGGACATTTATTTGAAAATCTGCCCGTGTATACATTTCATTGCACATGACTGTACTTATTAACTGTTAAAAAACCGTCAGCGTAAACTTTAAAAAGTGATAATAGATCTACCTCTTTTTTAGACAAGCCCGTTGGCACAGTGGCAGTGAGAGAGCTTACTGTGTCGGGGGTTGCGGGTTCGATTCCCGCCCGGAGTTAACAATATGTGCAGGCATAGTTGTTGGCGACGACGTCTGGGTGTCAATTATATATTCTTATAAAATATTTGTGTACTCGTATGTACTCGTATATGTAGTAGTACCAGTTAATTAGATTCCATAACACAAGCTTAGAGCTTACTTTGGGTCTAATTAACCGTGTGTGAATTTGTCCAGGTATATTTATTTATTTACCTCTACCGGTACAGTGTACAGTAGTTTTGTACTGGATATGTAGATAAGTTGGGTAAGTATGACAGATAGACCGACAGCCTGACACACGAATTTAAGTCCATGAGATTCGATAAGTGTGTAAGCTGGTGGTGACAGAGATTCACGAGTGATCGTACAAGGATTCCGTTTTTTACTTTAAAGAAATGGATATAACAGTAATATTTTCGAAGGGCCTTACTCATAAACGCTTATAAACTATCAAATGGTTTCCCTTCCAACACACGCTATTTTTCTATCTTCAGATAGCTATTACTTTACTTGCTATGAATAAGGCGGTAACAGTACAATACTGGTTTCTTAAGTTTAAGCGAACACTACTCATTTTGAATTTAATCTTTTGTGACCACGGTTCCTGTAAAGGGGCCGAAACGTCAGATAAAAATCACTACATAGTATAAAACAAAGTCGCGTCTGTTTGTCTGCTTGTCTGTATGCTTAAATCTTTAAAATTACGCAACGGATTTTGATGCGGTTTTTTGTAATAGGTAGAGTGATTCAAGAGGAAGGTTTTTATGTAAGAAAATTCCCGAAATTCCCACGGGAACGGGCACAACGCGGGTAAAACCGCGGGGCGCTGCTAGTGTAAAATAAAAGCGAAGTGTATCCGTAAACGTTGTTTCAATTCAAAATGTACTTACAAATAGAGTTCTGATATAGAGTACTAGTACTAAGAGTATTTATAGCTTCCTATACGCACGGAACTAGCAATGACAATTCGCCGGAACAATTTCACTTTCATATTAGATAATACATCGTTATTACACCGGATTCGATGTGTATACTTATATGTAACTAGCGATTGAAATGGTATGAATATTTTAGGTTTAAGTAACTAGGTAGCAGGGAAATACTGGGTACTTTCCTTGGGTACTTTCTATGTGGGTACATAAACAGATAACTTGGTTAGTTGCCAAGTAATATATTAGTTAATAGTAACTTTGCTTGCACGGAAAAAATAATAAATGATTGAATCCCCGAAGTATTACCCTACTAACCTAGCTTAATACGAGCACCTTGATTATACTTATTAAGAATGTCCAAGTAAGTTTTATAATATTTTGTTTTGTAAGTTGTACTCGTAGTATGTAAACGGTAAATAAAATACATAATTAGGGGGCGTCCATTAACCATGTTTTTTCGTATTTTTTAATTCCCTCCTTGGTTATAAATGGTCAGGTTTAATACTAAACTTTTTCCGGTTATTGTTCGATTAAGATCACAATTGTTTTCGTGCAACGGTATTAAATAGGTATGTAACTTTATCATTAAACCACCGCAAACTGTGTCCTTGCGTGGCGAAAAACATTTCAACAGCATCGCATCTATACTAATATTATAAAGCTGCAGAGTTTGTTTGTTTGTTTGAACGCGCTAATCTCAGGAACTGCTGGTCCGATTTGAAAAAATCTTTTTGTAATGGATAGCCACATTCAACGGGAAGGTTATAGGCTACTTTATTATCCTGAAATTACCACGCGAACGGATACAATGCGGGTAAAACCTCGGGGTGCTGCTAGTATAAAATAAACTTACAAGTCGTTGAGTCGTAATCTTTTTTTGAGTTTTTAAACTATGATATGCGCATGCGCTCGTGGCATAGTTTGTCTAAGAGATGGCTCAGCTTGGCTCCTGCTTTGATGGGTGGCCTATAGTTAGCTTTTCTATCTGAGCGCTACCGTGCTTCGGAGGGTAGGTACGTTAAATTGGCGGCCTCGGTTATTTCAATCAATAGACCATGTCGGAGGTTTTGAGGCGGTCTAAAACTGCGAAGCCATTTCCACCACTCACTTACTTTAACTTCCTTTACTTATAATGAACGTAAGCTTTTAATTTTAAAAAAATCAACGGACACGTCAAGGGAATCCGCAAGGTGAAACTAGTGAATAACTTTAAATAATACCTAGATTCTCAAAATTGCTTGGCAATGTTCTTTGTGGAAGTACAAAAATCTATACAATTAATTCTGGTCATGTCTGTTTGAGTGTCACTGACACACGATGCCTACAGTTGTGATTTATTGACCACGTGCAGTCAGTTAGATTTATCATCGCTTACAGTTACGAGACTGTCATCATTTTGTAGACATTTTTACATGTGGTTATAGCGGGGAATTCCTTTGTGCATTTTTAGGAAACGTTGAGTAATGTAATGTTCATACATATAGGGTCATGTTAAGAACATTTTAGCTATCAAATGGTTTGTCACTTTCTGACATACGCAATTTTCCGAAGAGCAAAAGAGACAAAACACGTTATAATAGTGTTATTAACTTATTACTAATTAGTGTTAGTTACACCGCGTTTATTAATAATGCGGATAGAGTATTATAATATTAATAACAAATGTTGTTGGAACGAAGTTCCTTATCGCGCGTTGCAAAAGGGGGCTAGACGGAAAAAATGGTAACGACATTTTTTAGGCCAGAGAGGGACAGACAGAGAAACTTGCGCCCGCCAGAGAGAGACAGACAGAGAAACATGCGCGAGAGAGACAGACAGACTCTCTCTCTTATAGAAAGCAAGCTAGATATTTTCGTTTCGTCTTTCTATTTCGCATTGAACAGTGTGGTGTCGCGACGATTATTTTTGTTGATAATAAATAAACTTCGTTTCATCCGGGTGTCCCTTGACACCTCTCAAGTTTTTTGTATGGCTTGTATTTGTCTTGTCATTAGGTGATTACGTATGATGAGTAGTTTCTTCATTGTACTGAAACTCATACAGATCTTAAAATGTAGTAGGTATCTTAAAAGCTGTTATATTTCTACACAAAATTTTCTTTAAACTTGTCACTTTAAAATAAAGAAAAATACTTTGAAATCGTTTTATAAAACTTGAGTAAAACGTTAAGATAACTATAGTTAACGATGCAGCAGCAAATTGTTTACGTATGTTAATGTGAATATTTGTCAAGGACGGTGAAACCTCTCTTATTGTGTACCGATGACTCGTGACGGTAAACAATGGCCGGCCATTGTGCGCGTACGCACTAATTTGCATAGAGTGAACCGTAGTACTCCGATACGAGACAAATCGCTTTGTCTCTACTCAATACACTTTCTACCGCAGTTTTGCTGAACAGAACCAATTCGAAATATGTTTACTTTGAATTTGGTTCGAAAATGAAAGTTTTGTTAGAAAGATATCGGATAACAATTCGAAATAACTAAATATAGAGAAATTGGTTTAAAATAAAGCGATAGTTAAGGCAGGAATTCTTTGAGATAAACATAAAATAAAAAAATATTTAAATTAGACGATAGATAACAATCGACTATACCGGGAAATTCCTTTATTTATAGATATCGTCTAATTCAAATCAAGCTTTACTTTTCCTTGACATTACGTTCTCAACTACATAAGTATTAACAAACATTTCAAACGAATCTCGATTCGCTCCTTTTTGCCAATCTATGTACTTTATCGCAATCTAAGTAATTGAAATCTAAACACACCGCGAAATGCGCATCAAACAGGCCCCCACCAGCAAAGGCCAATCAAATCAAATCAGTCAATCAAATCAGTCAATCAAATCAGTCAATCAAATCAGTAAATCACTATCAGTAAACGGTTGTTGATCTTTCAGCTTCCTATAATTACCGTTCAAACCGTTTTAGCCATTCAGGTTCATTGCCACCGTGCGCGGTGACACTTATCATAGGTACTTGTAGGTATAATGCCGGCAAAGTTTGTGTTCCTATTCCTATATAATTAAGGCCTCTCACGTCCATAGCGTAGCGGCTTTCCACTGTTAACGATCGCTTTGGTGTAATCGGGAAGTGTTCTGATTAGGTATCATACCGTATGTTTATTAAGATTATGATAAGACGTAGGAGAAAAGGCCGCTTAACTTAAATGGGACTGAGCTGGTCACGTCTGCCAAATGTCAGACACGCTGTAGGCCAAAATTTCTATTGTGTGGCGCCCGGAGGCGGTGACGGGACGAACTGGGTGCCTACAAGAGGGTGGCAGTTAGTGGCCCAATATCGAGACTAGTAACGAGAATGGGGGGTAGGCCTTTGTCCAACAGTGGGATGATACGGGCAGTAACAGTATGATAAGGCGTACATTTATAAAGATAGAGAGTTGTGTTGTTAATTACTGTTTAATTATTATTGTTTAACGTTTTTGTTACTTAGATCTAGCTAATCACTACTGGGTCTAGTGTTTTAATAAATAAAGGATCTATTACAAAAAGATGTGTCCTTTGATTACATGATTAACATGATAATTTGCTATCTCCAATACCTATTTAAAATACCTACCCCCAAGTGACTTTAAAGTACTTTTCACCCCGCACTTTCATATACATTTCATATATATGTAATACGTAATACATTATTATAGGTATTTACCTTCTTAAGTTTGATGTTAGTGTTTACGAATGGGACTATTCCGCTTCATTACTTTAATAAAAAAGTAATGATTGCTTTCCACAAAAACTTTAACTGATTCAACAACACTTTTTTGTAATACCCAGATTAGGATTTACCAACAATTAAATTGACTAAAAGTTAAAGTTAAAGCCGTCCATTTGATCAAGAAAACTAAATAAATTCAAGGGTAATGTAGTTAACAAACCTTTTATTTTTATACATATAATAATAATCTTTATCTCTGCTTAGGGCATATCTTGCACTGACCTCTATATACAGAGGTCAGTGCATATCTTGACTATTAATAAATAGAGCAAAGACTTTATAATCAAACTTTTTTATTTGTATACTGGCAATACGTTCGGTGGGGACTTCTCTTTGATTTTTTAAAATTCCGAGTGGAAATTTCCGAACAATTGTGGCGATAACAAATGTATGGAAGTGTTGCGCTCCGTGTGACGTCATTAGGTTTTTTCCTAATGGTGATTCCGAACGCACGGGCCCACAATCGAAACGTACGGCAAAAAACGAATTTGTGCGACACTTAAGTATTTTCTATCAATTTGATGCATTTTGACCTCCGAATGCGGAAAACGAATGCGCAAATCAAATTCGGATTCCGCACGTATGCGGCCTGGAGGTCTACTCTGTTTCTCTCAAACGAAACTTCGCAAACGAACGAAATTTAAACGAAGTTTCGTTCACTACCCTACTCTATTTCTTTTTCGGACGCGCAGACGATTTTCGGATTCATAGACAATTTTCGTGAACGATTGGAATGAACGGGACTAATAACCGACTTATTTGAAGAGTACTATTTCATCCCAACAATGCATAGTAACCATAGTAACATCATAACATCAACATGTCAATTGTCAACTTGAGTTTTTTTGATGCAGTCTTCATTTTAGTTTAGTTCGCAAGTTTGGATTTGAAAACTTTGTAAGTAAATAATATATTAAATTTATTATAATTATGTATTTATTCACTAAAATCACCTCTTTTGAATATTCTTTTATAAATCTTTTCAGTTTGAAATGGCTCCACATACGGGTTCCGTTACTTCCGAGCAAATAGACACTCTTCTCAATTTCTTGGACGAGCATAGGGATCTAGCCCGCGGGAGGTTGAGGAGTGTCGAAGGAAATGTCCAGGCAAAGAGGCTGTGGGGAGAATTGTGCAATTTACTCAATTCAATGGGCGGTTGCACAAAGACCATTCAGCAGTGGCAAAAGGTATTTAGTTTTATATAATGTAATTAATAACATAATAATGTAGTGGCATAAAAATCTCATGATTTTATGATTTGCAGGTTTGGGCTGATAGAAAGCATTGAGCCAAGAAAGCTGCTGCTGATTTTCGGAGGTTGGCTTCAGCGACTGGAGGTGGTCCATCGACAGCATCCCCATATTACAGCATATTTAACCCATTAAATTAAGATTATTTTGTTGTATAAAATTAGATTAATTACTATTATTGTTGCCTTTCTTTTTAATATTTTGTTTCTAGGTAGAGTTAAGTAAATAAAACATTATTATAAGTTAAAAAAAATAAGCTTTTATTTGCATTCCTTACATACTACTTGAAACTACAAAAAATATTTCATAAATGTCACTAACATAGGCATTAGTGCAACAGTTAGAAATATGTATGATAAAGTTGTTAATCCTACCTATTCCTTTCTAACAGTTGCACTAATGCAGCTCTTGCCCTTCGACCAGCCTGTAGGGCTTGAGCTGAAGTAGCAGCGGATTGAGCGGGAACCTGTCTGCTTCTTTCAGCTCGGAGTTCATCTGTCAACTCGGGAACATCAATACCACCTCTTATACATAGATTATGTAAAACACAGCAGGCTATTATAATTTTACCGGCTATTTGAGGGCAGTAATGCAGTTCCCGAGCTGCCAAAAGACATCTCCATCTACCTTTTAACATCCCAAATGTGCGCTCTATGGTGGAGCGTGCACGCTTTTGGATCGAGTTATATCTTCCTTCAGGAGAGATACCTATACCTCAACAGCATTATCTATGATACCTATAGATAATGCTGTTGAAGAAACAGCATTATCTATAGGTATCATCATATGTTCTCTTTGAGCATAACCAGAATCACCTAAAACAAAATGTAAATATGAAACTTTGTGCTAGTGAATAGATGTTTGTAACTTTTAAGCTATTGCATAGCTTCTATCGCGGGCCTTGAGCGCGGGGACCAAATCCAAAAATTCCGTAACGAAAAAACCTCACGCTTACCCGATCCGACAGGAAGGAGGTGTGGCTTTGAAGGCCGTGCATCGTCTAACGTCGTTTCAGTTCGGCATTCTTCGACACGGCGTTGTGTGCGATTGTGCGTTGGGGGTGAGAGAGGGGGTGAGAGAGGGTGGTGAGAGAGGGGGGTGAGAGAGGGGGTGAGAGGGGGGTGAGAGAAGGTGGTGAGAGAGGGGGTGAGAGAGGGGTTGCGTTGGGGGTGAGAGAGGGGGTGAGAGAGGGTGGTGAGAGAGGGTGGTGAGAGAGGGGGGCGAGAGAGGGGGTGAGAGAGGGTGGTGAGAGAGGGGGTGAGAGAGGGGGTGAGAGAGGGGGTGAGAGAGGGGGGTGAGAGAGGGTGGTGAGAGAGGGTGGTGAGAGAGGGTGGTGAGAGAGGGTGGTGAGAGAGGGGGGTGAGAGAGGGTGAGAGAGGGGGGTGAGAGAGGGGAGAGAGAGGGGGGTGAGAGAGAGGGGTGAGAGAGAGGGGTGAGAGGGGTGAGAGAGAGGAGGCGGGAGGGGTGAGAGAGAGGAGGCGGGTGAGGTGAGAGATATGAACTCTTCAGCTTTATAATATTAATATAGATATGAATAGAATAAAAATAAAAAAAGTACAATACCTTTACTGTGGGGTCGATTCCATGACGTCTTGCCTTCGGAGGTAATAGAGGCACTATTTCCTGGCACAACTCTTCAAACAATTGCCGACTGAGTCTATAATTTCCTATAAACTCTAAGTCGGGAATTTGGCTTATATTGAGTTGGTTGCGCAGACGGCGCCGTCTTCTTCTACGCTCTAAACGCTCTTCACATAGAGCAGCCTCTATTAAAAGTATTCTTGTGGCCATTTCAAACAAATTTCCTGACAAAATGCACACAAACAATTCCAACGATCGACTAACGAAAATCAAAAGATAACACTTTTGGTTTCGTCGAATTGAGGTTAAAATTCCGAACAATCATCTGTCAAATTCAAATTTTCGTTCGCAACATTTATCAATTAGAGTAGGTTTAGAGATTTTAAACGTCAAACATTTTCGTTCGAACGAAACTTCGGAACGAAAACGAATTGTAGTAGGAAACATGCGAAGTTTCGATCGATATTTCGTTTTTCGTTGAATTAGAGTAGACCTCCAGGCTTAATCCATAAAATAGAGTTATAGAATTATACTAGTTTTTGGTAAGAGAAGTAGACAAATTCCATTATATCAAAATATATTCCTTCCTCATTGGTTTCGCTTAATACAGCTCTGGAGGCAATATTCCAAAGTTGCCATGCCCGGCCTAGCATATGTGGGAAGTGTACACTGTGCATGCATTCGTATAAATTAAGTTTTTCTTCCTTCGGAAATACTTACGGTTACTTGGAAAATCGAAAATCGCAGTCCGAAATTGTAATATTTTTCTTACCCCTAGTTTAAGTTAAATATGGGGAGGGGGCAGGAATTGCCCTATAATATAGGTCTGAGGTAGGAGGACACCAATAAAATATTGGACAGATCATTGCTGTACCGAGATGGAATCTCAGATGGAGCCCCTATAGTGGTTCCATCAGCAAAGATACTCCTGAAATGCCTTATTTAAGTCCACGTTTTATATAACTGTATCAGAGGTACTAGATTCACTAGCCGATGGTATACTGATGGTAGACATTGTTAATTATTTGGTTTTTGGTTTTACTTGCTACTAGCAGCGCCCCGCGGTTGTGCCCGTTCTTGTGGGAATTTCGGGATGAAAAGTAGCTCATAACCTTTCCGTTCTTCTTCTTCTTATCGAGTGGATGGTCAACCTGACCAATCCTGGTGTCAGAGTTATCGAGTCGCCAAAGGCCTCTGACATGGCTCAAGTAACGACTACTATCCGTAGAAAGTAACCGGGACCGACGGCTTAACGTGCCCTCCGAAGCACGGAATCATCTTACTTTTCGGGCAATCAGGTGATTCAGCCTGCAATGCCCTAACCAAACTGAGGACAGTCTCATAAAGTGATTTTTGTGACATATCCCCACCGGGAATCGAACCCGGAACCTCCGGATCGTGAGCCGAGCGCTCAAACCACTAGACCACGGAGGCTGTCACCTTTCCGTTGAATGTGTCTATCCATTATTATTATTAAGAATTATTCGAATCGGATTGGTAGTTTCTGAGATTAGCGCGTTCAAACAAACAAACAAACAAACTCTGCAGCTTTATAATATTAGTATTAGTCCAATTAAAGAACAACTCAAAGGAGGGTATAGAGAGCGTGAGAGGGTACCTAAGCGATTTCTTCAGAAACGTATTCAGGGTGCTCAGGAGGTTTCGCTTCCGTGGTCGAAAACACCGCGTTGGCGGTCGATTTCGATATAACTGTCAAAGAGTGACTTGTACAACTCTTCAGAGCTTTCAAATGACATAGGTCATGTCACTGTAGAGCATTGAGGCAGGCTCCATAGTTACCTGCCCGAGGTCCTTAATTTTTACATTTCTGGAGCGTGTAGTTCAATAACGGTTGGGAATATGGAAAAAGTGGATAGAATTTTAATACTATCCACTTTTTCTATTATTCTCTATAACTTTAGTTATAGAGAATTTTATAAGCTTTCACTTCATCATACACTTTTTTTGCTACATTGCACCGTTTTTGTGATATTCGCGAATAACCTAAAATTAAGACCTTTGTCACCAACCCCCCCCTCCCTCCTGCGCACCTCCTAGACGTCAGGACTTTTAGTATGTATTTTCCCTGAGCACCCTGAATACGTTTCTGAAGAAATCGCTTAGGTACCCTCTCACGCACTCTATAACTACTTTATCGATTGGACTATATAGATTTTAAGAGATTCTACGAGTATCAATATAAGTTGGTATTTGTCGATGCAAAACGGTGAATATGAAATCTGTAAGATACTAACTAACCCTTTCCCTGTCAATAAAACTTTCTATGCCTATGTTCTTTACCATACTTTGTGACATATTTCATTCATTCTTTACAACAACAAAATAAAATTTGAATGGAAGATTTTTATATTAAATGACATTGAATGGCCCCAGAATACACAAAAGGACTTTTTAAACTTACCTTATTGAATGTGAGTAGGTATCTGAAAAGTTTATCTAGTCTTAACAAAGTTGTTTAGAATATCATTTAAAATTATTATCATTAATCAACCCTAAACCGCCATTTTGAACCGCCTTTGAATTATGACAAAAAATCATAAACAAACAGAAATCAACTCCCGCGCAGCCATCAAAGATAATAAACTAAAAAGACTGCCAGCGTAACAAGTTGATAACATTATCTGTGGATCTAGTTTATTTAAGTACAACTCGGTCCATTATGTTAATATCACTCATTCAAAGTTCACAATGATGTAGAATCACAGTCTGATTGCCGCCTATTCAGCTAGTGTCAAGGTGCATCCATTATACTGGACAGACACACAGACAACTGATCATATAGATTATATGTTGGTAATAAATTAGGTGACCCGCAGTTTTATTGGTGGTTTAAACGTTTTAGTTTTTATTTTGGGTTAAATAGTACCTTGTGGGAGTTCTAACGTAGTAGAACAAATCTTGCATAAATCTCCCATAGGTTATTATTACACTATAAAACATAACACTCATTTGTTATCAATAATAATGGTATTATGATACACATGTGTTTACTTCGCAGATTTATACTGTACTTATAAATAGATGAAGAGAGACTATTCGCTATCAAAATATATCTTACTAGCAGCGCCCCGCGGTTTTACCCGCGTTGTGTCCATTCCTGTGGAAATTTCGGGATGAAAAATAGCCTATGTTACTCGTGGATAATGTAGCTTTCAAATGGTGAAAGAATTTTTAAAAACGGTCCAGTAGTTTTTGAGCCTATTCATTACAAACAAACAAAGTTTTCCTCTTTATAATATTAGTGTATGTATAGTGTAAGTGTAGAAGTGTAGACTAGCAGCGCCCCGCGGTTTAACCCACGTAATATGCATATCCGTGAGAATTCGGGATGACAAATAACTTAAAACTCTCCGTTGAATATGGAAATTCGTTACAAAAATAATAATTCAAATCGAATATGGTTTAAATGGTTTATATGTAATTTATGAGATAAGCGCATTCAAACATACAAAAAACAAACTTTTCAGTTGTATAGATCAATAGATACGACACTCGTGATCACTGGAAGACTTTAGTAAAATATGAACGTCATAATTTCATAATATTGACAATAAGTACGAGTACTATACCAAACATGTAGCCCACGCCGCCGTTGAATAATTTGACCAGCGATTTTATCAGTCACGTTTTCCTTTACATTTATCTAATAGTAAATAGTGAGCAACTCCTTATACTGATACTTGAAAGCATCTCTGTGCATCGTGAGAACCAAATAACCATAACATAGGACATTATGGTAAACCGCCCAAATGTGAAAGTGTGTCATCGTAACACATTCTCATTCAAAAGCGAAGAAAGGCCTTTGTCCTATCATTTCATATGCACAAAGCGGACAAAAGACGAAAATAAAAAAGAATTTCATTTTGAAAACAGCTGTTCAATGCTGACCGCGTAGTTACTATTAGTAATCTGTGGATGTTATTTCGATTGTGTGTTGGAAGAAAGTAAATCTGCTTCTAGTCGATTTTCCCATTTGAGAACCTTTTCCTTCACCTTTTTTTGAAATTGGTCAAGTATAGATATGAGAGCTGGCCAAATTCTGGTTTAAAAACAAATGTATTTAGTCTTTACCATTTTTCGACTCGATAAGAAATATATTTTGTATAACATTCCTTACTGAAATCATAAAAAGCAAACAGTGAATGAGACTTCACATTTATAATTTAAACAAAGTATCAATTACATTACAAGCCATTGTTAATTTATCATTTTCACGTTTTACGATTTACATAAAGAGGAAATTAAAAGAATGATTGTACAGTATGTACATTATCATATATCATGCACGAGTCCGCGTATTGTCTTGGTAAAACATTCGCCGCAAATATGACTAATTTTATAAAGAAATTGTAATTATTCATGAAGATGATTACTGTGTACAATTTCCTGTACGGATAAACCTTGTAACCTTTGTAACTACATAAAAAATAAAATACACAGTAATTTAGGGGTACCTACAAGGCATTACATAATTTCACCGTGTAAGATGCTAAGATGCATGCATAGTGCTAATGTTAGTGCTTACACATAACAGCTACAGATACTAATATGTGCTGAATAGTTTAATGTTTTTTGAAACGCGTTAATCTCAGGAAGTATTACTCCGATTCCAATAATTCGTTGTGTATTAGATAGTGGGGAAGATATCAATCAAAGATTATCCATTAAACATCTCCAAAGGGCTTCTACGAGTTAGATCTGTATCCCCTCGCATGCCTCTCACAAATACCGAGTTTGTCCCGTGAATCTTAAGGAGAAACTTTAATAATAATAAAATTCCTTTCTTTAACATTAATTCATTCATTATTCGTTAGTACAAGCTAATAAACTAAAGTTAGTATCTACACTAATATTAGAAAGAGCCTCTTTCTAATATTAGTGTAGATACTAAGAGGAAAACTTTTTTGTTTGTAATGAATAGGCTCAAAATACTACTGGACCGTTTTTAAAAATTCTTTCACCATTCGAAAGCTACATTATCCACGACTAACACAGGAATGGACACAACGCGGGTAAAATCGCGGGGCGCTGCTAGTAGTACATAAACACATTATAAAGACGCTATTTTATTAAGTCACAAAATTATAGCGGGAGCGCGTTGATGTCTTTTGTACTATTATAGTATCCTTATCGGTAACAAACCTTCCTGTCCTTGTTGTGTCCTTGCTTGATATCGTTGATATACCATTTCATGTGGGTATTTTAAATCTAGTTCAGATTCAAATATTAAAAAGAAAATTCGAGTAACTTAGTACTTGTACAGGGTTTTTTCAAACCTAACCTTAAGTTCTAACCTTAAATAAAGGTATCAATTATAACGCCGACTGCTCCAGATGTTAGGAGGGTATTTGCCCAGCGGCGGGACAGCACAGTTAAAAATAATACATACATACATTTCATACAAACAGATACAGACATATGTTAAAACACTATTTAAGATATAGAATATACATACAAATTGTATTTCACTACATATGTCTGTGAATCACTATCATCCTTGCCTTGTCAACTCAAGTAGGCAATCAATACCCGCAGGTGTAATGAACTACGACACTCATTTGTTTACTAATGTATCCAAAACAATGAGTTCATGCGCGTGAGTAACGCTGTCTGTGAGTTTGTGATAAAAACTAAGATGGTAGATGATAAAACAGTGGTAAGAGTAGGTAGTAGTCTCAAACCCGAGCCATGTTTAAAAATAATAATGTATTAAATTTAATTTAAGTTGTAATTTATGCCTTATGTATTTAACAAGAAGACGTTGAATCGCGTAGCGCGATTTTGGTTTCAATAAGAATGAATGAACAATAAGTAAAGAATTATTTCCTACAATTATTTTGATACAAAACAAATGAAAACAAAAAATGTATAAATTCACTTACAAGTAAAAGCATAACTCTTTCGCACAACTGTAAAGACTTGTATCTTGCCTTTATTTTTTAAAATAAACTCATAAAGTTGATTAGGGCCGGCGCTCACTGCCGGCATGGCACGGCATGGCATGGCAAAGGATTTTATTACTAATCAAGTTATTTTGAATCTTATTTCAATGAGTTTAGAAATTATGTTACTTTATTTTGATACCACGATGCCGTGACGTGCCGCAGGATGCTGCGGCATGATGCGACACGCCACAGGATGCAACGGCATGACGTGTCATGCTGTTTCATTCCACGGGATGCCCCGGCGCGCCATTGCATCCCGCGAGACGTATGGGTCACTTTGGGGTCGAGGAATTATGATTGCTAGCTAGTTGAAATAAGGTTGAAACTTATGCAGCATTTCGGTGGGGCGCAGTGATGGATGCCAGAGTGGCTGGGCTTTCAGCAGGATGCCACGGCATGCCACGGAACGCCGCGGGATGCCGCAGCACGCCGCGGGATGCCACTACACAACCTGCCGTGCCATGCCGTGCCATGCCGGCAGTGAGCGCCGGCCCTTATTCCATACGGGACATGTATTTTTGACAATCGTAACGAATGTCGTATGAGGCCAAGCCAACTGATTTACATACCATGTAACATCAAAAAGGCCTTCTTGGAATAAAGGGTGATACATACTTATAATGTGTTACTTAAAGGCTTATATTTTTATTTCTGTTGAACAAAATGATTTATGATACCCTGAAGAGATTCAAGAGATACTTTACATAATGAAACAAAAGTGCATGAATTTCTGTACGGATTTTTTTTACGAACAAAGTTTAAAAAGAAAGAAGAAAAAAAGTTTTGTAAAATTCCGGAAGTGTGCAGTTACAGAAGGGAAATGTGTTATTCTGATGTATAACTTATGTTACTGAAAAGTTTTATCTATATCCGTTCAGTAGTTTTTGTGTGAAAGAGCAACAAACATACATACATTCTCACAAACTTTCGCATTTATAATTATTAATATTCTTATATAAAATCATTGTCCTGACTATAAGGAACACGTAAAAAAATATCATCCAATTTGGTGCAGTCGTTCTGAAGTTATGCGTGTATAATCTATTTCTTTTGGATTGGCACAAAATGTGGACCAATGTCGTCAATTTTCCAGTCGAAGACGATTGCTTCTGAAGAGGAAAAAGGGTTTAGAGATAGGGTAAGAATGAAATAAAATCACTAAAACTTTTTCCTCTTCAGGAGCAATCGTCTTCGGCTGGAAAATTGACGACATTGGTCCACATTTTGTGCCAATCCAAAAGAAATAGAGTATACATACATTTCGGCATTATTTATAAAGATAAATAAATATCTTTCAATTTGAATTACAATATCAATTAGCATATATTCGGTGTAATTGAGAAACTCCTCTTTTTTTGAAGTCGATTAAAAACTTGATGCAATTCCTTGCACTCGTGTCACATGAGCTCGTGTGCTCAAAATAAATCCGAGTCCCGTTACGGGAAACCAAATGACAAACAAGATTATCAAAATTCATAAGTTTATTGAACCAATGCGAACTGTTGTTTGTTATAGTTATGAAGTTGCTTTGGCGTGGGTGTGAGCGTACGCAAAAAAGTATTATAAGTGAAGAAAAGCATCTATAATAAGCATGTACCTAGTGACCCATTGCTGGGAACTGAAGATAGTCCTCTCGGCACACTGAAGATATCAGTAGAGTCAACACAAATATCAATAGGTAGGTCTTCTCTTCATCGAGTGGATGGTCAACCTAACCAATCCTGGTGTCAGAGTTATTGAGCCGCCAAAGGCCTCTGACATGGCTCAAGCAACGACTACTATCCGTAGAAAGTAACCGGGACCGTGCCCTCCGAAGCACGGAATCATCTAACTTTTCGAGCAATCAGGTGATTCAGCCTGCAATGCCCTAACCAAACTGAGGAAAGTCTCGCAAAGAGATTTTTGTGAGATATCCCCACCGGGAATCGAACCCGGAACCTCCGGATCGTGAGCCGGGCGCTCAAACCACAAGACCACGGAGGCTGTTAAATAGGTAGGTATTAAAAGTATTGGAAAGAAAAAACAAAAATCTCATAGATACGCCACTTTAACTACACCTCCTCTTTGTCATACAAACCGATACCTCTATAATCCTCAATGAAAGTAAAAGTTAATAAAATCATGTAACTCCATCCAAGACTGTGATATACATAAAAACATACTCTATTTTATGACGCATTTCGCAATTGTAATAAGAAATTGAGTTTTTGCCGCAATTAAATCAATTTCATTGTTCTAGCAATTACGAAAGTAATTTTTTATAGTTTGTTTATTTACAATTAGGTATGTTGTCTGGAGCCTACAATTATCGTTTGCTGGGATTTAAAACGAGTAATATTTTCTTTAAAAACTATCTGGCCCAGCAAACGTTGTTTTGCCTTAAAACAATTTAGGGGTGGACTACCCTTAACATTTAGGGGGATGAAAAATAGATGTTGTCCGATTCTCAGTTCTACCTGATATGAACACAAAATTTCATGAAAATTGGTCAAGCCGTTTTGGAGGAGTTTAACTACAAACACCGCGGCACGAGAATGTTATTATATTAGAAAATATTATCTAAAGTCTATTAACACTATCCTCGTTGGTACAAAACGATAGAACTAGGATAGAATAGCTGGCTGGTCCTAGTAGTGATAATATAAAGATTTGCTAAGCTTTAAATCTATACATTTAAACAGTGAAGAAAAAAATGTCGGCATGGGACAATGTGATTTTCTAACATAATTGATGGTAGTCGTATTTTATTCGAATTAATCTCCTACTATGGTTGCAAATTAACAAATTATGACATAAAACAAACAATTATAAATCATACTAGCTGCGCCCCGCGGTTTCACCCACGTTGTACCCGTTCCCGCGGGAATTTCGGGATGAAAAATAGATGTTGGCCGATTCTCAGGCCTACCCGATATGCTCACAAAATTTCATGAGAATCGGTCGAGCCGTTTCGGAGGAGTACGGGAACGAACATTGTGACACGAGAATTTTATATAAATCATATTTGAACTATTTTTGAAGAAATTATACATACGCGAACGAAGTCGCAGGCAATAGTGAACCACCAATAAATGTAGCATAGTAAACAACATAGAAAGCATTTCTATGGGAAAAAGCATCCTTACATTCGTTCTACTTATTTTTATTAATGAAATACATAATATGTACTTGAATGATGATCGTTATTGCACACTATTATCAGTAAACTTGGGCGTTATCGCTATATTTTCATATTGCATTATCCGTTATATTATATTTTTCTAACTGTTGTGTTAAACTGTTGTAATATTTATTATCTGTTGTAAGATTAGTTGTATGTTGAATTGCGATTATAACATTTTACGGTTGTAAATACGATGATAAAGTTATAGCACAGTATAGATTATAATAGTAGGTACAATTTTTTTCAGTGTTGCATGTTTTAAAATGTGTTACAGAAAAAAAAAATTGGTTTTGATTTGATTTCAACGAACTTTCCTTCCTACTCGTTACAGGCTTTACGTATTTGTTTGAATTTTCTTACTCGAAAAAGTTGATGCAAAAGTTAATAAGTGTTGTAAATAATAAATTTATTGTGTGTGTAAAATAGTTTTTAAGTTATAAAATTGTAAAAACATATTTGTGAAAAATGTCGCGAGCTCGAAGTTCCGCCGTTTGGAATTATTTTACTGTGGACAATGTATTTGATAAAAAAGCAGTTTTTTCGCAATCAAAACAAACTTTCTAATGAATGAATATACACCAATAAAACAACAGCGAAGACATGAATCTATCTTCATACGAATATAAAATCAAAATTATAATAAACTGTTGTATTTTAATGAAAGTAAAATTTGCTCTTGTACTTAGTAATTTAAAGTTCATATTCGTCTAACGCTCTACGATGTGAAGTTCGCTATCATTATTTTTTAACCTTGACCTTGAACCTTGAATAGTTGAATTTGAGTCGACATCGGCTTCGGTTCGGTCCGTTCGGAAATCATCGGAGATACTCGGTACCGGTAGTTTCTAGTTCTACTAGTTACCGAGTATCTCCGATGATTGCCGAATCGAGGCGCACGATTATATTATAGGTACGTAATAAATATTACAACAGTCTTTGTCGAAAATAAATAATGGTTGTTGTTGCTATAAAATTATAATGAAATATATTATTTGTTGTATGTTATAACGCCCAAGACTAATTATCAGGAGTGGACTATTACAGTACTGTTCTAAATAACCAGTTGCCTAGTGGTTTAAAACCAACGATGCCTCTCGTTTCAGCATCTTGTTCTTTACGGTTCAATAAGTAAACCAAAGATAATTTAACTTTTTAGGGTTCCGTACCCAAAGGGTAAAAACGGGATCCAATTACAGAGACTTCGCTGTCCGTTCATCCGTCCGTCCGTCTGTCACCAGGCTGTATCTCAAGAACGGTGATAGCAAGACAGATTTTACAGTTACAGTTTACAGTTTAAATTATCACAGATGATGTATTTCTATTGCCGCTATAATAACAATAAAATGAAATAAAATATTCAAGGGGGGCTTCCATACAACAAACGTGATTATTTACCGATTCTTTCTAGATATCTACTATTTTTTTTTATAGATAATGGTACGGAACCCTTCGTCTGCGAGTCCGACTCGCACTCGACACATTTTTTCTTCATTTATCCGGTATTTTGTAGTCTAAAGCTAGCAAATTGTAAAGTTTTGACATTGTCTAAATTATATGACCTTTAGTGTAATTCTATTTTACTTTTTTAACTAAGCGTTATGTGATTAAAATTGTCAATGCGGGCGCAATTGCTAGTACGTGAATAATGTATTTAACTTTGTAAATTATTTTAATTTTATACTAGCTGTGTCTACGGTTTCACCCGCATTTATCCGTCACGTCAAAACCAAAATCAGCTATATCGGCCTAACCGTTCTCGTGCTCAGCGAGACGAACGAACGAACGAACGAAACCAACCACGGCTGATTTTTATATACATAGGTATGTTGGAAATAACTTTTACGCGATAAACCGACTTCAAACCAAGTTTTATGATAACCACCTCCTTTTTTAAATCGGTTAGAGACCATTCTATAAGAATACTCTTTCATTATACCGAAATAATTTATAGAATCGGTTTATAAACAAGAGATCGGTATAAGTTAACAAGATTTAAAAACATTTGCATTCATGATATGATTTCAGAATTTCCTCTTTCGATTTTTAATGTCGTTTTAAACCAACCTTTATTAGTTCAGTTAACCAAGAAGTCTTTAAACCACTAGACCCTTATTAATAAACATGGTGTAAATTACACTGTGTTTTGTCTCTTTTGCTCTTCGGAAAATTGCGTGTGTCAGAAAGTGATAAACCATTTGATAGCTGTGGGGTGTAATCCCAGCATTTGGTATTGATATGATAAAATGATACACACGTCTGCTTATAATGATTGATTTATTGCTACTACTTAATCACTACATAGTATAAAACAAAGTCGCTACTTTTGTCTGTTTGTTTATCTTTAAAATTACGCAACGGATTTTGATGCGGTTTTTTGTAATAGGAAGAGTGATTCAAGAGGAAGGTTTATATGTATAAAAATTCCCGAAATTCCCACGGGAACGGGTACAACGTGGGTAAAACCGCGGGGCGCTGCTAGTTATAAAGATAATTTTGCTGAGTTGACAAGTCCGTACATAACTAAACATAACTAATACACGTATAGAGTGTATGGCGATATGATACATGTACGGTAACTCGTACAATAGCTAAAATGTTCTTAATACGCGGTTATTAATAAGGTTCACTAAGTATCTCGATATATAACATGTTGGATCGAACGATTAGCCAATTTATAGAGTCTTATAAACCCAAGAAATCATTATACAGACATTTGAATGTATACTGTTGAAACTAAAAAGAGAAAAACGACTCATTTAGTGATAGTAATGTGAAGAACTCTGTAATAATGTCGTAATGTTCGTACTACATTGGTACTGTAACCCAATTAATAGTGCAGTAAGATGCAGTTACGACACAGACAGTGTGAACCGACCTTAAGTCTATGATCGACTTTCGATTAGAGGTAGCCAAAATATGTCTCTACCTAAGTAAAGAAAGCGGTGTTAGGTTGACGGTGAAGTGATTAATAAAATAAATGTGTATTTACACACGACTACTCACGAATTACTCACTTACATTTATACTAATATTACCCGCGTTGTGCCCGTTCCCGTAGGAAATCCGGGATAAAATGTAGCCTATAGCCTTCCTCGATAAATAGACTATCTAACAGTGAAAGAATTATTCAAATCGGTTCAGTAGTTTCTGAGATTAGCGCGTTTAAACAAACAAACAAACAAACAAACAAAACAAACTCTTCAGCTTTATAATATTACTAGCAGCGCCCCGCGGTTTTACCCGCGTTGTGCCCGTTCCCGTGGGAGTTTCGGGATAAAATGTAGCCTATAGCCTTCCTCGATAAATAGACTATCTAACAGTGAAAGAATTATTCAAATCGGTTCAGTAGTTTCTGAGATTAGCGCGTTTAAACAAACAAACAAACAAACAAACAAACAAACAAACAAACAAAACAAACTCTTCAGCTTTATAATATTAGTATAGATAGTAATAGTATAGTATAGTATAGATTATAATATTAGTATAGATTAAAAAGAGGTAAAATTTGTAAGTTTCTAGTTTGTATGCTAATCTCAGGAATTACTAGTCCGATTTGAGTAATTCTTTTTGTAATAGATGGCCACATTCAACGGGATGGTTATAGGCTATGTTTCATCCCGAAATTCCCACGGGAACAGGCACAACGCGGGTAACACCGGGGGCGCTGCTATAGTATAGTATTTTTTGCCGTTAACAGCGTCAAAGTTCGAATAACTTTATGAGTTTACTCAGTTTAAACTTCAAATTTCTAAAACTGTAACTGATAACGCATATTCAAGCGTGAAAATATTTACTGTAATCACCCCATAAGGCTGCTTTAACTATATCTTTACCACTCTATACTAACACTAGCAGCGCCCCGCGGCTTTGCCCGCGTTGAGCCCGTTCCCGTAGGAATTTTCGAAAATCTTTTCTTAGTGTGCACTTACGACACTTGAAGAACCTTCTTGCCAAATTCGATGTTTCTAGGTGTAGCGGTTGAGGCTGTGCGTTGATTATCAGTCAGTCAGTCAGTCAGGACTTTGAATTTTATATATGTAGATAATAGAGCTGAAGAGTTTGGTTTAATGTTTTATTGCTTATTTGAACGCGCTTATCTCAGAAAATACCAATCCAATTAGAATAATTCCTTTTTATAACAGATAGCTACATTCAACGGGAATGTCATAAGCCGTTTTTCATCCCGAAATTCCCACAGGAACGGGCACAATGCAGGTAAACCTCGGGGCTGATAGTTAGTAACGTAAATCTTATTGTTATTACGAGTAGTTCTATGTAAAAAAGTAGTAAATTGCATAAAAACTCACAGTTTCTCCTCCAAGCTGGCGGTGTCCACTGGTTTCCCCGAGCGCTGGCTCTCAGTGTCCGCGTCCTTGACCTGCAAGCAGACACAGTTCATGCTCCGCACAACTATTATAGTAATCTCTATCGCTGCTCAATATATAGACTTATCTCTATAGACAAGCCCGTTGGCACAGTGGCATGTGAGTGGCGCTTACTGGGAGTTTGTGGGTTCGATTCAACGGAGTCAACAATATGAGCAGACATAGTTGTTGGTGACGAAGTATTTTTGTAATAGTATCAGTTAGGTTCCATAATACAAGCTCAGAACTTAGTTTGGGTCTAATTAAGTGTGTGTGAATTTTACTATTAATTGAAACGTACGTTAATGTCATTATTATTTATTTAAACGTGAACTTACGTACGACGGAGGCTACTGTTGAGAGTTCCTCTGAATGTGTGAATTTATCACGTAAAATAGGTTTATTTTTACATTTATCGTTTTATCATATTAAGTGTCCTATACTATGCGGCATAACTTGATTTCATTCATGTTTTAATATTAGAAAAGAGGAGACTCTTCATTCAGTTCGTATGCTTTGACAAAAGTACTCTCATTGAATCGATTGAATTTCCACGAAATACGTAAGTACTTAATTAAAAAACACAAAAAAAGATCCTCCTCTAGTTTATTGCCAATTGGCGAAAGTTCAAACCAAAAATTAACTTGAAACTAAACCTATCCTACTAATATTATAAATGCGAAAGTTTATGAGGATGGATGTATGTATGGATGTATGTTTGTTGCTCTTTCACATGAATTACTGGACGGATTTGGATGAAACTTTACAGTAATATAGGTTATACATCAGAATAACACATAGGATACATCTTATCCCAAAATTCCCACGGGAACGGGTACAACGCGGGTGAAACCGCGAGGCACTGCTTTACCTGAAATTAAAAGCAAATAGGCAAGGGACATGAGTGAGGGGCCCAGCTGTGTGTTGTGTGAACAGAGTCTACACAGCGCTGTTTTTCAGCCCTTCCCGACTCCCAGAGGTCTCAGGTCTCAGGGATTTAAATAAAAGGCGTATTTATGTGTGTGTTGGTGTGATTGAGTTATACTGTTTGATTGTAGCGAATTAAGTCATCACTTCGAATTCTCTCGAACGATCTCTCTCTAGGGGCAAATCCCCTTTAACCACCCTCTGTTAAAATATAATACTTAGCTAAAAATCATAATAAACTCTTTCAATTTATCATTATTTCATTAAACTCAAAAGGTTAACCTATTAACCTATATATGACATCTGAATTGTATGGCTATTATAAAATCATTTGTTAATTATATGAATTAATTCTTACAACAATTGATAATGAACTTTACCTACCGGTGTTCCTACTGATATGTTATGATATAAGATAGGTAAGCAGTCGTCGGTGAGGTTCTTATACAATCGCTCTTTGTTGAGCCGAAACAATGACATTCAAAATTATGTAGATCACGAGGAGATCACGTAAGGTATTTCTATTATATAAATTACTGGCTGTACCCTTCGGTTTCATCCGCAGCGCAGCGTGGGAATTTCGAGATTTTTATTACTTATGTATGACAAAGATAAATAAAATAAAAAAGGAATAATTAAAATCTATCCAGCCGTTTTCGAGTTATAGATGGTGTAACTTTTTATAGAAAGTTATACTTTAATATCGTTTTCTTGCAATATAATAAGTACATAAGTACTCAGATTTTCATTTGACATACATCAGCAGTACCGCAGGACATATGTATCACCCAGTAAGTACTTAGCTCTTCCGTGGTACCAAAGCTGGCTTGGAGGTAGCAGCCGTCCTCCATTTTGTGACCCAAGTTGCTACAGACCAAACGCTATTCTAACTTGTATCCACTACACACAAAATAATTTGAAGTCGGAAATTCTAGATAAGCCCTTCAAAATATAAATAAGCCTTTATTATTAAACAAATATCAACAAGTTTGTTATTACCTCTTACAAACGTTAAATCTTAAAATCTCCTCTTGAAAACGTACCTTGCCCGTACAAAGTAAAGTAAAAGTATAACTCCCCTGTGATGTGCCACTGCCGGGCAATGGCCTCGTCTCACTAAAGATGAGCTACAGTGAGGAGGCCAAGTGAAGTCCTAAGTATAAATATCACTGCCAAGTCCAGTTGAATTACTAACTGCATTGTGTCGATGATTAACAGCCTTGTGAAAGGAAATAGCTATCACGTAATGTCTATACTATTATACCTATTATATATTATTATGTAGAGGTAAGTTTCTCACTGTGTTTGTTTGTTTAAAAGGGCTTATCTTAGAAACTACCAGTCGGATTTGAATAATTATTTTTGTAATGGATAGCTACATGTAGCGGGAAGGTTATAGGCTATTTTTAATTCCTAACTTCCCACGGGAACGGGCACAATGTGGGTAAAACCGCGAAGCGCTGTTAATGCTAGATAAATAACAAGTACCTATGTATATATATTATTGTTGATTTTATGAACATTATAAAACTAACTTTCCGTAAGTTGCAAAATGCCAACCGCGAACAAAACTAACACGAAATAAAATTGCAAAATCTTCTGAAACAGTCACCAAACAGCGTTCCGCAATTTATTTACATTTAGTTTATTAATTTCACACTTGAATTACACGTTAATTAAGTAGGCACCGATAATTACATGCAAAACTTCATTCTTGAAAACGGTTATCGATAAAAAAGTTTTATCTAAAGTGTACAGACATCATTATTAGGTATAATACGCGGTTTACTTCGCCTAACCAAAGGGCACAAATATCTGGTACATGTAGATAACTACCTAGATAGGTAGATATTTATTTAGTTTATGCCCGCTGGCCCCGAAAACCGTGTTCTCGTTTGCGGGGACAGTGGTAGTTTAATTAATTTAAAGTTACTCCTTGTAGTCTCCGTACCCTGTAGATACAATTCGGTTCTAGAACTCGACGGCCACTGAGCTACTGCCACATAATGCTGTGATATTGCTATGCATATCACTACATACGAGTAGTATAAAATAAAGTCGTCTCTGTTTCGTGTCTGTTTGTCTGTTTGTCTGTATGCTTAAATCTTTAAAATTACGCAACGGATTTTGATGCGGTTTTTTGTAATAGGTAGAGTGATTCAAGAGGAAGGTTTTTATGTAAAAAAAATCCCGAAATTCCCACGGGAACGGGCACAACGCGGGTAAAACCGCGGGGCGCTGCTAGTATTTAATGAAATTACCGTACACTCTTACATACATTCTTTTTATATGACCCTCATGAAACAGGAATTTTACGAGGATTGATAAGACAAACATTGTTTAACGTTGATAATTATGCTAAAACATCGTCAACATTACTTGCTTAAGCATTATCGCATTGATAGTAAAACAGGTAAAAACTAAAGGTTAGGCGCTAAAGGTAGGCCAGAGACTCAGACTAACAAAAAAGTCCAAACAAACGTTGTAAACAGTCAAAAGAAGCCGATTTTATCAACATGGTGTAATTCCAACGTCTTTACGGCTTGATTCAAACTAACCTATTTGAATTTGGTATGAATTTGTGGGTTTAATTAAGTATATAGAAGAATACAGGACGTAATTTTGCATGCTTCACTTTATTGTTTGCAGGTCATCGGTCATATCTAGGCTCCATTGAATAAAAATACTACAATCACAACGATACTGCAATTTTGTAAAAACGTGACCTCATTTTCAAGAAGATTTTTGTTATCTTCTACTTGCTATCCGACCGAAAAGGTGTCACTAAAATCATTAATAACTACTTAACTTCATTATACACGTCACTTTTTCCCACCCATTTAAAATCATAGGATTTTAAATGGGCTGGGAGATTGTAAATAATTTTATTGGCCTGAGGGTCAAACATGCAATTGCAAGCGACATTGATGATGGTGACCGATTCGCGTGACAAAACGATGGAAAAGATTCAAATGAACGTTAGCATTGAATCGTTTATCAATTAACTTGACGGTAATCAGTCATTGTCGCAGCTGTTGTACAGATGAGAATTGTATTCTTCTTCAGTAAGATAAATTCTCCAACACATAGAACTCAGTATCGGATTGTAACCAGGTTCAGCCTGCACCAAAGTAGTAGTAGTACGAACGAAGTAGTTTAAGGGTGACTTAAATACTTTCATAAATGTAGACAAATATACCAGAGACGTCAAATGCTTCCTTAGTAAAGATTCTTCGATCAACAATACACAACTAGATATCAGGTCACGTACAAAATCAAAGCTAAATACTGTCCGCGTGGATGACGTGTGACAGCTAATTTTGTTTACTACCGAACTGAAACAAAAGTTTTAAAACAGTTCGAAGTTCAACCTAATTACAACCATGACACATAGCAATAAAGTAGCAAATCTTATGAATAAAATAAGAGCTCACTTTTCAAATGAGCCTTATTCACCGAGACGTATTTTTTGCGCCGACCCGACATCGAGTTGTGTATTGTTGATCGAAGTAAAGATTTAATGAGTGATTTTGACATGTAATGTATGAAAAATACGTCATTTAGTGTCGATTTAATGGATGTCTGCGTGCGGTAGTAAGTCGTTCTTTCCCACTAATTCGGCAAAAAATCTATTGTGTCATTCATGTCTTGCACTTCGGAAAAAGTGCACGCCGCGATTAGTCATTGAATTATAAGTAATTTATATTGTACACATACTTACATTAACACCATACCTCATGTATTGGGTTCGCAGAATGTCGTCGAAATGACATTTATCAGAATGTGTGTCATTTTCGAATAATTAGATACCCATTGTTTACATTTCTAACAAGTTTTTAAATTGCATGCGTGCATCATGAAACCTTTGACAAAGATCAGCCATTTACATAACACACAAGCACAAACAACAACAAACGGTGAACAAAACAACTGTATAAATTTTAAACGCAATAAACCACAAATACGGCGTATGATTTCCCACTTATCGGGTATTGGATCACCGCTTTTCAAGCAAATGACGATGTCTCTCTTATTTCATAACGTTCGATTCGAAATCGGACTCCGTTCCGACATGTTAATCTAGCATTTTATCATGTGTCTTGCCAATGGGACGTTCCATCAAAATCGGGCCCGACATCCGACATGTGTCAAAGAGCTAAGTCCAATTATAACATACTAGCAGAGCCTCGCGGTTTTACCCTTGTTGTACACTTTCCTGTAGGAATTCAGAGATAAAAAATAGCCTATATATAGCCTTCCCGTTGAATGTGGCTATGCATTACAAAAATATTTTTTCAAATCGGACCAGTAGTTCCTGTAGCGCGTTCAAACAAACAAACAAACAACTCTGCAGCTTTATAATATTACTATAGAAAATCCCCAACACTTATCAACCGCAGAAGATTCATCTGGTCACGATTATCATCTGGTATTTGTAAACAACCTTGATGGCTATCAACGTTTCCAGGCTTACTTGAAGGTTAACTAACACCATGTGCAATCAACCATCGTACTATATAATTTTTTTTCATCATCGTACTGCAATTTTCCTATATTTTTGGTGACCAGACAGTTTTTATTTCAATGGCTTTGAAGAAAACGGTTCAAGCATAAAGATGTCAGTTTTGATTGAACTAAATAAGTATCTGACTGGATGTTATAGTTGATGAAATGTCATTGTTTCTCGGATAGATTGATTTAAGGCTCGGGAAAAAGTTAGTAATTAAAGTTTGTATATTGGTATTAAAATCGGTATACATATTTCATTTGATTGGGGAAGGCCGGTTACGTTTTCCTCAAATTTTAGAAATACCACATCCAAAATTGTAAACCGATACTATCACTACATAGTATAAAATAAAGTCGTCTCTTTTTCGTGTCTGTCACACTGTTTGTCTGTCTGTATGCTTAAATCTTTAAAATTACGCAACGGATTTTGATGCGGTTTTTTGTAATAGGTAGAGTGATTCAAGAGGAAGGTTTTTATGTAAAAAAATTCCCGAAATTCTCACGGGAACGGGCACAACGCGGGTAAAACCGCGGGGCGCTGCTAGTCAACAATAAAATAAGATTATTAATCTGATTCTATTTATGATAGCTTTTAAACATAACTTAAATAAGTTAAGTAATTTATGTTTTTTATTTGACGTCTACGGCACTACATACAAGCTTGTGATGTCACAGGCTATTAGCCTGTGCTGTTTCTGTCTAATCAGCAACGTTGACCGCCTGTAACTCTGGAAATAATAGGGAAATAAAAGTCGGTCTAGTCTCTAACACGTGATAAAAATATGACTCAATAGAAAGAATTTAAAAAAATCCAGTTTCCTATTAATTCCGCCTCAAGCTGACCAACAGTCAACTAAGTTGAATGTACCAACGTGGTTAACCAACGAAAGAAGGAAAATTTCAATAAGAGAATAATATCGTATTGTGTAATATCCAGCTATGAAACGACATGCTCCGTGACGCATCAAATTGGTTCCATAGTTGGTATCTTGGGCCGTTTACTAACGATGGATAGTACACTAGTGACCCTCCCTTGCTTCGGTTCAAAAATTCAAACTCTACTAGTAAGTATGAAAAACTGGATAAAGCAATATCTTTGTTTACGTACCAGGATATACATACTAATAACCCGTATGTATGTACTTATATAGATAGCAATCGAATGGCTCTCCCCTCTCAACCTCTATTCCCCTCAATCGCCCATAACATGTTCCCTTAAATATCACTAAAACCTATCCTTCAGCACTAAACCTACCAAGTATATGACAAGCATTATGCCCGAGTACTTTGCGTAAATGTCACCAGTGGTATATAAGCCATACGTTACGAAACATCGTGAGATACATTTTAAATATAAGTTTCACTTGATCCGTGAGAGAATAGGAACATTTTTTGTTTCATTATTAGCTTTCGCTTTAGTTACAGCACGTAAATGTCGCTTGAGCCTAAATAACCTTTCAGACTAGATCTATCGGGAAACATTTACATAAGTGCTTACAATATTTATACGTTCGTATATCGTTACATCGATACCTTTAATTTAATTTAATTTAAATAAATTAAGAACAGCCAGGAGCATGGCTTGGTCAGAAGTATATATCTCTAGAGGTCTCTAAGCTATCACCGTCCTTGGCCCCCTGAATATAGTCCTAGTATACAAAGATAAGTTTAAGATTTTGATGATAATTAATGAAATGACTATCCTAGTTAAGCAAACCAAAAAAAAATTCAATAAGTATTTTGATTAAAAGGAAACTTTACCTACTTTTGAAATATAGTTCGAGTTTGAGATTACTAATCCAATTACATTACGCAAGCGTGGTGATTAAGCCTTATCATCCTCAGTGTACTGATATCTTCGGCGAGATGAGAGGCCTTTGCCTAGCAGTGGGTCATAACAGGCTAATACCTAGCACCTAGTAGTCTTCTTCTTCTTCGAGTGGATGTCAACCTGACCAATCCTGGTGTCGAGAGTTATTGAGCCGCCAAAGGCCTCTGACATGGCTCATGTAACGACTACTATCCGTAGAAAGTAACCGGGACCGACGGCTTAACGTGCCCTCTTTTCATGAAAGACTATAAACCAAAAAATCGTATCAAACACTTATCGCCCAATAGTAAACAGATAAAGCATAACTAATACCTTCCACTACCTTTCAGTTTCACTTCGTAATTTCAATCTCTAATAATGACCTCTAAAGCATTACCAATCATTACTGAACACCATGGTGACGTAATCACCATTATTCTTACACTTTATATTGTTTCTATGTCAATTTCTCCCAATTATTGCATTATTTTGGAAACCGCAAATCACTGCGTAATGTGGCAAACCCTGTGACGTCACACATATAAAATGTACCCAATAGTACAATGGCAGTGTTATTATAACGACTGGAAACACTTAGATATATAATTATTTCTGTTTCTTGTTAATGTTTACTTCAAAAGTCGTGATAAAAAGTACCCTACCCTACATACATATAAGTTAATACTAAGTCTGAATAAACAAAGAGTTATGTTACCAAGTCTACATGTGTCTTCGTATGTATAGCTTTTTATGTTGAAAAATCAAAGCTATCAAAATGTACATTAGTAATAGTCGGATAGTAGTCGTTACATGAGCCATGTCAGAGGCGTTTGGCGGCTCAATAACTCTGACACCAGGATTGGTCAGGTTGAGCATCCACTCAAAGAAGAAGAAGAAGAAGAAAATGTAAGTACATGTCGTTATTTTCATTACTTTGTTTTCAACTTGACTGCTGAATAATTTTTGCACGTTAGAATACGTAGAACGTAAATGAATATCAGTTAAACTTTGGTTAAACTAGTATTTCCGTCTGTCAATCTTGCCGGTTGTTTCTACCACTGCCTACTACCTACGTAATCTTTTAATTTTAATCTTAGTATCGAAAAACAAGAAGATTTCATGTCACGATACCAACAACACCGACAATTAATTATTTTGTCTATTTAATCTCCTACAAAAATAAAGCTATTGTTTCAACAAGCTTTCTCTTTGGACTAATTGTTGATAATAAAGCACAGTCGTGCTAACCCGGAATCGAATTCGTTAATCATCGTTACTTCAATAGTTACACAACAGGCGCCTTATATGCAAAGGTTTAAACGATTCAAAGTTATATTCACGAGTGAAAGCGCGTTATAATAACTATTGTCTAATCTACGGTTCTGCTATTGTTGACAATTATTATGATAACTATCGGATGTGACGGGGGTTTAAATGCAGTATAATGGTGTACAATCAAATGTAAACGTTTTATAACAGGCGAGGATTTTAATGAAATGCAGAAAAACGCTGAATATTAATCAACATTTTATT
This sequence comes from Cyclophora albipunctata, assembly GCA_963082685.1. Classification (NCBI taxonomy): domain Eukaryota; kingdom Metazoa; phylum Arthropoda; class Insecta; order Lepidoptera; family Geometridae; genus Cyclophora; species Cyclophora albipunctata. The sequence continues at coordinate 10,303,165 of OY720114.1, read as the reverse complement.
CCAGTAGATTTAGTATAATACCTACAGAATTTCTTTTTTTGTTGTCGGTTAAAAAGAGATGGTGGGCGTCCTCTTGGGCGCTGTAATCTTAATTATGTACTGCTATTAATTATTTACGAATATATCTATGTACCTACGACCTACGTAGATGCTAATTTGTCATTATACATAGAATGAACCCAAGCTGTTCATGTTTAACTAGTTAAGTTTATCATAAACCATGTTCATGTATTTTAAACACTATACAAGGAAGGTGTAATAAATAATTCATAGGAGCATCTCTAGATTGCGTCCATTAACGCTGACACTATGGGAAATAAAGTAAATAGCATTTAAGTGGTCCTATAAACATAATATGATTATTAAGAACCGACGAGTAGTGTTGTTGAGATTTATGACTTATAAGGAATGGGAGAGACGCGGAAGCCTCTTGGAGTGGAGATGATGTTGTTGTGACACATTTCATGCATTTAAACGACTGAACTGATGGGTACTAAGTAATGTGCATAACTGAATATGATTCATTATTCTATTTGTATGATGTCTAGACAATGATGATGAAGTATTTAAACACTTAATTGAATATTAGATGGATGAGGAAAGTTTTCGTCGAGATTTTTTGTTACGATATTGGGATGTGTTGGTAAGTTGTGCCTAGAGAAAGAATAATTAGAACTACCTCTTGATAAATAAATAAATAAAAATAAATATGACAGTTTCAATTATGTCTATATCACTTTTGAGTATTATTTGAGTAAACCGCATTTACTATAAAAGGAATTCGATGATGTTTGGGTAAATTAGGTGTATGATATGGACATATAGAACATTGTCCTAAATAAATAACATGCAGCTGCATGGCTTGATTGCTTGCAAGCCCACATTTCCACACTACATTTTTATACGCTGACAATTACCTAAATTCGGTTTTGTATTGTGATCCCTAGAATTTAAAAGCTGCCCTGTTGTGTTTAAAACTTGACCTAAAATATATTATGACTATCTCCCTCCAGACGTTAAAAAGCAAGATATATGCCTCTTACGGTATAAACGAACCACTTTCAAAGATGAAGTTCGGCTTTATGTTTTTAAGAAACAACACTAGCATGTTATCACAATATAATTTACCTATTAATACTCGACCTAAATCCAATATCTAGGAATGTTCATAGGTACTAAGAAGGTACCTACAAAGCTTGAAGTTTATGAGTATTTATTATACAAGGATGAGCTTTGCAAAGCCAAGCCTGTTATGTTACTCAATATAATCTAATGACATCATGGACATAGCTTTTAAGTTACCTAAGTACCTAGTACATATATGTTAACTAAGTGCATATTATACACAAATGGCAGCGCCCCGCGGTTTTACCCGCGGTGTGCCCGTTCCCGTGGGAATTTCGGGATTTTTTACATAAAAACCTTCCTCTTGAATCACTCTACCTATTACAAAAAACCGCATCAAAATCCGTTGCGTAATTTTAAAGATTTAAGCATACAGACAAACAGATAAACAGACACGAAACAGAGATGACTTTATTTTATACTATGTAGTGATACATATAAACCTTCCCCTTGAATCACTCTATCTATTGAAAAAAAACCGCGTCAAAATCCGTTCTAAGCATACATAAGGACAGACAGACAGCGGAAACCAACTTTGTTTTATACTATGTAGTGAAAATGCACGTAGCAGGAAGACTTAAAACGCTATTAATTTGCGTCTATTACCAACCGACCAACCACTCTGTCCACCTAGGTGGACGGTTAGTAAGTTTTTTTCTTAACCAACAACCTAGTTGGTCGGTTAGAACTATTTTTTCTTAACTGCCAACCTAGTTGGTCGGTTAGAACATTTTTTTCCCAACTGCCAACCTAGTAAGTCGGTTAGAACATTTTTTTCCCAACTGCCAACCTAGTTGGGGGGTGTCAACTGACAAAAAAAAATAACCCTAACCTACCGAATAGTACAATTTTCTTACTATTCGGTAGGTTAGGGTTATTTTTTTTTTAAAGAAAATTGTACTATTCGGTAGGTTAGGGTAATTTTTTTTTTAAAGAAAATTGTACTATTCGGTAGGTTAGGGTTATTTTTTCTAACTAGGTTGGCAGTTAAGTAAAAAATGTTCTAACCGACCAACTAGGTTGGCAGTTAAGAAAAAATAGTTCTAACCGACCAACTAGGTTGGACAAACTAGGCGGGTTGTTGGTTAAGAAAAAAACTTACTAACCGTCCACCTAGGTGGACAGAGTGGTTGGTCGGTTAGTAATAGACGTTAATTTGAAAGAGCTATAAGGCATACCTAAATACTATAGATGAATTTTGCATCACTATTCGAATATCATTTTGTCATTTTAAATTCAGAATCAAATTAAAATTCAGAATCAGATAAAGTTCAACGTCATTCTACCCACATCAACTTTTTTTACCCTGTCTGTACGTTAGATCAGATTGTCACAGGCGACCGTTAGCAGAACAATTGTCAATACTAACAAGTTTTTTTCGCGACAGTACCGTACGGAGATTAACTGATTACAATACAATCAAAATTCGGTCATCATTAGTTTGACATCCACTTAATGTATCATTAAAATAGCTGTTATTCATACGTTTGTCATTGTAATCATGTTAGGGTCTACGACCTGCACGAATATGTTTATAGTTTGACATAATTATTTGGTAGGTACATGCCTCGTGGGTGCTTAAACCGGAAAGGGAGTTTAAACTTTAACCATAGACGAACACTTGATGGGGAGAATAAAAAAAAATTGGTAACTGAGGTTTAACTTCAAAGTTCCTCTACTTTTTAAATCTTTCCGAAGTTCAGTACGCTAACTAACTGGGTACCGGATGATTTGGGAAAATACTGATTACCTCCTATGTCGTTACACCTCACATAACTTTGTTGTGATGTCGAAAGAAAGAAACTCAAGTCACTTTGCACACAGAATTTCATTTAAATTTTTTTTTTTAAATCTTCAACTTTTCATGAGTATCGCTACATACCTATAAATACATATAAAACAAAGTCGCTTTCTACTGTCTGTCTGTCTGTTTCTATGTATGCTTTAAAATTACGCAACGGATTTTGACGCGTTTTTTTTAAAATAGATAGTGATTCAAGAGGAAGGTTTATACGTATAAAAATTCCCGAAATTCCCAGAAGAACGGGCACAACGCAGGTAAAACCGTGGGGCGCTGCTAGTTAGATACATAAAATGTTTTATTAGTATTAGTTACGTCTAAAATTACAAGGGTTTGTTGTAAGAGACTAAAATGTTGTTTAGGATAGTTTTTAGGTGTCTTCTATTCCCTCTTAAGAATTATCTCTTCCTCCTTGATAAAATGATAATAAAATACAACAGAACATCGCTTTACTTAATTTACTTAATAGATAACTAAAGCATTGATAAAAAAATTATAAGGTTGAGGTATAAAAAAAATAGAAAAAATAAACAACCATAATGATTAATGTCTAAGGTGCTATAGTGCTTTGACCCCTCCATATTCCTATCTGCTCCAATTTTAAGCAAATCTTCTGTATTTTCTTACGTTTATTTCGAACGATCACAATGAATATTAATAAGTATTAGTTAGTTAATGGAAGTGAGGAAGAAATTTATAAAGACATAACAAAATATTATGACAGAATCTCTTTTATTACCGCAAACTTCGCATTTATTTAAATCTACCCGCAAATAAAAAATCGTTATTCCTAAAAAAAAGAAAAAGAAAAACATACCTTGTACTTCATTGTAATAAGATTTAAAAGCCTTATTATTAAAAAAATATCACAGCACAAAAGTTTATTCTTGTAAAAAGTAACTTCATCGAAGTTGCTAATATTTCGCGCGGTTTTCCCGAGTGCGGAGGTTACGCATGCGTACGGTGCGCGCGACGGTAATGGCCGAGATTCACCCAGCGCGCCGGTTTTGCTTCCCCGCCATTCGTGATTCGTGGTGCAACGACCGTATTCTCACAACACTATGACTTCCTACGATCTCGGTGCATTCAGTAACGGACAAGCGAAATGAAGGTGAAGGTAAAAAGGTGAAGTGCGCAAAATGTTGCCGAAATATGATTACAGTGCGTTAGCCCGCGAACGCAACAAACGGCTCGCCTTGGCAGCGCGTTACAGACTAAATAAATGCATTTCACGCAAATTATAATTGCTATTGTATTTTGAAATAGAAAACTACCCTCGATTGTTATTAGTAATATAATAATAATAAGTAATATAGTTAGTAATAATAGTCACAAAAATATTGACATAATATTGCTACTTTTGATAAATATTTATATTTCTTAGGTAAGGTACCTACTTAGTAATATAATATATTAATATAGGTACTCGGACAATTTCACACACGGTTAATTAGACTCAAAGTGAGCTCTAAAAACTAACTCACTGATACTACTAACAACTACACAAATACTTTATAAGAATATATATTTGATACCCAGACGTCGTCACCAACAACTATGTCTTCACATATTGTTGACTCCGGGCGGGAATCGAACCCGCAACCCCCGATACGGTAAGCGCTCTCACTACCACTGGTTAGGTATCTTTCCACCAGATCAAAGCTATGCCTTGTAACATTTGATTTGATAAGTGGATACCTATCCGCTATCAGTAGTCCTATGTACTTACTATATTGTGTAGTTTACTTCGACGTCTAGTCTACGTTTGATTTAATTACAGTCATAAGTAGGTATGTATACAATCATGTTACGATACTATGCTCCGATACCAAACGTAGTTTATCTAGTACTAGCAGCGCCCCGCGGTTTTACCCGCGTTGTGCCCGTTCCCGTGGGAATTTCGGGAATTTTTTTACATAAAAACCTTCCTCTTGAATCACTCTACCTATTACAAAAAACCGAATCAAAATCCGTTGCGTAATTTTAAAGATTTAAGCATACAGACAGACAAACAGTGTGACAGACACGAAAAAGAGACGACTTTATTTTATACTACGAGTATGTAGTGATAGTTCTGGTGGCCCCACCCAATATCAAAATATTAAGATAGAAACATTCGTATGTACATAATATAGGTAACTAAATGGATAGAAAACATGATTATGGAAATATGTAATTCAATTTTGCCTATCTTATTCATGCTAAAGTAAGTTCGAGTAGGGCAGTGGCCAACCCTGGTAATAGACCGGCCTCCAACATGGCTTCCGAAACACGGTAGCGCTCAAATAGAAAATGCCACTATCGGCCACTCATCTAAGTAGGGATCTAAACTAAACAATCGCATTGAGCATATCAGTTCATTGAGCATATCAACATATCAGTTAGTCAAGCTGCATTAGCGCTTAAATCAGTACTAATATGCTATCTACAGAATAGTTTTACTTGAAGTCAGGTAAATACGGTGCTAAGTGCTAATCACGTGCTGATTGTTTTCAGTGCCATCTATCGGAAAGGTGAGAAGATACGTAACTTGTTGACATAAAATAACTATCATTTGTCATTGTCAAACATAAAAAAATTCACATTGTATGGTTTGGGCTGCCAAAAATACAAAATATTTGTATTTTTATTGAGCAAATAAAATGAAATGATGCATGTTGCCGTAGTCAAATCATCAAATATGTGTACCGTCCGGTGGTAACTAGGGTTGCAAAATTACGTAATTTTACCGAAAACGCAAAGCGCATCCTACGCAAAGCGTGACGTTGACTTTGACAGCTTTTTCTTTCGTTCTATTTGCTTCTGTGGTGGTTAGGTTTACCAATTTTACCGTAATTTACCGTAATTTATTCGTATTTTACCTAAAATATGGTATTTTACGTAAGTTTACGAAAGTAATATTACCGCTTTACAACCGTAGTGGTAACACCTGGTAACCTAGTAACACTCATCCATGTCAGTCCTTGACTGACTAACATGACATGACAGCGTGATGACAGCACTGACAGTTGCATCTGTGAGTTGAATTGATTGAATTGAAACTGTGAACGTGCTGTGACTGAACAGAGACAGAGTTTCCTGGTCTGTGGTAGTTTCCTGGTCTCAGGTCTGTGCAGTGAATTGAAAGCCGAACAAAGCAAGCATTTTCTTGTTTGTGGAAATTTCAATGCTTTTATTTTAACGAAGTGAGTGACTTCAAATATAAACATGTCCCATGATCCTGATAGAAAGGGGTTCAGGGATTTTCGGGATCGTGATCGTAAAGATGATTGGGATCGTCGGGATCGGGAAAGAATGAATCGCAACCGCGACCCGCGAAGGGAGCGTGATTACCGCAATGATCCGAGGACCAGAGAACGCAGCAGAAGCCTGGTCAGACAAGGCGGAAGTCGCCGGAGTCCAAGGAAGTCGGACAAAGACATGCTCGACGAAAACATTCTGAGTGAAATATCAAAGTTGCCCGAACCTAGCGAGTTGTGGGATAACCAATTTCAAGATGGGGGTTTTGGAGTTCAACCGCCGCCGCCGGGGTTCCAAACCGAGGTAAAAACACCACTAATACGCAAACATTGTAATTAAATAGTACTGCCTTTTACCTGTCTTAGCTACATAATTTTTTGCACAAAATGTACTTCGGATAGTTTGATAATATTGTTTCTGGTGTACTAAAGCCTACAAATCCATCTTACGCGCCTGTCTACCAGCCCTCGTACTCGGGGTTATATGATGATTTCCCCTCGGTTGGTGTGGGGCCACTGGCGCAGATTCCCTCCGAAATGGCTTCGTGGAACCAAATGTCTCTGCCTCCACCCCCCGTCCAAGGGTACCACATTGAAGATCAGATTAAGAAAGAAGGTATGTTCTTTTATATTATTTATGGTTTAACTATATAATCCAGGTTGAAATGAACTACCTAAATTATCATGGAATGATATGTTATAAACGCATGTAAGTTTGTATGTTATTTTCTACCTAAAGTATTGAGAAATATGGTTTCTTATTGATTGAGAACACAATATTTGTTGATATCAGATTTACTATCTACTTGAATCTATAATTTTTAAATGATGTTTAATTTGTTTTAGGTATGCAAAACTCACTATACACTTGTGTAATTAATAAATTATTTACAGGACATATTCACACATGGTCTTTTAGACCGAAACTAAGCTCTAAGCTTGTATTAAGGAATCTAATTAACTAATCCCATAAAAGTTTTTATTTTGCCAAACAGACCCATTTATATATTTGGTTGAACTATTTTATTTTGAAGTTGTATTCCAATTTAGAAGTTATGTCCTATTATGACCATAATTTAAAACTGATTTTCTATCAACATGGCTAAATAGTCAGTAAACTTAGATCTACTGTCTATTCTAGGATAGAGGTACATTGAATGCCTAACCAACTTGATGACTACTTGATCTTTATGGCTTACTAGCAGCGCCCCGCGGTTTTAACCGCGTTGTGCCCGTTCCCGTGGGAATTTCGGGAATTTTTTTACATAAAAACCTTCCTCTTGAATCACTCTACCTATTACAAAAAACCGCATCAAAATCCGTTGCGTAATTTTAAAGATTTAAGCATACAGACAGACAAACAGACAGACACGAAAAAGAGACGACTTTATTTTATACTATGTAGTGATTTAACTTTATTTCATTACTAGCAGTGCCTCGTGGTTTTACCCGCGTTGTGCCCGTTCCCGTGGGAATTTTGGGATGAAAATAGCCTATAGCCTTCCCGTTGAATGTGGCTATCTATTACAAAAAGAATTCAAATCAGACTGATAATTACTGAGATTAGCTTGAACATGCAAAGTAACAAACTTACAAATTTTATCTTTATAATATTAGTAGAGATATATATATTTTATCTTTACTTCATTTTCCCCTACATTCAGAACTTAATTTTAATGTTAAATGGGCTCATTAAATTGATTAATTTTATATGGATATACATAGACACTGGTTTGTATATAGTTTTTATCAAATTTCAAAATAAGAAATCTTTGTGTAATTAGAATGCTGAGATTTTAATTATGTTTTATTTGCATTGGCATTATGACCTGTTTTTAAATTCCTTGGCTTTAAATACCACCACAATATTCTTATTTTGAAAAGAATAAATCTTTTGTGCCTTAGTTAACCCTATAATAACGGTAAGTGAAAGCGTAAAAAAAATCAATGTGTTTAATTACTTTGGTTTATTTATATTAAGAATAAGTTCTTTTGAACTATATAATCTACCGAAACTCTTCAGCAAGTTCCCCGACTTGACTAGGATTAAGGATTCATGTGCTTCATCATTTGATAAGCCATTTACAGCTAAGCAATTCCATTATACTAAACACATAATATACTTTAGTTTGCTGTGCGAAATGTAACATCTATTGACTATAGATATTTGCACAATTATCATGGATATTTGATTATTTCATGGCTGTATTTTTATTATTTTTTCCATGTCATATGATGTTACTGTCCACAGTTTTTTTACTAACACACATAATAACGCACTGTAATTTACAGCAGCTATTGAAACAGAAATGCGCCACCAGAAAGCCGCTCTGTCGAAACAGCGGGAGGATTACATAAAGAAGGCGGGAATTTTGAAAAAGGAACTTGACACGTTGAAGGATCAACGCAACGAGCTGCGAGGGGACGCCAAACGATCGCCCAGCCCTGATACAAAGAGGTTCCTCAAGGAAAACACCAAACTACAGGTTTGATGCCGATGCTGTACATAATGATTGAAATTTAATTATAACTTACTATTTTATTATGAAATTCTATTTTTATCTTGATGTACCTTCCATGCCTTAACAACGCTTGATTCATGAACTCCAGTTCCTTAGTTTATCATCGAGTTTTTTCTCTAGTTGGAGATTCAGAACAAGTTGAAGACCATCACCAATGTGGTGGACATGCTGAATGGCATCATCGGTGAAGAAGCGCAGGAGATACCGGAAACGGACGACTCGCCTGATCGGAAACGGAAATCCAGGTAACGGTTTAAACTATACACATCGTTGTTTTACATAAAGTTCATAGCTTACAGTACATTGCTCTCGTTTGGGAATAAGAAGTAAAATAAAAAAGAACTTTATGGTACAACAAAATAGATTTTTATTACGATAGTATTACCTTTTTTGTTGGTAAGTATGTGAATGTTGCTATGTTTATTCACTTTTATTCCCATAATAGGACTGATCTTAGAAGGAGACATGTGATTTTAACCAATAAACTGTGTATTCGCAAGACAAGGATGGCAAATGGCTTGATTTATTTTCTGCTTGAACAAGCGGTATTCACGTTTTGAAGCGTTGGCTTTACCCGAAGTGTGTCCCCGTTTTAATAGTCTCTTGGTGTAGCTTTAATATCCTGCAACATCAATGTTTCTTAGTTCCATTTATTATTTTGTTAGCTTCTATAACGCAGCTTTGATACATTATAGAATAATTAATAAGATATACACATGGGTATGATTTTTTTGTAAAAATATTGTAAATATTAAGACACAATGTATTTGTGTAAAACAGTGTGTAACATAATTGTAAGCGTAAATAAAAGTTATCTATTAAATCATGGTTTCATTGATCCTCGCTTATAAAGTGATTGCTTTTTAAATTTTATATGGTTTTTCTTTATCGTACCTATTTTTAGCTTTCCGTAATTTATGAAGAAACAGTTGTTTCCTGGATTTCTACAATTACTCGTTTCAGCCGGTTTCGGGTTTGTCGGTAAATGAGAAATGAGAGGTGACACCCTTAAACATTTTTCAACAGTTAATCTGCGGCTTTTTACAAAATGTCTATATTTGATGTAGAGCAATCAAGGAAAATATGCTTCTTGCGTCGCAATTATCAAAGCCCCTGTTTATGTAGAAATGGATCTTATTAGTAGATATGGATATGAGTACCTTTATTAAATAGGTTATCAAAAGGAAATGTTATCAAGGGACCTTAGAAATATGATGCTCATTATACTAAATGAAACTCAATCGCGTTTGAATTAAACGTATTTTTTTAAATACGTACCTGACGTTTCGAGCAGATCACACCGCTCGTGGTCACGGGATGACTCGCTGATGATGATGAAATTGAATGCTGTCAGTGTGACTTAAGGTAGTTAGGTAGGCTTTGTAGTATCATATGGTCTAACTAACGTCCACGCACTTTAAAATATAAATCGACATAAATGCCGTTTCATTTTCATATCTATGGTGTTACGTATAAGGTTTGAATTACTACATCTATCAAGATAATATTTTATTGCCCAAACAACTAACAACGTTTACATTTCAGATCTCCGTCGGGCAACAAGTTCAACTATGTATACTATGACCCGGAGATGCACTGGTGTCGCGTGTGCAACGAGTTCCCGCCCACTGCTAAGGATTACTTGAACCACTTGCATTCAGCCGCGCATAACAAGTACGTATAGCACGCACAATACGAACTGAAGTAAGTAAGTTCGAGTAGGTCAGTGGCCAACCCGGTGTCGGAGTTTTTAGACCGCCTAAAGGCCTCCGACATGGTCTGACGATTGAAACAACCGGGACTGAAAATTTAATGAATACGAACTGAGTAACCCATACATTTAAGAAAAATTCAAATGTGCAGCGGGTTCGGAATGTTCGGATTGACACCACACACCTTTTAATTTAGTAACTTTTCACTTATTTCATACTAAATGGTATGCGCATATGCCCGTTATTATAGTTTAATTTTAAAGACTATTCTTCTTCTTCATCGAGTGGATGGTCAACCTGACCAATCCTAGTGTCAGAGTTATTGAGCCGCGAAAGACTATAAACTCATAATTTACTCAACGCCGCGAGGCCTTTTGTCCGTCGCCAAAATAGAACTTGTTTGCAAAAATGTTTTGATTTCACCCGGGATGGTATCTAGTCTGCGCAGAGCTTTACAGTCACAATTGTTTCTTCTTTCCACACTATATATTACAAGAGACAACCTCTTGTTCGTACAGAATGGCCGCAGCTCACATGGAAGCGCCGTGGCATTCGATGACGGGTGTCAACGAAGGTTTCCCGAGCGTGCCGTCCGCGCCGACCAAGCGAACACCGATCAGAGGTTTGTTAATAGATGTATCTGTTACGTTTTTCTCCTCAAATTTCCTCTATAATAAAATGCTCTTTTACAAAGGACAGAAAAATATAAAATGAATGAAACATTGAATGTAACTGCCAAGAAATTAAAAATTAAGAATATCTTACTGGTTTCTTAAGTTTAAGCAAACATTTTGAATTGAAACTACGTGTACGGATACACTTCGCTTTTATTTTACATTTTTTCTGACGTTTCGGCCCCTTTACAGGAACCGTGGTCACAGAAGACTATCTATACTAATATTATAAAGCTGAAGAGTTTGTTTTGTTTGTTTGTTTGTTTAAACGCGCTAATCTCAGAAACTACTGAACCGATTTGAATAATTCTTTCACTGTTAGATAGTCTATTTATCGAGGAAGGCTATAGGCTACATTTTATCCCGGATTTCCTACGGGAACGGGCACAACGCGGGTAAAACCGCGGGGCGCTGCTAGTGTAAAATAAAAGCGAAGTGCATTTCCCTACAGTATTTTTCAAGCCATATATTTACTTCTAGGCTTGCAGTTCTTCGTGCCGTCAACCGCTTGGTACTGCAAGCTCTGCGATCAGTTCATTGGAGACCTGCACTGTGCATCCGCCCATTTGAAGTCTATTGTTCATTCCAAGAATTATACCGTAAGTAATATCTCTGCGCATTCATCAGATTTAATATGAACAGAGTGGAGAAGATATAATAAAAATATATTTTTAGTATTTTTGTCTATTCACCAGAACTACTACGCGCACTTTGAACGCGCTCATCTCAAAATCTATCAATCTGATTTGAATAATTCTTTTAACAACCTCCGGGTCTAGTGGTTTGAGCGCTCGGCTCACGATCCGGAGGTTCCGGGTTCGATTCCTGGTGGGGATATCTCACAAAAATCACTTTGTGAGACCGTCCTCAGTTTGGCAAGGGCATTGCAGGCTGAATCACCTGATTGCCCGAAAAGTAAGACGATTCCGTCCGTCAGTCCCGGTTACTTTCTACGGATAGTAGTCGTTACATGAGCCATGTCAGAGGCCTTTGGCGGCTCAATAACTCTGACACCAGGATTGGTCAGGTTGACCATCCACTCGATAAGAAGAAGAAGAATTCTTTTTGAAAGGGATAAATACATTCAACGCGAAGGTTATAGGCTATATAATATGTTAATACAACGTTTAAGACGGTACTTTAATTCCCTTACACTAACACTAAAGGAACATATAACTAAGCCTTAACGTTATATATTGTTTCAGAATTTCGTAGAACAGAATCCTCACTGGGAAACTGATTGGATGTCGGACCGGCAGAAAGCATTCGAGAAAGCGCGCGCCGAGAACAAGAACAAACCGCCTGTCGATAAGGTGAGTGAAATAGTAGAAACTAGCAGCGCCCCGCGGTGTTACCCGCGTTGTGCCCGTTCCCGTGGGAATTTCGGGCGTAATTTTAAAGATTTAAGCATACAGACAAACAGACAAAACTTTGTTTTATACTATGTAGTGATTAGTAAGGTCGAGTAGATGGCTTACCGTAGTGTCGGAGTTTTTAGACCGCCATAAGGCTTCCGAGTACCTGTACTAAGACCGTAACAGTTTCTTTTAATGTGGAGTTTAATACATATTTGGCTATGTCCAAATATTGAAAAAATCCTCGCCCAGCGTCATCTTTAGAACGTAAATAAACAAGAAAGTATATGTATCTATATAAAATAGGTCAATTAGGCTAAAAAATATGATTATCCAAACATTGTCACTACATAGTATAATACAAAGTCGCTTTCCGCTGTCTGTCCCTTTGTATGCTTCGATCTTTAAAACTTCACTTAACTTGAAATATAAAACGTAATATTACTCATAAACAAATTTCTAGCTCCACTACACCGCCCACACGATCACATTCAGTAAGGACGGCTTCCACACTAAACGGAACAAGAGTCCCTCGCCCGCCGGAGAAGATAAGAAGAAGAAGAAGGACAAAAAGAAGAGCAAGAAGAAGAGGGACTCTAGCAGCAGTTCGGGCTCTGACTCGAGCAGTTCCGAAAGCGATGCGGCTAAGAAGAAAAGTAAAGGTGCGTGTGCGTTGACATTGTCAAAATCGTTAACCAATCACAATGCATAACGAGTTGTTTGGTCAGTTCATTTCCGCTCACCTCCACTCCGATTAAATGACAATCATCTTGAAAATGTAATTGAAACAATGTTGAGCTAAGAAAACTTAGCTTCCTTTTTATATTAGCTTTTCCCTATTGTTTGAACCGCTGTCGATCCGTAGAAATTTCGAAATAATAAATGGCGCATGTCCTTTACAAGATATATAATATCTCTGTATCATACATTTACCGCGGTTTTCTTTCTCAAGCCCTATTCTAACTCTTTACCGCACAATACAGTATGAATAAACTGCATAATATGATGATCAATTTCGGTATGTCTCAGACAGTCTTTACGGTACAACTTTAGTCATGTAACTTTTTTGTCCTCATGTATTTACACTCAACGTAAATCGCAAAAATATCATGTTTCTACAACACGGTTTACTAAGTATTCTTAAAACTTGTTTTTCAACGCAAAAACTTAATTTATAATTTTACAGCTAAGAAACTCAAGGGCGTGGATCTCAGTAACAATAAGAAGCTAGAAGCGTGGATGGCGAACATTCAGACCGACAGACTGACATCCAGCGACCGACAATTACTCAACACGCTTAAAAGCAGGTATGTCATCAATATTTTCAGTGCCCCACGGTTTTACCCGCGCCACGTCCGTGCGCGTGCCCATAGGAATTTTGTGATGAAAAATAGCCTATAACCTTCAGCTTCATTATATTAAGCATAGATAGGTGAGACTCATGAATTACATTTATACGCAGAATAAAAACAAACCGATCCAGTGACAAGCGAAGATCAACGTCTCGTGACAGAGAGAGGACGTCTGATTCAAAGAGGAATAAGTGAGTACGATTTACAATACGACATAGTATTTCTCGTCGACTTCTAAGATATAGCAATGCATGTTAAATAAAGTATGGTCCAGTTTGTTTAACACGTTAAATAATATCCTCTGTCTGACACACCGAAGTTGCCACTAAACTACACCAGCTTATTTAGTTCTTAAGAAATGTTCTGGACCTTGGATCACAATACAATATTCTACTAGCTTGGGGTTGTGCACAGCCATTCGTGTAGGTTTGTTGCAACTCTGGTTTTGGAGCTTTTATAGCGCTTTATGACCGCTTAAATAAGGTGTCATACAATTTCCGCTCACAGTTTTATATGCCATCCTATTAGTTAACATTTCTCCGTTTCTCCGCTCCGTAGCATCGCTCCCCTTCAATGGACAGGCACCCTTAACATGGACATAATCTAACTATTAAACCAATTAAACGTAACGCGCGCGTTTAGATCGAAATGTCACTATTGGCCACCTTAAAATCGTTGTATAAAAATGTACTATTTCACTTGGTGGGACTAGGATTCATTTTATTTTTTACCTATATTTATCTCTAGAAAATCCGACCGTAAGTCCCGAAGCCGTGAATCCTGCAGTCGCGAGTCTACGGATCGTCGTTCGGATCGGGATCGAAGAGATGACAGGAGACAGGACAGACGAACTCCGCAGGACACCAAGAAGCCGGAAATCAAAAAGATGCCTTTTATTGGTAATGGATCATTTAGATTTAGATCAACCCTAAATCCTACTACTTTTATATTATACGCGAAAGTTTGTGAGTGTAAATTGATGATAGATATTTGTTACTCTTTCATACAAAAGTAGTGAACCGAATTTGATGTAACTATGCGTACTTTGTAGATGCTAATATAGCTAATACATCAGAATAGTACATAGGATTCTTTAAATTTTTTCGATTTGCCGTGGGAAGTTATGCATAATGGGTAAACGGCATTGGACAGCCTAGCATGTTTTCCCATGAAATAACTGAACCGATTTAGATGAATTTTGGAGAATGTAATTTTTCATACAGGGTATTAAGTAATTTACTCGTATATCAAAGTGTTACATGAAAAGTAATGCAATTTTATTTTGAAACTTATAGGTAAAATGCCTGTCTACAAAGCGATGGGGAAGAACAGCAAATTAGAAGAACAGAAGAAAGACGAGCAGAAGAAGAAAGAAGATGATGACGTTACAAAGAAGAAGCTGGAGCAAGACGCGGAAATACAGAAGAAGGTAAAATCAATACCCCTAGTACTGCACACTGCTTCAATATACCTATTCTACAAACTTTTATTATTAACCTATTTCTAGTGTCGTGTCTGTCTGTAAACAAATCTTGCAACAAAAAAAAATTGTCGGTTTCCGATTGAGCCGAAACTTTGCTTACGCGTTTGGTTTGCTTGATAATGCACAATAATGTAAAAAAATAAGAGCTTATTATTAAAACGTTATTAGTTACTGTTGAGCAAAACTCTGTCATCAATTAGACTTTCAAAATGATAGTTACTAACAAGTGCATACTGTGTTTATTTCTAGAAGGATTTATATATTGTTCTTTCATTTTTAGCTTATTATTTATTAACATCTATCACAAGTGTAATATCCAGTTTAATTAACCAATAAAGAAAAAAAACAAGTGTCCACTGACTCAACTGTGTGCCGGGGCGGCACACTGGCCTGTGAACCTGTAGCGCTTGTGTCAACTCGACTTCCGTACACTCCAGGTGGCGGTATTCAAGGAGAAGCTGGCGAAGGCGCAGCTGGAGAAGGCGCAGGCCGAGCTGCCGCCGCCGCCGCTGGCGCTGCCCGCCGCGCTGGGCCAGCCCTTCACGCCCGTCATCTCCGCCGCGCAGCTGCAGCCGTCAGTACACCGCGCCCTGCGCCCGCACATACACCCTCATACACTCACATAGCCTCTCGTTCAATCACAATCCACACAAGCCAGAAACCATCACACGATACACGCTCAGACGCACAAATACAGTCATAAAAACACTTTCGCATACACTGACAGGCATACCTGCTCAGACACACACGGCAAAAATAATTACTCATCGATCTTTAGAAGATGCTCGGCTGGTGAAGTTATCTATAGTGGGATAGTATCTAATATGATATTGTTATACAAACGCTAATTTGAAATCTGTATTTCCAGAGCCGCGGTCGCAGTGCCTGGGCAGCCTCCTCTCCCGAAGGACTTCCAAGACGCTCTCGACATTATATTCCCGACAGATGCCAAAGCAACAGAGAAATTTCAACAGGACATATTCAATGCCATCAACCAACCTAGTTTGCTAGGAGTTCCTCCGCCGCTTATGGCTGGATTCCCTCACTTAGGACTAATGCAACCTCCACCGCAAATGTTCGGATTCGATCTGAACACTAGACTTTTCCCACAAGCTCAACTATACGACACACACGTGCCTTTACTCACGCAACAACCGCAGCAGAAACAACACAGACAAAACAATAACAAGAAGAAAAATATAATCAATAATAATAAGAACAACAACCAAAATAAACAAAATAATCTGGCTAATAATCAAAGAAAGGAAAATGGCGAAGAAGCGAAAAAGAAGGAAGAAATGGACGATTTGGCAATGTTGGGTATCGATGCTTCGGATGTTGGGTCGGGGTATAATGTTTAAGTTGTACTTTAAAGTACTCACGCTAAGGTCCAATTTCGTCTAACACTGATAGTGAAAAATTATTCGAATACGAATAAACAAGTCAGCGCATGTAAAAATATAGAAATTTAACAAATTCAAACTTCTTTAATACCTACTAACAAGAGTAACAAGGCAATTTTCGTATTTAATAATGTGACAAAGTACTAACTGAAGTGATTATTATTTGTTCAAAAGGGAACTTACGTCGACGGTGGTTACTGTTGAGTGTCCAACTGAAGTATCCACCATTTTCAAGCGTCGACTAAATATTATGTTGGTCTTCTAGTGCATAGAATGTACAGGACTAATTGGTTTAAAATAAGATATTTCAGCATAGAGAAAAGTCGGGCCTTACTTTGTAACCATTTTATTTTATCTGTTCTCTTGGTATGATATTCATTGACTAAATCAAGTTGAGACATGCCTATTATTTTTAGTATTATGACTAAAATTGATATATTTAAGTGTCTGATAATGTTAAAATCATTATCGTTAAAGATATTTTGTTTACCAGACGTCAATAAAGTGAAATAAATATCGTGATATTGTAACTTGTTGTTTGATTTTTAGGAAGCCTTGTTTCCATCAGCTATTGTACGTTATGTGTCCACCAATAATAGAAGAATAACAGCTCAACATGTATCCACAACACTGGTATCCAATCCAAATCGGTGCATAGCTATTTTGCGGAACATAGCGATTCTGGTATTCCACTAAACTTCCAAACGTAGCATAGCTCTGGATGATAGGTAAATCTTACCTAATGTTAGGGGTGTAAAAACGGTCTAGCTTGATTTTTATCACGGCACATTTTTACCAGGGTAATGGTAGTACATACATTTTTACCAGGATAATCATGGTAATTTTTTACCAGGGTAATCGTGGTACAGTCATGTGCAATGAAATGTATACACGGGCAGATTTGCAAATAAATGTATACTCTGAAAATTTCAAGAACATATAGCCACTTAACAATTCATACTATATAACCACCCGAGTTTCTCACAATAATGTATACATTTTTGGCAAAAATATGGACACAGGTTCTTTTTCAGATATTTGTATACACGATCACATGCAAAAATATGTATCCATTATGAATTACAATTATATGTAAACGATATTATTTCATAACGATGTAAACAATAGTATTTCATTATAATGTATACACTTTAGAAACTGTAGCAGTTTTCACTATTTTGACAAATCGGTATTAATTTCAATAACTACACAAATGTAATTTTCCAATTCATGTAAACATTCATTTTTGTCTTTTAAATATAGTTAAGAAGGTGCGTTCAAAATAGCCTCTTTGGGGTTGCCCCAAAGAGGCTGAGAAACTGAAAAAAAAAAAATGACTTTGATTTTGATAGTTTATAATAATTCTTTTGTTTTTATTGTGAAGGAACTTATTTATTTATTTATTTAATAAGGTACACCAACAGCGATACATGTAAATGTAATTAATACTAAACTTATAAAATAATAGTTCTTACATGATCGCCAATTACAGGTATACACAACATTTATAATAATAATTATTAGGCTTAACTTAAATTACAATAATTAAAATAATAAATAAAAATTAACATATTAGTATTAGAATTAACGTAATGAAATTGTGCTAAAAGGTACTAAACAAAAATGAAAATAATAACAATACAAATTAATATTAAAATATAAAGTACACATTTAAATTAGGAAATTATTTTAATTGTAATTATGATTATGAAATGATTTCAGCATTTTATGTTTGAAGACGTTAATTGAGTCATTAAATACATCCAAATCCGGTATTTTGGTACAGATGTTGTTGTATTCATTACAAATTCTGCACACAGGGCTGTAACTACCGAGGTTGGTTCTATTTCTTGGGATGTTGAACACTTTAGTAATCTTATGTCGGGGATAGCGGTACGTACGGTACAGAAATACCTATTTTTTCCAACAAGCCACTACAATCAGTCTTCCCATTGATTACCTTGTGCAAAAACATCAAATCTGAGACAATACGGCGATCGCTAAGGGTATTCATATTAAAGTGTTGCAGTCGAAGATAATACGGAGTTCTATGTGATACACCACGAGAAACAAATGCTAAGTACCTGGTGAATGCGCGATGGATGGATTCTACGCGTTGTGATAAAATATTTGTGCCAGGACTCCAACAAACACTGGAATATTCCAAGATACTACGTACAAGGGAGTTGTAGAGCGATATCCTGGTCTGAGGGAGCAAAAATCCGCGTGAGTTTCGCTTTAGGAATCTCAATATTTGTGCGGCCTTACTGGTGATACAGTCCACATGTGCGCTAAACTTTAGTTTGGAGTCCAAAACTACGCGAAGGTCGCGGATTTGGCTCACCTTATGGGTCGGAACACATCTGACGGAAAATGCGTCGAGCGTATCATCGGTCGCGTCTATTCCGTCAAATTAGACCTTCTACATTAGGCGTCTAGTCAGTTTCTGCGTTCAGTATCTACAGAGCGGTTGTGTTGTGTGATATTAAATTTTAAAATGAAGCCCATCGAAATAATAGCTATCGACCGACAATGCGTTGACGGAAACGGAACAGACGCTGTACGCTCGACGCACTAACGCATCATCGGTTAGGTGTGAAAGGATGGATGTTTTTCTATACATTTGTCTGTTCTGGCGTTACGCGACCGATAATAGGTACGTGACGCATTTTCCGTCAGATGTGTTCCGACCCTAAGTAAGGGTATATCATTTAGAAAATAAGTCGTGGGGATAAATTTACGCTTTTTGGTGAAACTAATATGAAAACATTTAACAGCATTAAGAGTCATATTGTTTTCAATACACCAGGTTCTGATGCTATCAAGGTCCCTTTGAAGAAATTCTGCATCTGTTAGGTTCTTTATTATTTTGTAAATTTTCAAGTCGTCAGCAAACATTGAAATGTCACTATATAAAATATGTTTCACTATATCGTTAACAAATAATAAAAACAAGATTGGGCCCAGATGTGAACCTTGTGGTACACCCGATAAAGCATAAAATACCTTGGAAACATACCCATTCAACGAAACCCTCTGAGGCCTATTACTAAGGTAAGATGTAATGTAAAAATATTGTAACTTCGTTCCAATATTGTTTACATGAATTGGAAAATTACATTTGTGTACATATTATTGAAATTAATACCGATTTGTCAAAATAGTGAAAACTGCTACAGTTTCTAAAGTGTTTACATTATAATGAAATACTATTGTTTACATCGTTATGAAATAATATCGTTTACATATTATTGTAATTTATAATGGATACATATTTTTGCATGTGATCGTGTATACAAATATCTGAAAAAGAACCTGTGTCCATATTTTTGCCAAAAATGTATACATTATTGTGAGAAACTCGGGTGGTTATAAAGTATGAATTGTTAATAAGTGGCTATATGTTTTTGAAATTTTCAGCGTGGACATTTATTTGAAAATCTGCCCGTGCATACATTTCATTGCACATGACTGTACATTTTACCAGGGTAATCATATGTTACAATTTCTCCGTAATTTCCTACTATGATTTGTGATATCAGTATGTAGGTAGGTACCTAATGATCTAACCACCGTACAGAGTGTTTCATACTCATGATAATCAAAGTTTCAATGAACGTGACCTACGTCTCGTGATAACAGTTCTCACACGAATCCAATAATATTTCGGGTAATGACACATATTTAATCGTTTTATTAAGTATTTTATTCTGGTTGTTGTATTTAATATTGTACAAGTCTCGTTTTCCGGGAAGAGACTGAGTAGGTAAATAGGTATGTCTGATTTGGATACAATTTTATCAGTGGTTTGAATGACTTGCAATAGGATAACATGCAGTTTAACCAAATGGTTAAAATGTAGTTACCAACTCTTAATAATTTCATTTCATGTAAGTACATAGGTATACCTATCTATTGACAACAAACGTAGGTTTTCCTTAACCACTTAAATGATTTTTGTTCGGCATATGATTAACAAATTGTTCGTTGGGTATATCATCAAAATTTCAGTCGAAAACGACTCCTTCTTTTTGAAGCCGGTTAAAAATGGAACCAATTTGATAACTCTATATCTAAGTCTACCAAGTCTAAAAAATACATCGAATTATGCTTACGAGGGTTGTATTTCCCGTTATATAAGAATAACATATCAAGGGTGAATTGAATATGGATTCTTAATTTGATTTAGCGCCTAATGTATAAAAAACAAATGACGATCGTTTTAAATAGTATTATAATCAGTACAAATTAAAGTACACTTTCAATCGCACCGACTTTGTTTTTAAACATGTTATTATGTATTTAGATCCGCCCCAAGTTATAATAACACATTTATTACATAAATAAGACTTACGAAACACGCTTTAAAGTTACAAATATCAAATACAATACTGTTGTTTAAGAATGACGAAGTGATATCGTCTACAGATCATAGTAGCCGGCTACGGGCTAACTGGCTCGTATAGTTATTTATTATTCTCGGCGTGTGGACTCGGTCAGTCGATCGCTGGCTCCATCACACTGCGGTATTGCATCACTGTAAGGTAATTCATCACACGCTACGCTCTCTAACATTATTATAAATATTTTAATTTATACGGCAGTGGTTTTAAGTGAGCTAAATAACATTGTTAATTATTTCTATGGTACATATAAAATTGTAGGTAAGTTAGATAATATGATATTTGGTTAACTGTAGTAGAGTTTTTTCGTAAGGAAAATTGTATCGATAAAATTTTTGCCGAGTTAAATGCCTATTTGGATACCTAGCCCAATACCCGTAAACTAGGTCATCTAGGTATTTATTTATGCTACTAACATTTAATTGCCTGTTGATAGGTAGTACCTATTTTATTGATTTAACTAGAATTGCGTACCTTTATGACGGTTCATTAATGAGGAAATTTGAGTTATTAACAATTTATTTTACACAATGGGTATTTCAGCTTAATTCAGGAAATTTGACTCAGTACTTAATTCATAACAAATAAGTAATTGATTTTAGTAGGTCACCTGAATACTCTATCGCTCACAAAGTATAACTGTTGTTTAACATGTCTGAAAAACCGTTTAAAATAAGTATAAGTGAAAGGTTTTTGAAAATAGAACTTAGTCCCGAACACATACCCAGGAAGAGAGAGTGAGAGAACTTAGTTCCGAACGCATTCTCCTACACTCAACCCAACAGACATATAAACCTACAAATGTAATACTGACCTTATAAGTATCAATTTCAGCTCCAAATATGTCAGCAGACAAAGTATTCCACTCCCGTTCAGAGGGTATTCCTTCAGAGGGAGTTAAGGATCAGTATGCTGACGGCAAAGCGGCGCGGGCGTGGAACAAGTTCATAGGCGACAGCGGGCAAAGAACTCAGAACTATAAGGACTTTTTGATAGGCCTGCTGAACAAACATGGTTGTAGCCACATATTGGACGCGGCGTGCGGTACTGGGTATGTAAATTTTATTTTTTCTGATGAAAGCTTTGTTTAGGTACTTTTTGAACTTACTCCTCAGAAAGAGAAACTAATGCTACTTGTCGCCCCAGTAGCAGCCGCGGAATGTAGTTTAATATATCAAAAAAGTCTAGTATGTATGAACATTAATGTACCTAGTTACCTACCTACTTACTGGGTGAAAGTTGATATATTATACTATACACAGTGTATTTTTATAGATACAGATATAATACTCGGTATATGGCACGCGGTTTACTGTTAATGGGTAGGTAGGTATGTCAACAATATGGGTAAATAACTTTCGTCTAGTCCTGACTTTGTACGCCACGCCAAATGTCCTGATTTAAACCACATACATAAATTGACAATTCATCTCAGCTTTTAACCATAGATAAGTATAATATAACTAGAGTAAACTACATACCTACTAACTGCTTCAGATTTTACGTTCGACAAACAATATCTCGTATCTTATCTGGGTGTTATGTTATAACATTCTATCTGTTTAATAACAACCCGCCTTCTGATAAAACGCTCTGAACTCACGTTTTGAACTGAACTTTTATCGTGCTCTTGCATCACCGTCTGAATTTCGATCTTAATTTTTCAAAATATCTTTTTGCTTTATTCTAAAAACAAAGAGTGAAATGAGGAAAAGGAGATATATAGAGAAGGTAGTACTATCGGGAGAGAGAGAGAGATAAAGAGAGCGAATCAAGAATAAGTGTCCGATATTAAATATAAGTACCTACCTAGTACCAAGTAGGTACATATCTAGCTAGCTAGATCATGAAATAGAGTCGTTACGCAGTAAGAATTCTTCGCCCCTCAATAAGCTATATTGCAATTATAAAAACTATGATTTAGGTACCTACATAATATAATTAGGTTAAATTAAGAAAAAAGCTACCTACACTACATTTGAACGGAGAGTTAAGCAATTTTGTCAATACCAGCTTGTTTCAAAGTGTGCATATCTTATTTCAGCATCGACTCCATGATGTTAGTGGACGAGGGCTTCTCGCTGGTGTCTGTGGACGCGTCAGACAAGATGCTGAAACACGCGCTGAAAGCGCGGTGGGAGAAGAGGAAGAACCCCAAGTATGACGAGTGGGGTAAGTGATACCTTAAACAAAATTGTGGTTCTCCTCGGTGTCACGGGACAAGCCCTAGGACAAGTCTTTTTGAGAGGCATGAGGGGATACAGATCCAACGCGTAGAGGCCCTTTGGAGATGTTTAATGTAATGGATTACAACTGCAGGGACACACTCCCGACCACATCAGTACAACATGTCCGGGAATATGTACCTGCAGACGTAGGGACTATTGTGTGAAATGAAAGAAAATGACTGGGCTATGGGAATGAAGGTTGCATGGATTGAAAATGGGTTATTGCAGAGGGGTCGGCACCTGCCATAACATGTGAAGTACAAGTTATCAGCGGCAGGCAGGCGGTCATTAGTTACTTACCTACCTATGTTATTGTATGACTAGCAGCGCCCCGCAGTTTTACCCGCGTAGTGCCCGTTTCCGTATGAATTTCGGGAATTTTTATAAACCTTCCTCTTCAATCACTCTATTTATTAAAAAATCCGTTGCGTAATTTTAGAGATCTAAGCATACATAGGGACAGACAGACAGACAGCGGAAAGTGACTTTGTTTTATACTATGTAGTGATTGTATACGAATTGAATTGACTTTTAGTTGTACTAGGTTTTTGTACTTAGGAAAAAGCATGCAATGCGCTTCGTCAATGGCGATTTAAGGTTTCTTAAAATACTTAAATTACCATTAACGCTTTTCCATGCACTTATAATTTTTCATACATGTATTTTGCGTAAAAACATTACATTAAAATAAAAAGTTATTTTGTGACTTTGAATACGCCAATTGGAAGGCAATACTTTTGCTACAGATCGGTCTTAGCGAGAGACTCTTAAATATAAGAGAATCAGGATTCACACTATTCTAAGCCAAAGTACTGTGCCAAAGTACGACTTTTGAAACTAGTACTTTTGACTAATTCTTAGCAACGACTATTTATCTCGGCCTTTTAGATCTACATACTGCTATCGCCAAAGACAATATAATTACTATGAAGGTACGGTACGCATGCTTTAAAGTCATCCCTAATTGAGATTGCTCGGAATTCTCAGAAAGCGAAATCGACTTGCGTAATGCATTCGACCAGTTTTTGAGTTCCGTGACCATGAACTTTTTTGGGGGCCAAGCCAACTCGGGCCTATAGTTAATGTGCTTTGCATTTTAAAGTTTTCTAATATACTGAGATAAACTGTTCTATAAGTGCCTAGATACCTAAGCATGCGTTTTTACTGAACCGAAACTGAGCTCAAATTACCAAAGGCGTTACACTGTAATTTGCAATGCTTAATTGATTAAGCGCGTTGCATTATGTTGAGTGCACGGAGCGCTGTACAGTACCGCCTTTGGCATTGCTACCTGAGGGCTACCGTCCTTCGGAGAGTAGTTTCAATCGTTAGAAAGAACATATCGTAGATCCCTAAGCGATCTCGAAACTCCGACACTAGGATTGGCTCGTGGTAACTAGCCTACAGCAACTTACGAGTAAGTACTTAATGAATGGAATGTTAGAAACGCATCTTTTCTATTTACCCTTTTCAGTAATCGAAGAGGCTAACTGGGAGACGTTGCCTCAGGACATTGAGTCTTTCCACCCCGGTGCCCAGTTCGACGCAGTGCTCTGCCTTGGCAACTCATTCGCCCATTTATTGGACGAATTCGGAGACCAGCGAGTACAGAAGATGTGCCTGAGCAATTTCGCCAAATGTTTGAAGCCCGGCGGTCTATTAATCATCGACCACAGGAACTATGATGCCATGATTGACAGTGGAGCAACGCCTGGACACTCTATTTATTACAATGTGAGTAGGATTTTATGGTAGATAACTGGATGAGTAGATGCTACGTAGGTAAGAGGTGACTGGCAGATGAAAATTACTTCTTCATACCAGATTGTGAATGGATAGAGTTTTATGTACCTTGCTAAGTTCAAGCTGTGTATACGTTAAGCAGTCGGTCCAGGTTGTTTCCAACGTTAGTCTATGTCGGAAGCCTGGAGGAAGTCCAAAAACTCCGGGCTTGGCTACTAACCTCACTCAGCATGAATGAGGAGGAGGAGTGGAACTACATTCCTCTCTGGAGGTACCTAGTTACTTACATTTGCTAATCAATTCTGCTTGGTTGAGGTCAACAGGAAGTGAGTAGGGGACTTAGAACCTTATTCATATACGATTATTAACAGCACTTTAGCTAACACATGGTTTGTCCCTTTCCGACATACGTTATTTGCCAAAGAGCAAAAGAGACAAAACACTTTAAAGCAGTGTTTATGAATAAGGCGGTTAAGCTGTGTGAGGTCACATTCGTACAATTTCCACATTCGTACAATTTCCACATTCGTACAATTCCACATTCGTACAATTTTTCCTAAATTGTTTTCCAAATTCGTACAAATACTTACTATTCGGTAGGTTAGGGTTTAGTATTTTTTTTTTTACTAGTTCCATAGTTATCGGTTTTATAGCACCTATTTGTACGAATGTGGAATTGTACGAATGTGGAATTGTACGAATGTGGAAATTGTACGAATGTGTCCAGAGCCGTTAAGCTTATACCTACTTTCTTAATTAACATTAGATGATGATGTATGAATCTTCTAGAACTTACACGTAAATATCCAACTACAGACTACTTTCAGTAGGTAGGTACTTACTAATAGATATCTCCTACGTAATATGACATAACATGTTTATAATGAATTAACTTGTTATTACAATCATTCTGATCAATATATAGGCGTGTTATCGATATGTGACGAGAAGTTTATACTTATGAATACGACAGTACTCGCCGAAGGTCAATAGCGGCTGATAACCGGTCATTGCTAGCTTTTTAGCCGCGTGCCTTGGACAATTAATTAGGTATAAATTATCTCTTGTAAGATAAACTTCGGATGTAAGATGAAAATGGTTACTTATTAAACCAGTAGGCAGTAAGTAGATATTTTTATATTCGTTACTAGCAGCGCCCCGCGGTTTTACCCGCGTTGTGCCCGTTCCCGTTTTTCCGGGAATTTCGGGATTTTTTTACATAAAAACCTTCCTCTTGAATCACTCTACGTATTACAAAAAACCGCATCAAAATCCGTTGCGTAATTTTAAAGATTTAAGCATACAGACAAACAAACAGACAAAAATAGCGACTTTGTTTTATACTATGTAGTGATTCGGTACTTGGTGACTTGTGACTTTAGCTAGTCCCTATTTTTAAAGGAATAGGCTTAATATTAGATCAGTCAACACTTCGTACAACTTTCACAACACAACCCATAATTTAGTTCGAAAATCGTTCCAAACTCAGAGGGAACAAAAAAATAAATTGTAAGTATAAGGGTACCAAATGTATTAAAATTAACAGGTAGGTTACGAGTATTAATAGTTATTACATTAATAATATGTTCAGTAGTAGGTAGTGTAGGTAGGAACATATTTGCCAATCCTTTACCTAACCAGGTTTATGAATGTATTACTATGGGTCTTTTCGCGGCACAGAAGGTTGTTTTAAAAATATAGGGCCTTTTTCATAAACGCTTGTTACCTAACAGTATTTTAGTTATCAAATGGTTTGTCCCTTTCCGACATACTTACGCTATTTTCCAAAGAACAAATGAGAAAAAAACACTTTATAACAGTGATTTACTTCAATCGTTTATGAATAAGTAAGGTGGATAATGTGTAAATCGTGAAAGTTAAAAAAAAGACGTGTGGCACTCGGGGACTGCCGCGGTAAAGCTATTGTATAGTTATTTTTTGTATCACTAGATGGCGTTAGTGTGCTGAATGTCTGCATCGCGCTAACGTTGTGTTCTGGGCTTATCCCTACGCAATGTTTGAGGAGCGTGAGGTTTTTTCATTACGGAATTTCTGGATTCGGTCCCCGCGCTCAAGGCCCGCGATAGAAGCTATGCAATAGCTTAAAAACTAACCAGGTTTTATATATTATTCCAGTGTAGATACCCCGTAGACATCAAGACGTCAGTCCTGGTGGTGCGAGGGAAGCCCGAGCTCATCGCTCTGGACTATCTCATAGACACCTCTGACAACGGAGAAATTAAGGAAAAGAGGTAAATGTTTGGAAATTTCAGAGCAAGACATGTTCCCTACTTTTCAAACATGACTCGGGTTTGAGATCACCAACCCGCACTTGGCAAGGGTGGTGATTCTGATTATGCCTAATTCTCCTCACTGTACTGATCTTCAGTGAGATGAGAGGCCTTTGCCCAGCAGTGGAACATTACAGATTAAGACATGCAAGTTTGTTCGGATGTATAGGATTTTCACACCTGAGTAATTTGTGAACTGTGTTTTCATGCTTAATGTTAAGTATTTCTAATGTCCTACAATGACTACTAACTTTTAATCCTTACTATTCCAGCGAGTTCCGTCTCTGCTACTACCCATACAAGTTAGAAAACTTCACCAAAATGCTGGATGAGGCTTTCGACAACAAAGCCACGCATCACATCTACGCAGACTTCAAGCCGAAGCAAGACGTGCCTGTCCCGGGCTTTTATATACATGTCATGCAGAAAGCGAAATAGAAGAAATTATTTGTGTAGTAAAGAGCAATATTGTATGTAAAGTAGATATTTTAAGTTGTTATAGGTATTTTATATCTTTGAACAGATATATTTTATAAGGTTTTGAAGAAAATCTTAAGTCCACTTAGGTAAGGATTTATTTAGGGTAAATAATTCTGCGCGTTAAGTCTGTACTAAAGGGGAATTGTAGGAATAATATAAATGTCACAAATTCCAGAATTGGCTCAAAATTACATTAATTTGTTTATATAAACTTATGAAGTTTACATGACCACTGTTATAGGTAAGCATTTATAATGATTTCGTAGATAATAATTATTTCGTTTTATATTAAAATGTTTTTGTTGAAAATATGGCGATTTCATTTTCTACTAATATCTAAAAACTAACATTTTGATGTATTGATTTATTGATAAACAAAATCAGTGTTAAGTTTAATTGACTGCAAAGGAGCAAACGGAGCTTGACTTAACTTTTACTCTAAAATACCTATGCTTACAATCAAACAACATATACGAAGAAATAATTTATTTTATTATGAAATAATAAACAATATTTTCAGGGATGTGAGAGTTTAACTTAGATGCGGGCCTTAAGGTAATAACTAACATTAAATATACAATCTACGAGCCGACGATTATGTTGTTGATGGGGATGTGTATCAGTTTTACGAAGAAACCAATGAAACCCATGATGCAGAAACCGATAGCGGTGGCGATGGCGATCTTCTGGAATTCTGTAAAAGAAAAAACCGGTTTTAATATTACAATTATGTAATTGTAGCCCCTGTGGTGTAGATTAGCTAAGTGCTGTACTCAAGATACGTTTATTAAGTAATTGATGTAATTATTTCTACATTAAAAGTAAAAAACCAATCATTAATCTACTCTAATAAGAAATAGTTTAAAAAAATAACCCTAACCTGCCTAAAACATGTAATACAGGTAGTAGGTACCTACTTTGAGCATTTTCAACTCGATAGTAGTATTTTGACTGACACAGTTTCATTCAATATAAGTTACTGAGTTAAGCACTAATATGCTACCTGCAGCTCAGATACTTTTCAGATAGATAACCTATGCTTCGCCGACAATATTGTCCTCTTAGCCAATACAGCCAAAGAACTACATTCCATGCTCGAAGAACTGAGGAACGCAATCCTTGAGGTTGGATGTCATCATGTCAAAGACCAAAGTCATGACAAACAGCTCAGTATCATCACGCCAGAGAGTGATGGAGCGTAGTATTCTTGTAGTCAAGAGAACCAACCGCATCCATAATACATCCGTAATAAAGGCTTCAAATTAAGAAGAGGGGCAGGAATGGGGGGAGGCTCTTGCCCAACAATGGGATGATACAGGCTAACAGTAACAGTAGCCAATAATGGCATTTTTATCCGGGTGTGAAGTGCTTTGGAGGGAAGTCTTACTTTCATGTTAGACAAGAGGTAGAGGTAGACTGCTTTAAGCTTAGGTCTTTGACATGACACAGTGATGCCACAGTTGGTTTAATGAAAAGACAGTATGGTGATAACTCCTTGTTGAAACAACTCTTACTTAATAAATACTACTGAGAGCATTCTAGTGGGCAGTGGGATTCTAACATCCCATTGTTTTTGCTTCTTAGCATCAAGTCACCACTAATTTCTTTGTACAATACTGGACTGTGGTTTTACAAAATACTGGACTGCACAATTTACGCATGAGAAATTTATTATATAATTATTGTTTTCAAACACTGGTCAATACCGTTTTAAATTAATTTCTATGGATATGTCATTTAAATGCATGATTTTTTAAAATTTCATAACTCATGTTTTTATTTAGGTACAAGTGATAGGGGTTTACAAGCATTACAAATTACTATTGTTGGATCAGAAACAACACAAATGTAATGCAGAAGCTATACAATGCAACAGCTGTTCTTTCCATACTTTAATTGTATATTGTTTTCAGAAAGAGGGCAATATTTAAAGTATGTTTATAATAATATTAAATTTATAAAAAGCTAATAAAGATAAAAAATAAAGAAGGCAGAATTATTTTAGGAGTAACTGTAGGGTAATCGTGCCAGATGCCAACATCGCAGGATATCAAATTAAAACTTACCTTTTCTATCAGGTTTGGTGCATCTTCTGACTAATCTGATGGAGTCCTTGGCGAACTGCTTGCCAGGCTCGACAAACTTAGCAATTTGATCCATTTTTGTCTGAAATTAGGGCAAAAGGTACACCAATAAGCATTTTGTTCAAACCTTTATAAAATTGATTTATCACTGCAATTATGTATTAACCACTAAGACTTACTTGTAGATTTGTCAATTAAATGTACTTTTAAGCTTAATTAATGCGCTTCGTCGCAAAATTAAATTAAAATTCACCCAAGCACCGTACACTTTTGAGTTGTAGAATTGAAAAAGGGAATGACAAACATAGAGTTTATGTCAGCCACGTCTTTACAATCATGGCAACGTCATCGGTTGGTTGTTCGGATATTATTTCTAGGGTTGCCAGCGCTACATCATGGCTTCTTGGCCACGGTTACAGCTCATGATGGCTGGCTCACTTTGTAAATAAAATTTTAATATTGTTTTATATCACTTCATACAATTCTAAATATAATTTGATAGATTTATTTTTGATAAAAAACCTATTGTAGAGATATGTACCTACTAATACAATTTGTGAACTGTAAGAGCGTTTTCACATTTTCCGATCCGATATCGGTGTCGGACGCCGATCCGATATCGGGGTTAAGTAAAATGTATGAAATAAGTACCTGTCTTTCATATTGTCCGGCCCGATATCGGAACATATTTCATACATTTGACTTACCCCGATATCGGATCGGCGTCCGACACCGATATCGGATCGGATAATGTGGAAACGCTCTAAGCTGTAAGTTCTCAAACCAATTCAGTCAGCTGATGTCAGCTGTCATGTGTCAGATTTACCCAAACCAAACCAACCAAATCTCAAATTTGTGAATTTTGTGAATCAAATCAATGAAAGAGAAATCAAAAACTATTCTTAATTATTTAATTTTCAAGTAAATGCTATTTGGGTAGAGGTTTTAATTATCTTACTTGGTTCGTTGAATTAACTGCTGTACAAGGAATTCAACCATGTACGCAATTGAAAAGAAATTCGAAATCGAGATGAAGCTCCGAAAGGTTTGTTTATAAATGTTATCATCGAGTTTTTTGGACTTGAATCAATTATGAAATACCTGAAGAATTGATTTATCGTATTATAACACAAGTTATTATGAACATAGCTATCAATGTTATTTTTCACGATAAATTGGCAAACTATGTTTAAATGATTATAATTTTGCTTTGCTTAGATATGTAACTATTCGACGCCCCCAATGCTTCTTATAATTATTAAACGTCTACATCAACAATCTACATTATTTTATAATATAAATCTTTTTAAAACTACGCAAAGATAATGTGAACAACTTTTAGGAGATGGCAAACATACAGGAGCTGAAAGCAGCTGCTAGTCGCAGTTCAGCATTAGCCAGTGATGTGTGCAATGTACTAGGTGCTTGTGAACAGAGGTTACAGCAGCTGGAGACGGCTGTGCTGCCTCTGTATGGAGATACAGCCAGGTTGCAGCATATACATCAGAGTAAGGATTTTCACAGACTTTCACTTATCTATTAGGTATCCCTTTATGGAGAGAATGGTGTTGATAATAGAGTTTGAGTCAAAGGTGCTAAGACACATAGTCAAAATAGTTATCATATACTGTAATAGACTTTGAATGACTCAATGTGCAGTTCAATTAACAAAGAGATAGAAATAACATTAAAGTTTACCATGCAATTCATTTTGTGGTTTTCTTGCTTCAATTTGCTATTATTTTGGAACCTGAACCTAAATCTCCTTCTAGTTAT
The DNA here is from genome assembly GCA_963082685.1 of Cyclophora albipunctata. Taxonomy (NCBI): domain Eukaryota; kingdom Metazoa; phylum Arthropoda; class Insecta; order Lepidoptera; family Geometridae; genus Cyclophora; species Cyclophora albipunctata. Next base: position 10,271,494 of record OY720114.1, on the reverse strand, counting down.
CATTTCAGACCTTAATTCATTGGTCTACAAACATCTATATGGGGCTAACATAAACATCATTTTATGTCATTTTTAGATATGGAAAAGACTGTGAAATCTCTGGACCATGTGATTAACTACTACATGGTGACACGAGAGCTGGCCGATCTTATACAAGCTGGGCCACACACATCTACACCAGAGTCACTGAATGTATATCTTGAAGTAAGTAGTATCTTATTGTTTGTTTCACTTCAGTAACATTCTTGTGATCTTATCAATGGTACCCAACATTGTGATTCGAGAATTTTATATACAAGATAGTACTGACTGAGTGTGACATCATTATTGTTCCAGGCCCTAGACAAGTTGACTGAAGCTCAGAACTATTTCAACAAAAACAACCCACAGAGTGTGGAATTGGAGAATATTGTGAGTATGACAATTGTCAACAATCCATATTATACTTATTATTTCTTAAAACTGTTAAAGTTGTCTTAAAGTTTTAAAAGTACTTCAAGTCAAGTCGGCTAGTTCACACAGGTGGTTCTACCCGTGATCCAATAGATGGTGCTAGTGTGATAATTTCCTAGATCATGCTTAAGTTATTTTCCCAGATTTAATGGGGTCTTGCTTGCCCATACCTTTTGTTGAGCTGAAAAAATCTTCCCTTTTATAAGATTAGTATAGATTAAGAATTAAGTAAAAAAACTAAATCACAAATATGGCCTTATCTTTATCCTGATTTCCCATCAATTTTCTTGATTACCCTTATCAAAATAACAACTAAGGATACATACTGTATATATTTCTTTTAACTAACAATAGCTTGAAACTATAAGTTAGATGTTTCTTTCAGAACCAACTGTACAACAAAGGTGTAACAAACCTAGAGACAGCGTTTGAAGAACTTCTCAATAGAAACACGAGGCCTTTATCACCCACCACTCTGATGGACATGATTGCATTGGAGGATGGTAAGTTGAAAAAAGTATACACTTGTGATGACAGGGAAAAAGCCTCTCATCTCAATGAAGATCTAGTTATACTTAGTGTTATAGTAGAAGGCATGAAAAGGATCATATTACAACCAATCAGTTTACTCATTGGTAATTATATACACACTAAACTTGTCCTGATATTTCGATCGTTTAAGCGATATAAAAACAGATAATAGACAAAATATTACATAAAAACTTTGTTGACCACTACTCCAAGTTTCTCACTCCAGACTCCAGCGTAGAAAGCATGAGTGTATCGGGCGGTCTAACCAGCACGGGTAGCGGCGGCGGCGACGTGGTGCGCGCGGCGGCGGGCTGGCTGGCGGCGGCGGGGCGGCCGCCCGCCGCCGCGCTGAGGGCGGCTCACCAGCCCGCGGCTAAAGCGGCCCTGGCTGCCTTGAGGGATTATCTGCGAGCTAGGTCGACGCCCGCCTCGCCGCTTATGGTACGTACAAGTTCTAAAATGGAAACCAATATGACCGATTTTCGATATATTTTTTACCTCGTTTTAATTGCAGAAAACGAAACACGCGTTGAACCGTACGGATAGCACTAACCGAAGGACCAGTAAATTGCAAAAAGTGTAAGTAAATTATTATAAAAAAAATTATTCGTATTAATATATATGTCGGGGACACCTCGATAATCATCCTACTTCTGATGTCGGGTAACCTCGATAATCATCCTACTTCTGATGTCGGCCGAACACAGCGATATTTACCCCATTTCTGATGTCGGGGACATGTCACATCAGGATAAGCACGAGCATTATACTGTCAATCCAACATCTTAGGATTTCTAGGTCTTGATCTTGAAATAATAACTCACAGGACTTCATTACAATGACATTGCTTGTATTTTACACACGATCATCATGGATTACACATTACAGTTAGGATACGTCTAAATTCAATTAATTGATGGAACCTAAACGACCTCCCTACACCCCATAGTCGTCCTGTCCACGCCATAGAATCTTTTCCTAATCCTATACTCGATTCGCAATACGATCGTGATGTCGTCAACACATCCTTCCTCCCATCCAGTGGTCTCGAACGTCAAAGAGCGAAATCGGTAGAGTTGCCCACTAAAAATCGGTATATTTGTACCCAAAATCGGTATATGACAAAAAAAAATACAATATTCAATCAAACACGTTTATTTATCAAAAAAACAAACGAAGCCTAATTATTAACATAACAACAAACTTAAATATAATTATTTTTTACTATCTTTAGGATCATACCAATATTCTTTGGCCATAGCCGCGGTCATATTTGAATTAATTTCCAAATCATAACAATTTTTTAATATTATTATTAAATTTTTGTAGGCACTTCACATCTAAAAACTTTCTCTTTGAAGTTAAGAAAATTAATGAAAAAATAAAACCCGAATTACTGTTTATATAGACAAGTGTATTTCCGAACGAAAAACGGGAAATTCCATATAACATCAAGTTGAAGGACTCAACTCAAGGGTATTCCCCAAAATATATGGAACATTCCGCAATTAGCAATAACTAACTATTCACCCATTCTTACTATTGAGGGATTCCCCGTATCCAAAAACATAAATTAAAAGGGTGGCCAACTTAGAAATGTAAAATCGGTAGAAAAATCGGGATGATTTCCTTGTATTCTCTGAAATCGTGGAGAAATCGTTGCATTTCGGTATTTCGGTAGGACAGACCCCAATTGACCCCATATCGGTAGAAATACCGAAAAATCGGTAGGTTCGAGACCACTGCTCCCATCTACGTTCCAATGTAATCGCCATCCAACCATCTCCATTCGTCCCATCTCGTCTAATGTACGCCATCTTTTCATATCATAGACTCACTCACTCACTCACTGCCACAGACTACCAAACCAGCTCACATCCCTCTATCGAACATCTGTCATCTGTCATAGTGCGTAACACCAAAGACTTAACATAGTCTATTCTCATACCACAGACTACACCACGAAGGTAGAACTCACGTCACGGAATAACAACACTACCGATTCCATCAGTCAACTGAATTTACAAACTACTCTTTAACTTCTATAGCTTGATTATACGTCCATCTCCGACACGGCCATCCTGCTAGCACACGTCCTCGTGTGTTATTCTGTAACAATAAAAACATAGCACAGTACATACCGTTCGGCTACTCCTGACACCCAACTTTAGTATTAACTCAACTTTGAGAAGGTAAATTGAAATAAACTTCTCGGCAAAACTATTGTTTTCTTTTGACTTTAAAAAAGACTTACAAAGAAAGAACAGAAAAAAAAAACACTTTAAAGAAGTTACAATAACCGAAGAAAATGCTAGAGCAGCAAAGTACCACTTTCATCCACTATTTACAATCATGAAAGCAACATAGTGATACTTAAGCATACGGCAGGAATCTTATTCGTGGCCTGTGGCTTTTCACTAAGCCCCTCCATCGAACCTCATGTTCGTTTCCTTGCATTCCACGAATGCCGATTCCCTCGGAATCTATGGTCTCTACCAGACCCGACCTCCACCAGAGCCACCCGCTACCGCGCATCCACGGTCTACTCAAAGCAGATACCGACTTCTAACGGACTACGGCTACGAAATGGCTACTGGTATTGTCTGACCAGCCGAACTAAGATTCCCCACCATCATCCCCAGATTCAGTCTCTTCTACCTCAAGTGGTACTTCGCCCTCGGGCATCCGTCTTAACCTATTATGCGCGTACTTGTAAGTACGTTTAGAGTTCAAAGCTTTCAACGTGTAACGATCACCATCGTTCAGTCACTCCTGACCTAATTAACTACTTCAACGAAAGACTTAGTAAAGCTCAAACTATTATTCTTTTCCAATGAACAAATTTAACTATCTCAATATTCATGATCACATTGCTTATCTAAACATTAGAACTAGAACATCGTCAGGCACAAGTACCCATTAAAAATCAAATTAATTTCAAATCAAAGTAAAAGTCAAGTGTGTGTGTCTCTATTGTCCGGCTATCCCCGTAGCCCTAATACGCAGTCATCCCTGTGACTGGCTGTGATCATCCCAGTGATCACCCATAAACCTGATCATCCCTGTGATCAGCCACTCTCGCGATCATCCCAGTGATCACCCATAGCCCTGATCATCCCTGTGATCAGTCACTCTCGTGATCATCCCAGTGATCACCCATGACCCTGATCATCCCTGTGATCAGTCACTCCCGTGATCATCCCAGTGATCACCCATAGCCCTGATCATCCCTGTGATCAGCCGCTCCTGTGGTCATCCCAGTGACCACCCGTGATCATCCCCGTGACCACCCAGACTCAAGAGGACACGCACAACTAGTTACCACACAGTCAAAAGTGACTACAGTTCATCCTCACAAGGCTCAGAATCACTAACAATGGGTACTTGCCCTTCAGGCATTTTCCTATACCAGTCAATGACACTATATTGTGTACTCGTTTTCCTCTAAACCTCGCGGCTACAGTAATTTGCACTCGCTCGGTCAACATGACTATTAAGAAGCTTGTTCTTCCTTAAAATTCTTGATTTCAATCAAAAGTTAATTAAAATTATTATCAATCGGGAAACTTCAATGCTATGTAACACATGAATACTAGGTAGATACCACGTCATTTTCAACTTTAACTTCAATAGACTATTAATCTCAAATGAACATTACAATATGAGCCATGAGTAAGTAACAGTAAGCTTGTCTAGTCACGTCTAGTCACGGCAACCAGCCGACGAGCAATCACATTGCTCAACAACACACGGTCTCAGCAGACCACTCCACAGTACGGTCAATCCAGACCACGATCATCGCCGAGTTCGAACATTGAACTCAATAAGTCACATAGTCACATAGAAACCCTTACTCATACTCTCATATTTTACAACGGGATAAACATCCAAAATACTTTCAATAAGCTTTCTACTTTATCAAGTGGTACGAAGATTCACTACAAAACTCTCAATGTTAACTGACTCAAATATCACAAAATAGCTCACCGGATATTTCCCAACTAAGATACTTCAATACGCCAATTCATGTCAATCATTACCGCAATCCCTCATATTCCTCAGGTAACAGGATTGAGAAGAGAACCACGTTCTTCCAGAACGAGGTTTATCAATGCTCACAATAATTACCAGCATTGCACCAACATGAAAATAAGAAAACATATTAGAACATATCACATTACGTACAAGTTTAACGGAAGCTCATAATTACCTTCTTAACTCCACAATTGAGTAGAAAACTAACTAACTATACTCACAGAACATTCCAAGTTTTATACCCAATTGCAAAATAAACATTACGTAAAGCGCATGACAGTAGCGCTTTTGGCGGATGACAGTAGCGCTTTTGGCGGGATGATGATTCAGACATATCTCCGAATACTACGAGCTTCATAATCCAGGGGAAGGTACATGAATTTCAATCTCGTCGTCGTCGTCGTCACCGTCGTCGTCGCCGTCGTCGTCGATAACATGCACTAACGAGCTCAGCTTGCAGCTCTCAATATTCTTTCATCTTATCATAAGCCTAGCTCCGTGGTTGATCTTGAACACAATCCATGGCGATATGATATTCAGCACAGTGGGCAATAGCGATCTTGATCCCACTTCTGATGTCGGGGACACCTCGATAATCATCCTACTTCTGATGTCGGGTAACCTCGATAATCATCCTACTTCTGATGTCGGCCGAACACAGCGATATTTACCCCATTTCTGATGTCGGGGACATGTCACATCAGGATAAGCACGAGCATTATACTGTCAATCCAACATCTTAGGATTTCTAGGTCTTGATCTTGAAATAATAACTCACAGGACTTCATTACAATGACATTGCTTGTATTTTACACACGATCATCATGGATTACACATTACAGTTAGGATACGTCTAAATTCAATTAATTGATGGAACCTAAACGACCTCCCTACACCCCATAGTCGTCCTGTCCACGCCATAGAATCTTTTCCTAATCCTATACTCGATTCGCAATACGATCGTGATGTCGTCAACACATCCTTCCTCCCATCTACGTTCCAATGTAATCGCCATCCAACCATCTCCATTCGTCCCATCTCGTCTAATGTACGCCATCTTTTCATATCATAGACTCACTCACTCACTCACTGCCACAGACTACCAAACCAGCTCACATCCCTCTATCGAACATCTGTCATCTGTCATAGTGCGTAACACCAAAGACTTAACATAGTCTATTCTCATACCACAGACTACACCACGAAGGTAGAACTCACGTCACGGAATAACAACACTACCGATTCCATCAGTCAACTGAATTTACAAACTACTCTTTAACTTCTATAGCTTGATTATACGTCCATCTCCGACATATATATTATATACTAGCTGTGCCCCGCGGTTTCACTCGCAGCGCCCCCGTTCCCGTGGGAATTTTGAGATTTTTATTCCTTATTTTTCTTATATAAAAACCTTGTCCTGACAATAAGGAACACATTAAAAAAAGAATCATCCAATTTGGTGCAGTCGTTCTGAAGTTATGCGCTTACCAACACATTTTGCGATTCATTTTTATATTATAGATATATATATATATGTATATTATAAGCCTTAAGAGTTTCTTCATTTGAATGCACTAAATTCTGGTTAAGTCCATAACAAATGTATATTTGTATTGGATTGCCATATTCCCTTTAATTCCCACTGAAACGGGCACACGTGGGTAAAACCACGGGAAGCTGCTAGTATTGACAATATTTTGTATTTTTAGTATCGAAAAACGAGCTAACAAGATAATGTTGAAAGCGTCACAAACATTAGAACAGTCGACGGGGCTGGCGATCGGGCCGAGGAGATCAATAGTGGAGAACTGTAAGACCAACATCTATACATAGTATAAAACAAAGTCTCTAACTTCAAAATCTATAAGGACACGCGGTTTTCACCAACAAACAGTGATTTTATAGGATGTTTTTGGTCAATATCCCGAATTTATGGAATCTGATTTTATTTTATTTTATTACAGCACAAAACACATAAAAATCTTACTTACTAAAACTCGAATCCGATCTTGATTGTAACATAAACACATGTGCTACATCTAGTTAAAATATAAGTTATGCTAATCTTACTACAAATAAATACTTAGGTTAATAAAAATAAAAAAAGACGTGTGGCACTCGGGGACTGCCGCGGTAAAGCTATTGCATAGTTATTTTTTGTATCACTAGATGGCGTTAGTGGGGAGCGTGAGGTTTTTTCACGTGAGGTTTTTTCATTACGGAATTTCTGGATTCGGTCCCCGCGCTCAAGGCCCGCGATAGAAGCTATGCAATAGCTTAATAAAAAAGTTAGAATGTACATTACTTACAAAGAAAATATAAAAATAAGAAGGTTATAAATAAAGAATTTTCCTCACTTGGTAGATAAATTTTGATATAGTTAGTCAGTATACTTTAAAGAATGTATGTGGCGCAGAGTTAATTTGACAGATAACAGCGCATTGAATTCCTCAACATCTTTTAGTTGTGTTGTGATTGATCAATTGGGATCCGCTTCGATTCCGTTGAAGAAGTACTAGTAAAGATGACAGTGCTAAAGACATTATTTTCCAAAATGGTCCCAAATTGCAGTAGCTTAATATTTTACTTTAAATATTTTAGATAGTGAAGAAGGCGGCGAGGCTGAGGAATGGGAGTGTTCTGTAGCCGGTTCAGTCGCCGCCGGTCTGTGCAGACTCGCCAGACTGGAGCAACGACAACTGTTGGGGCTCGTGCCGTTGCAAAGACTACCGGCGTTATTGCACGCGGTCATGAAAGACTGCTTCGCTTTGCTGGCTGCGGATGTTGAGGTGAGGATGTTCGGTTTTCACCAGGATAGTTGTGTATTTTATTGGAAAATAAATATCTAACAATATGTATAAAGCTAACTAATATTATACATGCCAAAGTTTCTGAGGATTGGTGTGCATGTTTGTTACTCATTCACGCAAAAACTACTGAACGGATTTGGGTGAAACTTTACAGTAATATAGGTTATACATCAGAATAACACATGGGTTACATTTTATCCCGAAATTCCCGCGGGAATGGGCACAACGCGGGTGAAACCGGGGCGCTGTTAGCAATGTATAATATCTTAACTTTATCTAGCTTTTCCTTTGTCTTCAATGTTTAGAATGATTTTTTTATTGTGAGTATCCACAGTATCGCATTTTGTAATAAAGGGTCTTATCAGATTTAGGCCAAAATTCACCAAATTTGGTTAAGTGGTTGACGTGAAAGCGTAACGAAGAGACAAAACAGAGGTTTAGCTCCCCTAAGGCTTGCACAAGGTGATGTCAAGTCTTCACAAAGTGTGTTCTCTACTGTATGGTACATGTGTGTCAGCGCGCGTGCAGCAAGTCCCGGCGCGCGGCGGCGCGTGGCGGCTGCGCGGCGGGCTGCTGGGCGCTGCTGGCGCGGCTGGCGCGCCTGCAGCCCGACCTGGAGCGCGCGCTGGCGCCCGCCTCGCCGCAGCCCTACCTCGCCATACTCAACAACTGTCAGAAGGAGGTATGTTCATCACCTTCCATTATCAAGTCCCGGCGCGCGGCGGGCTGCTGGGCGCTGCTGGCGCGGCTGGCGCGCCTGCAGCCCGACCTGGAGCGCGCGCTGGCGCCCGCCTCGCCGCAGCCCTACCTCGCCATACTCAACAACTGTCAGAAGGAGGTATGTTCATCACCTTCCATTATCAAGTCCCGGCGCGCGGCGGGCTGCTGGGCGCTGCTGGCGCGGCTGGCGCGCCTGCAGCCCGACCTGGAGCGCGCGCTGGCGCCCGCCTCGCCGCAGCCCTACCTCGCCATACTCAACAACTGTCAGAAGGAGGTATGTTCATCACCTTCCATTATCAAGTCCCGGCGCGCGGCGGGCTGCTGGGCGCTGCTGGCGCGGCTGGCGCGCCTGCAGCCCGACCTGGAGCGCGCGCTGGCGCCCGCCTCGCCGCAGCCCTACCTCGCCATACTCAACAACTGTCAGAAGGAGGTATGTTCATCACCTTCCATTATCAAGTCCCGGCGCGCGGCGGGCTGCTGGGCGCTGCTGGCGCGGCTGGCGCGCCTGCAGCCCGACCTGGAGCGCGCGCTGGCGCCCGCCTCGCCGCAGCCCTACCTCGCCATACTCAACAACTGTCAGAAGGAGGTATGTTCATCACCTTCCATTATCAAGTCCCGGCGCGCGGCGGGCTGCTGGGCGCTGCTGGCGCGGCTGGCGCGCCTGCAGCCCGACCTGGAGCGCGCGCTGGCGCCCGCCTCGCCGCAGCCCTACCTCGCCATACTCAACAACTGTCAGAAGGAGGTATGTTCATCACCTTCCATTATCAAGTCCCGGCGCGCGGCGGGCTGCTGGGCGCTGCTGGCGCGGCTGGCGCGCCTGCAGCCCGACCTGGAGCGCGCGCTGGCGCCCGCCTCGCCGCAGCCCTACCTCGCCATACTCAACAACTGTCAGAAGGAGGTATGTTCATCACCTTCCATTATCAAGTCCCGGCGCGCGGCGGGCTGCTGGGCGCTGCTGGCGCGGCTGGCGCGCCTGCAGCCCGACCTGGAGCGCGCGCTGGCGCCCGCCTCGCCGCAGCCCTACCTCGCCATACTCAACAACTGTCAGAAGGAGGTATGTTCATCACCTTCCATTATCAAGTCCCGGCGCGCGGCGGGCTGCTGGGCGCTGCTGGCGCGGCTGGCGCGCCTGCAGCCCGACCTGGAGCGCGCGCTGGCGCCCGCCTCGCCGCAGCCCTACCTCGCCATACTCAACAACTGTCAGAAGGAGGTATGTTCATCACCTTCCATTATCAAGTCCCGGCGCGCGGCGGGCTGCTGGGCGCTGCTGGCGCGGCTGGCGCGCCTGCAGCCCGACCTGGAGCGCGCGCTGGCGCCCGCCTCGCCGCAGCCCTACCTCGCCATACTCAACAACTGTCAGAAGGAGGTATGTTCATCACCTTCCATTATCAAGTCCCGGCGCGCGGCGGGCTGCTGGGCGCTGCTGGCGCGGCTGGCGCGCCTGCAGCCCGACCTGGAGCGCGCGCTGGCGCCCGCCTCGCCGCAGCCCTACCTCGCCATACTCAACAACTGTCAGAAGGAGGTATGTTCATCACCTTCCATTATCAAGTCCCGGCGCGCGGCGGGCTGCTGGGCGCTGCTGGCGCGGCTGGCGCGCCTGCAGCCCGACCTGGAGCGCGCGCTGGCGCCCGCCTCGCCGCAGCCCTACCTCGCCATACTCAACAACTGTCAGAAGGAGGTATGTTCATCACCTTCCATTATCAAGTCCCGGCGCGCGGCGGGCTGCTGGGCGCTGCTGGCGCGGCTGGCGCGCCTGCAGCCCGACCTGGAGCGCGCGCTGGCGCCCGCCTCGCCGCAGCCCTACCTCGCCATACTCAACAACTGTCAGAAGGAGGTATGTTCATCACCTTCCATTATCAAGTCCCGGCGCGCGGCGGGCTGCTGGGCGCTGCTGGCGCGGCTGGCGCGCCTGCAGCCCGACCTGGAGCGCGCGCTGGCGCCCGCCTCGCCGCAGCCCTACCTCGCCATACTCAACAACTGTCAGAAGGAGGTATGTTCATCACCTTCCATTATCAAGTCCCGGCGCGCGGCGGGCTGCTGGGCGCTGCTGGCGCGGCTGGCGCGCCTGCAGCCCGACCTGGAGCGCGCGCTGGCGCCCGCCTCGCCGCAGCCCTACCTCGCCATACTCAACAACTGTCAGAAGGAGGTATGTTCATCACCTTCCATTATCAAGTCCCGGCGCGCGGCGGGCTGCTGGGCGCTGCTGGCGCGGCTGGCGCGCCTGCAGCCCGACCTGGAGCGCGCGCTGGCGCCCGCCTCGCCGCAGCCCTACCTCGCCATACTCAACAACTGTCAGAAGGAGGTATGTTCATCACCTTCCATTATCAAGTCCCGGCGCGCGGCGGGCTGCTGGGCGCTGCTGGCGCGGCTGGCGCGCCTGCAGCCCGACCTGGAGCGCGCGCTGGCGCCCGCCTCGCCGCAGCCCTACCTCGCCATACTCAACAACTGTCAGAAGGAGGTATGTTCATCACCTTCCATTATCAAATTGTCATTTGATTTTGAAATACGGTCTTGTCATCAGATTTAAAAAAAACCGTTTCGTCGTCCGATATTTTTGTTTGATTTTAAAGTTCGACTTTTGTCGTTTGGTCTTTAAAAACGATTACCTCATTATATTTTGAAATTCAATTTTAAATTCCGGGTTTGGCATCCGATTTTGTAATTTGATTTTGATATTCGCTTATGTCTTTTGATGTTGAAATACTTACGGTTTTGTCATTCGATTTTAAAATACCATTTTGTCCTCCAACTGTGATGTTCGAGTTGGTGATATAATAGTGTAACCCCTCCTGGCGGCAGTGCGTGCGCTCGCTGGAGGAGTGGGTGGAGGGGCTGCGCGGGCGCGGCGGCGGCTCGGTGGACGGCACGGTGCACGAGAGCGCCGCCGCCGCGCTCTCGCACGCGCACGCGCTCGCGCCGCACATGCGCACCATCGGTAACTACCACTTACTTTATTATATTAAACCGCTACCACCTTATTAATAAACGCGTCTTAAGAATATTTTAGCTATCAAATGGTTTGTCACTTTCTGACATACGCAATTTTCCGTAAGAGCAAAGGAGACAAAACACATTATAACAGTGTTTTAGTTACACCGCGTTTATTACTAAGATGAGATGTCTATTTCTGTTGACGCAGCTAAAATTTAAACAAATAACGTACCCGACTTATTATAAAAAATACAGTTTCGCCACTTAAGATATTCGTGTTGTGTGCTATATTCGAAAACAAGTACGGTTTAAACAATTTTAGTCGCGTTTTAAAAAGACCTTTACGCTTGATACGATTGGTAAATACCAAACTTAGCATAACGATAGTCGAAAGGCAAACTAATGAACTAAATGACTTCTAGGCGCTGCTTTAGCGACAGAGCCGTCATACGCGCGAGCGCTCAGCTCGCTACCCGCATCGCACGACCGAGACGCAGCCATGCTAGCTATTTATATGCGTAAGTATTATTTAATTAACTGGTGAGATGTAGCCTAACCTGCTTTTGCCGAGTGCCTCGTATTTTTTTTCTTTGTGTACCTATGTAATTTATATTTTGCTTCCATTACACCAAAAAAAAAGTAAAATTTAAGCCTGTAATGTCCCACTGTTGGGCCAAGGCCTCTCATCTCACTGAAGATCAGTACAGTGAGCAGGATCGTAATCACCACACTTGCCTAATGCGGGTTGGTGATCTCAAACGCGAGCCATATTTGAAAGGAAACATGTTTTTCGCTTGACCCGGGACCTCAGTCTTGGTAGGCGAGTGCATATACATACTACTGGACCACCGAGGCGTTAGACACCTAATAGTTTTAATTTATTAAATAAATGTAGCGATCATGGCGTAGTTAAATTTAGCGATGTTAGGAGATTGCGATTGTTAAGCAACGTACAGCTCATCCCCCACTTGGATGGGTAGCCGAAAGTGACATTTCTATCTGAACGCTTCTGTGCTTCGGAGGGCACGTTAAGCAGTCGGTCCCCGTTGTTACAATCGTTCGACTGGGTCGGCCTTTAGGCGTCTAAATACTTAAATTACAGGGTGGGCCACTAACCTGCCCGAAATGAAATAAATCTTTATCCTTGTGTATTAACATTTCCAGGCAAAGTGCTAGCTCAGCTGAACGTGGCTCTCCGCAACAAGAGTGAACAGTACCCGGACGCGTTAAAAGCTATATTCCTACTGAACAATACTTTGTATTTGCTTCAGGTATGATTCTTTACGCCTATTTCGTTAAACCCGACTCCAAAAAACAATAAGGGTGTTCGCCAACTTATTCAACTATAGTTTTCTAAACGTTTTTTGTTTAAAACTAGCCTGAAGTTGGTTTGTAAATTGTTTCAACCTACTAATATTATGAATGGGCAAGTTTGTGAGGATGGATGTATGTTTTTGTTACTCTTTCACGAAAAAACGTTAAACGGATTTGGATGAAACATTACAGTAATATAGGTTATACATCAGAATAACATATAGGATACAGTTTATCCCAAAATTCCGGCGGGAACGGGTACAACGCGGGGCGCGGCAAATTATTTATATTTCCAAAGTTATATTAATTAGTTAACTTTTTGTGGTAAAATAAATATTTGACATACTTTTGCTTACAGGGATTGCAAAGAAGTGGCCTTTTAGACGTGCTATCACTTGCTGAACCGGATTGTGAGAAGAATTACCGGAACATGATACAGGACTATAAGAATGCTTATTTACAAAGGTTTGTTTATATTAAATGTTGTTTGACTGTTGTTTTATATCACATGATTTTTTGCCTTGAATATTTTAGATTTTTTATTTAACAAAACACCAAAGTGCGCGGCATTTGAAATTGACAAATACCAATAGACAATTGGTAGAGTAAAGTATACGTATATCATATCTAGTCCTTCCTTATGTATAGTTTTTTTCCTATTTTTTATAGTTGGAGTAAACTACTGCAGCACATAACACTGGACGAGCCTCTGCCGACCAAGCTGAGGGATAGAGACCGTCAGATGCTAAAGGATAAATTTTCGGTAAGAAATTTTAGACTGGTGAAAAGCAATTGACTGTTCAATCCTACTAATATTATAAATGCGAAAGTTTGTGAGGATGGATGTATGTAAGTTGGTTACTCTTTCACTGAAAAAACTACATACAGGACGGATTTGGTTTATTCTTTACAGTAATATAGGTGATACATCAGAATAACACATGGGATACATTTTATCCCAAAATTTCCGCGGGAACGGGTACAACGCGAGTGACACTGCGGAGCGCTGCTAGTTTACAATATCTTTACAAATATTATTATTAACAGCGAAAATGTGTATCCTGTCCGACAAAATGTAAAGCGCAATCTCACTGATCTATTTCTATTTTTGGTCTTACATTGATCTCAATAATCCTCAACCTTACTGTCACTGCAATAAGCTTTCAATTGCAGTAACAAATACTTAGCCATCTCATTTCAGGCATTCAACCGCGACTGGGAAGAAGCTTGTCGCCTGCAACGGGGCTACAGTGTCCCCGATCCCGAGTTAAGGGAGTCACTCAAACGAGACAATAAACAGACGTTACTCCCGCCCTACACCGCGTTTCATGACCAAGTGGTGAACGCACCGTTTTCGAAGAACCCGGATAAATATATCAAACATACGCCTGTCCAGGTAATGTCGCTATTGGGCTTCGATTAGACTGTACAAGCTTGACTTTACTCTTTAATTAGAGCATTAGAGCTAACTTGACTCTACTGAGTCAATTAGAGCATTAAATAGAGTTAATTAGAGCATTCAATAGAGTTAATTAGAGCATTAATATAGAGTTAATTAGATCATCGAAATATAGTCAATCAGAGCATTAAATAGTCATTAAGAGCATTAGTCTTGAATAGGTCAACTATAGTAATAAGAGAGATTGGAGTTTCAATTAGAATTGTTCAAACAAGTATTAAAATTAATACCAGTAGTGAGTCAACCTTCCACAAAACCGGGGAACCGTGGTCACAGAAGACAGTCTCAGAGTGTTCTGTAGAGCGGCCGAAACGACAGATAAAAATGTAAAATAAAAGCGAAGTGTATCCGTAACGTAGTATCAATTCAAAATGAGTAGTGTTCGCTTACACTTAAGAAACCAGTAATATGTTTTACTTATGTCCGAAGACTTTCTCAAGTAGGGGAGAGATGTTATAATATCTTTTCCTTATTCCAGATAGCAGCTCAATTGGACGGTTTCTTCGACGAAGCAGCTTAATAAAACAGCTCGTATAGAATACTTTGTAATCGGAACAATATATTTATATCACAAGCTTACTAGACGTAGCAATTAGTATACAAAACACTTTATTTACACAATATTAAATGATTATTACTAAAACTGGTTTCAATGTCTTTTCCCTTTTCTTTTCCTCTTCGGCCACTGAAACAAAATATATTATGACAATATATGATATAGAACGTGTAGTATGGTAACCCATTGTCCTAGTTGACCGACAAACGTGACACGATGCAAAACTTACCCCCAGAATACTTAAAGCACATAATTAAAAAGTAGTATGTAGTTCAAGTTAAAATGTTACTAAACCTACATTTTGACAGCTAGATTGTCAACTATTTTTCATCTACTAAATGCATACATGACATTTTGACAACTTTTAGTCAAAATTGTATGGTATTGAAGGTTGCTTAATTTAAGTGGCTTTAAGAGTTCTGACATGACATAACGGCCATAAAATAGGCCTCGTGTAAAGGCTATCATTTGACACAATACTTAACGTCATATACCCGAAAGGCATATTGTCAACTGCCACTGACGTTCATCATCAGCTGCGGTCGCTTCTTTCGTTGACAAAGTACCATTCGTAGGAGTATATGAAGCTTAAAAGAAACAAGGTTCTTGGCTCATCGAAAGAATCACAGAGTGAGATCGCCATCACCAGTGTCATATTACTTCTCCAAGTTCTAAAAAGTAAACTAATACAACCTTTCCAACCAAAGACAATTCCTTCTATAGAGGAAAATGTTTTAGTCATTTCATTCTATTTTTACCTCATCAGAAAACCTGCAATAAATAAATATACCCGGACAAACTCTCACACGGTTAATTAGACCCAAGCTTAGGTCTAAGCTTGTATTATGGAGTCTTATTAACTGATACTATTACATATACATACTGACACAAGAATATATAATTGCCACCCAGACGTCGAAAGAGGAAAAATAGAGATAAATAGAGGAAAGTTTAGTGACGTGATAAAAATGGTCTATAACTAAACTGCTTTGCTCTACAGAACGAATCGTCATTGCTTGGTAATGCGTCCGTATTGGTTTATATTCTAGGATTCGTAAAGAAGAAATTTAATGACAATATTATAAGTATGACACGATGTTTGGCGTCCCATTGCCAACGTTTCTCGGTCATCTAAGACAGCAGGTTAGGCTTTTCGTAAAAGACTACACCAATCGCTGCCTTCGAACGATTTGTGGTCGAGACACGCTGGCGCAGAATCTGATATGTGCAAATTTAGGTATGGTATGGTTTCTTTTGTACGAAAGAATTAAGACAAAAGTGTTATTAAGGTTTGAAACATGATATGCTCAGCCCCTAAAATTTTAAGAATTATGTCTACAAGTCAACATAGTAAGTTTGTAGCGTTATACGTATTCAAAGTAAATAGAAATAAACATTTATAGAAGAGATAGCTTAACTTAACTTTAAAGGTACGCCCGATACGAAAGAACGAATCGAACATAACTTAAGGTTACATTTTTCTATTTTTAACAGATATGTAATTATAAATTGCAGAATGTTAACATCCATATCGCAACTACATACATATATACTTAAAACTTTACTTAAATAACAAAAAATAAAAACAGAAAATCGAAAGAAAAGTTTCTTGAGATTTTTATATTCAATTTGACTAGAAGTAGGAGACGAAGATGGAAACGTCAATAAAGATTAAAGACTCATTAGATTTTTAGATTTAAATTATGTGTTAAGTTGGCATTTTAATTTGGTTGTTGGCGAATTAGTAAAGGAAAACTGACAACTAAAGTAGTCATGTTTTTTGTTAAATAGGTGATTTGATTGTGCTTACAAATCAGACATGCATACATAAATTATTGAATGCAATCACTAATACATAACTTTACTTGGTTGCTGCTGCTTCTGTCACCGAGGTAAATGTTAACTTAAAAGTTATAAAAGCGAATGTTTGTGACTGTTAACATGTATGTTTGGCCTAAATACTAGACGGATTTGGATGATATTTAGTGCAGAGTTAAGTTACTAATACTATGGGGCCTTAGTATCCCGAAATTCCCACTTAAAAATGAAACCCTACTAAGTTTTCTCGCTAAATCTACATAGTTACTTCCATAGATTGCATTCCTTTGTTTTCAATAACAAACTTCATTCGTTTTTCAAATTCCATCATATAGAAATAAGCCAATGGGAACTTCTGATATACGTTACGTCACGCCGACTAAGTAAATGCCCGCTTGTGATTGGGCGGTTCGAGCGTTCGTAATTATAAAGAAAGCTGCAGACCTTTCCCTTCGTGCCAGGATCCTCTCCCACTATCTGATGGAAAGAACACGTCAAATGAGTTATCAATCTTATTAGCGTTAGTTATACAGACCATTGTTGCATGACGAAAATGTCTTCGTCTTGTAGTCCTTGGCAAAACATGAACCAATCAGAAACGTGGATTGGATTTTATTAGATCTGATTGGTCGACGATATTTTTGACAAATCTAATTTTTAATAGATTTGATATAGGATTGAAGACAGACATACGTACATACAAATTGACAACAGACATACGTACACACACATTGTCAACAGACAAACATACAGACAACAGTTTGTAATAGACATTTGACTAACATTTGCCCGCGTCTTCACCCGACTTACGCCTTTTACTGTTTTATATATCTTATGAAGAAGCTTTGGCTTTATTAGGTTCATATATTATTAAATTGTTATATCGTATTATTATAAATGCAAAAGATTGTGGGGATGGTTGCATTTAGGTTGTTCATTCAATGTAAACAAGTAAAATACGGATTTAGATGATTTGGCATAGGGCATAAAAAAAAAATCTTCGGAGCTTTTGCCAATTTTTTTAAATAAGGGCATTTCTAAAATGAAATAATATTGCTTACAATTAACCAAAATAAACTAAATGATCCAATGTTTGTAAAGAAAAAAAACTTAAAAATGAAATAACTAAAATTAAAAATGCACTGAAAACGAATTCGCATTAGCGAAATGTCAATAATTAGTAACCAATACTATAAGATGCCATCTAAAAGTCGAAGTAATCAAATATGATGCTAATTTGACGAGCAAAGGGCCATTTCATCAAACATGACTTACATTACATTCGAAACTATACTTTAATAACTTTGCAATAAAGACGAAAACTTAAATACTACGGTGGGTATTACTTTGATTGCTACTGTGCCAATATTCAGTCCAAAATTAGGTGTTAATGGTTGATTCAATTTGTACTCGTAACTGTTATGAAATAAGGTTTATTTTGACTTACTCGAAGCGCCTGCGGTGGTGTTTTTTGCCGCGACGCAATTTTTCTTGTATCTTTGACTAGTTGGTTCTCGAATGGTGTGAAGGCGCACGGCAGGATCTTGCGAAATCTGTAAAGAAACAATACAGCGTCGCAAAAAGTTTGTACAAGTAAAAAATTATCCATCTATCTATATAAAATAAGTATAAGCCAGTAATGTCCCACTGCTGGGCAAAGGCCTCTCATCCCACTGAAGTTATCAGTACAGTGAGGAGGATTAGGCATAATCACCACGCTTGCCTAATGCGGGTTGGTGATCTCAAACTCGAGCCATGTTTGGAAAGGAAACATGTTTTCGCTCGACCCAGGAATTGAACCCGGGAGCTCCGACTTGGCAGGCGAGCGCACATACCACTAGACCAGCGAGGCGTTTCATCTATCTATAGATATAAAAATCAACCGTAGTTCGTTAGTCTCACTAAAACTTGAGAACGGCTGGACCGATTTAGTTGATTCTGGTTTTGAGATATACATAATATCCAGAATTACACATGGGATACATTTTATCCAGAAATTCCTGCGGGACGTTGTACCGCAAGGCGTTACTAGTGAAGTATAATAAGCTGTGAAGTGCGAACGTACTTGTGATACGGCAGTAGAGTCGGTTCTAAAACTGGCGGTGTTTTGACTGACTTCGCTTCGTCCGGAGTGGCGGCGGGCGTGTCCAGCGATATCGACTCGCCGCAGTCGCCGCCCACGCGGTATAGTAACGCGTTCAAGCCATGGCTTGGCTGGAAAATATAAATAATAACTTGTATCCTGGATTAAAAATATAAGACGTTCAATAGGGCATTTGACTGATATTTAAAGTGTACAATTTGACAGATGACATTAGTAAAATAACTAAAATTATGATCAAAACTGAAATCAGAATCAAAATCGATTAAAAAATAAACAAATTATAAGCTCCGAAATATTATCTCCTGTCTGATTCTGTCCCTTTCTTTGCAAAACGATTTTTGGTCAACGACGTCTACGGACTGTCTCTGTCTAATCAGCAACTTTGACCGCCTGTAACTCTGGAAATAATAGCGATATAAAAAAAACTGATTTTATTCAACGTAGGATGTTGAACTTTAAATTGTCAGTCCCGGTTGTTCCAATAGTCAAGCTGCGGTTTTAATTAGTGTCCTATACTTTTCCAAATATCCTACTAATATTATAAACTAGCAGCGCCCCGCGGTTTTACCCGCGTTGTGCCCGTTCCCGTGGGAATTTCGGGATTTTTTTTACATAAAAACCTTCCTCTTGAATCACTCTACCTATTACAAGAAACCGCATCAAAATCCGTTGCGTAATTTTAAAGATTTAAGCATACAGACAGACAAACAGACAGACACGAAAAAGAGACGACTTTATTTTATACTATGTAGTGATGCGAAAGTTTATAAAGATGTATGTTTGTTACTCTTTCAAGAAAAAACTACGGGATGTATTTTGGATGAAACTTTACTGTGATATAGGTTATACATCAGCATAACACATTGGATACATTTTATCCCGAAATTCCCGCGGGAACGGGTGGACATAACGCGGGACGCGGCAGCGAGTTTCCCGTCAATTTGTCACTAATTAACAACCAGTATTTATCATATTATAAGGTCTTGTCGTCTTCTGTCACGTTTGTTGTGCTAGGGGGCTGAAGCTTTAAGCTACACACACCCATACACACGTCTATCTGATAACATCTCTCATTTGGTCCCGGATGTTGTTCAAACAATCTTAAGGCGAGGATATGTGGCGCTCGGACAGAGCTGAGGGGGTGTTCTTAATTCCATAAAATAAGGTTGAGATTTGTGAAGCAAGACACGAGTGCGTGATACGTGGCGGGCGAATATTTGAACTCTTTGCGTTTTTATAGAAATTGGCGGGTCAAATGAAAAATGTAACTGATTTAAAATCTAAGTGAGTATTAGGAAATTGATATTCCTAAAAAAAAATCTATGACTATCGCTTCAAATAACGAGATCTAGGACGAGAAAATAATATTTGGTGCTACTTTTACATAATCTTGTGCATCTTATTTCTACATTATTATAATGAATTTTAAAATTCTATTCGATTTAAAATTTTATTAAGGATATATTATTTTAATTGGTGTTTTTATTTTATTTATCTACACTAATGTTGTAACATTCTACTTATGTTTCCAATACTTGACTTATAATTACTACTGTTATAGCGCAGACAACTAAAACACTCAATTTAAGCAATTGCACATGAGGTTATAATATCCACATCGATATCGTAAAATCTCATTATAACATCATTATAACGCGACCAATTAACCTGGCGAGCCTTATGTCAAAATCCTCATACTAGTTGTATAAAATTTTGATATTAGGCTGGCTTTTGAAAACAGTTGGGTTATACGTGAAAACTTCGTCGAAACTACATACACAAAACTCTTTGGTAAGATCTCGCTCGCTCCTGATTGGCCCTACGCGCAGCTGCGCTCTCATTGGTTAGATTTTAATGGCGGCAAGTTCACTGTGACAATACACGTACGCGTGAAAAACTATTGTCAGCTTTTACTCTTGTTGTTTGATTAATTGCATTAGTGAAGATAAAGTAGTGTATGCAACTGCATATAACACGGGTATTAAAACACTCGTTACTATTATGAAACTCGCTGCGCTCGTTTCATAAACTCACACTCGTGTTTTAATACCCTTCCTTATATGACAGTTGCATAAACTACTATTATAGAATCGATAGAAGTGTTGATATTTGATCGTCAAAGTAGCGACTATGCGCGTTATTTTCACATATCCTCGCCTTAACGTTTATTTATAGCAGTACTATGAGATTTATTTTCTGCAACACTATGTCAGTTATTGAATATTTTCGAAAACTGAATATGAATAAACTAAGTTACGTACACAGAAATACTAACCTCATGCGCCAATAGATATTCGCCGGGCATCAACCCCCATATATTTTCCAGGGTAGCGTACAATCGATTGTTAACAGCGTCTTTGCAGCTCGCATGTCTAGTCAAATACTCTTCGGTTGTTAATCTTTCTATTGTGACCACTTCTCCAGATTCTGCTACTATTCGGACTGTTGAGAAAACATATTTTTAAATAGGAATGGTTTCTTAAGTTTAAGCGAAAACTACTCATTTTGAATTGAGACTACGTTTTAGAATACATTTCGCTTTTATTTTACTGGTCACAGGAGTCTTCTGTGACCACGGTTCCTGTAAAGAGGCTGAAACGTCAGATAAAAATGTAAAATAACGTAAACCTAGTTTCAATTTAAAAAGGAATGGACATGTTATTTGTTAGCGTAAAGTCTGGTTGGGCAGGGTAGACGTAGACCTGGAAAATTTGACATGGTTCAACTTTCAATCTGCTTTCCCATTCCCGCTTCTTCTTGAATTGAATGACAGCACGAGCAAGCAATGTTTTCAGAACGAGCAAGCAATGTTTTCAGAACGAGCAAGCAATGTTTTCGGAACGTAACGAAAACGCAGCTTAACATTGTATTCCGAGATCGGTCGTTGGTACCGCCTGTTAATTAGTAAACCGTGTCTATAGTTGAACTCACCATTAATCAGATCTGCATTCTTCCTCAACATCAAAGACAAGCCGAGTGACTGGATCTTCTCCTCCGACTGTTTGGTGGCGGCGTAGTCGATTTGATACTCCGGTATCGGTTCTAATACAACTTCGTTTGATACGCCCTAGAAATTTATAACTTTGTAGAGAACTTTCAAATCGTTTGTGTTAAGGAGCACACTTGGCGTCTCTTTATTATCACTACTATATAGTATAAAACAAAGTCGCTTTCCGCTGTCTGTCTGTCCCTATGTATGCTTAAATATTTAAAACTCCGCAACGGATTTTGATGCAGTTTTTTAATAGATAGAGCAATTCAAGATGAAGGTTTATTAGTATAAAAAATCCCGAAATTCCCACGGGAACGGGTAGAACGCGGGTGAAACTGCGGGGCGCTGCTAGTTAGATCAATAAATTAGTGTTCATTGATACATTATTTGAAGAATTGAGGTCATCACCAAAGCGCAGAAATATTTATCACATCACTAATGTGCCCTGCGGTTTTACCAGCATTTATTCCCTCACTGCTTACCGTTTCAACTTTCCCTGTATCACTACATAGTATAAAATAAAGTCGTCTCTTTTTCGTGTCTGTCACACTGTTTGTCTGTCTGTATGCTTAAATCTTTAAAATTACGCAACGGATTTTGATGCGGTTTTTTGTAATAGGTAGAGTGATTCAAGAGGAAGGTTTTTATGTAAAAAAAAATCCCGAAATTCCCACGGGAACGGGCACAACGCGGGTAAAACCGCGGGGCGCTGCTAGTTACGTTTTAAAACAAAAATCAGTTAAATCGGCCGAGCCGTTCCTGAGTATTAGCGTGACAAAGGTTAATGTTATAGATGTCGCTATTAGATATTCGAAGGAAGCAAACATAAAATAACACAAACAAACTTGAAAATTTTATAAATGCAATGGGGTAGCACGTTTGTCACACGATAAAGTTTCAAATACTTGTTGTTGATTGGCGGAAATTAAAAATTTAAAAGTTAAAAGTGGAGAAACGACATATTTTAATAGAAATTAGTACTTACTTTAGTCTTATGAGGGCAATGCACAATAATCTTATATGATCGGTTATCAGTCTTGTTTCTAGCTTCCCACAATCTGTATGACCGCGGCGGGGGCTTCTCTATTATTGAATCTGAAATATTTACAGTACCGTACAGTAACAGGAAATATAGAACATTTTACAGAAAAAAAATTGCATTGATTCATTCATTCATTTAAAGGAGGTTAGTAACCAAGCAACACCATGAGGGATCGGCTAAACACCTCCGACACGGTTTAACGATGGCATTAACCGGGCCCGACTGCTTAACGTGCTCTCCGACCCAGGGTAGCGCTCAGATAGACATGCCACTACCGGCCACCTATCCAAGTAGGGCATCCAATTTACGATGCAATTTCAGATTAAAATAAAAATGTACCCCTTACCTTTACACACGCAGTTATAGATCCCAATATCATCAATATCCATAGACAATAATCGGGGTCGTTTTGCCGCCGGTGATTGGCTGTCACTGAGGTTTCTTTTTTCTCTTTCATTGGCACATGTTTCTTCTCTGTCACTTTCTGTATTGTCATTTTTATCCGGTCCAGTTTTCTCGTTGTTTAGTTCACCTATAAATGTCAAATTAGAGACATACGGAGACAAGATATATTACAATGTACAATATATTTTTTACGAGCCTCAAAATGTAAATAAATAAGGCAGATTTTTTGCAAAGGAAAAATGGTATAGCAATGAAGTTAGAATAGAGCAAAATTTGACAGGAAACGATTTAATTTCCTCTATAGAATAAATTGTCTTTGGTTCGAAGTCGGCCATATTGTTTATCATTTCAGGACTCGTAGAAAAAAATATTGTACTTGATTATGTGATTACTATCAGCGTCCTGCGGTTTCAATAGCTTTCAGCCAGCATTTTATTCTGCGGAATATTAAGTTTTAATAATCTAATATATAAAATTCTCGTGTCACGGGGTACGTGGTTGAACTCCTCTGAAACGGCTCGACCGATTCTCATGAAATTTTGTGTGCATATCGAGTAGGTCTGAGAATCGGACATCTATTTTTCAACCCGAAATTCCCGTGGGAACGCAATTCCCGCAGCTAGTAGCCATATATATTTTTTAAATTAATATTTATTTCAAACTCTGTTTACTGTTTACTTCACCTTGTATATCAATAAGTAATCTATCGTCTTCATCGTCACTGCTGAGGTCATCGTTTGGAACACGACTGCTTATTTTAATACTGTCCGTTGACTGTCTCCTGTTATTAGATAGCTTGACTATTTCTGATGCGCTGAAAAAAGTAATACAATTATAAATAGTCCTGCACGGTTGAGATACCCGAAAAACAAAGGTCTTCATTCTTTAAAGCCATTTTCTGTATGTTTATATGAATTGAAGAGAAAAGACGAAATAAGAAGTTATTGTTTTTGGTGTGCGTCTTGTTGTTGAAGGTTAGTGAGCCACCCTAATTCAGCATATATGTGGTAACTAGCAGCACCCCGCGGTTTTACCCGCGTTGAGCCCGTTCCCTGGGAATTTGGGGATGAAAAATAGCTTATAACCTTCCCGTTGATTGTGACTATCTATTCCAAAAAGAATAATTCAAATCGGATTGGTAGTTTCTGAGATAGCGTGTTCAAACAAACAAACAAAACAAACATTTAAAAAATCACTTACACTTTAAGAACACCATAATTTTGCCATTTCATGACAATGTAATCTGTTAAATGTAGTGTTATAAATGTTAACAATGAGTCATATTGAAACTTACGGTATAAAAGCTGACTGTAGTAAGAATTTGTATGCCCTATAAGTCCTCGTGAGCGCCGACTCCTTCCCTCTAAAGAATTCACTGCCAAATACTGTCACATTCATTTTATCACCATCTAGAAACAAAAAAATTTTACGATATTGGCTGAAAGTTTAATCTGCCAAGGTAGGCATTCATTCTAGATGGGCTCATTAATTAACAATGAAAAAACCATAGCTGTTCTTATTAATAGTCCATTTTGATGTACAGTTAACTACGAGAGTTGATGAACACATTCATCACTTCATAGTATAAAACAAAGTCCCCGGTCGCGTCTGTCTGTCTGTCTGTGATAAACTCAGATATTTACTACTGCACGGATTTCGACGTAGTTTTTAAATAGATAGAGTGTTTCAAGAGGAAGGTTTATATGTATAAAAATTCCCGAAATTCCCACGGGAACGGGCACAACCTCGGGGCGCTGCTAGATATTACAAAACACCTATTGGTCCCATAAATAAGTATTGTGACAAGGCAAAAATAATCCTATTCTTAATAATTTGTAACATAGAAAGTACCTGAACTTAGAAAGGGTGTTTTGTAATACAGAATGTGTTCATCAACTTTTGAAGTTGATTATACTAAATGAAACGGGTCTGTATCGTGTTAGATAATTTAACGTATTTACTAAAATACGTACCCGACGTTTCGAGTGGATTACACCGCTCGTGGTCACGGGAAGACTGGCTGGAGAGGCGAATATTCACTGCACAATATTGTTTTTTCAAATTACCCGCACAAACTACCCGCACTTAATGTTTATCACCAAATTGTTAGTCATTAAGTTGGCGACACACCACGCTCACTACATCCGAATTTTCGGTCAATTTTTCGTGATGCCGACGACCATTAATTACCGGATTCCACATGGACGAGAGCTTAAAACCACTTTCCCGGTTGAAATTCAAATGTTTTTTGATTTCCACCGCTTCGCGAACAATCCTGGAGTAGAAATGTCGTTCCGTGGAAAGGATTTTCGGCGCATGCAACTCAATCCAATGGTTTGGTCCTGATGATAATAAATGGTCGGCAATCGCGGACTTTTCGACCTGGCGGTTTTTGACCGCTGCGATATGTTCTCTGACCCTCTCCGCTATCGTGCGCTTGGTCTGTCCAATGTATGAACTACCGCAGCTACAGTCAATTTTATAGACGCCTGGAGTCTGGTAAGGGATCGTGTCCTTCGGTGACCTCACTTGCTGTGCTATTTTCGACAAAGGAGTAAATATGGTGTTTATGGAATACGATTTTAAAATCGAACCAATCTTGTCTGTTACTCCTTTGATGTATGGCAAAAAAGCGGGCTGCCTGACAACACTCGTTGCCTTTCCCTTAGACTTCCTCCTCGAATGTGGTCTCCCAACGCTGTATCCATTGTTCTTCATAACCTTTCTCACGTGAGCTAGTTCCTCATCTAAAAACTCCGGGTCGCACAACGCGTAAGCCCTGTTTATTAGAGATGTCTGCACGGAGCGAAGGTGTCGGGGATGATGATGAGAAGACGCGTTGAGGTACTTGTCGGTGTGAGTGGGTTTTCTATAGACGGTGTGTTTTAGGGATCCATCTGGTTGCACCATAATCTTGACATCCAAGAAGGGCAATGTTCTGTCTCTCTCAACCTCGTAGGTGAAGTTGAGGTTAGTGTGAATTCCATTTAAATGTATCAGAAACTGTTCGATTTCCGGTATGTTACCTTTCATGACACAAAATACATCATCGACAAAACGTTTCCATAGTCGCACTCCAAATGCCTGGAAATTTATCAGCGTTTCGACGTGTTCCATCCAAATATTGGCCATGACCGGTGCCAAAGGGCTACCCATAGCAACACCATCGATTTGGAGGTAGTATTTGCCTTTATATAGAAGGTAACTCCCCTCTAAACAGTTTCGTATAATTGTCATGTACCCTTCTGGCATGTTATTGTCTGCAAGTTTTTTCCTGATGACATCTAAGCAGTCTCCGACCGGAACATTGGTGAAAAGGGACTCCACATCAAAACTCACCATGACATGTGATGGTTCCAGTTTGAAACTGTTCAGGATCTCTATAAAATGGCGCGAATCCTTCACAAAGGACGAAGTAGTTCCCACGAGAGGCTGCAGCACTGACGCAACGTGTTTGGCCAAGTAGTAACTGGGTGAGTCAATCTGACTCACTATTGGTCTCAGTGGAACGTCGGTTTTATGTACCTTTGGCAGTCCATACAGTTTCGGTGGTTGCACGATTTTCGGCTTGTACAGGTACTGAAACTCCTCCTCTGTAAAAAGATTCTGATTGTCCCTAATGACAGCACGCACCCTCTTTGTGACTCTCGCAGTCGGGTTGTATGATACTTGTTTGTAAACGTTACCGTCACTCAACAGTGCCTGCATTTTAAAATCATAGTCCCTCGAGTTCATGACGACGGTGGCGTTACCTTTATCGGCCTTAAGAACGAGGACGTCTTCATTATCTCTCAAGATCTTAAGTGCTGTACGCTCTTCCACCGTAATATTACTCTTTGGTACCTTTGATTTCCGTAGGCTGACTGCTACATCCTGCCTAAGGGTATCAGCGTCGGCAGCGGGTACTTTGTTCCGGATTATGGCCTCTTCTATGCTGCTGAAAATTCGGATGTAGTGAGCGTGGTGTGTCGCCAACTTAATGACTAACAATTTGGTGATAAACATTAAGTGCGGGTAGTTTGTGCGGGTAATTTGAAAAAACAATATTGTGCAGTGAATATTCGCCTCTCCAGCCAGTCTTCCCGTGACCACGAGCGGTGTAATCCACTCGAAACGTCGGGTACGTATTTTAGTAAATACGTTAAATTATCTAACACGATACAGACCCGTTTCATTTAGTATAATGAGTGCAAATCGTGTGAGTTTAAAAAGTTTTTGAAGTTGATGCCAGTCAGTTCTAGTTCTTTCAACTCCATTTTTCGCTAGAAAATCAAAATAAAACCCACCTACCTGGCATTATAGTCTCGCAGACAGTAACAGGCAAGGTCCAACTGCGGTCTGTTTCCATCAAACATTTGACCGCCGACTCGCTCGCTATGAACTCTGTTCGCGATTCTGCCGCGTATTGAGCCAACTCACGGTTGACTTCAGTTAGAGGAAGACTTGACATAGATTTCTTGTCTGTTGGGTAAAATGAGGTGAAGATTAGTGATTAAGCCATTAGCAGAGTTTGAACAATAAAGTAATTTGTAGGTGAGGTACGGATTATTATAAGTAAAAACTACAGGAGATAAGTAAGTTGGGGACAATATCTCACTAGAATCTCACAAAAATCTCAAAATGGCATTGCTGAATCACATGATTGTCCAAAAAGTAAGACGATTCCGTGCTTCGGAGGGCACGTTAAGCCATCGGTCCCGGTTACTTTCTATGGATAGTAGTTGTTACTTGAACCATGTCCGAGGCCTTTGGCGGCTCAATAACTGTGACAAGACAACTCAATAACCCTGGTGTCAGAGCTTTTGACCGCCTAAAGGCCTCCGAATTGGTCTATTACTAAGTTAGAGTCTAACTAAACTTACAGTCTGTTAGTGTAGTATATGTGAGGTATTGTAAAAGGTTGGAAATGTTAAAAGGGAAAGTTTATTAACTATACAGATTTAAAATAATATAAAATTATAAAAATTGCAGCTTTGGGGTTCAAGGTTTAGAGATTAAAACAAATGTACTCACTTGGTAATATAAACTTGCATGGATGTTTATTGCAAGGCTCCGGCACAGAAGATGGTCTTATCACAGACAATCTGTTCTCTATGATGTAAGGATAGTCTACCTGTGGCAACTCTGATAGGTTTACCTGAATACAAATTAAAGTTAAGTTAAATGTTGTGCAATAAATGTCAATTATTTGTAGACACTTGCATTGGTATTGAAGATTATAGGTACTTGACATTTGGCATAAATCACCAAAAATTTCAAAAAGTTGAATTGTCAATATGGTCATTGTTTAAAGTTTCCAATAATATAATGAACCTACGTCTAAAGGTATCATTGTTTCACTTAACAGTTAGCATGCAACTGATAATAAAATAATGCTCATCATCATCATCGCGTGGATGGTCAACTTGACCAATCCTAATGTCAGAGTTATTGAGCCGCCAAAGGCCTCTGACATGGCTCATGTAACGACTACTATCCGTAAAAAGTAACCGGGACCGACGGCTTAACGTGCCCTCCGAAGCACGGAATCATCTTACTTTTCGGGCAATCACGTGATTCAGCCTGCAATGCCCTAACCAAATTGAGGACAGTCTCACAAAGAGATTTTTGTGAAACATTGTCCCCACCGGGAATCGAACCCGGAACCTCCGGATCGTGAGCCGAGCGCTCAAACCACAAGACCACGGAGGCTGTTATAAAATAATGCTTAAAGCAGAGAATTCTTTGGGTATTTTTAGGCATCTCTATATGATAATTTGACAGAAGCTGTATTCACTAAGTAAGTTCGAGTAGGTCAGTGGCCAACCCTGGTGTCGGAGTTTTTAGACCGCCTAAAGGCCTCCGACATGGTCTAACGTTTGAAACAACCGGGACTGACAATTGAACGTGCCCTCCGAAGCACGGTAGCGCTCAGATAGAAATGCCACTA
Source organism: Cyclophora albipunctata (assembly GCA_963082685.1). NCBI lineage: Eukaryota > Metazoa > Arthropoda > Insecta > Lepidoptera > Geometridae > Cyclophora > Cyclophora albipunctata. The sequence continues at coordinate 10,242,392 of OY720114.1, read as the reverse complement.
TCGGCCACCCATCCCAGTAGAGGTCGAGCTGCACGTTGCTTAACAATCGCAATGAACTAACATCACTTAGTCAAACAATGCCATGAGCGATACAAAATATTTGTACTAACCTTAATCAATTCCTTCTTATGCACTAGTTCGCACCCCTGTTTGTTACATTCCATTGGTATTTGCGCAGCCATTGTATAGTTTCTTGGGAAGGACTTTATCTTGTGTGACCTTAATTTGTATTCTCCTTCGTAAAGAGTTTCTATGTGAGGCTTTGGGCGGAGGGCGCGGGCACAGATGCCGCTCACCCAAGCATTGTTAGCCCACTCTATGTATTCTTTCTGTTCTTTTTCATATATTTGTTTTACATCCTGATAATAAACAGAGACATTACTTGAAAAATTGTATTTGACATTGTATACTTCATGAAAAATGAAGTGTCACAATACATGTGAATTTTTAATGTTTTTTTTACACTCGAATATCTTGATTGAGTCACCTCATAAACACAAATGTGATCAATCTAAACTATATAATAAAGCTGAAGCTGAAGACAATAGTCTTTTTTAAACTTACACGATTTGAACACATAGTTTAAACATAGGTACTCACACGGGTTTTTTCGCTTTATTAACTTTCTAAAAACCCGTGAAACTACGTTTTATCTATAACTAGCAGCGCCCCGCGGTTTTACCCGCGTTGTGCCCGTTCCCGTGGGAATTTCGGGAATTTTTTTACATAAAAACCTTCCTCTTGAATCACTCTACCTATTACAAAAAACCGCATCAAAATCCGTTGCGTAATTTTAAAGATTTAAGCATACAGACAGACAAACAGTGTGACAGACACGAAAAAGAGACGACTTTATTTTATACTATGTAGTGAAGCTGAAGAGTATTAAAAAATATTTCTAGAAAAGTTAAGTGACTACCTCAAAAATCTTATAATCATATTTGGTAGGTCTCAGAAGCTGCTCCGCTGCCAGCACATGAGGGTTCTGAAAACTCAGCACCTTGATACATTGATAATGTTGCTTCGGACTGAGAGCCGATAGCCTTGGGTAGGGAGGGCTTGCTTTCATACCCGGTATAAACACTCGGTGCTGGAATTCTCTCTGGAAAGATAGTTTTCATGAATATATTGTAGTTAAGTAATAAGGCTTTTAATAATAATGTGTTTAAGTTAATATAAGGGACTTTTTTATATTTTAACAGATTATATGTAATATTTATTTAGTGAAGTGTAGAATAAAATAATAATTTATATTATACCTACATTTATATTTATTTATTTATTTAGGACAGCCAGTAAAAGTTACACTATACACTTACTATACTATACATAACACAAAATTAAAATATAAATGCACTTTTTTTAGGCGCCACAGCGTGCTTAACTTATTAAAAATACTTATAAACTAAAAAAAAATATTTATATTATAACGTTCTTCGTTATATAGGTACATATATTACATTATATTATACATTTGCTTATAATGGCCTACAGCAGGGCAAAGTTCTTTCTCCGAAAATGTCTTCAGAGGGTATTATATGGGTTAATTATACAGATTATAATCAAAACTTACATTTTTTTTCCTCTTAAACACTTCATCCCAATTAATTTTTGGATTACGTTTCGCATTATTGCCATTCAAGTTCACCAAAGGGTCATAGTATACATTCCTGAGTAATCTCTCTGTGACACAGTTATCTAAGTCACGTTCGGCCACGAAATGAGGCTCGTAGTCTGTAGGGACGCTCCTGGATGGAATAAAATACAAATACAGTGATATTCAAATGATGTAAAACCTGCGTCACAGGACTCCGACATGTGGGGGCAGGATAATTCTTATTCAAAAGTAACTATATAAGTCTAAAGACTAAACAGCAGTTTAAATCAAGAAACTCACCAATCATATTGACGGACATGTTCCATTTTTTGTTTAAGGAGTTGTGTTTACTGTATAATATTGACACTACTTATCAATTATTAAGAACAGTACATATTTTGTATCTTTAAAACTAGAAAACACAAATTAATAATTTCACAACACCACAACAACACAATGCTGCATGACATTTCCTGTTTGACATTGACATTATATCGATCGAGTTCGGTCAACAAATGACATAACTTTTGGCAGATGACATTACAGTTATTGCTATGTATTGCGCTAGCCCATGGAGAGCAAAATAACTTACAGGGTTTGGTTATGGTTTGAGTCAAGGCTTGAGTGGTTGGTATTGCGCGGGATAAAATCGGCGGGTAATCGCAGTGTGACTGATCCCAGTCTTCCTCTGAGGTTTTCCTAACCCGTGGTCCATCTAGGGGGTCTGACACTAGGCCATTTGATTAAATCTGGCTATCTGGCTCGCCTCGTCGACCTCACTCGAGAGTTTCATCTCTTTCGGTGGTCTTACTGACGTAGATGGTCCAACTGATATGGTGATCCAGCTGACACGGAGCTTCACCTAATATGTCAGTCCACTCAATACTGTGCACCATTTACGTAACACGGTGGTCTTCTAACCTTTTTTGGACTAAACCACTGAACTCACTACCAAATTAGACTGGTCTGGTTCAGTCCAGTGAGATGAAGCACACAGAAAAAGTTGTTAACACAGTTTTGCTAAATATCGTAGCTAAGATCTATTTTCTATTTTCAAGATACTATTTTCATGGGCTTGTAGGTAGGTCATAGGGAGGGCCATACTTACTGATGGGCCATGACTCATGTGACCTTCATGCATGGGACTGTAGGTAGCTTGTGTAACGAGTCATTGCGGTCGATAAGTTCAGTCCTAGTAACTCCTTCGTTATTAAAATTGGTTTTAGTGTTCGACTTATAATTATCGTGTCATTATAAGTAGTGTGTATACGACAAGAAGGTACAAGTAAATGTTCGGTTCGGCGATTCGTGAACATTGTCACAGTCGGCGGTCGCAGCGTGCGGTGACAACAAACTAATGCTTGTGAACCGCTAGCGGTTGCGGTCTGCAGCCGAATTCGGAATGCTACCATAATTGAACTCGAGTGACATAAAAAGGTATTTGAGCATAACAACATCAAGGTAATAGAAACCCAATAAAATGTAATTTAGCACACGCTGTATAAAGAATTGTTTTATTCTCGTGTATTCTAATCAAACAGGTTGGGTTGGGTGTCGGTATTCGGGTCCAAAACGTCAGGTTTTGATTGTAATGTGTTCGGTCACATGACCGCACTCGCTATTATACTTTAGCAACACATTTCACGGGCCAGTTGGCTACGTAATGCAACCCCAAAAACTTATTGAATAGGAAATCAGGGATCCAATAAAAAGCTGTCAAACCCAAGTGTGTGACACGACAGGTGTACACAGGAAGGTACCTCGTAGTAATCGTACTTTTCCGTTTGGACATGTGACGGAGCCCTTATTTTATCCGCCCTGTAAAACTTTAATAGCTTATCTTTGATACGGATCAATTGATTTTGGACATTTTTTTATTTAGAAAGGGTTTGCTTATTAGCGGGTTGAAAGGGTCTGAATAAAAGGGATTTTTTTGAATTATGGATATGGCGCGCTCTTGACAGGTTGTTGAACTCAAAAAATAAATAATACTGAAAAATGTTGTACCTCTACTGTAAATAAAAAGTGTAGGCATTTATTCCACAGTTTTTTATTCGTTAGATATCTTGAAGTTATAGCCTAAGTTTTATATCAGTTGTACCATAATTATCACAAGTCTCAAAATGTTTCTTTCAAAAGATCAGAAGGTATAGGTGCAATTAAATAAATATTAATCAGACAGAGGCCTTTGGCGGCTCAATAACTCTGATACCAGGATTTGTCAGGTTGACCGTCCACTTGATGAAGAAGAAGTATTAATATTTACTGCACAATATTCACACATGGTTAATTAAAGTACTTCACTCTTCCAGCCTCCGTGGTCTCGTGGTTTGAGCGCTCGGCTCACGATCCGGAGGTTCCGGGTTCGATTCCCGGTGAGGACAACAATATCTCACAAAAATCTCTTTGTGAGACTGTCCTCAGTTTGGTTAGGGCATTGCAGGCTGAATCACCTGATTGCCCGAAAAGTAAGATGATTCCGTGCGTCGAAGGGCACGTTTAGCCGTCGGTCCCGGTTACTATCTAGGTACGGATAGTAGTCGTTACATGAGCCATGTCATAGGCCTTTGGCGGCTCAATAACTCTGACACCAGGATTGGTCAGGTTGACCATCCACTCGATGAAGAAGAAGACTCTTCCATAGTTAATTATACCCAATCAGCTTAAAAATTCTGCACAACTAAGAATAAAAGATATCAAATAAATACTCTTAGCTAGAATATCAATCAAAATTAGAAAGCTCAGCTTAACCTAAAAAAACTCAAAGTAATCTTCAAATCGATCATCATTAAAAGAATATCTCCATCTCGCACACCTGACACCACTCAATAAGTGCAATTGTCAATTACTTATGATCAACATAATTAATCGCCAGTCATTATTTCCCCGGAGAAGGGACCTCCATCAACAACCGTGATTATAAAAAGGGCTCCATTGTTCAACCTCTGTGCCTGACGCGTTCATATAATTAATTATTAATTAAGCCCTCTCCATTATACTTACTTTAATATCCGAAACTCATTTCTTTAATGTTACGTAGTATTAAAAGATAATTTTGCAGAGTAATCTCGTGGAATGGACATGTGAAGTGAAAAACAATCGGTAAAGGTTTTATATGTAATTGTCTGAGTTTTATGCTGAGTGCTGAGTGAGCATTGGGTCTATGAATGTTTTGGGTAGCTCTATTCCATAATAATAGGTACCTAACTTAACTGAACAAGCGATCTTTGCTCAATCATTATCTTAGATACAACCAGTTGCTTTACCAAATACTTCCCTTACTTCACAAAATACTTCCCCTTTACCCCCTAATATATTTACTTAAATTAATGTCTTATTACATCTATCTATCTTATATTAAGAGCTGGGCTTTTATGGGGTTCCTTTTACTACATAGCATACAAACATTTTGAAATGTTATTCTGATTACCCCTACTGCCGTTCCGTATACTGTTCTACAAAGAGGTTGCTCCTTTACAAAAACTCACTATGTAAACTATTAGAATTACATACGTTAGTCCGGTGCCAGGTCTCAGGACCCGGTCTAAGTTGAACCGTAACAAGCTTACTCACACATTTGAATATACGTGTCCGTTGAAATTAGTACGCGGCGCACGAGAGAATAGAAACACAATTTCCATTGGTGCGATTCACGCCGGCCTGTCCGCTGGCAGGTCTAGTTTTCTTATGCCTTTTGTATGTTAGTACAAAGCAGAAAATACTGGGAACCCAATCAGGTATCTGTCGAAATGTCCGGCGGACAGACAGACAGACGGCTGCGTAAGTAGCGGCTTTCTTTTTCGTGTTACCACGTCAAATGTGACGTTTGAATCCGGGATGCAAATGCGAGCACGTTTCGGGGCGATGCTTTAACGCTGACTAGAGTTGAGGCTGCTCAGTTAGTTACCTTTGAGTCATCTTCAGACTCCGTCACATTCTATTCAAACGTGATCCTTTGTAAGTGTATCTTTAAATGCTTTATAGAACTCTTGCGAAGTTTCGTTGAATTTTGATGACATCATGTTTCTTTGTAGGTACCCTTGTTTAAGAGTAGGTATAGTAATATAATGTATATGTTACGGCTAATACCCGAAGTGCGGCTACACCTAGTTTTAGCCGGTTAGAACTAGGTGCATATATATGTCATTTTAATGAAACAGAGAGTTTAAACATGAAAAAAGAATAACCCTAACCTACCGAATAGTAAGTAATTCGGTAGGTTAGGGTTATTTTTTTTTCATGTTTAAACTCTCTCTTTTCATTAAAATGACATACGGCTAATACCCGAAGTGCGGCTACACCTAGTTTTAGCCGGTTAGAACTAGGTGTAGCCGCACTTCGGGTATTAGCCGTAACATATATAAGTAATGCCTAAGTACATGATAATAATATGACACAAGTATGTTATAAGGCTATAAACCGTCTATAATTTATGTGGGCTTATGAGGGTTCAATCAGTTAGACCATGAAGGCCTTTAGGTGGTCTAAAAACTCCAAGGTTGACCACTAATCTATTCGAAATTACTTCTTATTTCCCTGTTGACAGATTGATTTGATATTTGGTTCAATCCTGTTCCGATGACCATACAATTAAAATAGAACCGTTTAACGTTTACAATCGCATTAATGGCGTCCCTAACGCCTATGCAAATTTTCAGCTTTCTGGGGTGAATGCAAGGCTGAATGTCTAATAAGACCGGACTAATAAGTATTTGAAATTTTAAGTACTTGGTTTTTAACACTAAGGGCCTTATTCAAAAACGCTTATTAACAGCACTTTAGCTATCAAATGGTTTGTCCTTTTCCCACATACGCTATTTGCCAAAGAACGAAAGAGACAAAACACTTTAAAACACTGTTTAAGTTAAAATATCGTTTATGAATAAGGTGGTATATAGCGAAGTGTTGCAGTAAGTACTTCGCTCTTCGTGCTTCGCTTCTGTTTTAAGGTTACCTAATGTCAAAGTCTAAAATCGATTTAAAGTCAGTTACGCAACTAGATGGGAAAGAATAAAGTATAATATCGGGCGCATGCAGGGCACGTTTGATTCCCGATCGCGGCGGGTATATTGAATCCGGTTGCAGCGGCGCTTCTTATTGCGCCATGTTAGTACTTCAATAAGCAAATTCTAATTTAGCTTTTAATACCGGCTTTAGGTAACTTAGTGTTCTGTCCAGATTTTAATTTTGGCTCCGATTACATTTCTTTTTGTTTTAGTTTGGAAAGTGTGTCCGAACTGGATTTTATAGGAAAGTAGCTTAGGATAACTTTGGTTTGAAATGCGAAAAGTATATAGGTTTTTGTATGATATTTTTAATCTATACTAATATTATAAAGCTGCAGAGTTTGTTTGTTTGTTTGAACGCGCTAATCTCAGGAACTACTGGTCCGATTTGAAAAATTATTTCAATGTTGGATAGTCCCCTTATCGAGGAAGGCTATAGGCTATTTTCATCTCGAAATTCCTACGGGAAAGGGCACAACGCGGGTAAAACCGCGGAGCGCTGCTAGTTGAAAAGTTAAAAGTGATTGTTAGTTATACAGAGTTTTATTAAATAAGCAATAATATGTCTTTTCAGCATTGATAGGTATGGTCAAGGCCATAAGTCATTTAAAGAATAAACAAACTTTAGTTTATCAATAAACTTATACCAAAACATAGCTATAGCCTAATTTATAATTAAACAGTCAGCAATAATACAAAACGTGACACTACATTTCAAAGTAGAATTCGGTTCAATAATTCATACGTAACGTGTAACATTTCGAGTAGAAGACTGGCGAGGATGCGATACGTGCCGATACGGCGGGTAGGTCCGACCAGCCTCGAAGCTATTACTCACTCGCTTACATTCACCTCACGTTAAAACTAGATGGAAACTGCACATTTTTAACTGAAATTGTGCTTTACAAACATTTTCATGATTACTACTTGTAGTCCAGTAACATTTGTTTTATGTTTAGTGGCTCGGAATAATTTATATGGTTACGTTTTGTTTCAATGTTTAATTTAAATTATATTTGTAACTTTAAAGCACTAGTTTATGAGCTCTAAAGCGTTTGTGTTAATTGATGTATAAAATATTCAACACACATTGTCATTTACATTTCAATAGTAATTTGATTAACTTTATTAATTAATATATGAAATTGTTAAATACTGTTCAAAAATGTGAATATTGTTCGCCACCAAAATAGTCATTAAATTACGAGAAACCAATAGCTTGATCATTCAACTGAATATTGCATCAAATTTCACGTAGTACTGCTACTACGCTACGATGGTCATTGAGGGCTACAAACTACGATGTGCTACGCCGTAGCTCGGAGGATGAGTGCTACGCGTAGTGCCACTTGGGACTTAATAATTTTTGAATTTCGCTTTAACGATTCTGCCTCAATGTAATAAATAATTAGACACACACGAGGAGATTGTATGAAAATAAATATTAGTTCACTAGTAATGCCTGCGATTTCATCCGTATTTTACTCGTATTCGTGGAAATTTCACTCACGTTGTCCAAAACAAAAACTTTGCTCCCATTTTTCACCCCTTTAGACTTACTCTGAAGAGGTGAAAAATGGGGGCAAATTGTTTTTTTTCAGTTTTTTTTCTCATCGGATACCTACGTCATACAAAAAACAAAACTCCAAGTTTCAGACCGCTACAATCAGCAGTTTAGGCTGTGCGTTGATCTGTCAGTCATTGGACTAAGCATTTTATATGTATAGTAGATTATAAAAAAAAATCTTAAGAAAGAAAGTTTTAATGCCGAATATGTGCGCGTACTACGTATATAATTTGCGTATAGGATTTAGGAAATAAATCCAAATACTAAACCTAAAAGAAAACCTGAGCCGAACAGTGCCTAGTGGCTGTCGACTCGATCACTCGAGTCAATAGAATTGAACGCGGAATGGAATGGTATCTTCACAAATATATCAAAAGTTACAATTTTCTTCAAGAAAAATCAATTTTGTATGCAACCCAAAGATGGAAGATTGAGTTGCTTTTACTAGTGCTTGATAAAATGCATGGAATACATGTGAATGGGTAAAAATTGATAAAATTATAAGCACAATGTCGTCAATAATATGATAATATTTTGGGTTTGCAATTATTGCTTGTTCTGCGACTTCTGTTTAGCTTTAATTTAGAGATGAAAAGATTAAATTACTTAAACTAAACTAAAAAGCCTTCGACTCAGTTTAATTGTAATAATGTAATATGTAATATACCTGGACAAATTCACACACGGTTAATTAGACCCAAAGTAAGCTCTAAGCTTGTGTTATAGAATCTAATTAACTGATACTACTACATATACATACACAAATACTTTATAAGGATATATAATTGACACCCAGACGTCGTCGCCAACATCTATGTCTGCACATATTGTTGACTCCGGGCGGGAATCGAACCCGCAACCCCCGACACAGTAAGCGCTTTCACTGCCACTGTGCCAACGGGCTTGGCAAAAGTAAGTAATGTTTCTGTTCCACGATTTTGATTTAGAATGGAATAGATACAAAACAAAACATATAGACGTCGAATTGAGAACCTCTTCCTTCAATTTCTAAAGTCGATGTATAGGTTAATCCTCCTCACTGTACTGATATCTTCGGTGAGACGAGAGGCATTTGCCCAGCATTGGGATATTACACGTAAATACTGTACTTTACTTACTACGGAACTTAAACAAACTGAAGCCCCCTTTAAAGCTACAACCTTATACTGTATCGAGTAATAATGTTTTTCCACATTTTTCATACGATGAAACAAAAGCAATAACACTTAACTTATATATAACTTATACATACACACAGACGTCAGACGAACATGTAACGTTAATTTCCCCGCCGGTGTCGGCATTACAAGCCAGTTTAATTTACTTCTTCGGGCTCAGGTGGGTAAGGTAACGTTTTAATTAAAAAAACATACTCTTTTATTTTTTAACCAAAATTTGTTCAATTTTCTCAGATGTTGTTTTTGTTGAACCATTTTTAGCTGACTCTAAGAGGGGGTTGTCTTTCAGGAGTAATTATCCAAACAGTTTGTTTTGTAAATTTAAAATAAGTTTATAACATTATTTTCTTTGTGTGTTTGTAAAATAAAATAGCTTCTTAATGCAATTTGTAAAAAAAAATCATCTCACTGAAGTTATCTGTACAGTGAAAACAAAAAATGCGTAGATTATTGCTATAAAACTTCTAATCTTCTTTTAAACCTTTAATTCGAACAAAACCTTTCAGGCTTCAAATGCCACTAAAACATACATCTTAAGCTTAAACCCTCCATGAATAGCAGGTAAAATGATATTAAAACTGTTACAACCACAAACACAAACAACAGCTGCAGGTATTTCTATTTAAAAAACTTTAATACTCAGCAAACAATACGTCATACAAACTTACACGCTTTGTTCTCTTCAACATGTTAAAGGTTTCGCTACAAATAACATTTCTGTAATCTCTTACGGCGGATCCCAATATCGAATCTTCTATCGGGAGATCGGTTCAATCCAAGATTGCATGCGATCTGCGGATCGGTCTGTTATCTACATCCCAATAACAACGGATAGCAAACGTCGATCGATTCTCAGAATGGATTGCCGGTTGATCCTTCCCTCCCGTACGTTCCATTTTAAGCAGTCTTCATGTTTAATGCGTTATAAGCATAATAAATAATTTAGATCGTTATGCTAACTTTTGGGCTTTGACGGAGTCATTTTTACGACATTTATACAAAAAAACATACGTTTTATACACAAAAGTAATACGTCTTTTGACAAATTTCAAATTAAATGAAGTCACCAGCGCAAAACCGAGAGATACGCTCGATTCCAATATGCTAAGAACGGAACGTAATCTGAACTTGTTTGACAGACGTATCAGTGTCAGACTGTCAGTCATGTCATTTTTTATTTTCAAGCTATTTGTTTATAATCGAAAAGAAAACTACGTAAAATAATTAATTACCATGGAAAGTGCTACGGTAAGTTTAACAATATATTTGATTGAATAGATTGTGAGTAATCGTGTTGAATAAAAGTTTCGCTTTATCCTTGTAATGTAAATATTTCGAATTCCCGCTGGCCGGTGTGAAGACTCTTTCATTGTCGCGCTTTTTATTATGAAAATACATCTCATGTTTTTGTTTTCTAGGTTTCGACGAAGCCCCTGACAAGTGAGGAGACGAAAGTCTTGCTGGGCCCCACCTCCGGTATGAGGACCCTACAACAGCGTTATATTGGTCTGCGATGCGTTTCCACTCCTCGATTATTTATGACTCTGCTGCTATTTAAAAAACCCAGCAAGATATTCTAAATGTTTTATGTGGCTTTCTTGTTTGTGTATTAAATTATTGTTGTAACTATTATTGAGTTTTATGTTTTATTTCTGAACAGATTTCAATGAAATTTAGTATGAAGGTAGCTTACATCCTGAAATAACCAAAAAGGCTAATTTTTATCCCAAAAAATGGATGGTTCCTGTTGGATCGATAAGGATTACAATAAATGTGAAAGTTACAATCTGTAACCATAAGCTTTTCTCACATTACACATCTCACTACTTTATACTTTTAGAATTCAGTAAACTACCTATTGTTTGGGTGGGCACACAATAATAAATGTTACTAAATTATCTTTTATTTTAAATATTTATTGGTAAAACTTATCTACACTATTTAGGTGCATTACAACATAGTTATTTGGTGTAAAGCATGGCTATAGCTTCAGAATCATTTTGAACTATTCTGCTGGCAGAAGATTTTGACACTCCTACAAAATCCGCTACAGAAATCCGCATTGAACCCAATGCATAAAATCTGAGTGTCAAGAGAAGCTGGTGAAGCGGTGCAACTCCATTATTTCTGTAAATAATAAGATGATTGATTAATGTTCATGCTTTCCTACACCTCTCGCAATGTTTTTACACTCTGCAGCTTTAGCTATCAGTAGCTTGGCCGTTTTGATGTGACTTTAAGATGTGGTAATATTTCCGATAGAAGCAGCTCTACCGCAGCTTTGTTCATTCTAAATCTGAATGTGAATTCAGCATCCGTTAGGCACTGTATATGGTTTATACGAAAATATCGTCGTGGTGCTGATGGACCTTCGTCTTCATCAGTATCCCAGTCTGATAGAAGTTCCAAGACTTCCAAATCACTGTCACTATCACTATTAACTATTGTTGTAGACATTTTTTATTATTTAAGGATAAGTTTAATCTAAAATTACTATAAGAAATGCAGTTTTTATTTCGAGAGATTGCGCTTAATCCATCAATTATGAAGGATTGCCAAAATGAATCGTAGATAGACGAAAAAGGATTTGTCAAAATCCAAAGATTGGATATTGAAACGCAACAACTGTCATTTCCGAACAGAGGCCGATCCGAAAACCGTTAAAAATGGATTGGTGCCCTCCGACGGATAGATCGCATTATTGGATTGCCTTTGCAATCTGTAGTTTGGTTATTGAAACACTTTTTGTAACAAATGGATTGAAATTTCAATCGCAGATTGGTAAAAATGGATTGAGATCGTATATTGGGACCGGCCGTTATTGAGGCTTGAAACAAAACCATCGCATGCGAGGACGAATCTTTAGTTTAATGTCAAATTTAAAAGTAGAATTTAATTGAAAAAGTTTTGACTTTGATTAAAAAAGTGTTTTGTTTATCACTACCATACTCGTAGTATAAAATAAAGTCGCTTTCCTATGTATGCTTAGATCTTTAAAACTACGCAACGGATTTTGACGCAGGTTTTTTAAATAGATAGAGTGATTCAAGAAGAAGGTTTATATGTATAAAAAATTCCAAAATTCCCACGGAAACGGGCACAACGCGGGTAAAACCGCGGGGCGCTGCTAGTGAGGTATAATCGCAATATTTATTCTTATTGTTTTTACGCTTGGTGGTCAACTGGGCCCGCAGAGCACTGAGCCCGCAGGTTCAGTTACCACTCCGTTTTTTTTCATAGGTGACTCGACCCACACTAATCACACGACTACTATTTACCGATAAGGGCCTGCTCAGCCCACAGGTTCAGTCGATAAAAAAAAATAACCCTAACCTACCGAATAGTACCTACGCCCGCGGGCTGAATTGACTCTTAGGCAGTAAGTAAGCGGGCTGGGTTGACCCTTGGGTCGAGTCGCCCCTAAAGAAAAAAAAATGGTCAACTTAGCCCGTGGGCTCAGTGCTCTGCGGGCCCAGTTGACCACCTTGCGTGTTTTTATTTCATTTACTCGAAATATAACTAATTGACTAAATAAATCTAAAAATCTAAGTAATGTTATTTATGTTGTGGTTAGTCTGATTCTAGTTGACTAATATAGCCTAGACTAAGACGATGTTCTGAAATAGGTAGAACATGGAATGCGAATTAGACGCGTGAATAATATATGCCAACATCTCAAGATAGTTCGCGAGAGCATTTTGAAAATACACATCCTGTAGTCAGTTTGTAGCGGAGTAGTTTTAAAAGAATATTTTGTTTGATATGAATACCTTATCTTAAGCCTTAAAGTGGATAAGGTAGGATTAATGCACAGTACATATAAAAAATCTTTTGAAAAAACCAGACCAATCAATTCCATGTAAAAGCTTCTTACACCAGACAGACACACGCATCTGATAGCTATACACCCCTCTCGTTTCATTGAGGCTAAAAATGGCAACTAAAAATAACCATGCAACATCGCAAGTATACAGAGTGCTTGTTAAAAATCAATGTGTTGAAGCGTTCGGAGGATTAATATTCACGCGGACGGCTGGCTCGCTAATGAATCGTTACTGCGAATTAATGATACCGCTCGTTATGCCGCCTCCACACGCGCACACTCGTCACAAGACAAAACGCAAGAACTGTGTTTAACGAAAAACCGTTCCATTTTTCAATTCCGTTTTCTATTTTCAAACTCTATTCAAATCATTGTTCTTGTATATTGTTGATGCGTTTTTGTATTATAGTTGACCACGGCGAATTCAAAATGACTGAAATAATCAAAGTCTGCTTACATGAAAATGAAGAAACCCTAAGTTTCTTTTGTACAAAATCTTTCCAAATGTTTTTCTTCTAAACCGCTAAGTATAATACCCGTTAGAAACAGTTTGGAACGTTAAATAAAACCCGTCTGGCCTTTAGATGCTCAAACTTTTATTCAAATAAAATGAACTGAAAATAAGCTGCAATTAACTAAATTGCTAAAAGCTTTAACGTACGAGTGCGAAAAATTCTTCAAACCCGAATCACTGAGAGACAATTTGCGGCCAATCCCCGTTAAAACGGGGACGTAATGTTAAAACAGTCCGTTGGTCTAAAATTATTCATGCAAATACCTCCCAATGATAGGGAGTGCACTTTAAAACAGAATCACGGTTGGTTACCAACAAAAATTTAATTTCACCTTAATTCGGACTCGACTCATTTTGGTTTATTCGAATGACGATAGGTGCTGATTGGTTTAATGAATTACCCGCCGTCCGGTCGACCTCGACTAATGAATAAGAGAATCAATTACCGAACAATGAAGCCCATTGTCTAAGGTAGATATTATAATATTTGGGGAACTAAAAACACTCTTTTAAAAGTTCCACCGCAAAGTATCTCTCATCTCATTAACGTAAACATTAGTAGTAGAGTGATATCACCAATTGGGTTGCGGGTTCGATTCCCGCCCGGAGTCAATAATATGTGAAGACAAAGTTGTTGGCGATGACGTCTGGGTGTCAATTATATATTCTTATAAAGTATTTGTGTATGTATATGTAGCAGTATCAGTGAGTTAGATTCCATAACACAAACTTAGAGCTTACTTTGGGTCTAATTAACCGTGTGTGAACTTGTCCTACCTGGACAAGTTCACTAGATTAGATTATTATATTAACGAGCCTTCTGAGGCATGTCAGTAGTCGAGAAAAAAACCTACGAACGGCCACCTCGAGTTAACTAATACCTAATATTAAACTAATAGTGACCTGTGATGGGATAAGCATGGTAAAATAGGGTAATAATTATGTTTATAGGCACAGTGTGTGTGTGTTGGTGCACAGTTCCAAGTATCGGATAGGAAGCCTATTTCAATCTTCACCAGGATTATTCACTTAGCGACAGCCATATTGATTTCATTTATATCGTACGATTTATTGAATCCAAAGTTCGATTTAACTCGTTATTTTTTCATTGTTCGATATTTTTTATTAGATTCAAAGGCTAATATATTAAAGATGATATCACTTCCTAAAAAAGTTTCACCCTGTAATATTGCAGAGGATGCTATGAATAATATCAATGACATTTTCTAAACTATTGTTACTAAGTTAAAGATAGTTACACTACCCACAAAATAGGTTAAGCATTAAGAACTGCTCTCTTCCGAGACACTCTTGCTAGATATAAGAATCACTACATAGTATAAAATAAAGTCGTCTCTTTTTCGTGTCTGTCACACTGTTTGTCTGTTTGTATGCTTAAATCTTTAAAATTACGCAACGGATTTTGATGCGGTTTTAAAAAATTCCCGAAATTCCCACGGGAACGGGCACAACGCGGGTAAAACCGCGGGGCGCTGCTAGTATATAATATAATATATCGAATACTAGCAGCACCCCGTCGTCCCGTAAGAATTTCGACAATTTTTGTACATATAAACCTTCCTCTTGAATCACTCTATGTATTTAAAAAACCGTTGCGTAGTTTTAAAGATCTAAGCATACATAGGGACAGACAGCGGGAAGCGACTTTGTTTTATACTATGTAGGGATAAGGAACCAATGATAGACAATTAATACTTAGGATAGTATCGTTGGATTAACAAAATCGTGTTGTAAGCACTAAAACCGTTGATCTCAGTTTGGTGCATTATATCTAGATTCAGCTTCAGCGTAAATGCACATTGGGAACATGTGATGGAAATGGATGGTGACTTAAATCTGAAAGCAGGTTAAATGTTAAATTAGTTTGAGTGGAGCCAACGCGATCGAGAATATTTGTAGTGATCTTCTTCTTCATCGAGTGGATGGCCAACTTGACCAATCCTGGTGTCAAAGTTATTGAGCCGCCAAACGCCTCTGACATGGCTCATGTAACGACTACTATCCGTAGAAAGTAACCGGGACCTACGGCTTAACGTGCCCGTCGAAGCACGGAATCATTGGAATCATCTTATTTTTCGGGCAATCAGGTGATTCAGCCTGTAATGCCCTAACCAAACTGAGGACCGTCTCACAAAGAGATTTTTGTGAGACATTGTCCCCGCCGGGAATCGAACCCGGAACCTCCGGATCGTGAGCCGGGCGCTCAGACCACAAGACCACGGAGGCTGTCTGGTGGAGTATTACAAGATATTTATAGAAATCCTCAGCAATCCCCTTACACGTGGACCAAGATTTAAAACGATGACAGGTTAACAGATTACATTTTTATGTTTTATCTATTCCTAGCTATATATAGCCTTGTTGGTGTTACAAACAGGAGATGCGAAGGTATGACTTTGTTTAGTTCACCGCCATATCCTTTAAAGTTTCAATGAAAATAAACGACAATGTCCATTAGGAAAACATTAGCATCTCCTCCATATAAAGTGGATGAGATTGAATCCAGACCTCATCTGGATGCCACTCTAAATTAATTAAAACTAAAACTTTGAGTCAGAATAAATCAATCCCCTTTAGTCGCCGGCGAGTCACTGAACTAACTACCCATATTTAAAATTCGTTACGTTCAAAGCCTTAATCCGATTTAGTTTAGCGGAGCTGGCATCGTCTCAAACGGCTTTCGTGTGATTTAGGAAGGAGGGATGGGGGCGCGTACCTCGACGACTCTTGGCATCCACTCGGCGAACATTGCCAAATGTTTGAACCAACCTTCCGAGCGATCACACGCGCTCATTACACCTCGCTCTTCAAAGGGCTATCCGATCATGTAATTATTTACATGTCCTGTTTATTACGTCTCATGTTTATTTATAGATTACAGTTGGTACCTGGTAGGAGTTGTTAGTGATCGAAATGTATATGATCGGATAGACTCAGTTTTATAGAATTAACTCGATAATATCGAGACTCAGTCAGTCGTTGAGTCAATTAATGGCCACAACTCGGAGTGGTGGCATTTCATCTAAAAGCGCTTCAAAGGGTACGTTAATCAGCCAGTCCCGGTTGATTCGATGGTTAGACTTCCGAGGCCTTTAGGCGATCTAATAACTCCGACATCGGGGATACTAACTACGAAACGAATGAATGAATGAATGCGACAAACGTCGCTTAGGTTTAAAAGTCATCTTAAACCATGTTAGAGGTTGATAAGTAATAGTTTCTGTACTATGTCTCCTAGTCACTATTCTTAGAACTCAAATTGTTACTGGAATCTATGAACCAACAAATATATCGGAAACAGAAGCGCAGCTATTCGTGTTATTTCAATGAAAGAACTCATCTCTCAGCTCCACAACTTTGGTCTGTTATTTCAAGAAAGCTATCGATATAATATTTTCTCAATAATTTTCCCTCAACACTCGAACGAAATACAAAAGAAACTTAGAAAAATATCAAAAGCACACAACGTTAGTTGCACAAACAACACAATAAGAAAACAAGGCCCTCGAAAGAAATTGAATATAACATAAACAGAATAAAATATCGCAAACAAAAAACAAATATTATCGCAGGACAATATCGGTGGGAGCTGATATCTTTAGAATAATCGAATCTGAGGAAACTTCTGGGACTGAAGTTTGGGAAATATGGAAATATGGGATCCAATAGAGGACGTAATCTCAATGTTGGGGAATCAAAAGGCACCCCGGTAACGATACATTCTATGTTTTCTTTCGAGAGTTAATATTCAAACCATCAATTCATGACTGATTAATTATTCAACCAAATGCAACTTCGGGTTGGTGATGAGGTAAGAATTGAATGAAGATTTTTCTTCTTTAGAAGAAATCGTCTTCGATTGGAAAATCGATCTTATTACATAGTTTCAACTCAAAATATGTAAGATAAAATAGAGTACACAGATTAGTATTTACAATGTCCCAAATTATTATATTGTTGACCGCAAAAAATGAGGGTGTAGTGTTTGAATTTAATAAATAATGCTATCTGTCTGGAGTCAAATTCCTGCACCAGCAACACAACCTGATTTTGACATGTAATCTTACTTATTAGTATTAAATTGTATTATACCTTGATTTAAAAAAATAACCAGCAGAGTTTCTTGCCCATTCTTCTCTGCTGATGTTCTTCCGAATGGGTGGTACGTTCAAAAGAGCCTCTATGGGGCCAAAACTGAATAAAAATATTTGACTTTGACTTTGACTTTGACTTATCTCATAAAGATAATTAGGAATAGATATTTAGGAATATGCTACGAAATTAAAAGGTAGGTTCTTCTTCATATTTTCGTGTCAAGATTATAACAAGTTTACGAATAAGTTTATATTCGTATAGATTACCTGAATTTTGCACGATCTATTAGTAAGTACCTACTCGTAATTAACAAAGTAAAGTTTAGGCTAGCGATACACTTGACGGTGGACACTTGATCGGAATAAATGCGGGTGAAACCACTAGGACAGCTACTCGTAGTAAGATATTAAATTAGCATAATGAGGACAACGTTCTCTGTCAAGTGCGACTGAGGCCTAAAGTCAGTTTTTAACCCACATATCAGCTAACATAGTGTTTTATTATGTACGAGTATGTACATAGAATTAAGGTGAGTTGCTATTACCAATGTGTTCTTTTTATTATGAATAAATTATTTATTTATTTATTATTTACTAGCTGTGCCCCGCGGTTTTACCCACTGCGCACCCGTTCCCGTAGGAAATACGGGATAAATAGTATCCTATACCCGTCTCCTGGTTCTAAACTACCTCCCCACCAGTTTTCAGCCAAATCGGTTCAGCCGTTCTCGAGCTATACATAGTGTAACTAACACGACTTTCTTTTATATATATAGATTTATTATAGTTGATCATCTTAATACGAGCTCCTGTATTCAGTCTTATCTCTCATGGAAACGAGACCACTGCAATGCAATTCGATCACAATGTATTGCATGAATATTAGATGAACAGGATACCCATATTGGCCATCAGATGGAATAATATGATATATTGTATTTTATGTCATATATAATTAATATAAATTGTAGTTAGCTAGTTAGTAATAGCTGTGGTATTTTTTTTAATGTACAAATGTAAATCTGTACGAGTATGGTAAAGATGAAGAGTTTGATTTTTTGTTTGTTGAACAGGTAAATTTCTGATTCCGAGGATATTGTAGTATTTTATGTAAAAAGACAATTGTAAATTCTATTAGAACCTTTTTCAACTTCTACCAAAACATGATATTGTCCTATTTTGACATCTATTTATAATAAAGCTGAAGAGTTAGATGCTTTGTTTGTGTGCACGACGGGCTAATCTCTGAAATTACCAGTCCAATTCTAATGATTCTTTACTTTTTTCTGGATAGCTATTATAGATATTCAAGAATTTAGACTTACAAGAGGTAATACGTATTCTTTATTCCGAAATTCCCACGGGGTAAGGCGCCACGCGGGAGAAACCGCGGGGTGCTGTTAGTAAAATAATACTAACAGCAATATTAATAGTATAATAATAGGTACAAAACGTAAACAAATTGCAGATCAACTGCCAGTTATATAGAGTCCAATCTCTCACTATCCCGTGTTTCGTCTGATATTTATGAGTATTATTCCAATTCATTAATGGTCCTCCAGAGGGGTGATCTTGTCCCTATTTTTCTTCGCACCTCCAACAAATGCGATATTTACGGCACCAGGGGGCGAAATTGTAGCAAACTTTAAGTCATAGTGCAATTGAATCAGATGGACTACTTATTTTCTTTTACACATATGGTTATTATTTTAAATGCGATTTTCATTTAAAAAAAAATGAAGTTCCATTTCAGAGGAACTGCTAATAGTTGATAGCGTTCCAGAGTAATTGCTGATCTACTTGAGCGTTATTAGAAGCTACTGGGGAGATTGAAAATTATATCAAAGAAGCCGCTGTCGACGGAAAACAGTAGGAGTTTTAGTGGGTATTTCCCGTCCCAAAAATACCCCGTAATAAGGCGATCGCGTCGGGACGAGCCCCACTTACCCTGGCCCCGATAGGCCGGGGATGCATAAAGGCATTTCTCTTACTACCAAAATAGGAGGAGTTCACCATCGCAGCAGTAGGTTGAATGTCTTCCGACTGTCAAATATCCAGCCTATTATTTTAACTCTAGGATTAATCGTATAAGTGCGCCTAAAATGGCTTTTCATACTACGCATGGCAAAAAAAACTACTGTATATATTTTTACACTGTACCCCAGTTCATACTATTTATGTTTACGTAACACAATGTTCACTATTTATTTCAGAAACGACCGCCTTAAACGACTCCATGTGTAAATCGTTGTAACCAAGACATTTGTCTGCGGTAACTAACCAGAATTTAGGTATCACAAGAACACAAGACCTTGTTCAACAAACGGGTTAACGGTTTTTTTTTATATCTACTCTCACCAAATATTATAAAACAAAGTCCCTGGCCGCGTCTGTCTGTCTGTCTGTTCGCGATAAACTCAAATACTACTGCACGGATTTTGGCGCAGTTTTTTAAATAGATAGAGTGATTCAAGAGGAAGGTTTATATGTATAAAAATTCCTGAAATTCCCACGGGACCGTTCCCGTGGGAATTTCAGGAATTTTTATACATACATTTTTATACCCGCGTTGCGCACGGGCGCAACCGTGGGCGTCTGCTAGTTACACAATAATCGATAGTTAGGTAATTGTTTAGTGATCACAAGTTGCACGTGGTTTCATTCTATCGCTTCATGACTAAGCTAGTAAGTTTTGGATCCATCATTTGGGTCCTTAATATAATTTGCAAAGGTACTCAGTCTATACGACAAAAAAGCAACCATTTTTAATCCCATTAATTCAAACAGTAATAACCAAAACTGGACCCATAAAGAAAACACACTTCTACCCAAAAACATAAATAACATTCCTGGCACAGATCAGCTCTGCGTTGAACCCATTTCCTGCTAACATAAAGCTTGAGATAAATAAAGATGCACCAGTCTGATTCTACTAATTTGTTGTTAGACTGAGGCCAAGTGTTACGCAGCACGGTCGCATTGTTGCAAAAACTGTTTCATTAATCTGCCAAGGAACGTTTCATTAGCGAGGAGTCTAAAGTGAATTTTAATGCATCTTTTCTGTTGCCCAGCGAACCTTTCCGTTCCGTTGTTGTGAACAAAAAGTTAAGCCAAGTTTTAGTTTTTTAGTTCTCTCGCAATCAGTGTCCGTATACTTAGGTTCAGTGAGCTGTGCATTAAATGGTTCGAGTTGCAATGTTTCGCTACTGATTGATTTTAAATAAGTTTTTGTGTTTTTTCTTTATTAAACATTATGTATGAATGAATATTAATCTAGCTGCGCCCCGCGGTTTTACCCGTCCCCGTTCCCGTGGGAATTGTTCGATGAAAATCTACCCGCTGAATGTGGCTATCTATTACAAAAAGATTTATGCAAATCGGACGGTTATTCCCGAAATAAGCTCGAACATACAAACAAACAATCTTACAAATTTTACCTCTGGTTTAAAACCTTAATTGATTTCATTAGAGGCTGACTGCAAACTTTTCTCGTTGCAACATCTTGTTCAAAAGCCACGCACATAAGTTTACTCAGTAGATATTTTAAAACGCAGTAAGTAACGAGAGGGAATATTTTTATGTCTCTGAAGGGGAGTCTCGTGTCGCGAGCTAACAAGTAACTTGAAACGAACAAACTGCCTTCGAGCTTTAAATATAATAGAGGAGCAGCGCCCGCGGTTTTGCCTGCTTATCGTCGTTATTTAGCAATGAATAATGTACTGGTTTCTTAAGTTAAAGCAAACACTACTTTTTATATTGAAACTACGTTTACCGATACACTTCGTTTTTATTTTACATTTTTATCATTACTATCTGACGTAACCTGTAAGTGTAAGTAATCAATTCGAAATAAATAATGCGTCGAATCAGCTAATTAAATAAAGTACTTAAAATCCGTCTGTCTGTATGTAATCTATTTTCTCTAAAACTACTGAACGGATTTTCATGCGGGTTACACCAACATGCAGAAATAATTCAGGTGGACGTTTTGTGAAGGTACAGGTACAACGCGGGTAAAACCGCGGTGCACTGCTAGTTATAATGTATTATGAGATTAAATTGGTAGAATAAAAAGTACAAAACTGGTTATGCCATAATTTAGAAAATAATTTTAATTATTAACTCGTTTCCGCAACGTAGAACATAAAAAATGCACTACTTTTTTACCGTTTGTGAAATCAAAAAGTGAAATGTAAAAGGAACACGGCAAGCAATTAATGGAAACAATATTTAAATATGCAACATGTACGTTTCAACACCGAAAATTCGGTCCAATTTGATTGAAAAATTCTTTGTGCATACTCAATTTTACAATTTGAAGATTACTTTGAATTTTATTGGTATCGATTGAGATAAAATATGACGTTCGGTAATTGCCTATTGGATCACTGTGACAGATATTAGATAATAGCCGGGCAGACCCAAAACAAGGTGGAAGGATGTAGTGTCCAAGGATATGACTGAGTGCAAGGTTTCCGATGATGACGTCGACGAAAGAGCGAAGTGGAGGAGAAAAATAAGGAAGGCTGACCCCACCACCATGTGGGACGCATAGCCGGGAAGAGAGAGAGATATTAGATGCCTACGAAAACCATTTTTCATTCACCTCAGTGAGTTAGGCACGCGAAGAGTTCCACTATAAATGGATGAATTAGCCGAATGCAAATATCCAAAATATAACAATATACAATGCAAAATCATTTGAACAAGAGCACGCATAAAATACGAAACCAAAAATAACCAACAAATATTTGCGAAGTCGCGTGCCCGCGTACCGTATTTCCATAAACATTCACGAATTCAAATGTACACATTAGCTTTTAGGTACATTAATATCAACAATAACCGGTAACTTCAGCTTTTTACGCATTCCAAAGACGTTATTTTCAATTTTAACTGTTTGCGATAACGATATGCACGATTTTACGAGCGCATTATTTTTATGTTACGTTCGCATCGATTGGAAACGATGTTCGCCTTAACTTCGCCTATTTGTTGTTGTTAATAACGTTTTATGTTCATCTTTACATTACACAAGGGCTCGTTTAATTGTAGGTAATAGTCGTTGAAGTACAATTGGGTATGTAAAGTACAGTCATGGCAATTGTAACAGTGCTTTGTCGTATTATAAAATTTGGCACGTTAAGAGGGTTTTCTAAGCTTGAATATAAGAAGTCTCTTAGTAGGGATGTGTGACATATTATAGATTGACTGTAAGTGTATCTGTGTTCCAGGTAAAACACTAGTCAAAACTATTCGATTGCTTGAAATATTCGATCCAAACTATTGACAAAGCCGCTTTATAAATGTTTTGTTTGACTAATCATAACCACATACGGAATATTAAGTCGTTTTTAATTGTATGTAGCAGGTGAAACCTGCAAGGTTAGTAAAATACTTACTAAAAGTCTATTATTTATTTAACAAAGTTTTAATTAGTCATTAATTCATACACACTCTTATTTCTTCTCTACGATTTACGAGACTAAACTAGTCAGAGTACATTATACACGACGCACAGTGGCGATACGTAATGCTCGTAAAAACATCCAAAAGGCTATGAAGATCACAGGCGAAAAGATGCGTGGTTACACGTTTTTCGTAGCGTATCTTTCGTAGCATTAGATGCCTTTAGAAACTTGTGTAGCGCGCTTATATGTGTGAGTGCGGTAGAGCGTTTCTACGCTCTACCTCACCTGGTAAAGCGTAGAGCGAAGTAAAGCGTAGAGCGAAGTAAAGCGAAAGTGGACTTCTGAGTGTATTTCTGCCGCGGCTTTAGTTCTTGGCACTTTTCTTTGAGGTGAGGTACAGGTCGAGCGGGATTTGCTTAATGGGGCCGTGGGCATTAAGCAGCAGCACGCTCACCGGCTCCAGCTTCGCGACAAACCACTCGTGATCTAGAGATAATACGAGATATATTATAAAGTAACGTAAAGTATTAGACTGTTATGTCCCAATGCTGGGCAAAGGCCTCTCATCTCACTGAAGATATCAGTACAGTGAGGAGGATTAGGTTTTGTTATGCTAGATATAATATTTTACAAGGAAAATTTATTGTTTAACTTCCACACTCAGACTTAAGTAAGTAAATAATGGGTTTTTAAGAAAAATACGCCAAACTTTATGTTATACTAGATTGTCCAACACCAAGGATTTAATATACTAAGTATAAGTCCATGGTCAACACTATAATAATCATAATTATTTGACAGCTGCAGTCGTTTGCCAACTGCAGCCGACTACTATATTATTTACACTGTAGCGTATAGTGCATGCGGCGATCGATTAACTGTGGGTTCACCTTCAAACATTCAGATTTTTGTAATTTAGTGGTATGCTCACCTGTGGGGTAGTACTGGAACTCGGGGTGTCTTTTGAAGAGAGCTTGCTTCGCGTTCGCGTTCTCCTCACTATCCGTCACCTGTAACCAATCGATAGCTACTGCACTACTGCACTACTGCACTACTGCACTACTGCACTACTGCACTACTGTACTACTGCACTACTGCACTGTCTCGACACAAACCCACATAGACATTCACATGCTTTACATCTTTATTCATAAGCTAAAGAGTTTGATTTTTGTTTGTCGGATTGAAGGCGTAAACCTGTGAAACTATGAATATTTTTTATGTTTTGGATACCCAGATTTAAGGGGAAGGTTATAACCTAATTTTCACCTTGAAATGACTTTTTTCCAGACGTGAATAGGATATTCATCTTTATTGGATAACCAATTTAATATATTATTACATCCATGGTTTTTATCTCAAAATTGCCATCAAAATTGGGATCAGTAGTGACTGTGACGGGATCAGAAACGGTGAGATGCTACTAGTTACTTAGAAAGTAGAAAGATGAGTTTACTTTGGTGAGTTGTCCAGTGATCATAAGACGTGGGCACAGCGGGTTCATGGGGTCCAGCCCACGGCCCGCGCAGTACTCGCTCTGTGCCAGCGACACCAGCAATGTCGTGCGATTGTCCGCCTGCAACATACAACACACAATTTGACAAGGTGCGACATAGAGTGACACATAGCAACACAGACACGACATAGTAACAAATTGTGGCGACATAACACATCGCAAATCACACAGTTTTGTACAATGTTGATAGATTGCTGCGATATACAACAATACACAGTTGCACACAGTCCGACTTGTAACTCAGTGCGACACAAAGCGACACCCGGCAGCACAGTGCGGGACACCGAGACACAGTGACACATAGAAACACACCATAGTGCGACAGTGTAGCAAACTGCTCACCAGAAGATCCTTTACGGTAACGTCCATCGCTGTCAGGTACAGGTACGGGATGCCAGTAGATACGCCGTCGGCGATGGACTTGAGGCCCGCGAATGGATAGCCCTTGATGTCCTTCTGGGAGGACACGCTCGCCAGGGAACCCCAATCTACAATACGAAACCGCAAATAAATAAATATGATGATGGTGAAATGATGCCGCCCTTATGTTAAGAGCATGTGCCAAGTAAAATCAGAACAGCTTTAACACCTGACTTGTTCGCATTGATTGTGTCACGATAAATTCTTTTTTATGTTACCATGTTTAACAGAAAAAAGTTTGTTAGACATCATGACTCCATTACGAGTTCGTTCATTTGTTTCAATAGACTTGAAGAATGTCTAACTAGAGTATTGACCATAGTATGCTAAATATCTAACACGATAGAGGAAGAAGAATAAAAAGTATGATGATTACATGTAGTGAGCGAGTGGATGCAGTACTGACCTGATGCATGCAGGATGCAGTGCGCGGCCGCGACGTCATCTAGACCTGCGCAGGCGTTGGTGGCAGGGTCAGCAGGGGCGGCACTACACGCCGCCAGCAACGCACAAATCAGTAAACTTTTACCGAGCATGGCACCTGCAACACAACGATTCAAACACTTACTAACCACGATAAGAAGTATCTGGGTTGGAAAACACCACGATATAAACAATACTCAGATAATGTATACCACATTCTTAACATATTTTGTAAACAGAAGGTTTGTAATGTGGAGTTAAGATCTTACATACTTATATACTACATTTATTCCATATCCCAATCAGTGGTGGATCCAGAGAACTATAGAGCTCACGCCCCAACAAAACATCTAAGTCTTCCCATAGACATAGGATTCTCTTGACAAACTCACAAGACCTCTTAATAAAAATCCTCTATCCTCATCAAGATCAAGCTTCCCACCAAATCAAAATCCTGTCTCCACTGCTACTTCCAATATTAGTATAGTTGTTTTAGTAGCATCATTCCCGCTGACGAACACACTATGTACTGTACACTAATAATTATTTATATAAACCTTGTTGGATCGATTCACTATGGTCAAATTTGAATAAGTGACCTCTGGTTCATATAAATAGACGAACCTGTTTAGAGAAGGCGGTTGAAGAAATACAGCGTGCAGACGTCAAACGCGCCGACACAGTGGAGCGTCCATACTGCATCTCGTCTTTTATAGCACGAATAGTAGTCAAACTAGCGTCGACTAGGTATACTAGTAGGGTTGGTAGTTACCAACTAGGAGGAACTCGGTAGGAGTTCCTACCGAGAGGAAAATTGCTTTGAAAAGATTAGAAAGCAATGATTCGTTAAATTAGGTATCTATTATGATTCACCTTTTTATTATTATTTACCTGACAATTATTGTTATTATTCTTAAGTGATAACAGTTTAATAAAACATGAATCAAAGTAAATATACAGTAAAGCGATGTATTGAATCTATTGTAAATGTTATTGTCTGGTCCAACTATGTTTGTTATAACTAGAGAAATATTTAGGAATACAGATGCATTACGACAACTAAGGTTGTCAAAACTAGAAACTGAGAGATTATATTATATAGAGATTATTTTTTAAATGTTCAACCAATGCTGTACAGTTGGCAACCCTATATTTTACACCACTAGTAGTAAATTAATTTGACATACTCACATACCTGGAATACCCGCGATGCAATTTCACAGATGATGCAGAATGCTAATACCGCGAAATACGACGAGGATAAACTCGATACAGGAAAATAAATGTTAACAAAAACATAACCGGTTGACTCAATGAATGGGCCTGCGTTGTTGCTATTCATATTTTAATTACCAACCATATCAATG
Source organism: Cyclophora albipunctata (assembly GCA_963082685.1). Lineage (NCBI taxonomy): Eukaryota > Metazoa > Arthropoda > Insecta > Lepidoptera > Geometridae > Cyclophora > Cyclophora albipunctata. The sequence continues at coordinate 10,215,455 of OY720114.1, read as the reverse complement.
ATCAAAAAGGAGGAAAATGTATTTGTTTTAAATATGTTTCTTATCATAAAATCATAATCAATTAGCCCCGTCGTTGCCATTGCTGGTACAGTTGACGTCATATATGTTTACACATTTTCACCTTATGCTATTGTATTGTGGTGAGAAAGTGTAAACCATGGGTGTAAACATAATGACGTCGTCTGTACATAGGAATACTCTGTACTTGATGTTCTATACTTGGAGCTATTAAACTTCTTGGTTAAAAGTTAATTAGTTGTATCAAGTAAGATGATTCCGTGCTTCGGAGGGCACGTTAAGCCGTCGGTCCCGGCTACTTTCTACGGATAGTAGTCGTTACATGAGCCATGTCAGAGGCCTTTGGCGGCTCAATAACTCTGACACCAGGATTGGCCAGGTTGGCCATCCACTCGATAAGAAGAAGAAGTTGTATCATTAATGTGAAGCGTACAAAGACATAGAAATTAAAATGACTCAGAAGGGCAAAGCCTCTAATTGATAATCGAATATTGAATATTGAACTTACATACCAGTCACAATTTTTTACACCCTAAGCCACCACCAGTTGGTGAAAAGACAATCCCAAAAAGAGGCAAATAAAAACATTGCAAAGTTTTCAATATCAATACAACGAGAAATACTCACCCACATTGCAAACAAATCATTCTAAAACTGTACAAATTGTCAAAAATAACCCACCGTTCCATCGATAGTTTCAAAACAAATACTTCCTATACAAACCCAACACATGAACAAGTGTCAAATAGGGAGACATTATCGCGCCATCTGCCATTCCGCATCGATTCCCCCCGGGAAGAAGTTGAACGTGCTATAAAAGTGTACCGAACCGACTCCAGTTGACAAACCCATCGAGATACAATGTTCAAAACATGTCCAATTACCTTGAGGTGTTAAGGTAAATAACGCATTTGGATTTTCTCTACCTTTGGGAATGGATATTAGCATGTTTTTGTGAATGTTTGTAACTCATTTTAAAAGTGACTGAGCTGGCAACCTTCTGCAGTGAGCATATTTAGATTATTATTATTGAACTTTTTACTATACTCGGAATTTTAATTCAGATTTGACATTAGCTACTGTCATGTCATGTCATGTCAAATAATGATACCACATATAATAGTGTAGTGTAGTGATACGAATATCTTATTTCATTGCGAATCGATATTTTGTTATTTTGTTGGGTTTTTGTTAAAGTGTTGTTAAGGTAAAGTCACCCAATTCCGTGGGGTTCTAAAATTGGCACTTAATTCCGCGGTATTTAGAAAATCCCAATTTCCTAATTATGTCTTTGTTGTATCTTAATGCAAATATTTTTATTGAATCCAGTGTATATTTTTACGTATTAAAAATATAGAAAAATAACACAAATGTATTAAAAAGACACAATAAAAGGTCAGTATTGCGTCAACGGGTGGTCGAAGCGCACGCTTCATACAATAGTGACCCTTTGCAAGTAAATGTTTAGGTTTTTTAAATAGTGTTTTTAATACTGTTTTTCTATGTGGTGACTAGTTATTTGTGGTCCACTTGCTCGAGACTTTATTTTTTATGGGTAAGTACTAACCTTTTCTATTATTTTCTTAATAAATTAAGCTTAAAATTTGATTTTAAAATAACGTGGCATTAGGTTCCAAAATTTTTAGTCGGTTCCCAATTCCGTTGTATTACCACGGAATAGCAAACTCATAAGCTTGGTTTTGTTTCTTGTTTTTTTGTGTTGGTTATAAAAGAGTAGTTTTTACTTTTATAAGTACTTAAAGCAAAAAAGTCAGTTGGTACTTGAAACTAATTCCGTGGTATACTTTTAGTTTAATTTGAACAATAAAAAATGTTAAATCGTAATTCTTTTTACGAGTTTTGTTAATTTGTTGTATGGAGAACTGATGCAGGTAATATTAATTTAATTACAAATTGCCTGTGTAAATGAATGCAATTTTGTAGATGATTAAAAATATATTATAAATAAAAATTTATCTGTATGAAACATATTTAAAAAAATATATTTATTTAACACTCGGAAATAGGAATAGTGTTTTCAAAGTTTGAAATCCAATTCCGTTGCACTATGTAACTGACTGCAACGGGATTGGGTTGTATGAGCACCTAATTCCGCGGTATAATATAAGAAAATCACAGGGTGTTCTTTTTTATGTTTAACAATTTGTTCAGATAAACAATAGCTAAAAACACTTTTTGTCTGTGTATCGAATTAGTAAATTATGTGATACTAAAATATTCCCTTTATATTTTTTATACTCGGATTTAGGAACCACATGCCGCGGAATTAAGATTTTTAACGCGGAATTAGGTGCTTCGGACTTACTTCATTATTTTTTTTTTTTAAACTATAAATCAATTTAAAATAGATTTAACTTTAATTTAGTTTGGTAGTCAAAAGAATACCGTTTTTAATGACACCAGATAAAGCACTGTTAAGTTACAGTCAATACTTCATATATTATGTCTTTCCTTGTTATGTTGAAAATACCACGGAATTAGGTGACTTTACCTTACGTTGTGTTTGTTGTTACGTTTATAGTTTTAACACAATTATAAAAGAAAAGTCTCAGATCGTTAATTAATCGTCAAAACTAAATTATCGGTTCAGAAATATTTAATTTCCTGATATACTTAGTTTACGAGAGTAAAATTATAAACGAGAAGAATCGATCCGGAAATATTCCATTTCCATATCGAATAATTTCGCAACGTCACTATTTAGTACTTGTCATAATGTTGCAACACTGAAATTGTCAAATCTGGAATCGAATTAAAATTCCGAGTTTATAATCACTACACAGTATAAAATAAAGTCGTCTCTGTTTCGTGTCTGTTTGTCTGTTTGTCTGTATGCTTAAATCTTTAAAATTACGCAACGGATTTTGATGCGGTTTTTTGTAATAGGTAGAGTGATTCAAGAGGAAGGTTTTTATGTAAAAAAATCCCGAAATTCCCACGGGAACGGGCACAACGCGGGTAAAACCGCGGGGCGCTGCTAGTCAGATATCATTAAGAGATTGTACCACTCGTGTTGTAGTTTGACTAAGCGATGATAACTCATTGCGATTGTTAAGCAACGTTGGTTAGTTGGTTGACTTACTCAGATTAGAATCATAATGAAACTAATGTAATAATCAGAGGTATTCCCGTTCTAAAATCTATCTTGCTACTAAACTGTGCACGAATACCTTTGTAGATAATCGCGGAATAAAAATAAAAATCGTTTAATTCTCAAATGCTATCTTCTTGTGCTAATTGCGGATTTGTTTGTAAACTTGGACGGCTCTTTGAAATTCTTGAAGCAATTAGTCCAATACCTAGCGGTATGGAAGTTGATACTGTATTGTTACAGTTTGAAAGGAAACAAATAACTTGGCATTTAGTTTTTGTTTTAAGTCCTAATTAAGTTAATGTTAAGATAAATGTATAGTTAAGATAAACTTACTACTTATTAAAACCAGCAATGTCTCTTAGTTTTACCTGTATTTAACTCGTTCCTGTGGGATTTTTGGCATGAAAATTAGTCCCACACCTTCCTCTTGAATCATGCTGTATGTTGGTGAAATCTGCGTGGAAATCTATTACATATAATTAGACCGTAAGCTTTTGTAGACTTTGTTTTATAATATGTAAGATTTAAAAGAAAGAAAACACTATTTCTAACATTACCTAGTAGAAAACAAAGATAATAAGTTATTCTATTTTATAAGCTTTTGTTTTTTTTTGGGTAGATGATCGTGGTGTGTTAGGCATCATACACACGCGCGGCACATTGTCAACTGCAGAAGCTACGACCGTCGACAACAATTACACGCGTTATTATAGGTCGCCGGCTGCAGTGGTCTCTGCCGTTGACAACTAGATGCCCGTGTATAATAAATAATCCTTAGATGGTTACCAATGTATCAAAATAATACAAAAAATTATATTTATACTAGCTGTGCCCAGCGGTTTCACCCGCAGCGCCCCCGTTCCCGTGGGAATTTTGAGATTTTTATTGCTTATTTTTCTTATGTATAAAAACCTTGTCCTGACAATAAGGAACACATTAAAAAAATAATCATCCAATTTGGTGCAGTCGTTCTGAAGTAAGCGCATGCTTACCAACACATTTTGCGATTCATTTTTATATTATAGAGGTGTTATTAACAATTATATATTCATATTAAGTATTCGTGTATGTACAAGTGTCTATCAGTTACTTAGATTCCATAATACAAGCTTAGAGCTTAGTTTGGGTCTAATTAACCGTGTGTAAAATATATAAACCCCGACATCAGGGTTGGCAATTAGCCTACTCTAAATGAACCAATGACTGACCAAACGTGGCACAGCTTCACTGTCGTGAAAAGACACCATCTGAATATTAAAATAGATAATAAACAATAACACCAGCCTATACACATGAATAGTATAAAAAACTTTGTCCATCCAAACTCCGACCTTTAGTTGTCCAGTAAATAGTTTGTGCAGTACATTTACGTTGTAAATAGCACTTTATTTCCCGACAGTGCCCGCGTAAGGACGGGCCACATTGTCGGACGTCGATGTAAAAAGCAGGGACGTATTCTAGGCACGCGCATTTAGATCAAACAGGAAGATTTGAAGCGGACCCGTCAGCGTTATTATTGTCGAGATTCATGTTGGGACTTCATCTCTTTATCAAATAACGTGGCCTTTTACAGATTTCTTTCTGTTGAGCTACTGGAAATTGATGAGTGTCATTTGTTTTAGAGTTTCATGAACTTTTTGATGGTTGATGGATTTGTTCAAGAATTCATGGTTTGATGGTATTGTAATTGCTTTGTTTATGGTATGGAACATAGAATTTGTATTTACATAGAATTATTGGTATTTGCTTAATTATTATATAAGTTTGTCCTTACTTTGGTATATTTCGTTAGGAGAAATAAAATAGATAGGTAATGCATATTTGTAAAATAATAATAAAAAATAAAAAAAAGTATGAGCCTGTAATGTCCCACTGTTGGGCAAAGGCCTCTCATCTCACTGAAGATATCTGTACAGTGAGGAGGATTAGGCGTTATCACCACGCTTGCCTAATGCGGGTTGGTGATCTCAAACTCGAGCCATGTTTGAAAAGTAGCAAACATGTTATTGCTCGACCCGGGAATTGAACCCGAGACCTCAGTCTTGGCAGGCAAGTACACATACCACTAGACCACCGAGGCGTTAAATAAAATAATTAAAATTGAGCTTATTACTTAACTCCTGTTTACTTTCGTATTTTAGGCATACGCTGTTTGGCATTACATTAATCAATAAAAAAACAAATGATCATCTCCTTTTTTAGTAAAGTGAGCTGCAAATACAAAATAACCTTTATGAACTATTTACCTTCAATGCCTCCCCAACCCTACAGCGCATCATATGGGGTTTGTGGCACCCCTATCGTAGTGAGAGCTCGAATGCGGGTATTTCCGGCCCGTGACGTAAGCGACCAGATGTGGCGTCCGTTTCCGGTATTCGGCCCTCCAGTTTTACGTGCGGATCTGTGGTTTTTCCTATTTCATCCGAAGGCCATATTAAATTTTATTTCCTTTCTGTAAATTAAATATTACGGAATTTACTATAAAAAGTTTTAGTGCCATACGTGTATGACGGAGATGAAGTTGTGTATGTTTGGTGAATGAAATGTCAACAAACGGTTATTAAATTGATGTATTTTACTACCCAAAATATTTGTTATTTTTCAATATTACAGTTTAAGTAATAAGTATTTGAAATAACATATCAATGTTGAATAATAGCTTTAAAATTTATTATGAAGATACATTACTTAACTTTTAAACTCTGTAAAGTAAAAAATGCTATAAAAGCCCATAACAGTGGCACTTTTGTTTATAACGAACTAGCCGCGCCCCGCGGTGTTACCCGCGTTGTACCCGTTCCCGCGGGAATTTCGAAATAAAATCTATCATAAGTGTTATTCTGATGTAGGTATAACCTATATTACTGTAAAGTTTCACCCCAATCCGTTCAGTAGTTTTTTCGTGGAAGAGCAACAAACATTCATCCATCCTCACAAACTTTCGCATTTATAATATTAGTAGGAAGTAGGATTTCAATAAGTACTCGCTTCAACAATGTAGTTTTAACACGTTCACGTCTTAATGTTCCATTTTTCAAAGAGATAATGTCACCCGTAATACAAGGACTTTATATTAAATCCATGCCGTAATATCACCAAACTCTTTCAACTTTCAAGGACTTTGACAGCTGATAGATGTCACTTTAACTAATAAGAATTCTTGTCATGTTGTTAAAAAAATTACACATTCCGCGGCCCTCTGGAGTTCCCCTTTATCCCGGGATTATTTAAATCTGCAGATTATCGGTTCTCGCCCATTTATTACCCGATCCCTATCTGATCCCGGATCAGAATCCAGAGGAGGTGATCAAAGTTAAGCTACTGTGAAGATCAGTTACATCATTTTTGGAGATTTTACAACGATAATGAAAAATCGATATCTCTGATGTAATCAAGATGAAGAGGATTGTTTGTTTGTTGGCGTTTTTTACTGTATCTACAGTTAGATTTGAAAACATATTTTTGTATCCATTCGACCAACCAAACAGAGCCAGATTCAAAACGATGGTACAGACTATCTTGAAAGGCCTGCGGGAACGGGTAACACCGCGGGGCGATGCTTGTATTTGTTATACTAGTCATTTGTTTATTGTTAACTATTCACAATAAAATAGTACATGTTGAATTCAGTGCAATAATTACGGGCGTATCTATTGCGGCTACCAGTTTATGTATTATTTACATTATTTATTAGTTTTGAAACTGCGTTTATAGTCCATGGAAATGTTACATTTTTTAGACCTTACCTTGCGTTTTTTAGAGGACGCAATGTTATTTTTTTGATGTTTAGGGGGGGTCAGTGTAAAGCTAAAAACAAGTTTGTGGGGTCGCCACCCTTGTCCCACGGCCGCCATCTTGAAAATAGGGGTTGAAATGTTACTGGATCAAAAGAAAAGTTACTGGACCAAAGTTGTAGAGAACGCCGAACACCCGCAGCGCCGTTCCAGTGGGAATTTTGAGATTTTTATTCATAAATTTCTTATATAAAAACCTTGTCCTGACAATAAGGAACACATTAAAAAAAAGAATCATCCAATTTGGTGCAGTCGTTCTGAAGTTATGCGCTTACCAACACATATTGCGATTCATTTTTATATTATAAGATTTAATGAGTTCAATTTGGGTCAAAAACCCTGTATGAATTAACCAGCTCGTACATTATTTTGAATTATGTAATTACTAGCAGCGCCCCGCGGTTTTACCGGCGTTGTGCCCGTTCCCGTGGGAATTTCGGGAATTTTTTTACATAAAAACCTTCCTCTTGAATCACTCTACCTATTACAAAAAACCGCATCAAAATCCGTTGCGTAATTTTAAAGATTTAAGCATACAGACAGACAAACAGACAGACAGACACGAAAAAGAGACGACTTTATTTTATACTATGTAGTGAAGTCAGCTGTTGACACAACAAAACCAAAATTCCGTTAAAGTCAAATTACCTAAAAATATCGGCACATTAACACGCAAATTAATTGCTATCCCAACTGGAACACAAAAATAATTAAATCGAAAAACAGTTAGCGATTAATTTCCAAGGGCGGTTAATGAGGATAATATTTTTTCGATTTACAAATTCCCGGCGTTAGACTGTAATCAGTATAACAGCGCATTTACAAGTCAAAAATTATTTGGGCATGGTCCTGTAATAAAATATTTTATAGCCACATTAATATTATTACGGAATTATTCTTGTTTCAACATAAAAATGTAAATGATGTTATTTATTGCTCAATAATGTTGTGACAAATCATTACATAGTATAAAATAAAGCCCCCGGCCGCGTCTGTCTGTCTGTTCGCGATAAACTCAAATACTACTGCACGGATTTTGACGCGGGTTTTTAGGGTTCCGTACCCAAAGTGTAAAAACGGGACCCTATTACTGGGACTTCGCTGTCCGTCCGTCCGTCTGTCACCAGGCTGTATCTCAAGAAAGGTTAGCTAGAAAGGGATAGCTAGACAGTTGAAATTTTCACAGATGATGTATTTCTATTGCCGCTATAACAACAAATACTAACGTATTTTTTTGCCGTTTTATAAGTACGGAACCCTCCGTGCGCGATTCCGACTCACACTTGGCCGGTTTTTTAATAGAGTGATTCAAGAGGAAGGTTTATATGTATAAAATTCCCGAAATTCTAACGGGTACTACGCGGGTAAAACCGCGGGGCGCTGCTAGTTTATAATATTTTTTGTTTTATTCTCCAGCTCAATGTAAGTAAATCTTAAGCTATGAATTATTAATGATGGGTGGTTACTCAATTTGCTCTTAGGTCTTTTGTTTTGATAAAGGTTGTTATTGTACACAATATTTTGTTTATTGTGCATTCTGATAGAAAAATATGTATTATTATTAATCATCCAACTTTTGATTGTTTCAAAAATGTGTTTTTCAAGAAAATACAGATCATTGAGTCGATATGTACAAGTAAACATCATCTGTAAATATTTTCCCGCCAACTTTGTTGAGACCTGCCACATTGAGAGCTTTTTATAATGAATCGGGTTCAACTAAAAACATCCCTAATTAAGTTAGACTTAAATAATCTAAAAAAGGAAAATATTTTATTTATCTTCTAAAATCAATCGCAAAAATTTTCATCTTCAATTCAGTATCAATAAGAGGAAGAGATTTCAGCTGCTTTGCACCAACCCTGACAATTAAGGAGAATAGATCACGCTTTTATGTGAAGGCACGTCCAATGAATTTTAATAGGGTGCAGATATTGTGCAGAACAAACAAGTGGTCCATTTTTTCTTTAAAATAGTTTTAAGTGTGATCTTAGTTTATTGCTGATAACTTCATTCACATACTTTTGAAAATACTGCAAACGACTTTTGAATTTAATTAGCTGTTTGCTTAGTAAGAAGATATCTTTGGTCGATCCAATATTGGGTGTGGGTCGTTACGGGTATGAAAATGATAAATCTGGAAAAAATGTTGAATTCGTTCACCTGTGGAAATAATAGTAAGATATTAAAAATCTCTACATTACTTTTAAAAATTCCCATCAGAACGCATATAATGTGGGCAAAGCCGAGGGGCACTATTTACTTCACAAGTAGACCCATCAAACATCAACTCCACTCAATGATTAAAATAAACGTAAGTATCGAATTTACCAACGTTGAAAGTGCGAGGTGAATATGTTTGTCGGCTGATAGGTAGATATTATTAAATATGCAATGTGAGCGCTCTGAGGATGCCGTGCCAACGTGTGGCGGTAATTCCCAGCGTAGGAATTCCATTCACGCATTCTAGTATAGGAGACAGCGCCTGAAAAATATATTTATTCAGTTTCATAGCTTGTGAAAAAGAGATCTATTTAAAAGGATCTTATATCAAAGTAAGAAAGGTGACATGGCAGAGATTGAAGCGGCAAGCGATTGAAATAAAACTTTTTTTTGAAATTTGTTAGCTAGTTGCTACTTCGTTGCTTCAACCCGGCACCATGTAAGTACTCTCACTAGGCAATAATAACTGAGATACCATCAACCTGACCAGGATTGGTCAGGTTGACCATCCACTCGATGAAGAAGAAGAAGTTACCTTATGAGAGTTATTTACATTGTATTGAACTTCATCATTGAGTTTGAGTTTCGACCACGTTTCGAATGTCAACAAATAGTAGGTGTACTTTGTTGTCTTGAGCATTCATCGTAAACGTATCGAAGACAAGAACTCCTTACAATCTAATCGTGACTCTAATCTGGACATTGCTCAGTCAAATTACATCACAAACTCTAGAAGGAACCTACCTAATTTTATAACTAGACTAGAGTATTTCTTAAGAGGTTTTTGGTTATGTTTGTAGGTCAACTAACCTTAGCCTAGCGGGTTATTACAGGGTAGTACTGTTTTTATAGTTTAACTAGCTGTCCCGAGCGGTGGTTCCATCCAATAGATGTCGCTAGTGTGAATCTAAACCATCCAGGGTGCCACCCAAACGCATACTAAAAAAAACATTCAAATCTGTCCAGCCGTTTAGGAGGAGTTCAGTGACATACACACGTACAGTAGAATAACATAAATAAAGTTTAACCGGTGGTTTAACCGAACTACCTACCTTCTTAGTTCGACTAGAAGCAAACAAGCTAGGTACATTATTTCAATTATTTCTTTATTTTATAACGCAGATCATCAACCCGCGTGGAACGCCTAATCCTCCTCGGCGTACTGATTCATAGTGATAACAGGCCCTTGCCCAGGACATAGGACAATACAGGCAATTACTTAACTTTTTTGAATACTGGTATTATGTTATAAACCTCACAGCCGCCTGTCTCTCAGACCAGTATCATGTGCGACGCATAGGGATGAATATTGCAGTACAGCTTGCAGGTGCCACCGCCCGGCCCAATTGAAAATTACCGCGTTTCCTTTACACTCGACAAATCCTGATTACAATACCATATTATATAAATAAATTACAGGATAACCAATTACTTTACGTAACTTCATTTGTAGAGGGTTGCGAGGTTTCTCACTATCAACACAGTGGACGATGCAGTCAAAAGAAGTATACGTCACAACACAAAGAGTGGATAAAACGATGGGATACTTATTTGGGATATCTATCCACAGAATATATAACAAAGTCACTTTTTTGTTATACGCGTATATAACAGTGAGGGAAAGTGGGGATTACCTATCTTTTTATAAAGTATCGAAAATATCAACGGTCTTTGTAAATTATCGCCGCAATCTTTTAAAAAAGATCGACCTATTCTTTTTATAAAATATCGGTTAGCATAATGAACGTTCCAGTGTTTGGGGCCGATATTTTCGGATATTATTTGCGGAATTTTGGTACATATTTTTGTTATTTTATGAGTTCATTTTGACACTGTCTCCAGTGGTGTTATCAAGATGTGCTTTTTAAATTACTGGCTACATTCACGTTCAGTTATTGGTAAAATATTGGGGTAGTACCAAAGAGATTTTAAATACAAAAAGTATTAACTATTTTGGTAAATAAGCGAATGTGTGAAGTTATTACGACTTGATTACGACATCGTAAAACATTGGTGGAAGATACAAATGTCAGACATTCCACGAATTAAATCACAGTATTTTATCGTATCGTGTCGTGTCCTATTGCAAGTTATATCGTAAGAAGCTAAAGAATAAGTCGATCAGATTGTTCTATATCTATGCTCTATGGGCCATTTAATAAACGCGTATTATGAACATTTTAGAACATATGGTTTGTCACTTTCTGACATACGCAATTTTCCGAAGAACATAAGAGACAAAGCATATTATAAAAGTGTTTTAGTTACACCGCGTTTATTAATAAGGTGGTGTGTACGCTAAAGAGTTTGATTTTTGTTCTTCTGTATTTTTTTGTTTTATTTTAATGCGTTTATCTCGGGAACTACCCGTCTGATTAAAATTACTGTTTTTGTATTGAATAGCCACATCCAAGAGGAAGGACTATTTTTTATTCTAAAATTCCCACGGGAACTAACATAACGTAGATAAATCGCGGGCGCTGCTAGTCAATTATAAGCACGGAAAAGCGAAGCACTTTCTGCGTAACTTCTCTATTTCGTGATTATAAGTATAAAATTAATCAGACAGAAAACAAATGAATTTGTGTATATTATATTTTACTTCGTAAATTAATGTAACAAATCACTATAGCTCCGTTTTAATTGTACTAGTTTACAAGCTGGTGCACTAGAAAAATGTTTAAAAATAGCGAATCATCATCACTTGATCACATACAGCTTGTGAACAGCTTGTGAACATGCGCGAAGTAATCGTTTCCACTATCCTAAGCTTGTAACTTGCTCAAACCAAACAATGCTTAATAAATAAATAATTATTATTATCTTTAAGTTTTCTTATACACTGTTAACCCCATTATCCCATAGTTTATAATATCTCTAAATAATAGCCTTATAATTAATTCTTCAGTTATTTTGTAACCAAAATGGCGTTTGTTATTAATTATTATACACTTGTTATACATAATGTAATACAGTTGTTTTATCTCTCGAGCGCCCCTGAGCCATACCTTTAGTTTTAATATATCTGACGTTTGTCTTTGTGTACGTAACTGTAAGTACCGTAGGTAAGATCATTGTTTTTGACTTGACTTTTGACATACCTCACTGCGAATAGCCATCGGATGACTAATCTCCGTTTATTTAAATGTATAATGCTGTCACTACTTCAAAGACAATATTGACAGGATTTTGACGTGGGCCATGATGCACAGCAAGACAATGTGCATGTATAACCTACACAAGTATGACTCAGGGGCGATCGTGAGGTAAAACAACTATAGCAATTTGACTAAAAACTTAGGTTTGACATTTTGATTTGAAGCTACGTTTACGGACACTTCGCTTACAGTTTTCTGTGACCAAGGTTCCTGTAAAGGGTCCGACCGAAACGTCAGATAAAAATCACTACATAGTATAAAACAAAGTCGCTATTTTTGTCTGTTTGTTTGTCTGTATGCTTAAATCTTTAAAATTACGCAACGGATTTTGATGCGGTTTTTTGTAATAGGTAGAATGATTCAAGAGGAAGGTTTTTATGTAAAAAATTCCCGAATTCCCACGGGAACGGGCACAACGCGGGTAAAACCGCGGGGCGCTACTAGTGTAAAATAAAAGCGAAGTGTATCCATCCGTAAACGTGTTTTCAATTCAAAATGAGTAGTGTTGGCTTAAACTTAAGAAACCAGTTAGATTTGACAATATTGCAGATATTTTTTTTTGTATTAGTTCTATAAAATTAGTTGTTTTATCAATATGTATTAGTTTGAATTGTAAAAAGTCACTGTAGAAAGACAATTCATTATTAATATTGTACATCAAGATTCAGTCTTAAAACAACGTTATTTAGGTACTTAATTTAATCTAGTAGTCCCAATATTTAATCCCGATCTTTATTTAAATACTTCTTTTATAAATCTAAATTGATGTCAGTTTTAGGTCTAAAAAACAGTTTATCTCAAATTGAATTATAATATACTTTCATCCAATCGAATTATGGTCAAAATTCAATACGTGGTAAGCCAAATGGATCAGAATCAAATATTGGGTCCAACCCAAATAAAATAAAATCACATCTAGCGTCTCACTCTTTTCTACCACAAATAAAGAGAAGAAACAATTTATTTCTCACTATTTCTGAATCTGACTAATTCATCCGTCTTTTCCATGTTCTCTATAGACATCGCCAGATTGTCTATGCCTTTTTTAGAGCCAACCGCTTCAGCTTCTTTTACTGTGTCGGGTAAAGTAGTGTTGGCGGATTCTGGGGCGAAGAATGTTATGATACCAGCTAGGAAGGCAGAGATTCCGAAGACTATTGACGGAAGACCTGTCCAGTAGACCATCTGTGGAATAGGATAAGTTTTCATGGAGTATGATTATAGTAAGGCGATCGACGCACGAAACATGCGGTGACGGCAACAGTGTAAAGAATACGGTAACCGCATTGGAGCTGAGCGGAGCTCAAACGTGTAATCACAACGGATTAAAATTGTCGAAAAAGGCATTGATTGACATTGTCCTAATCTTTTTGCAATGCGTTGCGATTGGTCGATTCAGTTCTACACTGCTGCGCTCCACTTCAATGGACCCTTAGCCCCCTTTATACGTTCACTCTATCGCGCGTCCTTATGAGCTTCCAGGATTGCACGACGGAATGCTTGCACCATCATACTCGCTCGATTATATACATACCTTTGGAAACGCTTTCTTTTGCATACGAATGCTGTTTTACGCATGACAGTCGTTTAAAGGGAGCTATTCTTAGGGTCAACACTGGGTTAAGCGTGCGCACGCGACGGGCGCACGCGTCGGTCACTTTTGTATGACACCGCACGCGACGGTTCACTTTTGTATGAAGCCACACGCGGCGGGCGCACGCATAACGCAGTGTCGGCCCTAAGAGCGACAGCAGTTATCAACTAATCACGTGTTTGTAGTCTGTAGAAAACATTGTTAGAATACGACATTCGGCCTCTATAGCGAGATCAGTGCCCGCATTAGGCGAACGACTTGTAATTACTACATTATGCAAAACAAATGTTTTGTTAAGTTTTGACTAAAGTAATGAGATTTTTTTTATAACGTACCACCGGTTAGGAAGAATATTATTATTGGAAAATAAGCTGAAGTTTGTGGATACTTTTTATGAAAGCAATATTAATTTCTTCGCTTAGTTATTAGCTATGAAAATAAAGTAGGAGTTTGTTGTTATTAAAAACTAAACTTTTGGTTACGAGGAACCTGATTATGCTTCGTTCAAAAAACATGCTAAAGTACTTATAAGATATATAATAGGTTGCTAGATAAAGGTGTTGATTGTACTTTAATCTACTTACCAGTAAAGGCGTTTGCGGTGCCAGAATGGATCCTATTCTTCCCAGAGACGAGCAGAGTGCATGCATAGAGTTCCTGGTGTAAGTAGGGAACAGTTCCGAGGTATACATGTACGTGATGCTAAAGTAGAACGAGCACATCAGTTTGCTTATCATGTATACTAAGATGGAGAGCCACGGATTGTCTGTAGGGAAAAATAGAGATTGATGTTAGATGCTGAATCTACTTACTCATACTCGTAGATATCCTATTGGTCTTACAATAATAAGAACTTCAAACTGCAGAAAAAAATTACCTGAAGGCAAAAATGGTTGTACAAAACATAGCACAGCTCCACACAGGAAAGTTACAATTAAAGAGCTTCTTCTTTTGCAATATATCAAAATGTACATTATAATAAACGTCCCAGGGAAATCCAGGACTGAGATCAGCGCATAGTTCAAGTATTTGTTCCCTTGAAGGGACACTGAGTTGATCATCATGCCGTAACTCACGAAGGTCGATGTGGTCCACCAGACAATACAAATGAAGACCCTTTGAATCAAAGCTTTAGAAGAAAAAGTCATTTTTATCAACTCAACAAACTTAATCGATTTATTTTCATCCTCTTGGGCAAGTCTTTCAAGGGAATCTCTATCAATTTTTAACTTGTTCTGTGCTGCTGCTTTCTCTATTATCTGTATTGCTTTCTCTTTCCTTCCTTTGGAGATGAGCCATCGCGGGCTTTCGTCTACTAAGTACTGGTAGAGGAAGAACAATATTGCTGGTGTGTAAATCACTCTAAGGAAGTTTCTCCAGTACGGGACCTCCATAGCTGCTAGAGGGAGAAGAATGCTGCCCAGGATGTATCCCATGCCGCAGAATCCATAGTACATTACACGATTTTTTGAAGCAACTATTTCCAGATCTGTAATGGAAAAATTTCAAAGTTAGTAAGAAATTTTTAAGCAAAAATGGTCCTATCTTAATTCAATTACCTTCGGAGTTATAAGTGGACTTCTTAACTTAATAGTTGAATGTAAGATAATTCCTATAAAGATGGGTATAGAACAACTATAACAACGGTACATTTAATGTAACACATAGTAAAGGAATTTTCTAGACAAAAAAATATTTCATCACCATGATACCATGACCTAGTCTGACAACCTCACATCTATACTAATATTATATAGCTGCAGAGTTTTTTTGTTTATTTGAACGCGCAAATCTCAGGAACTACTGGTCCGATTTGAAAAATTCTTTCAGTTTTGGATAGTCCATTTATCCAGTAAGGCTATAAGCTATTTTTTTTTTAAATCTCGAAATTCCTACGGGAACGGGCACAACGCGGGTAAAACCGCGGGCGCTGTTAGTTATATATATTAATAGTTAAGACTAGTAAAGTTCTTCTTGTCAACTTTCCATCAAACTTTAAATTTAAACAGGTTCAGATATTATGCAACTATGCGCAGTATTTTATGTCCTACCCACGCCAGAACGTGGGACGAGCACGAGCATCGGCTTCATCAGTTGCTTTCCAATTTCAAACTTATACACCATCTGTTTATTTTAACCCACTCAATATTCCTGTATTTTAATTATCAAGTTAAGTTAAGCAACGCCCGCGGTTTTATCCGCGTTGTGCCCGTTCCCGTGGAAATTTTCGGTGAATTCTTATACATATAAACATTTGACTCCGGGCGGGGATCGAACCCGCAATCCTCGATATAGTAAGCGCTACAAATCACTGTGCATAACATACAGCTCATACTAAATGTCTTTTGTGTTAGTTTTTCCCCGATATTTTAATATAATTAAAGAGATATGAATTTGAATTTAAAGATTTTTGATTTCACGCGCTAAATCTTATCCAATAGAGAAGTTTCGGGCAAAATACCTCCTATTTAAAACTTTATTTTCGGGCGCAATGTCACTTAGATAAGCGGGAGAGATGATCACCTAACTAGAGACTACGGTCTGTTTATGATAGCTGATAATAATTTTGGCGTACTCAAACTGACTTTAATTGTCTGATTACTTACTGAGGACATACACCGGTGAACAAATATCTCCTATAGCGGACTCTAGGAACTCTAAGATAATGTAGAGCCAATACCAAGGAGAGAAAGTCCTCGCGAGGCCCAGGACTCCTCCCGTCACGCCAGTCAAAATAAGAGCTTTCTTTCTTCCTATTCTGAAACAGACAGAGAAAGAAATATTAAGGGTTGAGTTTGATTGATACTCTAACTGAAACCATACAACCATCAACTACAAGTAGCCTTAATTAACTACCCGCATCCCTAAAAAATAATCCCGATACTAAAAACACGAAATCTATACTAATATTATAAAGAAGTAAAATTGTAAGTTTGTTTGTTTGTATGTTCGAGTTAATCTCGGGAATTACCGTCCGATTTGAGTAATTCTTTTTGTACTAAATAGCCACATTCAACGGGAAGGTTTTAGGGTATTTTTCGTCCCGAAATTCCCACGGGGACGGACACATCGCGGGTATAACCGCGGGAAGCTGCTAGTTAAAAATAAAACATCTAATGACTCCAATTATAGTATTTGAGACTACCATGTGACTAAAAAAAAGTACTATCCTGTAATGTCCCACTGATAGGCAAAGCCTACCATCTCACCAATAATCACTACAGAAGAGGTTAATACATAATCACTACGCTTGTAAATAGGTAAATAAAGACGTACCTAATATAATAATAGTGAAATAATTTAAAATCTAATTAAAAAGTAATTTATTCAACCTGCACCGCACTACCGGTATAAAATATATTTACTGAGTTTATAATTGTTTTATACATACTATATGTGCTTATTGTCACAGTTTGGTTCATAATTAATTTTGCTAACGTAAATTGATGTAACATTATTATTATTATACTTTTTCTCTTTAGAAGATTCACAGGACAAAGCCGGTCTTTTTGAGAGGCATGGGTGAGGATGAGGCTGAAGATATCAGTACAGTGAGGAAGATTAGGCATAATCACCACGCTTGCCAAATGCGGGTTGATAATCGCAAACCTGAGCCATGTTTGAAAAGTAGGAAATATGTTTACGCTCGACTCAGGAATTGAACCTGGGGCCTCAGACTTGGCAAGCGAATGCACATACCACTAAGTAACATTATTTTATAATACCTAATGTTTCTTTAATTAATATACATTAAACTATTAATTCCCATTAAGTAAATCCATTATAGTGAACATTAAAATGTTTTATTAATATGCGGTGATGTAATTGACTATTTAGGCTGAAAAATATTTTTTACCGTTGATTTTATTTATGAAATTTACGTTCATTCGTTATTATTTCATGACGATTTTGTTATTGACACCGAATTTTCTCTCTTGTTCCTAATAATCATATTTTTTATACATATAAACCTTCCTCTTGAATCACTCTATCTATTTTGAAAAACCGCGTCACAATCCGTTGCGTAGTTTTAAATATCTAAACATGAATAGGGACAGACAGACAGCGGAAAGCGACTTTGTTTTATACTATGTAGTGATATTGTTTCATTATATTCCTATTATTTCCTATCCGTTTCAATTCCCAGGTCGAGTGAAGACATGTTTCCTACTTTTCAAACATGGCTCGGGTTTGCGACTCCAACCCGCAGTCATTTAGATCAAAGAAGATTTGCAAAAAATATTCTTTATCGACTTATAAATAAAGTAGAAAAATTAGAGAAAACATTATATCTGAGGGAAATATATCATTTTGTATTTTTACAACAATACACTTAAGTTTTAAAAATCATTTTCAAAATGGCTACATTATTTTCTTTACAACATTTTCGTAAATATAATTATTGAATAGGTGTTTTGTCAGTTCATTGTATATCTGTTTAATGGTTATCGGTTACGCTTCGTTTGGAATTTGTCACGGCCCGAGGACAACGAATTCACGGCCATTAGGTAGGTACGTTAAATCATCTATTTAGCAGTCTGCTTGCAATTTGTATGAAGTTAAAAATAAATAAATAAGTTGTATGAAAATCAAGCTAAACATTAGGAATATACAGTTTACTCGAACGGCGTCGTGGTCTTACCCGCGTTGTACCCATTTCCGCGAGAATTTCTGGATAAAAAGTTTTCCAATCCTTATTCTGATGTTTAACTTATATTACTGTAACGTTTCATCCAAATCCGTTCAATAGTTTTTGCGTGGAAGGGCAACAAACGTTATGTACGTTTCGTATACATACAAGAATCTATATCCTCACAAATTTTCGCATTTTTAATATTAGTGAGATTATACTACATAAATATCAGAGATAAATGTCGTTGCTTATGAAAAGGTGCTGGTACTAGGTATGCAAGGCTAAGGAAATTGTTTCGTTTTAATTACTATACTATATTAATTGAATGAGGCCAGCGCTACCGCGATCTTCTGATACATGTTATTGCATATATGTAATTTACCAATAGCGGACACACTACGCGGAAGAACGCTCGCCGCGTCGATTTGTATTGGCGTTCCGACGCCGAACATCCTCAACGGTGTTTCCGTCAAGTGTGGCGCAGGCCTTAGACTGTAATTGGACTATAGTATAGATATTCTTATGTATGTATACGTACACATATATGTTTGTAATTTCAATTATAAATCACAATCGCCTCTATAGCTTCGAATTCTATAGAAGAGGAATTCATTTCTACGTCAATTGAACCACTAATTGAACTATGAATCAATTCAGTTTATATCCGTTCAGTGATTATTGCAAAGCTAGAACCAACTGACAAGCCCAGTGGCAGTAAGAGCGCTTATCCGGGGTTGTGGGTTTGATTCCCGCCCAGAGCAATATATTTTTTTTTTTACCTGGACAAATTCACACCCGGTTAATTAGACCCAAAGTAAGCTCTAAGCTTGTATTATGGAATCTAATTAACTGGTACTACTACATATACATATACAAATACTTTATAAGAATATATAATTGACACCCAGACGTCGTCGCCAACAACTATGTCTGCACATATTGTTACCTCCGGTCGGGAATCGAATCCGCAACCCCCGACACAGTAAGCGCTCTCACTGCCACTGTGCCAACGGGCTTGTCAAATGGGCAGACATAGTTGTTGGCGACGACGTTTGGGTGTCAATTATATTCATATAAAGTATTTGTGTATATTTTTGTGTATTAGTATCAGTTACTTAGTCCATAATACAAACTTACACTGCATGAAGTTAGTAAGTTTGTTTAGGTTAGTGGCCAGCCCTGGTGTCCACGGAAGAACGAAGTACTTACTGCTATTTCAAGCTGTGTCAGGGTTTTCAGACTGCCTAAAGACCATATATATAGAAAGCTAGTAGTTAGTCATGAATATACTTCAAGTATGTTCCATATCTTAGTCTGGCGCGCTCGGGTGACTTCACGAAATCATGTTAGCCTCTTCTACTATCCGTTTTCAAACTAAACAAAGTCCAAATATAACTGGAATTTTAAGTGTTGTCGGCGACAGAACTAATCTTTTTAAAGACGCAACAATAGGCAGTTATCTTGTTAAGGAACCAATGAGTTATTATTTTGTTAATCTGTTCGTTTGTATGCAACTGTTTTCGTTCAGCTTTCAATAGGTGACAAATATTAGTAATGCTGTGGTCACGAAGATCCTTTTAAAAAAGGTCATTGACTGACATTGATATTTTGGGTTTGCAGACAGAATGTGTGTAGGGTCTTTGAAATATCATACTTTGACGGGAGTCACAATACTGAAAAACTAGGATTTAGTTAAGGGATTAACTAAATCCTAGTTTATCAGTATTGTGACCGATTTACCCACTAAACGTTATTGTAGAAAATAGATACAGATTGGATTCGAATTGACATCCGAATACACTGTGTTCTTTTAGAATCGGAACACGTCAACTGGAGTTTAACATCTATACTTAGGTATATTATAAATAGGTAAAATTTGTAAGTTTGTTTGTTTGTATGTTCAAGCTAATCTTGGGAATTATCAGTCTGATTTGAATATTTTTTCTCTTTTGTAATAGATAGCCATATTCAACGGGAAGGTTATAGGCTATGTTTCATCCCGAAATTCCCATGGGAACGGGCACAATGCGGGTAAAACCGTGGGGCGATGCTAGTATTTAAAAAGTGAAAGTAATGTGAAGTAATAATTATTAAACGGTTACCTACTTAAAGCTGTCATCTTTAAGCAACAATTTAATTAAAGGTTTTAAATTTAGTTACATTACAAATAAAGATAACAAATGCATAAACATGAAATAAAATACAATAATAAATTATACGAGTATAAGGCACGTATTGGAAACAAAATATGATATAAAAATACAATTTAGTACAATATAATGGAGGTACAAAGATTAGCATAGTGTTTTTTTTCAAATGATAGTGCCGAAGCGTGACTTATGCAGTTTTGCCGGTAATCTCGTGACTGTGATACCAAAGTACCCATTATTTGTAATTATCTGTATTTTTATTGACCAACGAACATAGAATATGCATTGTTAACGGTAAATATAAGCAGTATCATTTTATTTAGGTTAAAATTGGACTTCATTTTCTTGTACAATCTATTTATACCAAACCGCCATAGTCCGTGACCAAACCGGCATAGTCAACAATGCTTCCTTAAGAACCTATGTTCTGCAATTTCAACCGGTTTGTTGCAATCGTCACTTATAAAAAACCTTCAATTTTACGTGACCTCCGAAGCACACCTCAGATAGCAATGCCACTATGAACCCATCCAAGTAGGTACGGACCTCCACGTGGTTTAGCAATCGCAATATGCTAAGATCGCTATTAGTCAAACTACGCCACGAGCGTTCCAGTCCTTGATAAGAGACCAAGAGATCTTAAAATGTTTACTAATAATAATAATAAATATGAATAAAAAACGAAAAAAAAAATATAGTTATGATTTTTTTTCATATATTGAAATATTCTAATTAATTATTCTTTTATTATTATCATCTTTTATTAATTTTAATGATTCTTTTCATAAAGAAAAAAATATTTAATTTATTATTTATGGCCAATTTTCCAACCAAAAAGGTTGTGTTACCTCAAGGTTTTATAGTTAAA
The DNA here is from genome assembly GCA_963082685.1 of Cyclophora albipunctata. NCBI lineage: Eukaryota > Metazoa > Arthropoda > Insecta > Lepidoptera > Geometridae > Cyclophora > Cyclophora albipunctata. The sequence continues at coordinate 10,193,902 of OY720114.1, read as the reverse complement.
GTTCACTTACTTGTCTGAAAGAGGTCCTACTATGAGTAGTCCCACCATGTATCCGAAACTATGGACTGTGCCCACTAGAGTTCGCTTCCAGTCTTGACATGCTAGTCCGTACTGTAATAATCAAAACATGCGTAACTAATGGAAGGAGAATAGTGATCCTAGTTTAATATTTAAGTGAGTAAGTTTGTGAGGGTGAGTTTGTTAGAGTAGATGAGTTGGATTTGAGAAGCAAAAAAACTTGAGAGGTGTCAAGGGACACCCGGATGGAACGAAGTTTATTTATTATCAACAAAAATAATCGTCGCGACACCACACTGTTCAATGCGAAATAGAAAGACGAAACGAAACATCTAGCTTGCTTTCTATAAGAGAGAGAGAGAGAGCCTCTCTCTCTGTCTCTCTCGCGCATGTTTCTCTGTCTGTCTCTCTCGCGCATGTTTCTCTGTCTGTCTCTCTCTGGCGTGCGCAAGTTTCTCTGTCTGTCCCTCTCTGGCCTAAAAAGTGTCGTTAACTTTTTTCCCGTTTAGCCCCCTTTCGCAACGCGCGATAAGGAACTTTGTTCCAATAACTGATTGGATTAGGATGAAAATTGGCATAAAGATAGTTTAGAATTAAGAAGAAACATAGGCAATTTATGAGATGCTGGATTCCCAAGGGAACAGGTACAGAACCAGTAAATCTTAAGAGTATTTTTTTTTGCAACGGATAGTATTTAAGATACAATTTAAGAGGAAGGTTACAAGCTATTTATTATCTAAAATTTCTCACGGAAACAGGGGCAAACCGCGTGGCGCTGCTAGTTATACGGGATAATAGTGGAATTGTATGTATTGTGCTCCTTATATCTGAGGTGCCAAAGAATACAAAATTATAGTTCAGCAGCTAATCAATGTACCATGATACCCCATAAGTTGACATTGGATAATACAATATTTTAGAGCGTGGATTCGGATATCCTGGAATACGGATAATACGGATATCCTCATCATGAATGATAATGTAAATTATTAGTTAACCACAACCAATGATACCTACTTACTTCAGCAACGAAACTGTGTGGCTTATCGTAGATCCATTCGGAACATTGGTCCGACACGTTTGAGTGACATGAATTCGGCTCAAATCCTTCATCTTTACATCTGAAACCAAATAATACAATTTAAAACTTCGTCCAATTTTTTAACAACACCATCAAATATATATCATATAGTATAAGCCTTATACTATAAGGTATAGGTAAGTTAGTATAAGGGCCGAAACATTTCTTTCGTAGTTTTAAAGATCTAAGCATACATAGGGACAGACAGACAGCGGAAAGCGACTTTGTTTTATACTATGTAGTGATACTGCAGTCAGCAAGGTGCTGCCATATTACAATAACTACTGATTCAAGGTTTTAGTTTTAAATAGTTAACTCTCACTAAGAAGGTTAACTTGTTATTCAAGTATGTAATACGTTTTGATAATAGAATACCAAAGAGCAATAGACAGAGACAAAGTTAATTCTTTTTATCATGTTCAAAAATCGTCAATAGTATATAACCTACCTCTAGAATGTAACTAGCTAATGCAAAAATAATTATTTGAATCGGATAGATAGTCTAGATTGCCGCGTTCAAACAAACAAACATGTCACATTTCAGCTTTATTGAATAAGTATAAAATATATGTAGATAGTAAATACTCGTAGCTGCCTCGTAAAACGTTGTTTTGCCATATAAAAATTAAGGGGCGGACTACCCTTAACATCTAGGGGGATGAAAAATATTGTCCGATTCTCACTACCCGATATGCACACAAAATTTCATAAGAATCGGTCAAACCGTTTCGGAGGAGTTTAACTACAAACAAATACCGCGACACGAGAATTTTGTATATTAGATAGATACTATTAGTAGTACGCATTACATAATACAGTCATAAATAAATATCTCCGGTAGTTTTAATTAACCGTTGAAACTGTACAATAAGTAAACAATGAGGTAATTACCTGCACTGGCAATTACAAAATTACTCGTGACGTCACTCATTGATGGACAATTTTAATTACTATCCAATGGATCCAAACAGCGACCTTAGGCCAAATAAAAACACAGAACAAAGTGCTGCGGACATTAAAGTGAAGCCGATTTTGCAATTGTACCATCAGTGGGGTGTAGTTTGGTCATGAGTAATATCTTTTAAAATGATGAACGTAACACAGCGATGGTAAAACTACCAATCATATCAAACGTCACACAGCAATACATTTCTATTTTGTGACTGCAACGTAAGAAGCATAGCATAACTACAATGAAAAGGTGTCTTGAATAACTATGAAAAGACGAGGTGTTATTTTGCATGTTCCTAATATTGCGTGCCTCTGTCTAGATATTTTGGTCTAAGACAGCGACCAACAGTAACACACTGGTGACGATTAATGTCGCTTTAGTTTAACGGTAATTAATTAATGTTGAAGTCCATTTTGTGGTGATACGTTTTATTTTGATATTTAATCATTTTAAAAACCTTTAATTTTGTCAAAATTAATTTTATTTTTGTACTTTAGAGATGAATGAGTGTTGATTGTTGCAACCTCTGAAGAGCGAAGTAATGCTTCTCCGGTAGAGCGAAGTACACTTCTCTATTTAGTGGTTTCTTCTGACCAATCATCGTACTAGAAAGCAAAAACAATGTGTCTCTTTCAAATAAAGCTTTTTTATTAGTCTCTCTCTCTCTACTAATTTTATAAATAAACATACTTTATCCTTTGTTAAATTTTCAGGCTTTTGTGGTGTAGTGGTATAAGACTTCGATAATATGATTAAATTATGACTATTAACTAGCCTTCACTATTAAAATACTTATTTGTCATTGTATATTATGATCCGGAGCGAAATAAATGAGGCATATCCTGATCGAATTAAGTGGGTCAAGAAAATATTAGTACAGTCACCTTACGGACGAGGTGGACTACAGTACCCGGCGGAAAGTAATACCCATCGACTTCTGGCCTTAGTTAGATTTAGTTCAGTAGCGAGTTACGACTAATGTTTAGTTTGCAATGAAAGAGATGCTGCGAGCATTTTATTGATGATTTAAATAAAGTTGCATAAATTTTTTTTATTGTTTAATATGTATTGTTTAATTGTATACTCATATAAGTATGTATATTTTCTAAAGGCCTACACACACTGCGATGAAATGGTTTAGTAATTTTTCGAGTGATATTAAATCCAGAGTCCAATCCAATCCGAGTGACTACAATCGTAGGCAATTTAAGTACATAAATCTGCGGATTTTTTATATCTTCTTCTTCATCGAGTGGATGGCCAACCTGACCAATTTTTTATATGAAGAGGTCTTTAGAAAGTACCTGTTCATTACAAAAGAACACATATTATACAACCATTACGTATCCAACCTACTTACTTAATTCTTAAAATGCTTACTAAATAAAACTATTGAAAGTCTAAACCCAAAGCCACAAGTTAGTAAAACAGGTCCCGAATATTCACAGCTGTGTCGTACAGAAGGATGTTATTATTAGGTTATTATATCGCTAGGGCATCGTAACACTTGTTTATAAATAGACTTACTGTAAGAGCAATTGAATGGTGAAATACGCTCAGTGCTCTTCTAACATAAATATAAATTTCTGACTGTTGAACTAATATTAAATTTGGTTCAAACAGTTCTTGACACTACTTCATTTGTATGGCTCACTTTTTAAACCGTTCCTGTGTCAATTTCGGAGATGTATAAGAAATTGTAGGTCGTGTCGTACGAACAGCTAAAGATGGCGGATGATATAAAAAAATGACCACGGCAAGAGCCCATCTCTTAAGAATGAGAAGAATTAAAAAAATGGATAGTCTAGGCAATCGGTTAACAGGCAAATGACATGTATAGTATTAGCCTGTAATGTCCCACTGTTGGGCAAAGGCCTCTTCTTTCACCGAAGATATCAGTACAGTGAGAAGAACCTTTAGATTACGATTATGCTTTAAATAAAAATCCACACAATTAAAAAAAAGTGTTTACGTCAATTAAAAGTAACTATGAGCTAATCCTCCTCATTGTACTGATATCTTCAGTGAGATGAGAGGCCTTTGCCCAGCAGTGGGACATTACGGGCTAATACTACTACTAATTCTAAGAGTTAGAAACATTAATTTCCACTGAAAATTAACATAACATTATTAAATAAAGTGTTCTCTGGTTCATTTTGAAATGAAACTATGTTTAAGTATACACTTCCGCTTTTATTTTACATTTTTACCTGACGGTTCGGCCTCTTTACAGGAAGCCTTCTGTAACCACGGTTCCTTTAAAGGAGTCGAAACCTATATTTTCAATTTTTTTTTAAGTATTCCAGATCGTGTCAAATAAACAAAAACATTTTTTTCTACACATAAATTGCGTACATATTATATGTCTTGCCGTTTAGCCTTGTAATTTATTTTATATGGTTAATTAAAGTTTGGCACATAAACCTCAATAGGAAGATACATACAAATTAAACTTCTATTGATATAGATTCCATACATATGTGGGTAAAAGTAGGTATATCTATAGTAACACATTTATGTAGGTACTGGAGAAATTAACAGATGTTAGTGCGTGTCGTATTCAACGATTGTTACCTATATACTATATTTTGTTTTATTGTCCCAAAATGTGGATCAATGTCGTAAATTTTCCAGTCAAAGACGACTACTCTCCTGAAGAGGAAAAAGGTTTAGAGATAGAAATAAAATCACTAAACCTCTTCAGGAGCAATCGTCTTCGGTTAATTAATAAAAATAGAGTATAGTTTTGTTCTTCTTTTTTTAATAAAAACGCTCTACCACGCTTTACACGATAGGGCTCAGGTGCCCGAGATGTCTGGTGGTCACCCATCCAGATACTGTCCATGCGTAGCTTAACATTCACGATTGCGAGTCAAACTAATTCACAAGAGCGACGACAAATTGTACAATGAATTGGCGACTAACAAGGATATGTCAGAGCAAGGTAAAGTAGCCGTTAATGAACCGTTTTTCCTATTATCATTACGGAATTAGCAGTTGACATCTAGGTTAGTAGAGTTTGTACTCGTTTCACACTGCTGATAAACATATTTGCATATATTTTCTGAAACTAAGGTCTCGTTCAAGAAGATGTGGGGCGCGTATAACATCGGGAAGTGCAAGGCATATAATTTTATATGGGCCTATTAACAGTTGTTATAGCTTGCTTCTACATTAATTTATAATGTTTAAAAATATTAAATACTAGCAGCCTGCTGTTTTCCTGTGGATTGCCCGTACCCGTAGGAATTTCCATTGGATGTAGCAATCCATTACAAAAATAATTATTCAAATCGAACTGATAATTCTCGAGATTAGCTCGAACAAACAAACAAACTAACACATTTTACCTCTTTATAATGTTAGTATAGAGGTATAGACATGGGTCGAAGTAGAAACATTATAGAATTAAGATACATTGATTTGTTTTCAATGGTTTATAATGGTTTATAATGGCTAGTGGTTAAATGGTCTTCTAAGTTTTATAACTTTTGAAAGAACTAGACATTAAGGAGGAGCCATCAAAGCACGGTATAGTTCGGAGTAGTTTCTGCTTTGCATACAAAAAGTCCCCGAGAACTGTCTATCTTACGCTGGCCTTCAGAAACCTGGAGTTGGTTGAAACCTTCTTCTTCTTCATCGAGTGGATCCACTGTGGAGGGCCAACCTGACCAATCCTGGCGTCAGAGTTATTGAGCCGCCAAAGGCCTCTGACATGGCTCAAGTAACGACTACTATCCGTAGAAAGTAACCGGGACCGACGGCTTAACGTGCCCTCCGAAGCACGGAATCATCTTACTTTTCGAGCAATCAGATGATTCAGCCTGTAATGCCCTAACCAAACTGAGGACAGTCTCACAAAGTGATTTTTGTGAGTAATCCCCACCGGGAATCGAACCCGGAACCTCCGGATCGTGAGCCACGTATTTCCGTACGTTATATCTGAATTCCAGATTTTTTTTGTAAACAAATGTGATACCAGTGCACAAAACCTGCACGAAAATCGTGCAGTTGTTAATTTGACGATTTCACGGTATTTATTTATCTTATAAAAATAGTATTTATTTATCTTATAATAATAGCTATAATTATTCAAACGATTATGCAGTATTGACTTTTATACGATTGTTATTCTGAAGAAAATTAAAATTATCAAAAGCAGCTTTTTTTGTGCAGTTTATTTATGTTTATGTACTTGGAACACTACAGAGACGCAGAACATTTTTAGAGTCGCCATTTTATTTTATTCGTGTTTCGTATTTCGGATTCCAAAAAAGCGCTAAGTACACTACCTCATAGGTGGCGTGAAACGTGTGCATTAATATGCACACGTTGGTCATAATTGACCTTTACAACTTTTACAACTTTTTGAATCGTTATATCTCAAAAAAAGTGGCTCATGGGAAAAAAGTATGAATACATTTTTTGCAGATAATTTTATGATCTGCAATTTTGTCTAAGGTATTTTTATGATAAAACATACCGTTTTGCTGAAAATCACGAAAAACTCATTTTTTAAAATCTTTTTCTTTTTTAAGTTACTGATAGTTTTATTATAAATGCGAATGACTCAGATGCAGAATCTTAACTGAATATCTCTTCGGATAGTGAATAAATGTATTAGATAGTGAATATATGTATCTAATTTCGAATAAAATATGTTTTCTTGTTGTAGTAAATAATAAAAACAAGTCTTAACAGTTTATACAGAAATATTTATATTTTTTTATAAATTAATAATATTATTATTTTTAAATGAAATTACCCGAAGGTTCGACACATCTGACCTCCTACATTGATAGTGACAAATTTTGACATTACTTTGTTTACAAAAAATATCTGGAATGCAGAAATACACTATATTAATTATTAATTCACTACGTTTGATATATTGACACTTTAAAGGTGCAGTGAAAGTAGATTTTGATGTTTGTTTATTAAATTAAAAAACGCGAGACCTTCGAATATAGAGGGTTGACCATTCACTCGATGAAGAAGAAGAAGAAGGTGAAGCCAAACAAACTTTGTAGAAAGTAGATAGGTAAATATTTAAGATAGCAGTTTGTACTAAAAGGAAGGAGGAGAAACGAAACTGCATTCAAAGATTGTAAGATACATATATGAACTGAAAAGATTGACATTTTGAATGTAAAAACGTAAATGAAAAATGATGTTCTTTCACGTTAAAACAGACAGGATAATTGGTTTGGATATAAAATATAAAGTACATTTTTAGGTACATAATAGTTCTTTTTATCTTTCAGATACTGACATAAAAACGCAAATTAAAAATGTATATTATGAACGTGACGCCAACCTTATTCAAAATTAAATATTACGCAAACGAAACCTAAAGTATCAAAATGCAGTTGATAATTTTTATATTTAACCTTTGCCTTGCTTTGCAGCAAGGTTTATAGAACAGGAAGCGAGTACGTGATTTTTTTATTTAGTAAGTGACCTTGACAGTATCCTTAAATGTCACACTGTTTTGGCGGAATAATCTTCGATCAACAATACAAGTGAATAATATTTAAAAATAAGGTTTATAAGAAACAAACCTTTAAAATATGCAATACCTTACATTAATGTTCATAACCTTTGGTTGTTAACTAAACCACAAGATAATTAAGCCATTTAATATAGGTAAACGATAGAGTTATAAATGGTTATTACATTAATAAATATGTTGGTCGTACTAAATAACCAAGAGTAGAGTTTTTTTTTAAAGAAAAACATGCAGATTCCGCCATACATTGGTATTCAAACTGACTTGACAATTTAACTATTAGATATGTAATTAATTAGGTTAATTATATTAAGGTTTAATATCCTTACATCAGTTAATATTAGAGACAATTATTATATACTTAATTACCTGTATCCAACCTCTTCAACAGCAAATATATAATTGGAACAATAAAGAGAGTTAGTCAGATAAGCCAAGCAAAACCAAAACATCAGCTTCAGATGATAACGTCCAAACATGCCAAATTTTAGCAAAACATCGTCCAGGGTCAGTGTTTGTTTCTCCATGTTTATTGTTATTTCTTCTTTGGAAAAAAGAACTATTTTTCTATTCACTCATTTTGATTCACAGATAAAACATTAAAAAGTTTTTTTGTAATTTAAAATTTGAATAACGGCTTTCTATTTCACACTTTTATTTTATTTGTTTTAAAATTGGAATAGAAATATTTAAATAGTTTTAAGTTGTTATTATTTTCTCGCGCGTTTTTTTTCTTCAATTTAATATTAATTTTTCGTGCACCGCACAGTAGGTGCGACGCGAATGTCAGATGCGATCAACTGTTCGTTTATGTGATTGCCAGCGACTAATAGATGGTACTCTCTGCCGACGACTTTTTAACACAGATACTTACGACGCTTTGTACACACCGAAGCATATTATACATTCGAATTTGAACAGTGATGTTATATTATGCCAGTGGTGTTTTATAAAGTTCTGATTTTAAAAATGAATCATCATTACATAGTATAATACAAAGTCGCTTTCCACTGTATGCTTAGATCTTTAAAACTACGCAACGGATTTTGATGCAGTTTTTTAAATAGATGGAGTGATTCAAGAGGAAGGTTAATTAACTTTCTATAATCTAAGTTATACGTATATAAATTAAGAGGAAGATTTATATATATAAAACACCCACGTGTACGGGCGCAACGCGGGTAAAACCGCGGGGCACTGCTAGTAAAGAAAATGAAAAAGGAAAAATATTTACATCCATCTAGATGTGACATTGATCAATTTAAGCAGGTAATGTATTCAAGGAAAAGGAATTAAGTAATACATAAATAAATATATTCTGTGAGCCATTTTGTTTCTTTATATGCTACCTAGATACCTAACTATGAAACCAAGCACTATTCCTTTATAGGTTTTCTTTTGGTTATAAACAGATCCACAGTCAAACAAAAATATACAATTCATCAGGCGCTTAAACGCCAAGCACTTCCTACTTAAAATTATAAATGCGAAAGTTTATGAGAATATATGTATTATGTATGGATGTGTGAACGTTCGTTACTCTTTCACGCAAAAACTACCTGACGGATTTGGGTGAAACTTTACAGTGATATAGGTTATACATCAGAATAACACATGGGATACATTTTATCCCGAAATTCCCATGGGAACGAGTACAACGCGGGTTGCGGTTAGTATTCAATAATGGTGGACTTATTTTGGTTACAATTGGTTCCACTGAGGCTTAAAGAAAAAATATACAAATTCATCAGGCGTTCAGCTTTAAAATGAGAATAAAACTTTACCTCAATCACTTATAACATAGACAAAATTAGTTGGACATAAAGAAAACAAACTAACTAATCTTCTTCTTCATCGAGTGGATGGTCACCCTGACCAATCCTGGTGTCAGAGTTATTGAGCCGCCAAAGGCCTCTAACATGGCTCAAGTAACGACTACTATCCGTAGAAAGTAACCGGGACCGACGGCTTAACCTACCCTCCAAAGCACGGAATCATCATACTTTTCGAGCAATCAGGTGATTCAGCCTGCAATGCCCTAACCAAACTGAGGAAAGTTTCACAAAGAGATTTTTTGTGATATATTGGGGATATATCACCGAGAATCGAACCCGGAACCTCCGGGTCGTGAGCCGGGCGCTCAAACCATAAGACCACAGAGGCTGTTAACTAACTAATATGTTAACTAACTAACTAATATGTATGTCGATCATTACACGTGTCCCGTATAGAGTTAGCATTAGATCTATTTGCATTCAGATGCTTTACTCTATGCTTTGGCATACATACTTCCAAACCTAGAGTTTCTTTATTGCAGGTCACTTTGGCCTCAAAAAGTTTTAATTTAGCTTGGTTATCAATATTCTTTTAATCTCGGAATGTAATGTATAACCTAGATATAGTTATTTAACATTGATTGAAGGTAAGAACAATGGTGTTTATTATTATAGAAAAATATAAAGCTTTAATGAAACATTTTTATTCTACTATGTTTAAAATGAATTAGTTATTATGGCTCGCACCTGACACAGACACATACATTGTATGAAATGGCGTAGGTCGACTTAGTGACGTTATTTCATTGCGATTGTTAAGCAACGTGAAGCTCGGGCACTACTTGGATAAGTCACAGTTATAGGTAATTCGAATTGAGCGCTACCGTGCGTTGAAGGGTTCGTTCAACTGTCAGTCCCGTTGCGTCAAACGTTAGACCATGTCGGAGACCTCCAGACCATCTAGGTACTCAACTTACTTCCTTGCCTATCCTACACGTATCACTACATATTATAAAACAAAGTCCCCGGCCGCTGTTCCCGGCTGTTCACGATAAACTCAAATACTACTGCACGGATTTTGACGCGGTTTTTTTAAATAGATAGAGTGATTCAAGAGGAAAGTTCATAAGTATACAATTTTCCGAAATTCCCACGGGAACAGACACAACGCGGGTAAAATTGCTAGTATTTATTAATATCGGCATCAACATTTGTTAGTTAAATGTACATAGTAATGCTAACAACACTGGTAGTTGTTTTTTTCTTTTCTTTTCTTCGCAACTTGTTTGACCAAGAAGACCTAAACAAAACTAGTTCTGATATCGCCGCACCATTTGTCAGTCATACAGAGCAATAATACAACTCTGTACCAGTCTGTTGTCAAGAAGGCTCCTAACTCCTGTAACTATGTAACTCTGTAATTACGCTCCGATACATAACTCGATAGTGGATCTCAAGGACTGCCGCATACGGCGCAAACTCCGCTAATTCTGTTTACACGTGCTTCTAAATACTTTAGCGTTTAAGTTGAAGGAGGTAGCGTTTAAATTAACATTGATTATATCTTTTGGGGGCCTTTGAACAACTCATTTTACTTGCTCGTAGCTGAGCCCTCGCGTGGCTTGGCACAAAGTCGTCGAGGGCATTTAATTTACTCCTTATTTACAGACTCTTTAAAAGTACAAAAGTCACCCTTGAAATATAAAGAACGATTAACGGCTGGAAATAGATTGATTCATTTATTTTGCGAACACAGATAGAAAAACCAATATTTTCTATTTGATTAGATATTGTGGCCTGATGATCTCTCTCGACTCAAAAACTGAACGTTACGGAGAATAGGATTGGGGGATGCTTTGGAGTCTGAACGGTCATATTTTGAGAGATTTCAGAGAGAATATAATTCAATGGTGTCCCGTTGAATGTGGCTATCCATTGCAAAAATATTTATTGAAATCGGATGAAAAATTCCGAAGATTATTACCATTACATATTCCACTATTTACCATTACCACAAACAAACAACGAAACTTACAAATTTTACCTCTTTATAAAATGAGTATACATAAAATAATCCGCCCGCCGCTCCTACCTTAAACATCTTCCAAAGAAGTAGATACAGGACGAAGTTTGGCCGATTTGACAGCTGGGTCCGTCTAGATGCGCACTTGACCGATTTAGTTACACACAACTTGTGTGTTCTACTGCCGGCGGAATTATCGAACTTGCTGACTATTTCAGCATTATTTATGATGAATATTATAATCCCTAATTCGGTTGTATTCCATAAAGATAGTATCTATATATCTGTACATAAGTTAAGATAGATAATATCTACCTATCTACAAACAATCAAACTTTTTATCTCTGTTTTTTTGTTTGAGCGCGTGAATTCCCACGGGAACGAGCACAACGCGGGGAATACCGCGGGATGCTGCTAGTAACGATCATTATCATCATCTAATCTTCGTATATGGTCTCGTAATGACCAACCCTGTCGTAGTTTCATCACCAATTTCTTACGGGAACAGAACATATGGGTATACCTAACCAAGGCGTTGCTGGTACAGAGATACTTAAAGAACCTTTGCAGTAGGTATCTATTACATTTTGAATTGAAACTATATTTACGGATACACTTCGCTTTTATTTTACATAGCAGCGCCCCGCGGTTTTACCCGCGTTGTACCCGTTCCCGTGGGAATTTACGGATGAAAAATAGCCTATAACCTTCCCGTTGAATGTGGCTATCTATAACAAAAATAATTATTCAAATCGGACTCATAATTCCTGAGATTACCTCGAACATACAAATAAACAAACAAACAAACAACCAAACAAACTTAAAAATTTTCCCTCTTTATAATATTAGTAAAGATTTTTATCTGACGTTTCGGCTCCTTGTCAGGAACCGTGATCACTTCAAAATAACTAGTGTTCGCTTTAATTCGCTTTAGAAACCCAAACGTCCAAACACAAACAACTTCATTAACATAAAACTCTCAATGCTCTCGTAAAAATATCATTTTCATTTTTCAACAAAACTTTTCACATATGAATATTCGTCCTAAGCAAAACGCATTACTGTGTTGGGTACAATTTTTTACCATCCGTTGCAATTTTACGTAACGTTCGTTTCACCATTTTTTTACCTACTTTCCCGTATGTTGCAGTCGTTTTAACTTTCAGTCGTTTTTCTTATTACCTAATGGACCGACTCGTTGTCGCCAAATGTAGGAATAAGTAGACTTTATTTTAATCTTTGGATCTGACAGATATTAGTGTATTCTCTATTTAAAACTTCAATATTATTCTTACACATTTAGTCCATCGAAATGTTACATTTTTTAGGCCTAACCTTGCGTTTTTTAGAGGACGCAATTTTATTTTTTTGATGTGTAGGGGGGGTCAGTGTAAAGCTAAAAACAAGTTTGTGGGGTCGCCACCCTTGTCCCACGGCCGCCATCTTGAAAATAGGGGTTGAAATGGTTTTTACGATATATCTCTCAAACTATTAATTTTTTTTAAAAACATTGTTGACAGTTTTGTTGCAAATTAAATTCTCTACAACTTTGGTCCAGTAACTTTTTGTCGTAGAACTATAAATAAAAAAGTTATAAGCGAAAATGTTCAGAAATTCGAAAAGTAAAAATAAAAGACATAAGGGACATTACAGCTGCTGCTGATCCTAATACCGATCTATCGAAGGTCGTAGTTCGATTAGGTGGGTTCCATTTGCTCATAATATGTCGTTCATAGGTGCGATTGGATATATCATGTCTGGTAGTGGACTCGAGGATATCTTCAAATTAAGTTATGCTGAGAACTGTGTACAGCACATAATGTCATGCTTATGGTAGGGCTGTACATGCTTATGGTAGGGCTGTATGTGCTTATTTGCTAGTGCATTTATCAGTAACAAAAATAGTTATGGATTCAATAGAATTTACAGAAGAAGAACGAGATTTTCTGGATGATAATAGTACTATAAATGAGCACGTACAGCCCTACCATAAGCATGTCCAGACATTATGTGCTGTACACAGTTCTCAGCATAAATTAATTTGAAGATATCCTCGAGTCCTCTACCAGACATGATATATCCAATCGCACCTATGAACGACATATTATGAGCAAATGGAACCCACCTAATCGAACTACGACCTTCGATAGATCGGTATTAGGATCAGCAGCAGCTGTAATGTCCCTTATGTCTTTTATTTTTACTTTTCGAATTTCTGAACATTTTCGCTTATAACTTTTTTATTTATAGTTCTACGACAAAAAGTTACTGGACCAAAGTTGTAGAGAATTTAATTTGCAACAAAACTGTTGACAATGTTTTTAAAAAAAAATAATAGTTTAAGAGATATATCGTAAAAACCATTTCAACCCCTATTTTCAAGATGGCGGCCGTGGGACAAGGGTGGCGACCCCACAAACTTGTTTTTAGCTTTACACTGACCCCCCCTACACATCAAAAAAATAAAATTGCGTCCTCTAAAAAACGCAACCCTAAATGTAACTTTTCGATGGACTAATTATAAACATAGCATTTAAAATCAGTGAATGGAGTCAGTATTACCACTACATTAACTTTGTAGTCGAAATAATGTTAAATTGTTTCTTGCTTCTGAGTAAACCTTCCGATATAGCGTTCAGAAAAATGCAGTTGACATTCCAAAGAAGCTGTGTTATATGTGTTATAAAGAAATCTTTAAATTCAACACTGTATATGTTGCAGTCAAAACTCTTAACCAGTCAAAAGTACTATTGACTAGCAAAATCAGTCAAAATTACTTTTGACTGAACAGGTTAGTCAAAAGTGTTTTTGACTGAAAATTATTGAATATTAGTACTTTTGACCGCAAATTTGCGGTTAGAAGTACTTTTGACTGACGCTCTTCGTCAAAAGTAGTTTTAACTGCAATAAAGCATCAGTTATAGTACTTTTAGCATAGTACTTTTGACTGATTAAGAGTTTTGACTGCAACATATATATCAACTAGCAGCGCCCCGCGGTTTTACCCGCGTTGTGCCCGTTCCCGTGGGAATTTCGGGAATTTTTTTACATAAAAACCTTCCTCTTGAATCACTCTACCTATTACAAAAAACCGCATCAAAATCCGTTGCGTAATTTTAAAGATTTAAGCATACAGACAAACAGACACGAAACAGAGACGACTTTATTTTATACTATGTAGTGATGAGGGTTTTCTGAAATTTCACCTACTAGGCGGTAGCACTGAGACGTGAGGTCCAGAAATCTGTCAACAGTGTCATTTTCGTGAAAGACCCTCATTAAAGCAAGAAACTCTTTCTTGCTATAGCGCTCGTATAGTTTCATTATGCGATGTTAATTCAACGCGATTCTTTAGCAGCGTGCAATTGGACTCTCATCCTAGTAGATGAGTGGCCGATATTGGCATTCGTATCCGAGAGCTACCGTGCTTCGACGGGCACTTTTTTAAATTTCGATTTCTGTTTTTTCAATCGACCATAGATCGACAATGTCCGCCTCGGATACGGTCTGTTTTCTGTTAGTATATACGGTAGTCAACCGCCGAATGCGGCTGACTACCGTATCCTTAAACTATAGTTGTCATGACCATGTGGTATGCGACGAATAATATACAGTACTCGCACCCATCTAAGTTTCTATCCAAATGTACTTTGGAATCGAATATTTCTTTGAAACCAATGCACTTATGTACTTATCATAACTTTAACTTACCGAGAAACTTTTTAAATAATGCACACAGATAAAATCTCGATATCATGAGTCCGATTCAAACTAAGCTGATAAATAATTGAGTGTTGCAATACTATTGGTATATTTTGCGCGTTTTATTATCTGTAGGGTTACAAATAGAGGGGGTGGAAAGAGGGACTAAGGAATATACAGAAAACTAGCTTATTTATGAAATATTGAATTAACATACATTTAAATACCTACTTAATGCATTATATCTATATTTATATTATTAAGAGGTAAAATTTGTAAGTTTGTTTGTTTGTTTGTATGTTCGAACTAATCTCGGGAATTACCAGTCCGATTTTTATAATTCTTTTTGTACTACATAATCACATTCAACGGAAAGGTTATAGGCTATTTCTCATCCCAAAATTCCCACGGGAACGGGCACAACGTGGGTAAAACTGCAGGACGCTGCTAGTATGATAATAAAAAGCCTATGACTTCTCTTTCCTTCTAATTTATTATATCACATTGCAGTCTGTTCATCTTAGTTAGGTTGTATTTTGAGTATATATTTGTATAGGATAGAATTAAATAAACAATTTTGTTTGTTGTATAAGATTTTCTATTTAAAGATGTCCTCTACCTTAAAACATAGGAAAAAATAAAATATCCTTAATAGAGTTCACAAGAATAACATTGCACGTGGCTTAAACAAACATGGTCACGTTGCCGTCATAAATGTTTTTCAATAGCACAGTCATCATCATACATTTAAGAGCAAGGCTCTTGTCGGTTATGCTTAAATAATAATTGTTAGAATTTAAGTTAAACATATTGAATTTTAGATATTCAAGGATAAACTATGATACGTATCTAAAGTAAATTTTACTGGAAAATTAAGATGCATTAATGATGACATTGTACAACTGTCATTTACTATCTGTACATATTTCAAAGAAACTTTTTATCTTCGGGTATTTAAAATTTCAATTGTGTGCAAGTCCCGTATACACGAGGTATATTGAAAACATCCTACTTCACTACATAGTATAAAATAAAGTCGTCTCTGTTTCGTGTCTGTTTGTCTGTTTGTCTGTATGCTTAAATCTTTAAAATTACGCAACGGTTTTTGATGCGGTTTTTTGTAATAGGTAGAGTGATTCAAGAGGAAGGTTTTTATGTAAAAAAATTCCCGAAATTCCCACGGGAACGGGCACAACGCGGGTAAAACCGCGGGGCGCTGCTAGTAATATTATAAATGCGAAAGTTTGTTACGATGGATGTATGTTTGTTACTCTTTCACGCAAAAACTACTGAACGGATTTGGATGAAACTTTACAGTAATATAGGTTATACATCAAAATAACATATGAGATACATTTTATCCCAAAATTCCCGCGGGAACGGGTACAACGCGGGTAACACCGCGGGGTGCGGTTAGTTTTAAAATAATATTACGGTAGTGTGTGGACATGTGATGACGTAATATATTTCGTGCTCATTTTAATGCTCAATAATATTATTACATGATACACGGTGCCGGCGAGTCACTTTGATTTCAATTAATTATAGGTGGATCACAAAAATTTACTTGCCGCTGGGTTTATTAAATCGCATATTTTGTAATATTTACAGCCTCCATGAATAATTTTATTCAGAAAAAAATAATCTTATAAATAAAATTCTCGTGTCACAGTGTTCGTTCCCGTACTCCTCCGAAACGGCTTGACCGATTCTCATGAAATTTTGTGAGCATATTGAGTAGGTCTGAGAATCGGCCAACATCTATTTTTCATCCCGAAATTCCCGCGGGAACGGGTACCGTGGTTGAACTCCTCTGAAACGGCTCGACCGATTCTCATGAAATTTTGTGTGCATATTGGGTAGGTCTGAGAATCGGCCAACGTCTATTTTTCATCCCGAAATTCCCGCGGGAACGGGTACAACGCGGGTGAAACCGCGGGGCGCAGCTAGTTTTACTGAAAAATTAAGATGCATTAATGATGACATTGTACAACTGTCATTTACTATCTGTATTTCAAAGAAACTTTTTATCTTCGGGTATTTAAAATTTCAATTGTGTGCAAGTCCCGTATACACGAGGTATATTGAAAACATCCTACTTATAATATTATAAATGCGAAAGTTTGTTACGATGGATGTATGTTTGTTACTCTTTCACGCAAAAACTACTGAACGGATTTGGATGAAACTTTACAGTAATATAGGTTATACATCAGAATAACATATGAGATACATTTTATCCCGAAATTCCCGCGGGAACGGGTACAACGCGGGTAACATCGCGCGGCTAGTTTTAAAATAATATTACGGTAGTGCGTGGACATGTGATGACGTAATATATTTCGTGCTCATTTTAATGCTCAATAATATTATTACATGACGCACGGTGCCGGCGAGTCACTTTGATTTCAATTAATTATAGGTGGATCACAAAAATTTACTTGCCGCTGGGTTTATTAAATCGCATATTTTGTAATATTTACAGCCTCCATGAATAATTTTATTCAGAAAAAAATAATTGTAAATATAATTTTTACATCTCCATTATGACTCCATTATATCACCAATAGGACAATAATGACAAATTGACATTCCTTATTTTATACTGAGTACTAAGTACTTTCTCAAAGGTAACGGTTCTATCAAAATATTTATTTACTATTTATTTTTGAATGAAAATCCTTATTACGTCCCGTTATTGAAATTGTAGTCTAACTTTTGAATACCTTTTAGCAAATTTAATCTTCGATTCATAGAGAAAGTCAAGAGATAATAATATGAAAGGAGAAATATCAAGTTGTATACTTTCACGTCATTCGTAAACGCTCTTTAACTATAACAATATTATAAAGTGTTTTCTCTCTTTTGCTAATCACAAAATAGCGTATGTCGGAAAGGGACAAACCATTTTATAACTAAAATGCTGTTAATAAGAATTTATGAATAACTAGCAGCGCCCCGCGGTTTTACCCGCGTTGTGCCCATTCCCGTGGGAATTTCGGGATTTTTTTTTACATAAAAACCTTCCTCTTGAATCACTCTACCTATTACAAAAAACCGCATCAAAATCCGTTGCTTAATTTTAAAGATTTAAGCATACAGACAAACAGACAAACAGACACGAAACAGAGACGACTTTATTTTATACTATGTAGTGAAGCCTCAGTATATTATTTGTTGAACGCAATAAGTATATTACTTGATCGTGGTTAAGAAAGGTACTCTTCAATTCTGAGTTGAAGTGGTTGAAGGTTGTGGATTTGTGTCCAATCTAGTGTAAAGTTTTTAACAGTGCAAAAAATATAAGTTAAAAAAACAACGAGTACCTAGTTGAATTCTTTCATAAAAAATAAACTGTGTACTATTGTTATCTACTTAGGTACAATGTATTTCTTATGTATTTAGGTACACAACGTGACACTAACAATAACAATAAATAATATAGAAAACACTTACAGAACCACTCACTTACTTTGGTGTATTCAGTAATCACGATAAACCAAATATGTTTGTGCCCGTTCCCGTAAGAATTTCGGGATGAAAAATAGCCCATTACCTTCCCGTTCAATGTGGCTATCCATTACAAAGAGAATCGGATTGGTAGTTTCTAAATTAGCGCGTTCAAACAAACAAACTTTTCAGTTTTATTATATAACTAGCAGCGCCCCGCGGTTTTACCCGCGTTGTGCCCGTTCCCGTGGGAATTTCGGGAATTTTTTTACATAAAAACCTTCCTCTTGAATCACTCTACCTATTACAAAAAACCGCATCAAAATCCGTTGCGTAATTTTAAAGATTTAAGCATACAGACAAACAAACCGACAACAATAGCGACTTTGTTTTATACTATGTAGTGATGATTAGTTTATACTAAGCTGCTAAACCCATCGCTAAAACATTAATATGCATAAAAATATGAAACTTACTTCTAATGCGTTATATCTGAAATACCGGATTTGAATATTTTTTTGTATTCTAACTACATTCAATGGGAAGGTTAAACGCTACTTTTTTCTGATGGGAACTGATAAAACTCGGGTAAATCCGCGAGGTGCTGCTAGTAATGTAATAAAATATTTGTAATCGACGGTGAAAATATTTGAAACCTCATAAAGTTAGCTTGGAGGGATACCTAATATTTCCAATCCTCTTTCCAAATTATTTGAACAAGTCGAAGTGAATCGTGAAATATGCCAAACACTCGTGGATTCGAGAAGTTTTTAACAACTCCCCCATTGCGTGAATACTTCATAATGAAATATTCAAAGGATTATAAATTATGTTTAATTGAATTTTTGCTTCATAAGTATTTGTATTTATACTTGTACCTGTCTGAATTGAGAATGAACAAATATACCAGAGCTGATTCACATACTGTTAGACCTAAACTAAGAGTAATTAACGCCCGTACAGTCACGTGCAATGAAATGTACGAGTATATACGGGCAGATTTGCAAATAAATGTCCACTCTGAAAATTTCAAAAACATATAGCCACTTAACAATTCATACTATATAACCACCCGAGTTTCTCACAATAATGTATACATTTTTGGAAAAAATGTATGAAAAATTACGTCAATTAATGTGAAAATTAGTGTAAAAAGTTTCGTTTCTGACGTCTCTGAGCGCGTCAATAAAGTACTTTAATCTAATCTAAATAGTATGAATTTTGTACAGTATAATATAACAAAAAGTATTTCATTTGTTTCAACACACTGTGCAACAAATAAACAAATTGAATATCTCAATCCAGTGTCTCGTCCGTATTTTCTAGATTTCCACCAGAACGGACTCACATACAAACGTATAGATATTCTTATGATTCCGAGATTGCTCTCGAGATTGAGTCGAGATTGTCTACGTAGTGTTGAACTTGGTAGTTGGTACGTTTGTTCAGCAGTCTGCACTGTGGGATACGTTGCAACTTAGTCCATTTACAAATTCATACCTAGATTAAGATTTGGACCTTGTGATTGGGTCTTCTGAAATATGACGTCATTTAGTTTAATCTACAGTAATACAATAAAGCTGAGTTTGTTTTTATGTTTGTTTGAACGCGCTCATCTCAGAAACCACGAAATAGTTGTAGTGTGCAGTAAAGTACGAGCTCTTTCGCGTACAGGACAATATAAATTACTTTTCAACAACCATGATTTTAAAAATCGTTCAAAATCTGAACCGCAACCAACCTTCGCCTGGTCACAGTATACTTCCACTAATTGGCTGAAGCGTTTTCCAATCATATTACTCTCTGGTCCCCGTTTTTAAACAAACACATTTTTCCGAAGAGGATAAGAACAAACATTAATTTAATTTTCATTTTCACCAACTGATTGGATTCATGTGAATATTGACAGTGGAAAAATGTCTTTAAAAATGCGAGGGCTAATTTTATGTAGCATAGCAAAAAAAAAGTATTGTATTCAGTAAAATATTATTAGTATTTGTCCGCATTCCATATCCATAATTAAAAACTATTTATTATTATATGAAATAATCTTTATATAAGCTTTTATAATAAACTTAACAGCGCATAAAATAAAATAAACGTTACCAGAAAATTAGCTCCACAAATTAAATAAAAATAAAGCGCTTTATTCACGTTTTGTTAATGAGTGTTAAAACCATTTAACTCTTTTCATGAATATTTGTGTATTCCTATTTTAAAATATATTTTGATATGGAAAATTGAAAAGAATCGCTGCACGGTTGATCTGCCAATTTTGTGCTTTAAATTGGAACCAGACTTAACTAGAATAACAGGTGTTTAGTTTCAGTTTGTGAACGAAAATGTTTGAATAATTTGAAAATATATACGTTCAGGGTTCTTTATGATAATTAGGGTTCGTTAAGATAACTATCGCCGATAATTATCGCATTAATTATCCTACTAATATTATAAATGCGAAAGTTTGTGAGGATGGATGTAATAGATGTATGGATGAATGTTTGTTGCTCTTTCACGCAAAAACTACTGAACAGATTTGGATGAAACTTTACAGTAATATAGGTTAAACATCAGAATAAAATATAGAATACATTTTATCCCGAAATTCCCGCGGGAACCGATACAACGCGGGTAACACCGCGGGGCGCGGCTAGTCCTATATATTTTGATAAATATGCCTTTATAATTAAGAAAATTTAGTATTTCACGTTTCTTAGCTATATCTGTTATTTTCGCTACTTTTTTGGTATGATAACAATTATAGTCATTCATTAATTTTGAGTAGGTCAGTGGCGAACCCTGGTGTCGGAGTTTTTAGACCGCCTAAAGGCGAGCGACATGGTCTGGCGATGGAAACAACCGGGACCAACTGGTTAACGTGCCCTCAGAAACACGGTAGCGCTCAGATAGAAATAACACTATCGGCCACCCATCCAAGTAGGGGTCGAGCTGCTCGTTGCTTAACAATAACAATGAACTAACATAGCTTAGTCAAACTACGCCACGAGCGCTACTAATTTAGCCTATGTATAAATGTAGCTACGCGTTAAAAAATAATAATTATCCACATCGGACAGGCAGTTCCAGATATGATATGTTCAAACAATCAATGAAACAAAATCAGACATTGGTACTGAAAGTAGGTTATATTAAACGTTCCTATTCTTGAATGTCGGGCTTCCTTTTAGGTCAAATTTGAATATCGAACACCTTACAACCCGCCAGTTTCTTTATATACATGATAGACACACCAAAGAGAAAGTTAATAGAGTATTTTCAAATAATTCCAAATTCCCCACAGGAAGTGCAACGGGGCTCTAACGGGTAAAGCGCGGGGCAATGATTGTTACCTGACTTTGAAGCTCCATTCCTATGAAACTCTAAAAGGTATATAAAACGAGCACAATTTAAACACTACACGTAAATATGGCCGCGACGTAATCCTATAAAATTCTGTTTCTCCTTCCCTTTTATTCGTTCGACGCCCTTAAACGTTTGTACCTGGTTTCATCTCCGTTTTATGAGCCACGTAAAATAAGGCTTCGAATAGAAAAAGTGTATCATTTTATTTAGTGCCTTTTGTTTATTTTTTACGTGAAATATAGAAGACTGTGTCTTTACCTGTGCCTACCTTAAGTACAGGTATCTGCAAACTGATGGAAAATATTTTTTTTGGAAATATATTGAAATTATGAACTACGTACCTACTATGACTAGCCAAGCCCGCTGGCACAGAGGCATGTGAGAGCGCTTATACTGTGCCGGGGGTTGTGGGTTCGTTTCCCGCCCGGAGTCAACAACCGATGTGAATTACATATTCATATAAAGTATTTATTATTTGTATATAGTCTCAGTCAATTAGATTTCATAATACAGGCATAGTTTGGGTCTAATTATGTATATTAAGCTGTCATGTATTATAAAAATGTCAATGCTTGGGTAAGATAAAGCTTAATAGTTATAATCAGTTAATAGTTTAAACATACTTTCAAACCAAACCACATTACTTTCTTTTCCTTACAGACCTATTTATCTAGACTTTCAGGGTACTTACACCACAGTACAAATAAACCGTTCCGTTTCCCTCAATAAATAAACAATACAGATACGTTCTGTTTTTCATAACATTCATAATAAATAACAATAAAATGACAAGAGTATCGAAGTAAGAAGTTCATCAGAAAACGTATTGCAACCAACGATTCTTCGGAGCGACCTTATTTGGCCCTTTACTATAAAATTTCATGTGAGTGGAAAAAAGAGCAATTCAATTCCCGATACAAATCGTTTTATTCTTGGGGCTGTGGGTTGTTAGGACACAATATCAGAAATGACGCGGTACGGAAACCACCGAAACTCTATGTGCCCTTACTATTGTGTTTCTATGTGTTACTTAGTTGATTGGTTCGTCTCGAGTTAATCTCGATTTTTAAATAAGTATTTTATTTACCTAGTTTGTGATACAGTGGGCCCATGAAACAATTGAGCATAGTTAGAATCTTTTCATATTAAACTGTTTAATCTACACGTATGTAGTTTAGTAGCGAGTGTGTGCGAATATCTTCATAATGTATATTAAATATAATAAAAGTACCTAAGTACGCCATTTTGAAAAGTATAATATGAAATAAGCAAAGTTTTCTCCCTCACTGAACTTGTCAATCCTACGCGTTTATGCGAGCATATTAGTGATGTCATAAAATAAAAACAAAATATCAAAAACGTCTTTCGATTCGGTCTGTTATTTATGCGAGTTTTCATAGTATGTACTGTGATAACAGCTCAGGAAATAAGGGCTCGCCTGGGGCTTGATACGGCCGCCGAAAACATTCGCTCTGATTGGCTTGCCAACCTCAAACTAAATGCCTATACATTATATCCGTGGACAATCTACATAAATACGAAACTAATCGAAATTCCTTAACTTAAAAAGTATAATTTTTTTGATTAGTGAATTCTGTTGTATAAAAGCTTTTCAGTCGAATGACAAGTAAACCGAACTGGTATGTCGAAAATTTAACCTATTATAACCACTTCTTTATCACTTTGAAATCGTTTAATTAACTAGTGTTAAAAATGAAGGAGATAAAGTATAAACCCCTTAGATATAATAAGTTAAACGGCAATAATTTTCTATGTAATAAAATTCATCTGATAAAAACAAACTTCCGCAACTGCAATGAAACCGAGCTCATTATTTTGTATAATTAGACCACTCCAGGTATCCTAGAAAAGAGCTGCTTTACTAGATAGTGCCGCAAATGAACTAGTACCTAATTGCTAACTGATCAGAATCAGTTCACGATTCACTTTATTTTAAAAGTTTCCGCTCTTCCAGTCAATTACTTTGAGCTGGTTTGGATCCGTAGTTCGATATGAATGGACATAATGGGACTCCTTGCCTACTTATTTCTTTTGTCCTTAATAGGGTTTGTGGGTATCTGCAAAATATGGCGCTTTGTGGGATTAGATGATTGTGTTCTTAATGTTCTAAGACTGAAATACTTACAAAGTATGATTGGAATTACTTTTCCATATCAATTTCTAATATTAATGTAAGTTGGCATCCCCAAAATCAATTTAATAGTCAGGATTAGTTTGACACGAATAATGTTAGGCTTTATCTTTGCCTTTGCCATTACTGACATATCTTATATTCTTTAATCTTCTGTTCTTAATCGTCTGTACAGTTCTTCATTACTGAAGGTACATAGCCTTTTCTGTCAAGCTTCAGAGAAGGAGCCGATCAGTCTCTTCCTGTAATCGTATGCTTTAGTTACTTACTTACTGTGTTGCTAATACGGCGTCCGAATGTATTTCGAATACTTCGGTTACTGAACGTAATCTACACATTTAATTGTTCGCTGCCATCATCTAATTAGTTGACACCTGACAGTTAGTGAGTGACCGAATGCGGTCGAATGCTGTATTTTTTTACATTACTCGTATTGTGGTCACCGCATTTCACCGACTTCGCCCTTGGTATAAGAATTCGCAAACCAAAACGTTAATTGGATCTAGAACGAAGAGTACAGGTACTGAAATTAGAGCTGTTACAATTGTTGAAGTGTTCCAAGTTTATTATGAGAAAAGTTCTGGTTGTGAATGGTACTCGACATCTAACACAAATACCTCCGTTGGTTTGTCTGTACTTCGGAATGCACTCTCCAACTTTAACCTTAATTACTTGGTCTGAGATAGCGAGTGTTGCGATAGGTCACTTAAGAACTTATGATAACTGGCTTTAGAGATCATTATGGTACTCTGGTGTGTAATAATCACACACCATGCTATTCTATTATTTAAAGCCGCAAGAGTTTGCAGTCTTCCAGAGAGTTCTACCTGTACAAGTAAGCCTGTGCAGGTAGACTGGAGCGTAATACCTCTATTATACGATTGTACACTGATAAGGTAAATTAACTATATTTTTTATAAATTTGCAATAATCATAATAAAAAGATACAACGCAAATCGTAACAGAAATCTCTTAACGTCGCATTGCTGATACTTTTCCAATAGGAATTGGACTACAATATCATAATTGCTTCTATTTTAAAAAGGTAATGTTATCTTGGAGCTGGCAGCCGGCACACCTAGCTCTGGCAATAATATTCAAAAGGTGGTGGCATATGTAGGTAGGTTCGAATCGGGGCTCGCCGCGCATTTCAAATGAAGTGGGCTTAATCGCTGCGGCAATTAGGAGCAGAAATGAGCCGCGGGCTCCCCGACTACAACTTAAACTATGCTTTTATTGCCGATGGCTTATGAATCACAAGTCTAACTCTAATTATATGGTAGACTTGGTAGAAGTCTCTTAGTTCTTTTACCTTTGATTACCTATTCTTAGAAAAGATTCGTTGAAAAGTTTGAAGCATGAAAAGTTCTTTCCTCACGTTTTTATACCTCGTTGACTAAATCGAGTATTATCTAAATATTGTCTTTAAACTAAGCTATAAGTTTAAGATACCGTTCAAAGGCTTTAGTTATCGGAGAGGCCTTAAAGTGGAAACTGCTTAAGTTTCGGAAAAGCCGTAAGCAAACTTTGGCCAGCACCGACCGGGGATTCGGCTAATAAATCAACGATTTATGTACGCATGCGTCAATCTGTACTTTAATGCATCTCAGTTTTGGAGTTTTGAACTTTGACGAAAAATTGTCAAAGATTAAACATGATGGCCGTAGAATAAACCAATCTAGCTCGATTTCGTAGATAGGAGCCTCATAAATTTGAACCAAAATCTCTTTACTTCATCAAGTCTCTATCAAATATTTTAAGGAGATACAGGCAATTTCAATATCGAGAACTTTTTTGATATACATGGTGTCTATCAATAAAGTAAAACAAAGCCCGTCCCGTCACGTCACGTTACGCCATGATTCAGAAAAAAGCAACACCACAAAATAATCTAAACTAACATTTTACACAGCAACCCAAAAAAATCTGGGTACAAAATCCATTTCCCTGCAGGCAGCCGTTCAATCTTCGTCTCTGTATACAGTCTGAATAATGTCGTCTTTGGCCGTCACGTGCCATATTGGTTGAATGGTTGTCACGTCTGCCTCAGTCGTCTCGGCCAAGTTTCTTGATTATCAACACGTGGGACGAATGTCGACAAACTTCCCGCGGGCACTAATCACGGGACGCTTTCTCAGCGGGTCTTCGGGTATTGTGTTTAGAAAATTTTGTAGAGGCTGATTGGTGTGTGGTTAGGCTTGAAAAAAGATGGTGTAAGGATAAAATGGTAAATCATGAAATACATACGAGAAATAATAAATCGATATTTTATTAAAGCAATAACATGAAGAGGAAGAAATACTAATGCATTATGTATAAGGAGCCTTTTTATCCCATCATAATAAATTTAAGAGCTTTGCTCTTGTCGGTGAGTCTGATGCAGACTTTTCATCTATTCCTATTCATTACATTTATAATTGGTGTTGCACACCGTATTTGAACACATGCTATTTACTAAATTATTAATGTCATGTGTAAATGCCGCTGATGTAACAATTAAATAAATAAAATTACAAGCTCCTTCTCATTATACTAGTACTTAATTAATATTTTTGCCTGAATTGCTTCGCCTAAATGGGATGGAAGGGCCGGCTCCGACTTGGTGAGGGCACTGCCGTGCTTCTAGATAATCTTTAATCGTTATACGTAAATATAGTTACATGCACAGTAGCAAAACATCAAACACTAACCCTCAGACGTTCGCCTTTATTCGCAAAAGCAAGTCAAAGTTGGTTGCACCATAATTTGAATTTCTAATTTATGTTAAGATCTTGTTACCAACACAAGCGTCTAACTGCTCTGAACCACTTAATTGCCGCAAGAAATCTGCCATTGTCACTGTATGCAACAAATCTAGCTTCCGTGCTTAGGATTGGTCTACAAATGCAGATACCGAATATACTTACTAGATGCCTTAAATACTGAAACTTAGTACACATAAAAACAATAATATTAATACAATGATTTTGATTAAAACTAATGAAAAATGTTTTTGGTCGTATGTTAAAATTTACAAACCTTCTGTTATGCTTAAAACATAAATAGGAAGTCGTTAATTCGCTAGAAACCTTATTTAAATTCAAAGCGTCTGAGACGGAACGAAACCAAATTCTTCTAAACAATTCTGTGTAATGTCTGAAACAACTGACCGACAGCACTAAACAAACCTAAACTTACTAATTCCGTTTGAGCTTTGTAATCAAACCTCTATTCTGAATCCGCCCTAACTTGGAACTTGCGAAAAACATCTTTGGCCCATGTTCATTAGTCATGCAAATTACGAGAGAGGGCGACCCCAGGCTGATACAATTATTACAACGGAAATATGCTAACTACCCTCTCTGTTCGTTATAGCCTTCTACACCTTTTTCCTTTTTCTGTTTCTAAATTATACTCTTGTTAAGTTCCCACGCAAATGGCGTTAACTTTCACGGTTTTCTGCTATTTCTTTTAATATGGGCTCGGATTTTATTTAAAGAAAAATGACACTGTTTTAACATCGAGGTTTGGGTACTGTGTAAACTTGGTGTAGTTATATTACTAAAGAAAACAGTCATGTTTGACGAATTGTTATCTAGGATCATAAGGTCTTGTTCACTGGAGTTATCAGTACACTTAGAAGGATCAGGAGTCGTGACTATTCTAAATTAGTTTCATTGATCTGAAAGTAATTTTGAATGGTTATTATACAAAAGTGCTTTGCTTGTCAGTTTTAAATATTATAGATCAGTATATATGCTGCTGCTCACTGTACTGATATCTTCAGTGAGATGAGAGGCCTTTGCCCAACCGTGGGGCAGTACAGGCTATACTATATATGCTGCTATGGCTCAAATTAAACAACTTCAAATATTAAAACACAACAAACATTACACAAATCGTTTGATTGCAAATTTTCATTCATGATATTCAAAAGTGGCAAACTTTTCCCTAGAACTTGTTCTGAAGTATTTCAATAAACGTCATTTCGCTAATTGCTAAGATTGTTCGTTAGCTCCAAATTAAATTGGAAAATCCAACGCTAATGACGCCTTCTCTCATATTGTTGGGATAAACAACTCGATCATAGCGAGCTGTCAGGAATTTTGTCCTACATAGCTTTAAAGAGAAATGTATTAGGATGTAAATATTTATGAGCGTAAGTGGAACCTGAATCATGTAAAGCAAAGAATTTTCTTAGTTTGAGCATTCTGTAATATTTTTAGTATATTTTTTAGTATAGTTACATAATTGTATCGAAAAGTTTTACTTACATTTTTTCCGGATTTTACTGTAAAACACTTTATTAAAAACCAAGTGATGTAGTGAAATAAAATATGAATCGAAAATATAATTTAAAAACCGAAACGATTTCAATAATTAATTTAAAACAAGTCTGGATACAAAATATTACATTTCAGAACGAAGGTATTCAGCACAATTTTAATTAAAATTTCAAACGGGTCTTTTGGATTCGAAGGCTCCTGTGTACGCATCAGTATATCTATGTCTCATGCTGCCCTATAGATCGATGGCTATTATGACAACCTGGTGTAAAAGCTACTTTTAGCCTGCATAAAACCCTTCAACATGATTTGGATGTATGGTAAAAAGCATAAAACGCCACCATGGCAAATTGTCGAGTCAATTCACAAAGATTACAATACTTGTGTGTGCTCAAACTTATGTAGTAATTATGTGGTTCATGGGATCTTTTTATGCTTAGGCAAGCATGGTGATTATATCTAAATCAACTCACAGTACTTACTGTCTGTAATGTCTGTAAATACTGACTGACAAAGAATGAATGCGAGCCATTGGCCCACTGTGGGGCATTATAGATTAATTTACTATTATCTTGCTTATCGTTACTGTTTCTATAAAGAATCTGTAATCACTACATAGTATAAAACAAAGTCGCGTCTGTTTGTCTGTATGCTTAAATCTTTAAAATTACGCAACGGATTTTGATGCGGTTTTTTTTAATAGGTAGAGTGATTCAAGAGGAAGGTTTTTATGTATAAAAATTCCCGATATTCCCACGGGAACGGGCACAACGCGGGTAAAACCGCGGGGCGCTGCTAGTCTACTATATAAAAATAAGTCGGGTTTTCCTCCCTGACGCTATAACTCTAGAACGCACGAACCGATTTCCACGGTTTTGCATTCGTTGGAAAGGTCTCGGGCTCCGTGAGGTTTATAGGGAATAAAAATCTCAAAATTCCCACGGGAACTGGGGCGCAGCGGGTGAAACCGCGGGGCACAGCTAGTACGTATTAAAACATATTTAATTTCGTTTACTTTCTAAAGACTCTTATAAAAAAATACAAACATCCGAATTGAGTACCTCCTCCTTTTTTTGTAGTCGGTTAATTATATAAATTCATCTTATAGAGTTACTCTAGTGTTTCTTGCCGGCGCCAATCTGTTCAAACTGTCGCTGTAATCGTAAACATGGCGGAATGTATTTACGATCATTTCTTTTGTTCCATAATGAACTGTGCCGTATCGTTCGCAGTATCTGTTTTTAATCAGCTTGTGTAAATACTGTGTGTATTGCCCCCTTGGGCCGCCGATAGCGCTCGGCCAAAACTTACTTTATTTACAATAGACTTTAATTTAAAACAACTTTTGCTCAACGAAAACAAATTCGATGAGTTTGTGGAGATACTTGATTATTTTGCAGGCTTTATTGAACTGAATGGTGTTTAGGCGATAGAAAGGTTTCGTTTGAACAAATGCACTAGAAGGTATGTAAACTCTAAAAATGACTATTCATTCATACTACAACTTTATATATATCTCAAATTTTAAATTTAATTTAGAATTTAGTAGTTTTACATCTATGTATGTATATCATAATGCGTTGTGATTAGTCAGTTGAACTCTGCACAGATCTACTTGGCTTCAATGGAAACGAACTTAAACTTCGAAATAGTCTTTGTCCAGCTTTAAAGGAAATAGAGCAGTTTTATTCCTATTTCACACAAGTGCGTTGTTGAAAAAATACAAAGTACTCATATGTCATCATATAAATATGGATAACGGGCGGCCATTTTCGTTTTAAAATAAACTGTCACTGACATCACTACATAGTATAAAACAAAGTCGCGTCTGTTTGTCTGTTTGTCTGTATGCTTAAATCTTTAAAATTACGCAACGGATTTTGATGCAGTTTTTTGTAATAGGTAGAGTGATTCAGGAGGAAGGTTTTTATGTAAAAAAATTCCCGAAATTCTCACGGGAACGGGCACAACGCGGGTAAAACCGCGGGGCGCTGCTAGTTGTTTTATAAATACAAAAATTGTTGCATTTCTAAAATAAAATATTTATATATACCTTACATTGCTATATCCAATATTTTTATGAAACATTATTACTGCAGTTTGTAACATAAATTTAATTATATGAAAGAACGTAAAGGTAAACTATGTGAATATACAACCTCTTTACTTTCAGAATAAATTAAATCAACTTTGAATTTCGTTTTGGTGTAATTTTAAATGGTTTTCGTTGACACTACTCATAACTTTATTAACATACTAGCAGCGCCCCGCGGTTATACCCGCGTTGTGCCCGTCCCCGTGGTAATTTTGGGATGAAAAATGGCCTATAACCTTCCCGTTGAATATGGTTATCCATTGCAAAAATAATTATTCAAATAGGGCTGATAATTACCGAGATAAGCTCGAACATACAAACAAACAAACAAACTTGTAAATTTAACTTTTTTACAATATGAGTATAGACTAGAACTTTTATTATTAATATTTTTACTTTCATACTTTTCTATTTCATAAAACATGTCAGCATTTGAGTACCAATAAAATATCATTCTAATAGAAATATCAAACAATTACGCCTTTTTGATATCCAATACTTAGAATTAAGTGGAGGCTTTCAAATACAGCGAGAAAGCATAACGCTAAAATGCGATTCAATCATAATATGTTGGTAAATATATATTTATTGGCTTCTTTAGCTCTTTGATGTTTGATCAAAGCAATTCAAAACCGCTAGGATTTGTGGATTTTTTGAACATTTATTCTGGTAGAAAATTACCTGTCAGCGCCATTATAGCTGAGTCATACGCGTGAAGCAATCTATCTCGTATGTATGCAGCAGGATACATCCACGTGAATTTTAATGGTATTTTACATTTTGGAATATTTGCCACTGATTTTGTATTCTGTTAATCTTTATTTATGCATTGGTATTTATTTGTGAACCAAATTGGTGATCTATTCGATCATAGAGCAAAAAAGATTATTGAAATTGTGCTATTGATATGGGTGAAGGTATATTGCGATAAAAGAATACATATGGTTATTATGTACGAGTGTAAGCGTTGGTATAGATAAAGCAAGAGTTATATAAACTCTGCTAAAAATTCGCCGGCTGAAAGCGTGTGAACTCAGTGTAAACGGCATCTTATTCGTATTTGTATCTAATTACTTTCTAGTTACTAAGTACATGCAGTAAAATTTATATAAGTAAATTCGGAATAAAGAATTAATTCGAAGAAGACGTCGTATTATGTACTATATACTAATGTTTCCCTTTGTACAACTATGTGGATATGAGTATATACCTATAAATGTATGTTTACCCATTTTCACTTTAATTAAACGATTTATGTGAAACGTACTGGTATAAAGTCGACTGTAGTACTTTCAACACACAAAACTTATGCCATTTCTGCTAAAATATCCCAGAATTTATTAAATCATTCGCTTCTATAGATACTCGATTAGGAACCAAACATTTAGTCAACAGTAACACAATTACGCCATCTTTGATCGTTGTTCTGCTAAAAAAACTCGTTACTCTTTAGGGAATTTCTTGGGAGTTGGTAATTTTGTTTGTTTCTCCGGCACGTCATTGTGAGTGAGGCCATTATGTAGCTCAGCGATGCGGAATAGACTTTTTAACAAATGAAGTGTGCTTGGCGCCGTATGAGGTAGCGTCACATCTAATGTTCCACTTGGTTTCATCCTATTTGACGGCTTAAGTGCGACCCAGATTGGTTCGCGCCAAAACGGCGTCACAAGAAAATGGCGGCCGCACGCGGGAACTTAATGACTTTAATTGTCTACTTGTTTATCTTTTCTTGATTAACGACTTTTTTGACGAGATTTGTTGGAGACTGTGGTTAGTATTGTTTGTTTAAGGATATTGGCCAATAAAAATCTGATTAGAAATAGGTAGGACATAAATCTTCATCTTTATGACCAAAAACTCAAACTCAAAATAAGTAACCTCAAAATTCATCACATCAATAGTGTACAGTTTTGGTGAATAGTTGACAAACCTAAACCAAACTGTCACAATAGTATCTCCTAAACAAAATCTAGTGTTCACCCTTAGCTCTGATCATCCCTGTGATCAGCCGCACCTGTGATCATCCCAGTGACCACCCGTGATCATCCCCGTGACCACCCAAATTTGATACGGGTTTTAGTAATAAAGTATCTAATCTACTACCTAAATCAAGTTATTAAATCTTAAAAAGCCAGTTAATTAAAATTGAATTTCGTTAAGAATTTAATTTTGATAAATTATATTTTAGCTCCTGTGTTAAGGTAAAATCCCTTAACAATCGTCAGTTTCTCGTGGAAGCCGGTAGGGTTCACGAGCAACCTTCAATTCTTCCCACCTTCTAAATCAAGGTCAATCAGGTTCGGTTAAGATACTCGACTGATTTTAACTGACATGTTATTGAATATTAATCAGCAACCCTTGAGTACAGGGGTATATATTGGGATTATTTCGCTCATACCCTCACACTTGCTTTGAAGGTGTTCTGAGAAAAGGTTTAATCTACAACATGGTAAGAAAGCTTTTATGTGTTGTTTACCCTTGTTGTAATTAATATCCGCTTTGTAAACTAATCTTTATAGTCTTTAACAGATGTATTACATCCTTTCATCGTAACTTTGATCAGTTATATATTATTTTACAAACTATCAGTGCCCCGCGGTGTTACTCGCGTTCTCGTGGGAGTTATGGGTAAAAAAGGACTTAAGACTTTTGGGTTTAATAAGATGACAGTCGATGTCGCTCCTCGAATATAAATGCAACTCGGAGATTTAATACGATTACGACATTATTATTTTAATCTTACTTTAATACCACCACAACTATTGATTTTAACACATTCACCAACTATGTTTAAGAAGTGCGCCACCTTAAAAAACTTTATCAAAAATGGTCTACATTTTAACGTTAAATAAATAAAAGTCGGCCACCATGGGAATATCTCCTTCCCAAAAAAAAAAATCATTAACATCGGTTCATAAACAACGAAGTTATCCGCGAACATACATTTAAAAACACATATACCGTCGAATTGAGAAAACTCCTCCTTTTTTTATTTACAAATTTACACACATACTTGCTTGATGTATCAATGGTACTCTTTCTTTGAAGTATCAAAAGAGAAGAAAGGGGTATTGAACGTGTTAAATCCAACTGGTTTCTTAAGTTTAAGTGAACACTCATTTTGAGTTGAAACTACGTTACGGATACACTTCGCTTTTATTTTACATTTTTATGTGACGTTTCAGCCCCTTACAGGAACCGTGGTCACAGAAGACTGAGTTGAGTCTTCTGTGACCGCGTAAACGTAGTTAGTTTTACCAATTTCAGAAGTGGTACTAATGTGATCTTCTCTTCATCGAGTGGATAGGCAACCTGACCAATCCTGGTGTCAGAGTTATAGAGCCGCCAAAGGCCTCTGACGTGGCTCATGTAACGACTACTATCCGTAGAAAGTAACCGGGACCGACGGCTTAACGTGCCCTCCGAAGCACGGAATCATCTTACTTTTCGGGCAATTAGGTGATTCAGCCTGCAATGCCCTAACCAAACTGAGGACAGTCTTACAAAGTGATTTTTGTGAGGTAACCCCACCGGGAATCGAACCCGGAACCTCCGGGCCGTGAGCCGGGCGTTCAAACCACAAGACCACGGAGGCTGTTACTAATGTGATAAGACTTATCTATCTATACTAATTATAATAATCAGGATTTTTTTTGCTCAACAAAATGTTTGGGCGCGAGTCCACTAAATCTGACCAAATAACGAAAGCGCGATCAACAATTTATTTACAGCTAGCGCCATCTTTTATCGTGAGTGGAACCACAGCGCAGAACAGCCAGTTAAGTCATAAAGTGCCTATTACCCATTTCAGAAGTTCCAAAGCCTCATCATCTTCGCTGTGCTGGCTCTGGTGCCTCTCTGTTCCTCCCACATCGGCGGCATGACGCCTTTTCAAGAAACCAACCCTCAAGTCTACTGCGGAAGGAACCTGGCGCGGGCATTAGCAGTATTGTGTTACGGAGCCGACGCTTTGCAGAAACGATCCGACTCAGGGACTATGTATGGTAAGAAAAGAGGATTAACTGCTGCACTCAGAGACGTTTATTAAATCGATACTTAACTAATTGACGAAATTTCTCATACATTAAATGTGAAACTTACTCATTAAATCTCTGTTAAGGAAGCATTTGATGTCTCTAAGTATGGAAGAAATATATAGTAACTAGCAGCGTCCTGCGGTTTTACCCACGTTGTACCCGTTCCTGCAGGAATTTCGGGATAAAATGTATCCCATATGTTATTCTGATGTATAACCTACATTACTGTAAAGTTTCATCCAAATCCGTTTAGTAGTTTTTACGTGAAAGAGCAACAAACATACATCCATACATCCATCCTCACAAACTTTCGCATTTATAATATTACTAGCCGCGCCCCGCGGTGTTACCCGCGCTGTACCCGTTCCCGCGGGAATTTGGGGATAAAATGTATTCTATGTGTTATTCTGATGTATAACCTATATTACTGTAAAGTTTCATCCCAATCCGTTTTGTAGTTTTTTCGTGAAAGAGCAACAAACATCCATACATACATACATACATACTCGTACATCCATCCTCACAAACTTTCGCATTTATAATATTAGTAGGTTTATAATATGAGTAGGATAGTAGGATGACGGCTCATTGATTTGTGACAACTATAATCAACACTTTTGACTATATCCATACTTTTAACAACTCAAATGTTCTTTTAGACAATTAAAGAGCAATTAAAAAGTCAGACAGATATGCGGTCGATTCATACGCGGTTTGCGTCCACGAAGGTTTTGACATGGCCGAAGTTAACAATTTTGACAACTGTGACTCAAAATGTATTAAAAATAGTATCGCTTGTGTAGCGTTTGATATTCCATCAAGCCCACAATACAATTAACATTTAATTTACAACATACTTGTAAACAA
Organism: Cyclophora albipunctata; assembly: GCA_963082685.1. NCBI lineage: Eukaryota > Metazoa > Arthropoda > Insecta > Lepidoptera > Geometridae > Cyclophora > Cyclophora albipunctata. The sequence goes on along the minus strand of OY720114.1, from coordinate 10,158,613 downwards.
CAACAACATACTTCAGAGTAAACTAGTACTGCAAAGCTACTATTACTGCAAAGCTTCACATTCAGAGCTTTTTCTTGGTGTCACTGGTACTAGATTATTGATAAGTACAGTTAAGAACGCCTCGGTGGTCTAGTGGTATGTGCTCTCGCCTGCCAAGACTGAGGTCCCGGGTTCAATTCCCGGATGGAGCCAAAACATGTTTTTTTCAAATATGGCTCGGGTTTGAGATCACCAACCCGCATTTGGCAAGCGTGGTGATTATGGGTAATCCTCCTCGCTGTACTTATATCTTCAGTGAGATGAGAGGCCTTTGCCCAGCAGTGGGACATTACAGGCTATTACTTTTTTACTTTTTACAGTTAAGAATAAATATTAATATAACGATTTTTGTCTAACATTTTCAGGTCGCGTTCTTTCTCCTTACTACAAACCCCACGGATCTCAAGAAATGTTGCCCTGGATGTCGTCTTACAAAGCTATAGGTATGGAGACCCAAAGAGGAAAGCGTTTGATCGTCAGCGAATGCTGCGACAAAGCATGCACCCTCAATGAGCTTCTATCCTACTGTTAATAGTCCAAAAAGTATTATTAAAGATGCAGAAACTAATTAAAAAATGCCTAAACTGCTACTCTGTGTAAAAAGTGTGTGAATGTTATGGTTGCGTCAGATTTTTAAAGTATTGTTGAGCAGCTTGCTGCTTACAATAAATGTTATGAATTATTATAACTGGACTTAGCTAGTATTTGTTAAATGTTGATGGAATGGTAATTGTATGCATGTGCTTAGATTTAAGGTTGTTGGTTCGTAATTAATAAATGTTTTTATTGCTGTAGTATTTGGTTTTGTTTCACTTTATCTTATCTAGTTATATTGATTATACTTTATTTAGTAACAAAGTAAAGTAAAGTAGCCTGTAATGTCCCACTGCTGAGCAAAGGCCTCTCATCTCACTGAAGATATCAGTACAGTGAGGAGGATTAGGCGTTATCACCACGCTTGCCTAATGCGGGTTGGTGATCTCAAACCCGAGCCCTGTTAAAAAAGTAGGAAACATGTTTTACGAGTAGCTCGACCCGAAAATAAATAGGCTGTTCCCACAACGGTTTTGAATCCGAATTATAGGTGTAGGTTCGTAATACTCGTATAGGCATGGAAAATTAACTTTGTCAGTTTATATGATGACATTTTTATGGTGCTGTCACTACATACTGATGACGGTGAGATGACAAAATAGTTTATTTTGTAAAGCAATTAGTGTGAATGTAGGTAGTGTAAGTGGCTCGAATAAGTCCTATCTAAAATTTACGTTTTTTATCCTTCATCAATCCATTGCTGGAGAAATAAAAATCTGTGAAATAGAACACGCTGAACCGTAGCAAAAATAATGTCTAATATTTTATGTAAAACTTTTTTGATTCGTAAAGTATCTATTCCAATTTTCTTATAAGACCTGTGAGCGAAGTACTTCCTTCCAGAGCTGACTTTAGTGAGGCAATATGGCTCCTTGTATGCATTTGTTGAATCTGTATTCAAGACACGGGCCACTCTAGGCGTTTGGTCGCGACACAGAGTGCATTCAGCTTAACATAAAGTTTCTTTACTTTGTCTGCGACGTTTAATGTTTGTAGCTTCGTTTTAATTTCGAATGTTTCAACGAATTGTTATTGTTATTATTTGAGGAATTTGTCTATTTATTTTGTAAGGCTGTGAAATACAAAGAAGCAATCTTCCATCTCTTTCTTACATTGTACTTTTTATATCAAGACGTCTTGTTCTTTTATTGTAAACCTTTAGCTTTTAGCAAGACCTAATTGAAATGAAAAATGATTATTGCATTAATTCGATAATGCACTGATCTTCCATTCATATACTATTTACTATCCAAGAATCGTATTTGATAAGAATTATTGAACTTTGAGATTATCTTCTCGATATGGCACAGTATAGTGACAACAGCTTCGAGACAACAGTGACTACAGCGAATTTGTGGAAAAACGAACAATTAACCATCAATAAACTAACTAAGACTATAGTTCCGTATTCTACGTCAAAACAATACAACCTCAATTTGTTTTTCTTGGATTTTACACAACAACATTCATAAAAAAAATACAAACTTATATACCCCAGCCCAAAAACACTTCAGTGGCACAAGGATTAAGGTTGAATTTTAATTGTCAAGAGCGTGTGTAAATGATCCTGTGGGCTATCGAATCAGGAGATAGAGCACGGTTTATGGAGAGGAGAGTCAAGGGCTTCCCTCTAGTACTCCAGGGTTACCTTTAGGTATTACGTGGATTCATAATGAGATTGATGCGGTTTATTTTAGGGCTGGGGCCAGATACAGATATTTTTGTGGGATTATATCAATTTTTTTTACTTTTTTACTTTTTTATATCAATTTAGCTTCGGCCATGTTGGAGGTCTTTCAAATTACTCAGCCTAATTAAGAGTATTATTACTCTTCACTATTTTTTATCACATGAGATTTGATTTTTTTGGAAACTATTAAAAGTTATTCAGAATTATATTTGACAGTTAGTTAATAAGTTATGGACTATTAAACGAAAAAAACACCTCATTATATATGTGGTATCAGTGAGTTAGATTACATAATACAAGCTCAGAGCTTACTTTGGGTCTAATAAACCGTGTGTGAATTTGTATATATTATTGGGTATATTATATTAGTATTATATCGTTATTTTATGATATTCTGTATTTAAAAAAGCCTTCTATACAAAAGTACCGCATCCTGCTTACTTAACCTCTATGAATTGCATCATGATTGTCTATGACAGATACCGGTCACTGAAGATCTTCTGTATACCACATACCGGTATTACTATCGGAAAAGTAAACTGAGTTGTGCAAAAATCCAATCCACCCAGTAGTGTTAACGAGAAAGAGTAACAAACATACATACATGCATCCTCACAAACTTTTGCATTTATTATCTTATATATAAAATTCTCGTGTCACAGTGTTCGTTCGCGTACTCCTCCGAAACGGCTTGACCGATTCTCATGAAATTTTGTGAGCATATTGAGTAGGTCTGAGAATCGGCCAACATCATTTTTCATACCGAAATTCCCGCGGGAACGGGTACAACGCGGGTGAAACCGCAGGGCGCAGCTAGTATTAGTATACAAATAAATAAATATGTTAAGTTTTTATATAGTTTAATTATAGTAATTTATGGTTAATTATATAATTAATTGATATAATTATTATAGTTTTTAAGGTAAATAGTGCCCTCTTATAGTTGCATGTTATGGGTAGTCCACACCAAATTTTTTTTTAGGCAAAACAACGTTTGCTGCGTCAGTTAATTTCATATATGTTTTTAAAACATGATTTGAGTTCATATCATTGCATCGGTTTCCATTATATATGTCTTCAATAACATGTTCACACTCTTCCTTCACCCATAAACCAAAAATCTTCGTATTTGAATTTAAAAAATAATATTTTTATTTATGGTATTTTTATGGTATTCCTCGCTACATTCTAACAATATACTTCATAAGCCATGTTCGACGAAATGTAAGATTTTATGTTCAACGTAAAACGCGGAAGGTGTCGACGCCTATCGAAAAATAATAAAACTGAATGTCATCTTAAAAAAAAGATTTTCCATGTGTTGTTAACTCGTAACGACTTTTCGTCTTACACGATATGCTTGGGGCATAAAAATAGATGTACTTGTATTAGATACACAACAGTTTTGTTCGGGTTTGTACGCTCTCCTGAAAGTTACCTTGTAACTTGGAAGTAATTTTCTACTCTTTAATGTAAAAACAAAGATATGAGGTAAAAGAAAACAAGGCAAAAAGCTACTAATAATCATCGCCAAACTCAAACGTACTTCATAAACCCCAGTTTTATTAATTTAAAAAGCCTAAGGGACTTATTCATAAACGCTTAAAAACAGCACTTTAGCTATCAAATGGTTTGTCCCTTTCCGACACACGCTATTTGCCAAAGAGCGAAAGAGACAAAACACTTTAAAACACTGTTTCAGTTAAATATCGTTTATGAAAAATGCTGTTAGTACATAAAATAAATCTACACTAATATTATAAAGAGGAAAACTTTGGTTGTAATGAATAGGCTCAAAAACTACTGGACCGTTTTTAAAAATTCTTTCACCATTCGAAAGCTACATTATCCACGAGTAAAATAGGCTTTATTTTTCATCCCGAAATTCCCACAGGAATGGACACAACGCGGGTAAAACCGCGGGGCGCTGCTAGTCGAATAATAAAACAACGCCTTAGATACATCACCAACTTCCCAAGACTAAAACCTGACAGGGTTTTTAAAACTTTTACAAAACAAACTTAGGTACACGAAAGTTTCTTGTTTACTAGTAATTCTACCAAGTTCAGATAGCTCTTAAGTGCTGCTTGTGTAACCTTTGTTGAAAGTGTAACCTCTTAAATGAAAAGTTGGGAGATTAAATACAGATTCAAAGATAACAATATGTATTAAAGGTTATTTAATATTTCAATATAACAAGAATATATCAAAGGATACATTCTTTTATCTTGTTTCTTAGAAAATTCCTTTTTGAGACATTTTCTAATTTAATTGAGTAATTGGAAAAAGTATTACACAATATACAAACGAAGATTTGAGGTTTGATTTAAGAGTTGGGCGGCATACTGCAACCGTAGGCGGTTCACGAACATTTATCATCACAACACAAGCTCACTGCACCAATATTCGCTACAAATAATACAATGGTTATGGTATATATAACTTATATGTGCCGTTTGCACATAACTGTTACCTTAGTACCTTCTTTTGAATTTGCGCAAATAATATAGATAAGAAAATAAGTTCAAGTAGGTCAGTGGCCAACCCTGGTGTCGGAGTTTTTAGACCGCCTAAAGGCCTCCGACATGGTCTAACGATTGAAACAACCGGGACCGACAATTTAACGTGCCCTCCGAAGCATGGTACCTCGCACATTTTGTACAACTATATCAGATAGAAATGCCACTATCGGCCACCCATCCAAGTAGGGGTCGAGCTGTACGTTGCTTAACAATCGCAATGAACTAATCTCGCTTAGTCAGGCTACGCCATGACCGCTACAATAAGATCTAGATTATTTACCTAAACAATTCCATTGTACAACATGTTCGAAAGTCGTTACAATAATTTACACAAATATTATTCCGAATCTCTTTAATATCTCGTTAAGAAGGAATACTAAGGAGTGCTCATTTATATGCGATGGAAACATATGCTATAATTCTCTAAGAAAACTTTGTAATGCTTCAGAAATTACATCATGTTGCGAATCTCGGAGGAATAAGCTTATTTTTCCTTCAGAAAGAAGGGAAGTTACTTATTTCTTAGCATTATTAGTATTTTGAATCACGTTCAAATACTAATGAGATGCATTGAACTGTTGTATTTGCTTTTCAGAAAATATTATACTGTGCTTGACAATTGCTGTGGACTTATTAACCGACATCAAAAAAGGCGCCAATTTCAAAGTTTGACCCACGGAAGAGCAAAGCAATTACTGCACACTTCTCTATATAGTGGTTTGACCGTATACGAGTATATGCTTTTTTGTTCCCACGAAAAATGTTGCTTACAAAAATAGCAAGACTCATGTACCTCTTGTATAGGTACAGTAAATCATTGTCAGACCTCAGTTGCAGTGTGTCCATCTTCTTAATACACCCCTTTTTCACCCTCTTAACGAGACGCGGGGCAATTAATCTTACTCAAATGAGGGATGTATTGTGACCCTAATGAGGACTGCACGAAATATGGAGCAGGTTAGGTTTTTTGGTCAGTGGAGATGAAGAAAAAACATTATCGTTGTGGTAAGAACGATATTGTCAAGGTACCCGAATTAAGTTCCCCGAAAACCGTAATTCGTTTTAATAATTAAACCATGTTGAAGGCCTTTAGATGGACTTCAATCAAATTTACTATACGAAATAGACGCATCCAAAATTGTTTAGAAAAAATATCGTATTCAATTCACTTGGACCAAATACTTTGATCTAAGAAATTGAAAGACGATTGCATTTTACTCCAATTTTGAAGTGTCTATTGAATACTCTATAATAAAAAAATAGGACATTTTCAGATTGAACAAAAAACGTACATACATATTTCGCATAAAAATTGTTATTCATAAAAACAGTACACTCAACATATCAGCCAATTCAAATTCAACAACATCAAATTATTCAAACATGTCGTCTACTCTAATTTAAGATGTAAAATAAGTTTGGCAAAATTCAATATTCCTCGAAACAATATCGCGACACCTGTTCGGTTGATTTCCATCGTACCCTCGCCCACGCCCACTCGCCCAGGGCGCGGGCGTTCCTATAAATATTCAATTTGCCCACAACACCACTGGTTCTCACACTCGTTACAAATCGTTACTTCTTTATCGCCTTATTTAAATAATCTATTTTAAATGATCTCTAGTTCGGGATACTTTGTCTGGCACACCGCGTTGCTGCGTTAACTTTTCAGTTTATAGATGTACTAGCAGCGCCCCGCGGTTTTACCCGCGTTGTGCCCGTTCCCGTGGGAATTTCGGGAATTTTTTTTCATTAAAAACCTTCCTCTTGAATCACTCTACCTATTACAAAAAACCGCATCAAAATCCGTTGCGTCATTTTAAAGATTTAAGCATACAGACAGACAAACAGTGTGACAGACACGAAAAAGAGACGACTTTATTTTATACTATGTAGTGATTATACCTTCTCAGAAACGCCTTTGACTTTGACTTGACGATTAGGATAAGTTATGTGTAAAGATTTAGGTATTTTTTTATTGCGATGGTGTCAGTTATACTTTGTGCTCCTGTTGCCTTGTAGCATAGTTTTTCGTTGCTGCTCAACTGGTAGCAACGTAGAGTCTATCTTTTACTCTGCTCAGCAGGTCGATTCTGTAAAATTCAGACAAGAACTCGCATGTCACTTCGCTATTCACTCTCACTTCCCGTAAGGTTCAAATTGACCTTGATTTTGCATTCTGTAAGCATCACCTAGGCACTTGCGAAGTGAAGTGAGCTCCAAAGCGACCAATACTGTACTAGTGATTACCACACTCGACAAAATGTAAGTCGATATTTATCGGTTTTTTATTTTACTAATTTTTGACACAGAATTTTAGCTATTTTGATGTTTAAATTATTTTTTTTGTATTTTAAGTAATTTGAGGCAGCTAATAAGTAAACAAAAAAAACAGAAAACTCTAAATTCGTGCCGTGAATTTAATAATTACCTTAAATTACGAAAAAAAATACTGACAGTGACTGACAATACCATTAGTAATCTGTGGACAATTTATTTTCATCATTTCATCTATGGTTTTTCTCTTTGACAGTGACAATCAGTGGCATTTGTTTGTTTACATTTTTGGTCTCGAATTCTGAATCAAAGTAACTAAAACAATAAATCAATAAAAAACATTAAATACCTAATTAATCTAGATCTAGTCAAAACAAAATAGGGACCACTTTGGTTATTGTCATGCTTAATAGAATACCAATATTATAATTATACAGGGTCCTTATCTAACATGAAAACATAATATATAGCTAGCGGGGAAACCACCTAAAGAAAATACTGGTTGGAGTGTAGCAAAGGGTGTGCAGTGTTATAAAGGCGATTGGGACTCTTTAATTTATTATAGTTTCGTATAGATCTTGATTTAATAAATATTTATTACTCTATTCGTGTTTTTTTTCCGATTAGTAGTTTCCCTAGAAATGGGAAATGAAGTTTTCATTGTTGATTATCACGGAAACTATTGATCTGAGAATAAAACATATTCCAATGAAATATGTTTATTTTTATTCATACTTTACCTAAAAATCAAAAAACATGCACCCTAATATAACAACCGACTTTTCAAAAATTCTTCTAAGTTCCGGATCGCTCATTATCAAGGCTATCGGAACTTAGAAAAAAAAGTTAAAAAAATATATTTTTCTTAGAATTGTTATATGTGCCTTCTGTTATGTAAATAGTGATAAAATAAATGCTTTTTACTCTATTCACATTCCTTCTCCGAGTTATAGTTTCACTACAAATGAGCAATGAAGTTTTCATTCTTGATTATCTTTGTAAATATTGATCTGACAAAAAAAATTATCCATATGAAAAGTGTTTATTTATATCCATTCTATGCATAAAAAATAAAAAACATGGACCTTAATGTAACAATCGACAACCGTAGGTTAGGTTAGGTTAAGTTTATATCAGGCCCGAAGGGCCAAAATAAGGCGAAAATAGGAGCTTCCGTCGACACTATTATGGCACAAACTGGAACTTCAAGAGTAATTTCATAGAAAAAAATCATTTTGGACGAAAAATGTTCAAAGTCTCGGTCGCCTTCATTGCCATTTTGTAGCGAAACCATGAATCTGAGCAAAAACATGAATAGAGCAAAAACGTCTTATTTTATCGAATTCTTTATAAAACAATCAAAATAATTAAATTTCTATTAAAAAAGTTATTTTTGACGAAAATTTTTCTAAGCCCCGATCGCCTTTATAATACTGCACACCCTTTGCTACACTCTGACCCGCTTTTCTAGTTTATCCAAAGCATGAGCTTCTTCTAATAAAGATTTAAACAAAAACATTCTTGCCATCGTTTTCGGTTAAGTAGGTAGGCACTTATTCACTTTAAAACTTTAAAAACTTAATTTAAACACTATATAACTATGAGTTCTTCCATTTTCACTCGTAAAATAGATGCTTTTATTTTGACACTTTAAATCGGGTTTGAGTGCGAAGTGACCGTCGAAGTGACGGGGGAATTACCGTATAGAATGCCACTTTTTACGTCATCTCATACTATAACTGTCAAAATCTCGAAGTCAATTTAGTTCAACTCGCAAACACGCTCGCAAGAGTAGCGCTAGTGTAGATTCGAATTAACAACCGAGTTTTAGAATGCCAATCAAGAAACTCACAGCGGATTCAGATTCGAAGTTTAGAATGAAGTCTTACAGAATCACATAGCTGTTCTCCCATGCAATTCAAATATTTATTCTAAAAAGAGTAAAAATCAATGTATTGCTTCAATGATTTGCATTTGATTCGACTCGAGTAAGTATATGAGTATGTAGTGCAATGCTCTAAGTACACCACTACGTACTACGTCCACCTTAATTCGTCGTTGTTCGGTTTCCATTCTTCAATCTTCATATGAAAATCAACCTTATTACAATCACCTAGTTTGGCTTGTCTCTGTAAAAATGAATGATAAATAATGTAAGTAATTGGAACCAGCCAAGAGCAAAATAATTTAATTAAACTTAACGTAATAATTAATGAAAATTATAGTCAGTTCCACGTAACCGAACGAAATATTTAATAATACGAAGCCTTTATGAACCATAGGCTTTGGAAAACAAAGGTATTGAATGGGAAGCTGCAATAATTATTCACTTCAAATATTGTTAACCATATGTTATGTGATTTATAATTTGAGCACATTTGTACAACCACATCGAGTTGGGTTAGTAGTACTGATGGACACAAAAGCGGTTATTAATAATTTGATATGATAACCTCGAATAAATAAGCTACAGGTTGAATTAATAAGCTAAAATTTCGCCGAGGTACTTTGGTACCGTGGTACCGTGAGTTAATATTTTTTGAAACAAATAAATGCATTGTAAAATGCACACACTTCGATCTCGTCCTAATCAATGTGGTTATTTTTGTTACAAGATTTCGGATTAAGAGTCAATATAGAAATTAGCAGCAAATTGTCAAATTTATTTATGTCTTTACTTGGCAAGCCTTTATTTATTTACTCTCTTTTATTTTGCAAATGACTGTACCTGTACCTGTATTACAACCTAAAACGTGCTCAAAGAATGCAGTGGCCACAACAAAGGAAAACTTTCAAAAATAATATTCACCGGTATTCTGTGGTAAGGACCAAAATGTAAATAAGAGGATATAGTTTAAGGGTTCGTTCCTAAATGTTTTGCACTTTGTTGAATAGTTAACAAAGTGATGTATTTAAATAATATATAATTTATATTTTAGCTCTGTGTAGGTGACCTCCACTTAAACATACATTATAATTATATTTTATTTACACACAATAATATATTAAAAACCACTTACATACATCACACATTCATATCCCAGTAACATAACATTCATAACACAAATAAATAATTTCTAACCAAATGTAAACAAACAATAATTCGGCAAGCAAACCCGCGCGATATGCGTTGTTCCGAATTTGTGCAAATCTTGCATTTAAGTTAATTGTGGAATGTGAAGCCACGCGGAGGCGCATCGCGCGCGCGCAGTCGATCACAGCGTATGCTACGAGAGACACATACAACTCGTTCTCACGCGCACTCGCGTTTTGCCCACGCGTGAACTGTTCACTTACTACTTTGATTAATTACATGATATGTATTATGTGCTACATTGATCCTGTCTTGCTATCCTTCTAAAAACTAAAATAGTGTGTGTTGTGTGTGGCTAATAAACTTTGGCAATTCATCTTTGTGGTTTAATTCAACCAATATTACCACGCACACCCCCTAAAACTGGTGACCCCGGAACAAACTGAGGAACACGGAAGACAAGGAGCAATTCGCAGCCTGGATGTCGGCGTCGAGTGGTTCAGATACCACCGGTAACGTGGACACGCGTCCACGACGCCACTCCAAAATCAAGATGGCGTCTCCCGTCGTGCCCGCTTTAACAGTTGCAAGTAATCCAGTGAGCATAAGAATACCACCTTTTTGGCCTGAAAAACCAGCAATTTGGTTCGCACAAGTAGAAGGACAGTTTGCAATCATGCGCGTGACAGACGAAGCAGCCAAATTCTACCACATTTTGGCTTCGCTCGACCGTCAGTATGCTGCTGAAATAGAGGACATCCTCACTGGTCCTCCCAATTACCAACGCCTCAAAGAGGAGTTAATCAAAAGGTTGTCTGCGTCGAGAGAAAATAAAGTCAAACAACTTTTGACCTACGAGCAGCTAGGTGATCGCAAGCCGTCACAATTCCTTCGGCATCTTCAACATCTCGCCGGTCCAGATATCCCTCAAGAATTTCTCCAAACAATCTGGACGAGCCGACTACCCGTTTCACTTCAGCCTATCGTTGCGTCACAGCCTACCCTGGGTCTTGACGCACTCGCTGAACTCGCTGACCGCGTCCATGACATCGCAGTGCCATCTCATCAAGTTGCTGCAACCTCAACGGTACCGTCATCATCAATAGCTGTTGAGGAGCTCACACGCCAGGTAGCTCAGCTGACGCGCCAGGTGAGCGCTTTAACTATCCAATCGCGACATCGACCTCGACCCACCGAGCGCCGCAGAGATGCGCAACGCAGCCGATCGACGTCACGACGTTCAGCGTCGAACTACCGCAAGTACCCAGTTTGTTGGTACCACTCACGGCATGGTTCCAAAGCTCGTCGGTGTATCCAGCCGTGCGACTACAACCAGGGAAACGAGAGAGGCAGTCAGTGATGGCGACTGATGATTGCCACAACCCCAGCTCAGGTCGCCTCTTCATCACGGATCGTGGTTCACAGATACAGTTTCTAATAGACACTGGAAGTGACATTTGTGTGTACCCGGTTTCAGCCCTTAAAAGGCAACTTTGTAAATCAACATATCAGCTCAATGCTGCCAATGGTTCGACTATCGACACTTACGGCTACATGCAATTAAATTTGAATTTGGGTCTGCGGCGTGATTTTCCGTGGCGTTTTGTTGTTGCTGACGTCACAAAAGCAATCATAGGCGTAGATTTCCTTTCTCACTATCGTTTGGTTGTTGATGTTGGCCAACAGAAGCTTATCGATAGTCTAACCAATGTTAGCACTGTAGCTTGTTTAGATTTAAGCGACAATGCTGTTTTAAGTGTTAAGGTAGCTAGTTTTAATGGTGATACTGTGTATCATAAAATTTTGTCTAATTTCCCGGAAATTACACGTCCTTTTGGAACTCCTCAAATCGCAAAACACAATACACAACACCACATTCGCACCACACCAGGTCCACCTGTATCATGTTCTCCTCGCCGTCTCGCGCCTGATAAATTGAAGGTAGCTCGTCAAGAATTTGACGCTATGATTGCTAGCGGTATCGCACGTCCTTCTGACAGCCCTTGGGCATCACCTCTTCATCTCGTGACTAAAAAAGATAATGGGTGGCGTCCATGCGGCGATTACCGCCAATTAAACGCTCGTACTATACCAGATCAGTATCCGATTCGTCATATACAGGATTTTTCGCAAAACCTGTCGGGTTGTACTGTATACTCGAGTATCGATTTAGTGAAAGCATATAATCAGATTAGTGTTAATAGGGCAGATATTCCGAAAACTGCAATAACAACACCCTTCGGATTGTTTGAATTTTTAGTCATGACATTTGGACTTCGTAACGCAAGTAAAACCTTTCAGAGATTTGTTGATGAGCTTACTCGTGGCTTAGACTTTTGCTGGCCTTACCAGGACGATTTTCTTGTGTTCAGCCGCACGCCACGTGAGCACGAAGAACACTTGCGTCAACTTTTTACGCGAATGAGAGAATTCGGTATATTAATCAATCCGGCCAAGTGTGTCTTCGGTGTGTCTAATATTCAATTTCTCGGCTACGAAATCTCTGAAAGCGGCACCAAACCTCTGGACAGCAAGGTAAAGGCAATGTCTGATTTCCCTCTACCAAAAACCGTCCGAGAACTCAGACGATTTTTGGGCATGGTAAATTTTTACAGGCGATTTTTACCCAACGCCGCTCAGATTCAAGCACCCCTGAATGCCTTACTGTCCGGATCGGTTAAGGCATCCGATCCGATTGTTATGACTAAAGAATCATCGCAAGCGTTCGAAAACTGCAAGAAGAGTCTGTGCAATGCAGCACTTTTAGCTCATCCTGATTCGCAAGCTAAATTAGGATTGGCCACTGACGCCTCAGACACGGCGATAGGTGGTGTCCTGCAACAGCTCAAGGATGGAGACTGGCAGCCATTAGCATTTTTCTCTCGCAAGTTAAGCCCGTCACAAACGAAATACTCTCCGTATGACCGTGAGCTCCTTGCCATTTACGAGAGTATAAAATACTTCCGCCATATGCTGGAAGCTACTCACTTCACTATCTATACTGACCACAAACCTCTTTGTTACGCATTCAGTGAACGTAAAAGTAACTGCTCACCACGTCAGTATAGACACCTTAATTTCATCTCGCAGTTCACCACCGATATCGTTTTTATTGCTGGTAAGGACAACGTGGTTGCCGACACACTATCACGCGTCGATGAACTGCAGGTACCAGTTGACCTTGAAGTGATGGCTGAGCTCCAAGGTTCAGATCCAGACCTTGCGGAACACCTCAAAGGTGACACTTCACTTCGCCTTACACAGACGAATATACCTGGGAGTCGTACCGTTCTGTACTGCGACGTCAGTACACCGACACCCAGACCTTTCGTCCCTAAACAACTTCGAATGCAAGTTTACAACAGTCTCCACTCCCTCAGCCACCCCGGTGCAAATGCTACCGCCAAACTCGTTGCACAACGTTTTGTTTGGCCACTGATGCGAAGGGACTGCCGAGAATGGGCTAAGTCATGTTTGGCATGCCAGCGCTCGAAGGTAACGAGACACGTTGCCTCACCTTTAGGTACGCACGATTTACCTTCAGCACGGTTCAAACATGTACATCTAGACCTAATCGGCCCACTACCATCATCCAATAATTATCGGTACTGCCTCACAGCCGTCGATCGCTTTACGCGATGGCCGGAAGCTGTGCCTATTACCGATATTTCCGCGGAAACAGTGGCCAAAACGTTTATTTCCTGTTGGGTGGCACGATATGGTTGTCCTACCGAGATCGTAACCGATCGAGGCGGACAATTCCAATCGGCACTGTTTCAACAGCTTTCTCAGTCCATCGGTTACGATCACCGTAGGACAACGAGTTATCATCCGCAATGCAACGGATTGGTGGAGCGTTTTCACAGGCAACTAAAAGCTGCAATTACCTGTCATGCAGACACCAAGTGGACCGAATCACTTCCACTTGTGTTGCTAGGCATTAGGAGTGCCTTTAAGGAAGACCTCCAGACTTCATCAGCTGAGTTGGTGTACGGTGAACCACTTCGTCTCCCTGGCGAATTCTTCGGTCACGATATTGCGTACTACACCACCGACATCACCGATTTCGCGGCTCGGTTGAAGTCCTTTGCGGAAAATATTCGTCCGGTTCCCTCCCAACACCACTCAAATCGCAGAGCTTTCGTATTCCAAGATCTAGCTACATGCAGTCACGTATTCCTTAGGGAAGAAGTGATGCGTGGCTCATTCCAGCCTGCTTACACTGGTCCATACGAAGTGCTCAAAAGAAGGAGTAAAACATTTATTATTCGCGTTAGGAACAAAGATCTCACAGTAACTATAGACCGCCTTAAGCCAGCCTATATACTAGACGTTCGTGTACCCGTTCCTCGATCCTACACTGCAACTCCAGAACGTGTCCCTGTTCATCCACCGCAGGAAAAGACCGCGCTAACAACTACGCGTTCAGGTCGTACAGTACGGTTCCCTGACTTTTATCGCCCTTAGTCGGTCTCTGGAGGGGGATGATGTAGGTGACCTCCACTTAAACATACATTATAATTATATTTTATTTACACACAATAATATATTAAAAACCACTTACATACATCACACATTCATATCCCAGTAACATAACATTCATAACACAAATAAATAATTTCTAACCAAATGTAAACAAACAATAATTCGGCAAGCAAACCCGCGCGATATGCGTTGTTCCGAATTTGTGCAAATCTTGCATTTAAGTTAATTGTGGAATGTGAAGCCACGCGGAGGCGCATCGCGCGCGCGCAGTCGATCACAGCGTATGCTACGAGAGACACATACAACTCGTTCTCACGCGCACTCGCGTTTTGCCCACGCGTGAACTGTTCACTTACTACTTTGATTAATTACATGATATGTATTATGTGCTACATTGATCCTGTCTTGCTATCCTTCTAAAAACTAAAATAGTGTGTGTTGTGTGTGGCTAATAAACTTTGGCAATTCATCTTTGTGGTTTAATTCAACCAATATTACCACGCACACCCCCTAAACTCTGTGTAACGGATCGCAGAAAATGTTGTACTTATGTAACTTTTGTTTTGTTTTCCAGAACAAAATATATCACTACATATTATAACACAAAGTCGCGTCTGTCTGTCTGTCTGTTCGCGATAAACTCAAATACTGCACGGATTTTGACGCGGTTTTTTAAAATAGATAGAGTGATTCAAGAGGAAGGTTTATATGTATAAAAATCCCATAATTCCCACGGGAACGGACACAACTAGTATCCAGCTGTAATATAATATATTCAGTTCCAAAAAAACTGTAACAAAAAGAAAAGTTTAACATTACTTAATACCAAAATAATGAGGTACAATAATTGTAAAGGAGACCACAGAATTAATTTGTGAAGTTTGTTGTTTAGATCAAATGTCCGCAGACGTCTTGTTAACGACTCCCAATGATAAATCAACTTTATGAAAACAATAAGCCTTTGGGCGGCTTGCAACCACTGCGAGAGAGACTTTCCAGAGATATTTCAGTGTGGTTATTATAATTAAAAATGTACGTTCATTGCTTGTAATATAGTAGAATGAATTGCATTTCCTTAATAAACTACCTATCTTTACTTTTTGTCAGCCAAATAACTCTTTAAACGTACTTTTTTTACTAACCCACCGTGTCCCACTGCTGGGCCTGGTCTTCCCCATTCACCCCTATATCCCTCTATCCAAGGCCCGTTGTGACCAGTTTATAGAGTTAAAAGTAGTAATGCATGCATATTATTATAGCTTTTAACTATAGATATTAGGCTTCACTACATAGTATAAAATAAAGTCGTCTCTTTTTCGTGTCTGTCTGTATGCTTAAATCTTTAAAATTACGCAACGGATTTTGATGCGGTTTTTTGTAATAGGTAGAGTGATTCAAGAGGAAGGTTTTTATGTAAAAAAAATCCCGAAATTCCTACGGGAACAGGCACAACGCGGGTATAACCGCGGGGCGCTGCTAGTTATTCATAAACGCTTACTAGAAGCATTTTAGCTATCAAATGGTTTGTCCCTTTCTGACATACTTACGCTATTTTCCGAAGAGCAAAAGAGACAAAACACTCACTAACTGTGTTTTAGTTAGAGAGCGTTTATGAATAAGGTAGAATATCTTAGCAACATTAATCCAGAGATGATTTCAACATGTTCATCGCTCTTAGAATATTATGTATTTTTTCGATACTGGTTTTCATGAAAATATCTTTCTTTCTTTTTTAAGCTATTGCATAGCTTCTATCGCGGCGGGCCTTGAGCGCGGGGACCGAATCCAGAAATTCCGTAATGTAAGGGTGCGTCCACATCTGACGAATATGCCGCGAATGCGCAGGTCGCGAACCGTTTGTGAGCTGCCCGCGAGCTGCGCGCGTGCATTTTTGTTCGTGCGCCGCTCTTGCGCAGTTCGCTCGCAACCTAAGCGCCGTATGCGATCAGCGCGCGGGCGGCGCGCGGGCGGCGCGCTAGCGGCTCGCGTCTGCCTACCGCCATAAAGCAATAAGCGCAATTGTAAGCGCGATAATTGAGCGCGCGCAGATCGCGGGCCGCGCGCGCGCTGGGCGCGCGCCTTTTACGAGCCTTGCATGAGTTGCACTAAAGAGGCGCACCAAACCATTGCCGTGACTGCACGCGCGCGGCTTGCGGCCAGATGTGGACGCACCCTAAAAAACCTAACGCTCTAAAACATAACGTTCCTCAAACATTGCCTACCGATAAGCCCAGAACACAACGTTAGCGCGATGCAGACATTCAGCACACTAACGCCATCTAGTGATACAAAAAATAACTATGCAATAGCTTTACCGCGGCAGTCCCCGAGTGCCACACGTCTTTTTTATTTCTCTTCCTGGCTCTCTCTTACATAGTGTATATTTATGTACCTTTAGCATCTTCACTGAGACACAAGCCCATAGCCCCACAGCTAGTTGCAAGGTCCTGAAATTAATCAAATAGACTGGAGTTATGACAGGACACTCTCCAAGAGATTGATAGACCCCAGGGACTACTGGGCATCCAAACCTTTGTTTATGATATTGAATTATAACGAAGCGCTTAGCTATTCTATCGTAGCAAGATTTATTGTATTGCTGTATTGTAAATAGACTCGATGGTTCTTAGTGTTGAAGCATTTTAACACTTAGTTTAAACGTAATAACTTACTTTTTATTTCCCGACGTTTCGAGGGGATTGCACGTCTCGTGGTCGCGGGTGAAAGTTATTACTTGCTTTATTAACTTTTCTAACGCGAAAAAACCCGGGTGAGTACGTTTAAACTATGTCTTCAAATCGTGTAAGTTTAAAATAGACTATTTTAACACTTATTTAAGCAGTCGGACCCATTTGTTTTATTATACTAAATCATTATTATTTTGCGGCATTGACTCGAAAAAAGAAGAAGATTATTATATTTGTTTCAATCCCAGGGTTGGCCTATGTAAAATAAATGAGTGAATTGCTGATCATACAAAAAATCTTGTCATATCCAAAGTTGCACAATAACTACTTATATACCAAAGTAAATTTTCAAGTTTAAAGGACCATGGGCAGAAATGTCCCCACCCACCAACAGAAATGAAACATGTCTCATTTAATAGATCTTAGCAACTTGATGATTTTTTACTATGACGAGGATCGCCATATGTATGGGGTTTTCTTGGAAAACCGTGTTTTGTTTTTACATATTTTTTACTCATTTCATTGAAAGTTTTTGTTTTTTTATTATACTAGTTGATTGATAAACAAGCATGCGGGGCTGCGTGATGGTAAACAGTCACCGCAGCCTATAGACGGATGTAACAACTCATGGTTATCACGTAATACGCGTTACCGACCATGTGACGTAAAGATCTTATGCCACAATACCCAGTAATTGCACTGCCATGTCTCACCCTTCAAACCGGAACACCGCCATGAAAACATAACTGCTTAGGGACAGAAATAGGTGAGACAGAGGTGCCCATGCAGACGACTTTGTACAAAGTCTCCCTCTGGCAATCGAAAGGTCCAGTATGCAGGCAGGGGTCACAGAAAATCTAATAACAAAATGATAAGTCTGATAAGGATAACGCAGAAACAGACGACGTTCGCGTACGATCTAGAATAATGCCTATTTGACGTGCCTTATTAGCAGTGAGATTTGATTCCAAATTCGAATTAAGTATAAAGTATTCGAAATTCAAATGCGTTACTCAATTAGCCCACTGGCTGAATATAAATATTCATACATGTTGTCTTTTAAAGAGTCTCTATAGGTAAATTATATTAAATAATATTTTTAGCCAAAACTATTAAATAACATAAAAGATTTCTGTCCTAAATATATATTTGTGAAGTATTATTGTTACTAACATAATATTTTTTCAACCTTCTCTTTGTAACTTTCAATGAGATGAGCAAAAAATATGTAAAAACAAAACACGGTTTTCCAAGAAAACCCCATACATAGGGCGATTTTCGTCATAGTAAAAAATCATCAGTTTGCCAAGATCTATTAAATGATACATGTTTCATTTCTGTTGGTGGGTGGGGACAGTGCCCATACAAATTTGCCCATGGTCCTTTAACAAAGTATTTAAGTGATAATTTTAATATGCTTACAAAAAAAATTGTTCAAACCCTATATAAATTAAAGCTTCATCATGCTAAATACAAAATTCACTGAAAAACTAGATCGTGTTCCAAAGCTCCCGTACTAGATACCTCGTACATTTCCCATATAGAATTGGACATTAGCTAGTTAGAGGTTATATCTGTGACACGAAAGGGGCGTGGCTTGAAGACCTGTCGACACGAGCTGCCGCAATTACCCACCATGACATGAAAAGAGGGTACATGACGATAATCTGATCGTATCTTTAAAACCGACCAATATTATAATTATTTACCTATGTTTTGATGGGTAAAGCCACTGTATATTTTTTACTTAAAAAAAAATGGGAAATTTAATACCCGTACTCGCATAAAGATAAATTAAGTAAGTAAGTTCGGGTTGGTTAGTGGCCAACCCTGGTAAAGGTAAAAACGTTAAATTAAATTTAAAAATTCCTCCATTATTGAATTCTAATACAATTTTACCTAGTAGTTGTAGTAGCCACTGCTGGGCAAACGCCTCTCATCTCACTGAAGATATCAGTACAGTGAGGAGGATGAGGCGTAATCACCACGCTTGCCTAATGTGGGTTGGTGATCTTATCTACACATTGTAAAATTTTCTTTATCTTATAAGTACTCTTGTAGAAAACCCTTATAACAAAGTTCAGTCTTAATCCGTACTTTAATTAAGCGTTTAGTTGATATTTCAATTTTAAGTAAGGGGTGTGTTCACTGAAAATCACACCACTGGTCTTAGTAAATATAAAGATCTATAGAAGCTTTTATACCATAAACACTTTCATAATTCATACACTCTTTACCGAATCACTGAATCGCAACAAAGAAAAACTCTTTCGTTTAAAAGCCTAGAAAACAACATGACATACTAAAACTCAAACACAAACCACTTAGCGTAACAAATAATTCAGGAGTAAATGTAAGGTTGGGTACATACTATAGCCAAGCAAGTCTTAAAACTGACCAATGTTCTATGAAAACCAATAAATGTGCGCTCATAGATGCAACGCGTGTTAGAAACTTATTTATCAAACCATAGGACTTAAGTTATTCTCAGGCTTTACTATAGTCTGTACTCATCCTAATAGCTATTAAAACATTTTATTCGGTCACAGAATGCTAAATTTATTCGCAGGTTTTCACAGCAACAGCAAAAGTCAAAAGTAATTCTGAAGTCTGACTCAATAGTCTGTACTCGGCGTAACAATGGCTAAAAATAAAACTTAAGTAAACCATTAAGGTGTTATTTTGCGTAGCACACGACACATTGACGGGGATCGAAGCAGGCTATCTATCAAGTTGGAGTAGAGCGCGCAATGTACCGTGGCTGAGCGATGGTTCGATCGAATAACGAAATAGTGTCCTATATCACATGGCGGGGTTTATTGAGTACGTATTGGAGACATCGTGGTCGGGAGCGGCGCGGTTTGTCAAACCAGTTGGGGTTGCCTTGGGGAGGAAGGAAAGCTTTTTTGTTTAATCTTAGCTAGTTTTTTTTTGTAGTCAGATCGTTGAGATTAGGTCGGTTTTGTGATGTTCAGTTCGTCTATATTAAGTTGACTTGCTTGCGGTTTAACTGAACAATATTAGGTGGTTTGATATTGGTTATTTGACCAAAATTGGTAACCGCAGAACCATCAATGCGGTTACCGAATTCGGTCAACTATGTAAATCGCTCTTGACGAAATACCCGTATAGTGCTGTGACCGAATACGTCCAACTGAATACCGAATTATACTAGTTGGTGACAGAATATGGGTTGCAACCGAATACTCATAAGTGCATATACATAGCTATTACATCTATTTATTTTAGTTTTAGTGAACTAATATAAGTACAATTATGTAAATACATTTCGATTTTATAAAATGAACTAATAGCGCCCCGCAGTTTTACAGGTAGTGTATTCTTTCCCGTGGGAATTTCTGGACGAGATAATAAAGTCTATAACCTTCCCGTTAAATGGGGTATTCATTATGAAAATAATTATTCAAATCGGATTGGATCTGAGACTGAGCGATCAGCCAAAAAAATATCAAAAAACAAGTTCTTCAGCTTCATTATATTAGTATAGATGAGTATTGATAGATACAGATATATCTCTATTATCTATGTCTATGACAAGCCCGTTGGCAGTGAGTGGCAGTGAGAGCGCTTACTGTGTCGGGGGTTGCGGGTTCGATCCCCGCCCGGAGTAAACAATGTGAAGACATAGTTGTTGGCGACGACGTCTGGGTGTCAATTATATATTCTTATAAATTATTTGTGTATGTATAAGTAGTAGTATCAGTGAGTTAGATTCCATAACACAAGCTTAGAGCTTACTTTGGGTCTAATTAACCGTGTGAGAATTTGTCCAAGTATTTATTTATTATTTATTTATTATGTATTATGATCATTCAAAATATCCTAACAAATAAATTACTACGGAACCCTACCCCTCTATTCACACTTAATGTAATATTTCGTCGAGGTCGGCAGTAATATGCCATCGTTTGACAAAACTATATGTCGGAGTGATGGAAGTAACAACGGGTTTGATGTTAGCTTTTATCATTCTTAAGCGAAAACATCGCTTGAACTACGTCGATATATTATGTATGTTCTTTGGTGAATATGAGGCACTAGCAGCGCCCCGCGGTTTTACCCGCGTTGTGCCCGTTCCCGTGGGAATTTCGGGATAAAATGTAGCCTATAGCCTTCCTCGATAAATAGACTATCTAAAAGTGAAAGAATTATTCAAATCGGTTCAGTAGTTTCTGAGATTAGCGCGTTTAAACAAACAAACAAACAAACAAAACAAACTCTTCAGCTTTATAATATTAGTATAGATTGGACGCAGGGTGTGTAATAATTGAATTAGATTGTGTAATGTGTGTCTTGTCATGTTTGATATTGGTAGTCGTAGTTGCCTTGACAAGACTACATTGTCTTGTTCGATATTAGGATTCGTTTTATGCGCAATAGCGAGTAATAGCAAGTATAGGTAAAAAATATTCCAATTCATTGAAAACTGGCACGTTAAGCCGTCGGTCCCGGTTACTTTCTGCGGATAGTATTCGTTACATGAGCCATGTCAGAGGCCTTTGGCGGCTCAATAACTCTGACACCAGGATTGGTCAGGTTGACCATCCACTCGATGAAGAAGAAGAAGAATTGAAAACTTATTATTTTGACGGTGGTTAGTGGAATATAGAAGGATGAACGGAAGTAAAGAGGCTTTCGATATTAGTTTTTGAATAGGGCTCAAGTTTGTAGTCATATCTTTTACGTCGTATATTTTTACACCATTTGGTAGTGTTATAAAGAACGCATAAGTAAAAATGGCAATGACAGAAAATAATTAAGTAATGGCATGAACATGAGGAATCTTTAGGTTTAATTATCATCTAACCCATTAAAAAAGTCTTATCCAACCTTTTTTTAGGTCCAGCCAACTTAAAATGAACCAGCAACAAGTATCCATCGACCAAAACAAACTTTTACGCTCCTATTAATAGTAACAAAATATGTTTTATTCACTATGTACTAAGTTTTACCAACAATTTCAACTTCAACCTATCGCTAATCCTTTGTGAAGTCCCGCGAGTTCCCTCGATGTTTCCGTACCATTGTTGGTTTAGCGGCAACGTGTGTGCACTTAACGCTAATGCACACAGCAATGGAACTCATTACATTGTTTGTTCTCTTATTTTCGCCATTAAGAGGCTTAAACGGTTTGCTGAGGTCGATGTATTGCTTGTTTATCTTCTTTACGGTTTTACGTGAAATGTGGGTTTACGTTTCATCCGTTCTTTGTAACTTTTACATAGTATTTTCTATAGTAACGATGGTGTAGCTCAGGGATTTTGGATAAAGATTCATCATAAAATCCATTCTGCGTTATCCCATTACATTAATTCCATTATTTTTCTTTTTGCAAATTAAATATTTGTTACATTTGTACTGCAGTACTGATTAAAAAATATCCTGAAAGCATGAATTTCTCTATTTTTGACGTCATCAGTTGCGTATAAAAACATACGTTGTTTGTTGCGTAGCCACGCGTTTTTTTTTCATTGAGAATATTTCCACACTCAATGGCTTTTTTAAAATTGAGTACATTTCTACACTCAATTTAGTTTCGCATTGTATCCTATGTTCATTTGCATTGCGTATACGTAGTTAATCAACGCTCCGCGTATGCATCAGTCCATTCCTATGGGAACTTCCGGACAGAGACAAATTCCCGCCAACCTCTTGAGAAATTAAACCGTTTAGGAATTACACGGTTCAATGTGTTGAAGACGAATTATGGTACAATTAGGCGTTCGATTAATTGAGTTTACTTGCTGCGAGCCGGCGAGATAGTAGAACGAGAGAATGAGGGTGAGAAAATAAGCGAACTCGCGTATTTTTAATTCTCTGAAAACAAGAGAAAAAGTTTCATAACAAAAAGTTACAAATCACTAAATATGACCTGGACAATTATATACCCAACTTGACACGCTTGCAAATTAAACCAAAAACAAAGAGAGATATAACAAATTCAAATTCAATTTCTCTTGAACAAATTGAAACGGTTTGGTCGCACTATGGCCTGTGACCTGCAACTGCATCCCCATTAGTAGATTAGTTCACTCTCTGGAGAAAAGTGCGCGATAAATAAAATGGAAGTGACATAGAATGTATTAGTCATAGTCTAATGACTTGGTTACGGAGTTGTTGACACATATGAAACGAATTAAGTTTGTGGAATTTTATGTTGGGTAAGCTATGGAGATATTTAATTCAGTTATTGGTATTTTAAAAGCCTTAATGCCTTACTAAACGTTGAAAAAACCGACAATTTAATTTAGATTAGTGTGATTTTTTTTTACATTCTATTAAATTATATAAAAAAATTATTGATTTACTTTTCCTAAGGAATTCATTTGACGTCTCAGACTTCGGCTGAATGAATGAATTGAACGGATGAATTGGTTATATTATTTTTCATTAAAATATAATACTTATTTACGTAATTTAAAAAACAAAAGAAAAATCAAAATTTCGGTCCTAGATTAGATATATATATATATATAATATAGATCGAGATGAGTTGTTGACTCATCTCGATCTATATTCAATATAATCTATGACATTCTCAAAATGTGACACTTTGACATATCTATGTATCAAAGAAGTAAATCAACAGCCATATCAAGAGCCACATCCAGTTAACTGCTGCTCTATAACAATGTAGTAAATATAGTTTTAAAGTGTAAGTGACTATTATCTCGTATTGCATTTGCATTTTAGATCTTAACTTTAATTTAAATCAAATAGTTGCTTTTATGTTATCAGAGAATGCTTAAGTTGTTTAGCGACTTTTTACCTACATTGTTACACATATACTTAGTATCATTTTGAAATAAATAAATTACGTTACCTATCATAACCATTTCTACGAATATATGCGAAATTTTACTGGTTTCTCAGGTGTATGAACATTTTCGATCTGGTAAGTATTTTGCCAAACCTGAAAATATAACGATAGCGTATATTGTTAATGCTACTATGTTGAGAATGTTATTTAAAACATTCAATATTTCTATGATGCTTGTTCTCCGTAGTCTGATAAATGCTGTTGGAATATTGTTGAATGGTTAAATCCCAATTCTGTTAAGCTTCTTAACTATTCATTGAAAATCAACTGCAAATATTTGTTTGGTGTAAACTTTCTGCTGCACTTAGAGACTTCTATTAAATCGACACTTAATTATTGACTTTTTCATACATGTGTTGTATGATGTATGAAACATGATTGTTATATTGTTTGTCAAATTAAAAACTTTGTGTCAAAATCACTCATTAAATACCTACTAAGGAACCATTTCATGTCTCTGAGTACGAGCGATAGAGAGTAGCTGCGGCAGCTGAGCTGGTAGTCCAAAGAACTAGTTATTTACTACTCGAAAAAAGCAGTATCGTTATCACGATTCTCTACAATCCCAAGTACTACGAGAATGATCGATAATACAATGAAATTGTGATCGATTTCAATTCGTAAATCGAGATCGATCAACAACCGGATTGTAAATACTCGTATATACCCGGCAGAATACAGATAGTACTATTTCAGTCCGAATATTTGGTTCTAATTCCGTATCTATTTGCAAATGCATTATGCCGTAAATCGACTTTTAGTCTAAACTTGGTGTCGGTTGAATTATGGACTCGCAGTTTGGATTATTAAGAGAGTTGTAATGAAAATAACTACTAAAGTAGATGTACCGCAAGAGCTGTTAGTTAATCGCAGCTTTTAATCAATATTCAATATTGAGATGATTGAATAACGACTTTTATATTGCAGACAAGAACTTGGCAATCCCATTAACTACTACTATTGAAATTGTTACTGCAATCACCTACACGTACGGTACATATATGTCACTGAGTTACTGACCTATGCTTATATATTGAAGTAAGGTTATAAGCATGCTTAATAGAAGCCTGCTTTGCATAGCGTTAATTTATGACAAAGTAAAAAAAATATCCCGGGAACCGATACTAAACTGTCAATGTGAAATTATTTTATACACTAAACCGGTCTTATTTGGGACATATTTTTTTATACAAAATTTAATTTCTCGTCAATGGTTGTGTTTTGTTATTTTCTATTTATTTTTTATTTTTGTTTTGTTGAGTTTTTTTTTAATATATGAAAAATGTAAAACCCTCTTACGCAGAAATGGCTTCACTGATTTTTACCAAGCTCGGCTAAGAACCACTTCAAGGAAACTGGCTTCTGAGTAAAAAAAAAACCGCATCAAAATCAGTCGGATGGACCGATTTTGAAGCGGTTTTTGAGGGCACGGTGCTACAAACAAACTCAAACTCACACACACACACAGACATTGATTTTAGATCATTTTAGATTAAATATTAAAAATGAACAAAAATCATCATTTTTTGTATTACTTTTTTTTTCAAATGTGAAATTGTCACATCTATTTTATTTTCCTATTATTAGAAGAATAGTAAATATTAATAAAAATGAAGATAAAAATTTTGAGTGTCCCGAATAACACTCGGAGTTCCAAATAATACCGGTTTACGGTATAAGGAAACCTGTTTAGATGCGCTTAGAATAAGCTCTCTTCAACCAACTCTTCTGCACGTTCAAAAATCAAACGACTGTTGATTATTGAGCCTACTCGAAATAAGCATGCTTATTTATAGCAATATTTCGACACACTGATACAATCTTTCAGGCCATTAGATTAATTCAGTATAGGAAATTAGCAACCAAATACCATAAAGTATGGCAATAAGTTTCAAGAATGTGCTTTAATAAAACGATAATGTAAAACTCAATATGAACTAACATAATCTCTTCAACTTTTATTCGAA
Organism: Cyclophora albipunctata; assembly: GCA_963082685.1. Taxonomy (NCBI): domain Eukaryota; kingdom Metazoa; phylum Arthropoda; class Insecta; order Lepidoptera; family Geometridae; genus Cyclophora; species Cyclophora albipunctata. The sequence goes on along the minus strand of OY720114.1, from coordinate 10,132,477 downwards.
AGCCAGACGATGCTATCTCCTAAATGTATTCTAATATGTAAAATTACTACAAAGTATTCATACGAATATAATGTAACAATTTTATTCTGGATTTGTATGTTATACAAAACCTTATAAGGCGGTGATTGTATATTATATAATGCCAGCTGGGCTATTGAAAGCTAGTTAGGCAAGTTGAAAGGTTTACCAATAAAACTATTTAATGATCTGAATTATCGGCCGACCCCCGCATTTGCCACCAAGACGGTAAAATATATCAAGTATTATCGTTAATAATCGAACGTTTTCAACTAATTAGTCAAAATGTAATTCAATATAATAAATCAATAATTCAAAATTAACAATAGTAACAAAAGGCAAAACTGTTATAAAAAATGGTTAACAAAATTATTCACCAATACTTCTATAGTAATTAAGCAAAGAAAATTCTTTGATGTTCCACTATAAGATAAATGCCTTTACGCTGACTACAGATCGAAGCGCAAAATACCTAGATTGTAAGTAATTTTAATTCGAAATCCATGCATTCATTTCCAGTGGGTCAGTAGCCAACCCTGGTGTAGAAGTTTTCTACGAAATGCATACGCGAATACTGCTGCAACGTAGCCATAAAAAGCTACAAAACCATTTTTATTTAAACATGTACTAAGCTACTGAAAATTCGTTATTACCAAAAACCTTTGGGACTGATATCGTTGCTTCGCCTTTGACCGAGAAGCAATTAAAAGTTGGTACCGAAACGTATTACAACTTCATATGACCGCCTTGGGTTTCTGTAGTTTTATTTTATTTAATTTTATTAATATAGTGATTCTCTTGGAATTTTGTTAGGTTCTTAATCTTTTTTTTTGTAGCAAGAGTTGTAACAGAAATTTGTGGGTAAAATAAATGAGGTTTAAAAATAAAACTGAAAAAAAAATCGACGATATTTTTTAAACTCAACAGTATAGCCGATCCGGCTATGCTGTTGGTAACAAAAAGTGGTGAAAAAAATATAATTTTTAACTTCCAATTTTTCAAAATTATTATCATAACTATTTTATAAAGACATAATTTATTTTAATTGTTTCCAGTCCAGAAAACTAGCCAAACAAACCATATTTATGAGAGACATTGTTAGCAAAGTCAGAGTTGAAGTACTACGAACACATGGGTAAGCAACTGGTATCCCTGTTTTAATTGAAAGCAAACAGTCACTAGGGCCATGGTTGAATTGTTAATAAACCAGAACTACACGATGGCGGTACAAGGCAGTGTATAAGCAATTATTCCCCTATTCTATTATTTCATTGTCATGGTACCCTGGTACAATGCGAGTATTGTATCAGGTTTAATGACAAATAAACAGGAATAACAAGCTTCTTGTTTCGTGATGTATGAATTTAGAGGATTGGTTCGTAGTCTTGTTTGTGCCAAGTTACTATATTTGTTTGTTTTACTTCCTTTATTTACATAACATGTGGTCTTTTAAAGAGATTTGTTGTATTCCAAACCGAGGACTAGAAAAATTAAACAAATACTAGTATTTGTGGCTACCTGCTGCATAGACGATAGTTAAAACAATAAGTTATCTAAAGCGCAAGATACTTAATGCGGGTTGCGGGTCGAGTGCGGCTCGCGAGGTGTTGTATTCATTGTTACTGTTACTGTTGGCCTATATCGTCCCACTGTTGGGCATAGGCAATTTAGGATAACTTGTGATTCCTTCTTACTGTTACTTTTAGCCCGTATCGTCCCACTGTTGGGCAAAGGCAATTTAGGATAACTTGTGATTCCTTCTTACTGATACTGTTAGCCAGTATCGTCCCACTGTTGGGCAAAGGCAATTTCGGATAACCTGTTAAGTGATGTCACTTAATTATTACCCCATCACTTAACAACATCTTGTTTCAAAATGGCCATATTGGTTAGACTATGTTATCACCAAATTAGTTAAAATCAACTATCCTCACAACTGCCCACGTTGTTCAACTGTTCAATTGAATGCCATGACGTTGATTAATCGAAAACAAGAGCGTCATACATCCCACCAATGAACGCGCAGTATTTTATCATATCATACCATGCGCTGATGCTACGAAAGCAGTTCGGACGCCACAGTGTAAAGACTACATACTTATCGCTAACATCAGGACACAAACTGGATGTTATTGTGCGAATGATTTACTGAGTTCACCCGCTTGATTCATTGCAGGGTGACGCGTTCGATACGTGATGTATTACCGTAATTGTGTATACTGTGGCGTGGATTGGGTAGCCGTCCTACTAGCTGTGATCTGCGGTTGAATATGTTGTAGTGAAGTGGGATAAGTAAGTATAATTCGTGTGGTAGAAAAGCTGGTAAATGGAAGCCAATTATAAAGGTGGATTATGTGAAGTATATATTTTTTGGATTTGTCTTATAGGTGGTGCAAATGGATCGATGTTACATTTATAGATTGTACAGGATTTCCACATTTTAGACAACGTATACTCAACATACTGTTGTTATTACTGAATCACTGAAAAAAATATAAAAAAAAGTTCCAAATTGAATAAGTTAAAATAGCTTCACACATTTAGCTTCTTCAACTACAAAGCTACCATACGCATCTTTGCTCTACAACCATCATGGCACAGATTCAACCAATTGGCCCCGTTTGCCCAGTGGCAGTGAGAGCGCTTACTGTATCGGGGGTTACGGGTTCGATTACCGCCCGGAGTCAACAATATGTGAAGACAATTATATATTCTTATAAAGTATTTGTGTATGTATCAGTGAACTGATTCCTTATTACAAGCATAGAGCTTAGTTTGGGTCTAATGAACCGTGTGTGTATTTATGTATTTAATTCTCACATTCCCTGTATCGTTTTTCCTTACCATTCTAAGTCCCACCTAATCCGTTAGGTAAACAAAGCAATTAATACGGGCCCGTGACGTCATCAATCGGCCCACCCCGCACCGAGAGCGCAATTTGTCATCGGCCGGCGATGACAGACCGACGGACGATTTTCATGATTTATTAAATGCACAGCGTTGACACATTGCACCCGCGCACGTAACATGCCAAGCGAATATTCTAGATATTAGGCTGGTGTTTTTTTCTAAAACTTAATTAAAAAATCTAAAGTTAATATGGTTTTATATGACGAGCGTCCCTGAGCCATATTTGCGTACATGCAAATTGTCTCTTTACTCTGTATGACTGGCACGCTTTCAAACTTATCATTGAACCAATTTTGATGAAACACATGAAGACGCTGGTTGCTTAGGTTCAAGCGAATACGTTTAAGAATACACTTTGCTTTTATTTAACATTTTTATCTGACGTTTCGTCTCCTTTACAGGAACCGTGGTCACATGAAGATTGTTTGAAGATCCGGTTTTACATAGGCTTTTTCTAGGTAGTTTGACTAAGCGATGATAACTCATCGTGATTGTTAAGCAACGTGCAGTTCAGCGTCTGCTTGGATAGTGGCATTTCTATCAGCGCTAAAATACTTCTGAGGGCCCTTTGAGTAGGCTTTATGACTACAATCTATAAACTACAGTACGCGCGAGATCTTAGTGCTGTCGGGGTATGAGGTGCGGGGTAGGTATTTTTGTATCATAACTTTTAAAACAAATATTAGGGCAAAAGGTGTCAAAGAAAAATATCGAACTCCGTCCACTGTCGCTAATAAGGTCACATCACTAGCGCATTCCTCAGAGCTGCACTCAGATCGCGCGCGTACTGTACTCGTAATGTGTCCGATAGTAGCATTTCTATCAGAGATAACGTGCTTCGGAGGGCAAATTGAATAGGCTTTATGACTACAACATTACTAATGTCATTAAGGTGTTGTCCTGTGATTCTATTACAAATATTTCCCGACATCAACTGGCAAATCAACACTTTAGTTTCAAAGGCGTCTACACACATTTATGAGGCATGAGTACCGAAATCCAATATGGAAATGTGGAGGTGTTTGGTCAAACGGAATATATCGTCTATAGTTCAATAAAACCGACTTCAGTTATCAATCAATCACAGCTATGGAATTGGGAGAGGCACCGGAAAATATCACAGTGTGTTTTTTTTCATATTGTCTGAAATATTCGGATGACTATGTTGTGTTTGGGTTTTCCAAATTAATATTTGTTCCTTGATTTGATTTCAGTTTTGACCTGACATCACAGTAGTCGTGGTAATATTATATAATATTATCACGAATATTATTCTTTATGAATGCTGATTACATCTATAATTGGTGTTGCACACCGTATTTGAATACATGCTACTTACTAAATTATTAATGTCATGTAAAGTGCTTTGCTCTTCCATGGCTAGAACAGGTCGAAAAAAGAAATTGGTACTTAGTATTTTTCGGTAGCATCAAATTGAGAAAAAAAAAGTGACACCTGTTGTACTTAGAGACATTTATATCGTCAATAAACTAATTTTCCATACGTTGTATGTAAAAAAACTCTCATTAATCTAGGAATCAACAGCGACCCTGAGTGCGGTGATTTAGTTATAGTAGACCCAGTAGTTATCAGTAGCTTGTGGTGTAGTTGCACTAAGTCATGTTAGTTCATTGCGATTGTTAAGCACCGTGCAGTTTGGTCCCTATTTGGATGGGTGGCCAATAGTGGTATTTTTATGAGAGCCCTACCTTGCTTCGGAGGGCACGTTAAACAGTCGGTCCCGGTTGTTTCAATCGTAAGACCATTTCGGAAGCGGTCTAAAAATTTTGACATCGAGATTAACCACTAGCATATTCGAAATTCGAAATGCATGAATGAGTAGTCAACCGCCAACAAAAGCTCATGTACTTATCAAAGCATTTATCAATTTTCTAACACCCACTCAAAACGCGTCCATAAACACAACGCAAATTCATTCCTGTATGCAAAATTGAGTAACTGCAAATAAACGTTGGATTCGCATAAAGCCTTGTTAGTGAATTATTGAAGAACTAACTTGAGTAACTGCGTAAAGCTGTGTTCAGAGTGATGGAAAGTGCGTGCAGTTACAAAGGGACTTACACTTTTTGTTTACTGTACATACATATAAGGGGGCGTTACGAAGCAGAATGGGCGATAGACACTAAAGGCCTTATTCATATGTGCTCACTAGCAGCATTTTAGCTATCAAATGGTTTGTCCCTTTCTGACATACGCTATTTTCCAAAGAGTAAAAGAGACAAAACACTCACTAACAGTGTTTTAGTTAGAGAGCGTTTATTAATAAGGCAGTAACAATTCGTTTTAAAAATAGAACACTAAATTACACTGTACGAGAACATGCTAACAATGTATTATTTTCCAAATAATCATCTAATAGACCATATAATCACGAGTGACGTTACAGAGGTTCCATGTTCGAAAAAGAACGTTATGTGCAATATATAACCCATAACCCAATAACCCATGGCAATAACTCTGACTGTACACACTCTATGGCAACTCATAAACATGTCATAAACAACTCATAAGCACTAAATCAGGTACTTATAAATGCACTTTCATCATTCTTTATTTAATTCTGTGCTACTGTAGTATTTTGAAAAGTTTATGAACGTAGTGTGAAGTGGTACTTTTAACCGTTTTTGAAAGACTGCGCAAAGGCAGAAGGTTCACAATTGATGTGCATTTATTAATTGTTGCTCTTCATGATTGCTTGCCATTAACCTTTAAAAATACCTTTATAAACTAAACAAACTACGGCTTTATAGTTCGCTAGCATGTTTTTTTTGTCCCAAAATAAGTTTAACGGTTTGGTTACACATTACATAAGACATTCCCGCTATGTTTATGCAATTTGTTCTTTACTGATCTTGCTTACTGATTTAAAAGTCATATCAATTTCTTTGTAACCACTTTTCTATTTACGATATTTTTTTAAGCCCAAACAAACACAGCCTTACAGTTCTGAATAAAACACTTGGACACAATTGAGGCTGAATTATGCATGGGTGTGGAAAGCCTCCACAATGGCCTCGTAATCGAATGTCAACACACTGTGTATGTCCTGCTAACTTATCTGGCTGATGTTGCGACACTGCCGCTTCCAATGTGGATTAGCTTCTGTGAATTTTAACACAGAAATGTGATATAATATTGATTGTCCGGAGCCGCCCGCAAGGATTGTTAATTAGGTGCCAAATAATGGAATAGAGTGGCTGTGTTTTATAGAATAAACACTGCGTTGCGGAGTATTAATAAATTGGATTGTGTTTAGGTGGTACAATATTAGGCTGTAACAGTAACTATTAACGCGAACCCGTTTAACTAGTAGCTGCGTAACGGTCTAGCAGCACTGCACTCTATTACATTATCTATCTAATAATCTATTCTATAAAGCTGAAGAGTAAGAGATGTTTGTTATAGAAAGCCCCATTACCCAGCAACAGACACCTTGCAGTTTCATCCACATTGTGCCCGCTCCCGTGGGAATTTCGGGATGAAAAATCGCTTATAACCTTTCCGTTGAAAATTGTGATCCGTTACAAAAATAACAATGCAAATCAGATTGATAGTTTCTCAGATTAGCGCGTTCAAATTAGAAAACAACTTCAACTTTATTAAATTGGTATACATTATTATATGTACTAGAATGCTAGTTTATTTAATAGTAAGGTCAATTCTACATACAAACATTATCAGCGCAGTCAAACTACGCCACAAGCGGTTGCTTATACGGTAGTAGGTGGAGTTAATCATCTCGTTCCACGTGGGTGACCTATCTGTATACCACTGTGTAGTGGGTCTCGTAATACCCCTGTGGGTTATCTTGAGACATGTTGACTTGAGACATCTAGTTGTTGTTCGTCGAGTTTTTTCTTCTTTAGAGAGGTCGCCGTTCTTTTCAAGCTAAGATTTTTGAGGTATTTAAGCATACGCGAGAATCTTAATCTAAGATTTGACTTAAGATGATTTTAAATATTTTTTTCATTTAAATTATCTGTTACAGAACTTGTTATCATTAAAGACTGAAGTACTGAACGTCTATTCTAAAAATAATATGCTATTGATAGACGCTCGCCCGGAGATTATGGTTTCTGACAAAGGGCAGAAAAGTCATTGTGATAAAAAAGCAAAGTAAAGCACAAGACACACATAGTGCGGGCGCGGGCTGGTGTGACACCTTTCATACTAATACTTGGAATGTCAGTAATCAGTGAAATTTTAATAAATAAAACGATATCGTAAAACATAACTATTAGTTAAATTTGTATTACCATGTGTTACTTCTTTATTCTCGTCTTGAAACAATAGACGGACTTTTATTCGAGTGTGTGCGCTGCCTAAAGGACTATAAATATTTCAGCCGTTACCGCTAAGGCGTGTTTACATCATATGTACATTGTTACGAGTTCATCCATGGAATAGACTTGCCTAGATATTCTTTTTCTCCTCAGATAAGTAAATAATGTTTATTTTTATCTTTTGTTTGATATAATTCGATTCAATTCTTAAGAACTTCGCTGTTTAATTTTAGTAAATGTTCTTTGAAATAATTTAGATATGATATAATTCATTATGCTGATAACTTTGAAATTAATATTTATTTTAGTGTTTGTGTTTAAGAGACATCATTAAATATACACTAATTGACATAATTTTTCATATATTACGTTTCAAAATCAATACTAAGGAAACATTTGATTTTTCTGAATGCGGGAGTTAGTTATTGCATTTCAAATTGAAAAAATATATAACATATTAGCCTGTAATGTCCCCACTGTTGGGCAAAGGCCTCTCATCTCACTGAAGATATAAGTACAGTGAGGAGGTTTTAGGCGTAATCACCACGCTTGCCTAATGCGGGTTGGTGATCTCAAACCCGAGCCATGTTTGAAAAGTAAGAAACATGTTTTCGCTGGACCTGGGAATTGAACCCGGGACCTCAGTCAGGCGGTCCTATGCAGGCGGGTGCACATACCACTAGACCACCGAGGCGTTTATAACATATATTAAAGAGAAATAACCGTAGATTCCTTAAATATGAAGTTCCTTAGATATGAAGTTCCCATTCAAAAATAATGATAAGAATCAAGCTATACATAGCTTGAGAGCGTCCAACAAGTATTCTGAATCGGTCAGCTCTCACAACAAGTTCATTCTATTCACAACGTATTCAGCAGTTTGCTCTTAAGTTGTATTCCGGCTAGTGGCCGTTACCTCAACCGTTGGAATAAAGTTAGAAGCATGAACTATTGAGGAACATACTACGTGTAGTTCAGAACAACAAGAATGCTATGGGCTCTTAGAATAAAACAAGGGGGATAGGCGTTTGCATGTTTGATGCTTGTTTGTGGTGCACTATATAGATGATGTTTTTATTACCTTGTGCAGTATCTACTCTTTTCAGAAATAACTATCTGAATGCATATGTTTCTAGAAATTAATTACTATCTTTATAAGTTAATTTTTTGCATGTCAGGTCAGGCAACCGGCGAAATGTGTAATAATACAATGTACGTTATTATACTATATTTTCCCCTCATTAGTAAGTAAGTAAGTACGTTTATTTGCCTCAAATATGTACATTGTATTATTACACATTTCGCCATAAAAACAATCAAAGTTACTGCCACGTGGCAGTAACTTTGATTGTTTTTATGCCAATTACCAATCTTAAATCGTGATCATTATCACTACATATTATAAAACAAAGTCCCTGCGCCGCAAAGTCTGTCTGTTCACGAAAAACTCAAATACTACTGCATGGATTTTGACGCGGTTTTTTTAAAATAGATAGAGTGATTCAAGAGGAAGGTTTATATGTATACATATTTTCGAAATTCCTACGGAAACGGGCACCACGCGAGTAAAGCCGCGGGCCACTGCTAATGCTTATTAAATTACAAGCATTTACTTCTTTTTCACCAACTGTTTGTACTGTGACAGCTTTCAGGCGGTCTAAAAATTTCTACACCAGAGTTGGCCACTTACTCGGACTTACTATGTAACAGTAGTACATTATTATTATATAATATATAAGTGAACAATAAACACGGGTATGTGAAGCCGACGTGATCTTTGGACGTAAGTTCCCGAGGGACGAGCACGTTCTAGGAGAGAGCGATAAAATGCCGCTTCACTTGATTAAGTATTACATAAATTATTAATGGTAAAACTTTAAGTGATTGCACATTGTTATTTAGTAATTGAGCTTAATTTTTATTTAGGAGTTCTTAAAAAATCTATTTTAAGAACTTAAGTTACAGTTATAATTAAGGAGCGGTTAAATTTTGTGATTTTGGAATTTGGTCTTTAAATAAATGTGTATTAATAATATTATTGTTTGAATGCCGGCTATGAAAGCAACTGTAACTCAAACTGTTATTCAACCTTAATAAATACTACGTCGTTCTGATAAATCCTTTATTCGAAATTAAAACTTTTCATGCAATAAAATATGTTACAAAGATTAAATTGCTACGGTTGAAAAATTATAATAACGTATTTTTGTCCTCTATAAATTACTCAAAAAACTACATGCCAAATAAAAGATCTCGAACGAATTTTTATTAAACTGAATCATCAAAAATAACGCAGTATTCAAATTACAATAACACCTACCAAAACCTTAAACAGAAATTACAAAAGCGCCATTTTAAGCAGAGAAAAACTGAAGTAAATTCGCTTATAGCGTCACTAACAGCAAACAACTCTTGGGACCGACGTGACGCGAACAAATAAAAACTACTCTTTGAACTTTGATAGCAGGAAATTGTTTTAAGCAACGTAAAGTAGAGATTTCGTAGGTGGACTCCTCGCGTCCCAGACGTACCTACCAACTTTAAGAGGACATAGCACAGAGAGGACAAACGGGGACACTCGAGGACAAAAGTTATTTGTGTTTAAGAGTTCCTCTCTAGAGACCCGATTGTTTTTCAACTTAACCGATCCAGTCTTTGATTTGGAAGATGTATTGTTTTTTATATTAAAACTTTTTGTTATGATGTTACGTGGCTTGGGAATCGTGTTCAACGAAGTTTGTAAAGAGTTTGAGTTTTTGTTTTGTAGTTGATTGTACTCTTTTATTTCTAAATTTAAAAATAAATAAGGTTCTAAATACAGTTTATGAACGATTATAGCGAACAACTTAAGTACTGACACACAGAATTTTGGTAATGTATTTCAAGAAACATTCGTTGTCATTGTTCTTTTAGCATTATTGTACAATTTCATTCAAAAGTTATGCTTATTTCATTTCCCAACTTATACCCAAAATAATCTAATGTTATTAGACATAATGAATACCCAATTTCATATCATTTAGAAAACGGTAAAAATACTTAAAATACTGTATAAAACCACGTTCATCAAAATCAAGGTACACGCTGCGTTATAGCGCCATATTTCTACAAAAAAAACATTCAGATAGATACACATTTTCCAACAGACACCTACCTATCAATCGATGGATCACGATACATAGATGTTCCTTCATGTTACAGGAAAACTATTAAACCTGGCACTCTGCAAACTTACTACTTAGTTAGGAGTGTAGTTCAGTGTTTACCAAACGGGTTAGGTTTGCTAACAAGAGCTTTATTGTTTACCTGTAATTAACAAGGTAATCTGCTTTATACATAAACTAGCAGCGCTTCGCGGTTCTCCCGCGTTGTGCCCGTTCCCGTGGGAATTTCGAGAGTTTTTACACGTATATATCTTCCTCTTGAATCACTCTAACTATATAAAAAACCGCATCAAAATCCGTTGCGTAGTTTTAAAGATCTAAGTATACATAGGGACAGAAAGCAGAAAGCTACTTTATACTATGTAGTGATAGTGATAATTATAGTAAATACGTTATTATGCATAAGGGAATTATTGGTTTGAGTTTTTAGTTTTTCGAGGATCATTTATTAGGGTTTCACAAGATTACGATAAACTTAGAAAAAACTGAACATAGAAATAAAATTCTTAAAATAACAAAATAATAATGTTAAATGCGAAAGTTTTGGTGACACTTTCTTCCAGGCTTCTATATAGTTTCAGCTGTTTCGGCATCTTATCTATGTATCTCTTATGGACTATTGAAAGCTAGCCAACTTTTTGTTTCCGATTTAAATGTATTTATTTAAAGTAAATTTATTTATAGTAACAGCAGAATTATATTATTTATAGTAATAGATCTATACTACGAGTATTATTATAAATAGTTAAAGTTTCCAACTTTGTTTATTTGTATCTAAGAGCTAATCTCAGAAACAGCCAATCCCATTTGAATAATTATTTTCGTAATGGATAGTCACATTTAAGTGAAAGGTTATGTTGCTATCCATAGACTATTTTTCATCCCGGAATTCCCACGGGAACGGGCAAAACACGGATTATAGCGCGCGGCACTATTAGTAGAAAAAATAACTGAAATATTGCATTGCCTGTAACATTCAGGTGTTTAGTGAAGGATAACCAGAGCTCACGTCATATTCAAAAATCCAATTTCCTCACCAACACGTGACTGTTTTCCGTTACACTCTATCGGTCTACTATCAATATTTGTTTATATATTTTGTATCAACATACATCACTCATACTTTTGAAGTGACGTGAAAACATTGACACGTACAAAAATAGTGGTATTTGTAGTTCGTGTGACTGAGGTTTTGGTGTGACTTGATTTACTGTAGGAATTTTGGGATAAAATGTGAAAGGGGGTGCAACAATGAATTGAATGTGCGGTTGACTAGCTATTTTTTGAAAAAAGAAAACAAAATTATAGCTGAAAGTGGTTAAATGAAACCTTTTCCTTTTTTCCAAAATTGTCATTATGCGTCCGCGAGACGATCAAGTGCACTTGACAAGTCGCAAATGAATAAAACTTGTCAAGTCGCGTCAAGTCGCATCAAGCTCAAGTTGGTTCAAATTTGTTGTCAAGTTATCATCAAAATTATTGTCAAGTCATGTCCAGCACGTAGATACTTGACGGGAATTGTCAAGTCAACGCTGTAAACGATCAATATTCACTTCAAGCCCGAAGACTTGTCAAGTGCACTTGATCGTCTCGCGGACGCATTACCGACGTTCGCTGTCGCTACATCGTGGCATATCCTATGTTATGCTACTCCAGGTTGTAATCAAGCCTCCTTTCATCTTAATAGATCCAATATAGCGTGAAGACGTGAATGAGATTAAGTAACCTAGACCTAAATCAACAGTAATTTAGGACGTTCCATATACGTTACTTGTAACTAAGGGAGTGCGCTTTCTTAGGAGTTGCGACAGGGCGTCGCATTTCAGGCGGGGAAGATGCGACGCGCGACGCGCGGCGATCTAGAGTCGCGGAGTCTATGCTGTCTTCAGACGTATTTTTCAACATGACGAAACATTGCACTTATACAAGTTTTCGTAGACCAATATTTAAACCAAAGCTAACGCTAACGTCTCGAAACGCGACGCAGCCGCGCCTTTGGCTAAGTGCATATGACCACGTGGAACTTTCGACCACGTGGTACTAGATCGCAGTAAACAGCTAGTGTCGTCTAAATTAACGCGTAGTACCGCGCGCCCCGCCGCGCTAGTTCTTGAACCGCGAGTAGCCGCGCGGTACTGCGCGGTTCAAGTTCTACAATCCTGAACCAACCTGTGCAGTTGATTTGCGCGAGCTGAAACGGACTGACGCATAGATCCAGGAAAAAATAACCAGCGAAGACGACATTGTAAGCAATGTTTAAGCCAGACTCCCGCGTGTACGTCACGAGAATGCTCCTACCGCGCGACGACGTGGCTCCGCGCGGTAATTTGAATTTAGCCTATATAATTGCAGCACGCTGTATTGTCGCCTGAGACACGCCATTTGCCTCGATTCTTGTATCTGTGTGGGTGATACGCCTACGGGACGGCCTAGAATAATAAATCAGCAAAATAATAGGACTAGTCATCCCTGTTATCTTAGTACTGACTTAAATTAATATCACATTAAGGTATATTATTTAAACAATATAATTAGAATGAATGATTCTGTATGTATATAATTTTAAGGCAGATTATAACAAGTAAGAAAAGGCTTATTGAAAAGTAAGTTAACCTTTAAGATTATATTTATGAAGGCAATAATTATCACTATATAATATAAAACAAAGTCGCTGTCTGTCTGTTTGTCTGTCTGTCCCTATGTATACTTAGATCTTTAAAACTATGCAACGGATTTTGATGGAGGAAAGTTTATAAGTATAAACAATCCCGAATCCCACGGGAACGGGCACAACACGAGTAAAACCGGGAGGCACTGCTAGTAATCATATTAACCTAAACAAGCGTAACTTCAACATCATAATAAAGCTTTAAATTATAACTAATAGCAGCGCCCCGCGGTTTAACCCGCGTTGTGCCCGTTCCCACGGGAATTTCGGGATGAAAAATAGCCTATAACCTTCCCGTTGAATGTGGCTATCTATTACAAAAAGATTTATTCAAATAGGACTGGTAATAACCGAGATTAGCTTGAACATAAACAAACAAATAAACAAACTTAAAAATTTTAACTCTTTATAATATTGATAATAATATAGTATATATAGTATAGAAGTAAAGATATTATAGCATCTATTATATATTTAAATAAACATTTCCTTTGTTCAATTAGTGTCCGGTCTGATAGTTTTGTTAAAACTGCATATGTACACCAGTTTTCGTTGCAACATAATTAATTGAAAATAAAATGTTTGCTTTTAAAGCTATATTTCTGCTTTGAAAGGTTTCTGTAAATGTTTACGTTAACATTTAACATGCTTTGGTGTTAACATTGAGTTACGTATATGAACTAAGTACGTTAGTACATAGAACTCAATGGGTGTTATTTATAATGTTAACAACTATTACAAAAAAAGAACTGATTTTCAGAAGTAAATATAATATAGACATTTAATTTTGTTTGTGTCTATCTAATAACTCACTGTACTGATATCTTCAGTGAGACGAGAGGCCTTTGCCTAACAGTTTTTTTACTACTATCTAATAACAAATGAAAAAAAATTAATAGTTAATACATAACTAGCGATCCGCCCTCGCTTTGCTTCGTTGATAGGTGATGCATTTTGTAAAATCCTTGAAGTTTGCCATGAACAGATTAAGAACTAAAATAAATGCGTTTAATTGAAAACTCTTGTACAGTTCACAATCTGTCGACGGTTCATAATGTTATTATAAATCAATGGAATTTACAATTTTCCCATGATTACGAGTATGTATACAAACTATTCTTCAAAAAAATTTTAATTTCTTTTAAACAATGTTACGTGACGTAAGACATAACTTCACTACATAGTATAAAATAAAGTCGTCTCTTTTTCGTGTCTGTCACACTGTTTGTCTGTCTGTATGCTTAAATCTTTAATATTACGCAACGGATTTTGATGCGGTTTTTTGTAATAGGTAGAGTGATTAAAGAGGAAGGTTTTTATGTAAAAAAAATCCCGAAATTCCCACGGGAACGGGCACAACGCGGGTAAAACCGCGGGGCGCTGCTAGTCGGTTATAAATAAGACCAACATTATTAGTCGTAGTACAGCTACCTCAGCGATAGTTCATGATTTATTTCATTGAAAACTGAAGCCAGACTGCCAACAAGCCCTATCTAAAAACCATTTCAAAATAAATCAATCAAAAACTAGAATTTAAAAAAGTTTTCAAAAACCATTCCTGAAATCTCTTAAAAATATGCGAGTCATTCAGAGTTGACATGGATGAGTAGAGACGAAGTTTATTATACCCAATTGTTTGTTGGAGTCCGTGAATACTACGCTGTTGTTTCAACGTAGCACGTATATTTTTGTGATACAAATATAAAAAGTATAAGCCTGTACTATCCCACTGCATCGCCTCGATGGTCTAGTGGTATGCGCACTGACTGCCTGCCAAGACTGAGGTCCCGGGTTGAACCCCCAGGTCGAGCGAATACATGTTTCCTACTTTTCAAACATGGCTCGGGTTTGAGATCATCAACCCGCAGTTGGCAAGCGTGGTGATTACGCCTTATCCTCCTTACTGTACTGATATCTTCAGTGAGATGAGAGGTCTTTGCCCAACAGTGGGACATTACAGGCTAATACTTTACTTTACTTCATCCCATCATTCAAAATACGGGCCTCTACTCACTCCAAAGGTTACATAAAGGAGGATAAGCCGTTATCATATTAGGTGAGTGCAAAGTTACCGATTGCATTGGAAACAAGCTTCGCTCGGCCCAAGAATTGACCTCGGACTTCGCTCGTGGCAGCAAGTGAATAAGCAATACACTACTAAGCTGAGCGATGCTTGCTCGAGGTGAAGTTTGACTTAGCGATGTTAACTCACTGCAATTTTAAGCAATATGCAGCTCGAATGGGTTGGTGGATGGGTGGATGATAGTGGCATTTCTATCTAAGCGCTACCGTGCTTCGGAGGGGCTCGTACAATTTTAATTTTGATCTCGGTTGTTATGTTGGCCATTAACTTACACGAACCTACTTACTATGCTTCTTAAAATTATTAACTTTAAGGGCCGAAACTGCGTTAAGCGGGCGCACGCGATGGGCGCACGCGACGAGCGCACTCGACGGGCGCACGCGACGGGCGCACGCGACGGGCGCACGCGACAGTTCACTTTTGTATAAAACTGCACGCGACGGGCGCACGCGACGATTCACTTATGTATGAAACCGAGCGAGCACCCCGGCCCTTAAGGTGTCAGTTGCTGCGTTTATTCTGTGGCGGTTGCTTATATTGCCTACCAGTTTGTACCATACACAGTACAAAAATCCATAGATTTCAATACATAAAGACGTACTGTGTACAACTATCCATCCACCATCGCTATTCACCTATGCAGCGATCATAAAATTGCATCCATTCTTTATAAAACGTGTAAAAAATGGTTACACATATTGTTCTACTCGTATGACTCGTTTATAACCTATCAATCTACGGACATCCGACATAGTCGTAAAAGCTCTCTAATATTATTGGATCAATCAAACATATCGACGAAGAACTGGACTCATATTAAGCACATTTTTCATACGTTTTGTATGTTTCTATTGCTTTTGAGACACGTCCGTCATTTTTATTGGTTTGGACGGTGGAGTCACTACAAATATGTTGGATTGTATTTGCTTGTATGGAACGTTACATGTTTTTTTTAAACATACATGTTAGTACACACCTGTCAATATGCGTCTGATTGAATATTCTTGCGGGTATTGCGGATTATTGCGAATATACTAGGTAATATTATAAATAAATAAATAAATATACCTGGACAAATTCACACACGGTTAATTAGACCCAAAGTAAGCTCTAAGCTTGTGTTATGGAATCTAATTAACTGATACTACTACATATACATACACAAATACTTTATAAGGATATATAATTGACACCCAGACGTCGTCGCCAACAACTATGTCTGCACATATTGTAGACTCCGGGCGGGAATCGAACCCGCAACCCCCGACACAGTAAGCGCTCTCTCTGCCACTGTGCCAACGGGCTTGTCTATTATTATAAAAAGGTAAAATTTGTACATTGGTTTGTTCTTATCTTCGAGCTAATCTCGGGAATTAACAGTCCGTTTTGAATAATTCTTTTTGTACTAGATAGCCACAATCAACGAGAAGATTAAGTATATTTTTCATCCCGAAATTCCCAAGGGAACGGGCACAACGTGGGTAAAACCGCAGGACGCTGTCTATTAGTTTAATATTTTCCACAAAAATATTTTGTTAAAATAAAGAGACGCGGAGTAGTGACAACAGCGTAAAAAGAATCCGAAGAATAGCATCGTCCTCGCTAAGTACAGATAAGTTAAATTGAAAAAGCGATCATCTTTCACTCTTTCACTGAGGAAAATCATAAATAGCAGAAAATATAAAAGATTTTTAAGGAATAACTTAGTGTTCCTATTTATCAGAAAATTACCAACGGTGTTTCAGAATTTAGAATAGAATGAGATGAAATAATTCTTTATTTTTAACGTTAATAGGCAGTTATCTAAATTTGAAAAATAATTGTAGAAAATTTCGCACTAAATTTTTCGTACCAAACATGTCCTGAAATTAATGCCCAATGGAACCTCCATAATTAGGTATTTTTCTTAAAGATAATACGAACTTTCACATATACCATTATGATAATAAGTACAAAACTTACTCTAATGAAGATTAGAAAACATATGAAGGTCTAAGACCAATATCTCGATCAAAATGTAGATGAAGCGCCAACTAATAAAATAACCTTAACCCCACATCCGATCAGTATTTGATGAGTTGCCATGACGTCACAAGTTCTAAGGCCAACTTCACACAGTCCGGTCACGTTACGTTATCAAAGTAATTCACACCGCTCGCATGGTAACTTCATCTAACTTAGCGAAAGTTGCTTGATTGGATGCGTGACACGACTGCGCAGTTTTCGCTAATTATTTCGCCCAGTGTGGACGCCGCTTAAGATTCGAAGCTTTGTTTAGGTCTTTATTGACGTTTGCAGTTAAAGGATCCGAAAGGAGTTATTGCGTGACGTCAATAAAATTGATGTTGATTAGGAAGCTGATTACTCTGTTTGGTTTTGGCAGTCTAGCTTGAATATAGAGTGGACGTTATTGACTATTTTGAATACAAAAATATTGAAAAAATTATCGAAAATAGGCATACTTTGGCGGCTGAATTACGAATGTTATATTTTTTCACATATACTAATATTATAAAGAGGTAGAGTTTCTATCTTTGTTTGTTTGTAAGGGCTTATCTGAGATTTGAATAATTTTTTTTTGTAATGAATGAACCTCTTTCAATGGAAAGGCTATTTTTCATCCCGAAATTCTTACGGGAAAGAACACGCAGATAAGCCGCAGGGTGCTAGTATATAATAAAACAATTGCCGACTGATTAAGGCAAACCTCGAACCGATTTGAACGGGACTTACTCGGACAGTTAAAGGAATTGAACCACTAGAAAGTCATGGCATTCAAAAGACAGGAAACCTTCAATAATTATTTATTGTTTACTTACATGATTCGCTTTCCATCATTGAGAACTCACATACTCTCTCCTTTCACCATAACTTGGACGTAATTAATTCAGAGCAAAAGGCTTTGTGTCCGCACCGTCTAAAGCCACGGCCTTATTGGTTAGGCGACAGCGGGGCGGGTGGCGACTTCGAGTAAGTTAAGGTGTAAACTGTTGTAATTGTTCCGTTCCAACAGCCTCCGTGGTCTTGTGGTTTGAGCGCCCGGCTCACGATCCGGAGGTTCCGGGTTCGATTCCCGGTGGGGACAACAACATCTCACAAAAATCTCTTTGTGAGACTGCCCTCAGTTTGGTTAGGGTATTGCAGGCTGAATCACCTGATTGCCCGAAAAGTAAGATGAGTCCGTGCTTCGGAGGGCACGTTAAGCCGTCGGTGCCCGTTACTTTCTACGGATAGTAGTCGTTACATGAGCCGAGTCAGAAACCTTTGGCGCCTCAATAACCCTGACACCAGGATTGGTCAGGTTGACCATCCACTCGATGAAGAAGAAGTTATAATTGTTGTGCAATGTGACCACCGACTTATGTTAAAAGCCTGCGCAAGCATTAGTACGTACACTCTTAAGACTTTCTGGTCTATGAATAAGGATAAAGGCGCACCAGACATCAGACCTCTAAGACATTTTTGTCTGTAAAATTTTTGGCCGTTTCTAAAGATTTTGTTTTAAGATAGAAAGAAATATTGTATCGAGAACTGTATTCAAACTAATTTGACTTTGGGATTTAAGATACGTCACTAGCGCAAAAGTTTGTAGGGTTTGTTGCCAATTAAGGGCTAGTACATAGACTACTGTCAACAACGGTCCTTAGTCCAGTATGTATAAAAACGCTCTTCGCGTCGCATTCGCTTCATCAGTGTATCCGCAGCCTTTTTCACGAGACCATCCCAGGCATAGACCGCTCCTGTTATTGTCAGCTCTAATTAAAAGTTAATTAGTATTTGTAACGATCGCTAATTAATTATGTTACAATGCATGGCATGCGTTTGAAAATTCCTTTGATTCTTTCATCTTTTACATTGTAATGAGGTTAATTTGCTTTTGATTAGCCACTTCCCGTAGTGTTACCCGCGTTGTACATGTTCCCCCGGGAATTTCAGAATTATAGACTACATATTATCCCAAAATTTTTATGGGTATAGATAAAACATGGGCAAAGCTATAGGTTACTAGTTACTACTAGAAAGTTAAACATAAATACTTTGTTCGTTAACATTTTAATGATTTTAATTATACGAGTATCTATAATTTTTTTTATTAAATTTGTTTTATTAGAGCCTACAGTTCTGCTAAAATTACGACATTTTTTAAATTCCATTAATGAGATAAATTATTAATTTATATTAAAACTCTAAAAGTGTCAATATTGTACATTGGAAATATAAAAAAAAATTGCCAGGTTACTAGATCGATATAAAACTCAAAAATGTGTTTGAAATAATTGTCTGCATGTACTTTTTATACTTTCACTGGCACCACACTAGTTTTTCATTTTCACTATCATAACTACACTGATTGAACGCGTCTAAAAATATACCGAATGCGAAGCTCTCGAGTAATAATATCCTGCTAATATTATAAATGCGAAAGTTTGTGGATGTATGTTTGTTATCTCTTTCACGCAAAAACTACTGAACGGATTTGGATGAAACTTTACAGTAATATAGGTTATACATCAGAATAATACATGGGATACATTTTATCCCAAAATTCCCGCGGAAACCGATACAACGCGGGTAACACCGCGGGGCACGGCTAGTAACTTATATTTTTGTAATTAGCAATCTCTCGGGACGAACAGCCATTCTGTTAATGTCTAATAATGTTGTTTCACAGCACAACTTTAATTTACGTTTCTTTCAAGACGATCTGCTTCGAGAAGGCAACTTTTAAATTCGCTAGATCTAGACCCGGTTCAAAGTTTATAATCATTTCTTTCAAACTAAAAGAAGATGTTTTGTAACTTAGATGTTGGTCGATGTTTTTGAATAATTTTCAATATTGACGTCTATGATAGAGCCTAGTGGAGCAGACAAAGAAGACTGACGCCCCCATACATAGCCAAAGAGAGAGAGGGGGGGGGGAGAGAGAGTCATCGACGAAAAAAGACTAGCAGGAAAATAAGTAGATGGGTATTACTAATACTACTCTGTCGAAGTGGTCCCGCTTGTTTCAATCGTTGGACCATATCGGATTTCTTACTCATTAACTTGTGCACAAAAGTCATAATTATATCATGCATGACAGTTTATTTTGTTTGTGTTAGATAGGCTGTTATTTTCGGAAGTAGTCAAGATACTTATTATAATTATTTTATCTTCAATAGTAAATACAGCTTATATTTTGTAAGTTTACCAGACTAAACACAATTCTTTAAATGGGTTTACTTATTATTCTTTGCGTTTTTATACCAATAAAATAATATAAAAGTCCAAAAGACTATTTGGCTGCGACGTAACAATATAAAATAATAAGGAAGGAAATGTATCAAAAATCAGTGATTCGACGCTGAGCCTATTGCAAAGGGTCTCACTATGAACAAAATAATCAGTAAAAATAAGTACCAACTCTGGTGTCGGAGTTTTTAGACCACCTAAAGGTCTCTAACATGGTCTAACTAACGGTTGTAACAACCGGGGCCGACAATTTACGTGCCCTCCGAAGCACGGTAGCGCTCAGATAGAAATGCCACTATCGGCCACCCATCCAAGTAGGGGTCGAGCTGCACGTAGCTTAACATTCGCAATGAACTAACATCGCTTAGTCAAACTACGCTACGAACGCTACAGTAAAAAAAGCCTTTGCTCATAATTTACATTATTTTGTTTATCTACACTAATGTTGTAACATTCTACTTATGTTTCCAATACTTGACTTATAATTACTACTGTTATAGCGCAGACAACAAAACACTCAATTTAAGCAATTTCACATGATGGTATAATATCCACATCGATATCGTAAAATCTCATTATAACATCGCGCGCTCGCTCCTGATTGGCCCTGCGCGAGCTGCGCTCTCATTGGTTAGATTTTAATGGCGGCAAGTTCACTGTGACAATACACGTACCCGTGAAAAACTATTGTCAGCTTTTACTCTTGTTGTTTGATTAATTGCATTAGTGAAGATAAAGTAGTGTATGCAACTGCATATAACACGGGTATTAAAACTTCATTATATTATGACAGTTGCATAAACTACTATTACGGAATAAAACTGTAGTATAATAATTCGCTCACTTAATACGTATTTAGTTACTTCATGGTTAAGCAGAAGACATACACCCGTTAATAATAACTAAAACACTGTTATAATGTATTTGTCTCTTTTGCTCTTGGGAAAATTGCGTATGTCAGAAAGTGACAAACCATTTGAAAGCTAAAATGTTCTTAATAATATAATATAACTAGCTGTGCCCCGCAGTTTCACTCGCAGCGCCCCCCTTCCCGTGGGAATTTTGAGATTTTTATTCCTTATTTTTCTTATATAAAAACCTTGTCCTGACAATAAGGAACACATTAAAAAAAGAATCATCCAATTTGGTGCAGTCGTTCTGAAGTTATGCGCTTAGCAACACATTTTGCGATTCATTTTTGTATTATAGATGTGGCCTATATAGAGTGTGGATGCGGGCCAGGTGCGGGCCGGTTGCAGGTCACGTGACGTTGCATTCCTTATAGTTGTCACAGTAGACCGTTGCAGGCCCGCATCTGCACTATGTGTGTCTTGAGCTTTAGTATCAATAGTCAATATAATAAAATTATATCAATATTAACGAAATAATTTTGAATGTAATTCTTTTTCGTATAGTCTTGTGTTTTTTAGTTTGTAAATTTCAACTAAATATATAAAACAAGCTTTTTTTAATTACACAATAATGTAACACGTTCCTGAAACCCGAACAAAAACCTAATTAGTGGAGGATTAACAAGGAAATAACAATAAAGCTAAAACTTTAATTGGTGAGAATAAATCGTTGCCGAATAAAAATTATTGAACTTTACGTTCCGAACGTATGGACTAAACTAAACAATATTTATATCAAAATTTGCGATTTTATAACTTAAACTAGCAGCGCCCCGCGGTTTTACCCGCGTTGTGCCCGTTCCCGTGGGAATTTCGGGATAAAATGTAGCCTATAGCCTTCCTCGATAAATAGACTATCTAACAGTGAAAGAATTATTCAAATCGGTTCAGTAGTTTCTGAGATTAGCGCGTTTAAACAAACAAACAAACAAACAAAACAAACTCTTCAGCTTTATAATATTAGTATAGATAAAAAACTGAATAACTTAAATCTTTTGTTTCAGTAGTAAACCTAAGTCAACATGATCTATCAATTTCTTTTAGACATAGTGTAATTTAGAAGTTTTCACAGTAGCACTGATCCGCAGTAAATCCAAGAATTTGGATGATTGCCCATGAGTTCCGTTTTCTATAACTCTTATTGCTCACTGTATTCGTTACACTGTGGTAAATATGTTATTTATTATACGACGCAGCTATGTTTTACGTGAAATGAAATGTATTTCTTTAACTAAAATATTGTTTGTTTCTTGGATTTATTACATGTAGCTCTTGTTCTTGTTAAATATTTAAATTTCAATCATACCCTTAAATTGAGCGAGTGTGAAAACGGCGAGCCGGCAAGTTTCATAGAAAGCTGATTAAAAAGTGATTCGCGTTTGATTGTGTGTCTGAGGCTGGAGTGTGTCTGAGGCAAGCCTCAGCCACACTTTACGGAAACTTCTTAGCGGATTCTCAGCGACAGATAGTCAATACAAGGTTTTGCAAACTTACAAATTAACGGAGCGACCGGTCTTCCGCATATTCACTGTTTTATGAGATTACTTATTGATAAAATAACATCCACCAATAAAAAATCGGAAATGATAAAAAAAATAATTTTGAAAAACGGAAATAATCAAATTATGAATTTTGCAAATTCGACCACAAAAGACATACCTACATTAATTACATAATATAAAATTCTCGTGTCGCGGTGTTTGTAGTTAAACTCATCCGAAACGGCTCGACCGATTCTCATGAAATTGTGTGTGCATATCGGGTAGGTCTGAGAATCGGACATCTTTTTTAGCAGTGGCAGCTAGTATTCTATAAACTTTTAAATTGATTGAGACCCTTATTTTATATTTAATTTAAAATGGAACACAATGAATGTTTCTCGGTATAAAGCACAATATAACTTGGGGAATTCCGATAGTAATTAAAATAATAATATGATAATAAAAGCTTTATCCTTTGTGTGTTTATTACTCATTATTGTATTATTGTTTGCATTTGTGTCTGAATTAATTATACCTGTATTAGCCTAGTACGTAAGTTCGAGTACACAGCTTAACAGCCTCCGTGGTCTAGTGGTTTGAGCGCTCGGCTCACGATCCGGAGGTTCCGGATTCGATTCCCGGTGGGGATATCTCACAAAAATCACTTTGAGACTGTCCTCAGTTTGGTTAGGGCATTGCAGGCTGAATCACCTGATTGCCCGAAAAGTAAGATGATTCCGTGCTTCGGAGGGCACGTTAAGCCGTCGGTCCCGGTTACTTTCTACGGATAGTAGTCGTTACATGAGCCATGTCAGAGGCCTTTAGCGGCTCAATAACTCTGACACCAGGATTGGTCAGGTTGACCATCCACTGAATTTAATGCACCTTCTAAAGCTGACGGCGCTCGCATAGAAATGCCGCTATCAGCAACCCAAACCAAAGATGGAAAACTCGTCCACTTTCTTATATTAGTACAGATGTATATTAAAAACATGGTTATTTCTTCGATACAAATTCTTTGAATTCTTAATCTTATCGCTCAATCCAAGATCTTTAAATTCCTAACTTACTTAATTAGTTACTTGGTAATTCGTTTGATATTCTTAAAATTTCAATACATACCGACTACCGATTCCTGAGAGATTAAATTACTAACAATTTTAAATATAACTGAATTATTGTTTAATTACAAATTATGAGTAATTGGTATTTGGAAGAACAAAGGTGTATTGTCGATTATAATATTAGGGATATTCATTTTGTGCGCTCGCAGCGGTTTCATACAAAAGTGAACCGTCGCGGGCGCCGCGGCGTGCGCCCGCGGCGTGTGGCTTCATACAAAAGGGAACCGCCGCGTGCGCCCGCCGCGTGTGATTTCATACAAAAGTGAACCGCCGCGTGCGCCCGTCGCGTGCGGTTTCATACAAAAGTGAACAGCCGCATGCGCATGCGGCGGGCGCACGCGACGGGCGCACGCTTAACGCAGTGCTGATCCTAATAGTATCGCGTAGTTTTACCCACTTGGCAGTTCCAAATACCTTTCAAATGTATCACATAGTATAGAAAAAAAGTTATATTGCTTTTTTATTCAAAGCTCACTTACCTACTAAAAAACTAACAAAGCACTTTTAGCCTTTGGCATAACAGAAACATGAAATGTGACAATTGTTGTGCACATAAAGGTACGGACTAAAATATTAAGAAATCGTTCCAATTTCTCCCCGAGCGTGGGTTAATAATAAAAATAACGGAACGAAACAGATCCTATGTAATACAGGAGCAGAATCATAACATAAAATCCAATAGCTTTTACCTGATCTCCTTAAAATTTCACAATGCACTGAACATTTCCGAGCCAAAGAAAAATATAGAATAGAAAAAGAATTTTTAAATCGTTCACTTGGGTTCATATTGAGAGAGTTTACAAGCTGCTATCTGACAAGTTCTATTCAATGACAAAGGTCTAATAGGGTATTTGACATGTGTTTTTTTACTATTTCTATTACTCATCTTTCTATCACTTGTTAGAGACTAAAATCCGTCATTTTATATCGCTATTATTTCCAGAGTTACAGGCGGTCAAAGGTACCGATTAGACATATTGCAGAATGATACAAGAGGAAGGTTTGTAGCTTATGCCAAAATTCTTACAAGTACCGGTACAACGCGTACAACCGCAGGGCACTGTTAGTTAATAATAAACATTACAATTTCATTAATACGTTATTATGTTCAATTACATTGGATGCTACAAATTAATTACATACTAATATACAAACTCCGTAATTACTACAAATAATCGATACTAAAACGATTACAATTTAATCAATCATAGAACTCGATTACGAATATAAATTACTTTGTGAAACACTTAATGTTAATTGTGGTTTAGAACATCGATTAGCAAATAGTTCGTTGAGATACCTTATCAATTACAAGTAATCGTAACTTTAGATTATTCGCGTTAGACTATTTGGAACTTTATCTGCTTAGAAATTAGTGTCAATATGAAATGGATGTAACTTTGTGTTAATTTGATAAAGTTGTATGTATTAAATAACTTAAGGAATAATGATTATTGAATTATCATTCCGGCGGTTAATCAAATTAATATAGGTAATAGGTACCATCAGTCAAAGTTAAGCAATTTAGTGCTTTGTCACATTATAAACCTGAAGTTTTCATGTTGAAGTTATTATATAGAAGTTTAATATGAAAAGGTTTTAAGTATGTTGACAATTTTTCAAACTGTATATGGACAGTTTGTTCAAGAAAGTGTCATATTTTTTTCAGTTTTATAATTTGTTAAAACTGGAACTTACGTACGACGGAGTTTACTGTTGAGTGTTCCTCAACACGTTTCGGTCACGTCCGGTGACCATCATCAGGAGGTGGGTGAAGCGCTCGCGAAAACAGCTCTCCCCGTATTTTTTTCAGTTTTTTTTTATTGAACAGTGTTGTACTCACTTTCTATCGAACTCGACGGTTAGCGTGATACTGTCAACAACCAAAATCTAATACTTTAAGTACAGCGGTCAAATAAAAAGTGCTTCGTACTTTAGGGCTTGGTACATTTAAACTTTTACAATAACTATTATCACTTTTCCAATAAAAGGACACTTCTTTTATAGAGGGCAGGTTCAGTGGTGTAAAAATGTAATGAAATCGCTATACTATTTTTTCTCTACAGTAGGAATCGTTTACCGCTGAAAAATCGCCACATTATTACAAATATTAGTTCACGTTTTAGCTCTCATAGAGTGTACGTATGTACACAATAAATACTAACTGCGTCACTCAGAGTCATTAAATCAACACTTGACTAATTGAAGTTTTTTTAATACATTTTATGTCAAAATCGCTCATTAAATATCTACTAAGGAAGCACTTCTCTGAGTGCGGGCGTAAATAATATAACAAAACAAAAATACTCTAAGCAGCTTATGAAAAGAAGAAGAAAAACTATGACTCGAAAACAATCATAGCGAAGTGTTCTGTAAAAAGTAGTTTTTAAACAGTTTTAAAGCAGAATCTCGGAAATGATTTTAATAACGCTCGTTTATGAGGTAAGAAGTTAATAATTAACCTATAGTGAGACTAGAGCTTCGAGAATAAACATCAGTACCATTGTTAAGTCAGGGTAGTCTAATTTTAAGTTTCGCATAACGTATTTAGCCTCGCGACCTGAGACTGATGTAAAGCTAAGATTACACAAGTACAAAGATAGGTGCAAAGTTAAAATAATATTGTACGATTTTTGATAAAACTAATTAGGAGTACCCCTCGGTTTTACTCGCGTTGTTGTTGTGGCATGAAAGTAGTCACATAGCTTTCTTTTTCTTTTAAATCACTCTGTATATTGGTGAAAATCGCATGAAAATCCGTTCAGTAGTATTTGGAACAAACGATTACATACATCACAAACGACCAAAATAGACAAAACTTTAGTAAAAATAGTTAAGGACTACCAACTTATAAGATTCGTGTCACAGTGTTCGTTCGCGTACTCCTCCGAAACGGCTTGACCGATTCTCATGAAATTTTGTGAGCATATTGAGTAGGCCTGAGAATCGGCCAACATCTATTTTTCATCCCGAAATTCCCGCGGGAACGGGTACAACGCGGGTGAAACCGCGGGGCGCAGCTAGTTTTTATATAGAATAGAGGTAAATAAAACTATTGAGTACTCAAGAGCTTAAAATATAAAATATATCGTAGTAAATAAATATGTTAAAACAAAAAGTTTTGCATTTTCATTCGCCAAAAGAGCAGTGTACACCGAACCTAAGGCATAAAGTTTTAAAACAGGCACCTAATCAAATATCACAAGGTAAGTTTTAGCAACGCTCTGAGAAGACGTCGTCGCGTCTTGTGAAGTTCACTTTTATATTTCTGCATAATAAATTGCATCAACAAATGCCAGGTGGATTTTGCGAAAATACACTTGAACAGCAGACTGTAGGCACAGGAAATTACATTGAAAGCTTCATCTATTTTGTAGCAATTGGAGCTTACACATTTGTAGAGTTTGGGTAGAATTCGCGAGTGGGCGAGTGGCAACAAGTTAGTAAGCGAGTCTTTGACGTGAGAGGGTGTTCTATTAGAACTTGATCTTTTAGATTTTAGAGACTGGTTTATTGAATAAAAATAATGGTTATGTCTCGTCTGGTTATGTCTAGTTTAAGTCTGTATAAAGATCTGACTGAAGACTGTAATGTCCAAATAAAAGTCGGTATGGTACTTTGAGAAAAATACCGCCTAATACTTGATGACACTATTGGGGATTCCGCTTCAGTATTATTTTGTTTATCTTAATCGATGCAGTCAATGCGCATCTAAGTGCCTTTTAACATATGTCGACTGTATGGACTAGGTAAGTGCTCAATTCTAGTACAATAGTTTTAAGACCGCGTGATAAAAACAATCAGACAATAAGCAGAAATTTTAGTTAATTTTTCAACCATTAAAACTGTGGGGTTTGTAGTTAATAACAGCGAACGAAAGCACGGAAGTTCTGTGAATCAATTTAACTGGTTTTAAAAAGCTGAGAGTCATTAATCATTGATTTACTAATGGAGTTCGACATTGGTTTTAGATATACTAGTGCTGTATTTGACTTTACTTGTACAATTTTTGGAACTTTCATAAACGAGGACTTACTTTAATGAAGAGTTTCTTTGCAAAAACGGTTTTGTTCACTTTGCTTTCAGTGTTATTACCACTATCAACTATACTTCATCGGTTCTTAATTTTTTTTGTAACACAAGTTTACTTTTTGGTTTGTAATAAGACCATGGAGAAGTATGTCGGTCCATGATAAAACATCGCAGTTATGCTACAATAAACATATAGATTACTGGCCAGCCTGAATAATCGATTTATACAATCAACAGCCGATCAAACTTTGACATAGTTTGTATGTAAATAAGGGTCTTTCACAAGAGCTTTTAAATCAACAAGCCTGTGGGCACAGTGGCAGTGAGAGCGCTTGCTGTGTCGGGGGCTGCGCTTTCGATTCCCGCCCGGAGCCAACAATACTTGCAGACATAGTTATTGGCGACGACGTCTGGGTGTTCATTATATATTTATATAAGGTATTTGTGTATGTATAAGTCCATACATATACTCGTATATATATAAGATTCCATAATACAAGCCTAAGCTTGTATTATGGATCATTTTTTTAAACTCGGTTAATTACACTAAGCTTTAGAGCTTAGTGTAATTAACCGAGTTTAAAAAAATGATATTCAAAAAACAACAGCTGTTCGTTTAAAAATGAATTATATATTATGTATGTTGCACGAAATAGACAACGTCAACGAACGTCATTTGTTTATTAAACATATTTAACACAGATGTCATAAATACAGGAGATATGCTTTGTAAACAAATGTATTCGTGTTCAGATGTCGCCGTGTTCTCCCCACTTAATTCACTAACACAAAAGCAAAAACTATAAGAACGGCACACGAGCTCATATTTCTCCCGCACACAAAGAAACTTACAGCAACACTAATAAACTCAGTAATAGAACACATGCATACAGGGGGCGGGGCTTCTACCTGTAGCTACAGACATTAAACACACATCGCAACTAGTGATGTGAAGAGGTAATTGATTTGAATTTGAATTTGAATTTGAATCGTAGAAAAAATAGTATCGATGAAATTCAGAGCCGACGAACTTTCTTCAATGGTTGAAAGCACTTAGGCTCAAAGTGAGACGAACATATCGTGTTATTTTTTGTGGGAAACCAGTTTGGACCTTTTCCTGTTGCATTTATCCACTTTTCTTTTATTTTTGGATCCTTCGGATAGCTAAAATATTAAAAAGGTGTGAATGATGATGATGATATCAATGATACATGTGTAAGAGTACCGCAATAAATTAAAAACCCATACTTGATTCAATAATAATAATAAGTCGAGTAATCAAGAAATAGTAGGTAATGAATTGTGTTTTCAATAATTAATTATATCATTTTTACCTCACATTAGTAAACAACAGCTATAAAGTTCCATGCAGCAAAAAAAGTCTAATTTTGTTCCCTTGTGTAATCATTCGAACTAAGTAGGATCGATATAAAATATCGACAACCTCAAAAGTGACATCACATCTCTAATTATCTACCTAACAATGGACACTGGTTCCAATTAATGAAATCAGGGACATAGAGGTCAAAGTACGAATTTCAATCTGATTTTTTGTAATTAAGGTCTTTGAGTGATTCTAAGCCTATTTTATAGAATACGTTTTTTAGAAATACCTGCCCGTTTCCGAGAAAAAAAATGTTAAGTTTTTTTTTGTATGGAGAAAAATCGTTTTCTTTATTTATTTCATAAACGGGCAGAGACGTTAAAACCAAACCTTAAAGGGATTAAAGAACACATAATTCCTTGCATTTTGTTCGAAATCATCTACTCCATATCTCTGCCCGTTTAAAAACGGCAGGCGTTCCAAATTTTTTTTTTCTTTTGTGGTTTTTTTGGTTTAAATACGCTTGAATGAATACTTAAATAGCAATATTGTAATACTAGTACTTCATTCCATCGATACAAAATGTAATTGTAATATTAATAGCTTAGGTAATTTTATACCTACATACCTGCTATGTTACTTTTTTACCTGGGTATTGTTTTGCGTAGAGGCTTTTGCAAGGCCGAATATGTTTTATTGTTCACGTTACCTGGATAAGATAAGAAAAGAGGGCACTTACAGGTTACAGGTAATCAGGTAACTTACCTGATTAGTTGTTTTCAAAACGGAGTCACTCGTTCCTCGGATCCTAAAGTATCAACACGTACCTACACGCTCTTTACCATTAATATGTCTCAGTTTAAATCAAATTTGGATATATATGTGCTACTGAAATCAAGTGGAAATATCAAAAACAGTGATATATTGTGCACTACGTTTTTAAATCAAATAAACTTTGAAGTTTCTGCTGAAGATCTTAGAATTCTAAAACAGTTCACAAGAACATATGTTGCAAATTTACACAAGAGATGGTTGCAAGCAAATAGATGTCAATCTAATTGTCTTTCAATCTATCTAATAATGCAGACAGTAATTCTTCTTCGGAGTGGTTTTTAAGAGATGAAAGGCACCTTCTTTTATGCTTGTTTGATAGATCCTCTGGTGGGTCTCAGATGGCTTTCTGTGGAGTATTTGTAGCAGCATCTGACTGCGGACTGGCTTCCATTGCTTGAGACATCCAAATTCTCTTTCGCAAATATTGACATCAAATATGGTGTTCTTGGTGAAAAAATTAGATTGACATCTATTTGCTTGCAACCATCTCTTGTGTAAATTTGCAACATAGGTATGTTCTTGTGAACTGTTTTAGAATTCTAAGATCTTCAGCAGAAACTTCAACGTTTATTTGATTTAAAAACGTAGTGCACAATATATCACTGTTTTTGATATTTCCACTTGATTTCAGTAGCACATATATATCCAAATTTGATTTAAACTGAGACATATTAATGGTAAAGAGCGTGTAGGTACGTGTTGATACTTTAGGATCCGAGGAACGAGTGACTCCGTTTTGAAAACAACTAATCAGGTAAGTTACCTGATACCTGTAACCTGTAAGTGCCCTCTTTTCTTATCTTATCCAGGTAACGTGAACAATAAAACATATTCGGCCTTGCAAAAGCCTCTACGCAAAACAATACCCAGGTAAAAAAGTAACATAGCAGGTATGTAGGTATAAAATTACCTAAGCTATTAATATTACAATTACATTTTGTATCGATGGAATGAAGTACTAGTATTACAATATTGCTATTTAAGTATTCATTCAAGCGTATTTAAACCAAAAAAACCACAAAAGAAAAAAAAAATTTGGAACGCCTGCCGTTTTTAAACGGGCAGAGATATGGAGTAGATGATTTCGAACAAAATGCAAGGAATTATGTGTTCTTTAATCCCTTTAAGGTTTGGTTTTAACGTCTCTGCCCGTTTATGAAATAAATAAAGAAAACGATTTTTCTCCATACAAAAAAAACTTAACATTTTTTTTCTCGGAAACGGGCAGGTATATCAAAAAAACGTATTCTATAAAATAGGCTTAGAATCACTCAAAGACCTTAATTACAAAAAATCAGATTGAAATTCGTACTTCGACCTCTATGTCCCTGATTTCATTAATTGGAACCAGTGTGCGGCAGCACCCGCTTCACGAAACTATCGTGTGAGTGAGAGTATCAGTAAAACACTTTTCCATTGCGCTATTAGACCAGGCGATTCATTGATCGATGTGTATTAAGCAAACAATGGTTTTAGTTCCTAATGAAAATAATTGCTTTTGGTACTTTATCGTGTTTCTAGTATCACGAAGTAATGTTTTAATGAATTTAATAAGAAAAACAATCATATTTTTATACTTACGTGTGAAATGAGATGCCATCTTTCGTATAATTCACAATAGAGGTGTTATTTTTGCAAACAACCACTGTACAACGCGGCATTTTGTAAAAAATCACAAGCAGTGAAGACGTCGCAAGTTGGCATTCGACTAATGGCCGAAACTGGCAACAAGCCGCTTTGCGGCTAGATGCGTTCGCAAGCGCCACGCCTCCTTGCCACATCTCCTGTATTTATGACATCTGTGATATTTAATATTTATGCGTTCCATTCATTAAGTAAGAAGATTTTCCAAAAATCTAAATTTTATATTAATTAAGCTATTGCATAGCTTCTATCGCGGGCCTTGAGCGCGGGGACCGAATCCAGAAATTCCGTAATGGTAAAACCTAACGCTCTAAAACGTAACGCTCCTCAAACATTGCCTACGTATAAGCCCAGAACACAACGTTAGCGCGATGCAGACATTCAGCACACTAACGCCATCTAGTGATACAAAAAATAACTATGCAATAGCTTTACCGCGGCAGTCCCCGAGTGCCACACGACTTTTTTTCATAAAAACATTGTTAAAAAAAGTGGCTGTGACGTACGGACGGACAGACAGACAGACAAACATGACGAATCTATAAGGGTTCCATTTTGTGCTATTTGGCGACGGAACCCTAAAAAATATAAGATTAGTAAACCAAGGTTTAAGAAAAAAATAAAGCACTGTTTGAAAGGGATTTAAACTTGAAAGTTTTATAAAATAATAGTGTTAAAAACGTAATCTACCCTTTCATAAATAATACCTTCTTAGCAGTACTAACCTGCTGTAATGCTCACTATTAGTCCAACTATAAACTTATGCTTTACATAACAAAAACAAATTTAATTCAGGATTAAAACTCACGAAAGGGTATTTTGATGGACAGACGAACATACTGATTTAGTGTTTTTTAATAGCAGGAGGTTTAACGAACAGCTTTCTATGTAATGATTTTATGAATATTTTATAAGTTGTATGTCGTTTGAAGCGCATTTTCATCATTTTGTACATGCGAAACGATTGTGTTTGGTACTTCGCTAGTTTTATGGGTGACAGTCTATTTATTGTTCATTATTTATTCAGTTTGTTTTGATTTCCAGTTTGTTAGTTTGAATTTACATGTTAATGGAAGTGTGTTTACTTTTTTGTATGTGTGTGAAGTTATTTTAACTGATATGAATATAATGTGGGATCCATTTGATATGTAATGTGGGTTTATTTGTTAGGAATAATATTATTGGTAACTTCTTTGAAAGGTCCTTCTTATACTTAATAGGTACCTTATATACCTCACCATTATATAAAGTTACTTTAAGCTTTGAAAGGATTTTCTTATCTATACTAATAATATAAAGAGGTAAAATTTGTAAGTTTGTTTGTTTGTTTGTATGTTCGGGGTAATCTCAAGAATTATCAGTCCGATTTGAATAATTCTTTTTGTAATGGATAGCCATATTCAACAGGAAGGTTATAGGCTATTTTTCATCTCGAAATTCCCATGGGAACGGGTACAACGCGGGTAAAACTAGCGGGGCGCTGCTTGTACTTAATAAGTACATGACATACCTCAGCATCATATAAAGTTCCTTTATGAGCAAAGTTATAAATTAAAACGTTTTTGGTATACCAGATGCACTTATTATACTTAACCAAAAACAATTACCATACTAGTTTCTTAGATTTAAGCGAACACTACTCATTTCGAAGTTTCAATTCACAAAAATAACCATTCTATAAAACGAACACAACAAAAAAAAAATAAAAACAAAATCAGATCCAAACGGAACAAGTAAAGATTGTAACTAAATTCTTGGGTGTGACATTTGACACGCATATTGTAAACGCTACATTACATCCCTATATCGCTTACCGCCGCCCCGAGACACATCAACCCCATAGATACACGTAACAAGAGGCACATTCCCCCATATTTTCATTTCACCGTAAAATAAAACGAACTCTAAAATATTAATAGTCAGTCGCGTTTCTCCCAGGAGAAATGATCTTTTTGCATTGTGTAAGCTACTGGACCGAGTAACTGGCATACAACTTAATTGACTTTTGTGTTTGAGTAGTAACGAATTTATGTTAGCTTAATTTTAATTAGTTGATATAACAGTATTAATTATTCATAATTCAAACGTTTGTATGTTCAATGTAAATGAACATCACATATTTAATTTTATGGTTTGATCTTTTAAATTGGATTAACCGACAAAACTCGGTTTTGTAATTCAATTTCAAGCTTTGAGGAAGATCTCATAATGTCTGTTGATTTTGACTTACGAAGTAATATGCCACATATTAAGTGAAATTGAAATTAAAAAACATATTTACACCTGGATTGGTCAGATTGACCATCCACTCGATGAAGAAGAAGTGAAATATTAGTAATGCATTCTAAATGAACTACAATTTTAATAAAAACAATATAATTTTCTAAACAACGTGAACCGAATTGTTAGCCCAATAAAATATTACAACAAGACAGAATAATTCGACAAAATAAATTATACATAACATGTATTGATACCAGTTTACAGGGTGGCTATTTTGATGTATGGCGGTATGACGGCGGTATGGGTAATTTCAAAACTACAAGAGATATGATGATTTTTGCTTGCGAACCATGTCATCAGTTTTAGAGATAACACCTGCAACAATTATTTTAACGAAAAATAATAATAATAAAATGAGATTTTAATATAACATTGGTCATTATTTCTTTAACCTTTTTATTTATTTAGGTATTTTTCTTAGCAATCAATTATCGCTATAATGGACCTTATCATATTGTCTAAAAATCATGAATGTGGTTTTTAATGTAATTTAAATCGATGACATGGTTGCTATAAAAGATCTTCGTATCTAATAGTTCCAGACTAGTCCATAATGATCGATTTCAAAAAGCCACCCTGTATATTCGGTATACCCTTACATTTTTTTAATTCACCTTATGAGGTTGATTTCTGAGTTCGTTATCATCTTGTAAAACATTACCATTATTTTTTTAAATCACATTTTTCATTTGTATACTGTCAAGTGCTTGTTCAAGTAACTAACTCGATGTAAACTTACCTGAAAGTCGCTTTACGATTCCATGTAACGTTTGTTATACGTCTATAACCTTTGGGCTCGCCAAAAATTTACTGCCTACTACTTTATTTTACTCCAGGTTTATGGATCGTAACATAACTAACTGGACTAAGTGTCGTGTAATGATAATTTGTTTGTGTCACTTGAGATTTTCTGATACATTTATAATTTCTCTATAGTTATGCCCAATAATATTAGATTTTCAATCTGCGAGTTGGCTTGTATAGTTTTGTTCACGAGTGCTCTTGAACAATACATGTAGTTGTAATATGTATATGTTACGGCTAATACCCGAAGTGCAGCTACACCTAGTTTTAGCCGGTTAGAACTAGGTGCATATATATGTCATTTTAATGAAAAGAGAGAGTTTAAACATGAAAAAAAAATAACCCTAACCTACCGAATAGTAAGTAATTCGGTAGGTTAGGGTTATTTTTTTTTTCATGTTTAAACTCTCTCTTTTCATTAAAATGACATACGGCTAATACCCGAAGTGCGGCTACACCTAGTTTTAGCCGGTTAGAACTAGGTGTAGCCGCACTTCGGGTATTAGCCGTAACATATATACAAGCGTGTTTGCGTGCGTAGCTATCAGTACCGTTCGGCAAGATCATTGTTTATATTCATTTGACATACCTCACTGCAAAGTGTTGCAAATAAATTACTACTTCTAAAAGAAAAACTTTCAAACTTTGTATACATTTTTATACCTCCTGTCAATTTTTTATTATTTTATTATAGCTTTATTTAAGCTTCAGTTAAAAAATTATTTAATAAAAATGAGACATTTTACAATCGAACTCCCCTTGTAATACAAAACAAAATAGGTATAAATTATGATATAGGTAGATGTTCCTATAAACGCCATAAAACTGTCTCGAACAACAAAGACGAGTAAGTTAGTTAATCATAATCCATTCCATAGTTTATTTAATAGAGAAATTATTGAGGAAATCTTCAAAGCAAAGCAAGTATATCTTAATTACAGTTCTTAATTAATCATTAATTAAACTCTGTATCGCATCAAAGAGATACAGGGTAATTTACAAAGCCAGCGTTAATTTCACAAAGTAAATTTGAACATACAAACCGCTTACTAAACCTATTTACTGCATTTATGATTATGACGTGTTTGTTGCACGAGGCACGTACTATTGGAACTCGCAAAAGGATTTCTGTCGATAGTAGGCAATTCACTCTCTAGAATACAACCAGACTTTAGCCTAGGAGTCAAATTGCCGGCTTAAGAACAAAAATTAAAGTAAGTTGGTTTACATCGGCCAATTGGTGTTGGAGCTTTCAGATCAAAGGCCTCCGGCTTGGTATATCGATTGAAACAACCGGGACCGATAATATAACGTGTTTTAACGCAGGTTAGCGTTCAGATAGAAATATACATGTATAGTTGTTAAGGATTGAAGGACAGGGAAAGATAGAAGAGCTTAGGGGAGACCTTTGCCCAGCAGTGGGACGATTTAGGTTAAGGAAAAAAAAAGTTGTTGTAGTATTTTTTCGATATTAACAACTCTATTGCCGTTACTTCAGATTATTATCAAGAGTAGGTTTGATAGACTATCGAAATCGCCTATGACAAGGGCCGATACTGCGTTAAGCAGGTGCCCGCGCGGTCTCATACAAAAGTGAAAGGCCGCGTGCGCCCGTCGCGTGCGCCCGTCGCGTGCGCCCGTCGCGTGCGCACGTCGCGTGCGCCCGTCGCGTACGCCCGTCGCGTACGCCCGTCGAGTGCGGCCGCTTAACGAAGTTGCGGCCCTAAGTTTCATTACAATATCTGATATCCCGAAGCGGTGGCAATAAAAGAAGTAGGTAAAATATAATAAAGAAAAAAAATAACCATGAGAACATTTGAATTTCGAACGAGAATTCATAGTAACTTGCCAACTCAGCAGTTTTAAAGCAAATATTGTCTATACCTGAACGTTAGCCTCTAAAATTATAACCAAAATGATCTTTGGTTCTACGTATTTATGGTCAATATTAATTAATGAATACGGTCATTTCAAGTTTATCTAGAAAGCGCTTGCGTCGCTATATTTGCTAAATAACACACGGTAACACTGTACTAAAATGTTCTATATGCAAATTGTTGTGTTAATCTTGATGTTATAATATACTAGAAAGTCTAGAGACGATTTTATAGTAAAGTTTAAATAAATTATCTTATTAAAATTGGTTTCTAATTCAGTATATTTTACAATTATTATGAGCAAAACGGTATTAAAAAACTTAAGTATTATAATTCCCTTTTTAACCAAGACTTAAAAAGTAAAAACTTTTTAAAGTATTTTTTTAGATTTTTCACACTCGCAATTTGTAAACTTGCTCAATAAAAACACGGCTTAAACTAAACTTAGATCATATTTTTTACACGACACAACGTAGGTAACTAAATATGAACGCTTTCAAAGAGTAATCTAGTCAGACTCCTCTTGCAGGGGCGTCATTTCCGGTCTGCAATAAGACTTCGTTTGAGTTGAAATTTTACGTAAATAAAAATGCTATTTTTGCTCACAGTCAAAGATGAAGCATGAATTTCAGTTTTCGTCGGTCTAGGAATTGCGCATTACCAACACGCGTTAAGCATGAAACTACCGCAGTAACCACAAACTCTAAGGTTACGAACGCACAGGTAGACGGCTCGATAGTCACCTAGAGCCCAGTAACTTGCATTTTAGGTTAGCTAGCTAGAAAAAACCAACGAACTAAAAGAAAGAGTTAATGTCGTATCTTTCGAACAGCTAAAGAGGATGGCAGAAGATAGAGAAACGTGGAAAGAATTTCATCGACAAGAGCTCAGCTCTTAAGTTTAAGATGAAGAACATAGCTAGGCGCCAAGCGCGTAGTGCGGTGAGTCGCATTTCTTTCACCCACACTAGCTAGGGTCTAGGCACCAAGCATTGGCGTAGTTTAGTTTGAACGAGGTTACAAACTGTAAGCTAATAGAACATGAGCAAGCGTAATCGCTTGCTCACGCTAAGCTCACCGGCTCACAGCTTGTTAGCTAGCTGAAACTTAGCGACGTTTGTGAAAGGTTTTCGTAACGAATTATGTTAAATGACGATGTGATACAATATTTGGATGATAAACACGGTCGTGTTTATCATCCAAATATACTTTATTAATAGTTTATCATACAAATCCTACTTCCTACTAATATTATAAATGCGAAACTTTGTGAGGATGGATGGATGTTGGTTACTCTTTCACGGAAAAACTACTGGACGGATTTGAACGAAACTTTACAGTAATATACCTAGCTTATAAATTAGAGTAACACATGGGATACATTTTATCCCGAAATTTCCACAGGAACGGGTACAACGCGGGTAACACAGGGGGATGCGGCTAATTAATAATAAATCACCAATCACGTATTTTTCATCCAATTAGTAAGGTTGTTACTATTCATATATTGAGTCTCAAAAAAGACTGAAAACATTTCAATAACCTTCTATCCAGAAGCATTTCGCAGCTTGATGTAAATTCGCTGAGTGAACATTGATTTGGTTTTATTAAAGCGACATCTGCGCCAAATTCACGAGTTTCGCGAGTTAAATTATTCTATCTGATGATTTGTTACTTTCCGTTCAAAATTGATATTTTATCAACTTAAAAAAATGACGGATCCATAACCAGATTTCTTGAAACACGTTCCGAATATATATTTGAGAATTGATTTCAGTTTGTATCGAGTAATTTTGTTTTTCAATAAAATATTGTTAAGGCACATTTTACTTAATTGAACATGTGAAAGCAGCTAAGTTGGATGACAGATGTTTTAGAACAAAGAAGTGCATAGTTTAGATACGCTAAATGTGATTTCACTAAGTACGAGTTTAAAGCAAAGTCGCTTTCCGCTTTCTGTCTGTCCCTATGTATGCTTAGATCTTTAAAATTACGCAACGGATTTTGATGCATTTTTTTAAAAAGATAGAGTGATTCACGAGGAAGGTTAAAGGCCTCCACCCATTACACCGTATCATACCATGACCGTGCTGTGAACGTGTCAGGCAAAAAAGTATTCTTTGTATTGAAAAGTATGGGACTATGCTCACTAGACCGTTCCGTCACCAACCAACAACGTCGACTATTCTCACCTAATATTTTGCCGGTGCTGAAACGTTCATAGCACGGTCATGGTATGATACGGTGTAATGGATAGAAACCTTTATGTGTATAAAAATTCTCGAAATTCCCACGGCAACGAGCACAACGCGGGTAACACCGCAGGACGCGGCTAGTTGTGTAAAATTTACAGAAAACGTTAACCGACGTGCATCCGTTCGATTGTGGTTCACTTTAAATCCCTAATCCTCTTATAGTAAGTAATTACATAAAAGTTAACCTACCGCAAAGTTAATCTAAACCAAAACAAATGCATATCTGTTATTCTGCCCACGTTCACGTGTTTGTCATAATTCAGTTTCGTCAGTCGCTAATTCCTTCAGTTTGTATTTGTAAGTTTCCAGTTCATAAAACTGAATGTTCCGCCGATTGCCACCGAGCGGGGAAAGGCGGATAATTTGCATTTTATAATTAAACAATCAGATCTTGCCTATAAGGGAACCGTGAAGAGGTTACAGTCTACCAAAGTTCAGTGGATTGATAACTTAGTAAAGTAAAGTATTAGTCTATAAAGTTCTACTACTGGGCAAAGGCATCTCATCTTACTGAAGATATCAGTACAGTGAACTTAGTTACTAAATAGTGTAATACTGTGAACATAACATATTTTTTAAAAGTACGTAATATTGACGAGGGTTCAGCTGTCAAGTTCAGGAAGAAAAAAAATTAAATAAATTATCGAGACGTTATAAGTTTTAAAAATAAATAAGAGCACTAACAATTAAAAAACATTAGTCAAGTTTTCATGTTTTTTTAATTCACTCGCTATAGTTGAAAGTGCATATTTTATTCATCACGATAGTGAAAACCTCAAACAAAATACAAGAACATTTCAGATCTATTTCTATTCAAAAAAATTAAACAAACTATTGTCCACAATCTTAGAATACACTCGACTGTTTTTTCAATAGAAGGCGAGCTGTCCTGCTGTTAAAATAACACTGTGTCCGTACTCAGACAGTTTATTTGCATTGCCGAGGCAACTTTTACATTTTAATGATGCTTTTAAGGTTATTTTTACAGAGAATACTATCGCGATGATTTGAAACCCCCGAAATGTACAGTAGCTCTCCCCACTTTGTACCGCAACTAAAAATAGAAAGTATTGAAGCTTTTCTGCTTTATTCAGGCTCTGTTTTTGGTTTGTTTTTGTTATGAGGTCACAAATTGAGTTTGTTATAAATAGGTTTGTTCATTTTGGTAATTATTCTCGGAAATATTATTATCATTTGTATACTTAAACAAGGTTCTACGATATTTCCATAAATATGTTTGTAATTTAAAAAAGACATTCAATGGTGCTATCGCTTAATGAAAGATAGTCTTATTTATAGTTATTTACTAGCAGTGCCCTTCGGTTTTACCCACGTTGTGCCCGTTCCCGTGGGAATTTCGGGAGTTCTTATACATATAACCCTTCCACTTGAATCACTATAATTAAACGCGTCTAAATCCGTGCAGTAGTATTTGATTTTATTGCGAACAGACAGACAGACAGACGCGGCTGGGAACTTAGTTTTATAATATGTAGTGATATTGACGAACCTAAAAATTCAGAATTCAAATTCTCGATATATCTTCCAAATATTATTTAATTCAATTATACTCATGACAAAAGAATTTGTCATTTGAAGTCCCCTTTTAAATGAATGCGGTGAATAATTCGTAGATAAGAGAATAGCAATAAAATAAAAGGGAATAAAGGGGTGATAGATCAGGGATGATACCCCCAAACTTACATCAAGGGGTGTGAATATAGGGTGTAACCCGTACAAGTGGAGGTCGTAACGCACCTATTGGTATGC
Source organism: Cyclophora albipunctata (assembly GCA_963082685.1). Taxonomy (NCBI): domain Eukaryota; kingdom Metazoa; phylum Arthropoda; class Insecta; order Lepidoptera; family Geometridae; genus Cyclophora; species Cyclophora albipunctata. The sequence goes on along the minus strand of OY720114.1, from coordinate 10,091,760 downwards.
AAAAGCAAAAAGTTTAAATTAAAATGGAGGGTGGAAAACGCATTCTCATATACAAACTATTTTATACCTAAGGGTTGGAATGTGTGTTCAAACTGTTATAATAGTTCAATATTTAAGTTAAAGATAGTACATATATTCTGATCATTTTTCTTTCAAACTTCTTGTTAAACAAACTTTTTTATACTAATATTTTTATCATGCATAACTTATATGTACTCTTAAAAATATACTAAGAGAATAGACACATAATATGATAATGATTTTGTACAAACAAAAAAGCATCGAGCGAAACTTGACGTAGCTTAACTACATCAAAAGACAAACGTTTCAACCGAGGGTTTTAACAGAACACAACACTACAACGATAACAGAAATATGACAGAACACAAAGTACTTAAAATATTGACAAAACTTGTGATTGCGACATAAAGTGAGCGAAGTCGTCAACTAAGTATGACCTCGTCAAAATAATGAAAAACTCGTAACACCTCGAGTGGAATAAACCTCATGGAGTCAAGACGCGACATCATTCACACGGTCCCATTCATTAAACCAACGACTCCGCTCAAAGTGAGTTCGTTTCACTCGACATGTGGTTCCGAACTTTCTTTAAACGATTCACGGCGAACATCAACATATAATTACGTTTACTTGACCCTTAACGTGCACAGAATAGGGTTCAGAGTACACTGTGCGTGTAATAGTTAAGTTTGTTAAGGATGTTTAAGGAGATGGTCGCAGGACGCATGCGTGGTCATTGCAGCTTCGAATGTCTAGCACGTTGTTGTTGGCTATCGTTTGCCGGTAGTACATAACAGTCGATATCCGACCGCCGACGACAGCGGGCGGGTGTCAGCTGCTTCTCTCCCGGTCCCGCGCGCTCCCGACATCGAGTCGAGTGTATATTTTCTTCTACCGAATGACTGTGTATTTTTAACTTCAAATAGGACGTGCTGTGCATCGTTATTAGAGGATTACGGTAGGTAAGTGTATTTGATACTTGAAAAGAGAAAGTAAATTATTTTTTTAAATATATTTTTTGGTGTAATTAGTTGAAGAATCTGTGAGGATCTCGGGCTTATCGTGTTATTTTAACGCGCTTGTTTTGTTTAATGTTTCTTTTTAAGTTAATTTTTTTTGGATACACTTTAAAATGTTGTTTTTGTTTAAATTTTAATGGAAAGATGTTAGTAATGTTTTGGAAGCTTTCTCATCCAATTAATTTTTAATCTATTGGATACGGCAATGGGTAGTGTTTTTAATGAAACAATGTTTACTTATTTATAAAATAAAACCTGTTTCATTTAATTTAACAAAAAACGGTGTAAAAGTATTTAAGTTGCAGGCAACAGTTGAACACTTAAAAAAGTAGAATGATACAACTTAAACATAAAACAATACTCATATTTATCACTTTATTTAATAACGGAGTATACATTCCAAATAACATTAGCGAAATGTATTCTCGTACAATGTAGAAGTTTAGTAATTTACTAAATGTGCCCATAAAACAAGGTTTTACTAAACTATAAAAATACGTTTGCATATTGATGTAATGGTTCATGGTACGGTGTAAATACAAAGTTTAAGGAATAAGAGATGGTACTAACGTTTGAGCACAACTGTTGAAATACCCTTTATAATAAGAAGAGTTTGTTAATTGCTAATTTAATTTAGAATCCAAAAAACAAAGCATTATAAGTAAACACAAAAATGCAAGAATTTATCATAGAAATAGAAATAGGAATATAATATATTCCTATGTTAAAATATATTATATTTTAACAACATAGAAAATATATGTTAATTTAAAGGTTTTTAACCGATTAAAAAAGAAGAGAAAAACCACTTAAGTAAAGTCTAAGCCGACAATGTTTATGAGGACCTTGTAACCTAGCTTGTAACTGCTTAAAATATTTCAATTTTCTTAAAAATTATACTTAAATTAAATTCAACAATTTATGTGGTCAAAAGTCATGACACTAATATTATTCCAACCAAAATGTCTCAGACCATTAATTCCAAACCCTTAACTAATTAATTCAAAGAGCCGTGATATGAATTCCGAATAGTCCAAATTCTAATAAATTACGTTTGGAGATCAATGGATATATCTTCTTATGAATATGCTAATTGATAATGATTTTATACAACTAATTGGCTCCTTTAATTGTTATTATTCGATTCCTTTACTAATTAATATTTAATTTGCGACAAGAGTTTTTTAAGACCCTCATTTGGATTCTGGTAAATAATTATTAACTATTATATACTAACTATTATATATTACTAGCTGCGCCCCGCGGTTTCACCCGCGTTGTACCCGTTCCCGCGGGAATTTCGGGATGAAAAATAGACGTTGGCCGATTCTCAGACCTACTCAATATGCTCACAAAATTTCATGAGAATCGGTCGAGCCGTTTCGGAGGAGTACGCGAACGAACACTGTGACACGAGAATTTTATTATATAAGATTAACTATTATATTTAACTATTTTATACTAATTGCAACTTTCTCGTGGAACCAATTTTACTACGAAGTTTTTCGATCTACGTTCTACGAAACTTACTACGCCGTAGTCTTGCTACACGACGTCGTAGCTCGTAGGCTTATCGGAATTAAATGTGTATACGAGTAGATAGAATGAAATGAAATGATTTTAATTATATACGGCCATACAAATTTAAGTTATGAAATCTGACTGAATATTTTCCGAAAGGACGTCAAAATCCAAAATGTTTATGACACTACTATTACAATACGTATCTCAATCATCACTACATAGTATAAAACAAGGTCGCTACGTTTGTCTGTATGCTTAAATCTTTAAAATTACGCAACGGATTTTGATGCGGTTTTTTGTAATAGGTAGAGTGATTCAAGAGGAAGGTTTATATGTATAAAAAATCCCGAAATTCCCACGGGAACGGGTACAACGCGGGTAAAACCGCGGGGCGCTGCTAGTATTATATAAAAACTACAATTTGAGTACGGGAACTCTTAAAATATTATTGATTGTTCTTTGCCATTAGGAGTGGTCAATCGATGAGTTTAATGACTTTGCCCTTATTGAGTAAATATCATGAAGAAAACAATAGTTAAAATGTATATCAGACATTAGGTATTACTTTCAAAAATGTATAAAGAAGACAAAGCAATTATTAATTAACTAATGTTTTTTGTTCAATTAAATCGTCTATAAATTAAAAAAATATTGAGGATTGACGTGCATACTCGTATATATACACGGAAATGCTTTTAAGGTCTCCAATTAGGGATTTCATTTTATGCCCTATTAATAGAAAAATACCATTCCATTCTACAATTTTAACGTCGAACGATTAGACCGATTTCGATGTATCACTACATAGTATAAAACAAAGTCGCTATTTTCGTCTGTTTGTTTGTCTGTATGCTTAAATCTTTAAAATTACGCAACGGATTTTGATGCGGTTTTTTGTAATAGGTAGAGTGATTCAAGAGAAAGGTTTTTATGTAAAAAAATTCCCGAAATTCCCACGGGAACGGGCACAACGCGGGTAAAACCGCGGGGCGCTGCTAGTTTTTAATATAGCTGAAACACTAGGCCGAAGTCCGTCACAAAGGCTTATTTTTCCCAAAAATCCTACAAGAATGATAACGTTGCGGAACAACACGCCAAAATAATCAAATTTTTACATTATGTTTTCATTTTGAATTAAAACTACGTTTACGGGTACACTTCACTTTTATTTTACACTAGCAGCGCCCCGCGGTTTTACCTGCGTTGTGCCCGTTCCCTTAGGAAATCCGGGATAAAATGTAGCCTATAGCCTTCCTCGATAAATAGACTATCTAACAGTGAAAGAATTATTCAAATCGGTTCAGTAGTTTCTGAGATTAGCGCGTTTAAACAAACAAACAAACAAACAAACAAACAAACAAACAAACAAAACAAACTCTTCAGCTTTATAATATTAGTATAGATAAGAATACTGACGTTTTTTGTAAGCACGGTTCCAGTAAAGGGGCCGAAACTCCAGATAAAAATCACTACATAGTATAAAAAAAAGTCGTCTCTGTTTCGTGTCTGTTTGCTTAAATCTTTAAAATTACGCAACGGATTTTGATGCGGTTTTTTTGTAATAGGTAGAGTGATTCAAGAGGAAGATTCTTATGTAAAAAAATTCCCGAAATTCCCACGGGAACGGGCACAACGCGGGTAAAACCGCGGGGCGCTGCTAGTGTTATATAAAAAGGAAATGTATCCGTTAATGTAGTTTCACTTCAAAATTAATGGTGTTCACTTAAACTTATGAAAATAGAGCTAAGTATCTTTCTATGCCAATCCGTAGGGATTGACATAGAAAGAGGTAGCTATAAGTTACAAATATTGTTATGATATAGAAGAGCGGGGCATCCTGGCACAGGCATTTGTACATGCTTAAAAGGATTCCTCCGAGATAAATTGTTTCAAAATGTACTTAAAGTTAACGAAATAAAGATTTTTATTATTATTTATTAAACTTAAGAAACCAGTTTGATATGTTTTAATTTTCAGTTAAAACTCCATTTATTAAAACCATGATTAGAATACCATAATTCTTATAAATCGTTGTTTTTCCTTTTATATATACAAGCAAGTATTTTTTATAAGCTTTTATAAAAAATCGGATAACATGCTTAGTTTAATTTGACGACGTTTCGTCGCATGCGAAACCCATCATTATTAACACATGTGATATAATATCTTCAGTGACATGAGAGGCTTTTGCCCGCAGGTAGAATGTGACAGGCTGATACTTTCTCCTTCCAATATAACGTTTATCTTAATGTCATACCGAACACTATAACCATACCAAAGATAAAGTAAAGCTTATTCTAAATGTGTGCAAGTGTGTCTACAAAGTGGTTGATTCAGTACAAAAACTTCTAACTTGTTATTCAGCGTTTTATGGAATGCTACCATTAAACCACGGACAATGGTGTCGAGCGATAATAGTATAGATTACTTTGAATGGATCCTAACAATAACGTGCATTAGCCAACAATGAGTGACCTTGTTTTATGCTTTTAATGCTGCATAACGTATTTATTACACTTCGCTTCTGTTTTGGACTATTTGTTATTAAATTATGTTATACATACTTTTAAGCTATTGCATAGCTTCTATCGCGGGGACCGAATCCAGAAATTCCGTAACGAAAAAACCTCACGCAAAAAACCTAACGCTCCCCACTAACGCCATCTAGTGATAGAAAAAATAACTATGCAATAGCTTTACCGCGGCAGTCCCCGAGTGCCATACGTCTTTTTTAAACTCACACGATTTGCACTCATTATACTAGTAAAATACGTTTACTAGTAAAATACGTTAAATTATCTAACGCGATACAGACCCGTTTCATTTAGTATAATTAAATTATGTTTCTGTAAAATACTAATTTTAGAGAGGCTAGTATTGATTATAGTAGAATAGATTTTTTTTAACTGTAACTATTATATTAACATTTAACGTACGTTACTCTCTTAATTTACGTTTGTTGCTGTGATTTATTTTCACGTTTTTCGTAGAAACTCATATAAATGCTACAAGCGGCAATATAATTTTTATGCCGAGAATTTCTTTCAAAAATTTATCCTTTGACGAATTAATTAAAGTTATTTTATGCTCTCAGAATCACAATAATTTTATTCACATTACTACGTGACAAATTACGTAAAAAATTCATTATTCAAAAATATATTTTGGATTACATAATTTTATTTTAAAATTTGTATTATGTAAAGTTTATGATAAAGTTCAGAACATGGCAAAACTACTTTAAAGTATTATGATTAAGTATATATAAATTATATACTTAAAAATTGTTTTGAACATTAAAAACATGTTTATTAAACTCAAAATTAATTGTTATGAGTCAGTAATTTAACACGTTCCACCCAAACAACCTTTCACCTCAAGTTAGTAAAACTCCTTCAGAAATTTCTAAATAAAATTAATAAACCAATGTACGTTGTCGGACGCAAATACGGTGATCGAGGCATTCGGCACTCGTCCCGACTCGCACTTGACCCGATAACAAAACCGGATCGAACCGGTAACCAGCCTGGGCCAAAAGTGGTTGCCCCTAATAATAAGGTCCCTCCTTCACACTTAATTTTGTTTTTAATTCCCAAAACCTTCTTTGTGTTGAATACACCGTTTTTTTTCGGTTATATATTTGATTTTTTAATTTATTTTTTGCTTTCGTAGGTTCGGGATTTTGTAATACGTAAATAAACAATCGTTTACACTGAGCAAGTTTACAAGTTCAATAAAAAACCAGCTTGAGATATGTTTTAAACATATTCCTTCCAATTTGCAAATTTCGCTAACAAACTCGACCAAAATCAATGAGGCATTTTAAAATAAGTAGTGTGATACATTGTATAATAAGTATATAGTTATTGAGTTATGAAAAAGATTAACATCAATAGGAGGAACATGGGTTGTTCTATAACAATATGATCAAAAGATGTCGACATAAAATTAAACATAAATATGTTCGTCGACATAACCCGCGCCTGAGCTAATATCCAATGCGGATCCTTGTCCCATCAAAATATCAATAAAACCTTTGTTTACTACTAATTTTATTATTCTAGAAACTTAACAACATTGTTAGCTTTACAGCCGCAGGCTTTTATAGCAGAATTATCCTAAATTTAGTACATTCTTATGAAAATGAGGCAAAGTTCGATGACCGCTCAAACTACGGGCCACTTAATAACGTAGAACTTTACACAAAATTGTTTGAAACTACATGGTTTTACAAGGTTATAGGTCCCTTATGTACTTTAACCGAATTCTATAGGTTTATATTTTGATCAAACAAGATAAAAGGTTAGTTAAATTAAACTAACACTGAGCACTAACGTTAACTTATGGGGCTGGAGAGTTCGTAACTTGATTCGAACTTTGATTTTACAAAGTACTTAGTAGGATTTAAAAGTGTGTTTGTTCGTTAAGAACGAAACGTTTCGTTTCAGTTTATAAGTTTTCTGGCAGATAATCGTTGTATGTTACTACTATATGTAGTCACTTGCCAAGATTAGGTTCCTGGGTTCAATGAAGTAAGAGTGGATGCTAACCCTGGTGTTAGGGTTTTAAGACCTTCTAAAGACTTCCGACATGGTCTATTGAAAGGACCGGGGCCAACAATATCGCTTCTACCAAGCATGGTAGCGCTCAGATAGAAATGCCACTATCGGCCACCCATCCAAGTAATAGTGAAGCTGACATTGCTTAACACTCGCAATCACCTAACATCGCTTACTCAATATAATATCTTCAGTGATATAATATCATCAGTGAGATTAGAGCTTACAAACTCACTCGCAATTATTTGTTGTGTTCGATAACCGAAGCGCCACTTTCTTGCCTAAAAGCAAAGCACAAACAAAGTCACCCAAAATCATTACAAAGTATTAAGTCCATATTGACTTAGAAGAGAATTTGTACAGCGAGCAAACCCTACCCCACGACAAATTTCAATTGTAATCAAATATGTCGAGGGTTGCCACCGTCTGAGTAAACAAGATAAAGGCGCGATGTGTACGCATGTAAACTTGTAATTCTAGGATTTGACAACCCTCAAACGGTGTGCAAATGAAGAGTGAAATTTGTTATGGTACTACAACCGATAAACATTGCTTGCTTTTACTAGGGATGTCAGCTGAAGTGGATTATCTGCTCCAATTTATTGCTATTGATATTTGAGATACAGTGATCGTAATAATGTTATATTGATTAAGTGACTGACATTGAGACTGTCATTTGTTTTGAATTCGTTATTTGAATGTTGAGTTTAATAAAACAGCTGATTGAAAATAAACCCGTGAATAGGTTGAGAGTGTAATGTATAACTACGAATTTTATATATTGAAGGCCGCACTTTAATCTCTTGGGTAGGTAGAACACAACACGACTCTGTAGACGTTTTGGTTAATGGTGTCAATACGTCTTTATTCCTTAAACGTTGTATCAGTAATTGTACTAAATTTCCTTTACTTATTCAGAAATCTGAGACTTCACAAAATATAAGGTTTAATTTACGTCAAACTACGTTTGCCGGAACCTACATATTTCCTCGATAATTGTATATCCCCGATATTTTTTGAAACATAAACCACAAAGCTGTTTGAGTACTAAAGTGAATAACATATTATTCATAAGGTAATGTTGTGGCTTCACTAAATTTATAGGTTTATCCGAGGACATTGTCCCTTAGTAAGGGACAACTTTGAGGCTAAAACAGGTTGGGCTATAATCGGACAAGATTACGGCAAAATATTAACCAGTTATATCGCCAGCAGTTTTAAATTAATTGGTGAAGGTTTCGTTGATACCTGCAGGTTAATTTATTTACGAGCATGCGTTTTGTGATTTTTCGAATATGGCTGGTTTAAAATTAACACGAGTTTAGACCCGTTTATATCTATATTCTGCCTGGCGGGTACAGAACTTAATATTGGGCACAACGCGGGTAAAACCGGGGCGCTGCTAGTTACTTATATTACTCTCACTTTACTTAAATTAGACTGTCACTAACAAAATATTGAACAAAGTATACGAGTAGGTTGAAATAACTCGCATTTGCGTCGAAAGCTAGTGGTTGAAACAGTGTCAAAAGCAAAATCATTTGTCAAGATTTCGATAATCTAGATCGTAAGATATGAAATGAAAGCTTCCATTGTAAGCCTGAATAGTATTCAGTAAAAGTTAATTTATTTTATATTTCATTCTTCTATTCAAACGATTCAATACTTTTATTTTTAACCTCATTTTAAAGCTGATGTTTTTTATTTCATGTCTGTTTGTTTAGGTTTGCTATTATTTTTTATTGAAATAATGAATAATGATTTTGGGTTGGTTTTTATAGATTAACATTTCATTTCATATCATTTTTAGTACCCAATGTTTTTTCAAGAACATCAAAACGAGTTAAGCGCATAACTTTCCTCATTTATTTGGTGTCAGTAAGGTGGGTCGCGGCCACACTGGACCACAGCGGTCCCGATGCGGACTAGTGTGTCCATTTCGTGTGTACCCGGCCTGCACCCGGTCCGCACCCGGCCCGCAACCGGCCCGCACCCAGCCCGCAACCGGCCCGCACCCAGCCCGCACCAATACTATGTGTTTGTGTCTAGCGCTTAAGAGCGTTGCTGGGGAAACTTAGGTTAACTTTGTATAGCAATTATTTCATAAATACAAGATTTTTGTAGAAACCGAATTAAGATAGGCGATTTAAGTTTAAGGTTGAATTATTGAAAAGACATTGTAAAGTTTATAGAGCTGTAACACACACACAAAACACACTCACACACACACACAGCTCCATTTAATATTCACTACTGTTAGTCTTCAAACATTAACAAAATGTAATATTCAATCGTAATTTATGTTTAACTAACAGCGCCCCGCGGTTTTACCCCGTTCCCTTACGAATTTCGGGATAAAAAAACAGCCTATAACCTTCCCGTTGAACGAGGCTATCCATTACAAAAATAATTATTCGAATCAGATTGGTAGTTTCTGAGATTAGCTCGTTCAAACAAACAAACTCTGCAGCTTTATAACATTAATATAGATTTAAAAGCACTCGTTTTGTTTATTTACAGGTATAATAAACTCCAAATTCAATATATACTAACACTAGCAGCGCCCCGCGGCTTTACCCTCGTTGTACCCGTTCCCGTGGGAATTTCGGGAATTTTTATACATTTAAACCTTCCTCTTGAATCACTCTACCTATTACAAAAAACCGCATCAAAATCCGTTGCGTAATTTTAAAGATTTAAGCATACAGACAAACAAACAGACAAAAATAGCGACTTTGTTTTATACTATGTAGTGATAATTATTCAATCTAATTCAGACAGGTCGTTTTATTTATTCATAAAAGAAAAGATAACATCATTAGGCTTTTTAATTTGATCTTGTCACTGCTCGAGTAATATAAGGAAAATGCTACCGAATCAAAGTCCATTTTGCAAACGAAAACTTCAATTTTATATCCTCGTGATTTCGACAGATTTCAGAATGACATTTGATAAGTTTGACATTTCAAGTTTAAATCTGATTTGTTTTGTTTTCGGAATAAACTTTAATGTTCTCTTTTTAAACAGAGACGGATTTTAAGCGGTCTAAAGGCCCTGACACCAGTATTGGTCACTCACCTATAAGAATTTTTTTCTTACGAGTCCCAATGAACTAATGTAGCCGATTTTAGACAATTGCTGAATAAAATGTCTAAGTCCCAAATATTTCAATATTCATTATTCTTTATAATAAAATAAAACGGGACTGTATCGCTATAATATATATAACGTATCTATTATACCCGACACGAGGTACCTACTATAATTCTGAGTATAATGTTAAAAAAAAACATAATTCCTTCTAAAACTAAAAGGTTTTGGGATGGGGCAAGAATGGAATGGAAGCGCTTACCATTTTCATCTACACAAGGGATTGTTTTTGAGTAGGCAAGGTAAATCGGTATATATTAATACTTTTTAAGACTTGTGATAAAAAATCGCCTCGATGGTCTAGTGGTATGTGCACTTGCCTGCCAAGACTGAGGCGTCGGTTTCAAGAGTCGAGAAAAAACATGTTTCCTGCTTTCCAAACATGGCTCGGGTTTGATTGAGATCACTAACCCGCATTAGGCAAGCGTGGTTTACGCTAAATCCTCCTCACTGTACTGGTGTCTTAGGTGAAATGAGAGGATCTTGCTCAGCAGTGGAACATTACATATGTACAAAAATAAATAGATTATTCAATCGAAATGACTATTTTATACTATAATATTTTCTAACATAAAACAATAGGCTGTATTTTAATGCCTCGGCTAGACAATGTTCCTTGTATTGCAACTGACTACAAATCGTATTACTAATATTCTTACGCGCGACGCTCACTCGACGTCGTCCTCTTACTTGGGAACAAACAGAAGTTAATCACCGTGTGAGATGAATGACAAGTCGAACGTATGTCGTAACTACACTCTGGTGTCTTTGCTTACTATACTCGATATTTGCCCCGTCTTTCTTGGAGTGTGTAGCCGTAGGTTAGTAACCGATACTCGTAAATAAAAAACCTTAGATAAAATTGGAAATAATATAATTTTTATACGTTTTTTCTTTTATATTTGTATTTTTACACCGATATATAATTCAGAATAATATAAATTCTCCTTTCAATGAAACGTGTATGTCATGTTGCTGAAGTCGCAATGCAGTAGTTACGAGTATTTATAAGTAGAATATTTATGATGGCTGACATGTGAAATGCAGTTTATTAATTATTTTATAGTTCAGGCTTTTAAATGCGCTAGAAATGGCGTTAATATATGTACGTAAGTAAACACAATTTAAAATATAATTGTTTTGTCTATTTACAGAGTTAGGTAGGTATTTAATAAAGTACTTAATAGTCTAAAAGTAATTGCACAATAACTATTAAATCTTTAAGGATAAAAATAAATTTAGGAATCAAAAGCAATTCGTTCAAAGCTATTTTTTATTTTGCATCAAATTGAATGCAATTAAAAATTAATCATTTGTTTTATACTTGTTTCTTAAGTTTAAGCGAACACTACTCATTTTGAACACTGCAAGACCTCAAGACACTTTTAGCTCTTTTTGCGTAAATCATAACGTTCCTTGACTATCACAATGTATCTGGCGGTAGCTGCGATATTTTTACTTTTTCTTGTATAGACGCATAACACCTCAGTCTTCTGTGACCACGGTTCCTGTAAAGGGGCTGAAACGTCAGATAAAAATGTAAAATAAAACGAAATCATTTGCAATAGATTTATGAGTTCCTGTGTAACCAACCTAAGTTACTGTTAGCTGAGCAACCCGCACTTAGCCGTACGATAATAAAAGTAAAAAATAATTAAAGGCTTTCATAACGTTTGATGAAGATGTAATCCTAAAATATCATAACTTTTATTTATGCCAAATGAACTTCAAGGTCAAAAGTTTTTTGAAATATATTTTAAAGTAACTTCTAACTTCTTTTAAGTGACTTTTTTAGTTGATGGCTCTCTTAATTACCTGATGGACTGACATAATGTCAGTCTTCAATCTTTTTGAAGTTCAGATTCTTTTCTTAGATTTTTTTCATATTTTCTTTTGAAAGATACGTAAAAGAGACCTTTTATTTTCAATTATTACAATGTGATAAAATCGTCATAGGCGACCTTTGAATTAATAATGACGTCTAGTCTTCCAGACTAGATATTAGATCGTATCAATTTCAAACATTATAAAGTGATTCGACGTAGCGTGTTGGAAGTCCTACTATTAATAATAAAAGGTTTCTGTAAAGCTTCAAGTGCACGTACCGGCAATGAAATCCGACGGGTAATCGCGGTAAACGATCGCGTGTGCATTCGCCTTTATGCAGGAATCGAATTATTGTTGACGATATAATAACATCGGGTGGGTATTCTTTATTTATGAGTGTATAATGAGAGATTTCAATTCAACAATTTGTATTTTGAATTGAAACGACGTTTATAGATACACTTCGCTTTTATTTTACATTTTTATCTGACGCCACCGAGAAGAGACAAGTCTTGCCCGATACTAACCAATACTGACCGATATTGACCGACTGAAAAAAGTCAACCTGCACACATAAGTTAGCAATTTTAAAACCTATATCCCACAGCTGGGCAAAGCTTTCCCTAAAGATTGGAAACCTTTGGGAAAGCTTTGCCCAGCGATATAGGTTAAGGTATCCCACCACTCGGACAAGACGCTGTATACCGGAAGATTGGACAAGACGCTGTAGCAATACAACGGAAAAAACTTTTAAGAGCCTCAGCACTCGAAGTAATTATTGTATTCAAATATTGATGGTTTAGATTAGATCATAGTATAAAGTGACTAAACTCAGCTCTAATACTAGTATAAGTTAACTGTACTATACGGTGTCATCACTTAATGACCGTCAATTCGCGTATGTTTACCTCTAACCAACAATGCTCTAGATAGTAACATACGATTGGATAGCACACAGTAACCAATTGATTATTGGCACGGCACCTCACCCTTCGCCAATAGATATCTGACACCATGTTTCCATCTACTTAATGGAAATGTCTTTATTATACGTGTTATTTTATATTAAACTGATTAAACCTTTTTAGGTGTTCCTGTTTTAAAAAAATAAGAGAAATAAAAACGTTCAAAGAGATTTTTTTCTGATTTATGATTAAACTAAAAATGTGGTTTAAATTTGGAACGTGGTCATTCTAAGTCTTAATTGTTTCAGTTTAGAAGGTTAGTGGCCAATCCTGATATCGGAGTTTTTAGACCGCCTAAAGGCCGCCGACATGGTCTGACAATTGAAACAACCGGGACCGACTGCAATATTTTAATCAAAACCATTTTGTTACTTTAGTTTGTATTACACTTTTGTTAAATAAACATTTATAAATAAATCCTTGTCAAGCCTCAGAATATTAAAATCATTTTGGTACTTCATTACATAGTATAAAACAAAGTCGCGTCTGTTTGTCTTCTGTTTGTCTGTTTGTCTGTATGCTTAAATCTTTAAAATTACGCAACGGATTTTGATGCGGTTTTTTGTAATAGGTAGAGTGATTCAAGAGGAAGGTTTTTATGCAAAAAAAATCCCGAAATTCCCACGGAAACGGGCACAACGCGGGTTAAACCGCGGGGCGCTGCTAGTAATAATTAAAAACATATCAATTATATCGGAGTACAACAAACAAAGCATATTCGTAGTTAATTAATAATTTATCTCGCTTTAAAAATAGAACAACATCCCACATTTATTTAAACCTTCCAAGTGGAACATTTTCATTTAACAACAAACAGTTTTTAAAAGCAATCAAAGGAAGTCGATTAAAGACATTTTTTCGCTTCATCGTCCAACGGACGGACGCTGGCCAAAATAGAAGTGTTCATTAAAAACGCCGGTATACAATAAAGGAGCAATAAGGCTTCGATAAGGCAAACAATCTTTGAATATAATAGACGTTTAATCCTCAGCACAGCGAAGTAATTTAAAGAAAAATAACATTAGCAATTCAGATTACGCCCTCTATCGGGGGCCTTTATTAACTGTCAAACTGGGAAAAGTGAGGCCCTAAGCAAATTGACTTTTCAAGAGGTCGCCAGTTGATCGCGAAACTCGATTTATCTCATCGAGAGGATGACATATTTTTCTTTTTTCATCTAGCACTTGAACGTAAACTTCATTTTGAGTTACTGTTGATAAAATAAATGTTGTTATACTAAATGAATATATTGGATGACTGAGATGACTGGTGGAGCATCCCGTGACCACGAGTGGTGTACTCCACTCGAAACATCTCGTACAATGTTTTATTGAACATTTTCTAACGCGATATAACGTGTTTGAAAGTACGAAATATATTAGTTATTCCTCCTGCCTAGGTAGCAAAATGTATGGGTAACTGTATGAGTTGATGGCGTCTATCAAACCTAAGAAAATAACGAAAGCGTGTTCTAACTTGCACCCTAACGGCATCTATTGGTCGTGATTGGAAACACAGAAACCAGCAAGTTGAAAACATTTCCCTGGATTCGAATGTAAACCAATAACATTGAATACAAATTAATTTAATGTTTATAAATACTCAGTTAAACGAAGTTTTTCCCAGTAGGGGATGTGAGAAGATGTTAATAAAGCAGTATTTCAGTTAATTGGAGCCTCAGATAATGGTGTGTGGGGAGAGAGATTGCGGGCGTTATGTGCTCGTAAATTAAGACAGGAATGTACACAGGCCCTCGCATAGACCTTGTTACGCAAAAAATAAAGTCGATTTTCGTACACGAAAAGATTGATGAGTCAGCAGTGTTCTATCTAACGGATAACTAGCAGTTTTGTGCTGTTTCGGTGCTATTGTGATAATGCTTCGGAGGTTTAAGTTGTGGAAAACGACTGCAGTCATTAACGCTCCTTTTGTTCACTTTTTGTGGCAAGTTTAGCTTTTTTGTATGTCTTTGAGACAAAAAGGTAGGTGTCAAAAATTAACCCTTATGTTTTCGAAGCCTCCGTGGTCTTGTGGTATGAGCGCCCGGCTC
This sequence comes from Cyclophora albipunctata, assembly GCA_963082685.1. Classification (NCBI taxonomy): domain Eukaryota; kingdom Metazoa; phylum Arthropoda; class Insecta; order Lepidoptera; family Geometridae; genus Cyclophora; species Cyclophora albipunctata. Next base: position 10,076,645 of record OY720114.1, on the reverse strand, counting down.
ACGATCCGGAGGTTCCGGGTTCGATTCCCGGTGGGGACAATATCTCACTAAAATCTCTTTGTGAGACTGTCCTTAGTTTGGTTAGGGCATTGCAGGCTGAATCACCTGATTGCCCGAAAAGTAAGATGATGAGTTACTTTCTACGGATAGTAGTCGTTACATGAGCCATGTCAGAGGATTGGTCAGATTGACCATCCACTCGATGAAGAAGAAGAAGTGCCCTTATGTTGTTTGTATCATATCTTTAGATAGCCAATTTAAGTAATGTAGTCCTAATGATAGATTTAAGACGCACAACCTTAATAAATAAGAAGACACTCGTTATAAAACGTATATCAGAATAGAAATTTAAGTAAAATGAATACTGGTTTCTTAAGTTTAAGCGATATTATCTCATTGAAAACTCTATAAATATTACACAGGTACAGTATATAAATAAGTAATGTACCGGTAACCTCATTGGAACTTTATACAAAGTCAACAAATTCTAAATTAGATTTTAGCGTCACTTCACGGATGTCCCCTCAAACTTTTAACCTTTTGGGGCCAGGGTTGATACGCGCAGTGAAGAGGTTTCTATGTCTATGTTTGATACTGTATAAAAATGCTACTTAGTTACTCCCTCTTAGTTTATGAGGAAAGTGGCTTACAAAAATAGAATAAATTTTGCTAGCGAGTGGGAAATGTATCACTGTGTCAGAGTTTTGACTACCTAGTACCAGGGCTCAAACAAAATCCTTTATTTAAAGCTTCCTTAGCTATCTACTCACCAAACCTTCCAGACTCTTGTTACCGAGAAGTGACTATGTAGACAGTACATAACTCTAAACACAATATATATATCCTACTAATATTATAAATGCGAAAGTTTGTGAGGATGGATGTATGTATGGATGTATGTTTGTTGCTCTTTCACGAAAAAACTACTGGACGGATTTAGATGAAACTTTACAGTAATATAAGTTATACTTCAGAATAACACATGGGATACATTTTATCCCGAAGTTCCCGCGAGAACCAATACAACGCGGGTAACACCGTGGGGCGCTGCTAGTATAGGATACGTAAGCCACACTAGCCACTGTTTGTCCCTATGTATGCTTAGATCTTTTAAACAACGCAACGGATTTTGATGCAGTTTTTTCAATAGATAGAGTAATTCAAGAGGAATGTTTATATGAATAAAAATTCCCGAAATTCCCACGGGAACGGGCACAACGCGGGTAAAACCGCGGGGCGCTACTAGTATTCATATAAAACTCCAAATTGAATTCCTTACGACATAATATAGAAGTCAAGATGTCTTTTAATAATTTCATATTTACAAGCTAGCATCGTGGGGTGCATCTAAATTCATTATTTTCATCATAATCCAATTTCATGCTCATTCCTCAAGTCTCATTAGTGACTCAAACGAATATTTATTACCATAATTAAATCGGCAGTCGGGAGCAAACGGTGCTCAAGCATTATTAGTGTTTACTATGAAAATGTCTTTGTGCTTTATTCTAATAAGAATAAAAATTTTAATAAAATGGAGTGGGAAATAATAGTAACAGGAAAATATACTTTTAAAGATAATCTTAATTATTTTAATTTTAACAAAAAAATATTTCAACTCATGTACTGGTTTCTTAGGTTCAAACGAACACTATTCATTTCGAATTGAAATTAAATGACAGAAGGCTTCTGTTACCATGGTTTCTGTAAAGGAGCCGAAATGGCAGAATAAAATTTAGAAAAAAAGCAAATTGTATCTGTAATGTAGTCGCAATTCAAAAACTCAAATTCTATATCTATATTTACGTGAAACTCGTATAAGTATTTATTATTAACTATGACATATTTTTATGTAGTGTTTTGTTTATGTTTAACTAACATGTTTGAAGTCACAGTCTATACTTTAAGCAGTATATAAACTAAGTCGGTTAAGAATTAAACTCAAATATTCAGCACTAAAACTTCAGTTACTTTTAGTTCCTCAAATAAAATTACAAGCAAAAAAAAGCAACATTAACATAAGCAGTTGCAGATGTGGTAACTTTACACATATTTTTCGTATAAAAATACGTAAGTACTTATTCAAGATCACGCCCTGATTTACGATGTGCAATATAGAATTTATTATCGCGAGTGTATTGGTTGTAAGATATAAATCTTTCTTTCTCATACGAGTAGTAACGTATTTAGAATATGACCTGGCAAGTTTTGTCATCTATAGGCGCCAGTCAAGTGTGAATACGACTTAACTTTGTTAGGACATAATATAAAAGAGATGGTTTTTTTTGCACAAAAATCGATACTCAGCTTCTACCAGAACCTACTGAGACTCTCAATTTGTATATATAGGTCACTCCTTTTCTACTCTAATATTTCTAACAAGAAAGTATCTCTGTTTTTAACGATGTCACGCTTAAAACATTGAACCAATTTTGATGAAATTTTGAACAGATTAGAATTAGAAAACTAAACTTCGTCGACGAATTATATCTTAAGTTTTATCCCGAAATTCCTACGGGAACGGGTATCGCGGGGCACATCTAGCTTTTAAGAAAATGATAGTTATCCAATACTCGTACGTCAAAGTTTTAAGGGTAAAGTACTATTTAACTTATTTTACAAGTCACTTTTCGGTAGTCGATATTTTAAGTAGATGCTTTCATAGAATGATTATAGGATATGCGATGTCGCACAAACCCAAAAACGGATAAATCAAAAAACACTTACCAAGATTAATACCGGACGATTACCGTCTAAGATATTAGTCTAGACTAGACGTTTTACAACTTTTTTTATAACACTTCAGTTTTTATTGATGAGTGATGCAAAATACACGCTTAATCACTTAAAGTTTCTTCAAGTTTCAAGACTATAATTTATTTTTCAACTCGAGGGTAGTCTAGGATTTTTTCTGTATGTACCGTATATAGGCCACATATGGTATGTAGCCTACATATACTACATACAGGAAAAATGCAATAATAATATCGATTTGAAATCGAACGAAGCGAATCCAAACAAATCTATGACTCATCGTTTAAAGAATCGATTTGATTCTAAATAAAATTCTTCACAAAAGTTACATCTACTGGGATAGTTAAGAAGGTCATAGTAAGATGTCTCCTAGAGATGAAAGGTTTTGTTAGTAGGTATGAAAAAATATCTATTTCCAAGTCCTAGTAGATATCTGAGGACTGTCTTCGGCAGACTACTAAATCACTATGGCCCATTGAAATCTCTGTAGGTATAGATAAAAATGTTTTATGTGACGCCATAGAATTGGCGGTACGATTTGGTTAGGCGTGGGTGTCTAAAAATTTGAATTATATTGGTATTTTCTTATAAATTTAGTTTAGTGATAAAACTAAAGTTTAGCCTGTAATATTCCCCTGCTGCCCTCGCCTCCCATCGCACCGAAGATATCAGTACAATGAGGAGGATAAGGTGTAAACACCACGCTTAGTTTAGTAATAAAGGTAATTTTATTTATAATCATTAAGTATTCCTAACTATACTGATATATTTAATGACATGAGAGGCTTATGCCGTGCAGTGGGACGTACATAGTTTTTTTTACTTTAAGCGCAAGACACATATAGTGCGGGCCGAGTACGGGCCGTATGCGGGACGCGTGACGTTGTTTTCCTTGTATTTGTACGAAAGATCACACTGGCTCGTGGCGGTCCCACAGCGTAAATAAGTTTTGGAAATAAATTTCATTTACAACGATTTTCGAACTAATATGTTCATTGTATTCATAGCGATATATGAGAAAAACTAAAAATACACATAATTTCGCTACATCTTTTCATATTAATATTAAATTATAATGTATCACTAAGAAGATACTCCGAGAAGCTTCAAAGAAATTTTTGTCCCAAAAATATATTTTCTATTTATATATTCATAGTGAGCTCGCCCTACGGTTTTCCTTATCTCGCGAGGTATTAAAGATTTCTACTAACATGGTGTTTTTTATGCGAGGAGATAAAATCATCCTCAACGTTGCGAGCTACGGTTTTAGTTTCCTGTACCGAGATATTTTCGCTACAATCTTATCTTTTGGGTGAGAAATCAAGGTTATGAATAAGTAATGTTCAGTTATAAAAGTTCTTTTAAAAATATGCAAAGGTTGAGGGAAAATAAAGAAGATTCCACGAGACAATAGAAACGATACTTTGATTGTGAGTTGGTAAAATTTCACTAAATAATAGAAAATCTTGTTAATTCAAGCGCTTTTAATATCTATACAAGTTGCAATTTTAAGTCCAAAAAAAGCACTAAGGCCGGATTGCACAAGAACTCTTTTATTAAACGCTAAGGGTGCTTTCAAATTATGCGTTTCGTGTCGGACCGCTGCGGTGCCGAAGCCGTGCGTTTGTCGTATTGTGAACGTACGATCGTGTGTTTTCATACAAATCGAGCAGTGCGGCAACAGTGCGTACTAAAATTATTTCGCGGTACCGACGCCGCACTGTTGCCGCACTGCTCGATTTGTATGAAAACATACGATCGTACGTTCACAATACGACAAACGCACGGCTTCGGCACCGCAGCGGTCCGACACGAAACGCATAATTTGAAAGCACCCTATAATATGATTAGTAAACAAATGACGTTCGTTTTAAATAGGGTTCTATTTCGTGTAATATAAAATAGAAATTATGAATAAACTTTTTGTTTCTGAAACATATTATTTTAGTACTAAATAGATACAAGAGAACATTGGTTTTGCAAGCCGCCTTTAATATTGTAAACCAACAGTTCAATAACTCGTCAGTTTTCAGTTTGAAACAGAACACTCGCTTAATGACAACGACGATTTATAAAAAACTGCCCCGTGGTTTAACCCGCATTGTGCCCGTTCGTATAGGATTTTCGGGATAGTAAGTAACTTTTAACCTACCCGCTGAATGTGGCTACCTATTACAAAACGAATTATTCAAATCGGACAGGTAATTCCCGAAATTATAACATACTAGCCGCGCCCCGCGGTTTCACCCACGTTGTATGCGTTCCCGCGGGAATTTCGGGATAAAGTGTATTCCATGTGTTAGTCTGATGTATAACCTATATTACTGTAAAGTTTAAACCAAATCCGTTCAATAGTTTTTGCGTGAAAGAGCTACAAACATACATCCATCCTCACAAACTTTCGCATTTATACTCGTAATATTAGTTGGATTAAAAACAAACAAACTTTATTTTTTACCTCTATAATATAAGTATACATAGATATGTATGGCTACATATCGGACCGTTTCTGAGAACACGTACAGTATAGTAAGTAAGTAAATAAGTTCGAGTAGGTAAGTGGCCAACCCTGGTGTCGGAGTTTTTAGACCGCCTAAAGGCCTCCGACATGGTCTAACGATTGAAACAACCGGGACCGACAATTTAACGTACCCTCCGAAGCACGGTAGCGCTCAGATAGAAATGCCACTATCGGTCACCCATCCAAGTAGGGGTCGAACTGTACGTTGCTTAACAATCGCAATGAACTAACATCGCATAGTGTAGTAAATAAAGGTTTAAAAATTCAGCATTATAAATCTTTATTATACTCTATCGATGCAAATACCGAACTATGCTGTCCTATTTATGCAAACATGAGCTGATACCGGACTTTGTATAGATATCCAAGTTTATTATTTGATATTATAATTTATATTGCATCGAAAATGTTCAGACTTTCTACAAAAGTGTTCAATTAAAGTTTTTACTTCTTTACACAATTTCCTTCTAAAGAATTTATAATTAAGCATCAAACTAATACTATAAATGTGAATGTAAGTTTGTTTGTTACGCTTTCACGCCAAAACTACTAAACCAATTTAAATAAAATTCAAGACACAGTTAGTCCAGAGCCTGAGATAGGACATAGGCTACTTTTTATACCGAAATTCCCGCGGGAACGGGTACAACGCGGGTAAAACCGCGGGGTGCGTCTAGTATAAAATAATATGATCATAAAATCGGGTAATAAAACGTATAAACAAACATTTTTCACCTATGTCTTTATTTGTGCAAGTAAATTGAAAATTCAATTACATCTGAAATGATTTCTATCATCAAAAGAGAAATACGGAACTTTTGCGCCATCACTAGGTTTGTAAACCTTTCATTTGAAAGCGCTATTGCACTAAGGAAAAATGTAAATCCTAACCACCTGAAACTAGAAAATAATTGCAACGTCAGTTAAAGGAAGGTTTACGTGGTCATACTCGGACGTAAGTGGCTTAGCAATTCGGTGGTCCATTACGTTTCGAACGTTCAGTTCTCACAAGCGCATATTGTATGTCGACAGCCTAAAAGCTGTAATACTCTATTTAGGAGCACGGTTCTAACGACGTCAATCAAACTAAATAATTGCCATTCAAATGGGGACATTTAGAGCCTTATTATACCTGCAGATTTATAGCAGATTGGTAGTGGTGTAATAGTTTCCTGTAAAGGTGAATTTTAGGTCCAATCCCATAATCTGACATCCCATTTATAACCACAATATTATATGAGTCAGTGAAATAACACATTTTTCACCACAATTTCGCATCAGTCAGTCATTTGCAATAGGATTCCCACAGCCTCGCGGTAAAAAGATGATATTTTCTTGTTTTCTTCCGACTCAATAGAACCGGATGTGCCTGACAGAAGTATTGTTAACGCGAGCATTGTTACGCACAGACTTGTTGCTTTATTTTATTGGAAAATACGTATTTTACTTCAGAAAGTTGTAAGGAATAAGTTGTTAAAATAATTGATGGCATGACGAAACATTATTAGATGAAACGTGTTCTATCGTAATTTTGTCTTTACAAGAAAAAAAAAAGTATTAGCCTGTAATGTCCCACTGTTGGGCAAAAGCCTCTATGTCATATATCAGTACAGTGAGGAGGTTTCAGGCGTAATCACCACGCTTGCCTAATGCGGGTTGGTGATCTCAAACCCGAGCCATGTTTGAAAAGTAGAAAACATGTTTTCGCTCGACCTGGGAATTGAACCTCAGTCTTGGCAGGTGAGTGCACATACCACTAGACTACCGAGGCGTTACAAGAGACAAGAGTAATATTGATTGGAACCAATTTGAATGCTTTTAACCCCCGACGCAAAAGAGGATGTGTTTGTATATCTGTCTGTGGCACCGTAGCTCTAAAACGGATGGACCAATTTCGATGTGGTTTTTTTTATTTCAATAATCTAATTTCCTTGCGTTTTTTTCTTAGCTTTGTTAAACATGCAACAATCGGTCGGGCCGTTGTTGCGCAGATGATTTAAAGAAACATTGAAAAAAATTCATGAGAGACGGATGGAAGGCCACAACGTTAGATAAATTGTTAGTAGCGTAGTTTCAGTTCTAAACTTTTATACTTAAGTATCATTATACTATACCAAGATGTTTATTACTAAAAATCACATTTACCAAACCGCAAGTCACTACTATAAACAAAACACCATGTTTTCCAAATCCCAACCCCTTCATTGCCATCTAAAATTCAAACACACAAATCCGACAAGTCATTGACAAGTAGAAACAGCGTTATTATCAACTGGATGGGATATAAAACTACCCTTCTGGGGGACTATACCGCCCACTATAGTTTAGTATCCTACTAGTTAACCGCACTAGGGTTATGGTGACCGGACCACGGTTTTACGACGCTTGGAGGGTTAATGTGATTAAATGAATGTATTTAGCGATAAGAGGCTTTTATATGTGTTGACAGTTTAGTAGACAGGTTTATTCAGTTCCGAAGCATTTTTGCGGAGTTGTTGACGATTTATTGGACATTCGAGATTCATTAGATTGGTTTGCTACTTAATAAATTAACGGTTATCATCATCATCATCGAGTGGATGGTCAATCTGACCAACCCTGGTGTCCGAGTTATTGAGTCGCCAAAAGCCTCTGACATGTCTCATGTAACGACTACTATCCGTGGTAAGTAACCGGGACCGACGGCTTAACGTGCCCTCCGAAGCACGGAATCATCTTTTCGGGCAATCAGCCTGCAATGCCCTAAAATATCGTTTGATTATAATCAAAATGGTTATTGTATTTTTTTATGCATTTTTTTGCCACACTAACTCTGAGTATTTTTGCCTACAAAGTCCGAGTAAGTAACTATAACATGTTTAAAGTTGCATCCTGGCGCAATATATTATTATAAACCGTAGATCGAACCGCGATAACAGCTAAGGATAACCGATTTTCGAGCAATATTACACAAGAATGTAACATCAGCTATCTTACGTCTCTCCAACAAGGGAACACATGTTGTCTTCTGCAATCGCAATATATCTTACTCGTATAATATCACATCTGTAATAATTCAATTTACATCCCACTGCGTAGCTTTTATCGACCACTAAACCACACATAACAATCATAATTGTCGGTCCCAGACACTTAACAAGCAGGAGTCCAGATAGGAACTATTTGCGTTAAATCATAGCGTTCGAAAACTAATTGAACTGTCCAAACATAATTAGGCAATGAGCGGTAAATAACAAAGTGACGTTTTGTATTAGTTCTACAAATTGTAGGTCCCAGAATGAACGTGTTAACATTATGATGCAATCCTGTTCGGTCTAATGTCCGGTTGTAGAGGGAATTGGGGATATTGCTGTTTGTTTTATTGAGGATAATAGGTTTAAGTGTTTATGCAAATGTGTTGAGGCCTTTTGCGCTTTGGATTGGAAGGTTATTCGGGGGTTGAGACCTGGTTCCTGTGTCTGATAGTAACTGATAGTCTTTTTGTATTTAAATTCATTTCTTTGGTATAAAAGTAATAAAGAAGAAGAAGTATAAGTAAAAATATCAATCAAAATATATATAACACTAGCCGCGCCCCACGGTGTTACCCGCGTTGAACCCGTCCCCGCTGGAATTTCGGGATATAATGAATCCCATGTGTTATTCTGATGTTTAACCTTTATTGCTGTAAAATTTCATCCAAATCCGTTCAGTAGTTTTTGCGTGAAAGATTAACAAACATATATCCATACATCCATCCTCATAAACTTTAACATTTATAATATTAGTAGGATTAAAATTGACATCCATGTGATGGTGTAGAAACTTCAAAACTATTCGAAAAATTGAATGTATTTTTATTAAATTGTGGTACAGCTGAACTAAATACATATAAAACAAAAAACTTAGTCAAAACAATTGAAACCCACTTTTATAAACAAGCAATAACGACAGCCTATCAATTATTTCCTCCCCAACTGTTTGATTCCTAAAATCGAGCTAAAAAATTCAAAAATAAATATCGAGTTTTTATATCCAACTAGCTGTGCCCCGCGGTTTCACCCGCAGCGCCCCCGTTCCCGTGGGAATTTTGAGATTTTAATTCCTTATTTTTCTTATATAAAAACCTTGTCCTGACAATAATGAACACATTAAAAAAAGAATCATCCAATTTGGTGCTGTCGTTCTGAAGTTATGCGCTTAGCAACAGATTCAGCGATTCATTTTTATATTATAGATCACAGAAGAACTTTGTCGATCAAATGTCATCCACGATTTGTTAAATCAACAAACATTAGGTACTCGTATACAAATCTAATAACGTTGAAGAGTTCGATTTTTCTTTTGTTTCAACGCGCTAATCTCAGAAACTACAAATTCGATTTGAATAATTATTTTTGTAATGGATAGAACTACATTTGACGAAATCGTTTTGGGCTTTTTATCCCGAAATTATTACGGGAACGGGCACAATGCGCGTCAGACCTGAAGGCGATGAGTGATATACATAACTTGTAACTATCTATTACAAAAAGAATTATTTAAACCAGATTGTTAGTTTCTGAGATAAACGCGTTCAAGCAATCAATAAATCAAGGTCTTCAGCTATATTATATTACGGGTAGTATAAATATGGCTTTAGTAGAAAATAGTTTTAGGTGAATTACGATAGTTAAATAGTTTCATCTAAATCAATAAAGTACAACAACGTAAAGTTTAACAGCCTCCGTGGTCTTGTGGTTTGAGCACCTGGCTCACGATCCGGAGGTTCCGGGTTCGATTCCCGGTGGAGATACCTCACAAAAATCACTTTGTGAGACTGTCCTCAGTTTGGTTAGGGCATTGCAGGCTAAATCACCTGATTGTCCGAAAAGTAAGATGATTCCGTGCTTCCGAGGGCACGTTAAGCCGTCGGTCCCGGTTACTTTCTACGGATAGTAGTCGTAACATGAGCCGTGGCAGAGGCCTTTGGCGGCTCAATAACTCTGACACCAGGATTGGTCAGGTTGACCATCCACTCGATGAAGAAGAAGAAGAAGAGAGAATAAAGTAGCCCACACGTGTAGTATATTTCAGACAATATTCCTGTTCTGAGTTAATTAAGACTTTATTTACATAAATAAAGTATGTTCTAAGATATTCTTACTATATTCAAATAGAATTAGTTCAGTAAACAAAAAACATTTACCTGCCCTTAAAAGATTTTAGAATATTAGAATTTTATTATAACAAATGTTATTTAACTACAAGAAAACTAGTAATAATGTTATCGAGGCAATATCAATATTATATTTATCTGTTAGAAAGACTATTAAGTTGAAACCAAATCAATTTTCTAAATCACAGTATCATGACTAGCTGTTGATATTTCCAATTTCATTTCATTGGATTATTGCGGTCTTTCCAAGGAATCAATCGAGGTTGGCCACTTAATCAATTGATTTGTATTTGATAAATGATAAGGACGGATTGCGCAAGAACTCTGAGATCAATTATGTATTTAAATAAGTTTTAGAAACAAAATCTGTTCGTTTAAAAATTTAGTTTTAGGTAATTTGTATCGAATAGAACACAATTTAAAACGACCGTCATTTGTTTTTAAAATCAGGCCTTATGTTCATGGTTAAATTGGCTTCACTATATTAAAGTAGATAGTTTACGATACAGTCTTCTTCATCGAGTGGATGGTCAACCTGACCAATCCTGGTGTCAGAGTTATTTATTAGAGTTATTACGATACAGTAAATTATATTTTCATTGCAACTAACATCTATCAACAAATGCAAAGTACAAGTATACTTCAAGATGCACTCAAATACTAAAACAGTTGCTGATATTCGTAAACCCTAAACAAAATTTCTCAGATCATAAAACTCGCCAATAAATAAATAACGAAAATAATAATCTTGTAAAAAGTAGACAGCAAAAAGTCCGCAATAGGGAACACAAAATGCTTATATCAAAAATACCAACACCGCAGAATTTTGATATTATATTTTGAGCACGTACCATCGCTGAGTAGGGCAGACGAAATTCATAACACACCGATATTGCGGACTATATTGAAAAATAGTTATTTAGATTAACGCTGAAACAGATCGCAGGAATTTACCCTTTTGTTAAACATACTTAGAACTTTACTATTATTCATTATACCTTCAGTTTTGTTCCATGAACTCGGTGTACAAAACTGATAATTTTAAGAGTTCTCGAAAATATTCCACTAATCGATTTCAATAACTATTTACCGATTTATTCATAAACGCTCGATAACTAAAACACTGTTTTAAAGTGTTTTGTCTCTTTTGCTCTTTGGAAAATAGAGCATGTCGAAAAGGGATAAACCTATTATCACTACATAGTATAAAATAAAGTCGTCTCTGTTTCGTGTCTGTTTGTCTGTATGCTTAAATCTTTAAAATTACGCAACGGATTTTGATTTTGTTTTTTGTAATAGGTAGAGTGATTCAAGAGGAAGGTTTTTATGTAAAAAAATTCCCGAAATTCCCACGGGAACGGGCACAACGCGGGTAAAACCGCGGGGCGCTGCTTGTATTTAATATATTGATAGCTAATATGCTGTTAATAAAAGTTTATGAGTAATACCCTTACACCGGTACTCCGAGACGTCAAATGTTTCCTTAGTACAGATTTAATTAGTGATTTTGACATGTAATGTCAATTAATTAATGAACGTCCCTGAGTGTGGCAGTTTCTTCTATCTTTAGATATAAGCTCACCTCAGAATAAGACTAAAACAAGTTTCAATTTCGGTTGTTCCAGATAGTGGCAAGTTCTCAAATGTGCAGATGTAGACATGTGACTTTAAAATCATTTAAAATAACTCCAAAAATGAAGCGACGGTGCCTGCCAACGGTGAGGGAGGAACGAAAACAGTCATGCACGAGTGACGCAGCCATATACGCCATGGTGACAACAACGGCGGTACTAAGTTACGTTAATAGTTTGAATGGTGACTTCGTGCATGATGACATCCCCGCTATCGTGACAAATGGTGATGTTCGCGGGACAAATTCGCTGAAACATCTGTTCTTGAATGACTTTTGGGGAACTCCGATGGCTGACGTGAACAGCCATAAGTCTTACCGGCCTCTGACAACGCTTTCTTTTAGGTAAGTGGACTTAACTGTTTTCACCCATGGAGTTATAAAGTTTTATAAGTTAACATACATCTTATAAACATTTAAATATAGTTTGTGTATTCGATATATTTTCACTTTATGCCTCTGTTAAGGTGAAAAAGTGTAGCACGTCTATAACATATGTAAACTTATAAACGATTGTAATTCCATGATAAATAGGTACTAATTGTAAAATTAAATTCTAAGGTTGTAATATTTCGGTTAACTTAACTTTTGTAAAAAGTTCTATGTGCATTTGAGTGTATACCCAAAATATGTCTATTGAACTATGCTATCAAAAAAACTGTGTTATAAAACTATTTGCAAACGTAAAAATAAACCAAAAACAAATGAACGCATCACTCGAATGTTAGCTCACTCTGTTCAATGTTTGATATAGATTTGGAAGGGTTTTTTGAGAGTTCGAACATTTATTCCCATTTGCTGTAGGAAAAATCATAAAAACAAAATTACAAGTAGAAAAAGTAACAATAATTCAATTATTTATTTGAAAAGTTAGGAAATTTCGGAAAAAACATAAAAAAGTGGAAATGTATACACAATGATAAGCTGAAGCAGACGTAGATGTTATCCTCTGACCACGAGTGTAATAATGTAATATGCTCAAATGTCAGGTACGTATTTTAATAAATACGTTATAATTATATTCTAACGCGAACCAGTCTCGTTTCATTAAGTATAATAAGTGCAAATCGTGCGAGTTAAAAAAGTAACGTAAAAAGCCATTAAAATAAAATGAACAACGAGCTTTATGTGCAACTTAACGTTGCCTAAAATTGGTGTACCACCAATTTTGCCAAAGATACCAAAACAGCAACAAAAACAAACATTTACCGCACAATATAACTGTAATCTTTCCATCAAAACATCCCTTGTCGTCTCTTTCACCACTTCCAGTGAACAGAGTCATAAATACACATTTTGTTAAAGTGGCAACAGTGAGATAAGTTGCGAACAAAACGTCAGGTTATCGGATAATTTATTAGGAACAGGTAGGTATGGGGTTTTATGGGAAGTCTGCGGTGATAATGCCTTTAAAATATTAGCGAGTTTTTGGTGAGTTTGGCAAACGTTGTAGGGGTAAAGTTGTTAGATTTGCATACTTTGAAGCTGGTTTTAAGTGCGTGTTTTTGAAGTTGTGAGTTATGTATATGGTTTTTTTGTACGAATGCTTTATTTATAGTAAAATCTTATAAATTTTGTAGTAGATCATCAACTTACTTTGCTTTGTACCTTTTACCTGTACTTTGCGGAATAGTTTTTTCTTTCACCTCAATCTGCCGAGTAAGGTCAGAATCATTCGGTTTGCAAAAAAACATTCACTTAGGTTGAGTGAGTTGGCGAGAAAAGAGATAATTGCGTAAAGGTGCGCGTTGTTCGAAGGCGTTACTGTGGTTGCAGCACAAAGCTTTTGATTGACTAGATTCTGACAGCACACACATAGTTCTGATTGGTGCAGATTAACATAAATTCTCCATAAAAGCCTATGATTGGTCGGTTCAAGTGCAGCTTGAAAGTTCTCAGCGACACTTTGCACTCACTGCAATTCGAAATAATATATGTAAAGGTATTTACTGCTTTATCCATATTTAACTGCCAAATTCATGCGTAAATAATACAGAATAAGCTTTATACAACACTTACATGGTTATACCATATATGTGTCGCATAACAAAAGCTTTACATTGAAATTATCCCAACTATTTAATTCGTTAATTTATTTGATCAACGTAATAACTGCCCAATGATCCGGTTGCATTGTTATAGAACAAAGGGAATATAACACAATCGGTTAAAAGGTCGTATTCGCTTTACAGGTATTTACTTAATATACATGTACTAGCTATTGCCAGTGACTTCGTCCGCGTAAAAATCGAATTATGATTAAATAATTGTTTAATGTAATTAGTTTTGTTATTTTAAAACCCGTTAAGGGATTCATTTGTATATAAATAATAAACACGTTCTCCATGAATGCTGATAAAGAATATTTATGCAAAATTTGAAGTAGATTCCAGCAAGAAATCACATTGTCCCGTACATATGTTGCTGTTTCTTCACCGCTTTAGGGATTAAGTTTCGAAAATCCTTATCAGACCCACGTCCTACAGAAAACAGATCCTCCAAGTTGCGGGTTTCAACAATTAGTGGTTTGGGCTGTGCATTGATCCATCAGTCATTCAGGACAAAGAATTTTATATGTATAGACGATGATGAATTGGAAGTGGTATGTAGGTCTGAGGCTATTGACGATTGCTCCTGAAGAGGAAAAAGGTTTGTGATTTCATTACATTCTTACCCTATCCCTGAAGTTTTTCTCAGCAGCAATCGTCTTCGGCTGGAAAATTGACGACATTGGACCACATTTTGGGACAATCAAGAAATAATATAGTATAAAAAAAACAAAATATGGATCTGTGTGGTCTCATTGCAGCGAATGGCCTTTCATCTATTGAAGATTATTAGCTAAATTTAAGTCTCATCAGTAGTTATGCGTCTTTCAGCGCTGCTCAGCGTAAATATGATAAAAAGCCGTTTAATGTTCTATTCTCAACGTGAAGCGCTAACTTGCTTGTGATTATAAAGACTTAAATCTCCCAGTATGAAGAGTGCGCGATAAAAAAGGATATAAATCAATATGTTATTCTGATGCAAATATTACTAATAACTTTACAACTTTCTGGATCTACACAAGTAAGTATTTTCAAAGTATTTTAAATAAACTGTCAAACTTAAAATGGTTTCTAAATTAAAATAACAGGCCAAGTGTAAAGCACTTTACTTGTTTAGAAACTTCAAAGACTTAGTTATTTCACCGCAAAACAGGCGAAAACCTATAAGTTTACGTTAATACTGTGAAAACAAACAAGACAGGGACCGAAATCGGATTACACGGGCCCGCTTTTCACCGAGAAACAATAAAATAAGGCCCGTATACATTGCTAGTTCGATTTATTCACTTATTTGTTGTACGTACGAAACACATACAACAAAATCAAGGCCTCTAGGGGGTAGACATAAGAAAATAACAAATGGATAATTGGATAACTGACATTATTTTACTTCGGTTATTTAATTTCAAGGAAAACTCAGTTTCGGCGAAATGATAATTTCCGACTAAATATATTTGACAAAGGTATTTGAAATCAGCGCCACCCTAAAACGTAATATCGAGGTTTTTATTTTCTTTTCATTGATCAAATTTGATACGTCGAAAGGTCAAGTACCCCTACACCCTTATCAAACCAACTATACCAACAAAATATGAATTCACAAGAACACCAGCGCAAGAAAAACACAAATGGAAAACTTACAACGAAAATCGGTTCAGTAATACCAAGCCCAGATGTAAAGTTGTAGCCGTAATATTAAAAACAAAAAGTAATATACAAATAAATCTAGCCTTTATTTATAATACCCAGCTTTTGCAACATTGCACGGAATTACTTGGACTTATTCCAAAGGTGCGAAACACAAAACTTTCACGTTCGTCCCATTACGTTTGAAAATTCATGTTGTAGCGTTGTAACATCTTTGATTACACTTTTAGTATTAAAATGTCTGCCAACATTGAATACAAATAGTCCGCTATCCATAAGCAGTTTTACTTTTATGACTTCAAACTGGAATTTTGCTCTGAGGAAAACACGAACACGGTTATACTAATAAAAAAATTAGCTCAAACGGTATATTAACATTTAAAGTGAATCATAGATTGCTTTCATACTTCTATATACATACGCTACGCGCTACGTAATGGCTACGTGGGCTACGAGTACAATAGTATGACTACGCAAATTACTAGGCATGTGTTTTGCTACGCGTTTATCGAATTTATACTCGTAGTTGTTCGGACATTTGAAAGTTTAAATTCAAAATGGCGAAGGTTGTTATCAATATGGTAGACCAATTATGAATGAGGTACTTTAGGTACGATCAACACTCTTAAAATTCAATTTTTTTTATAGGTATCATTATTTTAGAAGTAAGTATATTTTTCTGCGACATAACACATAACAAACTATTTGATATGATTCCAAAACACATAACAAACTATTTGATATGATTCCAAATTTTTTTTCGAAACTTGTAATGAAAGATTCTTCAAATTAATATTTGCTACAATAAAACGTGTTGATGAGATAAAAGACACTGATTAATATCACTAATTACTCTAATTAACGTTCACAGAAGCCAAATCGGCTTTAATTTCGGAGGCAATATCAAATTTGGAACGATTTATTATTTCGAATCAAGTCTAATAAATTATGATTATCAAATTTAGTTATATTTAACAACATATGTCAACATAACGCCTCGGTGGTCTAGTGGCATGTGCACTAGCCTGCCAAGACTGAGGTCCCGGGTTCAATTCCCAGGTCGAGCGATAACATGTTTTCAAACATGGCTCGGGTTTGAGATCACCAACCCGCATTAAGCAAGCGTGGTGATTACGCCTGAAACCTCCTCACTGTACTGATATCTTCAGTGAGACCATTATCTATCCTATCCTCATCCTTATTCTAGGCCAGTTCCATCCAACTACTGAGATATGAGTAAATATAATTATAAATTGAAAAAGATCTTTCACATTGATTGTTTTTCCTCGAATACAGGATGTCCAACGGATATGAAACTTAAAAGGATTCTTAAACACTATCCCTCCATATTACATAACGGCGGTTCAGCCTGTAGTTAGTTTTCCTCGAAACACGTAGCCATAGTAAAACGGAAAACTCGTGACCTGAAAAACAATTCCACTGTAAAACTACTCCGAATTAATTCTGGCGTGTATTTCATTAAAGACCACTTAGATTTTAACCGAATGCAGTGTGCATTCGGTTAAAATCTAAGCACAACCCAAAATCCTTCCATCCCTTACTCACAATATAAAGGGGTTGTTTTCAATCCTTGATGCAGAAGATTATTATAATATTAAAATTATCTCTGCATATTCCCCATAATCTAGAAGATTATTGAATTTTGATTTAAAACAAAGAAAACA
This sequence comes from Cyclophora albipunctata, assembly GCA_963082685.1. Classification (NCBI taxonomy): domain Eukaryota; kingdom Metazoa; phylum Arthropoda; class Insecta; order Lepidoptera; family Geometridae; genus Cyclophora; species Cyclophora albipunctata. The sequence continues at coordinate 10,059,223 of OY720114.1, read as the reverse complement.
ATTTTTATGTTAAATGGAGGCTCGTTTTTGCTTTGTTTCAATTAGTTAATAGCTATTGGGTATTCAGATATTATGAAGTTATTGTAAATAGATAAAGGTTTTTATCTATTTACAAATCAATAGAAATTCGTGAAAGGAAACTAAAAAGTAAGAAGAATAAATTAATTACTTCTAAACACTTAAGTACTAAAAAATACTAGACTTTTTTACAGACGTGTCAACACGAAAAATAACACAATTTGTTCGTACGGGCATTCTGGGTCAATGAACCAGAGTTCCCAGGGGAATGCTCCAAGATTCAATAAAATATACATTCAAAGTACCGGCGAGTATAGGAGCGGTGTTTCGGTGTTTCATTATCCAGTCCATGGAGGTATTTTAATCCACCCTCAAAGATAATCTAATTTGTTGACGCATAAAAATATGTAACCTTCTTCCGAAGGGCATTAGCGTGAATATTTTCATTTTTGGAAAAGAAAGTGTAAAGATTTTTATGATGTACATTTTTTTTATTAAAATGGTGTGTTTTTATGTGATATTTTAAACAAGCAGCGCCTCGCGGTTTACCCGCGTTGTGCCCGTTTCCGTGGGAATTTCGGAAATTTAGCATACATAGGGACAGATAGACAGCGGAAAGCGACTTTGTTTTATACTGTGTAGTGATTGTATCTAAGTTTTTCCTGTAACTTTTTAGATTTTTTTTGTTTTCATTCAAAGTAACTCTTAGTTATATAATTTATCATACTCCAAACTATAATTAATAGATAACTTTACTTCTTATCTTACAAGGTAGGTATATATAGGTAGGTATACTTCTTATCTTACAAGGTAGGCATATAGGTAGGTATTATCTATAATTAGTACTTTGCGATACGGTACGGCCCATTTAATGGACCTTAATTAATATTTAACCTGTCATGTCTCTTTCTGTTTAGCTATCTGTTTTTGTTAATTAGTTCATAATGAATATTGAATATTATCTAAGCATTCACCCATCCATCTTATGTTTAGTTCTTCAGGCAGAAGGTAATGAAGAACAGACTAGAAATTTGTTAATGTTAATACGACACAGCTTCGATAAGGAAAATAATTATGAAATTATTAAATTGTCTGAAATAAACCGAAACCTGACTAGTCATGGATAGCGTGACGTGAAGTAATTACGTCAACGAATGTACTCAGAATTTTGAATTCGCAAATATTTTTTCATAAATCATTTTACTGGATATGACAGTTATTTATCAGCTCTAATTTAGCTTTGCAAGCTGCTTCCGGGAACAAAAAGATATTTTTCAATAATTGGCACAAAGGAAAAGATAATTATCATCTTACTGTATCATCAAGCAAAGAACTCTCAATTATTATGTTCATTATTTGATATGATTTCCAATTAAAGTTAATAGTGGTATATTTCTCTCAAGTAAACACATCAAAGTTTTATCAAAGGATTATAATCAACTTGAATTACGGAGCCTTCCAATTACGACTACGATCTTTAGTTAAGAGAATTTCAATACCGAGAGGAAGAGAGAAATAGAGAGAGCGATATATATTTAGATAGAAGATTTTACAAATAACGTCTTGATTTTGAATGAAACCACGTTTACAGATATACTTCGCTTTTATTTTACATTTTTATCTGACGTTTCGGCTCTTGTACAGGAACTGTGGTCACAGAAGACACATAAGCGAAAAGCGAAGTGAAGCGAACCGTAAACGTAGTTTTAATTTAAAATTAGTAGTGTTAGTTATACAACATGTTACATAATCACTACATAGTATAAAATAAAGTCGTCTCTGTTTCGTGTCTGTTTGTCTGTTTGTCTGTATGCTTAAATCTTTAAAATTACGCAACGAATTTTGATGCGGTTTTATTATATTAATAGGGAGAGTGATTCAAGAGGAAGGTTTTTATGTAAAAAAATTCCCGAAATTCCCACGGGAACGGGCACAACGCGGGTAAAACCGCGGGGCGCTGCTAGTGTTACATAATCTGGACGCTCCCTTACACATTATTTTTAAACTACTCGCAAACTTGCTAGCACTCTATTCAGCTCACCAACTCACCGCTTACCAAGTAGCTAATCTAAATCTTATCTTAACTTAGGGATGTCTATTCCATATACACTTTAAATCTACTCAAATGAAGAAAATAAGTTGTTACGCGATCATTGCGGTGGTACGTCGTGGTACGAAGGTTCTGCTTTATGAATTCACAAATAATTATTTCTTCAGCCTTAATTTAACAGGCGGACATGTTGGGAATTAATAAAGCAATCTAACTGTAATGGAAGTTAAGGGTGATTTCGCTATTTCTCGGTACGTTATTTGTCCGTTTTTATGTTTCTATATTAACTTGCAGCGCCCTGCGGTTTCACCCGCGTTGTACCCGTTCCTGTGGGAATTTCGGGAATATTTATACATATAAACCTTCCTCTTGAATCACTCTATCCATTTAAAAAAGCCGCGTCAAAATCCGTGCAGTAGTATTTGAGTTTATCGCGAACAAACAGACAGACAGACAGACAGACAGACAGACAGATGCGGCCGGGGACTTTGTTTTATAATATGTAGTGAAATTAATGATTTATTCAATTAATTGATTGGTATTAAATCATCAATATATGAACGCACTTACGTCATTTTCGGTTACTATCTCATATACAGAGGAACAAATAGGAATGATATCAATTAAGTGAAGAATTTAAAACTGAAACTACTAAATGTTATCCAAAAGGAAAGATTTTTGGAATGGTACCGTATGGTCGAATTAAGATCATTTTCCGCCTTATTAATAAATGCGGAGTAACTAAAACACTGTTATACTCTGTTTTGTCTCTTTTGTTCTTCGGAAAATTGCGTATGTGAGAAAGTGACAAACCATTTGATAACTAAATTGTAATACGCGTTTATTAATATAGCCCTTTAAGTTTATCAACTACGTTCTAAACCATCAATATAACTCGATCGTAACTCCGTTGTATTTCACTCTCAGTACCATTTTATTCTCGCAATCAACACACACACATACATACCTACTTCAAATATCAACGTACTCGCAATTAAAATACGACACAAACACACGTTAACACATTTCAACATCCATTAATATTCGTCTTTAGGTATCAAAAGTTAACTTTGTATATTCTACACGATCATTACAGTAATAATGGGGTTGTGAAACCCTGTTTCATTAAAATAATGATAAGTGTGGAACACTTAACTGGTTAAGGCAAGGTCTCATTAGAGTTCCGTGAATAGAAAATATCGGTCAAGTGAAAAAGTGAAAGCTTGTGTTACTTGGATAAATGACTTGGTTGCAGAATAAATTATGCTTTCTCAATATTTCTTTTGGGGTTACGCTTGGTTTGTATAGTTGTTTAACTTCACAAGTGCCCCTGAATCATACTGGTACTTGTATTGAGTACAGACGTCTCTCTGTGACCTGTGAGTAACTATCAGTGCTAATAGGATCATTGTTTACATTAATTTGACATATCAACGAAGTACTTGTACACTTGTCTATTTCGTGTAATTAATTATCGAATGATCTCTCAATTTACTCAAATCTACCATGCTGTTGCTACTTCAAAGCCAAACGCCTTCTCAGACCCGTCAAAAACCTTCCTAAAACTAAATTGCACAAAACTTTTAATGCCACTATGCACTTGGACTATTAATATGTCTAGGCATTATGCCAAAGTTGAACTGTACCACTATGCACAGTTCCACTATTTTCCAGGAGCAGAGCAATGGCGTATTGCCCGCATTTATTCTGTTCACATAAGAATTTGAGGTAAAAAGTAACTTTGTTTGTTAATACAGTTTACAATCTAGATCTCTATTATATAGTTTCGGAAGGAACGAAAGGGCGTATGAAGGACGAATTTTCTACGAAAACTAGTGTCGCCAAACTCACTCTCTTTTGAACATATTATATACTAACAGCGCCCCGCGGTTTCACCCACGTTGTACCCGTTCCCGCAGGAATTTCGGGATAAAAATGTCTATGTCCTTCCTCAGGCTCTGGACTAACTGTGTACCAAATTTCATTCAAATCGGTTCAGTAGTTTTGGCGTGAAAGCGTGAGACAGACAGACAGAGTTACTTTACTTTAAATCACTACATAGTATAAAATAAAGTCGTCTCTTTTTCGTGTCTGTCACACTGTTTGTCTGTCTGTATGCTTAAATCTTTAAAATTACGCAACGGATTTTGATGCGGTTTTTTGTAATAGGTAGAGTGATTCAAGAGGAAGGTTTTTATGTAAAAAAAATCCCGAAATTCCCACGGGAACGGGCACAACGCGGGTAAAACCGCGGGGCGCTGCTAGTTAATTCTAAATGATGTTTGATATTGGAATAACTTAGGAATATGGAACAATATTTTTTTTCTAATTTACATAGTTAATAATTTCAATATCAAGTAAAACCTTATTCTTTGGCCTATTTTAAGTGAATAACTCTCAATTCATTTGAATACAATGTTTAACATAGCGGGATCCTTATTCTAAGTAAATATTGAAATGTTTTAGAAAGTTCTGATCATTCATAGTCGAAATATTGAAGTCTAAATATGATATCGGTTAATTAAACTCTGAAACTCTAATATTATTGGTACGTAAAAGTATCTGTAATAACGTTTTCTTATCTTTGATGTTTATTATTATTTTTACAAGTATTAGTAATAAAGAGGTTCTTTCTATTATGTACATTGTACAGTCGGTTGCACCATTATTTATTACATACTAGCAGCGCCCCGCGGTTTTACCCGCGTTGTGCCCGTTCCCGTGGGAATTTCGGGATTTTTTTTACATAAAAACCTTCCTCTTGAATCACTCTACCTATTACAAAAAACCGCATCAAAATCCGTTGCGTAATTTTGAAGATTTAAGCATACAGACAGACAAACAGACAGACACGAAAAAGAGACGACTTTATTTTATACTATGTAGTGATTTCGTTGCCTCGTTGGTCTGTTGGTATGTTCACTCGCCTGCCAAGACTGAGGTCTCGGGTTCAATTCTCGGGTTAACGAAAACATGTTTCCTACTTTTCAAAATCCTCCTCACTGTACTGATCTTCAGTGAGATAGAGGCCTTTGTCCAGCAGTGGGACATTACAGGCTTATACTTTTTAGTTTTATTTTTTACTTTTCGTCGACGTCATGTACCCATATTTAATTCTTCAAAACTATAATTTATACTTTTATACATAGTTCGATTTCCGAACAAGACCATAACGGAGTTACATTCATAAACGAATGAAATATGTAGTGTACATTAGTACCATGAAATCAAATTTTAATGTATAAAGTATTTAATTATAATTGCAGCTGATTACTATTAAAACAAAGATACACAACTACGAAATCACGATACAAAAAGTTAAAACTAAACGACAAACCGAACCGGCATATTACTGTTACGTGACCTAACTACACTTCCTTTAATATTTCCGACGAGATTTTTCCTTGCCCATTCATTCAAATATGATATATTTTTATGAATTTGAGAGTGAAAACGTTTTATCGTTGTCGAAACAGCCATACTTAGAGATAATTCTACACTTCAAAGCCCATCCATTATGTGATTTAAAAGAACGTTCTGGAACGTCTGTTCGTCAGGTTGACGTCGAGACGATACGTTTCTTTTCACGCACTAAATTAATGGAAAGCACGCGACAGATTTATTTTATTTACTACCAGTCTTTAACACTGTAGTGTTTTATGTTTTTTTGGTTGGTCTGTAAAGTCTTACTTCATAGGACTTTTGAAAGATTTATTATCAACTCGTTTTATTTCACCTAAAATGTGATGTAGGAAATTTGATCTTTTTTGATGTAATTCTCATTAAGTTTGCTCAATAAAGCAAAATATATTTTACTATAAAGGTGTTTACTTCATGATCTACTTTGCATCGTTTCAAATTAAATCACAAGATACGTCCGCCATTAGTCCCACTGTATGTAAAAACTGGAAACCTGAAATATCTGGAGACTACATAAAGATACCGCAGTATTACAAAGTCTCGTGATACCATCGATTCAACAAAAAATATAGAAAACTGAACGTAAATAAACAGGAAATGGGAGAAAAATGTATCTCCTTTTAGTGTAAATATGCCTTGTCGAATTTTATGCACGAGTAGTATTTTTGTTTGGTATAAACGAAAAAAACATGGCGACATTAGTTTTGTTCAGTTAGTTAAGTGTTGATTTAATGGGCATCTCTGAGTTGTTGGCTATTGTTGCTGTTTGGTGATGAATATATCGTTCGGTACTGTTAGTAAATCGTAACATGTAATTCACATTTAGTAAACAAAAAAACAGGTTAATAATATATCTTCAAAATCTTTCCAATTTCCGTTCCAATACCCTGAATCATCCAATAATAATACACTCTATAAATATTTTTTTTCTTCAATTTCTTGAGAACCTAAATATCATTTCTACAATGATTAATCACAGTAACTGTCACGGCAACTTAATTCTTAATAGGATGTTTACAGACTATTATTTTATTTGTTTTTTATCACTTAATGAGCGATTACAAAGTATCATTATCATTTTGCGTGTCCTTAATGTTCTTAAATGTATTTTGTAAAAACCGCAATATGTTTGTGCCTTGTACCTTGTCACAATATCGTATTTGTCAAATCCCGAACCAGGTAGTGGCGTACCATGCAGTGTCAGTCACAAAAATTATATTTTGGTTATTTACCAGCATTTCTTGTAGATAATTTGAATGATACAAATGACTCAGTTTATGAAACTTTACGTTGGGCCGACAATTTAATGTAATTTTAATTATTTAGCTTTGACAAATGTTTGTGGTATACTTACTTGGTATTTGGGTATTTGATGCTTATATATCGATCATTTGATTCCCTGTTTACTATCAACACTCAACTAAAGTAAACTAATTTCAAAGCCATCATTTTGAACCATCACGTTTTAGTATATTTACATACTCTTTTTTGCTTTAGAATATAGAGTATGTAACTCGTCTGTTGTAGCACCTAGTCAGTGGTCACCACGGCGACAGCGTCTAAGTTCCAAATCTAGCGATTTTTTTGAAAAAATAAACATAGAGATGTCCCAGACACTATGGAAACCATAACTACCCACGTAAAAATCAAATAAGGCTGGCTGTATATTTAGAGCAAAACTCATAGTTATAGTGTGTGTCGCATTACTGCACGTTTAGTTTCAGTACGCAAACTTTGACCAACCATGTCAGATATAGGCCTTTATACATTTATGTTAGTGTATAACATATTGATGGACGTCTTCGCTCTGTTGTACAGGCCACCTCTGTTAAGCATGTTATGGAAAAATTAAGTCGAATTTCATCAGAATCCCTATTCGTTTTTTAACATGTTAACGCTATTTCTTTACATCTGTAAATATTTGTGACTAGATGTATAGGCACCCTTATCACTACATAGTATAAAATAAAGTCGTCTCTTTTTCGTGTCTGTCACACTGTTTGTTTGTCTGTCTGTATGCTTAAATCTTTAAAATTACGCAACGGATTTTGATGCGGTTTTTTGTAATAGGTAGAGTGATTCAAGAGGAAGGTTTTTATGTAAAAAAATTCCCGAAATTCCCACGGGAACGGGCACAACGCGGGTAAAACCGCGGGGCGCTGCTAGTTTGTTATAAGACGTGGTTTTTGCTCGAGTTACATTTATTTGTTTTATTTCTCCTAATAAAAAACCAGTAACTCTGAGAACAATAAATACTATTTTATAATATTCCACTGCAGTTTCTAGTAATAAAGTCTTACAATTTTCTAGAACTCAGTTTTTTCCATTTCTTTTTATACTGTGTTCTGTCAAAGACAAGTTTTCTGTAAAAAGTAAACTAAACTCTCTGGAAGGGAAGTAAATTGTTTACCGTAGTTAGTGCGATGCTAACAAGCTGTCAAGTATCGATTGAGTCGTAGCCCACGCAACGTGCAGTGGTATATTAGATAAACATCCATCGCGATACTATTGTGATATGTTTATTAAATATTGAATATGATGTTGTAGCATTCTTAGAATATGGTTTTGTTTTACTATATGTATTCGATTACTGCAAACTCAAAGATGTCCATTAAGTCGACATTAACTAATTGACGTATTTTTTTATACATTATAATAATATCTCAAAATTACTCATTAAACCTCTGCTAAGGAAGCATTTCGCGTCTCCGACTACGGGTGTAAGATAGTTTATGTTTACGCAAGAAAGTAAGACTTTTATGCAGAAACTGGATTTTCTTCTTTCAATTCAATGAAACTATTGTTTGCAATTCGCCATCGTTTTAAGAAGTGGAGCGGTTAATGGAGTCGTCAGATTAGGCGTCTCTACATGTCATCCATCGAATTATGTCAATAGTCATCAATTCGACGGCTCGCAGCTTTCAAACTTGCTATGGTAAATTAAGCTTTAGCACGCCTATCTTAACGAACATAATTGAAGGCGAGATGACATGATGTGATAAAAACTGCGAGTCGATTGGCGAGATATTGGTGGAAAACTCCAAATTTAAATATTCGACCAATCAACACGCAGTGAGAATGTAATTTACCTTGCCATCAAAATTATGAAAATCTTTCGAGCGGTTTGTATTCAGACCGTATCCTTCATAACACAAAAATAAAATGGTTTAATAATTCCAATATGCTCACTCACGGCTGCTTTGAAAGCAAGATAAGTAATTTCATACAAAGATTTACATACAAACTCCATACAATACTGTTTTTATGATCCAATAATACTTGAATGAACACCATTGTATACATTTCCAATGTTTGATTGTTGTTACAGATTTCGTTAAAAGAAATAACATTGGGTTATACTTATTCAACTGTATCGATAAATGATTTGTATCGTCAATGCCTGTATTCAAATTGTGTTTTGTGTGAAGAACTCACATCGATAAACATGAAAATTAGGGTTTATTTAGAGGCTTTTTGTGCTTTCCGATGTGTTTATGTTATAAGTATTTTTATGAAGTTTTTCGTTTACTTTTACAAAGCGTATTGCTTTTATAATTTTTTTTTATTAACATCTTTTTAACTACTCATTTACGTAATTGGTAAGCCCCTGTTAACATTATCTGTTTAACATCTTCTTCTTCTCTCTTCTTCTTCTTCATCGAGTGGATGGTCAACCTGACCAATCCTGGTGTCAGAGTATATTGAGCCGTCAAAGGCCTCTGACATGGCTCATGGCATGTTTAACATAAGGTAAGTATAATGAACGTTTTCTATAGAGCTGTTACGCTAGGGTTGCAGTTTAATTAATAATTGCGATTGGTAAGTGCCAAGTGGCCAATAGTGAGATGGGTGGTGTTTGATAGTGGCATTTTTGTGTAAGAAGTACTATGGAACGTTTTTTAGCCTCGGTTGTTTACACAACAAGTTACAACAATTAGTTAACCGGTGAAGGCCTTGAAACGGGCCAAAAACCCAACACAGAGATTATATTTTATTATATATTATATTCCTAGCCGCGCCCCGCGGTTTCACCCGCGTTGTACCCGTTGCCGCGGGAATTTCGCGATAAAAAGTAGTTTTTATCCTTTTTCAGGCTCTGGACTAACTGTGTACAAAATTTTGTTCTAATCGGTTCAGCAGTTGTGGCGTGAAAGCGTGACATACAGAGAGATATACAGAGTTACTTTCGCATTTATAATATTAATTAGGATTATAACCATAACGAAATCACCTTACTTTACAATGATGATATACTTTAATGAAATACAAATGAATAAAAAAAAAGTTATAGTAGATAATCTTAATCTCATAACCTAAATTGTAAAGATTTACACGACCTTACTACCCTCGAATCACAAAGTAATAAACACAGCGCTTTATTGCTCAAACCTCATAACTCAGCGTCTGAACGGGGTCTAAACCTAAATATGCCTCCAATAATTTCACCAAACATTCGAATTCAATACCCTTATTATTTAACACAAAACCGTTCACTTTGTACCGCCTTGTACTAACTCCTTAGAACCATTATATCCTACTTAAATTTTAGTGGAAAAAAACACGCAACCCGATATTGTAAAATTGCTTAAAATCACGGACGAATAACCGAATATAACCTTCATATTTCATCACATTCACAATATTTCCCGCCCACTGTTTGTGTCGATTAATAAAATCTTGTAGGCAAAAATGTGATAATTGATACATCATCTGACAGCTTATGACGATTAGTCTATGACCAATCGTTTAAGTGGTCTATGATTTTTGGTGAATACAATTCAAAGACTATTTATAGTCCTGTTTAAAACCCTTTTCAATAAGGGCTTGCTCAAGAACTCTGAAAACTTATTTAATACTTAGTCGCTAAATATATTTTGGAAACAATAGCTGATCATTCAAAATTGTATTTTATATTGCACGAAATAGAACACTTTCTAAAACGATCTTAATTTGTTTATTAAAATATACAATTAAGAAGACAATCCGTCTCAAGACCTGTAACTTTGGCCAAATATATCCAGTCTGAAGGCGCACGCTTGTAGAAACATTATACAGTGGCTGTATTAAATCTATCAGTATGGGCAAGTTTGAATCTACAAGAAATACGTTATTTTCTTAGAAACCATGGTACAGATATTAAGAAATTTTAGAGGTAAGAAAACTGCATACGATTATATATTTCTTGAAAAAATATCAATATTATAATAATAATAACATCATCTAATATTTAAAATTCTCGTGTCGCGGTGTTGTAGTTAAACTCCTCTTTATAATATTAGTATAGATATAGGCCTGAAAATATAAGGGCCATATTAAATTTGCTTCAAAGTGGAGTTAAACGGCAAGCAAAAACCGCATCAAATCGCATCAATTTTCAATACACAAAGAAACAAAACAAAATTTAAACACCCTAAACATAAGCAAATAACTCGGACCGTCTTATTTTATTGATAAGGTTGAATTAATTTTCGTACCCTATAGATAAATAGGTTCATAACAATAGCCAACAAAGGATCTATTGTAGGAAGGCGGACAACTTGTGCCATTTATTATGTAACCTCTCCACTGCTCGATGGTAAATAATCAAGACCTCTCAACTGAATCCCATACTGAATCCGATTTTCTATCTACAAGTTTATCGGCAACACTTTAATTTATTTTGACGTTTATACGTGTGGAAAGTTAGGTGGTTTGGATAAGGTACGAATTGGTTTTTGAGTTTTAGCATCGAAAAGGTAAAAGAATCGATTTTAACTTAGTATACGCTCTAAATATCTGATATCTAGGCTATAGGTGTGAAATAAATTGTACCTTTTTATGTACTAGCTTCAAAGACTGGAATTTCTGTTCGGGATGTTGTGTGTTCTGGATGAACCTGTAATCACACTTTTAAGTCCGATAATTATACTAAACGGTCACTCATCTACTTGATTACCAGGCTTAACGTACCTTTACTATGACGATTTGTTCAATTTAGTGCTCGAAGAAAATTTAAAATAAAAAGTTCGGGAATGAATATTATTAGGTCGACTTGGTTCGGTGGTTTCATTTTCATTCAGTATTCGTTTGAAAGTTCCAACTTTTCTCATAGTTTGATTTTAAAACAAACGTTTTTTCCCCTTTAAGGGTTTAATTAAACTTTCCTGATACCTTCTATTTCTCGTAGCAGCAACTTTAAATAAAAATTCAATCAATGAATATTTCAAAAACCTTTGTGTTATACTTCGAGTTATAGTAGCGTAGGATTTTAAGACATATTTTAGTTTTGCTTAAAAACAAAAGAAGCATTTAATTCCCTTTTATCAATGAACAAATAGCGCACCGCGTTTTCCCCCGTTCCAGTAGGAATTTTGGGATAAAAATAGCCTATAACATTCCCGTTATATAAATCCCATCTATCAATGAACAAGCAGCGCCCCGCGGTTTTCCCCATTCCTGTAGGAATTTTGGGATAAAAATAGCCCATAACATTCCCGTTATATAATTCTCACGTATCTATGACCAAGCAGCGCCCCGCGTTTTCCCCCATTCCTGTAGGAATTTCGGGATACAAAATAGCCTATAACATTCCCGTAGATGGGGCTATTGCCAAATTATTCAAATTATTGATATAACTATTCAAATCGGATTGGAAGTTCTGAGATTCATTCATCAGACTCAGCTTTATTATATCAGTATAGATACCGATTAATACTAATTCAATACAGCTTTTGCTCAAGTTACTGACTAATTGAACCCAAATAATATCAAACTGGCTTACCAATTATCTACTAACGATTTATTGATTTTAGTTTCGGTTTAGGATATCCGTCAAACATTATAACTGAGGAATGTTATTAAAGTTAGGTCAAGAGTTATTGAGCGGATAACTTGACTAACTTGGTAGCCATTGGTCGTAAGTAGAAGGCGCTGTACAGTGTTTACACGATCACTTAAGGCCGAAACTGCGTTAAGCACACGCGATGGTTTACTTTTGTATGAAACCGCGCGGGCACCCGCATAACGCAGTTTCGGCCCTTACACCCATTTACAAAAAATTACACTCACATACATGTTTACAAACGAGCGTCATTTAAATCTTAACAACGCTTCAGGTTTTTTAAATATTCGTGATTTGAACATATGTAACGTATTAATTAAAACGTACGTTGAGAGACAGTGCGGGGAGAGACGCTGTCGCTCTCACTTCACCCACCTCCTGATGATGGTCACCGGACGTGACCGAAACGTGTTGAAGGACACTCAACAGTAACCTCCGTCGTGCGTAAATTCCCGTTTGAACAAATAATAATATATAACGTACTCGTCGTCCGAGATTTCCGCGATGTGTCAGTCTAATTTGAACGAGTCAAATTCTAACATTGACCGTGTGAGGATACTTCATTACTCGAAACGCCTACCTCAGCATTACAGCGGTAACCAATATCTTCGGTCCGATCCCGACCATGAGTGGTGCAATCCACTCGAAACGTGGAACAAAAGACGTAACACCCGTACGTTAAGATACGTCAAATGCATCCGTACTCACTCAGACGCAAAAAATTACGTCAATTACTTAAGTGCCAATTTTATGGATGTCTCTAGGGGCGGCAGTAAGTGATAGTTTATTTCTTCGATCAACAATACACAACTAGATATCGGGTCACGTACAAAATCAAAGCTAAATACTGTCCGCGTGGATGACGTGTGACAGCTTATTTTGTTTACTACCGAACTGAAAAAAAGTTTTAAAACAGTTCGAAGTTCAACCTAATTACAACCATGACACCTAGCAATAAAGTAGCAAATCTTATGAATAAAATAAGTGAGAATAACGCCTCACTTTTCAAATGAGGCGTTATTCACCGAGACCTATTTTTTGCGCCGACCCGACATCTAGTTGTGTATTGTTGATCGAAGGTTTATTTGCTTTATAAACAGTTTAACCGCGAAAAATCCGGTATGAGTACGTTAATAACGTCTTCTTCTTCTTAATAATAATTTTTACCGAAGCATTTTTTGCATTACACATTTTAAAATATTGGAATGTATATAAATCATTATTTTCTGTGTATCATAGTTTCATATTTATTTACATTACACTAGTAACTAATCAAGATTATTATAAACACTAATCTAGACGGGACTTAATCGCGAATAAAAACATTTAATGCATACCTCAACGTTTCGGTCGTGTCACAACGGCCGTGTTCACGAGGGTCGAGATTAGTGTTTATAATGTGTTCATATCGTGATAGTTTAAATAGTGTAATCAAGATTATATTATTTACACGCCCTTTTTTAACCTGAAGTATCGCACTGATAGGCAAAGGTCTCCAACATCGATTTACAGTGATCTCCCAAAACCTAATGTAATAGTAAACAGAAAACTATTCAGTTTCAATTCATTATAATTCAACAGGACCTTACTACGATACGCTGCAAGAATATTCATCTTAAAACTCCTCGCAGTACAGTTTTCATTATAAAATTTTAAAACCAACAACTTCCACATCGTAAAGGAAGTTTTTAACATAAAATAATGCAATGAAATATTAAAAAGGCTCACTAGATACCGGTATGAGTTATCTGCATTACAAAGGGAACGGGCAATAGCGCGCGGAACACTTTAATATGTTATAGAGAAATATTGATGTTGCTTCTGTGCGGAAAATTCACGTAATTATGTCTAGGATAAACTCTTTGAGAGTGACATGGTTATGCATGATACGAGAATAAGAGAGATAATGCAATCGCTCCTTTCGTATTTATATTAGAGTTCGTTTTATTTCATCTAAAACCGATTTATGAGACCCAGACCCAATAAGGCGACTCCGCGGCAGACCAAAAAGCAGATGGCGAGATGAACTCGACGGATTTTTGCATGGTTGGCGTTGTAAGCTCTAAATAGAGAAGTGGAAACGATGGGGGAGTAAATTATCCAATAATAGGACACCTAAGGCTGATTTAATAATAATAAAACCGATTTAGAGAACGACAATATAACCACGACAGTCTTGAGGCTGCCTGTCCATTGAAGTGGAAGCTGGAGAAAAAGAGAAATATTGACCAAGAGAATTAAAAAAATAAAATAAAAAATAAATATACCAGGACAAATTCACTGACGGTTAATTAGACCCAAACTAAGCTCTAAGCTTGTAATATGGAATCTTACTCACTGATACAACTACATATATATACACAAATACTTTATAAGAATATATAATTGACAGCCAGACGTCGTCGCCAACAACTATGTCTGCACATATTGTTGACTCCGGGCGGGAATCGAACCCGCAACCCCCGACACAGTAAGCGCTCTCACTGCCACTGTGCCAACGGGCTTATCAAAAAATTTTATAATATCTCCGCTTAGATATTTTATGCAATCCTATTGGTTAATATTTTCCGTTTCTTCGCTCCGTAGCCTCACTCCTCCTTAATGGATTGGCACCCTTGTAAACTGACTAACTGACTGGTTTTACTGTCTTTTTCAGTCTAAGTGCAGTCAGTGACTGATAAAAGTCTGTTAGACGTCCTTCCTCTTGTGTGCGCTTCTTCGCTTGTTTTGATAGACCTGACTACATTTCATACTTTATTATGCTCAGGCTCCATACAGACTAATTAATAACATTAAATTTCATTGCATGTTTCCATTTTAAGAATACCTTAAAAAACATGCATTGTATGTTGAAGTCATAATGCGTCAACTTAGCGACTAACACTGCCGATAAACAACGTGCAGTCACGAAATCCAAATGCTAAGCATATTAATAATAACATTGTCATATACACACTTCTATATTAAACTTTATTGTAATATAAATAGATTTAATTGTATAATATGCAACGCTACTGTGTCATTAAATAAATAAATAAACATTTTAATACGCTACCGTATGTAGAATTAAACCGTACAACATAGAAATCAATTGCCACTGCTGGCAGAGTTAACAAAGACTAATGTAGAGGCATTTGGCAATTGTGGTGATTACGCCTAATCCTCCTCACTGTACTGATATCTTCAGTGAAATGAGAGGCCTTTGCCCAGCATTGGGACATTTCGTATTTCAACCCTGTCCAAGTCCATATTCAAGGTTGAATCCATATTATAACGGTTGAGACAGTTTATATTCAAATAAACAACATCCTAATATGAAGTGCGACCATTTTGTTTGCTCTCCAGCGATTTTAGGCTGTCAAAGACTCATGTGTGTGTGTTAGCCTGTAATATCCCACTGCTGGGCAAAGGCCTCTCATCTCACTGAAGTTATCAGTACAGTGAGGAGGATTAGGCATAATCACCACGCTTGCTAAAACTCATATTCTCGGAAAAAATTATAGCAAATATTTTTGATGTCCTTAATGCTAAATATTAAATGAGTGTTCGTCCGCAAGTTCTCGAAGTAATATTGGATAACATAATGTTATATACTCAGCCTCAACAGGTAGCAGTTGGCCAATTATAATTCGGAATTGCTGACTAAAAGGGAAACGTAATAGGGTGACCATGGCGCGATTAGGACTAAATAATATTATTAGAAATTGTATTCAAACTATTTTGTTAGATATAAAGAGTAAGTTGGATTTTTAAGAATCTAAAAATGGAAAACAATTATTTGTTCATTCAAAATAATGTATTATTTACACTGTTCTTAACGAGCAGTCGGCGATGATTGCTATTTTAACGATTTCCGCACGACTGTAAATTTATAATTATTGTACTTTTTACTTTAATTTGATCTGTCTTATATATTTTATTTATTACAGCTATCCTACAGCAATTTTAAATAACAGTAATGATCTTTAACTTAGTTTAAAAAATAACTTAGCCAATAACAGGATAGAGAAAGGTGGAAAGAGGGTAGGGACGCCTTTGCCCTGCAGTGGGACAAGTCAGGCTGAAAATAAAATAATAATTACGAATACCTAAAAATTTAAAAGGCATCTAGAGTAATTTCACTACAAAAAAAAACTAAAAATAACTTATAACTGCTGAAAGTTACAAACACCGTAACACTCTTCACGTCTACTATCCTTCCTTACTTATCCCAAAAGCGCAGGTGTTCAAATCGTCACCCTACTTCCGAACCAAGGATTACACGAAGTCAGTTCACCGCTCCAGCGATAAGGTCCCGGAATGAAAAGTTGCCGAACACTTCATGAGTGATGCCTATCTCTTCACACACTAAAATGACTCTACTATATCACACGGTTTGTTTTATTTGTGTGACAGGTCGACAGATTGGTGCCTTCGATGCTCGTGCGTGTTCGGTAATGTTCGGCCGTGTTCGGATGAAAAATGGAGGCTGTAACACTGGGGTAGCATTTGCTGATAATGGCGCGTTATTTTTGGGGCAGATTTTTGTGTGTGCTAATTTTGATTTTGGTGTTTTATTTGTTTTGGCTTTTTGTGGTTTTACCAATAACTAGCCGTGCCCCATGGTTTTACCCGGGTTGTGCCCGTTCCCATGGGAATTTCGGGATAAAATAGCCTTAAACATTAAATAACCTTAACATTAAATGTGGTAATCTATTACAAAAAGAATTATTCAAGTAGGACTGATAATTCCCGAGATTAGCTCGAATATTCAAACAAACAAACTTACAAATTTTACCTCTTTATAATATTAGTATAGATATTTATGTATATTTGATAATATCTACCTCACATTGTCATATTTTACAGTCACAATTCACAATATTTCTTTTGATGTTTCTTTTCTATTTATATCACACACTTTTACTGACAACAAGAAACAATTAAAAAATTGTCGTCTCGTCCACTATCAACCGCGCCACAAAAAGAACAACAATGAACAATAATACAAACCATAATAAACTGGTGAACTAAAATATTTCCCAACCGGCGTCGGCTCTCACCGCAAATGGACCACAAAATTGCGTTCCACTATTGTAGAACCATGAACAATGAACATTACTGTAGCTTAGCTAACTACCAAATCCCTCTAAAATAATGTGCAAAATGTTTTACAGACGATAAAAGTTATTGTGTTGCTTTTGAAGGTTTTTGGATAAGAATAGCTGAATTAGTGCTTTGTTTAATAATATTTTGCATTTAAATTCAATGTTTTCAGAATAAGCTACCTATTCAGACGCATCTAAAACAAAATTATACACTTGTGAACTTCCTTCATTTGTTTTCTAACTTACATTCATGTAAAATAGTCTTAATCATCTTTAAAATACATTCTATGCCAATCAAAACACAATCTCAACCTAGCACCTTTTGATTTTTTAGACATAACTAACTAAATTAACGAACTGTGAAAGACTACATAGACATATTGAGATGAATAAAGGAACTATAAAAAAATAGGTCATTTCCAGTTATTCATTGCACATTCCAAATCATTTCTCTGACATTCGACATGAAATATACCATCACTTAATCCGTACACAGCTATCCTTCATCGATGAGTAATAGTTACAATAAGGTTGAGTGTTAAACTCGACACAATGGCAGTAATACGAACGCAATCATCGACCAAACAAAGCGGGCTAACAAATAATAGCAGTTTACAGGGACGTAATCAGTATTAGAGGCCTGGATGGGCAATAAAAATAATAACGTTCTAGGCTGAGATATGGGCTATAAAATTAATGTGTTATTCGGTTCGGTATGCGTTGGTATTATAGCCTGAGGTAGAACTAAAAGTAGTATACGCATTAAACATTTTATCTTGTAGAACTATTACTCACTGTGAAATACTAGTAAAGTGTTATACTGGATATTGTCGTTGGAAAACTTCCCTTGGTTAGGACTAAAAACGTAAGCGAAATATATGAACAATTACTTCAATTAGTTAAGTATAATTTTAATGGACGTCTCTAAGTATGGCAGTAAGTCTATTGACTTCGTCTATACATATCAATATAAGAATACCTTTTCCCAGCCTCACTTTTAGCGATCCTCAATACGGCACTGTCGCTTTGCAACCAATGTGCGCTGTTCGCAATAACTGTAAATCAGAAAGAGTTTCGATCTTACGGGGCGTGCTTTTGAACACTATTGCTTGTAAGCCAACAATAAAGCCTATGTTGTCTTTTGCGACAAAAAATAAATAATGCTATAACCAGGATTTATCGTATTTGTGATCCTATAATTGGATTTTTGTGATAAGACTCTCAGAGAAACGATAGGACCATGTTTTTGCATTATTATTCGTACAGAAATATTGATCATCCATTTGTAAAATTATTACATTTCACGTTGTTTAATACTGCGCTGTAAACGAAGCATGTTAGAGTGGATCAGTGGCTAACCCGGTTGGTGGAGTTTTTAGATTGCTGGTTGGTCATTCCAAATAACCAATACCTACCGGCAATCTCAGATAGCAGATCAAGTAATGTGCGTAAATACGCGTCTTGTTTGTTTAGTCGTCAGAATTTGACTTCTAATTAAATTGTAACAATGCCAGCACTTTATCTTCTATGTCAGATATCCAATAGGGATAGGTTATTGGGAATGGTCGTGAGAGCTACGTACGAGCTACAACCTTCGTATAATGTGCTACGTCGTAGCTGCTACGTAGTGCTACGCCGTAGCCCATTTGTAAAGAAAAAAAGGGTATTATATACGGTCGAATTGAGAAACCTCCTCCTTTTATGAAGTCAGTTAATAAAATAATTACTGGAATTCACTTGAAACATGTGACAGCCTGAAGTTAATATATTTGAATCTAGCTTCAAAAAATACCTCAAATAGAAGAAATCCCTGTCTCTAAAGAGAAAGTTGATGTGTTTATTTTTATCAAACTTTTAAATAGACGGTGATCTCAAAATCCAAAATTATACTTGGCTTTCTATTCACATTTATCTTCAATTATCATTCAAGCTTATAGAGGAGAATATACAATAGCAAAATTGAAGATTGGGTATGATAATTATGATACTGAAAAATATTGACCTAAACATATTTGATTTATATACCATAATTCAGCGCATGATACACATAGTACGGTTGTGAGAATCACCTTTGATATAAATACAAGGAATACATTGTCACGCGATCACACCCGGTTCGCACCTGCAATAGGACACTTTACGCTGATTTAAAACCTATGTATGAAAAAGAACTCACTATATCTAATCCTTCGCTCAACAAAGTTGAACCCTGCGGGTACTAAACCCGCTGCGTTTCACATTCGGTGTCTCCATCCTAATTTTTCCACAATCTCGTCCTCAAGTAGCGGGTACAGTTGAGTTCAATTTCTTTTGTCCCTTTCGGTTGCATCGTTCAAAGAGAAACGGACTATTGTCATTACGTCTTCATCGTGGAAGCTTTTATCTCGAAACAAATTATTCGCGCGATGTATTTCTTTTTTTCTTAGTATTTTCTTTGGTGGATTTTGTTCTATATTTTTAAGGGTTTTACGCTGTGATTTTTAATGCTTTTGAGCTAAGATAGTAAGTGAGATAAGCTATGTTTTGTTCTTTTTATATTAAGCTGGATTAATGTTAAAATCGGACAAAAAGTCTATTCTTAAAATTTCGTATTTACTCCTGATATTTTTTGAGAACGTTTATACGGCGATATAAAACAGTGAAATACGGCTGAATAATATACATATTGAACTCATTACCAATGCGAGTTATTATTAAATTTGCTTCGACGCTAGCAACATTAAATATGATAATTACGTTCAATGCGAATTAAACTTACATTACAATAATTCTAAATCGTAGTCCCCAGTTAATTAAAATAAAGTGCCATTATAATTAATCCTCCTCACTGTTCTGATATCTTCGGTGAGATGAGAGGTCTTTGCCCAGCAGTGGGACATTACTGGCTAATACGTTTTTTTATTTAATTAGAACGACCGAAAAAACAAAATCATTTTTAAAACAAAAACGACTATTCACGAACACCCTCTTTTTGTTTCTAATTAGCACATGTTGAAAGCTAACAGTTTTTGTATTCGGTTTAACGGAGGCCATTGTGTAATTACAGCAAATATTCAACGAAATAAAATGGTAATTTATTTTGTGTTGCGTTAGGTTAGTAAGGACTGAAACTGCGTTAAGCGGGCGCCTGGATGGGTAACCATTGCGTGCAATCGGCGCGTGTCCACGCGCGTGGTGTCTGTAGGAACGCGACGCGGGTAAAACTGCGCGGGTGCCCGCTTAGTGCAGTCTCAGGCCTTCATTAATGTACAGTCGCAAATAATATTGTTATGCCCATCTTCAAATTATCTTTCTCATTGTTATCTACATAAGAATTAATTAAAGTTTTGTTTTGATGTACCGAGGAGTACGGACATTACATAGAAAAACATCTTCGATCTATAATTTTAAAACTAAAACACCACTCACTACGCATTCCAGTAACAGTTACTCCTCTTTTATTTTTCGTAACTCTGTTAAAAACTCGAATAAAAAACACATTCAATTTGGCAGTAACTTTTTGACGCAGTGCGAGTACATAAGTTAAGCCACCCGTCTAGGTCCTAGTGTGTCGGTACTCGCCAACCGTACCGATAACGGAACGATATAATATTTATCGGGTACCGTTATTTACAGTTTGTTTACGCAGTATATATAGTGCCGGTTTTTAACTGAACGATTTCAATTATTGTTTCTGATATTTCCAGTTCCACGAGTTCAGGGAAATATGTCACGAATTTTTTCAATTGGAAATTGTTTGTTTTAAATCGTATCACTTTTGTTTGACGCGTTTTCGAAAAAGATGAAAGTTGCAGCGTACATATTTATGGGTGTAACTGGCATGAAGTATATTTTCTAGAAAGCATGTTTGAATTTGTTTTTAAAGGGTGAAACAAAGGTAAGGTGCGTACCGCAGTGTTAAAAAAACGCCAACATTACATCGCGGTCACAGAACATAAAGTATTGTGGGGTGCAAGACACCCATATAGCTTTGACATCATAACTACACGTGTTTAGCTTGGCCGCATACATGCGGAATCCGAATCCGATTTCCGCATTTAGTTTTCCGCATTCGGAGACCCGAGCGCATCGATTCGATAGAAAGTACATTGAGTGCCGCCCACATTAATACACATATAACAAAACGGATCAAGACTTTTTATTAGGTGTCTATGGAATCGTTCATATTTTAACTTTACGTGCTTTATCGGTCACTTGTTTTACCCTTCGACTTGGACAGCAACCACATTGAGGTACAAACACAATTTTCCCCAATACTTTATCTTCGCAACGTAACAAATATAGATGAAACCAATTGAAAAATACCGAAACCGTAACACAAAACGAGACGTCGATTTAAAGAAATACTGTACATTCTAGAAAATTACAGAAAATTGTCCAAGAGCTTCATTAAGCCCGGAAGAAAAGTCTCTGTATTTTGTTCACTAACATACCGGTGGTTGATTACTTCCATCCAATATAGTGCGGCGCTCGTGCGAAGTCACAATATTGACTGCTCCCATAGAATACTAAATACTACCTAACCGCAGTTTATTGAAAGCTTAACAAAACTATACTTAAGTATTGTTCTATAGGAATTCGTTCGCTCTTTAGGTTTCTAGGTAGTAGAGCTTTTAATATTCTACTTCGCCTGAAACTGCGTTAAGCGGGCACCCACGCGATTTCATACAAAAGTGCTACGACACGGGGCGCGGGCGTTCGGACGTAGCACTTTTGTATGAAACCGCTCGTGACGGGGCCCGTTGCGTTCCCACAGGGTCCACGCGCGTGGACACGCGACGGTATGCCCATTCGGGCGCCCGCTTTACGCAGTTTCAGGCCTTTAACTAAGACGTGGCCATCTTGCTAGTTAGCTTAGTTTAGTACGCTATAAAAGGTATTTCGAAATGTATTTTCTCTGCGTAATTTAGGTACTACATATATACATTAACATGTTCTACTCAGAGCAAAAGCGTTTTGTTTACCATGTTGGTGTTATATTATCAAATAACAATAAAATATTGTATTGTTTTATTGTAGTACAAAATGTTCTTTCATATCCTAGTACTAACACACAAACACAGTGTTTAATGTTTAGTAATAACCTCTTTTCCGAATGGCTTCCCATTGTGCCTCAAAAAAGGTTACATGCTGTTTGACATGTAACCTATTTAGAAGTTAACCTCGTTTGCAAAAGCCTTAAAAGTACAAGGTTAACAAAATAAATATCAGAACAAAATCGTTAAAGGTTTGGGTCATGGAGAAAGTACTCGTGTTCGCCATTCTTTACATGTTCAAGTGATATAAGTGACAGACAGACTGACAAAGGTCATTGTTTATAGCCCATTACGAGACCTTGTGCTTAAACTGAGGGTGCCATTGACCCGGAGTACGAAAATAAGAGAGAGAATACAATTTCTTATAGGTTAGATTACTTTTAAACATGGGGTTGAGGTTGCCTATTGTCGTATGTTATACATGTTGATATTGGATGTAAGTCATAGTGTAATGATAATGTTTAATGACAGCTGCCATAATGGGTGTCCTGTAATTAAGCACGTCTTGTAGGTAATTTCAATATAGAACGAACACCGACCTAAGCAAATGATGATGATGTAAATAAATATGAATGAACAAATGTGGTGACAAATGTGAGTACATATGTACGTAAAAAGATATTAACACAGATTTTAATGACTTCACCTTATAATATTACTAGCAGCGCCCCGCGGTTTTACCCGCGTTGTGCCCGTTCCCGTGGGAATTTCGGGATTTTTTTTACATAAAAACCTTCCTCTTGAATCACTGTACCTATTACAAAAAACCGCATCAAAATCCGTTGCGTAATTTTAAAGATTTAAGCATACAGACAGACAAACAGACAGACATGAAAAAGAGACGACTTTATTTTATACTATGTAGTGATATTTATTGATTAGACAATGTAGATGTTTGCATGGTGGTTCCACTCGCGTACCAATGGATGAAGCTATTGTGAAAAGATTGTAGCTCGTGCTTACGTTATTTTCCCAAAAGTAGGGTCATACATTTTGTATAACAGGAAAAAATCATACTCTTTCAAAAATAGTACAGATGAAGCATTTTCTAGATAATTGGAATCCGAATAAAACACTACAGAAAACTGTGCAAAAAATACAATCGCCTGTTAAATTATATTTCCTTATTAAAATAAGTACTTGAAAAGGAAAACGAATACGCAATACAGTTATAATAAGGCACGTGTTTTAACGATGAAATGCTAATAAGAGCCTTCGCGAAAAATGTCCTTTGAACCAAATAAAATATAATAAATAGAATTGTCTTCTATTTAATAAATGCTCAAAGTTTCCATACTCACTATCTTCGGGTTCGGGAACTCTCTCAATCCTAATAAAACCCCAACTGTTGATCACATAAGTGCTGTAATCAATTCAAAACGTCAGTAACGTATTTTTATAAATCACTATATATTATAAAACAAAGTCCCCGGCCGCGTCTGTCTGTCTGTCTTTTCGCGATAAACTCAAATACTACGGCACGGATTTTGACGTGGTTTTATTAATAGATAGAGTGATTCAAGAGATCCCTCCTCTTGTATAAAAAATCATGAAATTCCCACGGGAATGGGCACAACGCGGGTAAAACCGCGGGGCGCTGCTATTACGTAATAGTTAGAACGCATTACACACACCTTTTGTTGTTTATTTAAACTGCTTTTGTTCAACACAAAATAATTAATAGAAACATTTTAGGAATAGCAATCGAATTGGCAAATAGCTGTTCTGAATATTGTTTATAAATGTTCCGATGTTTGAGTAGATAGTGCATCGCCCTCGGCGGGCAATTATGTGAGCTCATTTATAATGTACCTATCTTTTGGCTAAGCTGGGTACAGTTTGTAGTCCACCCCGCTAAACCGGTGGGTATTACAACGGAATGTTCATAGAATATTTGAGTACGATACTTTGCTCGAGTAACAACAGTGGCAATATTTCCTTGTTGCTCTGTAGTGCAAACTTTATATTATTAATAGAGTATTAGTTATGTGATCCAGTGAGGTGCTAGAAGCAAGGAATTATTAGTGGGTATCATTCCGTCCCAACGGAATTTAAAATTAACAAAAAACTTTTTCAAAAACAATCTAACCCGCTACAGTACTAGTAAAAGAAAGAAATCATCTTTTTAGTTGAATTCCTGATGACAATTATCAAACGCACTAGTCGTCCCTGTGATATCTGAAAGTTCTCCTTTATTTCACAAGGCTACCATCATCAGATGCATCCTGGTTTTACCATGAGACCACCCTGGGAATATCACTCATTAAAACTCTACTAAGTTAGCATTTGATGACGCTGTGTAAATATGTGTTTATTGTTTACTTCAACTGTATGTATATAAATGCTTAATTACCAGGAACTGCATGAAGCAGAGTTGGTATCAAAGACTATTATGTGACACGCGATGCAGTGATGTTAGGCTAGAGATGTTTACAGTGTGACAGCAAATGCTTGAAATGTTCTTTTTCCAAATTTGAATTAGGTATTCAAATAACCTTCGGACCTGCGAAGGTCAGAACTTAGCCAAACACATATCAAACATTTTACTAACTTCAAAACAACATCGCCTATCAAACTAGAAAACCGGATAGATAGCCCGTACAACAACAAAATGCTATAAACAGCCAGATAGGCTTCGCAGAGTAACGAGGCGACCGTTGATTGCTTTTTAATAGAGGTCGGTATGAAGGCGTCCTATCACACCATCTTGCTCTTTTTGCTTGTAGCGATCTGCTTTCTAGATGACACTGGTACTCGATGCTTTGGATAGGTTTTAACCGATATTGTGCCGTGATACATTTCTCGGTCGGTGCAGCGCAACACCGATAGTTTTGTTTCAATACCGGCACTAACATGACTTGATATAGAATTGGAAATGGTAGCGTAGACGTATAGGTGATGTATATAGATGTTAACTCATTGCTCTTAAGCAACGTGCAGGTCGGTGGTTTTGTTTTGATTAACTTTAAATATCTCAGTGGGTCCCCGAAGGAGGTACGTCGATGTCAACCAAGGAAACGTTGGCGGGACGATCTCGTCGCCTTTCACAGCGATTGGTCAGAGCTCACAAAGGACAGAGAGGGTTGGCGATAATTGGGGGAGACCTTTGCCCAGCAGTGGGACAATATAGGTTAGGGGAAAAACCTTTTAAAACATTAATCATTGATCTTGAAGGACTGAACTATGAATATAAAACAGACTTATACCTACTAAATGAATACCATAAAAAATACGTACTGAATATACTACATAGTCACCTATAAGACATGTTAAAGTTGATCTCGTGTCACAAACGAATGCCGGCTCTGTGTCGTGCCGGTAAACGCATCGTAATATTATTTATTTATAAAGTTAACTGTTCCGCTGCGATTGCTCGGTTCATTAAACTCAGTTTGCCATACATGAAAATTTCAGCGCTTTATTTGCGTCCTGTACTTTCCTATGAATCAGGTAATTTGATTTGTTGCAATGAACATAGGTACGTAGTACAGTTTTTTAAGGTGATTAAGTTAAAGGAGTAACACAGTGGTCAGTGTGGCAACACGAAGGCGGCTATATAGTGATATTTTTGATAAACTACATTGAGCATATATTTTACACTAAGTACATATTGTAATATTTTGTCCATTCTTTTACAAAAAAAGTCGATAGTTATTGCTTTTTAAAAATCACCAGTTAACTATTTAAATCACTAAGATGAAACAATCGAAAGTGCCATTTACCAAACGTTATTACAATGTTATTCAATTAATAATAAATTGGTTTAATGTTTTCGGCAGAAATTTTTGAAATAACAACCTTTATTTATAAAATAACTTTCTAAAATATAAGTGGGATGATATTAATACATAAAGGGTTACCCAAAGAGTTTATTTTAATTCCAATTATGCGATAACCAACTTTATACTAAGTAATCATCTTCTATCTATCTATAATATATTAAATTCTCGTGTCACGGGGTGCGTGGTTAAACTCCTCTGAAACGGCTCGACCGATTCTCATGAAATTTTGTGTGCATATCGGGTAGGCCTGAGAATCGGACAACATCTATTTTTCATCCCGAAATTCCCGCGGGAACGGGTACAAAGCGGGTGAAACCGCGGGGCGCAGCTAGTACTATATATAATGTAAATGTGAATGTAAGTTTGTTTGTTACGCTTTCACGCCAAAGCTACTTAACCGATTTGAATGAAATTTGGTATACAGTTAGTCCAGAGCCTGAGAAAGGACATAGGCTTTTTATCCCGATATTCGCGCGGGAACGAGTACAACGCGGGTAACACTGCGGGGCGCGTCTAGTATTATATATACTCCTCTTAAGCTTTATTATATCAGTATTTATAAAGAGATTATCATTGGTATCATTACGGTATGGGTTTTTTCCTGTCTTGTTTTTAATTTTCGGATTTCTTTTGTAGTTCCAAGGTACATACATATCCAATTTATCCAATCCTTACATATCCAATTTTACCTTCTTCTCATGTTTGTGAAGCAATTTCATATGTTTTTTTGTGCATTATCAATTACTTTTAAACCTACAACTCTTGTGAATGAGTATTAATCTACTTTTGAAGTTTTGGTATTACGTTTTTTTTCAGGATATATTTTTTGGGTTAATTTTGTATCTTACTATTAATTGAAACGTACGTTAATGTCATTATTATTTGTTTAAACGGGAACTTACGTACGACGGAGGCTACTGTTGAGAGTTCCTCAACACGTTTCGGTCACGTACGGTGACCTTCATCAGTAGGTGGGTGAGGAACTCTTAACAGTAGCCTCCGTCGTCGTACGTAAGTTCCCGTTTAAACAAATAATATTTTTGCATCGTTTTTATATCTTTTTTACCTTTTTAACCAAAAAAAAATAGTAGGTTTGAACCCATTAGAAAAGAAGAATATTATAAAAATTAAAGGGAAAATAAATTATGGGTGATCTGTAGTTGGGAAGGGGAAGGGGGTGAATTTTTAAGGGTAAAAACGGTTTATCTCGATTTTGGAATCAAACTGCTGTAATGTTTCATACATTACATGTCAAAATCACTCATTAAATCTCTACTGAGGAAATATTCCACATATCTGGGTAGGGGTGTAGGAAAACGTTTGAAAGATTATGTGTGCTGTATAATTTATCCAATGTAATTTTTTTAAAGACACCATTTTGTTCTAATCTTACTCTTAATTTCTTCCATTATATTACATCCATATTAATGACAATTTATATAATACTCTTACTTTATCATACTAAGCAGATTACAATAAACTTCATAACTTTTCCTATAACACAAAGTAATTTTCGAAGCAAGTTATGTAATATCATCGAACATAGAACGCAGATCAACAATACAGGTCGTGAATTTTCGTGGTGAATGTACAATCTGTGCGGGTCATCATATTTGCGATACATTAATTACAGGCTGTAATAAATGGCTTTAGATTGCTTTCATTGAGTTTCACTGGTATATAGTAGCGTATCTGAAATTAAACTACGTTTTAGGGATACACTTCGCTTTTATTTTACACTAGCCGCGCCCCGCGGTGTTACCCGCGTTGTACCCGTTACCGCGGGAATTTCGGTATTACATGTATTCCATGTGTTATTCTGATATATAACCTATATTACTGTAAAGTTTCATTCAAATCCGTTCAGTGGTTTTTGCGTGAAAGAGCAACAAACATACATCCATACATACATCCATCCTCACAAACTTTCGCATTTATAATATTAGTAGGAGTAGGATTTTTATCTGACGTTTTAACGTCATCTATAGAGGCTAAGAGTGGATTGCACAAAAACTCTTAAATCAATTTAGTACCTATTTATGTATAAGAAACAAAAGCTGTCCCTTCAAAATTGAACTTTATTGTACATCAAATAGAACACTATTTCAAACGAACGTCATTTGTTTTTTTTTAATAAGTTTAGGCGCTAAATAAACTTAAGAATGTTTGTGCAACGACCCTAAATCTAAACTAGCAGCCCCATAGCAACAATGTACCCATCCGCGGACGTTTCGCAGACTGTGGATTCTTATAATTTTCTTGTAAACGATGGAAAAATTAGATAGTTTTTTTAAGCAAACGATCAGCCCAGCAGTACAGAGCTCTGTTATTTGAGAGTAAAACAGAGTAGAAAAATATAGGAAATTAATATGATTTTTATGGCTTTGGTTATTTAGTGACAATGACTACAATACCTACACAAGTATGACTCAAGGGCACTCGTGAGATAAACATATGTCTGTATAATACAATAGTTATTTATCACCGCTATTACTTTACCTATATCGTATCACGTTTATTACACTTGTAATATCTAAATAAGCCTACCAATTCACCGAATAAAACACCGAAAAATTCTCTCGAAGTTTTATACGAGGAGTAGCACGTACTCAACTAAATTGTGGGGAACACGTCTTTACCACGTAGTTTGTTCACGAAAAAATACTTTGGTACAAAGAAAAACATTGCTTGTTAGTGGTTTTTAGGTAAAACCTATTCCGACCTTGAACGATTTTATCTGCTATCATAATTATTTGGTACGTTTTGTTGACTTTCGAATAAAAATATTCGGATTTCGACGGTGAACTCATTTTAAGGATAAAAATATTTGATGTAATTTTTGTGACGTTTCTGTTTCTATCTCTTTATTTGTAGGCTGCGAAATTTTTCTAAGTTACACATACGAATAGTACCCCGGTCAATTTAGACATTCGAGTTTGCATAAAGTCCCAACAAGCTGAAAATCAGGAAAATTGTTCAAAACATAATTATAAACAATGTGTAAAAGTTCCCCATCATTCCCGTGTATGGAATTTTTTTTATTCAAGGTCAAATGTCAAAAAAAAGTGTTTTTCGCGAATATCTGAAAAACGGTGCAATGTAGCAAAAAAAAGTGTATGATGAAATGAAAGCTTATAAAATTCTCTATAACTTTAATTATATCCACTTTTTCCATATTCCAAACCGTTATTGAACTACACGCTCCAGAAATGTCAAAATTAAGGACCTCGGGCAGGTAACTATGGAGCCTGCCCCAATGCTCAACAGTGACATGACCCATGCCACTTTAAAGGTCTTGAAGAGTTGTACAAGTTACTCCTAGACAGTTATATCGAATTCGATGGCCAACTTGGTGTTTTCGACCACCGAAGAATTACCACTGGAGGTGCTGTGGAGCCTGGACGGTATGCTCAACAGTGACATGACTTACGCATTTGAAAGCTCTTACAAGTCACTTTTTGATAGTTATGTCGAAATCGACGCCAAACTCGGTGTTTTCGACCACCGAAGAAAAAACACTAGGTGTATGTGCAATAATGTGCAGTTGACCCTGATCGTATTGCTCAACAGTGACATGACTAATGTCATTTGAAAGCTCTTACAAGTCACTCCTTGACAGTTATATCGAAATCGACGACCAACTCGGTGTTTTCGACCACTGAAGTATCGACACTGATCGTATTGCTCAACAGTGACATGACACATATCATTTGAAAGCTCATAAAGAGTTTGATAAGTCACTCTTTGATAGTTACATCGAAATCGCCGTCCAACTTAGTGTTTTCGACCACCGAAGAATGGAGTTGGGCTATGCCATACCGAAGTATCGACGCTGATCCTAATGCTCAAAAGTGACATGACCTATGTCATTTGAAAGCTCTTGAAGAGTTGTACAAGTCATTGTTGTACATTGTACATTACACGATATACATGTCAAGGAGTGACTTGGACAACTCTTCAAGGGCTTTCAAATGACATAAGTTATGTCACTGTTGAGCAATACCATCAGGGTCAACTGCACATACACCCAGTGTCGATATTTCGATGGTCGAAAACACCGCGTTGGCGGTCGATTTCGATATAAGTGTCAAAGAGTGACTTGTACAACTCTTCAAGAGCTTTCAAATGACATAGGTCATGTCACTTTTGAGCATTAGGATCAGCGTCGATACTTCGGTATGGCATAGCCCAACTCCATTCTTCGGTGGTCGAAAACACTAAGTTGGACGGCGATTTCGATATAACTATCAAAGAGTGACTTATCAAACTCTTTATGAGCTTTCAAATGATATGTGTCATGTCACTGTTGAGCAATACGATCAGTGTCGATACTTCGGTGGTCGAAAACACCGAGTTGGTCGTCGATTTCGATATAACTGTCAAGGAGTGACTTGTAAGAGCTTTCAAATGACATTAGTCATGTCACTGTTGAGCAATACGATCAGGGTCAACTGCACATTATTGCACATATACCTAGTGTTTTTTCTTCGGTGGTCGAAAACACCGAGTTTGGCGTCGATTTCGACATAACTATCAAAAAGTGACTTGTAAGAGCTTTCAAATGCGTAAGTCATGTCACTGTTGAGCATACCGTCCAGGCTCCACAGCACCTCCAGTGGTAATTCTTCGGTGGTCGAAAACACCGAGTTGGCCATCGAATTCGATATAACTGTCTAGGAGTAACTTGTACAACTCTTCAAGACCTTTCAAGTGGCATGGGTCATGTCACTGTTGAGCATTGGGGCAGGCTCCATAGTTACCTGCCCGAGGTCCTTAATTTTGACATTTCTGGAGCGTGTAGTTCAATAACGGTTTGGAATATGGAAAAAGTGGATATAATTAAAGTTATAGAGAATTTTATAAGCTTTCATTTCATCATACACTTTTTTTTGCTACATTGCACCGTTTTTCAGATATTCGCGAAAAACACTTTTTTTTGACATTTGACCTTGAATAAAAAAAATTCCATACACGGGAATGATGGGGAACTTTTACACATTGTTTATAATTATGTTTTGAACAATTTTCCTGATTTTCAGCTTGTTGGGACTTTATGCAAGCTCACCCTCATTTTTAGGGTTCCGTAGCCAAATGGCAAAAACGGAACCCTTATAGATTCGTCATGTCTGTCTGTCTGTCTGTCCGTCCGTCTGTCCGTCTGTCCGTATGTCACAGCCTTTTTTCTCCGAAACTATAAGAGCTATGTTGTTGAAACTTAGTGTGTAGATGTATTCTGTGAACCGCATTAATATTATCACACTAAAATAGAAAAAAAATAAAATTTTAGGGGGGTCTCCCATACTTAGAAATGAAAAAAATATTTTTTTTTTCATCAAACCCATACGTGTGGGGTATCTATGGATAGGTCTTCAAAAATGGTATTGAGGTTTCTAATATCATTTTTTTCTTAACTGAATAGTTTGCGCGAGAGACTCTTCCAAAGTGGTAAAATGTGTGTCCCCCCCCCTGTAACGTCTAAAATAAGAGAATGATAAAACTAAAAAAAATATATGATGTACATAACAATGTAATCTAACACCGAAAATTGGTTTGAACGAGGTCTAGTTAGTAGTTTTTTTTATTTTTTTAGTTTTTTGGTTTGTGAGGTCGTTAATCGATCACAACCCACACGCTAAGTAAGTAAGTAGTAGTAAGTACAACGAACTTCAAGAACTTCTTTATTATGTTACTCGCTGCTACGGAACCCTTCATGGGCGAGTCCGACTCGCACTTGGCCGCTTTTTGTTTGGTTTAAATTGACCGGATTATAGGTAGATTGAGAGAATTTGTTTATTTTCTATTTATATAGTACTTGTATTTTTTTTCTATTTACGTTAAGTAAGGACCGAAACTGCGTTAAGCGTGTCCCCCGTGTTTCATACAAAAGTGAACCGTCGCGTGCGTGATTCTTTATTCAGTCCAGCCGTTCTCGAGCTAAAAAATGGTAACTAAGACGACTTCCTTTTCTATAGATATCCATCAAATATCCAACAAAACGTACGAAACACATACAATACAGTTAAAACCACAGGGCACTGCCGCTATAACAAAAGAAACAGCTCGTTTAAATACCAATTTATCTACATAATCTTCAAAGACACCTTCAAAAACCTGTCTCAATTTTCTCCAAAAAAATGTCTATAGCACAAAGAAGTTCGAACCTGCCTAGTTAACCAGACTTAAATAAACAAGAGGATCATTAATCACTTCGGTAACCCGACGGCGTACTTCATTATAAAGTGGTGTACAATGTAAAAACTGCGACGCATCTATCAACTGGATTACTTCACATTTTTGAAGTGTCATACTTTTGAGTTAGGGTCCGCTTTCTAATTCATTATTGTTTTATGTTATGAAAAAGTTTTACTTTCAGTATAGCGTTTAGGCTTTAGGTTGGTGTTTTGATAAATGGGCGGAATTTGCTGTGATGTAAACTAATAACTAGATAAACTAGCCGCGCCTCGCGGTGTTACCCGCGTTGTACCCGTTCCCGCGGGAATTTGGGGATAAAAATAGCCTGAGTTACTCCTTTTTACATCAGTTATCTGCCAGTGAAAGTCCCGTCAAAATCGGTCCAGCCATTGAAAGATTAGCCGGAACAAACAGACCGACAGACATAAGTTTTGAAAAATGTTTTGGAATATGTATCGTGTGTATATCTAAATGAACTTAGTAAATGCACTTATCTACAAAATCATTAAAAATACGTCCAAGATTAAATGCCAAGTGCCAACTTAGCCTTAAACCTAAATCTAGTCATGTATGGTCTAGCTATTAAGGTCTTGTATGCGAAGTTATTTGTAAATTACAACATAATCCTTCTTTGCAGGTTAAACCACGCCCTGTTCGGGCTCAAGCCGTGGTGGTGGCATGCCTGCAACGTCATATTGCATGCAGCATGCTGCGCGCTGGTTGCGCGGGCATGCGTCACTGTGGCGCGTTTGCAGAGGCCTTTTGCAGCACTGGCGGCTTTTCTATTCGCGATACACCCTGTACATACTGAGGCGGTAGGTTTTTGATTCTTTGATTTAGGATAGGGGTATTAATATTAACCTAATAATACTCAAAAGCCACTCAAATTAGGAGTTGTTGTGTTGGAAATTGAGGACCAAAAGATACTTACCCTTATGGTATCTCAGTGTTGGGGTGTTGAGTGGGAACCAATGCAGTAATGGACTGTACGTAAATTGAAGTAAAAAGAAGAATCTAAGGTTGGCTTAGATTAGCGAGCCCATGACTTTATGTAATCACCAGCCGAGCCCCACGGTATTACCCGCGTTGTACCCGTTCTCAGGATAATTTCGGGATGAAATGTATCCCGTGCGTTATTCTGATGTGTAACCTATAATACTGCAAAGTTTCATCAAAATCGGTCCAGTACTTTTTTCGTGAAAGAGTAACAAACATACATACATACATCCTCACAAACTTTCGCATTTATAATGTTAGTAGTAATGACTATTGTCTCCTATTGATTTTATTTGTTTTATAGGTCGCTGGCGTAGTTGGCAGAGCCGATGTCCTTGCGTGTATATTTTTTCTATCATCTCTGCTTGTATACCACAGGTACGTTTAAAAGGAAGATTTTGTCAATATGATTACACTATAACAAAGAAAACCCGTTTAGTTCAACCGTTTGGAATGATGCCAAACATAGACTTATGTGCGTTCTTACTCAGTTTATGTCAAAGTATAACATGTTATAAAACTCCACATTTTGCGACAAAACGTTCAAAAGTGTCAAATTCTCACTAATTTGTGAAATTGTTCTCATTTATCTTAGAAAATGTATTTTCATTATTCTCATTTTAGTTTCCTCTTTATTAAGAAGAATATGAAATGGAAAGACTAAAATAATTCATTCGATGAAAACACATTCTATATTTAACTGAGTGCAATTTTAACATGACCATTATTTGCAGGCCTGCGAGTAATAAGAAGTGTGTTTGGCTCAGTATAGTGCTTGGAGGTCTCAGTATGCTGGCCAAGGAGACTGGTGTCACAGTATTGTTGCTCAATCTTGCCTTCGATTTTTATAGGTGTTGGCCATTTGTTAAAAAGTAAGTAATATTTTTCTATTCTATTTTAAAGTTCCCACATGCGGCGAGATAGGGAACAATGTTAAATACATTTTAGTTCAAGGCAACGGCAAAGTCAGATAGAACTTTGTAAAGCAAAATAAAAGTAAATAAATGAATAAGTAAGTAAATAGAAGTATATTTCTAGTTGAATTAAAGTACGATTTTATTTAAATAAAATTCAGTCAATATATCGGATATAACTTTTCGATATTGAATACTAACACTAACTAATGGAGATTAATGTAAAGCTTTTAATGGAATGAAATAAAAATAAAGTTGGTTAAATTTTGCGTACAAACTTGTAAACTATAACATAATTTCCCAAACTTTACTTAACATTTTAAACATTTCTATTTACGCAACAAAATAAATGTACTCTTAAGAAAATATATCATACACTGCACAACATTTTAAGCTCGACAAATCGCTTTAAAGTTTGTAATCGTGCTAACGCTTCGGATCCTAAAACTTAATACAATTTTAGAGGAACTTGATTCAAAATGTAAAGCGTAAATGTGTTGATTAAAGCGCAAATTGTCGCATTGATCATCGTACTGGAAGTTTATTTTCACCATGTAATTTCATTTGGGACGAGCAGCGGTCTTTCTGGAAGTCGTGAACTAATACAAGATAATGTAATATGAAAATTTTATTTAAAATGTCCGCTTAATTTCCATTTGTTGACAGTTTCCCTTTTAATTTTATTGGATTAATTTACGGAGGTGTCTTTTGATTTTGTTAGATATTACTAGCTGCGCCCCGCGGTTTCACCCGCGTTGTACCCGTTCCCGCGGGAATTTTGGGATAAAAAATAGATGTTGGCCGATTCTCAGACCTACTCAATATGCTCACAAAATTTCATGAGAATCGGTTGAGCCGTTTCGGAGGAGTACGCGAACGAACACTGTGACACGAGAATTTTATATATAAGATTAGCTTTTTGTTTTACTCCAGATATGTTCCTATTACTGGCTTTTATTCAGCAAGTTTATCAAATTCTAAAGACAAATTGCCGCACACAGAGTCGTCAAATGCCTCCTTAGTATTGATTTAATTAGTGATTTTGACATATGTATGGAAAATTACAATAACAATTAGTTAATTGTAGATTTAATGGGCGATTCCGATTGCGGGCAGCTTATAACACGAGACTACTAGCAACTTATAAACTTACTAAATCTATTGTCACGTGACTCAAGTACAAAAACTGACCAATCCCATTTCTTTCAGATCTATATGTTCGTTGAAAATCGAGAAGAAATGCACCGGACTCTCGATAAGGACTATCAAAGTGGTGGTTTCACTGACTTTGCTCATATGTCTGAGGCTTGCTCTGCTACAAGGGACGTGGCCGACTTTCTCCCCGCAAGACAACCCCGCCGCATTTCACCCCAGCTTCTTTGTAAGGTAAAATTTAATTACACTTTCAAACTCTGTGTTATTTTATTGCAGGACAAGAATAACATATTATTTTTTTATTCTATGTGGTTGAGATATTACGTAATTTTATTTTGGTTGAGTGTGTGCTGCGTGTGTTATTTTTGGGTTCCGTGTGTCCATCAAATTTAGTAGTTTTCATTACAAATGACGTGGTTTCAGTATGATATTAAGTACATTATTTTCCCGTCTAGTGCATATAGAACCATCGCTTACTAATATGTTACATATTCAGTACATAGTAATATGTATTAAATACGACCTATTTCAAGTGTCCACTTACCACACCTTAATGAAAAAACCGCATTGAAATCGGTCCATCCGTTTAGGAGCAGTGGTGCCACAGACATACACAGACATCGACAAACTTATAAACCCTATTAATAATTGGGGGCTTAAAACACGCATAATTACTAAGAAATTAATTGGTTAAATTGAATAAACTTCAAATCTAAGTAATTATTTATAATTGGTGCACCATCGATGCAGTCCATTGCATATCCCTCTAATATGACACAGAATCATCAAAATATCTACATACGAGATTAATATAATATGTCCGCATACAGCCGCTCAATTAGTGTGGACAAAACCACAGCAATATTAGTATATGTCCAAATTAATCATTAGGTCCACAGTTTATTAGTAATTCCAATGATGAAATACAGCTCCGGCTGTTTATAGTATTGACAATTCTGAATGCTTGTTTGAGTGAGCTATAAGCATGATATTGAACGATGTATCTATCTATATAGACGTCAGATTGCAAAGCTTTGAATGTAGTGAATGAAATTCTGACATACATGTAGTACATATTATATACTACATTTCGCATACTATTGTTTAAGTGTTGATGCATTGTTGTACTCAAAATTACTATTAAATTCAATTAACGTAAGTTACTTATCAATTAAGATTGATCTTATAAAGTTCTACAGCCCATGCTAGTGTAGTCTATACTGATGTACTGATATAGTATGATATACTTGGAGCTCTTTTTTCATTCTCTTTAGAGTATTATCTATTTCTTACTAAACTGTAAAGGTGATTGCAGGCTGATGACGTTCTGCTACCTGGCGGCGTTCAACTGGTGGCTGGCGGTGTGCCCCGGCTCGCTGAGCCACGACTGGCAGATGGGCTCCGTGCCGCTGGTGGCCTCCACCTGGGACCCGCGCAACCTGCTCACCTGCGCCGCCGCCGGCGCGCTGCTGCTGCTCTGCTATAGATGTATAACTGATTCGGAGGTGAATACTAGAATACATATTAGTAGCTATTAGTAGCCATTAGTAGCTAGCTGATTTTGGGAGATGGTGGCTACCACTTGCACTAGGCAGGCGTCGAGACACGGGCAAGCGGCGCACCACCTCTTCGTTTTGTAATAGATAATTATGTATTCTGAGAAATGAAATATACAAAATAATCGCGATCGCGGATGTGCTGTTATACCTACAGTATCGTGTGGGTCGGACGCACGTAGCACGATGCACGCAGTGAGTTTATCGCGAAAAGACAGACAGACAGACAAGGCCGGGGACTTTGTTTTAAGTATGTAGTGATAATGAATATTCCCACAGGTACAACGTCACACGCCGGCCGTGGTTGGTTTGTTGTTGCTGGTCATTCCATTCTTACCCGCAAGTAATCTTTTGGTAACAGTCGGATTCGTCATCGCTGAGAGGGTTCTGTACATTCCAAGGTAACGATAAAAAGGACATTCCATTTTGAATTACTCTTAAAAGACAGTGCAATTGTTGTTGATTTTCAAAAGAGATTAGAAATAAGATCAATCTATGAGAGAAGTCAGTGCCTAGTTGTCATAATTCCCGCGTGAACTTCAGAAAAAAAGTGTTAAACTTAGGTGTTATTCCAGATTATATACTAAACTATATCAACCGATTTCCATCCAGAACGTATTTATTTAAGGAATTTACTCTAGAAACTCTCAAATGTAAACAAGATGAGTGAGATTCGTAGTAAAAAAAATAATTGTATCTTAAAATATGTTAAGAAGTAGAAAAGTATTAGCCTATAATGTCTCACTGCTGGACAAAGGCCTCTCATCTCACTGAAGACATCAGTGCAGTAAGGAAAATATGTTAAAACTTTCATTAATTATTACTTTAATATGTTTTTACTCCATTGTAGTGTCGGCAGTGTAATCATCACTGCATACGGTGTCCAGTTAATGTGGTGCTCTAAGCCCGGTACTAAAGTGTTATTAGTCGTGGGTCTTTCTATAATGGCCGCCAGTGGAGTCGCCAAGACTTACAGAAGAAATGCCGATTGGAAAGATCGAGCTACTTTGTTGAAGTAAGTAAGACTAATTAGACCAATTCAGATAACCTATTAATTAGTTTACTTATCTTTAATGATTAATAATATTTTCTGTTCAACTAAAGTGTATTTTTTTAGTTCTTATCAGGTATGTAGATAATTACCTGCTTAATTAAATGTATCGGCGCGACCCTTGTAAATCTGGGAAAATAACGTTAGCGTGATCTACATATTGTTTTACACTAGCGCCCTCTATTGTATCGCAGGTGGAACCACCGCGCGGAACAGCTAGTGTATTGATATATGTAAACCGTTTTAATCAAATATTGAAGCTTCGCGTCCTGAATCGAAGGATACAGATTTTATGGCATTGTATAGATTTCTATTGAAGTGCATTCTTTATGTTCAGCTTTGGAATCGTAATATTTAGATTGCAGTGGATGCACACTTTACATAAATCCAATAAAACATGATATAACTTAGACCAAACAAAAAATAAACAAAGTAATTTTACTTGCACTTAATATGCGTATATTTTAGCTCATAGGCCCGTACTTAAATTCTTTTAAGTCTGACAACCGTTTGTATTAAAGCATACCTAATTAAAGTTAATTTCTACAATATATCTAATTTATTACTTTAGAAAATAACTGTAGATACATTATAAGTTGGCAACTTCAACAATAAAATTTTAAAGGAAGATTAATGTACACCTAAATTACCTTACCTCCGTTATACTTCAGCGTTCGTAAGTGTTGTATTGTAATACAACATATGTACGAGTACATGTTCGGGCCGGCATAGTCGATTTGATTTGCCGAATGACAAAGTCAATTTTAAACAAATAGTTCTCTTGGGATTGGTAAAAATTTGATGGAAAATAAGCTGCGTATTGCCAATTGCGTAATGCTGTGAGTGTAACAGACAAAATAATAGTTAGTTTAATGTTCGACGTTGCATATATATAACCAGATATATATATTACGACGTTATTACATACATATATTACGACGTTGCATATATATTATATAGATCATCCATTTATGCGTTGACCGTCCACATAATGACATGACTACGCTCAATGCGTGTTTCCGGAAAATATGCATGCTAGTTGGTTTTGTTTTGCCGCGCCAATAAATGCCGGCCCAAATATCTGTGTAATTACCCTAACTGCTCGGCACTACAAAATATATTTTGTTGCAGAGCGGATCTCGCGACTTTACCTAATAATGCAAAATTGCATTACAACTTCGCGAATTACCTCAGGGAATCAGAGCAACAGGAGACGGCCATCAAATACTATAAAGAGGCATTGAGGTAAGCTGATTTAACCGCATAAAAGAGCCAATTCAAAGCTTCAGTGCATGCTATGCTTACTATCGTTTCTTTTTAAGTATGCAAATATAAAGTAGAATTCAAAGATATTTTATTCAAAATCTTTCTACTTGCTATTACTTGCACCGTGTTGCACCTAAATGGGAGCAAATTGGAGTGAGCTTGTCTTTTCATATGCCTTTGCAACAAGGAATATTAATTGTCATTAGACGAATATTTATATAATAGTTATGGATGACTTGTCATAAGGGTATCGATAAATCGATTAAAAATGACAAACGAATTATATTGTAAATAAACGATAAACACATAATTACTTATTTAAAAAAAACGGGAAATTACGTACTTTTGTGTGTTTAGAATGTCGATATTTGACATACACAAACGTAAGTAATATCCCGTTTTTAAATAAGTAATTATTATTAACATTTATCAGAAGATTTGCACTGATCAATTAACAAAGTACGGTCCCGAATCAGGAAGAATTTCGTCCATTGACCTTTATCTATGTGTCTCTTTCACTAGTACTCAATAATATAACTGTCTCACTCGCCACAATGCGTTGGCGGAGTGAAACGGCAATACTATTGTGTACGAGTGACAGACAAATAGATAAAGTTCAATGGACGAAATTCTTCCGGCTTCTCGACCGTACTTTACTATAATCCACTATGTATTGTCCTCAAAGGTTATGGCCAAGTTACGCGAGCGCTCACAACAATATCGGCACCTTAGTAGGAGGGACAGAAAACGCTGAATACCATTTCCTGCAAGCTATCAAGTTTAACAAATACCATGTCAACGCGCATTATAATCTTGGGAAGCTTTATAAGTAAGTACTGACCGTGTTAACTGTGTATCGTCTCCTCACTGTGATGATAACTCCAGTGGCAGGGTTATTATAAGCTTTGATGCTGCAGACTGTACCTTGACTGAGATGTAAGGCATCATTGCAGACTAAGGGTGCCTGTCCATTGATGTGGAGCGAGGCTGCAGAGCGGAGAAACGGACAAATATAAACCAATAGGATTGCATAAAATCTCCAGTCAGATACATAATTATTATGTTATGCAATCCTATTGGTTTATATTTGTCCGTTTCTCCGCTCTGCAGCCTCGCTCCACATCAATGGACAGGCACCCTTAGTCTAAATAGTCTGACTGGCCTCACACACATCGGGCCTGTCTTTAGTCTATTTATCTGTATGTAATAAAGCTGAAGTTTCATTTTTGTTTGTTTGAACGCGCTAATCTCAGACAGTACTTATGCAATTTTAATTATTTTAGTAATTCATGTTATAGGAATTCAGAAATTAAACATTTATAAGGTCCCAAGTAAAAACATCTCACTCACAAATGTCTTTTTATCGCAAGATATTCCAAGAAAATATTTAAACTTCATCGTATATAATATAGGTAATTTTGACTTACAAAGAAGCCCACTTTACAAGAGCAAAGTGGATTTTTGTCTTTAACAGCATAAGTTGGGGAAAAATACAAGACGTGTCTAAATCAAATGTATTTTGTCAGAAAAACAGGCCGTCACCAACAAGCTATAACAATGTTAGAGAAATGCGTTTGGATCGAGCCGCGGTTTGTGCAAGCGCATGTTGAGCTTCTGGATCTGAAGCCGGAGAGGGAGAAGCACAAGATCCTGATGAAACTCATCGCATTGGAGCCTCGGAACTGGGAGCACTTCATCATGTACGGAGACTGGTGGAGAGATAAGGGTGAGGCACTTTGTAACGCTCGTGGCGTAGTTTGACTAAGCGATGTTAGCTCATTGCGATTGTTAAGCAACGTGCAGCTCGACCCCTACTTGGATGGGTGGCCGATAGTGGTATTTCTCCGAAGCGCTACTGTGCTTAAGAGGGCACGTTAAATTGTCGGTTACGCTACGCGGACGATTTATTACGCTAGTAATGCTCAAATTACAACCAAAATTATTTTTTGTCGAATATCCTACGTACCTACATAGCACATCAATATCTTAATATCAATATGTTAGAATTTTGAAGTAAGTGCTCAGTCGATAAAATTCTCGTGTCGCGGTGTCTGTAGTTAAACTCTTCCGTAACGGTTTGACCGGTTCTCATGAAATTTAGTTTGCATATCGGGTGGGTCTGAGAATCGGACAACATCTATTTTCATTCCCCTAAATGTTAAGGGAAATCCACCCCTTAATTTTTATATGGCAAAACAACGTTTTCCGGGGCAGCTAGTATACATAAAAATCATCGCAAATAAAACGATGTTAGTAACACGTAATAAAACTCCGCAGGCCTATTCGGACCAGCAGCGAAGTTGTATTTAGAAGCCACAAGACTGAACTTTAGGTATCGGTACGAAGAGCGGTATCCTCGAGGGGATCTCGTCTCGCTCCGATCCACGGCCCTCATGTACAGAGCGATGGGCCAAAAGTCGAGAACATTACAACTTTTGACGAGGTAACAATATTTAATTTATAAGTTTGACAGAATACCTCCGTAAGAGGCTTTAGTTTTCAAACAGCGAAACTGTTTTGGTATATGTATTTTTATGTATTCGTATCAAACTGCATTTTAACAAGCCACCATAATATTAGAAACATTTTTACATATTGTTAATCATGCGAATATTCTTTAGTCCAAAAAATGAATAAAACGTAAATTATTTGAACCATCTCCTCTCGAAAAAAAGAATAATAGAAATATTGAGTTTAAATTCATCATGCCCAAATACTTGTAGCTCTCAATTCTTTACAACTTTGTTAAGGACGACAAAAATAAAATCAAATACCTACAACACAAATTGTATACTTAACGGTAAGGCGTTGTCCTAATAGAACGCGAATGCGCGATCATCGTAAGTTCGCGCGAATTTTACTCGTACGAACGCGCGATCAAACATATTGAACTCTAATAGGTGTCCTAACTGACAATCGCACGACGCGGTCTCAAATGTTTGAAACACGCGATGGTCGCATCGCTCGCATCGCGCATTCGCGTTCTATTAGGACAACGCCTTAGAATAAGAATATGTTAATGTTGGAAATATAGATTTACTACTGGTCTGATTTGAAAAAATATTTTTGTAATGGATAGCCCCATTCAACGGGAAGGTTATTCTTCATCCTGAAATTCCCACTATAACGGGCACAACGCGGGTAAAACCGCGGGGCGCTGCTAGTAACAAATATAGGTATGTATCACCATGTTCAGACTGAACATCAGGCATACTTTAGAGTTAGGCATCCAGTACACAACTAATCTCGATCAAATCAAACGCATCGAATGATTTCGATTACTTTCACAGGCTACCTGGAAGGCAATCAATATAATTAGATTAAATAATCTATTCTAAATATTATATTGTTTATGCAAATTTAGTGTTAGGCATCCAGTACACGAATAATCTCGATCAAATCAAACGCATCGAATGATTTCGATCACTTTCACAGGGTCCCTGGTAAGGCAATCACTATAATAAGATTATGACGTAAAGTGATTTTTCGATCACTGTTGTAATCTATTCTGTACAGATGGCATACGTGGCGTCGAGGGTGGCCGAGCGCTGCCGCGTCCCACATGTATCTCAGAGACTGGAGGCTTAAAATGGAGCTCGAAGGACGGATCCAGCTGTATACTAAGGCTGTTAGTCCGATGGTAATTATTTATTATTTAAAACTGGTAGTGTTTAGCGGTTTTAATCATGTTTTCTGTGATCCCCACCCCACAGAAAAGGGTTATTTTTGATTTGGTTGCATAAAAAGTGAGGTTACTCCTTTAAATATAGTGACTGATTAGTGATTACAAACAGATTTTTTTTCGATTGTTACTTTGGATAGAAAATCAGGAGCTTTATTCTGTATTGTATTTTTATAAACACTATCTTAAACATTGAGTTATAATGTACTTAATAAATCAATAATGTTTTCGTATCTTAATTTATGTGGTGAGATTCTCGATTAAACTTTTTAACTTTAGAATTTGTTACAGAAATCAACGAAGTGCTTCGACCACGTCCAATTAGCAATCGATTCAAAAAACGAAGCACAAACAAATGAAAACTTAACAAAAATGAAAACTTTAAAAAGTGAACAAAGTGACAAGAGTGATTGTGTTAGTAAAAGGTATGGGACCAAGAAGGATTTATCAATTTCGACGCAAATAAAAATGACACATAATAAGTCAGAAATAGGGCATAAGCAGAAGAAATGCAGCTTGGTTAGGAAGGACAGTGTTAAGGATACTAATGTTATACCTAGCTTACCTATAACAGAACACATTTTGTTAAAAACTTACTAATAAAACTTTTTTAGTCAACGACCTTTTTAGCAGCTTAATTAAAAATAATACTTCTGTTTTTAATATTTTAATTTTAGAACAACTCTTTTGTTTATTTCAAATGTTAATGAATTCGACTAACGCACGGAATTTAAATTTGAATACAGAACTATTATTTTACTTCGTTAAAATAAATTCGACATAAAACAACCAACTGTTATTTCAATAATCTTGATATGTTATTTTTTAATTATAAATACGCTGACAATATCGCGATTACACTTTAAGTATTATAATAATTGTTAATTGGGATTCTTGAATTAACAAAAAAAATTGCAAAATATGTTAACAATAAATTATTTTATCACAAAAATATTGTGAGACTGCGTAAAATATTTTTACCAGTTTAAGAAATTACAGTTGTAATATTTATTTTAACCAAATAAAGGTGCAATTGTATTAAGTCGTTTGCCACATTCAATATTCGGTGACTCAAAACCTTTAACCTGTTAGCTGTCACCTTATTGGTTTTTTGCAGTGAGACTATTTGGTCATCGAAAATGACTTTCTTCGTCTGACTGTCTTCGGTGACGTATATTGAAACAAGTTCGGCGCCGCTAGGCTTCTTAGGCACGACTTAGTGTAATTACGCCTTTATTTTAAATCTGGAATCCCAAGCCTAGTATTATGATTAGATAGCGAACTAATTTGACTTATTCTTAGAAAAATTAAAATAATATATATATTTTTGTCAATGAAATATGAAATGTAGGCTATGATTATAATGCACGTTTTTTACACAGAATATGCAAGTTATGATTAATCATTTTAGTTAACATAATTTAACTTGGGTGAACATTGATATATGTAATGTTTAATTCCTTGTTTGTCTTTTATGATTTGTCTTTTTTTTGTCATGGCACAAGTTTTATTAACAAAGGAAACATTAAACTATAATCAAATATTCCGTATAATTCAAAACACAACAACTACCTACACATTTTGCAAGGAAAAATAGACTTTAAAGGCTCAATCAGAAGAACACTTTTAAAAAGTGCTAGTAAGACTATATTATGGAACATCATTGAAAAAGTATCTGTCATCCACACAAGCGTATAAAAGTCCACTTTCCGACCACCGAGACAAACCTAAATATAAATTTACCAAAACATCAAAATACAAATTATATTACTTACTGATTAACGACAGAACCATCAATTACA
Source organism: Cyclophora albipunctata (assembly GCA_963082685.1). Classification (NCBI taxonomy): domain Eukaryota; kingdom Metazoa; phylum Arthropoda; class Insecta; order Lepidoptera; family Geometridae; genus Cyclophora; species Cyclophora albipunctata. The sequence goes on along the minus strand of OY720114.1, from coordinate 10,014,396 downwards.
CTAATTGCGACCGAATTGTTTATATATCAATATTATTAATTAGAGGGAACGTCTACAAACTGAACCACCATTACAAGTTAATGTAATTGATCTCTCAACGAAACTGCCGCTTGCATATTTCATTTAGTATTGGCTGCCGCGAATCTTTCATATCGTGTTATGTCTCTTATATACCGTGCACGACCGCCGTTAGTGGAAACTAAACTGAGTCTAGATTCTACCTAGAGTTCTGTAGTGTTTACTCGTTAGAAAGGTTATATACCGAGGCTGGATATGTCACCTTTTTGACAGTGGTTTTGGACAATTGAGGACGTTAGCGAATAAGGATGGCACGGTGTATTAATGGAGGTTACAGTATTAAAAATTAAAAAACAAACATTGTTTATTACCCAGTTACCTAAGCTCTAAGCATTTATTATGGAATCAAACTTACTGATACTACTACATACATATACATACACAAATACTTTATACAAATGTATAATAAAATTGACACCCAGACGTCATCGCCAAGAACTACGTCTTCACATATTGTTGACTCCGGGCGGGAATCGAAACCACAGCCTCCGACACAGTAAGCGCTCTCACTGGCACTGTGTCAACAGACTTGTCATTCTTTTATTTTATTCTATTTTCAAAATATTTTCTAATCGCCTTTACTTTTCCAGCACCTTTCTATATTCGGTGATTCCGAATATAAGAAATGTAATCTGTTCAAATTCCTACAAAGTCATCTTTTATGTAGGAGTTTGAAATATTTTTATGCGATCTTGTTATATTGGAAGAGATCCTACAATTGCCCTATTTATCATTAATTAATATACCAAGCCAAGTCTCTCAAAATGTCAACAAGTCAAAAATTAACTCGGTGTATAAACTCTTTCGTGATATTATTTGAAATCAGAACATTAGCGGCGAAAGCTCATAAAATAGTCTTTGTAATGATTCTTATTTTAATTCTGTTCTATATTTGAACAAGCTGTAACGTAAGTTGATTTGTCTTTACATTTTATAGTGACGTCAAAAATAGGCTCTTCCAATTTAAGCGTCTTCAGTCGTCCTTCAAAGCACGTTTTTAATGCAAACAAAACAATGACCGTATGCGGACTAGCGGCGAGAAACAAGTCATCTAATGATTTTAAAATGAAAGTGCCCTAATATTTGCTTCAAAGTTAAAGAAGTATTAGCCTGTAATGTCCCACTGATAGCCAAAGGCATCTCATCACACCGATGATATCATCACAGCATGTTTGATGTTAATTTTATTAACATTTTATTTCTATTTATAAACTTATAACATAAACATCTAAATATTATTATTAAAATGTGTAATTATCATTTTATTACCCCTAGATATATTAACAAAGAACTAAATTATTATATGTTAATTACTGCTTAATTAATTGTAATAAAACAGCTGCGGAATAATAATAATTTGTATTAAAACAATTATTTTGTAATAAACTAAGTTAAGTTTAAGAACGTTGTAACATGTTAAATAAGATGTAAATAATATTTCTAAGGATAGAATAAAGGCACATGAAATGCTTTGAATGTACTGAGAAATAAACGATTTAATATTTCCATGGATTTTATTTCAGTTTGAAAATAATCCTTACAATATACATATATACCATTTTACGGTTTGCTATCGGCAGATTATCACTTCACTACATAGTATAAAATAAAGTCGCCTCTTTTTCGTGTCTGTCACACTGTTTGTCTGTCTGTATGCTTAAATCTTTAAAATTACGCAACGGATTTTGATGCGGTTTCTTGTAATAGGTAGAGTGATTCAAGAGGAAGGTTTTTATGTAAAAAAAATCCCGAAATTCCCACGGGAACGGGCACAACGCGGGTAAAACCGCGGGGCGCTGCTAGTCATATTATAAAACAAAGTCCCCGGCCGCGTCTGTCTATCTGTCTGTTCGCGATAAACTCAAATACTACTACACGGATTTTGACGTGATTTTTTAAATAGATAGAGTGATTGGAGAGAAAGGTTTATTTATATAAAAAATCCCAAAATTCCCACAGGAACGGGCACAACGCGAGTAAAACTGCGGAGCGCTAGTATAACGTATTAAATAAAATACGTACCCGACGTTTAGACAAAACAGTTTTGAGATTGACTTTAGTTCTGCGGAAATATATTAGTACAGGTCTGAAAATAAAAGACAACACATCTCATAGACTTTTTAATAGATTTTATACACAGAAAAACAGTTTTAACTTATTTAAAGTCAGCACTCAGCGTTAGATAATGTGTAAGCAACCCTCTCGTGACGTTAATAGTGTTCATAAATCCTAGTATCGCCGCTTTAAGACGACCTAAAGCTAACGATATCTCGAAATTTTAAAATTACTAAAAGCAATATCGTTTGTAGCAATTTTCTTGCTACAGCTAATAATCTTCTAAACTTAAGAGCTGGGCTCTTGTCGATGGAGTTCTTTCCACTTTCCTCTGTCATCTGCCATCCTCTTCAGCTGTTCGTACGACACGACTTTTGCTCTTTCCTTCAGTTGGTCTGCATAATAAACACAGCACACACAGCTAATAATAAACGTGTAAAAAAGAAAGGGAGGTCTAAAACCTGTAATGAGATGGTATCATCTCTTATTAACTACTAGCACCGTCCTACGGATTTGCCCGCGTTATCCCAGTTTTCGTATGAGTTTTAGTATACAAAAATAGCCTTGCTCTTAAATACAGCTCTCTAATAATAAAATAATTATTCGAATCGGACAGATAGTTACACGAACATACAAACAAAAGTAAAATATACGTCCTTCTAATATTAGTGCAAATTGTACTACCAAATGTCGATCATAAAGATTACAATCTGGAAGCCGGCGAATTCCATAAAACGCGAGTTATCATCACACATGTTATTTTTAAAGTGAGTAAATAATTAAGCCATATTTAAAATGTGTTCATAATCCGTGTAATCGAAGTTTTTAAACACGATAAATATCAGCGCATTCCATTCTTAAATTAATGGAAATTATAATGCATTTTCTTCTTCCATACAAACTTAAAACTCAAATAAAATACGTATTTTAGATCAAAACAAAGGACGCTCATGTTCTAAAAACACATTAAAATAAAAATGTATGGAGAATAACATCCATCAAACTATCGTTTACACTGCCATCAACGCTGCACCTGCCTGAAAATAGGAATTGCTGCATAAAACCATTACCTCTACCAAAACAAATATTGGGTGAACGAAAAAGATCTCTATGTCTGCGGGATAAAGTGGTTTGGGTGGTATATACTTAAGCCCACTTGTTGCTAACAAAGATATATCGTGAGATTCAATCTGAAGGATTAGTGAGGGTATTATATTAGATGGAACGATAAGTGATAGCGGTGTCATAGCTTGATAGTTGTTTTAATACTTTGGACCACTAATCCATAGTAGACATTCTATAGGTTAGTGGTAAATTCTGATGACAGAGCATTTACGCTGCTCAAATTCCATCAAAAATTGCATTACTTTACGCTCAGTGCAGCAAGCGTTGAGAACAGTGAAAAAGACAGAAACATAATGTTATCTTTCTCTCGCATCGAACACACATTAACACTTCCTAGTATTGATACTGTATGACTGACTAACACATAGATACACGCTAAGCCGAACCAGCCGGTATATACTAAAATATGCTAATGGACTTATAAACGTTGTACATGCAACCAGTACTAAAAAGCGTTTATTACGAGTATAATTAAATAAGTCAGTGTACTTTTCGAACATTGCTCAGGTTTAAGATCACCAACCTGCACTAGGCAAACGTAATGATTACGCCTAGTCCTCCTCACTGAACTGATATCTTCAGTGAGATGAGAGACTTTGCCCAGCAATGGGATATTACAGGCTTATACTTGTTTTTTACTTCTTCTTCATTGAGTGGATGGTCAACCTGACCAATCCTGGTGTCAGAGTTATTGAGCCAAAGGCCTCTGACATGGCTATATTTTTACTTGCCAGTCCTAACATGATAATCTTGCGTATACCATAAATCTAGTTGTCAAAAGATAAACACAGCACAAAGGTAAGTGGAAACAAGATGGGTATTCCCTACTGGTGGAAGCATACCGCAAGTTAATAATTGAGAGAACTTGGGTTTTCGTTGCCGGTCAGTTTGCAGCAAGTCTTTCGAAAGTGGCTAACTACTTGTATTGTATGTAAAGGAATAGCGGGGCATTCTGACATGATCTTGTAACATTAAGGTTTACTATATAATCCTACTAGCCGCGCGCCGCGGTTTCACCTACGTTGTATCGGTTCCCGCGGGAATTTCAGGATAAAATGTATCCCATGTGTTATTCTGATGTATAATCTATATTAATGTAAAGTTTCTTCTAAATCCGTTCAGTAGTTTTTGCGTGAAAGAGAAACAGGCATACATCCATACATCGATCCTCACAAACTTTAGCATTTATAAAAGTGTTTCTCCTCGGAGTCACGGGACAAGCCCGGTCTTTTTGAGAGGCATGCGAGGGGATACAGATCCAACTCGTAGAGGCCCTTTGGAGATGTTTAATGTAATGGATTACAACTCCAGGGACACACTCCTGACCACATGTCCGGGAATGTGTACCTGCAAAAGTAGGGACTATTGTAAGTAAAAATGAAAGAAAAGACTGGGCTATGGAAATGAAGGTTGGATGGACTGGAAATGGGATATTGAAAAGAGGTCGGCACCTGCCATAACAAGTGGTGAACAAGTTATCGGCGGCAGGTCGTGGCTCGCCGCCCGCTGGATGGGCCCCCCGAAACATTTATAATATTAGTAGGATAGGATAGGATAGGATATTAATAGGATACTATATAATCTGGCCTTGTTCCTCCATTTTAAACGATGCTCATTGGATAGAACTTTAATACTTCATACTAATTCAGGATTTACGTAGCTCGTTTTAATGACCACATACGTATATTACAAGTATATAAGAGTGCCCCGCGGTTTTCCCCGCATTGAACCCTTTACTGTTAGAACTTTGGGATGAAAAATAGCCTATAGCCTTTCATTTAAATTTGGCTATCCACTACAAAAAGAATTATTAAAATCGAATTAATAGTCGCTGAGATAGCTCGTTCATACAAACAACAATTTTATATTAGTACTAGCTGTGCCCCGCGGTTTCACCCGCAGCGCCCCCGTTCCCGTGGGAATTTTGATTTTTATTCCCTATACACCTTACGGAGCCCGAGACCTTTCCAACGAATGCAAGACCGTGGAAATCGGTCCAGCCATTCACGCGTGATGCCGCGACCAAGGAAAACGGGTTTCATTTTTATATATATAGATGATTATGAATATCACTTTATACTTATTTGAGAAAGTTTTGCAGATAGGTAGATCTTATAGACGTTATTTTGAAGTAACGAAGCGGTGGCTACTATTACATTTTCATTTACTTGAACATTTGCACTCTTGTGCAAATATTATTTTTTTTCATTTCACTTTATATTATTGTAACGTTTTTGATTTTTATCTCTGTTTTATTATAATTCAGTAAGCATTGATTAAAGTAAAGTAAAGTATTAACCTGTAATGTCTCACTGCTGGGCAATGGTCTCTCATCTCTCTCTGAAGATATCAGTACAGTGAGGAGGATTAGGCATAATTGCCAAAAAAATGTGTTGAGATCACCAATCTCAAACCCGAGCTATGTTTGAAGAGTAAGAAACATGTTTTCGCTCGACCCGGGAATCGAACACGGGACCTCAGTCTTGGCAAGCAAGTGCACATACCACTAGACCACCGAGCTCTGAGTATTTTATTCAAAACAAATGCAACGAGTTTGATATTATTTCTTTTTAAAAAAACAATCCCAATTTTGTTTTTATTATCTGCAATAATGCAAAAGTACTCCTAAATAAACTGTTCAGTACCAAAAGATACTTCATGGCTAAAATATTTGCACAAAGACATAGCTCTTATGCTCTAACATAGTAAGGTAATGATTAAAGTTTCATTATACAAAGTGTTCCTCAAATACCAAAGGGGACAAGAGCTGACAAACTGATGTACCCAAAAACTTTAAATTGAGTGAATAGTTGCCCTGCCACGTGCCCGAATAACTAATCTATGTTAAATACTGCCACCTACTTCAATGGGTAACTGCAACTTTGGTAAAAGGAAAAGTTACATTGACTTTAATCATTAGGAAAGTTTTAAAATTTTTAATGAAATTTGGAATACCGAAGCGTTACTACATCTGTTATTGATACCCATGAATTAGTTATTGTAATTAGAGTTTTATATGTATGGACAAGACAAACAAACTGTATTCTTTGCCTACATTTTTATATAAAAAAAACTGTACTTTTTTAGATAAAAGTTTTATCAAAATCCATTGTTTAGATTTTTGTTACCAATATCACTCAAATCGGGGGCGTAGCAAACTACTACGCCGTAGGCCTTGTAGCCGTAGGCTTGTTGAGAATACAATAGTTTAATCCATACATTGTTGGACCTGAAATAGTTCAAATATATGCCAAAATGTATACCAACAAATAGTAAAAACGAAAAATAGAATATTCAACAATGCTTTAAGAAATTCTCATAAACTTACTGACATAGTGCAACGTGAGAACTTCTCGGGTGAAGAGGATAAACGTATACGTGTTTCTGAAGGTGTGAAAGGGACGTGTGTTTACAAAGGATGTTTCCACAATCGTCTTACGCAAACATAGCCGTTTTATTCCACATTCCGGAGCGACTGCGGAACTGAATGGTGAATGTGTTTGTAGAGTAGTGAAACCTTTCTATTTCGACGTTTGTTTATTAAACGAATACAGTAAGATGATAATATACTCTTAGAGTTATTGTACTAGGAAACAGAATTTTAGTAGAACTCTTTAGTAAACCAATTCATAAATTAAGTTCAGGAAATTTTAAAGTGTCCAAAGATTTCGAATGCCGAAAGACATTAGGGTAGATTGAATGACATTTGAGATGAAAAATAAACAAGTGATGATATACATGACGTATGCATAGTCCTACTAATATTATAAATGCGAAAGTTTGTGAGGATGGATGTATGTATGTATGGATGTATGGATGTTTGTTGCTCTTTCACGAAAAAACTACTGGACGAATTTGGATGAAACTTTACAGTAATATAGGTTATACATCAGAATAACACATAGGATACATTTTATCCCGAAATTCCTGCGGGAACCGATACAACGCGGGTAACACCGCGGGGCGCGGCTAGTCTGTTATAAATTGCGATCAAAAGTAAGTCTTATTTCAAAAAAGGAAATGTATGAAACAATACTGTCAGTATATTTTAAGAGACAACAGAGTTAAACAGTTATGTAGTCGGTTTCGTTTAAGTAAATCGTTACCGTCACGCTACCATAGATAAACGTTGGAAATTAACATCTCGGGTCCTATTCTGGAAGTTTACTTACTAACCTTTTTGTTGGCAAGCGTAATAAGTGTGTTAATTATTTTACCTTACTATCGACTCATTTAAAACATTGAACAGTAGGTAGGAATAGGTTCTAGAGAGCCTTTGACTTTAGGCCGAAATCACGCTTGACGCGAAATGAATGTTATAGGTGGCATCTGTAGGGGCAGATGCTAAAACTGGGTGGAATGAACCAGAATGAACAATACTGAACAACCTGGACATGACGACATAGATGACGCTCGTGGCATAGTTTGATGTTAACTCATTGTGATTGTAAGCAAAGTGCCCCTCTACCATTAGTTCGATGGATGACTGATACGAACTAACTGTACCCCAAGATCTATGTATTACAAAATATTCTACAAAATATTGCGCTTCAAGAATAGTAGAATTATTACAGAAATGACATCGTTGCATGCTCGCTCGCAATAAACAGGGGGCGCCACTGTCTTCACAGTAACCGGATACAATTTATTATAATAATTTCCGTTTTAAATGCCCATTTGGAAGTTCAGCCGCCCTTCGGAGGAACGCAATGTGACTAATTGTGGGAACTCAGCCTACTATCGTTACGTTGAGGAATGTTTTATTCTACCAAGTTTTGATTTGAATTCAAAGTATTTTAGCGATGTAATTGTACTGACGCAAAGAAAAGTGGTTTTGAATTCGGATATGAATTATTGAGTTTAGATTTAGATTTTTATATTACAAGCGTAATTTATGCGTAATATAAGTAAGCGTGATTATGCCTAATCTTCTTCAGTGTACTGATAACTTTAGTGAGATGAGAGACCTTTGCCCAACAGTGGGACATTACAGGCTAATACTTGACTTTACTTTACAAGCGTAATTTAAGAGTTTTTATTTTTTCACAAAACAAAATACAACCCTTACAAACTAGTAAAAAGTAAAAAATAATTTTTAAAACTAGGTTGCATCTCAAAACTATGTGCAACTAGCAAAACAGTATTTTATAAGTCACTTACTCAAGAGAAGTGTACAGTATTTAAAAAGTATTATAAATACTAAAGTATAACACTGCATGTTACAATTATGAGAGAAGATAATTTAGAAAACTAAATATGAGAGAAAACAAAACCAAATAATCAGACACTTTGGGAAGTTGAAAAGAGGATATCCCTCACCGTTTTTCTATAGGAGTAGAAATTATTGTTAAATATGTATTTATTAATTTCGTAATTTAAGAGTACGTACTCGATATTATAAGTTAAAACGGGAACTGATGTACCACAGTGGCTACAACACGGACCTCCGCCGTACGTATAACGTACGTAGTTTTAACCAATAATACTTTTTACTCCCTGGCAAAAGGTAAACTCATTCAGTGCCCATATTTCCACCCAGAGTCAACAATATGTACAGACATAGTTGTTGGCAACGACGTCTGGGTGTCAATTAAAGTATTAGTGAACGTACATGTAATAGTATCAGTTAATTAGATTCCTTAGTACAAGCTTAGAGCTTAGTTTGGGTTTAATTAACCGTGTGTGTATTTCCCGGGTGTATTTTTTTATTTATTATTAGTTACCTATTATAGCTACAATATTTATGGAATTGTTTTTTTCACTACAAAGTATAAAACAAAGTAGTTTTCCGCTGTCTGTCTGTCCCTATGTATGCTTAGATCTTTAAAACTACGCAACGGATTTTGACGCGATTTTTTAAATAGAAAGAGTGATTTATGAGGAAGGTTTATGTGTACAAAAATTCGCGAAATTCCCACGGGAACGGGTACAACGCGGGTAAAACCGCGGGACGCTGCTAGTAAAAAAATATAGGGATCCACATCTGGACACCAGTTTACACCAAACAACTATAGCCCAGTCATCATTAATTTGCATCGACGTGGAGCCACAACAATCGTACTTAAGAGACACTTAGAATTCCGGACGAGTACCCGTCGCCGTCAAAGGTTACACCGTTGATTTAAAAATGGCGGTCTCGGAGCCATGGGAAATGGAAATGCACTTAATGCATACATAATCAAATTATGCCGGCAAAGCGAATATGCCCCGGCGTTACTGTGTAACAAAACTGTTACTTTTGGAGACAGGTATGGTATATTGAAGTGAACTCGTAGTCTGGAAACTTCATCAATGAATGTGTTAAGAAGATAGTAATTTATATACACTTTAGTGACTTTTTTGTATAAACGCATAACACCTCAATCGTCTGAGACCACGCTTCCTGAAAGGGGCCGAGCGTTGGATAAGAATTTAAAATAAAAGTGAAGTTTATTTGTAATTGTAGTTTCAATTCAAAATAGTTTACATGTATCAATTTCAAAATTTACGTACCAACAGTATAAATTTATTTGTATATGCATTTATTTTCAAACGATTTTTTAAATGTACACCATTGCCAAATATAAATATTCACTTACTGCCGCACTCAGAGCCTTCCATTAAATAAACAATTAATTAATTGACGTTATTTTTCATACATTTATTTTGAAAATCATTAATTAAATCTCTACTACAAATGCTCTCTGCATTTGACGTTTCTGAGTCAGATAATACATGTTTTATTTATGTATGACGATTTTAACTGTTATTTTTCCAAATTTTGACCATAAGTAAATTTTGAATGCGTGTCTCACACAGTAAAGGAAATAGCAGGCGGAAAACACACAACATGCGAAGTTGGAAAGGACAGTTAATTATTGCTAATTACAAGAGATTATCGAAGTAATTTATGGATCCTCATGGTCATAAGGAGTTGTTAAATATGGTTCTCTGAAGCAGCACACACTGTTACTTTGTGCAGGGAAAATATTACGTGTAGATTCGTCATTCTGCAGTAAACAAAATTTATCAAGTAGTATTTGCTGGGATAGCACAATTAAATAGATATACAAAAAGATATTTAAAAAAACATTAAATGCACATGGAAAAATCCACGAAGTTAAACTGAAAAAATAATAAGCATCATCCCAAAAATATTTTCGGACTCATCTAGATATACATACATCACTACATAGTATAAAATAAAGTCGTCTCTTTTTCGTGTCTGTCTGTCTGTTTGTCTGTCTGTATGCTTAAATCTTTAAAATTACGCAACGGATTTTGATGCGGTTTTTTGTAATAGGTAGAGTGATTCAAGAGGAAGGTTTTTATGTAAAAATATTCCCGAAATTCCCACGGGAACGGGCACAACGCGGGTAAAACCGCGGGGCGCTGCTAGTGTATTATAAACGGATTTTCGTGCGGTTTATCGGCGTTATACCACTTGCCGGTTACTTTCTACGGATAGTAGTCGTTACATGAGCCATGTCAGAGGCCTTTGGCGGCACAATAACTCTGATACCCGGATTGGTCAGGTATACCATCCACTCGATAAAGAAGCTTTGTGTTCAAAAGGAAGCTTTGTGACTACTTTTCATTCCAAAATTCCTCCAGGAACGACACGTCTACGTAATCAAACCAATGAGGTACGTCTAGTACTATTACAAAAACTAACTTAACACTGAATAGTACAAAAAGTAGTACAAACTAAACTAAAACTAAAATTATCATAATTTAACTAAAGTCGAATAGCTTAACTACCAATGTCTTTAATAACTTCATCAACATAATTATAACCATAAAGTTTCTTGTACAAAATTTGTAATTTTCAGCGATTAAACTTCATTATAACGGCTGGTATATTTACATTTATAATGGCCTATTACGAATTACATTAACTACAACAAGTTATATTTTACTTTGGGGAGTAACAAAGTGACCCTCGCGACTCGTTCGTGAATAAAAAACTGAGTTTCAATTTTTTTAATCTATACAGAGTCCTAAAAAGTTAAGCAGAGTTTCAGAAATGAAAAAAATCAGCTTAGCCATAACGGTAGGTCCCAAAAAATCAGCGTAATTTTCTCTGAACAGATTTGCATTTTTGATTACATCATTCATAACGAGAGAGAAAAAATGTGTTTTCTCGCCTACTCTTCGTTAATTTTCGAATTTTTGACAAGTGTAATCTTGTATTCAGAAGAGTTGGGCTCACCTTTTTTAATTTGTTTTATACAATTTATAACATCATCGGTATGTAGCGAAATACTTTTTACTTGAGTTACATAAAGTTTGTGAAACAAAGAAGCTCGGCACCTACTTCATTCCCAGAATATTTAACAGCCTTATAATGTTCCCTTCTAATGAATTTATTTTAATTTTCTTTTGTGTTTTTATTATCTCTTGTCGTTAAAAGAGGGCACTTTATTTTATCTTATTAAGTAATTACAATAATTATTGTGAGATTAAGTCGGCTTTGTGGCTTTCATTGAAATTAACGAGATTGAAAACGGAGTTTTTATTAGAAAATTCATTCTGGTTTGAATGAGGTTCGATAATTATTAGGTGAATGGGAATGACATTGCCACACCAAGTAAAACTAAAGGTGTCTAAAAGCTGAGGACACACGGCGACACTTGACGTTAGACACTCAATGTATACATCGAATGTCTGTGTGTGTCCACTGCCGCGACACTTAGTTGCAGTTGTTGTCGGTCAGTGTCTGTGTTGCAGCCGTGGAGACAGGTCGTGCGCAGTGTCCGACGCAAGTGTCGCGAATTTCGAACCTGCGCGAAATTTTTAGCTAGACCAATATGGCGTCACGTGCATGGTCTGCAGAGGACATAAAATTATTGATTTTATATTATGAAGGCTTGCCAGAACTATGGCAAATATCAAATAGCGATTATAAAAATCGAATTAAAAAGACAGCGGCAATAGAATGTTTGGCGGAACGATTTAATACTACTGCTGTAGAAATAAATAGAAAACTGCACAATTTGCGGACTCAATTTAATAATGAATTAAGAAAACTAAAGAAAAAGAAGAGCGGACAGGGCACAGATGAAAATTATGTAAGCAAGTGGGAGTATTTCTCAAGTTTAATGTTTTTAACCCCGAGGCGAGGAAATGTACCACACTGAATTGCAGTGTAGCATCGATCCGTGTAGACAGCTAACCACACATAACCGGGACATTAAAATGTTTACACCGATGTCGACACAAAAAATTGCTTACCATGAGGACGCAATCTACACTAGTGTCGACATTTGTGATGAGTGTCAGTGTCGCCGTGTGTCCTCAGCTTTTTACAAACAAAAAAGTCACGTTGTTAAAGACGGATTACACAAGAACTATTAATAGCATTAAGTACCTTAGAAGTTTATTGTCCATTGAAGCGGAGCTGTGCGGAGGTCATCTGACCAATCACAATGCGTTACGAAAATATTTTAACAATGTATTATTTAGCCATCCCAATGCGCTGTCATTGGTAAATCGGGTTCTGAGGGGTCTTCTCTGCTTAGGCCTAAAACTGCGTTAAGCGGGCTTAGACACGCGACGGTTTGTCGCAGGCGCCCATCGCGAGGGGTTCCATCGCACGGAGGCGAGCCCCGTTGCGCGTGTGCGGGGCGCGCCTCCCCGTGCCGGACGCCCGCGTGGGTCCCCGGGACGTATATGAAACCGCACTTATATATGAAACCGCGCGGTTGCCCATTTAGCGCAGTTTTAGGCCTAAATGTGTTTGAAAAACATATGACGTTGACGTCCATCGAAGCCTATGTGCTACTATCCCTGATGGTCTTCTTGTTACCGGGCCACACGACGCTCTCTATCCAGGGCAGGTAGTGGTGCACGCGCGTGTAGATACCGGCCACGGACGTGTTGCTACACGGACGCCCGTTCGACGTCACGCCGATGATGACGTAGATGCAAGTGCGCGCGTCACTGTCAACCATTTGAAGCGGGCCGCCGCTGTCACCCTTAAGTGAAGAAATAAGGTAGGTCAGTTAGAGTAGGTTAGAGGCCAACCCTGTTATCGGAGTTTTAAGACCGCCTAAAGGCCTCCGACATGGTCTGACAATTGCAAACACTGGGACCGACGATTTTACGCCCCCTTCAAAGCATGGAAGCGCTCAGAAAGAAGCCACTACCGGCCACCCTAACCATCTAAGTAGTGGCAGAGCTGCAAGTTATAGATAATGAATATTGGGTGGTAATGGTGTTCAATAGTATTTCGTAGATGATATTTTAGTAAATGAAAAAGACTTCTTTCCTACTTACATTACAAGTATCTCTAGGCTGATCGAAGTCTCCGTAGCACACCTGCGTGACATCATCGATTCCGCGCTCCATATTTCGAAATGGAGGGTACAACTTCTTGCACTGATCCAGTGAAAGCTTTTTGAGCCATACCTGTAATAAACCAACACTTAATAATTTAAAAGACCTTTTATATAATAATACTCCTGGGGTACGCTACGTCAAAGGTTACCCATGCGTTGGATTGAACAGATCAAGTCTCCTGTAGCTGGTCCCGTGCATAAGTACACAAGGATGACCTCAAAGAAAAGGCGAAAGGGCTCAGGCGGATAACAACAATCACTATGGATCATACTGACATAATAACCACGACCATACTAGACCGTTACGGCTAAGAAAAAGAACAAGAGACCAGATCGTTTTGGTGACTGACAACGGTGTGCATGGGTGTCACCAGGACACAGTGTTCTTGCTGTTAGGTCTAGCTGTTATAAGGTATAGGTTCTAAAGTACGAACCTTTTGCATGACGTCAGCGTTGGGTTTCCTTGGTCCTAAAGAGCCCCATCCGGTGGCGATCGCATTATCATCATAGCTAATGTCTCTCTTGTGGGTGAGACAGGCGGGATAAACGCCGCCAGTCCAGTTGACGCTGAAAAACAAAAAGGATGAATACAGATTTTAGTAAAAAGTTAAGGGTCCTGGGTCCTGAGTCTTGATCTGTTCTAGGGTTATTATTGTGTAGATGTTCTGTTCGTAGCCTGGTCCATGTCGCTTTCTCTCATAGACATAATTTGGACAAGTTCCCATTTCTTAAATGCTCCGGGGTCCATAATCGCGTAAAACCACGAGATACTGCTTACTGTACTAACTAATGTGTTCTAACTAATGTTCTGCTGTACTA